>CM066343.1:156096256-157568756 GCA_033807585.1 Hydrophis major
CGCGGGTACTTGCATGTATGGCATTCAGCTTATTACATGTAGGCATTCAGCTCTCAGGGGTGTGGGTCTGAGAGCCACACAAGATGCCACCACCACACTTCCACGTAGAAAGCAGACTCACACCCACACAGAAGATGAGAGACAACCACGGACCAGAAGCCGCACTGCAGCTGCATCACTACCCACTTCAAACCCCTCTGAGCCATACATGAAGCGAACTGACCCCCACCATGAAGATGCAGCACGACCACGAACTCGAAGCCAAACAGCAAGATCACAGCTCACCAGCTCAAATCCCCCAGCAACTAAGACTAACCTGAGCACAACCAAGCCCCGACCTGAACAGAACACGCCTCCAGCCAATCAAAACACAGCCAATCCCCTAACCAATCAGAACACAGCCAAACCCCCAACCACTGAGAACACCCCCCCACCCAATCAGAACACAGCCAAGCCTCCACCCAATCAAGTCACACCCCCACTAGCAGTTAAAAGGGAGAAGCAGCTGCAAGCTCACATCATCTGAGAAGCACAGAGCTGAAGACCAAGCCTGAAGATGATGAATGAGACTTCATCGAAACATTGCCCAGATACTTCCAATCTTACATCGGAGAAAACCCGAATAACCAAAGATATATGTGTGTGTGTGTGTGTGTGTGTGTGTTTTCTTAAGTTTTCGCGGGTACTTACATGTATGGCATTCAGCTTTGTTCGGGTATTTTCCCACATCATAGTAGTGGTGCTTTTAAAGTTGTAGCAACGTTTCAGCAGAATCTCATCTGCCATCATCAGGCTTCTGTATAGTGTTCGTCTGTGAGTTAGATTTTTACAGTGGTTTCAGATTTAAATTTGGGGCAACCTATTGCTGTGACAGAATGGTTTTTTCTTCCTCCTGATTGGTTGAGAGTCTTGGTGTGTGTTTATTGGTCTTGGAGTTTGCTGTGTTCTGCTTCTAATATCTTCTGTCTGTTTTTTTGGCTCTTTTTGTATCTTGATTGGCTGGCAACATTGTGTTACTTTATTGGAGGCCTTGAGTGCAGCTTGGCTTCGGGTAAATGGACAGCTATCATTACTTAGGAAGCTGGGTTTCATCTGGGTGCCTGGTTGGGGTGTGTTTGAGCTGGAGGTATCAGTGGGGATCTTTTTGTGCCCAGGTGTTTGCCTGGCTTGTGGTGTGGAGATTTTTTTGTTTGTGAGTGCAAGCTTCCAAATGATTGACAGCCTGGTGGAATCATCTCTTTTGTTCATGCTTTCTGGTCTTTTTTCAATCTCTATGCTTCTCTGATGATTCTGTGGCTGGGATTTTCTATAGTGGCTAGGGTTTTGGTGCCATTGAAGTTGATGCTATGACCTGTGGCTTCCATGTGTTGGACTAGTGAGGAAGTGTGTTCCAGCTTTTTGACTGCATTTTGTGTTCATCCAGGCGGGTGCTTATTCTTCTGTTGGTCTGTCCAATGTATGTGGCCGGACATGATGCACAGGGGACTTCATATATGCCTTGGTTTTCCAGGTCAATTTTGTCTTTGGGGTTTCTGAGGATGGCTGCTATTTTTCTGTCTGTTTTGAAGGCAGTCTTGATGTGGTGTCTGTATAGTATCTTACTAATTTTGTCTGTAGTGCCTCTTATGTAGGGCAGGGCAGCTGTTCCATGGGTCTGTTCATCTTCTGGGTCTCTATTATGTCTCAGTGTGTTTTTGTGGATCAAGTTGGTGATTTTGCTTTTGTGGAAGCCGTTGGCTGTCAATATTTTAGTCAGGGTGCATAGTTCAGTCTTAATGTGTGTCTTGTCTGCCAGGCGTTTGGTTCTAGTAATTAGTGTTTTAGCCACGGAATTTATCTGTGCTGGGTGTTGGTGGGATTGGGCGTTGAGATAGCGGTTGGTGTGTGTTTTCTTCTGGTATATGGTGTGTCCTAGTGTGCCATCTGTTTTTTTGTAGATTAGTATATCTAGGAATGGTAGTTGTTTGTTTGTTTCTGTTTCCATGGTGAACTTGATTTTGGGGTGTGTGCTGTTTAGGTGTGTTAGGAAATTGTTTAGGTTTTCTTGTCCATGGGGCCAAATCTCAAATGTGTCATCGATATATCTCAACCATAGTTTGGGTTTGAGTATGGCATTAGCCAGGGCTCTGGATTCGAATTCTTCCATGAACAGGTTTGCAATGAAAGGTGACAGTAGTGATCCCATGGGGGCTCCTTCAATTTGTTTGTATCTTTGTCCTTTGTATATGAAATATGTGTTGGTTAAGCAGTGTTCTGTTAGTTCCATGAGATGTTTAGCTGGTTGGTATTTATTTTTGATGATTTCAAGGGTCTCTTTTATCGGGACTTGAGTTAATAGTGAAACCACGTCAAAACTTACAAGCAGATCTGCTTGCTCCACATGTAGATCTTTGATCATTTCCAAGAAGTGGTATGAGTTTTGTATAGGAGAAGCTGCTGTTTCAGCATGGGGCTGTAGCTCTTTTGCAAGGTGTTTAGCTAGATTTTGTAGTGGTGCTCCTCTGGAGCTGACTATGGGTCTGAGAGGTATGCCTTCTTTATGTACTTTTGGGAGGCCGTATAGTTTGGAGCATCTGGAAGATTTCTCTCTGGGTATGATCGTGTGTTGGATCTCTTTGCTTATGTGGCTGGTTATAATCTTCTTCTTGGTTAATTTTTCCAGATATGTGGTTGGGTCTGTGTTTATGGGTTTGGATGTGGAGTCTTGGAGTAGGTCTGTCAATTTTGTTTCATAGTCTTTTCTGTCCATTATTACAGTGGCATTCCCTTTATCTGCTGGGAGGATGATTATGCTGCTGTCTCTTTTCAGGGTTTGTAGCGCTTTAATTTCATTTTGCTGCAAGTTGCTTTTGGGTGGTTTGCTTGTGCAAAGGATGTTGGTAACTTGGTGTCTTATTTCATCAGCTTCATCTGTATTTAATTTGTGCATCATGCCCGGCCACATACATTGGATAGACCAATAGAAGAATAAGCACCCGCCTGGATGAACACAAAAATGCAGTCAAAAAGCTGGAACACACTTCCTCACTAGTCCAACACATGGAAGCCACAGGTCATAACTCAACTTCAATGGCACCAAAACCCTAGCCACTATAGAAAATCCCAGCCACAGAATCATCAGAGAAGCCATAGAGATTGAAAAAAGACCAGAAAGCATGAACAAAAGAGATGATTCCACCAGGCTGTCAATCATTTGGAAGTCTGCACTCACAAACAAAAAAATCTCCACACCACAAGCCAGGCAAACACCTGAGCACAAACAGATCCCCCCTGATACCTCCAGCTCAAACACACCCCAACCAGGCACCCAGATGAAACCCAACTTCCTAACTAATGATAGCCATCCATTTACCCGAAGCCAAGCTGCACTCAAGGCCTCCAATAAAGTAACACAATGTTGCCAGCCAATCAAGATACAAAAAGAGCCAAAAAAAACAGACAGAAGATATTAGAAGCAGAACACAGCAAACTCCAAGACCAATAAACACACACCAAGACTCCCAACCAATCAGGATGAAGAAAAAACCATTCTGTCACAGCAATAGGGTGCCCCAAATTTAAATCTGAAACCACTGTTAAAGTCTAACTCACAGACAAACACTATACAGAAGCCTGATGATGGCAGATGAGATTCTGCTGAAACGTTGCTACAACTTTAAAAGCACCACTACTATGACGTGGGAAAATACCCGAACAAAGCTGAATGCCATGTGTGTGTGTGTGTGTGTGTGTGTGTGTGTGTGTGTGTGTGTGTTTTCTTAAGTTTTCGTGGGTACTTACGTGTATGGAATTCAGCTTTGTTCGGGTATTTTTCCAGGTCATTGTAGTTGTTCTTTTAAAGTTGTAGCAATGTTTCAGCAGAATCTCATCTGCCATCATCAGGCTTCTGTACATATGAATGAAATGGACTTTTAAACAAGCGAGTAAAATGGACAAGATGTATGCCACCTATCGCTATTAAGATGGATAGAGAGCACCATAAATAAAAACACCTGACATTTCAAAGCGGCGAAAATAAACTCCATAAATGGCAGGCAGTATTGATCAGTGATAATGAAATATCAGCTAAGTCCACAGAGTGCCTGAAGTTTTCCTCCTCTGTTTTGATCATGTTTAAATGTTAAACTTAATCCTTAAACCTATAACTGGGAATCAGGCCAAAAAGACTGTGGGAGATGAGGTTTTAGAAATGAGCTGCTGATGTACAACTCAAATGTCAGTCTTAAAAAAAAGCAGATTCTCATGTGGTCGTATTATGATGTAATATTAGAAATCAATAGGTTTGTTTGGTACCTATTCATTTAATGAATGTTTAGGAGTGAATTTAATATATTTCCATAGACAATAGACAGATCTCAGCTAATTCTAATAAAGTTATTGCATCTACGTGCCATTTCTCTTTGTTTACAATGTTAGGAGCATGGATTAAAAATAATTCTGTTCAGATCCTGCTGGAAGCAAATTTAAATGGATGTTCTCAGCAGATTCCTAAGAGGATGAGTCTTACTAGCTAGAAATTTTACTTCCCTTTCCCTGTTCCTTGATGGAACAAAACAGGGTTGCACTTAATTTCTAAAACACACAAGATGTTAAAGAGGTTTATCTGTCTTTCTTTCAAACTTTTTTAAAAACCAAAAGGGAAGACTCTGATCTGCAGGATTCCAATCGATTTTGGAAATCTGTCATAATATAAATTAAATTTAACCAATAAATTAAAACAAGTTGGAAGAGAGCTCTTGGCTATTTCATATATTTTAAAACATAAATACAACTCCTGCCAACTCTTGCCTCCCTAAGTGGCTCTACAGAATTTTGCTATGGATTGTTGAATTAAAAATTCAGTAGGAAAATTTGCTGGGCTGAAAAATCAAAACTGCAAAGCATACAGATAAATAGATACTAGTTTTGTTTATTTATCTCCTGTGAAAATGGTCCCTGCCCTTTGTGGGATATGTGCCAATGGGACTTGGACAGTAGTGGTATTTATTTTTATTTATTTATTTTATTTATTTATTTTGATTTGTCAATCGCTTACAAGATAATACGTATAAATATATACATAGTAATGAATACATGAAATGGGTACATATAAGAAAAATGAAAGAAACAATAGGACAGGGATGGCAGGCACATTGGTGCGCTTATGCACACCCCCTACAGACCTCTTAGGAAAGGGGTGAGGTCAATAGTAGACAGTCTAAGGTTAAAGTTTTTGGGGTTTGGGGAAGAAACCACAGAGTCAGGTAGAGTATTCTAGACATTGACCACTCTGTTGCTGATATTCTGCATTCAGCCGGTTCACCCCAGATCGAGCGAACCGGAAGCAAGAATTTGGCGTGGGTTGCCCATCTGGTGGTAAGTTCTGGCTGGCCATGCCCCCCATCTGGTCACCCTCCCACCCGATGCTTGCTCATCCCGCCTGCCTGCCTGACATTCTCCTAAGGTATTTCTTTCTTTTTTTCCCCTCCCGATAATCAGCTGTAGATAAGATTAGCTGTGCTAGGACTCTTCTTGCTGAGGCCCAGGAAGACAAAAAATGGAGGGAAGAGCTCAGGCCCCCCACCTCCATTTTTTGCCTTCCAAAGACCCAGAGGAGCCTTGGGGGAGCAAAAACACCCTCCCCAGAGGCACCTCTGTGGCTAAGAAGCTCCCAAAAACAGATGGGGGCTGCAAAAAAAGCCATGCCCACCCAGTCACATGGCCATGCCCACCAAGCCGCGGCCACAGAACCAGTAGTAAAAGTTTTGGAATCCCACCACTGGACTGGGGCATCTGGAGAGAGGAATGAAAAATCAAGATGGTGGCTGTTGACAGGCTTGGCTGCCATCTTAACTTTTTTGTGACATAGTTATAGAAGCTAGGATGGCTCTTGTCATGGATCTACCCCAGATTCTCTCTCCATACATGAGTTCAGAGGAGGGGAGTGAGTTGGAGTCAGCAGAGGTGTTGTGGAGCAGCGGTTACAGAACGAGACAGAGCCAGGCTGAAGCTAACAGACTTTATTCCATTGAATAAAGGGTCGCCGCGGCTGCCGGGGCTAGCTGACAGCCAGCTGGCGGCAACAGCTGATGCCGTTTGACAGCTCCCTTTTATAGCCGGCTGTCAAACGGCATCAACCAATGGAAGAGATTGGCGCTCCCGCGTAGGTGGTGGACCAGAGAGAGGACTGCTGTCAGTCTCTGAACACCACACTCCTTTCCCCTGGCCACGAGCATGCGTAGTCCTGCAGCCGGGCTGGCCGCTTTCACTCACAGCCTGATCTTCGCAGTTCCTGGGGTTTGCCTGCTGTCATCGAGTTCTGCTCTCCCCGGGCGGTGTCTGGAGGTCGAAGATGGTCATTGGATGTCCGCGTCCTGGTGTCCAGCTGCTGATCGGGTAAGTCCTCTTGATCGGTTCATGGCGGGCGATAATCAGGTCACAGCGACTGGTAGATTGGGGCCTCTAGTGGGTTGGCTGCGGCAGGCGGCTGGTAGACCGGGTTGTTCAACAGCTGGTAGACCGGGATTTCAGTGGCTGTCTTCTTCCAACATCTCCTTAGCTGATCTATGTGTCTTCTCCAAACTTGACCGTCCTCCAAGAGGATCCTGTAGGACTTGGGTCCTATAATAGAGACTATTTGCCCTGGCAGCCATAAGGGATGCCCCGCATAGTTCCTGGCACAAACCAGGTCTTGCAGGGTGAATTCCCTGGCATGGTTGTCAGAAGCCAGTGGTGTGATAGGAGTGTAGTGGGGGTGCAACCTGCCCATCAAAAGTTCTGCTGGGGTCTTGTTGGTAGTGGGGCATGGAGTAGCGTGTTGCGTGAGCAAATAAGTGGACAGTTTGGAGTACCAGTCTGCTTGGCCAAGCCTGGCCAAAACTTCCTTTACAGACCTAACAGCCCTCTCGGCCATCCCATTGCTTGCAGGGTGAAAGGGGGCTTTGAGGATGTGTCTGATGCCCAGGTTGGCTGCGAAGACTGCGAACTCATTGGAAATGAATTGGGGGCCATTATCTGAAACCAAGGTGTCAGGGAGTCCATGTGTAACAAACAGTCTGTCAAGGCCCTTGTGACAGCCTGTGTAGTGGTGGAGGGGAGCAAAGCCACATCAGTCCATTTAGAGAACGAGTCTACTACAACCAAAAAGGTCTTCCCCTGCACAGGGCCAGCCAGGTCAATATGCAGCCTGGACCAAGGGGTCCCAGCATCCTCCCATCTGGTTGGGGCAGCTGCTGGTGGGGTTGCTCTAGTCGCCTGGCAGAGCAGCTTACCCAGTTGGCAATCCGGGCATCCAATCCTGGCCACCATACATAGCTGCGGGCCAAGACCTTCATCCTCACGATGCCAGGTGGCCCTCGTGCAGTGCCTTTAAAACTTGTTCTTGCAAGGTGGGTGGTATGACCACCCTTGTCCCCCATAACAGACAGCCCTGAAGTCAAGACAACTCCTGCCTGCGGGTTTTAAATGGCATGAATTCAGGGCGTACTGAATATCAAGCCACCCCCTCCCCACTAGTCCAGGACTTGGGAAATCACTTGGTCCCTTCTGGAGTGGGCAACAATATCCCCGGCTGAGACTGGTAGGTCAAGTATATTGCAGTCGAAGATTGCGTGGATGGGAGCTGGGTCTTCGACTGGTGTTGGCAGGGGGCATCTGCTGAGGGCATCTGCATGGCACAGGTTCTTCCCCGGGCGATGTACCAGTCTGTATGAGTAGGCGGCCAGGAACAGACTCCATCTGGTCATTTTTCGGGGATAGTACCTGTGGGGTTTGCTTATCTCCAGCTAAAAGTCCCAAAAGTGGCTTGTGATCCATTACAAGTTCAAAACAATGGCCATAGAGAAACTCATGGAATTTTTTTACAGCAGCAACAGCTGCTAGGGCTTCCTTATCAATTTGACTATAGTTCCTCTCTGCTGCAGAGAAAGTTCTTGAAAAGTAGGCAATGGGTGCCTCAGATCCATTTGGGAGCCTATGGCTCAATACTGCTCCTATGCCAAAGGGTGAGACATCTGAGGCTAACACCAGGGGCAGGTTTTGGTTAAATTGGATTAACACAGCATTTGAAGTTAAAAGAGACTTAACTGCTTGGAAAGCATTGACTTCTCTCTGTCTCCAGTGCCAGGGGGGCTTTTTATCTAAGAGCCTATGAAGGGGTTTAGCTACAGAGGCCTTGTGAGGCAGGAAAGCTGCATAAAAATTCAGGAGCCCTAAAAAGGCCTGCAATTCAGTTTTGTTAGAGAGTGTGGGTGCCTCGTGGATGGCTCTAACCTTAGTTTCTATGGGGTGAATTCCAGAGGCGTCAATTCGATAACCAAGGAAGTCCACTTGCTGGGTGGCAATGGTGCATTTGTCTTTTTTCAATTTAAGCCCGTTTTGCCTAAACCTGTCAAGGACTGACCTGACTCTGAGTAATAATTGTGTTTTGTTGGAGGCAGAAACTAAAATGTCATCAAAGTATGGAACTACCCCTGGAAGACCCTGGAGGATTCCCTCCATGAAGGACTGAAAAATGCCTGGGGCTACACTAACTCCAAATTGTAAATGTTTACATCTAAAGGCACCCCTGTGTGTAACTATAGTTTGCAAGTCAGCAGTGTATTGGTCCACAGGAAATTGCTGATATGTTTGGGACATGTCTAACTTTGCAAAAATTGTACCTGGCTCAAAGGAGTGTAGCAGGTGTTGGATTACAGGTACTGGGTATGCACTAATTTGGAGGAAACGGTTCAGGGACGTTTTATAGTCAGCGCAGATTCTCACGCTGCCATCTTTTTTTAAGAGGGTGACTATGGGCATTTCCCATTTTGCGAAATCTACCTGCTCCAGCACTCCTTGTTTAATAAGTTTGTCTAATTCAGCATCCAATTTAGGTCGAATGGCAAAAGGCACCCTTCGCAGTTTTAAACGAATTGGAGTGGCTTGTGGGCCCACATCAAAAGAGATAGGGGTGTCAGAATAACAACCTAGTTCACTACTGAAAACATCAGAGTAGTCCCTGAAGAGGGAATCTACTTCAGAATTTACCACAGAGTGAATTCCTGTGATGTTAAGGTAGGGAACCAATCTAGTCCTAGCAAGCTAGAAAGGGCTCCATCTAAAACCACCAGTGGCAAGTGGCCTCTAAAGTTTTGGAATTGAATGAGGAATTTGCCCTTACCCAGGACTGGAATGGTCTTTCCCTGGTAGTCTCGAAGAGTCAGGTGGCAGTTTATCAGCTTCTTTGAGAGCAAAGGTAGAAACTTCTTCAGGGTAGCCCACAAGATGATGGAGAGGGCGGACCCGGTATCTACGTCCATCTGGTAGGGTTTACCTTCTATAAAGAGAGAAATGCTTATTTTGTTAGACCTAGGGGTGGTATTGTCTGCGTGGTAACATGTGTAGCAATCTTCAACTTGCCTTTGGAAGGAGGCAGCAACCTGAGGTCTTTGCGTGGAGGTCTGTTCAGCTTGGCAAACCCTGGCTATGTGCCCTCTCTTTGGCAGTTCAGACAGATAACATTTCTGAATCTGCAAGTTGATCTGGGGTGGTTACCCCCACAGCTCTTACAAGTGGGTTGCTGTCTGGCTGTCTGGTTGTTGTTTTTGTTAGGTAGCTCTTGGGGGGAGGTCTTGGACGTGTGAGGCGGTTTACCTCAAGAGGTTCCTCTTCTTGGGAGACCTCATTGTAGTGAATGGTAGAGTGCCCTTGCCTTAAGGGGTCTCCCTGAATCTCAGCTGCTGATATCTGACAGTTCAGCAGCCTGAGCCTCCTCAATAGCTAAGGCCAGGGTTAAATTTTTTTTAGCAAGTAAACGCCTCTGTAGCTTTATGTCCCTAACTCCTCCCACAATTTGGTCAAGCAGCATGTCCTCAAGGTAATCCCTAAACCCACAGTGTACGGCAGATGAACTTAAGGCTGCCATGTACTGACTCACAGTTTCCCCTTCAGCTTGAATTCTCCTCCTAAAACCCAATCTCCTAGCTATCTGAGAGGGTCTGGGGGAATAGTGATTTGACAGTGTTAAGTCTGGAGCATGGGTGCAAACAATGGAGACGAGCCGGTAGAAACAGTGAATGGAGACGAGCCGGTAGAAACTCTTTATTTACATGGTGTGACAGCTCAACTTGATGGCTGCTATATCCTTCCTTATATAGGCAACATTAACTATTCAACCAATAGTAATCCAGGAGCACTAGCTCCGTTAACCAATGAGAATGGCCTGTTAATGGCCAATCAGATGCTCCTGAACGGACCAATCCGATCCTGCCATTAACAGCCAATCAGAAGTGCAGGGCCAGAACCCTGCACTTGACTTCAAGCTCAAGATAACTTTATTGACATTATTCATTTACAGCACCCCTTTCCCCTGGCTTCTGCTTACGGGGCGCGGTTACATAGTCCTTGAGGTAGGACGATTGTTTTATCTGTCTTTTTGATTTTCGCAAAGTGCCTGGCAATTGGTTGCACTTCTGCTGAGGTAGATCGTTGTTTAACGACAGGGGTACCACTGGTTCAGAGTTCGTGTTTCCGTCGTCACCAATATCTTCGGCCACTCCCTGAGGTGAACTCACTCCCGTCCCTGGTTCCTGTTCCTGCGTTTCGGTTCCATTATCAGTCTCTTCGAAAAGATTTTCCTCTAGTTGAAATTCGTCTTCCTCTGTATCTCCCCCCCCCTCAGTTTGGTAATAAGGGAGTTCGGAAGTGCGTGACTGCAGCCATGATCGTAGTTGATCTATGTGGCGCTTCCAAAGTCTATCGTCAGGGCACTGTACAAGGTATGATCTTGGGCCGGTTATGCGGATTACAGTCGCTTCTACCCACAGCAGATCGCCCGATAACTTTTTAGCGAATACTAAATCGCCTACCTGGAAGGTACGGCATCGGCCGCTGGATCTGAGTGGCTTTTCTGGTTCGTAGGCTGGGTGTAACCAGTTGAGGTGGGAGCGGAGCTTTCGTCCCATTAGCAGCTCGGCGGGAGTTTTGTTGGTGATGCTGTGAGGTGTGATGCGCTGTAGAACAATGATTTGGTTGATTTTCTCGTCGATGTTGTCGTAGTCTATCTTTTGTAGTGTCCTCTTGACAAATTGTACCATGCGCTCAGCCCTACCGTTGGCTGCAGGGTGCACAGGCGAAGTGAGCGCATGTCGGATACCGCAGTCAGCCAGGTAGTGTTCAAAACACAGCATGGTAAATTGGGGCCCGTTGTCGGATACCAGAACGTCTGGTAATCTGTGGGTTGCAAACGGTCTTTCCAGTCTTTTGATGACCGCTTCGGTAGTCGTGTTCCTCATTCGGTGAATCTCGAGCCAATTTGAGTAAGCATCGATGGTTAACAAGAATGTGTGGCCTTTAGTCATCCCAGTAAAATCCAGATGGATGCGGGACCAGGGTCCCCGCGGCGTCACCCATTCGGTTGGGGTTGCCTTTGGTGGAGCGTTGCTTACTTCTTGGCATCTCTGGCAAGTTTTAACCCACGATTCGATTTGTCTGTCTATACCTGGCCATGACGCATAGCTATGTGCGAGGCCCTTCATGCGCACGATGCCCGGGTGGCCATTGTGCAAGGTTTTTAGCAGTGCTTGTTCGAGTCATTCTGGGATAACAACTCTATCACCCCAGACGATACAGCCCTTTTGCGAGAACAACTCAGTTTGATGACTTTTGAATGAGGCAAAGTCATCTGGTACTTGGTCCAATGGTCATCCGCGTTCCATCCATGTGAGAACTCGTGCTAAGATGGGGTCGCATTTTGTTTCTCTCGCGACGTCACGTGCAGTTAATGGCGGCATATGGAGTGTCTCGATCTGCAACATAGTCATCGTTGGTGCGGGATTGTTGATGGTTTCAGGAAGCGGTGCACGGCTCAACGCGTCGGCATGGGGAATGGCTTTACCGGGACGCTATTGTACCTAATAATTGTAAGCAGCCAAGAATTCTGACCAGCAGGTCATCGTGGGAGAAAGTATGTAGGGAGTTGGCTTATCCCCAGCGATTATCCCCAGCAACAGTTTGTGGTCAGTTATTATAGTGAAAGCCCGGCTGTACACGTACTCATGGAATCTTTTAACAGCCGATACAATTGCCAGGTCTTCTTTATCGATCTGGCTATAATTTCGCTCGGTTCTCGAGAGCGTTTTTGAAAAGTAAGCAACAGGGGCTTCGCTACCGTTAGGCAATACATGGCTCAAAATGGTGCCCACTCCAAAAGGCGATGCATCATATGTGATATTTAACGGTAAAGTCTCATTGTACTGCATTAGTACAGCATCAGAAGTCAGTAGTTTTTTTACATTACAGAATGCCTGCTCTTCTCTGTGACCCCATACCCAAATTGCTTTTTTATCTAGTAGGCGATGTAAAGGTTCAGCGACAGTCGCTTGTGCGGCAAGAATACGTTATAGAAATTGATGAGGCCTAAGAATGCCTGGAGGTCGGCCTTGTTCCGGGATCTGGGAGCATTTTTTATTGCTTTCAATTTGCTGTCGGTAGGGTGAATACCCTGACTGTCAATCAAATACCCAAAGAATTCAACACGATCTGTACACAGCTTGCACTTATTTTTCTTCACTTTCAGGCCTGCTTCTTGGAACTTTTGTAAAACCAGTCTTAAACGATCCCGTAAAATTTTTGGTGGGGGCAGCAATGAGCACATCGTCAAAATAGGGGAAAATGCCTTTGATTCCCTGCAATAGTCTCTCCATTAGGCTCTGAAAATTGCCCAGGGCTACACTGATTCCGAATTGGAGCCGCGTACAAATAAAGGCACCTTGGTGTGTTACGATAGTCTGTGCCTGTGCCGTTTTTTCATCAACCGGCAGTTGCTGATAAGCCTGAGCTAAGTCTAGTTTAGCGAAGACTTTTCCGCCCCCCAGGGAATGGAGGAGGTGTTGCACCACCAGCACCGGATATGGATTTTGTTGTAGGGCGTGGTTTAGGGTGGCTCGATAGTCCCCACAAATTCTAATAGAGCCGTCCGGCTTAATTGGTGTCACGATTGGTGTTTCCCATGGGGAGTGGTCGGTTGGCTTTAAAGCTCCCTGGGCTATCAACTTATCAAGCTGTTCATCGATTTTCAGCTTTAGTGTGAACAGAACTTGATGAGGCTTAAGGCGGATGGGAGCTATTTTTGGATTAAGGCTAAAGGATATCGGGGTCCCCTTTTACTCACCTAGCTTTTCCATGAAGACATCCCTGAATTCATGGGCGAGGTCCTCCTCCCAGTCACTGCTGCTGATTCGGTTAATGCCTGACACTTCAATGCCGAGTGGTGCGAACCATTGTAGGCCTAACAGGCTAGGGCGTTCCTTGTTGATCACCATCAGGGGTAAGTACGCTGTGCGGTTCTTGAACGCGACCCGGACTCTGCTGGATCCTATGACTGGAATCCAGTTCCCCTGGTAGTCCTTTAACACGAGCTGTTGGAATTGAAGGTCTTGGCGCCGGATAGTGGGGATGAGTTGCTTGAGGGTCTTCCAGGAGACCATTGAAAGAGATGACCCTGAGTCAACTTCCATTTGGCATGGCTGATTTTCGATGTCGACCTTGACTCGAATTTTCTTAGCATCCAGTGAAGAGGCGTGGCCGATAGTGAGCATTTGGTGGGCCTCTTCCCGTCTCGTTAGGCGATTTATGGGTCAGTTTCTGTAGGAGTGGTTTGCCGGTTCTCGTCTTACAGGGCGATTCCCTGTCGATTGGCGGAGATTGGTACCCTTCGAGGTCTGGCTGGGTCCACGGAGACTTCTGCAGACCCATCCGATATGGCCTCATTTCCCGCACTTGTGGCAGAGCATGTTGTGGAATTTGCAATCGGAACAGTAATGGTTGGCCCCACAGCCAGCGCATGGTTGCTGGGATTTCGGGTAACGGTTCCGGTCGGACCGCAGGCGATGGACCTCTTCTTCGTTGCTGTCTGACGATGAAGAGAGGTCCTCATGGTGGGTCGTCTGAAACTGTCCTTCTGACTTAGGTGAAACTTCGCTGGCTGGTTGGTGTGCTGGAGCGTGATTCCGGCATAGTTGGGCAGCCGACTTCTTGGTCGCCTCCACTGCCGTAGCCTCAGCAATGGCATAGGCAAGGCTAATGTCACCCTTAGCCATTATTTTGCTCTGTACGTTTAGAGCGTCTAACCCGAGAACTACTCGGTCTCTCAAGGCCTCCTCTAGATCGTCGAAATCGCAAAGGCCTCCCAAGTTTCGAAGGTCTGCAACGAAATTGGCAACACTTTCTCCTTTTCGATGGTTTCTTTGATAGAACTCGTGTCGTCTTACGAGCGTTGGAATTATCGGTGCATAGTGGGCCCTTAGTAGCTGTTCGAGGACGTCCCAGTCCATGGCCTTCACTTCAGCCGGTTTCGCTAATGCCTTAGCCATTTTGAATACCGTTGGCCTGCAGTGCGTTAGGAATACTGCCCGTTTCTTCCTGGTTGTGGCATCCTTCAGATTATTCATTTCCAAAAACATTTGGAAACGGTCCATGTAGGACTCCCAGTCCTCTTGAGCTGGGTTGAACCGAGCGGGTGGTACTACGCCGCCGGACATGGTTCCGCCGTTGTGCGTTTCAGCCACATGCTTGGTTGTCTTAGTTGGCTCTGATGTTATCCAATCCCACCCTTGTCGCCAGTGTTAAGTTTGGAGCATGGGTGCGAACAATGGAGACGAGTCGGTAGAAACAGTGAACTTCAAACTCTTTATTTACATGGTGTGACAGCTCAACTCGATGACTGCTATAGCCTTCCTTATATAGGCAACATTAACTATTCAACCAATAGTAATCCGAGAGCACTAGCTCCGTTAACCAATGAGAATGGCCTGTTAATGGCCAATCAGATGCTCCTGAATGGACCAATCCGATCTTGCCATTAACAGCCAATCAGAAGTGCAGGGCCAGAACCCTGCACTTGACTTCAAGCTCAGGATAACTTTATTGACATTATTCATTCACAACAGACAGGATTTCCTTAAACTCATCCCAGGAAATAGCCTTTATAGAGCGTGGGGACACTAGTGCAGAGGCTGTATCGAAAACTGTAGCCCCACAGAAGCTTAAAAAATAGGATGTTTTCCTCAGGTCAGTGGCTTCAGACAGATCAATGGCATTTAGGAAGCATTCGAATCTGTTCATGTATGATTCCCATGTCTCTGCCCCCGGCTGGAAGTGAGAGGATGTCGGGTTTGAGGCCATTAGAGTGGCAATGTTGGTCTCCTCAGCTGAGGGAACCTTGAATCTCCGCTTTTAGAAAAGCGTTTCTGGCTGCGCCTGTCAAGCGGCGTTCGGCTCCTCAGCTGGGGAGCTTTAAAGTTCGCGCTCTTTGGAGAGTTTCAGCGGCGGTGACTTCATTCAGCTCGCAGCAGCTTCAGCTCTTTTTTACTATAACTTCGGCTCAGTTGTCTTGCCTGGTCATCTTTACTGCATCCCACCCTCGTCGCCAGCGTTGTGGAGTGGCAGTTACAGAACGAGACAGAGCCAGGCTGAAGCTAACAGACTTTATTCCATTGAATAAAGGGTCGCCGCGGCTGCCGGGGCTAACTGACAGCCAGCTGGCAGTGACATCTGATGCTGTTTGATAGCTCCCTTTTATAGCCGGCTGTCAAACGGCATCAACCAATGGGAGCGATTGGCGCATAGGCGGCAGACCAGAGAGAGAACTGCTGTCAGTCTCTGAACACAGCAAGAGGAAAACATAGAGCCGAGTGTTGGTCAGGATCAGGGCTCGGAGAGTGCTAGCCTGACAGAGCAGCCTCAGCTGGGTTGATAATATGAGTAACAAGGTGAAGCTGAATGAGGTGAACCTGCAGCAAGTGGGACAGGAGACCTCAGTTAGAGCAATGAGGAACAGGTGAAGTAAAAGACACCTAGAGCAGAGAGGAGACAGCAGAGGTTGTATTCAGCAGGTTGTGACCAGTTCTGGAGAAACGGTAGCAGAAATTTTGAGTAGTTCAGAAAACTGGCAAATACCATCTCTGACTGGCCCCACCCCCATCTCTTCTCTGCCTCCCAAGTCCCAGCTGATCGTCTGGGTCTTCTTTTGTTGCCCTGCACAGTAGAACAGAGCTGGAAAGCAGGTTAGTGGAGTGGGGAGGGAATGGGATTGTGCAATAATCTTCCCCCTGGAGTGGGGTCAGAATGGGGATTTTGGTATCCTTCCCCTGCCATGCCCACCAAGCCACGCCCACCAAACCATGCCATGCCCACCAAGCCACGCCCACAGTTCAGGTAATAAAAAAAAATTGAACCCCACCACTGGGAGACAGGCACAATGCCAGTCAGCTAGACAACTCACAAGGAGGCAGCCTCACTTCTCATGAAGGTCATCTACTTAATCCCACCCTGAAGACTTGAGCCTTGCTGGAGCAATGTGCCTAGTTCTGTGAGCTGCTTTCCTGGATTTTGTCTGTGGCCATTGAGCTTGGTTACTCAGTGATTGGGCTTGGTTACTCAGTGATTTTAACTGTACTGAGCTCAGAATTGAGTTGTATGCAACTGTGTGTGTTTTATGGAGTGTGTGTTTATGGGGATCTGTTTTGGGAGTTTGAATAAGCACTTCTTACTATATGTGTGTGAGGCGGAAAGTGGAGAGGCACACAGCTCTGCCTTCTAAAAAACAGCAAAATCCTGTTATTAAATTCTAAGGAGAGGCCTATATTGAGCTTCTGATAATGTGAAGATTTACATTGAATCAATTTATGAACTGATTAGTCAATTAAAAGTGTGGCATTTAATCAACAACAACAAAAAAATCTACAGCCAGTGGACATTTCTAATAAATGCCAGAAAATAGCAGAGAATCACAATAAATTTCCATTAACATTCCATGGAGCCTTCATTTTTGTTAGCAGAAATCGTTAAGTTAATGAACATATGTGCCAATTTAGGTACTAATCTTTAATAGAATTCCTGGTGCAAGGTATGCATTTAGATAAAGAGAAAGCATTAAATGCAACTCTCTCCAAAGATAGAAAAAGGATGGCTTCCACTGAGGCTGTGCAAATATTGCGTATAGTGGCTGATTTTTAACATCCGGAGAAAAAATTTCTGCTTTAAATGAGATTCTGTATCTCGCTCACTTGGGAAGTGAGGTTTAGAGCATGAACCTCATTGTAATATGGAACGAATGAGGCAGCCCACCACCTCACCACCCTTCCCATTGGATTTATCCAGGCACCACTGCCACTTGCAATTACAAAGCAAAAGTGCAAAAAACTCGCCGTGGGAGAAGCCATGACCTGTATGGTGTAGCTTATTTTGCCCTGCATTTATTCAATATACAACTGCCTTATAATTTCTGGCAGCCCTCTGATCTGTTAGGCAGTTACAAAGTCACACCTTCATTACATCCTCTGTTCCCAGTTTCAAGTAGCTTGTCACATCTATTGATTGTACTCAAAGGGGAATTTACATGGATCTGTTTCGACTAGCCCCAGGAAAAGGAGAAAAGGGAAACACGTCTGATACTCCCTCTCATGGAGTCATCAGCTTTCTCTTGAAGATTTGAGGTGATGCCATGAACTGCCTGCTGGAAAGCAAAGCTCCATCAGCAAATATGCCATCACTTATCAAAATCTAAGCTGGTTTTTGCTTTGACCAAAATGTCAAGGTGTCACTCTCTTTTCTGCCATTTGCTAAATCATTTGTGAAGTTGCTTAAGGCAACCAAAGGTCAAGGAAACTATTGCATGGGTGGTCTTTGTCTTTCCTATGTGTCATCAACAATATTGAAAATTAAAGAGTTTAACAATATTTGTACAGCACCAATATGGAGTTTTGAACAAAGCTGACTGCTGTTGCTATTATTTCCTGGAATTTATGAATCCAGTTATGGATTAAGTGAGGAAATCCTGTTTTGTTTGCTCTAGGCTTTAAACCACCATGGATTTCATCTCATCTTGTCTCAGCTGCCCTACTGATCATAGAATCTAAGCTTTGTAAGGTTGAAAGAGATCTTGGTGGTCTCCTAATCCAACCCCTGTCCAGTTCATTAATCCTTATATAGTTAGAACAATTAATCAGTGGAACAATTTGTCTCCATAAGCTGTGACTTCTTCAACACTGAAAGTTTTTAAGAAGAGATTGGATAACCATTTGTCTGAAGTGGGGTAGGGCTTCCTGCCTAAGCAGGGGGTTAGACTAGAAAACCTCCAAGGTCCCTTCCAACTCTGTTATTCTATTCTATTCTAGATATCATCCAAGACAACTGGCTGTGAAACATTGCATAAAAATCTCCAGCGCTTCCATGCATCCAGTAGACATTTGTTCCACTGCTCAGTTCTAACTAACTGAGTCAGGGTATAGTCAGGACATTTTTCCTTATTTCAAGTTGGAACATCTGTCTCTTCTACCTGTTGTTTTTTGTCTTATCTTTTGATGCTACAGAGAGTGTTTCTCACCCATGGCAATTTTAAGATGTGTGGATTTCAATTCCCAGAATTCTGCTCTTTTCCTCCTATTTGTAGTTAGTGGGTTTTTTTAGGTTTTACCTATTGTATGTCACCTAGAATTGCTTCAGCAAGTGAGTTGGCTTGCCAAGGATGAGAAGCATTGCTCTAGACAATAAAGCCACGTTATCATCTTTTGGGTAGTCCTTCAAATATTTGAAGATTGCTGTGATGCTTCTTTTTAACCTTTTCTTTTTTATATATCCAGTTCCTCCAAGCTAATTATTAGCTGACACAGTATATGAATACAATTTTCTTCGCTAGAAGAAACTAGACTGTTAAATGACTGTCCAATATGGATCAGCTGCCTTCTTGACAGTCTACTTATTGTGTTGTGGAGAAACTCTTATAGGTGGAGTACAATATATATGTATACTCTTATTTTTTTCTTTTTATAGAACAATTATCTCAAATCATCCATAGCTTCCTATGCATTTATTAAATTCCTAAAAAATAAATCATAAGAGAATTTCTTCAAAGCAACTTTCTCAATAGTGGAACTACACTTCTTTCTTATAGGTAATCCTACTCTTGAGGTAGGATTACCTATATTGAGGTAGGATTACCTATATACCTCTATATGGAGAATTTCTCCTTTCTCTGCAGAAATCCATAGTCTTAATCCAATTTCTCTCTGTTAGGGATAACATTGTTTTACCCTAACTGGTTTAGGAAAATAATAATATGTTATCATAGTTTATATGTAAAGTTGTCTGCAACTTTAACTATGGGAAAGTAATTAAGGGAGTGGTTGTGAAAGCACTTTAAAAGAAGCAAGACTGCAGCTTGCTCTCTCTCTGGCTTTGATGATCCCTGATTACTGCTTGGAATCAAGACTGCTTTGCTCGAACGGGAGAGAAACAAAGGACTGATTTGTAAGTGAACTGACAGAGGATATTCTGCACGGACTTTGCTAACTGAATATCCCTGAATGGACTGACTAAAACGATACATGACTAATGGACTGTTATTTTGACTATGCTATATAACTCCAAGTGGAATAAACTATATTTTTGATAGCACAAGCGTATCTGTTATTTTTACTGTAAGTTAATAAAATACAAGCTTAGCTCACTCATTTATCTGTGTGTCTATCTGACTAACGCTGCAATTCTGTTTAGCTTGTCTTGCTAACCCTGGTTGGGGAACCCAGGCTTAACACTCTCCCATCAAATTTGGTGGAGAATTTTGGAAAGCCATTCTGGCTTAACATTAATATAAATTGGGCTCAAGGAAGGAGATATACTTTTGTATAAAACTTGAAATTTATGTGGCTAGTTTCAAAGTATCAGCATTTCTGCAGAAAGGAAGTTTGTTTTCCTGGTACAAGAGCCAAGGAGAACAAATGAACATCAAAAGAAGGGACAAAATTATAACTACCCCAAGGAGCAAAACTGTAACTACCCCATAACTACCCCAAGGTGATTTGATACCTTGATGACATGATGTTCCAGGGGATGCCTCATATTTTGAAATAGCATTCACATCAAACTTTATATGGCCCCAAACTTTGTCATTTAAGAAAGCCCTAAAAACATAACATTTAACAAGTCAATCTGCATTGACTTGCAACAACAAGTCAATCTGCATTGACCTTGCATTGATACTGATATATTTTTCTTCCCATTTATTCATTGATTGGTTGATAGATTCATTGATTCATTCATTCATAACTAAGCTTTATTTTTTTTATAAACAACTCAAGTGAATATATATAATAGTCCCTTTTCCTCCTATTTATAGTTAGTGGTTTTTTTTAGGTTTTACCTATTGTATGTCACCTAGAATTGCTTCAGCAAGTGAGTTGGCTTGTAAATTGACTGAAGGGAGAAAAATAATAATAAATCCCTATCAGCTATTGCCACATTTCAGTCAAGAAAAAGACTGGGCAGCTGAGAAGAGTGACACTGCCTCTTCCTTGCCCAGCATACAGCTTCATAAGTGTCTTCTTGTTAAGTAATACAAAAGAAACTAGATTCTCTTGATGCAGACCCAGATTGCCATGTCTTCTTAAAAGGCCAGGAAGCGTGGGCTTAGAAAGGAGGCAGAAATTGCATTTCAGCTGACAGTAGCAAAGGAGTTCACAAAATTTTATTTACTCCCCTTTTATTAACAAGTCCTGGGAAAAGCATTTCTGGACAGCTGATAGTGAAGATCTTCAAAGTTACATCCCAAAGGAACACATTCCAAGGGACGTGTAGTATGTAAGTACTAAATAGGAGGGGATCCTGAAATCCCCCAAAACATTGAAAAGCCAGCTTTTCAGTATCACTTTGTGCCCCCTCTTGTGAAATAGAGAATTTGCTGACCTGTGTCACAGAAGATATAATCATTTTCCTCAATGGAAGATAAACAAAATATTTGTTAGATGATGTCCAGTGCTTCAAAGACATCAGATGTTTTTAAAGCTGCCTTTGATATGGCACTGTGGTATATTTTTATCCCCCTGAGCATATACAGAGTTTTGTGTTGTGTTTTCAGGGAAACAAGCTAGAAGAATGGACCACAATACAAGAGAAGAATAGGTTTCTCTTGATATTTCAGTGCTGGCTGAAACCAATAATTCAGTGTCGACATGGTGATGACATTGTGAGGTAGGAGGCGTGAAATATCTACAGAAGATCCTTTGTTCGGCTACTTTTTTTCCTAAGACCAGTGTCTTGGGTTGTCAGCAAAAGGCATAAAACAAATTTTAGATTCTAAATAAAGCATCTTTATGGAAGATCCTAATACATCTCTTGAATGAAAGATAGATGAAAACCAAACCAAGTTCTGTGGTAGAATTTTATTTTATTTTTAAAAAAGAGGCTCCAGCTCATATAATCCTGATGGATGTTGCTAATGAAATTGATTTATGATGTAGATGGGAAGAATGATTATTAAAACCGTGTTCAACAATAAAATCGTTAGTTGACAGGATTTTGTGAGTCTTTTCTTTTTGCTGACTTGATCCTAATTCTAATCTATCTAGTAGATCATCTTTAATTTAAGAGTTGTTTCACAAACTGAATTTATTATTTTATTATTTTAAGCATTCCCATTAAAGTAGTAGCAGCTAAAGATTTTTGAAAACTGTACATCAAACATATGCAAGTATAAAGGTGTTTATGCAACAGTTAGATTGGGCTTACTGTTTTTGTATTCCTGAATCATGCTAAACCAATATTTTTCTAATCATTATTTATTAGAACTATAGTTACAGGACAGGTTTCTTTATAATTATAGACCATAATAGGTGAATTTGTACATTCTGCAGAGCCATACAACATACTGTAAATCTGGCTGGAGAATTCTGGGTTTTTATTTATTTATTTGATTTGTCAGTCACTTATAAGATAACAGGTATATGTATAAACATGAGTAAGAATACAGGAAATAGGTATGAATAAATGGGGAAAATAGGACAGGGATGGTAGGCACAATGATGCACTTATGCACGTCCCTTATGGACATCTTAGGAATGGGGTGAGGTCAATAGTGGATAGTTTAAGGTTAAAGGAATGGAGGTTAGAGGATGTAATAACAGAGTCAGTTAGTGCATTCCAGTTTCTCCTTCTCCTCTCTCCTTTCTTCCTCTTCTTCCTCTCCAACTTCTTCCTCCTCCTCCTCCTCCCCTTCCCCTTCTTCTTCCTCTTCCTCTTTTCTTCTTCTTCTTCCTCCTCCTCCTCCTCTTTCTGATGGAGCTATTAGCTACAACATTCTGCTCTACAGTCTTATATAGCACTATACAATGATAGTACTTTGAATGGATCCAGGTGGCATGCAATTTTCTATTTAAGTCTAGAAAAATTAATTAGGCATTATCTGCCTTGGTGACAATTTACTAACCCATTCCCGTGTGCTCAACTGAAGCATATTTAGAAATAAACAAAAATGCTAATATTCCATAAGATTTACATTCTTTCTCTTCTGAAGTAAAGAGGCAGTATAAAACTCTGTTCCATCTGGAGCTTTCTTAACTGCTCATGGAAGTTACAAAACCATAGCAATTCACTAGGAGTTACAATTTCTGCCTCATTTTTCATTTCTATTATGTTGCATCTCCTTGAAAAAGTTTTGACAAAATTAGAGTTTTTCTTCAAGAGGATGGCCAGTATTAGCAAAAGTTGCCCCTGTTCCTTTTTCTTCTTCTTTGCTTTAGATAAAAATGACTGGGTAAATGCAGCACTTTGATTTTGCAAATGGGTAGATGATGGCACAATTTAATGCCAGGGGAAGCCATTTAACTTCTGCCAGGTAAAACTCGGAATCCTTTTAAGTTCTAATTTGAGGAGAGTTGATGAGAGTTCAAAGAAGTTTATCATGGGTTTCAAAATCCACCTATCAAATGGAAATGGCTAAAAGATATAGTGCTAAGATTATTGTTTGATGTACAAAAAGAAAATCAGGCCACCTTCAAAGAAAGAGGCAGCCCTGGAGTCATTTCACTTCTTCCTCAAGATGATTAACACAGGTAGTTCTTGAGCCATCACTATTCGTTGTATGACAGTTCAGAGTTATGTTGGCACTGAACAAAAGGATTTAAAACTAGTCCTTGAAGTTTTGGCTGTCCCTGTGGTCACATGAACAAAATTCAAGATCTGGGCAGCCATTTCACATTTACACGATCAGAAGATCTCAATTTGAAACTTTCTATGTATGTTTCCTCAAGCCAAGTCAATGGGGAAGCCAGTAGAGATAGTCACAAGTCACTTGGGTAAGTGCCCCATAATCCTTGCCTCCCTGCATTCACACACACACTACACAAACTCTCTACCCTCTTCCGCTGGACTCCCTGCACTTTCACAAATGAACACACTTCTGTCCTCTTTCCTCAGCCGCATTTGCACATATTTCATGTCCTTGGTTGCACAGTGGTTAGAATGCAGTATTGGAGGGTGATTTTGCACACTGCCAGGAGTTTGATCCTGACTGACTCAAGGGTGACTCAGTCTTCAATCCTTCTCAGGTAAAATAAGGATTCAGATTGTTGGGGGTAATATTCTGGCTTTTTAAACTGCTTAGAAAGGGCTATAAAGCACTGTGAAATGGTATAGAAGTCTAAGTGCTATTGCGATTGCTATCCATTTTTCTTAACCTCCCTGCACTTACACACCCAGTGCTCTTTTTCTGTGGCCTCTTTGCACTCACATTCAGCCTGCACCCTTTTCCTCTGACTTTACTGCCAGAAGAAATAAGCATATAGCTTAGTGGTGTGATTCAAATTTTTTTACTATCGGTTCTGTGGGTCTGGCTTGGTGGGCATGGCAGATACTGTAAAATCTCTAGTCAGAGGTGGTATTCGCCGGTTCTCCAAACTACTCAAAATTCCTGTTGCCGGTTCTCCAGAACTGGTCAGAACCTGCTGAATGCCAGCTCTGATATAGACAATATCCTCTTTCCCTAGCCTTCCTGCACTTACTACATGTACATGAAACCCACGCCATATTTCCACAGCCTTCCTGGGCTTGCACCATACTGCAATCCTTCTTCCTACATTTACGTAGCCTGTGCTGAGTCTTCTAGGATCTTGCCATAACCCTGCAGCATCCCTGCACACTATTTACTTGGGACTCCTTCCGCTGCCTGCTTAACAACTGGAGTTTCTGGAGTTATGATAAAAACCATCCAGGAATGCCTGGATTGCAGTAGCAAAGTGATACGGCCACATGATATCAACCATTGTGATAGCAATTCCAGCTTCAACTGCAGTTGTAACTTGAGAACCATCTATATTGTTGTGAAAGAATGTTAAATAAAGTTATCTTGAGCTTGAAGTCAAGTGCAGGGTTCTGGCCCTGCACTTCTGATTGGTTGTTAATGGCAAGATCGGATGGTCCATTCAGGAGCATCTGATTGGCCATTAACAGGCCATTCTCATTGGTTAACGAAGCTAGTGCTCCCGGATTGATATTGGTTGAATAGTTAATAAGTTGCCTATATAAGGAAGGCTATAGCAGCCATTCAGCTGAGCTGTCACACCATATAAATAAAGAGTTTGAAGTTCACTGTTTCTACCGGCTCATCTCCATTATTCGCACCCATGCTCCAGACTTAACACTGGCGACGAGGATGGGATTGGATGATGTCAGAGCCAACTAAAACAACGACGAAGACAACCAAGCACGTGGCTGAAACGCACAATGGCGGAACCATGTCTGGCGGCGTAGTACCACCCGCTCCATTCGATCCAGCTCAAGAGGACTGGGAGTCCTACATGGACTGTTTCCAAATGTTTTTGGAAATGAATAATCTGAAGGATGCCACAACCGGGAAGAAACAGGCGGTATTCCTGATGCACTATGGGCCGACTGTATTCAAAATGGCCAAGGCGCTAGCGAAACCGGCTGAAGTAAAGGCCATAGACTGGGACATCCTCGAACCACTACTAAGGGCCCACTATTCACCGACCGTTCAAACGCTCATAAGACGGCACGAGTTCTACTAAAGGAACCAGCGTAAATGAGAAAGCATTGCCGATTTCATTGCGGACCTCCAAAACTTGGGAGGCCTCTGCGATTTCGCCGACCTGGAGGAGGCCTTGAGAGACCGAGTAGTTCTAGAATTAGATGCTCTAAACGTGCAGAGCAAAATAATGGCTAAGGGCGACATTAGCCTTGCCGATGCCATCGCTGAGGCAACGGCAGCAGAGGCGACCAAGAAATCGGCTGCCCAACTACGCCGAAATCGCGCTCCGACACACCAACCAGCCGGCGAACTTTCACCTAAGTCGGAAGGACAGCTTTCGACGCCCACCATGAGGAACTCTCTTCGTCGTCAGACAGTGACGAAGAAGAGGTCCATCAACTGCGGTCCTATCAGGACCGTTACCCGAAATCCCAGCAACCGTGCGCTGGCTGCGGGGCCAACCATTACCGTTCTGATTGCAAATTCCGTGACGTGCTCTGCCACGAGTGTGGGAAACGAGGCTATATCAGATGGGTCTGCAGAAGTCTCCTCGGACCCAGCCAGACCTCGAAGGGGACCAATCTTCGCCAATTGACAGGAAACCATCCTGTAAGGCGAGAACCAGCAAATCACTCCTACAGAACTGACCCGTGAATCGCCTAATGAGACGAGAAGAGGCTCACTAAACACTCACTATCGGCCACGCCTCTTTGCTGGATGCCAAGAAAATTTGAGTTAAAGTGGACATCGAAAATCAGCCTTGCCAAATGAAAGTTTGGGATTGTCTCTTTCAATGGTCTCATGGAAGACCCTCAAGCAACTCATCCCTGCTATCCGGCGCCAAGACCTTCAATTCCAAAGGCTCATGTTAAAGGACTATCAGGGGAACCGGATTCCAGTCGTAGGATCCAGTCGAGTCCGGGTCTCGTTCAAGAACTGCACAGCGTACTTACCCCTGACGGTGATTGACAAGGACTGGCCTAGCCTGTTGGGCCTGCAATGGTTCACACCACTCGGCATTGAAGTGGCAGGCATTAACCGAATCGGCGGCAGTGACTGGGAGGAGGACCTCACCCAAGAGTTCAAGGATGTCTTCGCGGAAAAGCTAGGTGAGTACAAGGGGACCCCGATATCCTTTAGTCTTAATCCAAAAAGAGCTCCCATCCGCCTTAAGCCTCATCGAGTTCCGTTCGCGCTAAAGCTGAAAATTGACGAACAGCTTGATAAGTTGATAGCCCAGGGAGTGTTAAAGCCAACCAATCACTCCCCATGGGAAACCCCAATCGTGACACCAATTAAGCCGGACGGCTCCATTAGAATTTGTGGGGACTACTGAGCCACCTTAAACCACGCCCTGCAACAAAATCCATATCCGGTGCCGGTGGTGCAACACCTCCTCCATTCCCTGGGGGGCAGAAAAGTCTCCGCTAAACTAGACTTAGCTCAGGCTTATCAGCAACTGCTGGTTGACGAAAAATGGCACAGGAACAGACTATCGTAATGCACCGATAGTCTTTAAGTGCCTTTAAGTGTATGCGGCTCCAATTCGGAGTCAGTGTAGCCCCGGGAATCTTTCAGAGCCTAATGGAGAGACTCTTGCAGGGGATCAAAGGCATTGTCCCCTACTTTGACGATGTGCTCATTGCTGCCCCCACTCCAAAAATTTTACGGGATCGTTTAAGACTGCTTTTACAAAAATTCCAAGAAGCAGGCCTGAAAGTGAAGAAAAATAAGTGCAAGCTGTGTACAGATCGTGTTGAATTCTTAGGGTACTTGATTGACAGTCAGGTTATTCACCCTACCGATAGCAAATTGAGAGCAATAAAAAACACTCCCAGACCCCGGAACAAAGCCGACCTCCAGGCATTTTTAGGCCTCATCAATTTCTATGACGTATTCTTGCCTCACAAGGCGACTGTTGCTGAACCTTTACATCGCTTACTAGATAAAAAAGCAATTTGGGTATGGGGTCACAGAGAAGAGCAGGCGTTCCATAATGTAAAAAAACTACTGACTTCTGACGCTGTACTAATGCAGTACAATGAAACTTTACCGTTAAATATCACATGTGATGCATCGCCTTTTGGAGTGGGCGCCATTTTGAGCCATGTATTGCCTAACGGTAGTGAAGCCCCTGTTGCTTATTTTTCAAAAACACTCTCGAAAACTGAGCGAAATTATAGCCAAATCGATAAAGAAGCCCTGGCAATTGTATCGTGTTAAAAGATTCCATGAATACATGTATGGCCGGGCTTTAACGATAGTAACTGACCATAAACCATTGCTGGGGATAATCGCTGGGGATAAGCCAACTCCCAGGAGTTGGCTTATCATACTTTCATACTTTCTCCCAGGATGACCTACATACTTTCTCCCAGGATGACCCGCTGGTCAGAATTCTTGGCTGCCTACAATTATCAGCTACAATACCGCCTCGGTAAAGCCATTCCCCACGCCGATGTGTTGAGCCGTGCACCGCTCCCAGAAACCATCAACGATCCTGCACCAACGATGACAACGTTGCAAATCGAGACACTTCATACATCACCATTAATTGCCCGTGATATCGCAAGAGAAACAAAACGCGACCCCATCTTAGCACAAGTCCTCACATGAGTGGAATGCAGATGGCCATTGGACCAAGTACCAGACGACTTTACACCATTCAAAAGTCGTCAAACAGAGTTGTTCTTGCAAAAGGGCTGTATCATCTGGGACGATAGAGTCATTATCCCAGAACGACTCCAACAGGCACTGTTAAGAACCTTGCACGATGGCCACCCTGGCATCATGCGCATGAAAGGCCTCGCACGTAGCTATGCGTGGTGGCCAGGCATAGACAGACAAATTGAATCGTGGGTCAAAACTTGCCATAGAAGCCAAAAAGTAAGCAACGCTCCACCAAAGGCAACCCCAACCGAATGGGAAACACCGCGGGGACCCTGGTCCCGTATCCATCTAGATTTTGCTGGGCCGACCAAAGGCCACACGTTCTTGTTAACCGTCGACGCCTACTCGAATTGGATCGAGATTCACCAAATGAGGAACACGACCACCCAAGTGGTCATCAAAAGACTGGAAAGACTGTTTGCAACCCACGGATTACCAGAAATTCTGGTATCCGACAACGGGCCCCGATTTACCGTGCTGTCATTTGAACAGTGCCTGGCTGATTGCAGTATCCGACATGCGCTCACTTCACCTGCGCACCCTGCGACCAATGGTAGGGCTGAGCACATGGTACAATTTGTCAAGAGAACACTACAAAAAATAGACTACGACAACATCGACTAGAAAATCAACCGAATCCTTTTCCTACAGCACATCATACCTCACAGCGTCACCAACAAAACTCCCGCTGAGCTGCTAATGGGACGAAAGCTCTGCTCCCACCTTGACCAGTTACACCCAGCCTAGGAACCGGAAAAACCACTCGGATCCAGCGGCCGATGCCGTACCTTCCAGGTAGGCGATTTAGTATTCGCTAAAAACTTATCGGGCGATCCGCTGTGGGTAGAAGCAACCATAATCCACGTAACCGGCCCAAGATCATACCTTGTACAGTGCCCTGACGATAGACTTTGGAAGCGCCATATAGATCAACTACGATCGCGGCTGCAGTCACGCAATTCCGAACTCCCTTATAACCAAACTGAGGGGGGGGGAGATACAGAGGAAGACGAATTTCAACTAGAGGAAAATCTTTTTGAAGGGAACGATAGCGGAACTGAAACGCAGGAACAGGAACCAGGGATGGGAGTGAGTTCACCTCAGGGAGTTACCGAACATATTGGTGACAACGGAAATGCAAACTCTGAACCAGAGGCACCCCTTTCGCTAAACAACGATCTACCTCAACAAGAGTGCAGCTAAATGCCAGGCACACAGTGAAAATCAAAAAGACTAATAAAACAACCGTCCTACCTCAAGGACTATGTGACTGCGCCCCGTAAGCAGAAGCCGGGGGAAAGGGGTGTTGTGAATGAATGTTAAATAAAGTTATCTTGAGCTTGAAGTCAAGTGCAGGGTTCTGGCCCTGCACTTCTGATTGGCTGTTAATGGCAAGATCGGATTGGTCCGTTCAGGAGCATCTGATTGGCCATTAACAGGCCATTCTCATTGGTTAACGGAGCTAGCGCTCCCGGATTGCTATTGGTTGAATAGTTAATAAGTTGCCTATATAAGGAAAGCTATAGCAGCCATTGAGCTGAGCTGTCACACCATTAAATAAAGCGTTTGAAGTTCACTGTTTCTACTGGCTCGTCTCCATTATTTGCACCCATGCTCCAGGCTTAACATATATTATTCATCAGGTCAAGATTCTTTCCCTTGGTTTTCTGTCTCCCTGCAAATAACCATCCTGTCAGAAGCTCTTTCACAAAAGTAGGCCAAGATCAGATGAAGACAGGAATTCTGCAGCAGGAAGCCTCCGTGCCTTACCTGTATGAGCTCAGGACTGCATTTAAGTTTTGCTTCAGTGCTTCTGAAGGCCATGCCAGGCAAAAAAAAAAAAAAAATGAGCAGGATGGGAGCTGCAAATAAGCATCCAATCTATTCTGGTGTTTTAGAGATTGTTTTCTAGGCAGAGAAAGCAGGTTACTTCCAGCTCATCAATTTGCTTGTAAGACACAACAATCCTGAGCAGCTTAATCCTGTAAATTACCTTTCAGGAGGATTCCTCAGTTCTGGATCTCCTGACTTAATTCGATTTTTGCAGATTGACTCATTGCCAGGCTAATATGTATATCTAAATTTCAGTGGTATTAGATACGTCAAATGCCTAATTCTAAACATTTCAATGATGCCCATTGGCCTAAATTAACTGAATATCATCATAGGCATAAATGTAGTTTTAGGGTGATGTGTTATCATTACCTATGAGTTATGGCTAAACTGTAATGTACAGACAACTAATTATAGCCTAATTAACAAAGCATGGTTTTGCTTAACTTTTTTTAGTCAATCATAATGGTGAGATTTACAGCATGCTACATGTTTTACACTGTCTCCAAAATATTTTCCAAGAAAAATCTTTAATAATGCTACTTTTCTATTATTATTATTATTATTATTATTATTATTATTATTATTATTATTATTATTATTATTATTATTATTATTATTATTATTACTACTACTACTACTTAATGGACAGATCCCTGGGAAAGTTGATGTCATGTTTGATCAGAAATGTTTGATCAGAAAACCTACTTCAGGGAAAGAATTAAGCATCTTTCCTCCCCATTGCTGCTAAATCAGATTTGCACACATACACCAGATCCATATTATTAAAAACTCATCTGTCTCAGCTGCTTTGGATCTGAAATGTATTAGACTTTGTTCTGAATAAGAACAGACAAAATTTAAACATAAGTAAAGGAGTGCCTGCAGATTTTATTCCACTAGTTGTTGCCTATCGAGGGCAGTGCTCATTTCTACTTCAAGTCCATTGAGCCAGCACTGTCCAAAGACATTTCTGTGTCATGTGGCTAGCATTATATCACTGAGCACTGTTACCTTCCCACCAAAGTGCTCCTATTTAGCTACTCATATTTGTAAGCTTTCAAACTGCTTGATTGGCAGGAGCTGAAGCGAAGATGGGAGCTCACCTGATCCCATGGCCCTTGGGTCTCAAACCTGGACTGCCAGCTTTCCAATTAACAAGCCCAGCATCTTAACTGCCGAATCATCACACCACACCAATGAACATATATAAATAACACCTTAGTCTTTTGGAAGGTATTCATCCAATGAAGATGAAGATTTAATTAAACTAGTTTTGAATATATATGTCTTTTTGTGCTTTCGATTTGTTGGCTTTATTGATGATAGTAGATAGGTAAAGATTTATGTAAAAATGATGTTTTGGGTTCCTTGTTTTTTGTCAATTGACAGTGTCCTCCTTCCAGAGGATAAGTGCAGAAATACTAAGAGCAACAACAATAGTAATCACAATTAGTGGTGGTTGGTGTAATGCTGTTAAACAGCACTGTGAAGTACTTGGACAATCAATTTAGTAATTACTGGAAAAGTTATGCATCATTATGCAGGATTTCATAGCTTGGGAGGTAACCTTGTTTAGATTTTTAAATTAGGATTCCAGTGTATAGGGATTCAGTTTTTACATAAAATAATGCAGATAGAAATTAATGAGAAGTTTAATAATTTAAAGGAGTATTTCTTTCTCCCGCTTTATTTTACTTTATTATTAGCCCATTATTTGTTTGGTTTTTTTTGCTTCTGATAGTATTCCTTAAAATTGATGAGTAAAGAAATAGTTAGATCCAATTAGGTTGACTCCTACTTTTTAATGGAACTGAAAAACAGAGAGCATCTCCCCTATCTTTCTCTATATATAGGATATTATTTCACAGAGACGTCTTTTGTAGTCTCACTGCACATCATGTTGGATACCTCATTACAAACCATCAAATTGTCTGTTTATGATGCAGAATGGTGGGGCGGAGAGGTGTCACCCAGTATCCTACTTTCATTTGTATTCTGCTATTTCTATATACATAAAATAATTGACGTTAGAACAATCAAACACTATTCTCTCTATGGGGCTGTCCATACTAATTATTTACAATATTGTTTCCAGTGACTCAAAAGTTCTGGACCTCCTGAAACAGATAATATAGCATTCCCTGTTGTGTGTGTGTGTGTTTGTGTGTAGAGAGAGAGAGAACGAGGGAGAGGGAGAGAGAATATATGTTTTGATCACATGACCATGCAGGTGTTGCAATGGTCATAAGTGTGAAAAATGATCGTAAGTTACTTTTTTCAGTGCTGTTGTAACTTTGAACACTGACTAAATGAATGATTGTAAGTCAATGACTACCTGTATGTGTTTGCTCTAATTTGGACAGATTGGAAGTCCGGAGTGTACAGAGGAGGAGGAGGAGGAGGAGAAGGAGGGGAAGGAGAAGGAGAAGGAGAAGGAGAAGGAGAAGGAGAAGGAGAAGGAGAAGAAGAAGAAGAAGAAGAAGAAGAAGAAGAAGAAGAAGAAGAAGAAGAAGAAGAAGAAGAAGAAGAAGAAGAAGTAATCAAAACTGTAACTTGAAGACCAAGACTTGACCATTTAGTTAAAACCAACATTTGAAATTGCCTCAAATCTTTCCCAAATTCTTCTACCCCTTTCTCCTGCAGTCAACTCTGCTTTCCTCTAAGCATTTTGCCTCCTCATATCAAGATACCTACCATACTTTTTCTACTTTCCTCTTCCTTTCCTTTCTACTTTCTGAGACTGTTTGTCATCAATTTGTGATATTTCTTGACCTTATATGAAGTTTTAATCTCATCAGACTTTTTTCTTTCCTTTCCTTTCCTTTCCTCTTTTCTTTTTCTTTTATTGTTCTTTTTCCTACCCTTTCTTCTTTCCTCTTTCTTTCCTTTTTCCTTTCCACTTTTTCATTTTCCTTCCTTGTTTCCTTTCTCCTTTTTATTTCTCCTTTTTCTTTACTTTATCTATTCCTTTCATCTCTTATTCTTACTTTTACTTTCCTTATTTTCCTTCCCTTCCCTTCCCCCTTTCCTTTCTTCTCTTTGTTTCTTTTTCCTTTCCTGTCATTATTTTCCTTCCATTCCCTCCCCTTTCTCTTTCCTTTATTTTCCTTTCCTTTCCTCTGCCATTCTGACACTTTTGTTCTCCAAACTGGAAATGTTACATTTTGTGCTATTACATGTAGCTCAGCCAGTCATTATGATCCATGCATATTTATATCTGTATCAGTCAAAATCTAAATCTAAATTCAGATCTAAATCTTGAAACACTTAAAGATGCAGGGTTAACCTTTGGAGATAAATTTCTGCCCTATTATGTATCATCTTCCTGTTGTGAATGCATAAAGGTTTAATAAAGTTATCTTGAGCTTGGAGTCAAGTGCAGGGTTCTGGCCCTGCACTTCTGCTTGGCTGTTAATGGCAGGATCGGATTGGCCCGTTCAGGGGAATCTGATTGGCCATTAACGGGGCATTCGCATTGGTTAACGGAGCTAGCGCTCCTGGGTTGTTATTGGTTAAATAGTTATTGGGTTGCCTATATAAGGAAGGCTATAGCGGCCATCCAGTTGAGCTGTCACATCATGTAAATAAAGAGTTGAAGTTCACCGTTCCACAGGCTCATCTCCATTCTTTCTTGCCCATGCTCCAAACGTAACACTGGCAACGAAGGTGGGATGTGGAGACGTCGGAGCTGACTGAACTAAGAAGAAACACCGAGCACGTGGCTGACAACGCAACCGCCGGAACCATGTCCGGCGTCGTCGTACCACCCACTCTGTTCGACCCAATGCAAGAGGACTGGGAGTCCTACATGTATCGTTTCCAAATGTTTTTGGAAACTAACAATTTAAAGGATGCCACAACCGGGAAGAAACGGGCGGTATTCCGAACGCATTGTGGACCAACCGTATTTAAGATGGCTAAAGCGCTAGCCAAACCTGCAGAAGTGAAGGCGATGGACTGGGACGTCCTCGAACCCCTACTAAGAGCTCATTATGCACTGACCATGATACACTCGTGAGACAGCACGAGTTCTATCAAAGAAACCAGAGAAAAGGAGAAAGCATCGCCGACTTCATAGCAGACCTCCGAAATCTGGGAGGCCTCTGCGGATTCGCTGATTTGGAAGAGGCATTGAGAGATCTGGGACTAGATGCACCCGGCGTGCAGAGCAAGCTGATGGCGAAAGGCAACATCAGCCTTGCCGATGCCATTGCTGATGCTACTGCAGCAGAAGCAACCAGGAAGTCGGCTGCCCAATTACGCCGCAACCGCGCTCCGGTACACCAACCGACAGGCGACATTTTACCCAAGTCAGAGGGACAGCTATTAACGGCCCACCACGAGGACCTCTCTTCGTTGTCAGACATCAACGAAGAAGAGGTTCATCGACTACGGTCCGACCGGGACCCCTACCCAAAGTCCCTACACCCATGCGCCAGCTGTGGAGCCAACCATACCAGATCCAAATGTAAATTCTGCGACGCGCTCTGCCATGAGTGCAGGAAGAGAGGCCACATCGGACGGGTCTGCCGAAGCTTCCAAGGACCCGGCCAGGCCTCAAAAGAGGCTAACTATCGCCAATCGACAGGAAACCGTCCTGTAAGGCGAGAACCAGTAAACCACTCCTACAGAAACCGAGCTTTGAATCGCCCCACGAAGCGAGAAGAGGCTCACCAGATGATCATTATCGGTCACGCCTCTGCCTTGGATGCCAAGAAAATCCGAATTACAGTGGCCATCGAAAATCAGCCTTGCCAAATGGAAGTCAACTCGGGATCATCTCTCTCGATGGTTTCCTGGAAGACCCTCAAGCAACTCATCCCCACTATCCAGCGCCAAGACCTCCGTTCCCAAAGACTTATTCTTAAGGACTATCAAGGGAATCGAATCCCTGTTGTTGGATCCAACCGAGTCCGGGTCTCATTCAAGAATCGCACAGCGTACTTACCGCTAACTGTGATCGACAAAGATCGGCCTAGCCTGCTAGGCCTCCAATGGTTTGCGCCACTTGGCATTGAAGTGGCAGGCATAAACCGAGTCAGCAGTAGTGACTGGGAGGAGGACCTTGTCAATGAATTCAGGGACGTCTTTGCGGAAAAATTAGGCGAGTACAAGGGGACCCCAATATCGTTCAGCATTAATCCAAAGATAGCTCCCATTCACCTTAAGCCTCGTCGAGTTCCGTTTGCCTTAAAGCCGAAAATCGACCAACAGCTCGATAAATTAATAGCTCAGATCCAACCAATCACTCTCCCTGGGAGACCCCAATCGTAACACCAATTAAGCCGGATGGTTCAATTCGAATTTGTGGGGACTATCGGGCCACCCTGAACCACGCCCTACAGCAAAATGCATATCCGGTGCCGGTGGTGCAGCACCTCCTCCATTCCCTGGGGGGGCGGAAAAGTCTTTGCTAAACTAGACTTAGCTCAGGCATATCAGCAACTACCTGTTGATGAAAACACGGCACAGGCACAAACGATTGTGATGCACCAAGGTGCCTTTAAATGTACCTGGCTCCAATTCGGAGTCAGTGTAGCCCCGGGAATTTTTCAGAGCCTTATGGATAGGCCACTACAAGGGATTAAAGGCGTAGTCCCCTACTTTGACGATGTATTAATTGCTGCACCTAAAAAAAAAATCTTACGGGATTGTTTAAAACTAGTTCTACAGAAATTCCAAGACGCCGGTCTTAAAGTGAAAAAGAATAAATGCAAACTGTGTACAGATCGTGTCGAGTTTTTAGGGTATCTAATTGACAGTCAGGGTATTCACCTTACCGACAGTAAATTGAGAGCAATAAAAAACGCTCCCAGACCTCGGAACAAGGCTGATCTCCAGGCGTTTCTAGGCTTTATCAACTTTTATAACGTATTTCTACCACATAAAGAAACTGTTGCTGAGCTGTTACATCGTTTACAAGACAAAAAAGCAATTTGGTTATGGGGTCATAAAGAAGAACAGGCATTCCGTAATGTAAAAAAATTACTGACTTCTGACGCTGTACTCATGCAGTACAATGAGACTCTGCTGTTAAATATCACATATGATGCTTCCCCTTTCGGAGTGGGCACCATTTTGAGCCATGTACTGCCTAATGGTAATGAAGCCCCTGTTGCATATTTTTCAAAGACGCTTTCAAAAACTGAGCGAAATTATAGCCAAATCGATAAAGAAGCCCTCGCAATTGTATCTGCCGTTAAAAGATTTCACGAGTACGAGTATGGCTGGGCTTTTACTATCGTGACTGACCACAAACTGTTATTGGGGATAATAGCTGGAGGTAAGCCGACTCCCTACATATTATCCCCTAGGATGACTCGCTGGTCAGAATTCTTGGCTGCTTATAATTATCGGCTGCAATACCACCCGGGGAAAGCTATTCCCCACGCCAATGCATTGAGCCGAGCACTGCTTCCAGAGACTCTCGATGACCCCGCACCAACGGTTACCACGTTATAGATTGAGACACTCCATGCACCACCATTAACCACCCAAGATATCGCGAGAGAAACCAGATGAGACCCCACCTTAGCGCAAGTGCTAAGCTTGGTAGAACGCGGATGGCCATTGGACCAATTATCAGATGACTTCGCACCATTCAAGACTCGACAAACAGAGTTGTTCTCTCAAAAGGGCTGTATCATCTGGGGTGATAGAGTCATTATCCCAGAACAACTCCAAGAAGCAGTTCTGAGAACCTTGCACGATGGCCACCCCGGTATCGTGCGAATGAAAGCCCTCGCACGAAGCTATGCATGGTGGCCGGGCATCGACAAGCAAATTGAGAATTGGGTTAAAGCTTGTCATAGATGCCAGGAAGTGAGCAACGCCCCACTAAAAGCAATCCCAACTGAATAGGAGACACCGCGGGGACCCTGGTCCCATATTCACCTGGATTTTGCTGGGCCGACCAAAGGCCACACTTTTCTTCTAACCGTCGACGCCTACTCGAATTGGCTCGAGATTCACCACATGATGAACACGACCACTGAAGCAGTCATCAAAAGATTGGAAAGACTGTTTGCAACCCACGGATTACCAGACGTTCTGGTATCCGACAATGGGCTCCAATTTACCATGCTGTCCTTCGAGCAGTACCTGGCTGACCGCGGCATCCGACATGCGCTCACCTCACCTGCACACCCTGTGACCAATGGCAGGGCTGAGCGCATGGTCCAGTTTGTTAAGAAAACTTTGCAGAAATTAGACTACGATAACATAGATGACAAAATCAACCAAATCCTTTTTCTACAACACATCACACCTCACAGCGTCACCAACAAAACTTCCGCCAAACTGCTAATGGGACGAAAGCTCCGCTCCCACCTCAACCAGTTACACCCAGCTTATGAACTGGAAAAACCACTCGGTTTCAGTGGCCGATGCCGTACCTTCCAGGTAGGCGATTTGGTGTAAAAACCTATCGGGCGATCCGCTGTGGTTAGAGGCGACAGTAATCCGTGTAACCGGCCCAAGATCCTATCTTGTACAATGCCTTGATGATAGACTATGGAAACGCCATATCGATCAATTACAATCACAGCTCCGGTCGGGCATTTCTGAACTCCCTTATGACCAAACTGAGGGGGGGGAGATACAGAAGAAGACGAAATCCAACTAGAGGAAAACCCATTTGAAGGGAACAATAGCGGAATAGAGACACGGGGACTGGAACCAGAGATGGGAGTAGGTTCACCTCAGGGAGTTGCCAAAGATATTGGTGACAACGGAAACACGAACTCTGAACCAGAGGCAAGCCCTTCGCCAAACAACGATCTACCTCAGCGAGATTGCAGCCAAGTGCAAAACGCGCAGCGAAAATCAAAAAGACTAATAAAGCAGTCTTCCTACCTTAAGGACTATGTAACTGCGCCCTGTAAACAGAAGCCAGGGGGAAGGGGTGTTGTGAATACATAAAGGTTTAATAAAGTTATCTTGAGCTTGGAGTCAAGTGCAGGGTTCTGGCCCTGCACTTCTGATTGGCTGTTAATGGCAGGATCGGATTGGCCCGTTCAGGGGAATCTAATTGGCCATTAATGGGGCATTCGTATTGGTTAACGGAGCTAGTGCTCCTTGGTTGTTATTGGTTAAATAGTTATTGGGTTGCCTATATAAGGAAGGCTATAGCGGCCATCCAGTTGAGCTGTCACACCATGTAAATAAAGAGTTGAAGTTCACCGTTCCACAGGCTCGTCTCCATTCTTTCTCGCCCATGCTCCAAACTTAACACTTCCTAAACTCAGTTCTCTTTAGCCATCAGCCACAAACTACTTTATATATTCAATTTATTCCAATCAGAAAACTAGGCCTATCAGATTGCCACCGGTAAGATTGTTTTTATTACTATAATTTGGAATAGGTTATGTCCCTTGTTCTTTTTTTAACCTTCATAGCAGGAGAGAAGGTTTTTTTTCCTTTAATTGTCAAGCAAATTATAGCTACAAAATTTGCTTGAGGATTTTTCCAGTCAATTTTGTTCAGCTCCGGATGCTCCATTGTGCTCAGAAGCTTTTTAAAAGCAGTGATATGGCTGGGTGGATAAAGGAGAAGTAATTTTGTTTTCCCGAGTGCCTTTAAATCTTTTCCTTCACTTTGCCTACGTTTTATATTTTCTGGTTCCTCGGGTTTCTGAGCAGACAGATGTTTCCTAACCTTTTTCTTTGTTTTCTTGCTTTAAGTTTCTCTATACCTGTTGTACGATATACTTTCCTAGCTACAGTGCAATCACCTCATATTCTATGTTAGTTTCATGCCCCTGTTGGAATCTGATTCCGAGGGGGAGGTCAAGCAGCTGACAGGGAATGGGAGTGTGGCTCCAGTGGCTGTGGAAGAAATTGGGGAAGGGCACAGTCTGGCTGGATATTCAGAGGAAGACCCAGGCTTACTCCCTCTTCCTCCTAGGACACACAGGGAAGAACGGAGAAGGGAGCAACATGAGTCACATGGGTTATGGGGGAGAAAAGGGCCCTGATTCCTTTCATTAGCTGCAGCTGGGAAAACAGGATTTTAAAGGGGTGTTTGCACACAGCACCTTCCTGGAAGCAAAGTATGATTTATTTTAGTTTGTCAAGTCTTATCTGGGTTCTGGCATCCTCCCAACTGTGTGTGTTTCATTATCTTCTGAAATCTTCAATTTCTTATCCTGCCCTGTATCGTTAATAGCTGCAGGGTGGTTTGTATTGGTTTGTATTTATAATTTATATGTACTTTGGGTTCGGACTGAATTTCTTCACTTTAAAAACTGTTCTTGGGAAAGTTTTTTCTCCAGTCAATGACAAATGAACGTTGGGGGCCAAGTTAGAGATATTAAAGGGACTTTACCTACTTTTGTGACTGTTGCTTTTGTGCCACGCCCCGTGTCATCACAGTTAGCTACCAACAAATTTTTCTTGTATTTTCCCTGGTCAGTCCTCAAATTTGACTGCAATTGGGACCAGAATTTCTGTGGTTAAGCAAAGCAGTGCTTAATGTAAGTTGCACCCAATTTTACGATATTTTGTGCCACAGTTGTTATATGGGTATCATTACAGTTGTTATGTGAATTTCAAATTTGATTGTGGGAAGCTGGCTGGGAAGGTCTCAATGGTGATCACAATCCCAGGATCAACCTCATCATCAATAGGTTACCAAGCACCCAAATTTTGATCCTGCAATGGTTGTTAAATGTAAAGACAAGTTGTAAATCACTTTTTTTCAGTACATTGTAACTTTTAGCTAAATAAATGGTTGTAGATGGAGGCTACCCCATCAATCCCAATTGATTGTATTCTCCTTTGTCTGTTATACTGGTATTCTATTTAATTTGTTGGAGTTCTTATTATAAACTTTTAGAAATTACATAGAAGGGGAAAAGTCCAGGGCGGAAAGTAGAAGGTGAGGACAGTAACATATGTTTTTAAAAAGAACACATTGTTTTGGGATTTTATGAGAATCCTCCATGTCTCTTATAACCCTTTGCTTCTAAACAATGCTTAAAGGTTGAGGGGCATAACAATAGCAATATGGAATGTTTCCAGTAGAATTTCTGCTCCTGCACTTTTAAGATTTCAATAAAGATTGCTTTTCTACCACCTCTACAAGGAGGTCATCATTTTTTCCTGCTTCTGTACTGGTTCTAAGTCCTAACCCCCACCAAAAAATAGCAGAATCGTCTTCAAGTTTATCTTCTGGTGCCTCTTCTTCACAACAATGTGAAGATGAGTTACCACTGTTTCTGCAATATGATTTCCAGCTTCTCAGACCAGTCTACCATTCCTGTAATCCCTGTCTCCATAAGATTAAGCACTAACCTACATATTAGGCCCAAGCCTGCATAATTTAAGTCCAGAGAAGTTCAACCAAGTGATACCACTTATTGTGATCCATTTTTAATAATTCTGTGCAAAGCACTTAAGACAATCTCTTCTGGGCATGTTCAAAAGATTGAGACCCAAAACAGTCAATCCAAAAGACATGTGGCTGCTTTAAGATCAATAGCTGGTTTGGGGGTGAGCTTCATACCTTTTGATAAGTCTGCTCCAAAAGGCTCTGCAAATTTCTAGATTCCATTAACAAGAGTGTGGCTTAATTTAAAGTTAGGATGACTGTATCCATTGATTTTTATTGATTCTTACATGTAGCTTGGTTTATTACCTCAAATTCTTTCCCATTTTCTCATTTAAAAAAACCTTATGAATATGAACGAGTTCTTTTTACAAATATTTTTTGTTAAACACAGTTTCTCAAATTTGATAGTATGCGTATTCCTAGTAAGGAAAGGACTTCATGTTACACTGGGCTTGTAAATTAGATGACTAAGTAGTAAAAATGAAGACAGCCAGTTTCTTGCAGTGGTCGGATGCATCAACCTAGAAACCAGGAGACCATGAGTTCAACTCTTATCTTGGGCACATAGCCAGTTGGGTAAATTTGAACCAGTCCCTCTCTCTCAACCCGAAGAAGTGAGCAAGGACAAATCATTTACTGAAAATCTTGCTAGGAAAACTGTAAGATTTGTCCAAATAATCACCAGGAATAAAGGAATACTCAAAAGCATGAATAATAGTAATAAGCACCTTGGTTGCAATTCCAAAAGATCCAGGGTACTACTTCAACACCATTGCATTGACAAAAATCGTCATCAGTCAATTGCAAAAGGCAACTTTACTTCAAACAGCTTACATCCTGCAACTATACATTTAACACCATCAAATAACATCTCTTATCCCAGGTCCTTGGGAAGAATTCAATAGGCAGATAAAAATGCCAGATCTGATCTAAATATCTGACCATGTCTGATGAACCAACAACAAATTACAGGTCTGTTATGAGAAATAATGTGGCAATTCAAACAATTATTCTTGAATAAATGGGCATTCAAACCACAGCTTTCATTTTTTTCTGAATGAGCAAATCTTTGATTTCTCTGATTTTCACTGTCTTCTGATGAAGAAATATTCAACGGATGATCAGGTTTTATCATAGAGGAAGAACAAAATAAATAAGATCCTCATCTATTTCTGAACAAGGCTGGCATTATTAGTGGGCAAATGAAGAAATTATTTCATTTGGTAAATCCTAAAGAGTGGAAGGGATTCCTCAGCTATTTTCTTCCTTTCAAGGATAAATTGAATCACCTGAAAATGAATTTTTGCCCTGGTTATGGTAGAGGCAAATAATTGTTGGTGTTGCTGACGTGAGATTCAATACCAAAACAAATCCACTGCTTAGTTGTGGTGCCCCTCATACTTTTCACATCAAGCAAAGTTCTCAGTTGGTCCTGCTCCCAAGTAGATATTATTAGAAGTTTAAGAGGGGGGAAGGCAATTGCAGTATATGTGTAGGGGGTAGATGGCTGGATTGTTATGTCAACGACATACTCCGGTCTAGATATAAATCCCATTAGATGCGGTAGAACCCCTATGTTATCATGTTTGAAATTATGAGCCAGTAAGCTGTGTTGAGTCTTGGAGATTGAAATATTACTCTTTTGAGTTCCAAAAATTATTTCTTTGACAGTTGGTTTGTTTTTAAGGAAAAAAGAAGGGAGAAGAGACTGATGTGGTCACAAGCACAGCTGTCCATGGAAGTGTTTTTAGGGCTGTCAAAAATGTAAACATGGCTACTCTCAGTAGAAACCCTACTTCTCTTTCAATGTACAACAATTTGTTTAGTAACGATTCAAAGTTGCAATGCCATTGAATAAAGTGACTTACAGCCTCCTCCCACTTACAATTATTGCAGCCTCTCTATAAGTCACATTAATTTATTTATTAAATTTATATTGCTACCCATGGCAACTCAAGGCAGCTTACAGAATACAAAACACATCTAAAACAATAAAAACCAACAAAAGGAATCAAATAAATTAATATAGTACAATATAAAAAAATCACTCCCCACCTCCCATCCCCTACCCTGGCGAAAGCAGATCACACAAGCCATTTAATGGGCTCCATCCTGCTTTGGGGTCCTTAGGCCCATTGGCAGATCCACATCTTCATTGCCTTCCAGAGGAGTATTGGGGGGGAGGTTTTCTAATCTCTGGGGAAATGATATTCCAGGGAGAGGGAGCCATCATGGAGAAGGCTCTCTTCTAGGTTTCACCAGGTGTATCTCCCTCAGGAATGGGACCCACAACAATCCCTGCCTCCTCGCTCTAATGGGTCGGGTAGATGTGACTGGCAAGAGATGTTCCCTCAGATAACCTGGTCCCAAGCCATGAAGGGCTTTAAAGGGGACAACCAGCACCTTGAATTGCACCCGGAAGCAAATGGTCAACCAATGCAGCTCCCACAGGAGAGGTGATACACATGCACATGCGGAGTCTGCACAAAACCACGTGGGCTGCTGCATTTTGCACCAACTGGAGCTTCTGGATGCTCTTCAAGGGCAGCCCCATATATGTGTTGCAATAGTCAAGACCAGGACATGATCAAAGTTCAGTCAAACAATTGGCATGCCATCCAGATCAATGTTTTGGGATCACATAATTGTCATTGACACAGTTTCCTGAAAACAAAGTCAATGAAGGAAGAAGCGTTTGCTTAATGACTGCATGATCTATTTAACAATTGAGTGTTATTATTTATTTTATTTATTTAGTTGTATGGCATTTACAGAGCTCATGCAATCACTGATATACAAATCTAGTTTAAATAAAGGGTCAGAATACATATATACATACAAATGTATAGACATATATATATATATGTTTGTTTTCTTAAGTTTTCGCGGGTACTTACATGTATGGTATTCAGCTTCTTTTAAAGTTGTAGCAACGTTTTGGCAGAATCTCAGCTGCCATCATCAGGCTCCTGTATTGTGTTCCTCTGTGAGTATTGTGTTCGTCTGACTCACAGACCAACACAATACAGAAGCCTGATGATGGCAGATGAGATTCTGCGGAAACTTTGCTACAACTTTAAAAGCACAACTATAATGATGTGGGAAAATATCCAAACAAAGCTGAATACCATACATGTATATGTTTGTGTGTATATATGTAAAATAGGATGTGAAATAGAATGAGAAAGTGTGTGTGTGTGTGTGTGTGTGTGTATACATACAAACACACACACACACATACATACACTACTATAATACTGCACAGGTAGTCCTAGAATCATGAGCACAACTGAGCTGAAAATTTACCTTGTTAAAAGAGTTTTTGGATTTTGATCATGTGACCATGGGAATGCCACAATGGTCATAAATGTGAAAAACAGCCACAAGTCACTTTTTTTTCAGTGCTGTTGTAACTTTGAATGGTCATTAAACAAATTGTTGCAAGTCAAGGATTACTTGTGCATGGAGCATGACTGCTGAGGAATTCTAGGAGTTGAAGTTCACACACCTTAAAGTTACCAAGGTTAAGAAACAATAATAGGAAGACATAACTTTTGTTTTATTCCAACTTCTTCCATCCCTTTTGGACTAATCCTTGTTCTAAATTGGGGGACATGGAGTTTTACACACCAAGAAGGCTCCGGATTAGACAAGACTTCAATAAGCAAGCTTTTCTGGAAGGAGAGAGACAGACAGAGAAAGCCTACAACATTTCACTTTTCTGTATTCTCTCTCTCCTTTCCTCCTTTTAGATAGCTCTGATAAGAGTTTTACAGAACCCTAAAGATAGCGCAGTTTTGTTTTCTTTCGATGGGGAAAGGATCACCGGGCTATTAAATGCTGAATGGATCCTGCATCTTTTCTAAAGCTACAATTCGGGGCGCGGGAAGATGAATCGTGGCGCTGACAAGAGAAAGAACGTCCGCAATCGCGCTTGTTCTCTGAGTAAATTTTCCGAGCTTCCCCAATCTTTCCTTTCCCCCCGAAAAAGTGCACCGCATCGGCAGCCCCTGGGATAACAATTAACCTGCCCCGCCATATCTGGGGAGACCGAGATTCCTTTCGATTTCTTTTTCCCGCCGCCGGCGCGGCGCTGCCTCCCTCTGCCTCCTTTCGCACTCAGGTGCTGGGTAGAGCTATCAGCCCAAATGGGAGCTGAGTTTGCAAGCTGACAAGGGAGGGATGGAGGGCGGCAGGAGGGAAGGGGGTCTCGGCGGGGGAGTGGGGGGGAGGTCTTCGCTGATGATGTCACGGGCAGCTTAGAGCTGTGATTGGACCTTATCAGACTTCGGGGAAGCAAATAGGGGTGCTGGTTGCATGATTGGCTTCAAAGTGGCTGCTGGGGCCAAACAACTATCAAAGGTGCAAAAAAAAGGAAAGAAGGAAGGAAGAAAGGCGAGAAAGAAAGAAAGAAAGAAAGAAAGAAAGAAAGAAAGAAAGAAAGAAAGAAAGAAAGAAAGAAAGAAAGAAAGAAAGAAAGAAAGAAAGAAAGAAGCAAGCGCGCCGGGCATTGCCAGTCCCGAAGAAAGCAAGTTGCCTGGCTCACGAGGGCAAGAGCTCTCGGACCGAAGAGAAAGGAGCGTGGAGGAACCCCAGCGGGCATCTTCGGGTGTCCTAATCCTTCCTCCCCTATCGCCACTGCTCTCACTTTTCTCTTGCGGATCTGCAGCGGCTCGGCCAGAACATCCGCGCACCAACAACGCGCGCCCGGCACAGCTCTTGGAAGCACCCTGGCTCTTCGTGGCTGGAAAGCAGCCGGAGCCGCCAGGCAAGAGGAGGAGGAGGGGGCGCTCCGCCCGTCCAGCCGGGCCAGTCAGTGTCGGTGACCCCCCACGCTGCTCTTGTTTACCGGGCGGAACCATGACCTCGGTACTGGAGAGCAGCCGAGCTTCTGGAGGAGCCGGCGGTCAGCTGAAAGGCAAGTCTAAGCGGCGGCGGAGGCGGCGTTCCAAGAGGAAAGGTAAGCGCGGAGTCCTTCTTTGCTTTTTGTCCCCATCGCAGCTCTTCCCCGCCCCCCTTTCCCCCCGCAGTGCCCCTCTTCTGACTTCTTTGGCAAGGAGGGTTGCTCTTGCTACGGTCGTCGACATCTTGGAGAGGAGGTCGAGGTTCTGGGGCTCCCATCAGATCCCTCTGGGATGTGGCCTCGACCGAGTAAGGAAGAGATGGAGAAGCGGGCTTCGGAATGTGCTTTCCCCCTTGCCGGGAGTTAGACAGGTAGCATCTGGAACGGGGAACCTCCAGACTGGACAGATGTATCATAAAAGTCTAAAATGTGTATTAGTAAAGTCTAAAAAAGACTTCTTCTTCTTCTTCTTCTTCTTCTTCTTCTTCTTCTTCTTCTTCTTCTTCTTCTTCTTCTTCTTCTTCTTCTTCTTCTTCTTCTTCTTCTTCTTCTTCTTCTTCCTCTTCCCTCTTCTCCTCCACCTTCTCCTTGTCCTTCCCTTTCTCTTTCTCCTTCTCCTTCTTCACCTCCTCTGACCCTAGCAGAGGTAAAATCTATTTATAATGGTGAAAGGGAAGAGGTGAAGCAATGGGGAAGGGGATATTTCTCAGATCTCATCTCCCCTTTGAAAACCAAATAAACCACATTGGTGGAGGAGGAAAGCCCCTGGTTTTGCTGCAGCTGCAGCTCCACATGAGCTGCAAGGGGAAACAGGTAAAATCAAAAGTAAGAATGTGCAGATTGTGGCCCCATCCCATCCTTCAGATACACCTTTTAAAGCAGAAAAACATTGCAATTCTAGAAGAAAGGAGGTGTGGGGGAAGATAGTAGTGGTGCTTGTATTTGTGGCATTCAAAGTTAAGCAGCCTTAAAGGACACCTCCCTTTTTTTTAAGGAGACCCTTAAATGACCCTGGAGTAATTTTCCTAATCCAGAATGTTTTAAAAAATAAAACAACAGAGGCTCAGAATAGTAACAGACAGTTTTCGAGATTTAAACACTTCACCCAGGCTGACCCTTTTTTTCTCTCTTAAAGATGTGAGACGGTGCCAATGGTTGATGCTGCTGTGTGTCTCTGCAGTTACCATTTTAAGAAAGTGATGAAATAGTTGTAATTCAAATAAGGATCACAAGTACAAAGTAAGGCTTGGTGACACTGAGTTGTGTTGCAAGAATGCTTAGCTCAACTCTCTTAATCAGAGCAATACCTTGTTTGTAGTTGTCATCACCACAGGAGCCTTTGATAAGATTCTATCACATCACATCACTTCTATCTGTCACTTTGGGGTTGATTTACTTATTAGGGTGTGCATTTTGCTTTTTTGCTTTTTTTTTTTTGCAGAAGAGAAGATGGAAATGTATCTTCCATCTTTGTGGAGTTAAATAGCTGTATTGTTAGAGGCCTAAAATATTGTCTGCACAAGTTAAGGTTTGATTTTTACTTGTGTCACAATCCACAATATGCATACCTTTATTTCTCTGGTGGGAATTTAGAAAACAACTAATCTGCTTTAACTTGTTTGCATCTTCCTTGAATATAATATCTTCGTTGATTATAACCTTTCCCCTGCAAGTTTTCCAAGAACAAATAAAGAAAAGGGATAAATGAGACAATAGTAAGGTATTATGTATGCCTCTCTTTCTTTCTCCATTTACTTAAATGTACCAAAAAAGAGGAATACTTGAATGGTCACAAATACCAGTAACTGTTTTTTATAATATAGAAGGAAAATTGGTGAGAGTTCTAATAATTGGCTAGTGAAATTCCTTTCTCTTCCTAAATCTGTCAAAATTACACACAGGTAATTGAGCCCACAGGTAATGTTCTCCCAGATTTTACACTGTATCTGTAATTTTGTCATGCAAAGTTTGTATAAATAATATCACTTTCTGTGAATTAATGGTATTTTAAGTTTATCTTTTGAAATTGTGTATAGAAAATAAATTTATCTTTTGAAATATATTGATTTCAACGAGGATCCTAGTGATGAGAATGCTTTGTGTGAGCATTCCACCAGTTGCTGTTTTTAAGCTGATAAGTTTGGTAGAACAAAAGCTATGAAGAAAATTAATCAACTTCTTATGGTCTGTTCTGCATTTCTCTAAGTATTACCTAAAGGCAAATAAATAAATGAAAGAAAAAATTCTGAAAAGAATAGGGTTTTGACAAGTCCTGCTTCAAGAATAGTGACATCAACAGCTATAGTAAAGAATACCAGTTTGTTACAGATTTTAAAAGGATGATATAAACATGTCAATACTTAAAGGAATAATTTATGTATATGTATGTGTGTGTGTGTGTGTGTGTGTGTACTTTCTCCTCTTTCACAGCCTTCTCAGATTGCAATAACTATTTAGAAAATTAGTTCCATTCCTGAAAAGAAATAATAAGTATTCATGCATTTTCCAAAATAAAAACACCTAATATATTCTCACACAGCAAATATGTATCCAAAATACACCTGATCTTTAACATGTTGATATATTAGTTTGATAAAAGTGAACCTCAGTTTTTTTTTTTAAAATGCCCTGTTCCTAGTTAGAAGGGCGAGACAGAACTGAGATTTTTGAAAATGGTGTATTTTGCAGTAGTTTTATAAATGACAATCAAAAGAAAGAATTATTGGCTGCAGAAGTGAAATTATTTTTAAAGCGCTAAAATGAAATTCCCCAGGTTAAAAATTGTTACATAGTATTTCCTAACCATTTTGGGAAATCTTACTAAAATATTTTTGATGTTCCTTTAGAATATATTTTATTGCTTCAGCATATCTGCTCTGCTCTTAAACTCTTTGTGTATGTTTATGTAGGTATTGCTCAATCATCTTAATTAACAATCCATTCAAGGGTTGATAATGGTTCCTTTGATCAGTTTAGGTCTGATTTTGAATAAGATAGCACAAAATAAAATGTTCAGATAATCCCATTGTTCAGTTAAAATCATGCTTAGTATTTATCTATAGGGGAAAAAGTATTCTTCCTAAAATGCTTAAATGACACTCTGGTTTACCTCTTTACAAAAGTTTTCCCCCCCTAAATCATCCATTTATTGAAATTATCGGTGCTGGCATTACTTTGGACACAATAGATAAAAGTCAAGCTCTATGTGAAATGATAATTCTTCTAATTCTGTGGTAAATTTAATGCAAGATTTGAATAGTCCAAATTAATATTCTGTTAAATTTCTCTTGGGAGCCTAATCCAGTCAGGATTTAATAACTTTTAAATCTCCACTGATTTCAGTGAGATGTAGAAATGTACCAATAACTTGGGCTGTATTCTTCTTTCTATGTTATATACATTCCACAGTTAAAACTAGTTAATGTCCTTTCCGTTTCTAACTGAAGCTAAGATTTAAAAGCCATATCTTTGAAAAAACTTTTCGGTGAGGGAATTATATTTTTTAAAGATTTGAATAGCTGTTTTTTAAAAATAGCTATTGCAACTACGTGGTCCATTTACTATCATTTCCAGAAAAGAAAATGAATGGAACATTTCCAGTAATAAATAAATAAAACAGTTTCTCAAAAATAATTTACAGGAAATTACTGCTAAATTGATATCATCTATTTGATTATATTTTTTTTTTCTGTAGCATTTATTTTAATGTCCATCTGTACTATGACGTAGGAAAATAGATTTGATGAAGAATTTTGCATTTAGTATGTAATTCAATTTGATTGTTTTTTAAGCTTATACTTTTAGTCTTATATTGCTAGATGAAAATTTGCAAAACCAAAACAAAGAAAAGCTTTTAAAATGCACCTCCTTTTTTATTATTATTATTTGCTAGTTCAGCAGTTAAGCTAATTCATTATTTGCATGTGCGTTTTGTGAAGTAAGACTATGCAGTAAGACAAGTAAACATACAACATATGAACTGTTACTATACGGAAGATAATGGAGGTTATTATTGATGCAATAAAAAGACAATAAATACAATAATCCAGCCAAGTGTGTGTCTGTGTCTGTGTAATGAACAAGATTGCAGAATAAAGAAATTTGGTGAAAATTAATGAAATTTGAGAGGTTAAGGATGAGATTTTTGAATCCTTGTGGATTACCAATCCATATCCTTCCCATAATATCAAAGTAATAAGTGAGCATGTCCCAGCTTGATCAGAATTCAAGGATAAATGTATTTTCCCTCAACAGATTGGTGTCATGCTTCAGGATGTTCATGACTTATCTTACCCCTTGCCAGCATGAGAGCAAGGATGGGATTTGGAGATAAAATTAAAATGGTTAAAACTTAATCTCCCATTTTATTTTGAGCTTTTCTTCTCTTGTTTCTCTGCTCCCTCCTACTTCCTTTCAACCATTACGTCTGATTTCTTGTTATCCGTGGTAATGACTGCAATTTCAGGAGGCATCAAAGGTGTTCGCTGTGATAGCCAAACTTAAATTTAGAATGAGAGGAAAATTACAGAATTCACAAGTCTGTATCTGCTTGATACAGTAAATCTGTGTCTTTCTGGAAAAAGTTCCAAATAGACAAAATCAAAGATGTGATAGAGAGCTGTAAACTGAAGTCACAACAAATGAAAAATGTCCAGGTTTAAAATGAAAAATGAAAGAAATAACATTATTTAATTGATATTTTCTTTTGCATTCATTGCAATCATTGGCTTGAAGTTAAAAAAAAAAACAAAGAGAGAATGTTATTAAGATTTTTGTTCTTGTTTCTTTGTTTATGACTGTGTAAAGCTTTGCTATTCTAAGTATTCATATGCAGGAAATGATAATATACCACTTCAGATTTCTCATTTTACCTGGATCAGCTGAAATCTCCTCCTTAAAGGGCAGAGTTTGCAGGTTGATAGAGATGAATGAAGTATTTAAACATTTGGCAGTTGGGCTGTCTGAGCTCATTTTGACATGTGTGAAATGCTGCTCTTTAAAAATGAACGTTGGTGTGTTAATGTTTAATAAAAGATCAAAAACACTTCCAAAACCCCTCCTCTATTTGTTTTATACCAGCATGCTTTAAGAGAAAGTGAGTTTCAGTATTTTACCATAAGAAATAACACCCTACTCCCTTTTTTTCCTTGTAAGTTGTTTATTTGGATTTATGTTCTGCACAAAAATGGGTCTGTGTGCCAGTGGATCTAGAAAGACATTATTCTTATTTATCACATTCAACCTTATAACACAAACACCCTCTGCTTCCAACGGATCATCCATACTCCATAATACCTTTTACTTCTGCTCAGCACACTGAAATCAGTATTGTTATATCGGTACAAAGGAAAGATCCTGTACATTTGTGAAATTGCTACGGATGACCTAATTTAAAAAAAACCAGGGAAATAATTCAGTCACATCAAAATATCCTCCCTACAATTATTCAATAATTTATGATACATGAGGAAGTAGAATTTCCTCCCAGATTGATAACGAATTATTGCTGTAATCTTCCAGATTGTTTACAAATTTGGCGTGCATGTGAATGATTAGTAATTTAATTTAATCTAAATCCATCATTTCATAAGGCCTGGAATCCTGCATTGATATGTTTAAGCCTTATGCATCTTATGAAAGTTGCATGATTCTATGCAAAATCAGTTGCGTTCCCCCTTTTTTTCCTGATCGCTTCCAAGCTGTTTGCTTTGTTTACAAGATCTTCTGAGAAACAAATTGAAGTGATGGATGAAATATGCCATTCTGCTAATTTTTCACAGTGGCTCACTAGCATCTTGGTTATTAAGCTGCCAAATAATATGCCTTTAGTATGAATATGTGAAAGTGAAATAATTGGGCTATTTAATGTTGTTTGGCCTTTTTAATGCCTGTGATTCAAAGATAAGTTATTGGAGGATTGGTGTGTGCATGTGTGTGTGCACATGTGTGTGTAAAATTAATGATGATTAGGCTTCAAAATTTAATGGTTTGGTGTGGAGAGCAAAAATTCATCACGCATTTCCAGTTGATAGCTTAAACACGCTGGCTGCCTCAAGCAGAAATACAGCTGAAGTGTTTAGAAGTAGGAACACTTGAATAAAACTCATGGTAGTAATTTAAGGAGATTTGATAATAGGACAGGAGAGAAGCATGCTTCTTCTTCTTTCTTTTTTTTTTTTTAAAAAAAGCTATTGATCTCAATGTCTACAAATTGCAGATTATATTTTGGAATTGTAACCCAGAAGCTGTATTGTTGACAAAATGATCAAAAGTTATAAAGCAGGTAAACTGGTGGTAGACTAAGGGACTCACCTTCCTAAGAACAGAAGAATAAAGGGATGGTCATTTATATTGAAATATAGTGATTAGATTCTAAAGCTACCCATTTTCAGCATATATAGAAGAAGAACTGCCCATTCAATATTAATCAGTGTTAACAGTGTTGAAAAGTATAGAGTGCCAATGTACGGGATCCTGTTAGAAATCTTGCATTGAACTGAAAGAATGTGAAATTTGTATGTGACATATACTGTACCTTTTTAACATCAGATTATGAGCTCTTCTTAGCGGTGTAAAGTACTAACTGAGAGCTTTGTCTGTCAATAGACTGGTACCTTTTGCACCTAAGACAATAGATAACATCACTACAGAGAAATTAGTTAGAATGCAAGTATGACATTGACCATTGTTCCAAGAAGCATTAAAGGTGTTGCACCAAGGTAATGTATGAGAGTTAATTTAGCAAGAAAAGTATGGATCTTGACTATTGCACAAACAACAACATTCACTGTTTAATAATAACATAATTAGCAGGGAATGGTAGAAGAGACAAACATGCAATCCTGATTGTATTACATGTATTGAGGTTGTCATTCTGGTGTCCCATTTTAGCGTTGTGATAGACTTGGAGTATCGTATACATTGAAAAAAAACTTCCCATCCTGTTAGCTGAGCATCTGCGCTTGCCAAAAGCTTCCTGTGTATAAGCAGATTATTGTCATTTCTCTTTCCTTTTTACTTCGTACTTTACTGCCAGATTCGGCTGAGTAATCAGTATTCCTGATTCAAATCAGCATTCCTGATTTAAATCAGTATTCCTGAATCAAATCAGTATTCCTGAAACAGAGGAAGGTGGTAAGTATTCTTGAAATCAAATCAACTTCAAATCAACTTCAAATCTCAACAAATAAATGCTCTGTCTTACATATTGGCAAAAAAAAAATCAGAAAATAAAATACAAGCTGAATAGTCAAGATCTTGTTGATGATCCAAGCTCTGTAAAGGACCTTGGAATACTCATCTCTAATGATCTAAGTGCTAGAGCCCACTGTAACTACATAGCCAAAAAGGCATTAAGAGTTGTTAACCTAATCCTACGTAGCTTTTTCTCTAGTAATATCACACTACTAACTACAGCATACAAAACATTCGCTAGACCAATACTCGAATACAGCTCATCAGTCTGGAACCCACATTATGTATCTGATATTAGCACAGTTGAGAAAGAAATATTTCAGAAATATTTCACAAGAAGAGTTCTCCACTCCTCTACTCATTGTACAATACCTTATGCCACCAGACTTGAAATTCTAGACCTAGAAAACCTAGAATTATGCCATCTTCAGTCTGATCTAAGTATGGTATATAAAATCATACATTGCAATGTCCTACCTGTCAATGAATACTTCAGCTTCAACCATAACAACACAAGAGCACACAATAGATACAAACTCAAGGTTAACCACACCAAACTTGATTGCAGGAAATACGACTTCAGCAACAGAGTGGTCAATGTCTGGAATACTCTACCTGACTCTGTAGTTTCTTCCCCAAACCCCCCAAATTTTAACCTTAGACTGTCTACTATTGACCTCACCCCTTTCCTAAGAGGTCTGTAGGGGGTGTGCATAAGCGCCCCAACATGCCTACCGTCCCTGTCCTATTGTTTCTTTTATTTTTCTTATATGTACCCATTTCATGTATTCATAACTATGTATATACTTATACTTATTATCTTGTAAGCAATTGACAAATCAAATAAATAAAATCAAATAAATAAATAAATCAGATCCGTATTCCTGAAACAGAAGAAGGGGGTGACATTTGAAATTTCGAAGGATGCAACCATCAACGGGAGAATTCTAAATGTCTTAGTGAGTTTTGGATCTATGTTTTTTAAAAAAGAAAAGAAAAAGAAAGCAGCTCCTGCCTTGCTGGACAAATTACTTCTAATTTAGGGAACTGGTATCCAAAGGAAAAAAGTTGAAAGCTCGTATTTACTTATTATTAAACCCAGGTCTTAGCAGCTTTGTTGGTGGCTGAATGCATATAAGATGAATCACATCTGTAAAGTTATTGTTTATTTATCTGGTTAGACCTCTATCTAATATTTAATCAGTTCCAAAATGATTTGTGTTTAATCATCGGCTTTTTACTCTCACCTTGTTCCGTTTTCCACAGAAATTGGTCAAGTGATGGTGTTGGAAGAAAACAAGAGGCAAAAATATAATCTCTGCCTCTCATGTTAGAACAGCTATTCCTTTTGATCTTTTCCCAAAACTCCCAAAATTCTCAGTCCGCAGAGCAGTTGATACTATAGTCAAGGACTGTAGTCCCATATAATATAGAACCCCCCATGGCAAACATGCCTGATATTTATGAAGTTTTGGTAGCATTTTGTCCTCTTTTCTATAAAGCGAACATTGGTGTCATAACCTATTCTTTAAATTTATTTGCTCGATGAAGATGGCAAATTCTAAGAAACTAACTGCAAAAAATGCTTGGAGATCTCAAAAGGAGTAGAGACAAACTGTTGGTTGCATAAAGGTTGATTTCAAACTCTGGTATCTGTTTCAGCATCTTCCAGAAGATAAAAGTTTTATTAGTTAAGTAACTCTACATATTTACGCTGATATTTTATATACCATCCTTCCCTTCAAAGAATTATGTGCAAATTACAATTCAAGAAAATAATATATATATAAAAACAGTGTAAATCATCAGCACAAAAAACCCTAAAATCAAAGCTGCCTAGCTATGCCAAAAAGTCATTTAATTAAATGGTTTTAATTGTAAATAATTTATTTGTTGGTATGTATCTTTGTATCATGCATTTATTATTTTTACAAATAACTCAAGGCAGTGAACATATCCAACACACCTGCCTAATTGGTAATAATGTTCTTGTATTTCCAATCTCCAATAAAATACTAAGTTTGAATTGTCAAAGAATTTGAAACTGATAAGTGATGGAGACAAAATTCAGATGTGGTAAAGACAGTATCTCTGCCAGACAAAATGCTGGCTTGGTGTTTAGATTCACTTCACTTACTTGCTCCTTGTATTGCAAGACAAGCTACACATAGAAATGATACCATGAGATTAAAGGTTGAATTATTGAGTAATAGCTTCCCAGAGAGAAAGAGAAAAATGCCTATCATTTTTTCCCCCAAGCAAGGCACTATTCGTTACAAAATACAGCAACTTGATTGGTGTTTAATGTCAGTGCAATGCAATTTTGCAAGGCTAATTCCTGGCCATCTATACTTTTGAAGATGTAATATCCTGAGTTCCCAAAACAAATTAAATGATAGTTTTTGAGAAGAATCTAAAATAATTTTTTTTAAATGGTTTCTTGATCGTTTAAAAATGTATATACACATTCTAGAAGATTTAATTCTGAAATGCGGTTACTCGTGGACTCTTTATTCCCTTCACATGTCCCATAGGAAAAAAAATTCCATCCCAATTAAAATTAATCTCTTCCATTTTGCAGCATAAACTGGCACTGTTGGACATTCAAAATGCAGTTAAGGACAATATTTATCAAAATCTGAAATTGCATTAAGGCAATAGCTCGCTGAAGAAATAGAAACAGAAGAAGGATAAAAATAACTCAACAATTAAATTCAACAATTTAAATGCTTTTGAAGGATAGAGGTGTTTTCTCTTCTTCTTCCTCTGCGAATCATCCCCATTCTTAAATACTTGGATAAGTGGAAACCTGAAGGCAGAAGAGGGAGTGAAAATATTAAGAGCCTGTATCGTTAAACAATACAGACAATAATTAGATGACACCTTAACACTTGCTGTTTACATCTTCAATTTGAAAGGGTAAAGCAGGAATAGATTTCCCTAATGTCATTGACAGAAGATCTTCCTTCAGCTACAAAGCAGACATATTGATTAATCCATGCCATACCATTTATTTATGCTAAACATCTGATGTTTGTTTCTGAATGTGGCCTTTCAAAATCATGATAAAATTTGCAAAATTGGCATCAGCCACATGGTGGTGTTTTTTTTTTTTTTTGAAGCCACACACCAGCCAGGAAACTTAATTTGCTTTGGTCTTTACAATTTGTGGGGCAAACATTGTATATTCAGGGATGACACATAATAGTCTTTAAAATAAATCAGCTAATAAATATTATTTTTCCAAAGGGTCAGTTGCAATTTATGGCCAAAGGTGATCAATCTCTTTGCACTTTTATTTTGATTCTGTATTTAAATTGTTATAGGAAAGTAAAGAAAGTCCAATTTAGGATTTTACATGAATATCCTATCCCAGGAGTGTCAAACTCATGTCATTATGATTGCATCACATGAAGTATGGGACTTTTTTCCTTTTTGCTAAACTGGATGTGGGCGTGGCCAGTACATGATGCATCCTGCCCGTGGGCTGGGAGTTTGACAGCCCTATACTATACTCTTTTTTAAAAATTGTTCACTCTTCAGCTACAGGTAATGCTTGATGTGCAACTATTCATTTAGTGATGATTCAAAGTTATAATGGCTTATATGATTGGTCCTCACAATTATAGCCAATCACAGCATCCCCCAAAGTCACATGATCAAAATTCGGGGGCTTGACAATTAGGATGTATTCACAATGGCTGTAACATCTTTGGGCTGTGTGATTTCCATTTGTGACTTTTCCAGCCTTCTTCCAACAAGCACAGTCAATGGGAGTAGATGGATTGGTTTAAATGACCACATGATTCACTTAACAATTGCAGTGATTCATTTAACAACCATGGTTAAAAAAAAAAGATTATAAAATTAGCTTCAACTTGTTTTAACAATTATCTTGCTCAGCAATGCAAATTCTGATCTCAATTGTGATCATAAGTCAAAGACTTTCTATAAATATTGGAATCGTAGAGTATGTTGCAAAAACAAAAAATGTACAAAGTAGAGAAAAAACTTAGGCATGTCCTTAAAAGAATGATTAACACATTATAATTGGGTCTTAGGATACCTCTTCCTCATCTCCATTTTCTACCCATGTAATTTATCTTTTCCTCTTAAAGTAACAAATGTAAAGGTATGTATGACAGCTATAAAGTCATAGTTCCTTTAAAATGTTTTGGGGCGTTATTTACAATATTATTGCTTCTGATCCAGAAGTAATTAAACTTCTCTGGCTGTGTTACAAAGGAATGCTTTGAGTTTGAGGGACATTAATTATGATCTCAAATTCTGCCTGCATGGATAATATGAACAGGGTTTCTCTCTTCACTGGTAGAGGTAAGGAGCACTAACCTTTCAGATATATTAGATTTCAGCTAATATCAGTCCCATATGGCTTGTCCAGGAACCAAGCATCAAGAGAACTCTTAAGTCAACAACAAGCTATATTGTTTTTTCACTTGAAATAAGGAAACTAATGTAACGTAAGTCTCATATGGAATATAAATTCACTAGGTGGCCATAGTGAGCTGCTGTTTGGCTAACCTACTGCCCCATAGCATGCCTATGTGATAGGATGATATTAAATTATTGGGGTTGTTTTAGGCCTATACATCTAATAATCAATGCTTATAAAATCTGTTAAGATTCAGATAGATCCAATCTGCCCATTCTGTTATCCTAATAAGAATTCAAAGGTTTCCCCCATGTGAGGGATTCAGAAGAGGCAGAAATAATAGTTTCCCATGCTAATTATCTTTTAGAACAGTCTCTTGGAGATATGAGTGCTACTTTCTCTGATGGACTTTAGAAATGTAGTAAAGCTGGAACCTTTCAAGTTAAATTGTAGGAACTCCAGTCTGAGTTATGGATCCTCGGGTTTTTAATTGATCATAATCAAAATCTATAATGTGCATCATCAGAAGTCTTCTTAGAGTACAGAAACATATACAAATGTAAATAAATAACTGTGGGGAATATACTTTAAATACATTTGAACTTTTAAGCTTTCCTCAATAAACATTTAGGTTATATTATTTGGTTATATTTATCACAAGGTATTTTCCCAGCAGGGGTGGGATTCTACCAGTTCGCACCTATTCATTGGGTTAGGGTTCCCTTATTACATTCTTGGCAGGACTAGATTTCTTGTCTCAGGAACATCTCTGAAGTTTTTTTTTTCCCCTCCTTTGCTGGTACTTTGCTTGTGTGGAGTTACCATTGAAAAAAGTGACTTAAGACCATTTTCACATTTACGACTGTTGCAGCATCCCCAGAGTCATGAGAGGCCAGGTGAGGAGATGCGTGCCTCGATGTGAGTGATGTTGAGTTGGCCATGCCCAGCCAGTAACATGACCACTAAGCCACCCAGTCACATGACCACCAAGCCACACCTACCAACTAAGCCACACCCAGAGAACCAGTTGTTAAAAAATTAGAATCCCACCCCTGTTTCCCAGGCCTAATGTTGTTTGAGTATTATGAATACTCTGTGTGTGGAAGATCCTTTGGTTAAAGTTGTGGCACAATGATGACCAGATGTTATTTTAGTGCTTTAGTACCAAAGAGTGAAACATTGGTTTGAGAATATAATGAATTATTTTGGAGGCTTGATTAGATGCAAGACTTGTAGTTTTATTATCAGTTTCTTCAGCAGATAACAGAGCCTTAATTGTGGAAAGAGAACAAGACAGTTTGCCATCCATACGTTTTAGACATATATAATGGATTTCGTTTTCTACATATCCCTTCAGTTTTCCTCAGTGAAATGTTCTATGAAACTTGAAAGACAGATGGATATCATTTTGCCTGCTGTGTAAAATAAATGAAAACACACAGAGGTCTAGACCTTTGCTTAGGATAAATTTGGCTTAGATAAATAGAACAATGAAACCATACCTGTAGGGGAGCCTGGTTTAATAATACTCAGTTCAGATGAAATAAACTGAATATTTCCATGTGCAAAATCTAGTCTATCACAGAGGAAATGTAACACCTGAAGATCTTTACGTCCTGTTCTTTCACATATCAATCATGTACGTAGAAACTTTTTACCTACGTAGCATCATCAGAAGATGAACAAGTTGTTTTCACGCTGTTCGGGTTGAAGAAAGGCAAGAGTTCAGGATCGGTCAAAAATGCTGATGTCAAGAATGAGGCTGCTGAATTTTCTTTCTTTCTTTTTTTAATTAAACATTTTATTACACAAAAAACAGTTAAAAACTATGAACGTAGCGAAGTTGGCTTGACATAATTTTTGGTCAGTATCAATTATATATCCAATTGTTCAAATATATACATACATACATACATACACTACACAGAAGCCTGATGATGACAGATGAGATTCTGCCGAAATATTGCTACAACTTTAAAAGCACAACTATAATGACGTGGGAAAATACCCAAACAAAGCTGAATAACATATATGTATATGTATATGTATATGTATATATATATGTATATGTATATGTATATGTATATGTATATGTATATGTATATGTATATGTATATGTATATGTATATGTATATGTATATGTATATGTATATGTATGTGTATGTGTATATGTGTGTATATATATATATATATATATACATATACATATACATACACACACACACACACACACATATATATATATAGTATCTAGGCAATGTTTCGATGAAGTCTCATTCATCATCTTCAGGCTTGGTCTTCAGCTCTGTGCTTCTCAGAGTGATGTGAGCTTGCAGCTGCTTCTTCCTTTTAACTGCTAGTGGGGGTGTGACTTGATTGGGTGGGGATTTGGCTGTGTTCTGATTGGCTGGAGGCGTGTTCTTTTCAGGTGGGGGCTTGGTTGTGCTCTGGTTAGTCTTAGTTGCTGGGGGATTTGAGCTGGTGAGCTGTGATCTTGCTGTTTGGCTTCAAGTTCGTGGTCGTGCTGCATCTTCATGGTGGGGGTCAGTTCGCTTCATGTATGGCTCAGAGGGATTTGAAGTGGGTAGTGATGCAGCTGCAGTGTGGCTTCTGGTCCGTGGTCATGTTTCATCTTCTGTGTGGGTGTGAGTCTGCTTTCTACATGGAAGTGTGGTGGTGGCATCTTGTGTGGCTGTCAGGGGTGTGGGTCTGGTGTCATTCTTCATGTTAGGTACTCGTCTGTTCATGAGGGCGGGTTTCCAAATGGCTGGTAGGCGGGAGGTATCATCTCGCTTATTCATGCTGTGTGGGCGTTTTTCTATCTCTATGGCTTCTCTGATTATTCTGCTGCTGAAGTGTTCGGTTTTGGCAATAGTTCTGGTATTTTTAAAGTCAATCTCATGTCCTGTGGCTTTGAGGTGTTGGACCAGGGAAGAGGTCGGTTCTTCCTTTTTGATTGAGTTCTTATGTTCTTCAATGCGTGCACTTATTCTTCTGTTAGTTTGTCCAATGTATGTGTTGGGGCAGGCAGTACAAGGGATTTCGTATACTCCTTGATTTTCTAACTCGATTTTGTCCTTAGAGTTTCTTAGGATGGTGGATATCTTTCTGTTTGTGCAGAATGCTGTCTTAATGTTGTGTTTTTGGAGGATCTTGCTGATTTTGTCTATAGTGCCTTTTAGATATGGGAGGAGGGCTTTGCCATTCTCTTGTTCTCTGTCTTGGATTTTGGTTGGGGTTTCTTTTTGGATTAGGTGGGTGATCTTCTTTCTTTGGAATCCATTGGCTGTCAGCACGTCGGTGAGGGTGTGTAGTTCGGTCTCTAGGTGTTGTTCGTCGGCTAAGCATTTTGTTCTGGAGATGAGTGTCTCAGCTACAGAATTGATCTGTGCTGGGTGGTGGTGTGAGAGTGCGTGTAGATAGCGGTTTGTATGTGTTTTCTTCTGGTAGATGGTGTATCCTAGGGAGCCATTGGATTTTTTGTATACCAAGACATCTAGGAAGGGAAGTTGGTTGTTAGTTTCTGTTTCCATGGTGAATTGTATTTTGGGGTGTAGTCTGTTGAGGTATGTGAGGAAGTTGTTCAGTTTTTCTTTCCCGTGTGGCCAGATTATGAAGGTGTCATCTACGTATCTGAGCCAGAGTTTGGGTTTGTGATCATATTTTTCTAGAGCTTGTGTTTCAAAGTGTTCCATGTAGAGGTTAGCGATGACAGGTGAGAGGGGTAATCCCATAGGTGCTCCTTCTATTTGTTTGTATTTTTGTCCATTGTGGGTGAAGTATGTATTGGATAGGCAGTGGTTGGTCAGATCTAGGATGTGCTTGGGGGGGGGTTGTATTTGTTTTGGATGGCTATCAAGGCTTCTTTTATTGGCACTTGGGTGAAGAGGGATATGACATCGAAGCTCACTAGTAGGTCACTGGGTTGTAAGTTTTGTTTCTTTATGATCTCGATGAACTGGAATGAGTTTCTTACATGTGAGTTGATGGATTTTGCATAGGGTTGTAGTTGTTTGGCGAGAAATTTGGGTAGGTTTTGTAGAGGTGAGCCTATGGAGCTGACTATTGGTCTAAGTGGGGTTCCTTCTTTGTGTAACTTGGGGAGACCATAAGTTTAGGGCATCTGGATGATTTCTCTCTGGGTATGATTCTTTGCTGGATTTTTCACTGATGGGGGAGGCTTTTATTTTGTATCTGGTGGTTTTTTCTAGGTAGGTGGTGGGGTCTGTCTTTAGGGGTTTGTATGTGGGGTCTTGGAGTAGGTTGGTTAACTTGGATTGGTAGTCATCACTACCCACTTCAAACCCCTCTGAGCCATACATGAAGCAAACACCCCCACCATGAAGATGCAGCACGACCACAAACTCGAAGCCAAACAGCAAGATCACAGCTCCCCAGCTCAAATCCCCCAGCAACTAAGACTAACTGGAGCACAACCAAGCCCCCACCTGAACAGAACACGCCTCCAGCCAATCAGAACACAGCCAACCACCCAACCAATCAGAACACAGCCAAAGTCCCAACTAATGAGAACACACCCACACCCAATCAGAACACAGCCAAGCCCCCACCCAATCAAGTCACACCCCCACTAGCAGTTAAAAGAAAGAAGCAACTGCAAGCTCACATCAGTCTGAGAAGCACAGAGCTGAAGACCAAGCCTGAAGATGATGAATGGGACTTCATCGAAATGTTGCCTAGATACTTCCAATCTTACGCGGGAGAAAACCCAAATAACCAAAAGATCCACATACAAATACCCGCGAGAACCTCAGAAAGTTTTCTGAGGTTCTCGCGGGTACTTGTATGTGGATCTTTGGTTATTCGGGTTTTCTCCCGTGTAAGATTGGAAGTATCTAGGCAACGTTTCGATGAAGTCTCATTCATCATCTTCAGGCTTGGTCTTCAGCTCTGTGCTTCTCAGAGTGATGTGAGCTTGCAGCTGCTTCTTCCTTTTAACTGCTCCTGGGGGTGTGACTTGATTGGCTGGGGGCTTGGCTGTGTTCTGATTGGATGGGGGGTGTTCTCATTGGTTGGGGGGTTGGCTGTGTTCTGATTGGTTGGGGGGTTGGCTGTGTTCTGATTGGCTGGAGGCGTGTTCTGTTCAGGTGGGGGCTTGATTGTGCTCAGGTTAGTCTTAGTTGCTGGAAGGTTTGAGCTGGTGAGCTGTGATCTTGCTGTTTGGCTTCGAGTTCGTGGTCATGCTGCATCTTCATGGTGGGGGTCAGTTCGCTTCATGTATGGCTCAGAGGGGTTTGAGGTGGGTAGTGATGCAGCTGCAGTGCAGCTTCTGGTCCGTGGTCGTGTTTCATCTTCTGTGTGGGTGTGAGTCTGCTTTCTACGTGGAAGTGTGGTGGTGGCATCTTGTGTGGCTATCAGGGGTGTGGGTCTGGTGTCATTCTTCATGTTAGGTACGTGTCTGTTCATGAGGGCGGGTTTCCAAATGGCTGGTAGGCGGGAGGCATCATCTCGTTTATTCATGCTGTGTGGGCGTTTTTCTATCTCTATGGCTTCTCTGATGATTCTGCTGCTGAAGTGTTCGGTTTTGGCGATAGTTCTGGTATTTTTAAAGTCAATCTCATGTCCTGTGGCTTTGAGGTGTTGGACCAGGGAAGAGGTCGGTTCTTCCTTTTTGATTGAGTTCTTATGTTCTTCAGTGCGTGCACCTATTCTTCTGTTAGTCTGTCCAATGTATGTGTTGGGGCAGGCAGTGCAAGGGATTTCGTATACTCCTTGATTTTCTAACTTGATTCTGTCCTTAGGGTTTCTTAGGATGGTGGATATCTTTCTGTTTGTGCAGAATGCTGTCTTAATGTTGTGTTTTTGGAGGATCTTGCTGATTTTGTCTATAGTGCCTTTTATATATGGGAGGAGGGCTTTGCCATTCTCTTGTTCTTTGTCTTGGATTTTGGCTGGGGTTTCCACCATCCTAAGAAACACCATCCTAAGAAACCCTAAGGACAGAATCGAGTTAGAAAATCAAGGAGTATACGAAATCCCTTGCACTGCCTGCCCCACCACATACATTGGACAGACTAACAGAAGAATAGGTGCACGCATTGAAGAACATAAGAACTCAATCAAAAAGGAAGAACCGACCTCTTCCCTGGTCCAACACCTCAAAGCCACAGGACATGAGATTGACTTTAAAAATACCAGAACTATCGCCAAACCGAACACTTCAGCAGCAGAATCATCAGAGAAGCCATAGAGATAGAAAAACGCCCACACAGCATGAATAAACGAGATGATGCCTCCCGCCTACCAGCCATTTGGAAACCTGCCCTCATGAACAGACGCGTACCTAACATGAAGAATGACACCAGACCCACACCCCTGATAGCCACACAAGATGCCACCACCACACTTCCACGTAGAAAGCAGACTCACACCCACACAGAAGATGAAACACGACCACGGACCAGAAGCTGCACTGCAGCTGCATCACTACCCACCTCAAACCCCTCTGAGCCATACATGAAGCGAACTGACCCCCACCATGAAGATGCAGCATGACCACGAACTCGAAGCCAAACAGCAAGATCACAGCTCACCAGCTCACACCTTCCAGCAACTAAGACTAACCTGAGCACAATCAAGCCCCCACCTGAACAGAACACGCTTCCAGCCAATCAGAACACAGCCAACCCCCCAACCAATCAGAACACAGCCAAACCCCCAACCAATGAGAACACCCCCCCATCCAATCAGAATACAGCCAAGCCCCCAGCCAATCAAGTCACCCCCCCAGGAGCAGTTAAAAGGAAGAAGCAGCTGCAAGCTCACATCACTCTGAGAAGCACAGAGCTGAAGACCAAGCCTGAAGATGATGAATGGGACTTCATCGAAACGTTGCCTAGATACTTCCAATCTTACGCGGGAGAAAACCCAAATAACCAAAGATCCATATATATATATATATATATATATATATATATATATATATATATATATATACACATACATATATATATGTGTATATATATATATATATATATACACACACTCACACATATATACTTATATACACATACATACATACATACATATATACTTACTATATGTACATACATACATACTTACTATACATACTTACATTTATGGTATTCACAATACAGAAGCCTGATGATGGCAGATGAGATTCTGCCAAAACATTGCTACAACTTTAAAAGCACAACTCCAATGACATGGGAAAATACCCGAACAAAGCTGAATATCATACATATACATGTACATATATACATATACATATACATATACATTCACTCATATATTATATTTTTCAGAATCATTGGTCCTATTTTCATCTCATCATACCTTCAATATCTTCTCATCAACTCTTTTCCCAACCTTCCTTTCTGCCCCCACCAGTGATAGAATCTATTCCAAATTACATAATATGCCAACTCGTCTTTATTTTTCATTTCTAAGGTGAGCTTATCCATTTCAGCACATAATAAAATTTTGTTTATTACTTTGCCTTCACTTGATATATCTGTCTCCTTCCAGTTCTGGGCAAATGCTATCCTTGCCACAATAATGGGACTGGTGGATTTTCATGGTGAACTAAGTGAAGAAACAGATAGACAGGGACTTCCTTTATTGCTGAGTAACATACAAGTAGCCCTTGACTTATGACAGCACTTGGGATCAGTACTTCTATTGCTAAGCAAGGCAGTTGTTAAGCCGTGCCATTTTTTTAACTATATTTTTTATTAAGCAAATCAGTGAAGTTCTTAAGTGAATCATGGTCATTAAGCGATTCTGGCTTCCCCCATTGACATTGTCAGAAACTAGCTGGAAAGGTGATCACATCACCCTAGGACACTGCAATTGTCATAAATACGGGCCAGTTGCCAAGTATCCAAATTTTGATTACATGACAATGGAGATGCTGCAAAAGTTGTAAATGTGAAGGTTGGTTATAAGTAACTTTTTTCAGTGCTATTATAACTTCAAAGAATTGCTAAATGAATGGTTGTAAATTGTGGACTACCTAGAATAATAGAATCTTTAAAGTCCCTTGATTATCATGAGAAAGACATTGAAGGCTGCTGATTCTCAAACCCTCCACAAGGTCCTGTCTACATTCTTGTACAGATACATCAGTGTGTTCTAAAAACTTAAAGGAGGGGTTCCCAGTCTTTTAAAGAAGGGGTTCCCAATCTTGGCAACCTTAAGATGGGTGGACTTCAACTCCCAGAATTCACCAGATCCTGGCTGGTGGCTGGCTGGTGAATTCTGGGAGTCCACCTGTCTTAAGGTTGCCAAGATTGGGAACCCCTATTCTAAAATATAAGGAGAGACGGTGGCTCAGGGAAACTGAGCTTGTCAATCAGAAAGGTCGGCAGTTCGGTGGTTCAAATCCCTAGCACTGCGTAATGGAGTGAGCTCCCATTACTTGTCCCAGTTCCTGCCAACCTAGTGGTTCAAAAGCATATAAAAATGCAAGTAAAAAAATAGGGACCATTTCGGTTGGGAAGGTAACAGCATTCCGTGCACCTTCGGTGTTTAGTCATGCCTGCCATATGACCATGCAGATGTCTTCAGACAGCACTGGCTCTTCGGCTTTGTAATGGAGATGAGCACTGCCCCCCTGGAGCCAGAAATGACTAGTACATATGCGCGAGGGGAACCTTTATCTTTATTCTAAAATAAAGGAAGAGCTGCAACCCTTTTGAATGTGGTGTCTGCACTATCCTAATTTTACAGACATGTTTTGAAAATATTTTGTTGACTGTTTCAAAACAAATATGTCCATCAGGCCTGTTTTTGTTTTGGTTTTGAAGAAAGCTTTTGTTCATATGATGGCATTCTCTGGGGTGTGTCTGTGTGTCAAAATCTCTTAAAGGGCAAGACAGCCCATTCAAAAAAAAGTGAAAAATAAATAAGCAAATCTGCAGTGTAATCTCACCCCATTTGCACATGCAGGGCTGGCTAAGTGATTTTACACTATATCATGCAAGTTAACTGCATCCCATGGAAGCTGCCACTTCTGCATTGGATTTCAATTTCAATTTTCTGGAATCATTTTCTGTTTAGACAATGGGAGGTTTGCCTAATTATTTTCTCCATTTGTTCCTCTTTCTTTAAAGAGGAACTAATTGCATTAGTTATCTAGATCAATGCAAATATTTTAAATTGCAGCTTGAATCAGGCTCACTTTGCTGACCTTTCAAGCTAGAACCACTCGACCAGGAGTAACTTGCCTACAGTAATCCCTAAAGTTGCCACTCTGAAAGTGGAATAAGATGGAGAGGAGTTGTACTAACATAGCAAGCCTTGTGTGCAAGTTGATTTGTTTAATAATGAGAAATAAGGACATTGCAGGAGAGAAATTATTTTGCCTCATTTATTTAGACCCACCATCTCCCAAGGCTTTGTAGAATGCTGACCGAAGGGCATGTAGAAACGGCTCAGCAGAAATTGCCTGGATCTATTGTAGTTTTATCTTTACAAAATATATGCTGAAAATATAAAAGGACGGGAGAAACTACTATCTTCCCAGTAGGTAGTCTATTAAAACAAAGTCCTACAAACTTCTTACGACTACCACCATGAGACAAAAAAAGCCCTCTTGATGCATAATTCATGTTCTATAATTTTCTCTGCCTTAAAATTATACTTCCATGATTGGCCTGATCTTTGCTCCTCTTAAACGCAGTCTTCTCTGCTCAGAAATATTGCATGTATTTGGGTTTGGGCAAATGGCCACTATAGTTTCCTAAATCTGTGGGGAGAACAGAGATGAAATGCAATTAGTATTTCATGTTCTGGTTCTAAAGTCTTCTGTATTGCATAAAAAATTATATGGAAGTTGGTTAAGGACAACAGTGCTAAAATCAGCTTGTATCATCTGAAAAGAACCCACTGGTATTTTTTTCGGAATTTTGCGAGCTGGTTGAGAGCAGAACTGAGATGCACTGATCAGCTGTTAACCAGCACAGTGATGGCAATGGAGCCCATGCAGTATGTTGCATAACATTTACCAGTACATCACTGCCAAAGGGGAACATTTAGTAGTTTACAGGCTACTGTAGCATATATAAGAATATAAGAAATGTTGAACATTAGTTGCACAAGGAATGAGCTTCCTATATTCTTTACCTGTGGTTATTTCACTCTGTCTAAAGTTTAGATTCAAAAATGTATACAAAGGCCATGTCAAACTGTGCCAAGACAGTACATCTTTCCAGCAATGATCATATTAAAACCAGAACCAAAGTATTGTTGTTTTTAGTTCCCAAGATTTAGAGTTAAGTTCTCTATCACTTAGGCTGATATCTTGTGTCCAATGCAATTTTACAGGACAATGTGGATAAGTAGCTAAAGAACACTGAAGACAAAACAAGTAAGATTATAATTTGAAATTAATTAAGCCCATCCTTGAAATTTGAGGAAAGGAATCAAGTTGGATCTGTCTCCAAAGACTACATGAGCAAGACCACGTATCTTTTTTGGTAACAGCATAAAAATGGTTTGCTGTTATCTTCTAGGATTTAAATTTCCCAGACTTGTCTTCAAAACTGTATTTTCTTGGTAGTTCATTATCCAAAAACTAACCACAGATCAAAACCTGATTAGCATTTTGAAATAATCATTCTGTCATCAAGGTGCTATCCCTTTCTGAAGAGTTGACTTTCCTATAGAAAGACCATAGTTATGAAGGATTAAATGTTCCTTCAAACAAATCCTTGTTTGCTCTCTAATTTTTTTTTCTTGCAAACATTTTTTTCTTCAGGGTTTTATTATCTGTATGTTCCTCAAAAGCATGATTTCTTTCTCGGTTGTTTTCTCTGAGATATTCCACCTTTCTTTTATGGGGTAAAATCTACAGGTCTTGATGAAATGGCAATTACTTTCTTAAATAGTATAAAGCTAACTCTTTTTGCTTCTGATGCTTCTGAAATATTTTTATATTATATTGTCACTTTTCTGTAGTTGAATTCTATTTTTTAGAAGAATTTAGGTATGGATATAGAACTTCTTTGTCTTACAAGTACTCCTTGCTTAATATCTGGTTGCTTCGTGACCATTCAAAATTATAAGCAGCTCCCAAAAGCTAGTTATAATCTGATTTTGAAACTTTAATGGGCACACACACATACACAAACACACACAGTTGACTGGTCATATTTTGGGTGCCTAGCAACTGTTTCACATTTGTGGCCGTTTACAGCAGTTATAACTGCAATTTTTGGCCTTTTTTTGGCCACATGTTTACTTCTGGTTTCCATAAAAAAAAAAGAAAAACATCCATTGGATAAAATGGATTCATATAGTGGTCATAGCATTTTATTTATGAATGTCAATATATTTGTTTAACAATAAATAAATCCTGCAAAAAAGTTCATAAAAACTGGACTGGTCAAATGGTGATCCACAACAACAATCACAAAGACTTTTTGAAGACCACCTATATGTCCAGACAACCCAGGATCACATTATGAGATTCTCTAGATTGTACAACCACCAAATAATTACAAATTTGGCTGGGAATCCCAGTGTGAAATCTCCAGTTCTTGTGGTTGTCTATTTTTAACATCTGGAATATATAGAGAACAATAATATCACGAAATAGTCTTCAATATGGATATATAGTTATCTTCTAGTGCTCTGTGAAAACACAGTCTTTGAACCAACTCATGACAATTGTTTTTAAGAGGAACTTCGTAATCTAATTTTATCTATCCTCTCAAATAAGCTTGCCCATCACAAAATACATTATTTGAAATTAGGTATGCACTGAAGGGCTAAAGAAAAACTTCTAACAAGAAACAGTGTCCAGGAATGTGAAGGAGGAGTGGAAGAGCCAGTCAGAGAATTGAAAAGAGGGATCTGCCTAGAATCACTTTGTAGCCACAAACGAATTAAGTCCCAACACTCTTGATTGCTATTAAATCTTATCTACCTCTAACCAGGTGCTGACCATTAGTTGAGAAAATTTCTGTGCCTAGGCTTTAGCAATAAATCAGTTAAATTGAACCTTCATATGTAAACCTGGATTTTTTTGCACCTGACAGAACTGGTTCCAATGTCTTGTCTGGATTTTGGAAGTAGATATTTATATCTTTTTCTTTTACAATTGGATTTGGAACAGCATACATCCTAAATATATAAAAATAAATTGAAAAGGAAGTGCTATTTCTTGTTAAAGAAAGGTTTGATTACCTCTTGCTCAGAATAATTGTCATGCATTTTCCCCATTATAATGTCTTTTTATAAACTTGCCCTGTAATGTAGATTAAGGTATAAATTCCATTTTGGCTGCCTCAATGCATATTCATTGAGTTGAAAGCCCAGGCAATTATTCTGATCATTTCGCTGCCAGATGGAACGAGCTGTAGGCTTTGACAGATACTTGATTTGACAGAATAATTCCTAAGAAATTTTCTGGATTATTTTTTTTTTCCAAACACATTTTCCCCTACCTCAATTTGGAAGAAATGAGGTTGTATGACAGAGTGAGAATGCAAGCAGATTTGAAATTATTTCATTACTTCTTTTATACAGTTTGCTTTTTTGTTTAAGTTACCTTTCTGTTCCTTTATGCTCATAAAGATTTAAAATCAACTCATAGTTTGGGCAAATTGTCATCTCTCCTAGGGTAAGCAATGAAGTATAGAGGTAAATACTGCATAAACAATCCAGAAAAAAAATATTAATAGGATACAGCCAATTCCAGAGGGGTATCATATCACAGTATTTCTCCCTAAACAGCAGGAGAAACAGAAGGAATGTTATGCTTCCACACCTGTTATATTGTGTTAGTTTTGATAGTATTTGAATAGGTAGAGAGGAATATGCATTGTGAGTCCCAACAAAGCAGCAGTTTGGAAAATACATGTTTTCCCTGTTTGAACATATCAAGTGGACTTTTCTAATCTAAGGCTATCCAAATGTGTTATCCTATTCCAAAAGTTTCAGCTTTAATTTCCAAGAGTTTAAATCCAATTCATCTGGAAGCATCTGTAAAAAGGAAGACACACTTATATATTATTCTTCTAATACTAATAAACTAGGAGATGTTATAACCAGGCGGATCACCCTAACCATATTTTGCATTGTGTTTTGCAAAATAAAAAATAGAAACACGCTGCATTAAAATAGTTCTTATATTCTCCCAGTCTGATGAAATCTTTTAAATTTGTTTGCAAAAATCTCCCCAGATTCTTTGTCTCTTTTAAGCTTGCACAGATAGTCCTTGATTTATGACCATAATAGCAGCCAGAATTTCAGCTGTAAATTGTTGCAGTCATAAATTGAGACATCCACATGACCGGACCTGATTTTTCAATCATGTTTACAGCAGATATTCATCAAATTATTCCAGAAACCAGGAAAAAAATTCAGTTGTAGATGTAAGTCAGTTGTTAAGGGCTCAAAATACAGTTATATGACTGGGGGAGCACTTACAATGACTGGAAGTACTGCATGGACTATAGAGCACCATTCTGGGTTTGTCATAACTTTAAACCGAAGGTCTTCAAACTTGGCAAATTTAAGACTTGTGGGTTTCAATTCCCAGAATTCCTCCTCCAGTTATGTTAGCTCAGGAATTCTGGAAGTTGAATCCACAAGTCCTAAAGCTATCAAGTTTGAAGACCCCTGCTTTAAACGATCATTAAATCACCAGTCACAAGTTGAGGATTGCCTGGTATATGGTTTTTGGAAGACTGTATTCCTCTGTAATTCCAAGAAGGCTAGTTTTAAGTCTTTTGTGCTGATTTTAAGTAGCTTGATTATAGAAATTCTCGGAAAGTTAAGAGCAACTGTTTTCTACATAAAATTACTATAAACTAGCAATAGCAATTACACTTATATACCTCTTTACAGCCCTCCCTAAGTGCTGTATAAAGTCAACTTATTGCCCACAACAATTGGTAACCTCATTTTACCCACCTCAAAGGATGGAAGGCTGAGTCAATCTTGACCCTGATGACATTTGAACTGCCAAATTGCAGGCAGCTGGCAGTCAGCAAAACTAGCCTGTAGAACTGCACTCTAACCACTGTGGCACTGACGCTATTGTTTCAAAACAGTTCCTCATAAGTCATATTTTGCTTGGAAACATTGAGCAGTGTTGCATAGGCTTTCAGAGAGACTTTTCAAAAAAATGCCCAATGTTATTTCCTGACTTAGAAATTTTTATTTATTACACAGAAAAAATGTAGAATTTTCATTACTTTGCATTAAGTAATTGCCGAGGCACCTAATTTAGAATGTTAAGGTTTTTATAAATCCATCTTTCTTTAATAAACAAATACATTCATTAAATGCAATAACATCTGCCTTAAAGTATTAAAAATAAATACATTTCAAGGGAAATATAACTCTGGCTATTGTTATTTTTAAATATTGTATTATTTTCCTGTTACTTTCATGGCTACCATGGACTCAAATTTCACTACATAAAAATATTTTCATATTATAAATTGTAGTTTGACTGATGGATTTAAGTATTTATGGTCTGCAGCCTTGTTCACTGTAAAATCAGACAAAATTTCAAAATATTATATGGGAGGTCAGAATGTATTCTCTAGCTTTAACAAATTAAGTGGTTTCAGATTGGGGTTTTTTTTTCAACCTATACTCCTGGTTCTTGATTGGAGTTCTTTGCTTCCTTTGATTAATGTCTTTCTGCAAGGACACTTGTGGTGGTAGTTCAGTGTATAAAATAATGCAGAAAGAGAAGAAACAAGAAATGAAATATGTGGAAATCTCCTAGCTGGACTACCACAGTTCATTGTATGCCTTTGGAAACAAGGTTTAAAATAGGGATGTCAGATCTGAGCTGCAAAACTCAACAGGATCCCTAGGAGGGAAACACAGGACTCTTAATTATTTTGTGCCATCTGGTGGTAATCTGGAATATTGCAAGTCAATTCTGATATCCCTATTCGAAGGCAGTGCTTATTCATATCAAATATGGTAGAGTCCTGGCAGCAGCTTCAGAGGTGGCATTCAGCAGGTTCTGAACAGTTCTGAAGAACCGATAGCAGAAATTGTTAGTAGTTCAGAGAACTAGTAAATACCACCTCTGACTGGCCTCACCCCCATCTCTTTTCTGCCTCCCATTGAGTCCCAGCTGATTGGCTGGGTCTTCTTTTGTTGCCCTGCACAATAGAACAGAGCTCGAAAGCAGGTTAGTGGGGTGGGGAGGGAATGAGATTTTGTATTAACCTTCCCTTGGAGTGGAGTGGGAATGAAAATTTTGCAGTATCCTTCTCCTGCCATGCCTACCAAACCATGCCCACCAGCCACGCCCACAGAACTGGTAGTAAAATTTTTTGAATCCTATCCATAAATGTGTGCCCACATTGCATGCTCAAGATCTGAATAGAGCATCCCAAAGCATCAGCAAATATGTAATGTGGACATCAGGTTAGAAGCCAGTGAGTTCCAGTCCTGCCTTTGCCATGCAAGCTGGCTGGCTAACTTTGGGCCTATCAATGGGGGGCTGTGAATTCTAGTCTCTCCTTAGGCACAAGAGTCAGCTGGGTGACTTTGGGCCAATTACCAGGAGACTGTGAGTTCTAGTCCCGCCTTAGGCATGAAAAACAGTTGGGTGACTTTGGACTAGTCACTCTTTATTAGCCAATCACAAGGGCTGTTGTGGGGAAAAATAGAGAAGGAAGGCGTATTAGGTGTGCTTAAATAAAGGCAGGGATAAAATAATCTTGCCAATTTTGACTTCTTCCACTACTCTTGGTTATTATTGAGACTTGGAGCAGCTTCACAGTTTATTTGGGCTTCTCAGAAAAGCACACTTAAAATTCAAGCCCACTTTGAAAGAATAAGAGAAAAAGGGGAAAGTATTTTAGAAAAAATTAATGAACAATATAAAACTTCCCATGGAGATAAAATAATGAGTATTATATTGTAATATTATATTATATTATATTGTTCAATAATTTTTTCTAAAATACTTTTTTTACTATGTCAAAATTGGCAAGATTCTTTTATATGGTTATCCTGGTATACAAAGGAACAAAAAAACTTGAACACCCCAATCTGTGAAACTACCCCAATTATTTGGATAGTCTGAAAATTATAAATTTAGCATATCTGAGGGCTACAAGATGACTAAGCCTGTTGGCTCAGCATGAGACCTAATCCACTACTGTTTATAGTTGGGTCTCTATGGCTTTCTCAAAATACCATGATTTTACATTCCCATTGTAACATATATGATTGCAGTCTCTCAATTATTGAAAGAGAGATGGATGCAGAGCTAAAATCTTTATAAGGACTCTCATTGTTTAAGTCTGGAAATGAGGTGTGAGTGAAAAATGGAAGTTCTATTTTCTGTTGGAGATGAAAAATACACTGCTCAAAAAAATAAAGGGAACACTTGAACAACACAATGTAACTCCGAGTCAATCCCACTTCTATGAAATCAAACTGTCCACTTAGGTAGCAACACTGATTGACAATCAATTTTACAAGCTGTTGTGCAAATGGAATCTACAACAGGTGGAAAGCGTAGGCAGTTAGCAAGACATCCCCAATAAAGGAGTGATTCTGCAGGTGGTGACCACAGACCACTTCTCAGTTCCTATGCTTTCTGGCTGATGGTTTGGTCACTTTTGAATGGTGGCAGTGCTTTCACCCTAGTGGTAGCATGAGACGGAGTCTAAAGCCCACACAAGTGGCTCAGATAGTGCAGCTCATCCAGGATGGCACATCAATGCGAGCTGTGGCAAGAAGGTTTGCTGTGTCTGTCAGTGTAGTGTCCAGAGCATGGAGGCACTACCAGGAGATAGGCCAGTACATCAGGAGATGTGGAAGAGGCCGTAGGAGAGCAACAACCCAGCATCAGGACCACTACCTCCGCCTTTTAAGTGTACTTTCATTTAAAAGTGTACTTTTAAATACTGTAACCTGTGCCTAATTAATGTAAACATCTGCATGAATTTTAGTAATACGATGAAGTTTGCTACATAATACCTGCCATGATTTTCATTGAAGAAATCAATTAAAGCTTTATTCTGAGCTTTGAAAAGAGTCAGATCAATGTACTTCTTAATACCAATATCTGACTGTAGAATTTGACTTCTATGCTTTGTTTTGTTTTAATTACCTGCCATCAGGAATAACCAGTTTGTAATGAAAATCCATGATAACCTTTTCTTCTTTTACATCAGTATTGTTTTTTGCATGCTTATGCTAACTCTGTGGTCTCCACTTCTCCTGCTTTATCTCCTATTTTTGAGCAGCTTCCCTTTTTTAAACATGTGTCTGTTATCTTGCCTTTTAGGCTGTGATGATATGTTAATTGATTAATTAGCAGTCTGAAGTATGGGATTTCCCCTTCGGTCACACAAGCAATTTATAATGTTGGCAGGAAAATGGAGATTTAGCCCAGTAATTAATTAATTCATATCTTGCCATTCTTTGACAAGGTCTCTCCTTTCTCATTTTTGATTTAGATATTTTAAGACCTATTCCAAGGTTTCTCAACCTTAGCAATTTTAAGACATGGAGATTTAAACTCCCAGAATACCCCAGCCATACCAGATGAAGTCTACACATCTTAAAATTGTTAAAGCTGAGAAACCCTGGCCTGTTCCATTTTTTCAAGAATTTTATTAAAATTACTATTATATAGCATTCAGATAAAAAAAGATGATAGAAAATGAGGAAAGAAAAAAAAGGGGGGGAGAAATATGTAAGGACAGGGAAAAGAAAAGCACTGATTTTAAACTTTTTTAGCACAGTGAAATAGAAAATATATAGGTTCCATGGTGACAAATATACAAGATCTATGGTGATGCAGTGGGTAAAGTGCAGTATTGCAGGCTAATTCTGCCAACTGGCAAGCAGTTTGATTCTGTCCAAGGTTGATAAAATAAGAGCCCAGATTGTTGGGGGTAATTTGCCAACTTTGTAAACTGCTTAGATAGGGCTGTAAAGCATTATGAAGTGATATATAAGACTAAGTGTGATTGCTATTGCTATTCAGCATTTTATTTTATCAACTTAGAAAGGACCAGCCATTTCTATAACAACAAACTATAATAATCAGCAAATGTTCTTTTTATTTTTCTGTCTCAAGCACAAACTCCAGAAGTGATTTTCAACTGGAAACAAAACTGGGTTACTTTCTCTAATTAAAACATTCAGTTTTGCCATTCCTGCTTGCCCCATCTCTTCGGTTGTAAGGATTGATGTTTCTTTCCATTTCTGTGCTGATAGAATTATCATGGCAAGATACCCTGAAGAATTCCAGGTAGCCTTGATAGGGATTAAGAATTGTAGAGCTGGAAGGTACCACAAGAAACATTTAATCCAACACTCTGTGGTGTTCAGGAAAATCAGTTAAACCATCTATGAGATGTGACTGTCCAGCCTCTTGAAAATCTCCAGAGATGGAGAATCTGTAACATTTGTAAGTAATCTTACTGTCAGGATATGGTATGACATCCACTCCTACTGTGGCTTGAATCACTGGATATTTTGAGCATTGTAATATCTAGGAAAGAAATTGAGCAACTATCTCTTTTGTCAGCTAAACATCACATAGGGTTTAGTTTGCAGCAAATTGCAAACTAAATTTGCAAATCAAATGGTCAGAGAGATCATTAATGGACATTATGTCCAACCTGTTTCTCAGTGAAGGAATCCAATTAAAAATAATAATAAAATATGGGAAGCATAAATTCTTCCCAGAAAGTCATACATATTATGTTTTGCAATATTTATTTGGTTGTTTAGCTCTTGATCCAAAATAAAAAGTTTTCCAGAATTCTAAAGCTACCCCAAAATCTTATTTTCTGCATTTCCCACATGCTGCTGTATGGCCTTGTCATTGCTTATCAGAAAGTTTTGTTCTCTGATCTGCCACTCAGCTATCCATCATTTAACTTTTCAAGAGTGCCTACTGATCTTAACCATCAGGATATTAGTGCTAGTATTAAAATGTACCTAACGTTTCCCCTGGTTGAAAATGTGACAGCTAGGGTTGGTAACTGGTATAAGCAATAGAAATTACAGTGACTTACTAAACATAATTTTAAATGTTTGCATTGACTTTTAAGCCTTTAATGTCTTAGAATCTGATCCCCTGAAGGACTGTCTTACCCTTTATAAACTTCTATGTGGTACAGATCATGTCTTTTTCATGCATTGCTCCCTACCTGTGAAATATAATCCCTCTGGATCTATGAATCCATTCTCATCTTTTAGAAAACATCCATCTTTTTCCAGTGTTTTAATTGTTAATTGATGTTCAATGATAGTTTTATGTTCTTAACTTTTTTCTCTTATTAATTGCCTTGGGGGTTATTCCGGGGGAATAATTGAATAGCATACCACATTTTCTAATGCTGATGATAGTGTAATACCCTCCCATCAGAGTCAAATTCCCAAGCCCCTTTTGTTTGAAAGGTTAACGGGCTTAAAATGTGTAGCACATATATGAGCTGGCCAGATTACAATGCTTCATTTAAAAAAAACAAACTAAAGCAGGCAGTAACTAGAACACAATAAATTTTTTGCAATTTGTTCAGGAACAAACAATAATAAATCCAATCTGTATTTCCTTATTCCTTTTTATCATATTTCAACTCACTCTTTCCACCTTGGACTAGGAACATCAGTAAGATTTATCTATCAAGAAAGAACTGTTTCTCACCAAATGTCCCATAATTTACTTAGCAATTACAGTTCACTCACTAAGAAAAGCAAAAACACCTATGGGTTTGTCAGTACAAGGAGTGAGAATTTTTGATAGTGCATGGTGTTTCAAAAAGGGAAGACATAAATTTCCAAAATTTAAACCATTCACTTTCCAAGTATGGCTGTTTGGAAATTAGACTCATAAAATCATAAGGCAATAAAGGATCTTGGAGGACTCCTAGTCCAGGGGTGTCAAGCTTAAGGCCTGTGGGCCAGATCCAGACCACGGGATACTTAGATCTGGCCTGTGGGGCTTCCCCATAAACAGTGAAGGACCCACAGTACCTCTGCCAGTGAAAACGGAGCTGGGGCAGAGGGTTCTAGAAGGCCATCACAACCAAAAATGAAGCTTGGGAGCCTGTTTTCACTGGCAGAGTGCTTAGGCCACTACAGGTGCCGCTGACACGAGTGAAGTCAAGCTGGTCATGCCCACCCTAGTTACACCCACCCAGGCCTCCCAAGATCAAACATAATCCTGATGCAGCCCTCAATGAAATCGAGTTTGACACCCCTGTTCAAGTCTAACCCTTTGCTCAAGGAATGAGTCCTTATAGCATCCCAGACAAAGTGTTGTCCGATCTTTTCTTTAAAACCTTCAACAATAGTTCACCCACAACTCTGGGAGGCAAACAGTTCCATTGATTAATCATTCTAATGACTAATTACTCCTTATTTCCTTATCTCCCTCGAATAAATTCTTCCCATTGCTTCTTTGTTTTGTCTTCAGGTAAATGCAAAATGCTTCTTTAAGGCAGCCCTTCAAACATTGGAAGACAGCTATCCTGTCATCCCCCTGAAGTTTCTCTTCATTAGGCTACACCATTCCCATTCTGCTTTTTAGCTTCTAAACCTCATTTTGTTGCTCTTCTCTATCTAGGGCGGTAGCATATTTTTTGTGCCACGCATAAACTTCATGAAAGAGCCCTCACAAGTCTGGTTCTTTTGTTGTGCGATTGCATTATTGGTCTCTGGAATTTGTTGCTTGCATTCTGCTTGTAGAGAAAGTTTCCCAAATTTCTCTCAATTCTCCTCAGTTTAATGGAACTGAATTTGCTTTTGAGATTCCATTCATTTTAGTGATGGAACGGGACAAGGAGTAAGCTCGGCATGGGCAGCACCACTAAATTGCCTCTGCCAACTCATCTCCACCAAATTGTCATAGGACAACTCAACACAACCCATTTGCTGTGAGGACAATTTACTACAGGCAGCCAGAGGAAGAGTCAGACAGGCAGGCAAATGGGTGAGCACAGACTGGCAGCAACAGCCCAGGGCTTCCCATTTTCACACACACCTTACACGTCAAGCACTGTTCATATTTAATAACAATAGCACTTTGCCACTGTGCCAAATTCACTCACTTGCTCTAGGTCTTATGTAACATTGAGGTGGCCAAATGCCATGTCTTTTCTTTTTTTTAAAATAAAAAAAATTATTTGGGTTTTCACAAAACATAATACAAGTAAAATTTCTTTTTTTGAGAATAGCATGGTCCCAGGTTATCACTTCTCCATACAGACACAAATTCAATTTCATATTCATCTTTGTGTTCTATTCCATATCTTATTACTATTTTAATATTTTCTCAAAAAATTTTTCCCTTCCCTTAGTTTTCTCAATCTTACTTTTAATTATCTCATTCCTTTCTAAATTCAAATATATATATATATATATATATATATATATATATATATATATATATATATATATATATAAGTTTTAATAACTTTGTAGTCATCATATTTATACTTTTGTCTGTCCTGTTTCAATTTCATATTTTCTTTTCTTATTAAACAACATTTTCCCCTGGAGTTACTAATTGGAGTATGACACCTTTGTATTGTTTAATTTTTATCCATTCAACTCTTATTTAAACTTCAATTTATGCTTTTACAATTATAACATTCAATATAATACATAACTTCCAATTGAATTCTGCTTGGTACAGTCTTAAAATACACACTAAGTTCTTAAAGAGAATATATATATATAAAATATATATGAAATATTTATTCTATTCCAATTCACCTCTATCATTAATGTTAGTTATAATCTTTCACATCTTTAATATTCCTTCTCAATAGGATATCATACTTCTAGGAACACTTATAATGTTTCCATGATTTTTTCATGTTTCTTTCATATTCCTCTTCACTTAAATTTTTATAACACATTTATAATAATTAAAATTTTTCCCTCCCTTCCTAATTTCATTCCCTCATTCCCTCATTCTCTTTATTTCATTTATTTATTAAACATTCCATTACATTACCATGAGTATTTTATCTATCATTTTAATCACACTTGTTTCATATTTTCAAAGTTCATTTCTATTTCTAATATAACAATACTATCTTATGTACCCTTGCAGAATCCCCCTTTCAATTAAGTTTTCACCCATTATCTCTTTGTCTTGTACATTTTCCCTGTTTCTCTATGTCTTGATTCTGTCCTTTATAATTTATTTTCCTTTCCCTCTTCTCCCTCTTCTTCTCCCTTCCCTTTTTGACCCCTTCTGTCTCTAATTCTGATTCTCTCTTCTATAATCCTCTCTTCTGTTTCTTCCTAGTTATAATTACTTTTCAAACTATTCTTTTTTGGGGTTGTTTTTTTGGATCTTAATTTTTTCACTCTCTTTTCCCCCTTTCCTTTCTTTTCCCCACATAGAAATATTTGGTCATTGAAGATGGCTTCTTCTTTGTCCTGCCCTTCTTGTTCTACAGGCATTTCTTGTTGTTTCTCATAGTTCAGGATCTCCATTTCTAAAAGTTGAAATACGAAGCCAAAAGTACCTCTTCCTTCTTGTACATTTTCTTTCTGCTTTTTAAGTTCCATTCTCAATTCTTCCAAGAGTGATACCATTTTAAAAACTTTTAAACAACCACCCGATTAATTTTAGTCCTTTAGATCCAATAGCCAAAAATCCAAAAATCACCAAGTAATCCAAATAATCTAAAGATGTTTCTTCTTGCTTTCCTTTTCCACTTTCTCTTCTTGGGGTTCTCTTATCTTGTTACAAAGTTTCAGTTAAAATGTATCTTTTAGGAATCTTGTTAAAGTTTCACTGTTAATTCCTTTCATTTCCAGGTGGTCTCCTTCCTTTTTCCAGATCCCACCCTTTTGTTTTTTCCTTCTTTTAAAAGTTTTTGAGAATCCAGAAATCTTTATTATCCCTTTGACATTTTATTTTCGGCTTAAATTCCTGTTAATGTCAAAGTGGATTTTTGCTGATTTCTTGCTTAAATCTCTTAGTTGTCAATATAGGAAAGGAAAAAAAAACCAAATCCTTTCCCTTCACTCTCTCATTCACAGCTTCAAAGTCTTATTTGGGAACAATGTTCTTTATAATTCAAATTCCAGGGTACCTTGTATTATTGTTTTTCCAGTTCAACCTGGTCAGCCAAAAACTTTCTCTTTTTATCTTCCTCCTGCACATTCTTTTACTGTCGAGTTCTTCTTTGAGGTGGCCATTTCTGACCACCACTGTAACTGCCTTTGGGAAAGAGAATAATGGCCAGCTGGGGAGGAGAGATGTGGCTCTCCTCGACCCTGCTGGCAGTCTACCCCCTCTTCACCACCTCTACGGGGTGGCTTAGCCCCTAAACCAGCCAACTCGGCGTGGTCCAGCAGCGAGCACAGATCGAAACTGCGCGCAATTGCAGATTTTGGTCTGTCGCCGAAGAAGCTTAAGCCGGATCTCCAAATGCCATGTCTTTTCTTGAGCAGACTGGTACACTTGTTTAAGTGACTGTCTCCTTTAACAACTGATAGTTACAGCAATCATGGAAAATTAACTTTGTGACCAATCCTTGCATTTATAAATTTTGTGGGTTTTTAAAGGAAAAGAAAGCTGAAGTCAGATCACAAGCAGAGTCCCAGTTTCACTTAGTGACCAAATTGCTGATCCCAATTCTGATTGCTAAATGAGAACTGTTGTAATTTCTGCCTTCTTTGGCTTCTGTCTTCTTCTCATTCAATCCCAAATGAAATAACACAACAAGTATCCTACGGGCTCTTTCCAGAACAAGAAGTATAGGCAGCTAGGGAATCCACAGAGTGATGGGAAAACATATCACAAAGAACATCCACTCCCCAGTAATTGCATTCAAAACCACCTCCACAATAAAACAAAAACACCAAGAAAACATTTGAATCTGTCTAAATGTGTTTGAAGCCTTCTGTGAATGCGGAAGAGAACTACAAACATCTTGTACTGAGGAAGAAAACTACAGAAATGAAAAACATTGTTTTGGTACAATATTGCTCTGCTAAAAGTCTGTTGATCTTCCCCTTTTCTCCTGTTGAAAAAGTTGGCCTTTGGGAAGAAGTCAGTTGAGTTCATTAGCCCTTAACTCCTAATTGTAAAGTTAGAAGGACCAGTTCCCCATACACATGCCAGGGCTTGGTAAGCAGTTTGTATATTTGGTTCATCCTTCCAGCAATTCCAAAGTGGTTTGTAGCCTTTTCCAGAAAACCTGTTGAAACACTTCATACTGGCTTTGCAACTCTCTGGGCTCCTTGTTATTGTAACTGGATCATATAGTAAATCCAGTAGCTTGTGAAAAGTGATTCTGCTCTGAAGTTCAATGTAAAATCAAACAAGGTTGGGGTTTTCATTCTGTATTTTAAACATTTCAAATTTTGCACTTCAAATTTTTTGTTATTTAACATTTAAAAAGAGGAAAAGATCAAGCACATTTAAGGAGAAGCTACTATCTCCTCCGAGTAATTTTTAGAAACTTCTATTATCTCTCTATGTAAAACCCTCACTCATCATGAAATCTCCAGAACCGTAAAGCCTATAAACTTTAAATTTGCCACGCACGTTCCTCTTGGCTTCTAGGTGCTTGCGAAGAAAGGATTTTTTGAAATGACCATCAGATCATTACTATTTCTTAATACAGTAATTAACACACTCTGATGCTAAAGAGTTTCACTCCCCCTCCCCACCTGAAAAGAACTCTTTTCCAACTGCCTGTTGCCTCACATTCTGTTACTTCAGTTCAAACTGGCAGACATTTCACTTCTTCACTCAGGAGGGGTCTGGGACTCCTTAGAGTACTAAGCGTCAGCACCTCACCAAACTGTCTACACCTTCCACTATGGAACTGCTTCCGGACTCAAGGTGGGGAGAGCGATGTTCCCTTGTGTGTTTCAATCACCGACTACTATTGAGCCAACAGATTGCGAACTGGATTCCTCCTGCATAGCCCAATCACAAAGTGTCATCGCGAAACATGGGTATCCAGCTAGTAATATTAGAAAACAACTTATGCCTTCTAATAATGCCCGGCTGCCCCATCCTGTGTTGAAAATATCACTGATGTAGTAATCCCAATGCATGTGAAAGATGATAATTTGGAAGAGAAAAAACATAGAACTATGACATTTTCTGGAGAGAGACTACATTCCCAGAGCATGAAAAGTTATCTTCATTTCATAACTGGGAAGAACAATAAGCCAAGTTATAACAAATATGAATATTTGCAAGCTAAGTATCGAGGATGTTTGAAATAGAAATAAAGAATAGAATTTATTGTAACTTCTGGAAATTGTCCAGGGCTGAGAAGTCACTTATTGTATAAGTAATCACACTGATTGAAACAAATTAAAGATGTTCAGTCATCAGAATAGCAGATATTTAGCCATCAACTAGGCATGTGCACATAGAAGATTGCTGCACACATTATGCTACAACTGAACAAACCAAACTATGGCTTTGTGTGAGACATGAATCCATCTAGTGTGGTCTTTAGACTGTGTGGCATGATTTGGCAGAACATTTAAATATAAGCAGAATGTTCACCCAAGTGAAGACTATCTGATTAGATTAGTGAGTCTTCCTTGAGCCTTCAAGCAGGGAACTTCTCATCATTTACGCTTATATTTATTTGAAAATGTCACAGATTAACCTTTGGTTCTTTTCTAGTCACCTCCTCAATGGATTAACAGCTCTACCAACCATCTTCCAGACATTGATAAAATTGGAAATTGCTACCCTAAATATTTTAGACTATGAGGACAAGTAGGGAATCTGGATTAGTCATTGGGACCAGAGTTTTAGTCTTCTGAAGTTTTGGGTTTGTGCTGGAACCCATCTTTGGGGAACTTCTCTCTCTCATCAGAATGTATGGTCCTGATGACTGACACAGATTGGATCCTGCAAAAATATGTACAATAGATTTCAAATACTTTTTTTATATATGGTTGCTTTAAAAAGTTATTGATGTGAATCGGGTAAGGGAGAAGTTCCTTGAGGATGATGGGCTCTAGCACGAGTCCAAAAGTTCGGAAGATAAAACCTCTGTTCCCTGTTACTGATCCAGATTGGATCCTGCAACATGATCCTGAGACACAAATATTTGTCTTCATTCACAAGTAGAGAAGCTTACCAGAATGTTATGCAAGATACCAAAACATAAAATAAAGCATGAACTATGGTGGTGCAGTGGTTAGAACGCAGTACAAGGCTACTTTTGCTGATTGCTGGCTGCCTGCAATTTGGCAGTTTGAATCTCAACAGGTTCAAGGTTGACTTAGCCTTCCACCCTTCTGAGGTTGGTAAATTGAGGACTCAGATTGTTGGGGGCTATAGGCTCAGTTTGTAAACTGTTTAGAGAGGGTATGCTGTGAAGCAGTATATAAGTCTAAATGCTATTGCTATTTTGAGAATTAAAAATCTGCTGTTACAAGTCTTTCACGTTGATTTCATCTTGCCAGAAATAATCATTTAAAGAGAAATAATAAAACAATGTTCATGTGAAGCCACAATATTTATAGGGACAAAGTTCTCACTGTTCTGAAATGAAATTGATTACATTGTTTATTTCACACGTTTAAAAAATATAAATGAAGCAAAATCATGCAAACACAAACATCTTTTTAAAAATGCTATTGCAGATAAATACACTCAGGATGAGTTAAGAAATATTAACCTTTTCTTTAAACTAGCAGTAGAGATAGTCCTCTTCTTAGGATCACAATTGGGACAAGAATTTATGTTGCTAGGGAGGTGGTTGTTAAGCAATTTGCACCTGATTTTATGACCTTTTTGCCAGGGTTGTTAAGTGAATTATTGCAATACTTAAGTGACTCCAACTTCCCCAGTTGATTTTGCTTGTTAAAAGCTGACCGAGAAGATTACAATTAATGAAGACCTGACCTCACAATGTTTTACCATTGTTGCAAATACATGCTGGTTACTAAGCACTCAAACTTTCATCTCGCAGGATTATGGTGATGCTGCAACAGTCATAAGTGGAAGGACTTGTAATAAATCACTTTTCTCAGTACCATTATAACTTCAAACTAAATGAATGAGGACTACTTTGTTGGAAGAAATATCCTTTTGGGTTCAGTTCCATGTGGGGAGAAAGACACTGGAAACATGGAGGCTGATTGGAAAAATGCTTTAATGGAGCAAAACCATTAATTCCATGGTCCTGGATTTAAAATATCTGTTTCAAACTCAGAACTAGTTTGGGAGGGTCAGAACAGTAATGCAACACCTCTGGAATTGTCAGAATAAGCCAGTGTAAACTTGAAATGAATAGAATAGAATAGAATAGAATAGAATAGAATAGAATAGAATAGAATAGAATAGAATAAATTCTTTATTGGCCAAGTGTGATTGGACGCACAAAGAATTTGTCTTGGTGTAAATGCTCTCAGGTACATAAAAGAAAAGATACATTCATCAAGAGTCAAGAATCATAAGGTACAATGCTTGATGATAGTCATAGGGTACAATAAGCAATCAAATCATACTAGGAAACAGTCAATATAGATGGTACGGATACAAACAAGCTACAGTCACAAATGGGAGGGGATGGGCGATAAGGAGTGATAAGAAGATTAACAGTAGTAGTAGTGCAGACTTTGTAATAGTTAAACAGTGTTGAGAGAATTATTTGTTTAGCAGAGTGATGGCTTTTGGGGAAAACTGTTCTTGTGTCTAGTTGTTCTGGTGTATTTGTATTTGGCACATCCTTTTCTTAAGCTATACTTCTGAATGGGCTTTTTTCTAAATAGGTTTTACCAATAATGCTTTGTAAACTGTTGGTTCTATGAAAAGCGAAGTGGGTTGAAGAGTTTTTTTCTTATCTCTCCAGGTGTCCCTCTAGACAAAATGCTAAGTAGATCTGGCTAATGTTTACCTATTAATTATCCTTAGCAAACCAGATTTATTATGCACATGGGATCCTAATCAACAGTAAGGTGACAAGTTTTAACCAAACTGTGACTAGTCCTTAAATATGGACTCACACATTATGTCAAGACATGGTTTACTGAATAAATCATCATTGGTTCAATTTATACCTATCACAAAGCCATTAACTGTGGCTGACAGATTGCAATAGCTGAATCCATACAACATGCTAAATTAAATCAAATAAATCACACGTTGGTTTGCATTGGGTCAGGCTACTTAAGCTATTCCTGGAATTTGAATTTTATCTAAAGCCCAAAAAACACCTTTCTTTTTAAAAAATATTCTCCATTCACAACATCTGTTGGAAAGATGTAAAAACACTCAGCATTCTAATCACAAAGCAGTGTTTTATTTCAAATTGAATTCACTAACAAAACATGTATCAACATAAGGGCATGTATAAAAGCATCTCGGGATGATGGAAAACTAATAAAATTAATAAAACTCATTAGCATAAGTTCAGTCAGTTCCCAGTCTTTCTTTCTCTCTCTTCTAATTCATTGCCAGAGATTCTGATTAACTGTAAAATATTCTCAGGTTCAGGGTACACAGTCTTCCACTACCAAGGGTTTTAGCAGAGAAAGGTTATTATTAGCATTGAATAGGGACTCTTCTCTCAGGAGAGCTTTGCAGATCAAATGACCAGGGAAAGAAATAGCACAACTTCTCAAATTAGCATAATTAGTAATTATCTCTTAATAGCCCACTTGGCTTTGGAGACTTGGCACTTGAAATTCTGCTTAAAGTTCAGTGAGGAAAAACAAATTTCACGCTGAAAATGCCTCAATAACACAGCTGAGCTGCCGAGGTAATTGGTATAGGTAAATGCATTGCCACCCCCCCTTTTTTGCTGCATTTGTGGGCATGTAAAACTTAAACTTAAATTAAAGCCAGGCCTAAATCTAGCTTGCAGGTTCTACTCTCTAAAAGAGGTTTCTTGTCAGTGTTCCAACTAACAAACTCCAAACCAATAAACTTCGAGACAGGCATTTTCTCAAAGTTCCATTTATTAGACTTGTCATATTGGCACATCTGGGAAAACCCAAATCTGAGAGTTCTGGGTTTTTGCTTCTCAATAGAAATTCAAAGTTCCATCCCCTTCACCCACAAGTCCATCCATGGTCCAATCAAACATTGTCCCAACTGGAGACATTCCACTAGACACTTATCTCCAGTTGCAACATGTCCTTGTCTTCTAAGGAAAATTGTTGTTGACTCTAATTTTTTATTTTATTTATATATTTATCAAACATGTACAAGATAACAAGTATAGGTATGAACAAAGGAAGTAACTATAGATAAATGGGGACAGTAAGACAGGGATGACAGGCACGCTGGTGTGCTTATGCACACTCCCTTTATGGACCTCTTAAGAATGGGGTGAGGTCTACGGTAGACAGTTTGAAGTTGAAGCTGTGAGGGGTTGAGGTTATAACAATGGATTATCCAACTCTCTAAGAGATTCCCCCCTCCCAAATTCCCAGGCACTAAATGTGGCAGCCTCAAAGTTTCTAAGTGAAATATGGCTTCCAAGGCTGACAATTCTGATTTTCTGCCTTGTTCTCAGCCTGCTTGAGAATTTCTTTTGAATTTCTCTTCCCGTGCTGGTTGTGAGCAGACTTTGTTACTGGATAAGGCCAAAGGGATTGTTAAAAGGATGCTTTCCTGCCATTATAGTTTCTCATCTGAAAACAAAACCAGCAGGATAAATATACCCAGTAATATTTTCCCCTGGCAATTATTAAATGAAAACATGCTACAATTCTGCCATGATGATTTTATTTTTATTTTTTAAAAATCCTTTCTTCCATTTCACTAGACTCAATGAGATATGATAGAAAGACTCAATATAATTTTTTCTGCACACTACTGTTGTGGTACAATAGCAACCCTTTATGTACAGTAATTACCTTTATTTCGCTTTCATTGAAAAGGGGAAAAAAGTTTTTATGTCTGTCCTATTTTTTTTGTCCTTTTTATTTTTGCAAATCTTTCAAAGGCAAGGAAGAAGAATAGCTGACAAGTTAATAAAAGAAATTGTAAGTTGCAATATATACCTCTTCGGTGTTATTTCAGTATTCCTCCTCATTGTTAAGACTGCAGGCAAAAATCAAAAATCAAGAGAAATTTGGGAGAAACTATAGTATGACATCCAAAATACTCAGCTAATGAATGTCTGAATACACAACTATTTCCCATCCATCTCTGCCATTGGACACTGCTTCCATTCATGGTATGGTGTCATGATCTGAGCCTAAAATAGCTGCCATTGATGACTTCATTGTAAGTTACAAAATGTCCTGTTAATATAAATTCAAAAAGGGAGCCATGTTGAGTTTTATTGTGCAATAACTCTTAAATCTTGATTAACATTCATTATGGGATAAGTGAATACAGTGTCAGCCTTCTGATTTAGCACACTATGCAAAAACAACATATGGGTTGACTCCATGAATTATTCAGGTTTGATTACAAGTAGTCCTCAATTTATGACCACAGCTGGAACCAGAATTTTTATTGGTAAGCAAGGTGGTTGTTATGAGTTATCCCCAGTTTTGCAAACTTTTTCACCATGATTGTTAAATGAATCACTACAGTTGTTAAATGAATCATGTGGTCATTAAGCAAATCTGGCATCTATCATTGACTTTATTTGCTGGAAAAGTTGCAAATGCCAATCACATGATCTTAGGACAGGCAACCATCAAAAATACATGCTGATTACCAATTTTGATCACGTAACCATGAGGATGTTGTGAAGGTTGCAAATGCAAGAATTGGTTGTAAATCACTTTTTCAGTGCCGTTTTAACTTTGGACAGTCACTAAACAAATGGCTATAAGTCAAACACTGTTCATATTTAATAACACTAGCACTTAGACTTAACTACCACTTCACAGTGCTTTACAGCCCTTCTTAAGTGTCGGGTTTACAGAGTCAACATATTGGTCCCAACAATTTGGGTCCTCATTTTACTGGTCTCAGAAAGAAGGAAGGCTGAATTAACTTTGAGCCCCATCAGGATCAGTCAGCAGAAATCGCCTGTAATACTGTATTTTATCTACAACTTAATGGAACTTTTACTTATTTTCTAGAGTCACAAATATTGAATGCTCAAAACTAAGGTAACCAGGTATTATCATTTCTGGTGATGTTACTCAGGAATGTCTGCCCAAGAGTTACAGGAAACTGATGAAATCACCTTTTGGGATGAGAAAGAAAACTGGAGATGTTATGCTTGGCAGTGTATTGAAGCTGAAAAAGGAGGAGGCATGGATCTTGTAAACTAAATTTAAAATTTAGAATAGAATAGAATGAGATGGAAGGGACCTTGGGGGTCTTCTAGTCCAGCCTCCTGTACAAGCAGAAGTACTATACCATTTCACATAAGTGACTGTCTAGACTCTCTTAAAAACTTCCAGTGATGGAGTTTCCACAATTTCTGGAGGCAAGCTGTTCCACTTATTAATTGACCTCACTATTAGGAAGTTTCTCCCTAATTCCAGGTTGCTTCTTTCTTTGGCTAGTTTCCAACCATTGTTTCTTGTCCTGCCCTCTGGTACTTTGTAGAATAATTTGATTCCGTCTTCTTTGTGGCAGCCCCTCAAATACTGGAATACTTCTAGCATGTCATCCCTAATTCTTCTTTTCTTTTGACTAGCCAAGTTTTTTTTAATTTGTACGTTTAGAAAACTCACTGTTTTCTCCAGAATTCCCCAGACTTCAGGGCATGAATGAAATTGGTTTTAATGACACTTGACATCCATTCCCATAGGAAATCATGGGGAATTTTTTCTCGCTATATCCTGTTTCAGAGTAAAGATATTTTGAAATCTAGTATATAGAGGCATGGAAAAGAGACACTTTGCAAAGCATTTTGGCAGAAGTGAAGCATCCCTCCTGCTTTCTCTGGAAAGCTTAGTCTGGTTGCTTAGAACTGCAGTCAGAAATATAACTTTGGCTGTAACTACCAGCAAAGCAATTAATATTTATCAGCCTTAAAAGATGACAGCATTGGAGGTTGTATGGGGCAATCACTATAAGGGAAAGGCAAGTGCTCTGCTCCCCCCCCCCAATAAATGTATGTCATTCTTGTTTACACACACAGACACACACGCAAGAAATAGAATCAAAAATTCAAAACAATTTGACAAGTACAGTGGTCTTCAACCTTTGTTCCATGATTGTTTGAATAGCACTATAGCAATAGCAGACTTATATACTGCTTCACAGTGCTTTACAGCCCTCTCTAAGTGGTTTAAAGAGTCAACAATTTGGGTTCTCATTTTACCCACCTCAGAAGGATAGAAGGCTGAGTCAACCTTGAACCTGGTGAGATTTGAACTGCCAAATTGCAGGTAGCCGGCAATCAACAGAAGTAGCCTGCAGTACTACACTCTAACCACTGCACCACTGTGGCTCATTAAGGTTACAGTGGCTCTGGAAAAAAGTGATTCATGATCAGTCCTCACAGTCTCCCCATGGTGATGTGATCAAAATCTGGATTTTTGGCAAATGGTATATATTTACAAGGATTGTGGTATCCCAGGCTCATGTGATAGCCATTTGCAACTCTTCTCAACCAGATACCAACAAGCAAAGTCATTGTGTATGGATTTTCTTAAGGACTGCCTGATTCACTTAACAATCACAGGGATTCTCTTAACAAGATTGTAAAATTGGGGGAAGCTCACTTAACAATCGCCTTGCTTAGCAATGAAAATTCTGGTCCCAATTGTCGTCATGAGTCGAGGACTGCCTCTGTTATAAAACTGATCCATATGATCAAAAGACTTATAAATGACTTGGCTGGAAAGCTTAAAGCTGGCCAAGGTCCATTAACTCACTTTGAGTGTATAGTCATGATGCAACACCCAGCAAATCACTGCTATTAGATCAGTTCCAGGTGAGAAATTCGATTAAGCAATCTTTAAAGGCTGTACCTTTTAGCAGCCATTTTTTTCCTTCTGAAATCCTTTTCAAACACCCCTTTGTCAACCCATAAGTTTCTATTTGAATTTCAGGAAGCTCCAAAGGCAGGAGAAAAGGGGATGCAAGTAAGAAAAGAAATGGAAACAGATCAAAACAGATGAAATGATGGGTTGAAAAGTATGGAAATGAGAAGAAGCTGAATTAATGGCAAAGGGGGAAAAACAGCCTACCGAGAGTCAAATGTATATATTAACAAGCAAGAGGAATGGGAAGCCGATAAGAGTACAAACATCAAGCTAATTTCTGCCTTTCCTTTTGGCAGTGGGGAACTCAGAAAATATGTTCTGCTCAACAAAAACCTTATTCATGATAGCAGTGACTTGTTTATTAACTCCCAAGATTTGAGGCACATCTTACTTTGGCTGGTTGCCAGGAGCTTGACTGCTGTAGGAACAAATAACAGCCATTCTCCATTATCTCTAAATGGACAGGTCACATACAAGGGAACCAAGTTAATAAATTAGCATGGATGTTAAGATATTTTAGAATGGGGAAGGGATCAGAATCTACAGGGAGCAAAGTGTGTAAAAGAGAGGAAAAATATGAAGCTTAACCATACAATGCAAAAGCATACATTAAAATGGTGTTTCTACACCTTGACAATTTTAAGATGGGTGGTAGACTTCAACTCCCAGACTTCCCCATGCTTTTTATTTTTTTCTGACCTACTGGAATTGTACAAAGGGGCTTGGTTATTGTTGGCCAGCTGGATAACTTTTCCAAAACTGGAAGAAGACACCCAAATTTGATCTGAGGGGCTCTTGACATGTTCCTTGTAATAATATGACCAAGAGTAAAGAATGAATTTATATTTGTCCATCCATCCATCTCTGTCTGTCTGTCTGTCTATTTATTTATAACTATTCATCCATCCATCCATCTATCATTTATTGATCTGCCTCACAGAAGGATTCTTGAATTGGCAAGTCAAAATCTTGAACCACTATGCCTAGTGGCTTCAATTATACCTAAAATACTAGTATCTGCTATATATAGTGTGCTGAATTTTATTTGCAATGCATTCTCCATTAAGCACATGCTGTATTTATTCCAGAGGCTTGCTGAGAAAAATACCTAGGCCTGAAAAGGGCAAGTAAGTTAAGAAACTAAAATCCTTCTTTCCTGCAGTGAAATCGGGCTAATGCTTTTATGGTTCTTATATACATATGATTCATTTTTGTGAGTTTTTTTACTAATAAAAATCTAGTGGATACTTAAGCATTAATAGATGGATGCAATTTTCCAACAGAAGTAACAATAAATAACACTGGCAAGCTATAACTTTTAAACTGTTATATCAACAAAATACCTGCTTTGTTAATTCACACATACCAAATTCATATATTGCAACATTTTAAAGATTGTGTAATAGAAAATGGCCCCAGAAATAGCTCAGATTTTATTATGACTTTTTTGTTCCTTGGAAGGTTGACTATGACAGGGAATTTTATGTTTTTTGCCTGGTTTATGCTGGTTATCATATATTTTAATGGCAAGTATTTTGCTAATTCTGCTTGGTTAATTTTAAAAGGATTTCTATATCACCGGTTTCCTAGGGTTCCCCCTTACCCTACCAGGTGTCTAACTTTCAGAATTCTCCAGCTAATTTTGTTAAGGTATGATGAGCTGAATTTTTGGTAGTCCTTTACTTATGTACTCAACCATAATTGAGTGTGGAATTTCTGTCATACATTGTGAGGATTGTTAAGTGCATCATTATGTGACCAATCCGATTTTATGAATTTTTTTGTGCTGGCCAGTAAAAGAAACACCATAGTTGTTCAATGAATCCACATTTGTTTTGTGAATGCTTTGATCACTGAGCAAACACATTGTGGGTGCTTTTTTTGCCAGAAACCAGCAGTAAATATCAGTTTTTGGCAACAACAACAATAACAACAAAAGTTGTACAATGAAGTTATGTTTCTGCAGGATGCTGCAAATAAATGCAAATCTGTTGCAAGGACGCAAAATGTGATTACTTGATTCTTAGGTATGTATATGTGCATGTCCAATATAACTTCAAAATAGTTGTAAGTATGGGACCTGTCATAACTTCAGATACTGGCTAAGTGACCAATCATAAGTCAAGGATTGGCAGTATTTCCCACCACTCCATTAATCTTCCTTTTAGTCCTCATTTAATACTTCCTAGGAAAGCACAAAATAGAAATTCCCCATTGTGTTTATTTCTAACATAAGAAACAGGGGATCCAGAAAATTACTCCAGAAATTGGCACTTTAATCATTTGTCCTGGAATAGTTCCCTGCTTATTTCTTTAAAAAACTATTTTTAAAATTAAAAAATTGAATTTCTTAAAAATTAAAACAGTGTCAGGATAGAACTCATATTGAGGGAGATAACCAGTAGTGGGATTCAAAAAATGTTACTACTGGTTCTATGGGCGTGGCTTGGTGGGCGTAGTGTGGCTTGGTGGCCATGGCTTGGGGGGCATGACAGGGAAAGGATACTGCAAAATCTCCATTCCCTCCCCACCCCACTAACCTGCTTTCCAGCTCCGTTCTCCTGTGCAAGGCAACAAAAGAAGACCCAGCCAATCAGCTGGGACTCAGGAGGCAGAGAAAAGATGGGGGCGGGGCCAGTCAGAGGTGGCATTTTCTGGTTCTCTGAGCTACTCAAAATTTCCACTACCAGTTCTCCAGAACTGGTCTGAATCTGCTGAATACCATCTCTGGAGATAACCAGAGTGCAAAGGACCCTGTAGATTCCAAGTTGGGGATTCAGGTGTTGCAGTAAGAAGAAAACAGCTACAAGAATTTACAAAATATCTCTTATTTGGAAACCTAGCTTAAGTGGCTTAGCCTTGGCTGTCACTACTGCAAATAATTTTCCCAGTCTCCATATCTTTTTTCATAATCACAGACATTCTACCTTGCCTGCTGAGCCAAGGACACCTACCAAGCAATTTAAGGTATTAGCAAGTAAGAGGGGCCTTGTAATTAAGGGATAAATAGGACAAGTGCCCTATTTTGTCAGGTAGTAATCTAGTCGGTGAATGCATTAAGCAATGAGGCATGCTGTGTTTAATTCTCCCTGTGCAACTGTCAACATTTAGTGCAAGCCTTGTGAGATACAAACCTACAAGTATATGACTGAATAGGAGTCCATTAACCCAGTGTTAGCAATAGATATTTTGCATTTTGCTCTGTTTTCATACGGGGGTAAATTAGTGTTAGTGGGCATGTAGGGCAGTTAATAAGTACTTTCAATGGGTCCTGAATTCGCAAAATAGTTTTGGAATGAATGAAGTGCAAAGTGTAATTATTCTTTGGCCTCTTTCGTTGTCTGAAATGGTCCTTACTTTAGGAAGCATTTCTCTGTGATGGAATTGATCCAGGTCAAAATTTAAGATATAGGACAAGGCTCTGGTTCCCAAAGATTCTGTTTCCCAATGTGGCAGAATCCTTTGTGTAACAAGAGACACTAACAATGTGGGATCCAACATTGCTGACTGAGCAGAGTGTGAATTTCCAGGAATTTTCTGTTGAACCTCCCACAGCCTTGTTAACTACAGCTTTTTCTGCAGAAGGCAAACAGTATTTAAATGTGTTCCTGTTTCAAACAAATTGGCTGCTTGTCTGCTCGGTTGGTGCTAACAACTGCACAGCCAAAGATGTGTTCAGAGAAGGATTATTTTAAACATTTCCTAGCACCTCTTCTCAGCCATTTTACTCAACTGATTAACTGTGCGCAGTGTCTATTATTGATTACTTAGGACATTTACTGTATATCTTGTTAGTCTTCTCTTAGTTAATCGCATGTACATTAAATAAGATGTACAAGGAATAAAAAAAATTAATTACTAAAATACCACAGTTATTTATTGGATAGACTAAACAGCTAGCCCTCGCTTAATAACCAGTTGCTTAGCAACTAGCATGACAGATACCCTCAAAAGATACTTATCACCCAGTTCAAGAATTCTGACAGCTGCAGACTCTTGCCACCACAGTTCAGTTCATGTATTTTGGATGTTTGGCAATCAGATGGCATTTATGGCCCTTTGCAGTGTCCTGTAGTTACACGAACAAAATTTTGGATAGTTTTTGCTGTTTTCTGGAGTTTATTTCTGGTTTCCACAAAAAGGTCTATTGGGTGTAATGGATTCATTTAAAAACTGCAGTACTGACCTAACAATCATGGTATTTCCTTAATGATCACAGTGTTCACTTGATGACTACTACAAGAAAGCAATAGCAATAGCACTTAGACTTATATGCCACTTTACAATGCTTTACAGCCTTCTCTGAATGGTTTACAGAGTCAGCACATTACCCATAACAATCTGGGTCCCCATTTTACCCTCTTCGGAAGGACAGAAGGCTGAGTCAACCTTGAGCCTGGTGAGATTTGAACTGCAAAATTGCAGGTAGCCAGCAGGCAGCAGAAGTAGCCTGCAATACTGCACTCTAACCACTGCACCACTGTGGCTCATGAATTGTTGTAAAATCAGATGTGGTCACATGACAACCTACTTAATGACCACCATGACTTATGACTGTATGTCCAGGCTCTATTATAAGCTGTAAATCAAGGATTACATGTAGTAATAACTATTTTTCTAAAGGTACATACAGGTGGTGCACAACTTATGGCCACAATTGAGCATAAAATTTCAGTTGCTAAGACAGTTGTGAAGTGAGTTGCACCCCACCTTTTTGCCCCAGTTGTTAAGCAAATCACTGCAGCTGTTAATGAATTGTATGTTTGTTAAGTGAATCTGGCCTCCCCCACTGTCTTTGCCATTGGAAGACATCTGGGATCACAACAAATAGTGACCACATGCCAGTTGCCAAACATCTGAATTTTGATCACGTGACCATGGGGATGTGGCAATCGAGGGGGGTTATTATTTATTATTTTTATTTTTATGTTGTGTTTTTATGTACTTGTAAACCACCTTGAGTCACCACATGCAAATAGGCGATAATGTAATTTTTTAAAATAAATACATAAAATTGTTCTAATTGTGCAATTTGGTCTTAAGTTGCTTTTTCAGTGCTGTTGTAACTTCAAACATCACTAAACAAATGATTATAAATTGAGAACTAATTGTTATGGTTAGCCGGCAGCAGGTGCAGATGGCTGAGGAGAGTGAGGACTCTGATGAAGGGCCAGGACCATCAGGGAGTGGACTGCTGTCTTCAGAGATTGTGGGGGCTTGCAGCAGTGATGAGGAGGTTCCCGAGGAGCCTGTGCCAAGTGCATGTGCACAAAGGATTGCTCGGAGGAAAGAACAATTACAACAGCACAGGTGACTCAGGAGTAAGGCTGCAAGGTAATGGCCCCTCCCTCAAGAAGATAAAAACCACATTTGGAGAAGCGTTCTTTGCAGACAGCAAAGAAGCTCTGTAGCTCAGCTGGTGGACATCCTACTTCGTGTTTGAAGAATCTTGTAAATTAGTTCTTTTCAAGACTGTGAGTGAAACCTCTTCCCCCAAAAAGTCAGGGTCTTTACTTTCTGCCCTGATGATCCACCAATGGAGTAAATAGTAAAAGGCTACGCACTGGCTTTCTATCAGCTCCTCTGGGAGGTCATTGAAACTGGTTCAATAAAACACTTCACTCACAGTCTTGATATAGCAATGTGTGTTTATTTTTGCCTCCTCCAACAGCAGCAACAAACGGAAAGTCTGAGTAAAGCCAGTGCTGAGAGTGTCTGCTTCTCAGCGCTGTTTATATTTCCTGTTCACCCCCCATTAATTAGCTAACGTCCGCCCTTAGCAAAACACCCAACATCCATCTACAGCAATCTCACGTGCTACCATCCAATCCCCCAAATAACACCTTCTCTCTCCCCGAGTGTCGACCTTCCATTGATCCATTTGATATCCCCTATGTGGAATGCTGGCCAGCCGAAATGACATCCCAAGGTATTTCCCTGCTGGTAAGAGTGGGAGACATTTTGCTTAGAGCTGTGCAAAACGCCGAACAATTGATAAGGCAGTTTCCCAGCCGATCACACCAAAGCAGGGAGGGCCGGTTATGTGTGGCTTCATCGGCTGTCATTGACATCAATACAGGACCTTCCAGGTAGATAGCCCTCCCCCAACCACAGCGACATGTTGGGCTTCATTTCATCAGCAGCATTGTTGAAACCTGACAATAAGTTAGTAATATAAACTTAGCAACGTATGATAAATAGAAGGTTATTCTATGTTGTGGCATGTATGGCAAAGACAATGCCAGGAAAGTCACACTGTATCCAATATTTTAATATTTACTTAATAAAAATTTGGGAAAAAAACAATTTTGTATAATTGGACCAGACATTACTTTCACCTACACAGTATATTAAATCACGTTTTCTCAGCCAAATGTCCACCAGCTGTATGGATTTACAGCTCCCTCTCTCTGGCCCCAAAATGGTTTTGGCCATATTGGATAGGCATATTAGACTGACTAAGGTTGTGTGAACAGAAACTAGTTTTATCCTGAAAGTATAGTGTAACTGTAATCATACCAAAATTCCATTTAAAAGGCTTCTGCACCAAATCCTACAGCAAGTTATTCAATAATGTTGATACACTTGCTACAAATGTTTGTAAGTCTTAAGAGATAAATCAGACAGGAAGTACAGCCACATAAACTAATTCTACTTTATTGTAAGCTATGTTAACACATTCTCATAAATATAAATGTTAGAGTCTTTGGATGTCACATTTAATTAAGTACTAAATAATTTCCCAGTCAAAGAAATACCAATTCAGACAAATAAACAGTAAACAAGGAACCTCCCTTTTTTTTCTGCCCCATTTATAACTTTTCTTGCCACAGTTGTTAAGTGAATCAGTGCAGTTGTTAATTTAGTCACACAGTTGTTAAGCGAATCTGGCTCTCCCATTGACTTTGCTGGCCAGATGGTTGCAAAAGGGGATTATGTGACCTTGGGACAGCGCAACTCAGTGGTGGTATTCGACTGGTTCGGCCCGGTTCTGGTGAGCCAGTAGCAGCGATGAACAGCAAAGACCAAACCGGGTCTCTCTGCCACCCTGCTGTTGGGCCCACCCACTTACCCGGGCTCCCATACTCATTTTTACGTGCTGAATTTTTAGCACAACTGCTAAAGCCACCAAGAATATGCAGTCTTGCAGGACATGAGTTAGAATGCCTCTGCGCCTGCCCAAACGCCTCTATACCTGCGCACAGTGTGCATTTGGCATGCGCCCACCAAGCCATGCCCACCAAACCTGTTGTGAATGTTTTAATAAAGCGTGGGCTTGGAGTAAAGTGCAGGGTTCTGGCCCTGCACTTCTGATTGGTTGTTAAACGGCCGGATCAGATTGGCCCCGCTCCGGGGAATCCGATTGGCCCTTAACAGAGAGTTCCTATTGGTTATGAGAGCTAGCGCTCCTCATTGGTTATTGGTTAATAGTTACTGGGGTTTGCCTATATAAGGCGGGTTAAAACTACTATAGAAGCCAGAAGTCACTATGTAAATAAAGAGCAGAAGTTCACCGTTCAGAGGCTTGTCTCCATTCTTTCTCGCCCATGCTCCAAACATAACACTGGCGACGAGGATGGGATGTGGAGACATCTGAACCAACGAAACTTAGAAGAACACCGAGCACGTGACAGACGACGCTACACAATGGAACCATGTCCGGCGTTGTCGTACCACCCGCTCCGTTCGATCCAGTACAGGAGGACTGGGAGTCCTACATGGATCGCTTCCAAATGTTCTTAGAAACCAACAACTTAAAGGATGCCACACCAGGAAAGAAACGGGCGGTGTTCCTAACGCATTGTGGTCCAATCGTATTTAAGATAGCTAAAGCACTAGCAAAACCCCGAGAAGTGAAGGCGATGGATTGGGCCCACCTCGAACCTCTCTTACGAGATCACTATGCACCGACCATGCCTACGCTCCTGAGACGGCATGAGTTTTATCAGAGGAGCCAGCGAAAGGGAGAAAGCGTGGCCGACTTCATAGCAGACCTCCGAAATTTGGGAGGCCTCTGCGGATTCGCCGATTTAGAAGAAGCACTAAGAGATCGCATAGTTCTGGGACTAGATGCACCAGGCGTTCAAAGCAAGCTGATGGCGAAAGGCGACATCAGCCTTGCCGACGCCATCACTGATGCTATTGCAACAGAAGCAACCAGGAAGTCAGCTGCACAACTACGCTGAAACCGCGCTCCGGTACCACCACCGACAAGCGACATTTTATCCAGGTCAGAAGGGCAGCTTGCAACGACGCACCACGAGGACCTCTCTTCATCGTCAGACAGCGACGAAGAAGGGATCCATCGACTGCAGTCCGACCAGGACCACCACCCGAAGCCTTTATGCCCTTGCGCTGGCTGCGGGGCCAACCATGCCAGGTCCGAATGCAAATTCCGTGACGCGCTCTGTCATGAGTGCGGGAAGCGAGGCCACATCGGACGGGTCTTCCGAAGCTTATCAGGACCCGGCCAGGCCTCAAAAGGGACTAACTATCGCCAATCAACAGGAAACCATCCTGTACGGCGAGAGCCAGTAAACCACTCCTACAGAAATCGAGTTTTGCAGAGAGAAGAGGCTCACCATACTATCACTATCGGTCACGCCTCAGCTTTAGACACCAAGAAAATACGAGTCACAGTAGCCATCGAGAACCAGCCTTGCCACATGGAAATCGACTCGGGATTGTCCCTCTCAATGGTGTCCTGGAAGACCCTTCAACAACTCATCCCCACAATTCAACGCCAAGATCTCCGCTTCCAAAGATTCATCCTCAAGGACTACCAAGGGAATCGAATCCCCGTCGTTGGTTCCTGCCAAGTCTGAGTCTCCTTCAAGAAGCACAGAGCGTACTTACCACTAACTGTCATCGATAGAGACAGGCCTAGCCTACTAGGCCTCCAATGGTTCACGCCACTTGGCATTGAAGTGGCTGGCATAAACCAAGTCAGGGGAAGTGACTGGGAGGGAAACCTCATCCATGAGTTCAGGGACGTCTTCGCGGACAGCTTAGGCGAGTACAAGGGGATCCCGATTTTGTTCAGTCTAGACCCAAAGATAGCTCCCATCCAACTTAAGCCCCATCGAGTTCCGTTTGCCTTAAAGTCAAAAATCAATGAACAACTCGACAAACTGATAGCTCAGAGGGTGTTAGAGCCCATCGATCACTCCCCCTGGGAAACCCCAATCGTAACACCCATTAAGCCAGAAGGGTCGATCCGAATTTGTGGGGACTACCGGGCCACTTTGAACTACGCCCTACAGCAGAACGCATATCCAGTGCTGGTGGTGCAGCATCTCCTCCACTCCCTGGGGGGTGGAAAAGTCTTCGCTAAATTAGACTTAGCTCAGGCATATCAGCAACTACCTGTTGATGAAAAGACGGCACTGGCACAAACGATTGTGACACACCGAGTTGCCTTTAAATGTACCCGGCTTCAATTTGGAGTGAGTGTAGCCCCGGGGATTTTTCAGAGCCTTATGGAGAGGTTATTACAAGGGATTAAGGGCGTGGTCCCCTATTTTGACGATGTATTAATTGCGGCCCCTGCAAAAAAAATCTTACAGGACCGGTTAAAATTAGTCCTAAAAAAATTCCAAGAGGCTGGTCTTAAAGTAAAGAAAAACAAATGTAAATTGTGTACTGACAGTGTTGAGTTTTTAGGGTACCTAATTGATAGCCAGGGTATTCACCCTACTGAAAGTAAACTAAGGGCGATAAAAAATGCTCCCAGGCCACGAAACAAGGCCGATCTCCAGGCGTTCCTAGGCCTCATCAATTTTTATAATGTATTTTTACCGCATAAAACTACGGTCGCTGAACCGTTACACCGGTTGTTAGATAAGAAAGCAAATTGGTTATGGGGTCACCGAGAAGAACAGGCATTCCGCAACGTGAAAAAACTGCTCACTTCTAACTCTGTACTCATGCAGTATAACGAGACTTTACCATTAAATATAACATGTGATGCTTCGCCTTTCGGAGTGGGCGCCATCTTGAGCCATGTACTGCTTAATGGGAATGAAGCCCCTGTTGCATATTTTTCAAAGACACTTTCAAAAACTGAGCGAAATTATGGACAAATCGATAAAGAAGCCCTCGCAATTGTACCAGCTGTTAAAAGATTCCACGAGTACGTGTATGGCCGGGCTTTTACTATCGTGACTGACCACAAACCATTATTGGGGAAAATAGCTGGAGATAAGCCGACTCCCTACATATTATCCCCTAGGATGACTCGATGGTCAGAATTCTTAGCTGCTTATATCTATCGGCTGCAATACTGCCTGGGGAAAGCCATTCCCCATGCCGACGCATTGAGCCGAGCACCGCTTCCAGAGACTCTTGACGATCCTGCACCAACAGTAACCACGTTGCAAATTGAGGCACTCAACTTGCCGCCATTAACTTCCCGAGATATCACGAGAGAAACCAAACACGACCCCACCTTAGCGCGAGTCCTAAGCTGGGTACAACGCGGATGGCCATTGGACCAATTATCAGATGACTTCACACCATTCAAGACTCGACAAACTGAGTTGTTCTCCCAAAAAGGCTGTGTCATCTGGGGCGATAGAGTCGTTATCCCAGAACGACTCCAGAAAGCGCTTCTGAGAACCTTGCACGATGGCCACCCTGGCATCGTGCGAATGAAAGCCCTTGCACGAAGCTACGCATGGTGGCCGGGCATTGACAAGCAAATCGAACATTGGGTTAAAGCTTGTCCAAAATGCCAGGAAGTGTGCAACGCCCCACCTAAAGCCATTCCTACTGAATGGGTGACACCACGCGGACCCTGGCCCCGAATTCACTTGGACTTCGCGGGGCCAACCAAAGGCCACACCTTTCTACTTACCGTCGACGCCTATTCAAATTGGCTCGAGATTCATTGCATCACGACTACAACCTCCGAGGCGGTTATCAAAACCTTGGAAAGACTATTTGCAACCCACGGACTACCAGACATCCTGGTAACCGATAACGGGCCCCAATTTACAGCACTGTCGTTCGAGCAGTACCTCGCTGACCGCGGCATTCGACATGCGCTCACCTTGCCTGCGTACCCTGTGACCAATGGCAAAGCAGAACGCATGGTACAATTTATGAAGAAAACCTTACAGTAGGTAGACTACGACAACATTGACGACAAGATCAATCGAATCCTTTTTTTACAACACATCACACCACATAGCGTCACCAACAAAACTCCCGCCGAACTGCTAATGGGACGAAAACTCCGCTCCCACCTCAACTGGTTACACCCAGCTTATGAACCGGAAAAACCACTAGGATCCAGCGGCCGCTGTCGTTCCTTCCAGGTAGGAGATTTGGTATATGCTAAAAACCTATTGGGCAACCCATTGTGGGTGGAGGCGACAGTAGTTCGTGTAACCGGCCCAAGATCCTACCTTGTACCATGCCTTGACGATAGACTATGGAAACGCCATATCGATCAATTACGATCGCGGCTTCCAGCAGGCAGTCCTGAACTCCCCTATGACCAGACTGAGGTGGGGAGAGGTACGGAAGAAGATGAATTCCAAGAAGAAGAAAACCCATTCGAAGGGAACAACGGTATAATAGAGACTCAATTTGTGAAGAAAACCTTACAGTGGAACCAGAGAGGGAAACAGTTGAACCTCAGAGAATTGCAGAGAACATGGGCAACGACGGGGAAATGAACTCTGAACCAGAAACAGCCCCACTGCCAAACAACGATCTACCTCAGCGTGATTACAGCCAAATGACACAGCGAAAATCAAAGAGACTAATAAAATAACCATCCTACCTAAAGGACTATGTAACTGCGCCCTGCAAACAGAAGCCAGGGGGAAGGGGTGTTGTGAATGTATAAAGTTTTAATAAAGCGTGAGCTTGGAGTAAAGTGCAGGGTTCTGGCCCTGCACTTCTGATTGGTTGTTAAACGGCCGGATCGGATTGGCCCGCTCCGGGGAATCCGATTGGCCCTTAACAGAGAGTTCCTATTGGTTATGAAAGCTAGCGCTCCTTGTTGATTATTGGTTAATAGTTACGGGGTTTGCCTATATAAGGCGGGTTATAACTGCTATAGAAGCTAGGAGTCACTATGTAAATAAAGAGCTGAAGTTCACCGTTCAGAGGCTTGTCTCCATTCTTTCTCGCCCATGTTCCAAACATAACAAAACCGGTGGCAAAAATATTTGAATCCCACCACTGGTGCAACTGTCATAAATATGATACTGTTTTGCTCACTAGGGCATTCAAAACCTTTGCTAGATCAATACTTGAATTCAGCTCTGCTGTCTGGAATCCACACTGTATATCTGACATAAATACAATTGAGCGAGTCCAGAAGTATTTTACCAGAAGAGTACTACATTCCTCTGTTCACAACAGAATATCCTACTGCATCAGACTTGAGATTCTTAGCTTAGACAACCTCGAACTACGCTGACTAAGATTAGACTTAAGCATAGTACATAAAATCATCTTACCAGTTAATGAATATTTCAGCTTTAACAACAACAACACAAGAGCGCACAACAGATATAAACTAAATGTAAACCACTCCAAACTTGATTGTAGGAAGTACGATTTCAGCAACAGAGTGGTCAATGCCTGGAACTCACCACCTGACTCTGTTGTCACCTGCTCAAACCACGACTCCTTTACTCTCAAACTAACTTCTGTCGATCTCACCCCATTCCTAAGAGGTCTGTAAGGGGCATGCATAAGCGCACCATTGTGCCTCCTGTCCCTGTCCTATTGTCCCCAATCATTACTTCCTATTTCTTGTATTTAAACATATGTTTATTCTTGTTTCTGTTATATTGTAAGCTTTTGACAAATAAAATAAATAAATAAATAAATATTATATATATATATATATATATATATATATATATATATATATATATATATATATATATATATATATATATATATATTTGTTTTCTGAGGTTCTCGCGGGTATTTGTATGTGGATCTTTGGTTATTCTTCCTCCGTTAAAAGGAAGAAGCAGCTGCAAGCTCACATCACTCTGAGAAGCACAGAGCTGAAGACCAAGCCTGAAGATGATGAATGAGACTTCATCGAAACGTTGCCCAGATAAGTCCAATCTTACGCGGGAGAAAACCCGAATAACCAAAGATCCACATACAAGTACCCGCGAGAACCTCAGAAAACATATATATATATATATATATATATATATATATATATATATATATATATATATATATATATATCAGTTGCCAAGTGTTCCAATTTTGATCATGTGACCATGGCAATGCTGCAACAGTTGTAAGTGTGAAAAGAAGTCATATGTCACCTTTTTCAGTGCTGTTGTAACTTTGAATGGTCACTAAATGAACTGTTATAACTCGAGGAGTAACTGTCTTTTCAATATTCTATTATGTGATTTACAGCTTCACCAAAAGCATGTATCAGGTCAAGTGGAAAATAACTTAGCTTACCGAGTGGTTCATTTTAAGAGGCCCTCCCACCTTCAGTTTTGAAGATGACTAGGGAATATTTTGACAGTGCCAAAGGGACCAGAGCAGTTTTCTATTTAGCTCATGCCAGATGCAATTATATTTCCAGCCACGTAAGTGTAGCCATTGGCATACTGGGACATGATTAGAAAATTAATTTCATGTAACATGTTAATTTAACCTTTTTCACATATTATCCGCCTTTTAGGTAGTTGCTCCTTTTATTCCTGTGAAACCCACTACAAATGTTTTAATAGCTACATATAAGGAGTTACCACCAAACGATGCTGAAAATCAGTTAATTCAACAGTCTTAGACTCATTATTGTTTATTTCTCCTGGCTTCATTTAAAACTTTTTTTAAAAAAAACCCTCAAAACTATAATTATTTAATCAGAGGAATCAGTGTTAAAATGTTGCATTTGTACACACACAAGGAGTGTGTGGGCTAAGAAGAAGCAGACGAAATATAGAACCCATTTAGGGTTTCTGTATTTAGGAAACATTTAGGAAAATGGGCTACCAGTCAAATAGCACACAGCACAAAGAGAAAGAAACCTGTTTGTTGCTATCAAGAATCTAGATATAGAGTATTTGTTTGTTTATACTTACAAAAAGTATAAGTGCTACCACAAAACCCAAAATAATCTACAATAGAAGCATATATATATATATATATATATATATATATATATATATATATATATATATATATACATACATAGATACATATACATTATACATATACATATACATATACATACTTACATACATACATACATACATACATATATATGTATGGCATTCAGCTTTCTTCGGGTATTTTCCCACGTCATTGTAGTTGTGCTCTTAAAGTTGTAGCAACGTTTTGGCAGAATCTCATCTGCTATCATCAGGCTTCTGTATAGTGTTCATCTGTGAGTCAGACTTTGAGTCTGACTGTGAGTCATAACCACTGTAAAAGTCTGATTCACAGATGAACACTCTACAGAAGCCTGATGATGGCAGATGAGAGTCTGCTGAAACGTTGTAACAACTTTAAAAGCACAACTACTATGATGTGGGAAAATACCCGAACTAAGCTGAATGCCATACATACATACACACACACACACACACACACACACAGAGGTATTTTCCCACGTCATAATAGTGGTGCTTTTAAAGTTGTAGCAATGTTTCAGCAGAATCTCATCTGCCATCATCAGGCTTCTGTATGGTGTTTGTCTGTGAGTCAGACTTTTACAGTGGTTTCAGATTTAAATTTGGGGCAGCCTATTGCTGTGTCAGAATGGTTTTTTCTTCCTCCTGAAGATATTAGTAGCAGAACACAGCAAACTCCAAGACCAATAAACACAGACCAAGACTCTCAATATGTCTGGCATTCAGCTTTGTTCGGGTATTTTCCCACGTCATAATAGTGGTGCTTTTAAAGTTGTAGCAACGTTTCAGCAGAATCTCATCTGCCATCATCAGGCTTCTGTATAGTTAGACTTTTACAGTGGTTTCATATTTAAATTTGGGGCAGCCTATTGCTGTGCCAGAATGGTTTTTTCTTCATCCTGATTGGTTGAGAGTCTTGGTCTGTGTTTATTGGTCTTGGAGTTTGCTGTGTTCTGCTTCTAATATCTTCTGTCTGGGTTTTTTTTTGGGAGGGGCTCTTTTTGTATCTTGATTGGCTGGCAACATTGTGTTACTTTATTGGAGGCCTTTAGTGCAGCTTGGCTTCAGGTAAATGGACAGCTATCATTAGTTAGGAAGCTGGGTTTCATCTGGGTGCCTGGTTGGGGTGTGTTTGAGCTGGAGGTATCAGGGGGGATCTTGTTTGTGCCCAGGTGTTTACCTAGCTTGTGGTGTGGAGATTTTTTTTTGTGTGTGTGTGAGTGAGTGCAGGCTTCCAAATGATTGACAGCCTGGTGGAATCATCTCTTCTGTTCATGCTTTCTGGTCTTTTTTCAATCTTTATGGCTTCTCTGATGATTCTGTGGCTGGGATTTTCTATAGTGGCTAGGGTTTTGGTGCCATTGAAGTTGATGCTATGACCTGTGGCTTCCATGTGTTGGACTAGTGAGGAAGTGTGTTCCAGCTTTTTGACTGCATTTTTGTGTTCATCCAGGTGGGTGCTTATTCTTCTATTGGTCTGTCCAATGTATTTGGCCGAATGATAAACAAATTTAAATTCCTATTAATACCCATATTTCCTGCAAAATAAAAGCTCTAGTGACACAGTGGTTAGAATGCAGTATTGCAGACAAACTCTTCTCACAGCTTGGAGTTCAATCCTGACAGGGCTCAAAGGTTGACCCATCCTTCCTTCTTCTGAGGTCAGTAAAAGGAGAGCCCAGATTGTTGGGGCAATATGCTGACATTGTAAACCAGGCACAGAGTGCTGTAAAGTACCATGAGGTGGTATATAGATTTATATGCTACTGCACATAGATCTTAAGTGTCATTAAAAAGGCCAAAATTAGAAGGATTGGGAACTAGGTGTACCAGAGTATGAAGGTAACTCCTAGATAGATCTTCACTCCTTTGCTTTCCTGAGAGAACAATCTCAGGGCAATATGCTGATTCTGTAAGCCGTTTAGAGCGGGTTGTAAAACACTGTGAAATGGTATATAAGTCTATAAGTGCTATAAGTCTAAGTGCTATTGCTATCATAGAATAAGTGGAAAAACTCCTAGAAGAGGTTGGAATGTGCTGAGAAAGAAACAATACTTTGAACTGGCCCTGCATTAATCTCCATGTTTATACCAACTTGCTTTTATCAGTTCTTTCAATTTATTGTCCCTCCCCCAATGCCCAAAGTAGTGTCTGATTGGCTGATACCAGTTCATCTTCACACATTCCTTGTGTGTCCAATCACACTTGGCCAATAAAGAATTCTATTATATTCTATCTAGTGAATAATTGCCGGTAACTTTGAATCTTCACACACTCCAGCATGGATATCAAAAGGGCAATTATTATTCTAAGGATGTTTCCCCCCTTCTTATAAATGTATATTACAAGAAATTGTTTTTTTTTTCCTAAGTGCAAACTCCTTAAAACTTAAGAGATGAGATGAAATATGTACATAATTATGATTTTGTCATTTTCAGCCCCATTCTTCTACCAGGGAGCAAAATCTATTGAAAATCTGACAGATTCCTTAAGAACAAAGCTATTGATTTTCTGACAACTTTGCAGAATTTTATTTTATTTTTCTCTTAAAAATTAAGATTGTCTTTATCAATCACACTAGAATTACATGTAATTGAATGCAGTTTGTTTGCTTTAAATTTTAGGAAGGCATTGCTCTCTCTAACTTTCAAGTATCTCCTTGGTCATGTAAATGGTTTAGGGAATAACTAAGACTTTAGTAACTTTTTCATGTGTGTTTATTTATTAAACTAAATGAGAACAATTTTGATACCTCTAAAATATAAACAGGTTCTCCCTCTTTCTCTCTGGAGTCAGAAAATAATCTTTTCCTCCAATCTTTTGATGATTGAGAATGTTGAATACTAAACTAAAGACTTGTGCTTCCTTACAATCAGTAAATATCTCTCATCTAGCCTTAGCTTATTCACAAGTGATCATCAGTTTGACTGTACTTGGAAATCACCATGACAACATCAAGTTTATTTAGACTGAAAACAATGACTCTTGTACATGAGGGATTGTAACCTATGAAAATGCCATCACTCATCAATGGCTATAGACTACCCAGAGCTGTACTTATCAAACATTTTTGCCATCTTTTCACAATGATTTTTCTTTTCCGCAGAATTAATATTAATTGTGACTTCAAGCACTGGTGATAATGTTTGTAAAAATGTCCATTCCTTTTTAAACATGCCAGGCATAGGATGCACTTGCTAAAATATAACAAGAGTTATAAAAAGTTTCCCTGTCTCTCTGAAGAAATAGTTTTTGTAATAATTCCTAGGGCCTTATTATATTTGTGCTTGTTACAGTGCTTAACAGTGTTTAAAAATAATGTTGGTTTGGAGATATTGACAGCTTGTGAATTCTGTACCCAACTCCCTCTGTTTCCCCCCATCCTTAATTACAAAGCTGTTCAGTTCTTGCTGGTCTGCAAAAATCATTTCTTACAAAGTCGCTTATTTGCTCTGAACTTTTATTGTAATAGATTCTGACCTTTGAACTCACCAAATCTACAAGGGGCCGTGTTATAGATTTGGACTCCCCAGGTTCCCATTATCTGTCATGAAGTAAGTTTACTGTGGGAAAGTGAATGGAGCAAGCATGTTTTGAGCCATATGGTAATTATCTGCTATCTGTGCAAAAGATATAAAGTGTTGTTTACTGGTTGTGAAAAGAGCATCTGAGAAAGTGTTCCCTGGAGAAGCTGGAAAAGGAGATTTGGCACTGTAGCTCTCCTTCAGATGGCTGTTAATAGACCCTATAAATTTGGAATATGCTGCTGTTAATCAGCTGAGATTGAAAATGGTTGGCTCATAATGTTTCAGTTTAAAGGGGCAGGTGATTGTCTTGCCAAGCAGTTTTTTTTTTAATATAACTGTAATTGAATTATGCAAATGATAATTATGAGATGGGGGGGAATCACAAACATGAGAAAGAGGATATTAACTCTCTGAAGTCAACAGAAGTTTTAATGAAGGAAATGGACCCCTGAGGATAAGCGGCGGAATTGGACTTTTCAAAGAACATGAATCGCCAACTAAAAAGAGCTTTCCTAAAAGGATGAATTCTTGCTATTTAATTCTTTTGAATAAGAGTACTTGCAAGTAGAGGCATTTCCATACCTCTTGCATCCCTCAAGCACTATGTTTCAGATGATTTTTTTTGCTAGTGAAGCAATTCTATCTTGCAGCAGTCCGAAATTTGAAAGACATTTAAATTTTTCTGAAAAATAGTTGAGCCCCATTTGAACAAATCTCCTCTGACCACTTTGTTATCAAAATACCGAGAAATCTACTTATGAAATAATAACATCTCATTATTCAACAACTGCAGTTCAGGGATTGATTGGCATCTTCTGTAATTTATTGGAAACCTAGAGAATGAATCTGACATTGTTCAGTTACAACAAGAGCTTCTCTATAACTGGTTGACTAGAAGCTGAATCTAGGAAGATATGAGCATAATTGTAGTCCAATTTCACATCCAATGTGGCATTTTATCACAGCCTTTTCCTATCTGATGCCATGCAATTATTTTGGAATGGCGAATCCAAGCTTGAAATTTGTAATTGTAACACATCTGGAAGGCACCCATTGAGAAGCTTAGTTTAAGGTTTAGGTTAATCCTTAGTTTAAAATTGTGAGATGGAAGCAGATAGTCCCTGACTTATGATTGTATGGAGCCTGCCCATCATGGTGCAATAAATGATCATGCAATAAATGACAACAAGACTGAGCCAATTTTATTACCTTCTATGTGGAGTTGTTAAGCAAACCCATTTTCTCCATAGGCACTTTTTGTTAGAAATGAAGTTAATGCCCCAAACCAGCAAAAATGCCAAAAATTGCATCCATGTGATTACAAAACGTGCAAACAGACATAAATGTGAGCCAGCTGCTGTTATGAACTGGGACCTAGATCACCAGAGAGCTGTCATAACTTTGAACAGTTTGCAAATTGAGGATTAGGGGACTGGAGGATAAAACATAAAAGAATGGTTGCAGGAATTGGGTAGGTCTAGTCTAGTGAAAAGAAAAACTAGGGTGACATGATAGTAATGTTCCAATATTTGAGGGGGTGTCACAAAGAAGTCAAGCTATCTCTAAAGCACCTGAAGGAAGGACAAGAAGCAATGGATGGAAACTAATCAAGAAATATGCCCATGGAGATCCTCAGTCATCCAGGTCAGGGTTGTCCCAAAGGTGCTTCTTTCAAGAGGAAACTGGGCTTTATTCTTTTTCTTTGAAGATGTTTCACTTCTCATCCAAGAAGCTTCTTCAGCTCTGACTGGGTAGTGGGGAATGGAAGGTTTTATATTCCTTGCAGAGATGATCATTTGCATTCTTTTTTCCAGTATGAAATATTTCCAGAAAAATTGCAGACTACAGGAACCATTTGCACTTTATTTTGAGATGGAGACAACACAGACTAATTACCAACAGCCGGTGCCCGTGTTCAACAGTGAAGGGACACAGGAAAGAAATCATCTAATGAAGGAGAACCCAAAGGTGCTTTTTCAAGAGGCAACTGGACTTGACTGAGAATTTCCATAGTCATTAATCAAGGAGAAACAACCTAGAACTGAAGAGGAATTTTCTTATAGTTAGAAAATTCATCAAAGGAACAATTTGCTTCCAGATATTGTGGGTGCTCTAACACTGGATGTTTTTAAGAAGAGATTGGACTACCATTTGTCTGAAATGGTCTAGGGTTTCCTACTTGAGCAGGGAGTTGAACTAGAAGCCCCCTCCCAACTTTGTTATTCCACTCTGTTCAAACTATCTGAAGTTTTTAGCTTGATAATTGAGTATGTGGAAATCCCCCTTGTGAAATAAAGCAACCCGATTATGGTTGAACATATATATTACAATGTGCTGCTCCTTTGTGTTTATGCAAACCAGTACAAAATTTCATGTACATTTTTTAAAAAATAGATTAATTATGAAAGGGGATGGAAAGTATTATGAGTGGACATCAACAAAAATGACATGAACAGCACATAGAATGAACAGGGCAATCAAGATGTAACAATAGGAGGTTTTCAATGATGAATTTATTATTTTTCTCTGTTAAATGCCTTAAACAAATCAAAAGTCAATTGCAATGTAACGGTTGTGTTTCTGGCCTAGATTCACCCTGCTCCAATTTCTTCAGTTGCTATGACTATATAATTATGTGCAATTTGGTCTGAAGGCAACACCCACCATTGCATTTTTAACAATATGTCTATTAAGATTTTTTTTTTTTGCCAGTATCGTGAATAATCTGAGAATAAATAGCATGGGAACATTATCAAAATTAAATGTAGAATAGTTGGAAGACCATGTGGGGAGTCATATTTTACATTTAAAAAAAAATCCTGCATCCCCATTACATATAACACCATAAACTGTTCATTCCCTGTGAAAGGCACTTTTCTTTTAACCTTTTTTACAGGAACTAAATGAATCTTCAGAAAGAGATTTGATGAAGCAATGATGGGAAGGAAGTTCAGGGTGTTTTTTGAAGTTACTTCATTTTTTAAAAAAACTTTTTTTAAAATTAAAGGCTCTGCAAGCAAGTAAGATCAAATCACACTGGTTCTTGTATGCCCTTTCAAACAATGATGACATAACTATCGAATGCTACATATCGGCAGTCCCCAACTTCCGAATGAAATTGAGCTTAGAATTATAATCAAAAGTCATGGCAATTGTTAATGTGACCATGCCCAATTTTACAAACGTTTTTGCAGTCATTAAACAAATGCTGCAGTCTTAAGAAAACCTGTTTTCTCCTACTGAACTTTTTTTTTTGGGGGGGGGTGGACTGGAAACCAGCAGTAAATACGGGAAAACAGCAAAAATGCCAAAAATTGTGGTCACGTGACCCTCATAAGATGCTGCAAATAGTCATAAACGCAAGTTGGTTGCCAAGCAGAGGTGGTTGGTATTCAGCAGCTTCTGACCAGTTCTGGAGAACCAGTAGCGGAAATTTTGAGTAGTTTGGAGAACCGGCAAATACCATCTCTGACTGGCCCCACCCTTATCTATTCTCTGCCTCCTGAGTCCCAGCTGATCAGCTGGGTCTTCTTTGATTGCCCTGCACAGGAGAATGGAGCTGGAAAGCAGGTTAGTGAGGTGAGGAGGGAATGGAGATTTTACAGTATCCTTTCCCTGCCACACCCACCAGTTCTGAAGAAGCTTCTTGGATGAGAAGCAAAACATTTTCAAGGTGAAAAAACCCTTGAATCTCCTTAATCATGTGATCAAAATTTGTATATTTGGCAACAAGTATGTGTGATTTTCCTATATGGCTTCCAACAAGCAGTCAATGGGAGAAGCCAATTCAATTAATGACCACAAGCAGGTCCCTTACTTAGCAATGGAAATTGAAGTCCCAATTGTGGTCATAAATTGAGGACTACATATGATCAGACAATTGGCCACTTTGCCTTGCTGAATTAGGATTTTGCATGTACACTGAAACCCTGTTTACTGGTTAAGAGTGTGGCTATTCCATTTTGGGATATGAAAGTGAACGGGAAGGTATTTTGTTTTATCCAAGTGCTTCAAAAGGATCCTTCGGTCAAAGCTTCATTCAATGGATGCACATCCACCAAATTCCACACATTCTAAATACTTATCATATGCCATTTGAAGAAAAGCACTCAACTATGAAAAATTGGAGATTAAACATTCAAGGAAATAATTTCTTCAATAATGAAGGAGTAAGACTGGAGTTCAATATATTGAGCAGATAGTAATAGTTCTAGAGAAGTGAATTGAAGGAACTCGAAGCTGTAGTGTGCTTCTGAAGAAAGCAGTCCACAGTCATTATTACTGTGTTCAATTTTCATAACAGCTGAGATAGTACAATGGCCTTGTCTCCCAAGAACTGCATTTTGATTATCTGCCTTTTCCTTACCATAAATAATTACAGACATCTTATGAACTATTTCTGGTTTACAACATTAATTGATTGCTTAATGCATTCTAGTCAATGTATTGATCATTATTTTGAAATGTTCAATATTAGTAAGGAGCAGAAGCTGCTGCATGTCTTTATCCAGATATAGCAGAGAAAGAATTATTCCATTAGTATTTTTTTCCCCGCTGGAAATACCTTAAAGCCCCTTAAATATTGAAATCATGTCACCCTTAGTCCTTCCCTTCATTAGACTAGATGTATCTAGTTCCTGCAACAGTGATGATAGATAGATAGATAGATAGATAGATAGATAGATAGATAGATAGATAGATAGAGAGGGAGAGGGAGAGAGATGATAGAGCTGAGTTGCTGGGGGTTCACAGAGACTCAGGGGAGCCTCCAGCTAAGATTCTGTGCAATTCAGACAACCCAAAATCCCATCCCTGGCTGGCCTTGCCTACCCCACCCTGCCCCTCCCAGGAGTCCCCCAAGTGGCCCATTTTGGATGTAAGTAAGTGCATGGCGCATGTGGAGACTTGGGGAGGGTGAAAAATGGCCGCCTGGAAGTTTGGGAAGGCTGGAAATGGGTCCGTTTCTGGCTTCCAGAGGGCCTCTGGAGCCCAGGGATGCAGTTTTCGCCCTCCTGGAGGTTCAAGGAAAGCCTCAGGAGCTAGGGGAGGGCAAAAATGTCCCCTCCCCCACTGTGCTGCAGGAGGCTGACTAGGCCACACCCACCCTGGCCACGCCCACCCAGCAACTTTGCTAAAAATTTTGAAGCCCACCCCTGAAGATGGAGATATAGAGATATATTAAAACAAATGTTAAGAAGTATACTTACTCTTGGGTTACTTTGAATATGTAGCAACGTTTCAGCAGAATCTCATCTGCCATCATCAGGCTTCTGTATGGTGTTTGTCTGTGAGTCAGACTTTTACAGTGGTTTCAGATTTAAATTTGGGGCAGCCTATTGCTGTTTCAGAATGGTTTTTTCTTCCTCCTGATTGGTTGAGAGTCTTGGTCTGTGTTTATTGGTCTTGCAGTTTGCTGTGTTCTGCTACTAATATCTTCTGTCTGTTTTTTGGGGGGAGGGGGCTCTTTTTGTATCTTGATTGGCTGGCAACATTGTGTTACTTTATTGGAGGCCTTTAGTGCAGCTTGGCTTCAGGTAAATGGACGGCTATCATTAGTTAGGAAGCTGGGTTTCATCTGGATGCCTGGTTGGGGTGTGTTTGAGCTGGAGGTATCAGGGGGGATCTGTTTGTGCCCAGGTGTTTGCCTGGCTTGTGGTGTGGAGATTTTTTTGTTTGTGAGTGCAGGCTTCCAAATGATTGACAGCCTGATGGAATCATCTCTTCTGTTCATGCTTTCTGGTCTTTTTTCAATTTCTATGGCTTCTCTGATGATTCTGTGGCTGGGATTTTCTATGGTGGCTAGGGTTTTGGTGCTATTGAAGTTGATGTTATGACCTGTGGCTTCCATGTGTTGGACGAGTGAGGAAGTGTGTTCCAGCTTTTTGACTGCATTTTTGTGTTCATCCAGGCGGGTGCTTATTCTTCTATTGGTCTGTCCAATGTATGTGGCCGGGCATGATGCACAGGGGACTTCATAAACACCTCATGGAACTAACAGAACACTGCTTAACCAACACATATTTCATATACAAAGGACAAAGATACAAACAAATTGAAGGAGCCCCCATGGGATCACCACTGTCACCTGTCATTGCAAACCTGTTCATGGAAGAATTCGAATCCAGAGCCCTAGCTAATGCCATACTCAAACGCAAACTATGGTTAAGATATATCGATGACACATTCGTGATTTTGCCCCATGGACAAGAAAACCTAAACAACTTCCTAACACACCTAAACAGCGCACACCCCAAAATCAAGTTCACCATGGAAACAGAAACAAACAAACAACTACCATTCCTAGATGTACTAATCTACAAGAAAACAGATGGCACACTAGGACACACCATATACCAGAAGAAAACACACACCAACCGCAACCTCAACGCCCAATCCCACCACCACCCAGCACAGATAAACTCCGTGGCTAAAACACTAATTACTAGAACCAAACACCTGGCAGACAAGAAACACATTAAGACTGAACTATGCACCCTGACTAAAATATTGACAGCCAACGGCTTCCACAAAAGCAAAATCACCAACTTGATCCACAAAAACACACTGAGACATAATAGAGACCCAGAAGATGAACAGACCTATGGAACAGCTGTCCTGCCCTACATAAGAGGCACTACAGACAAAATTAGTAAGATTCTATACAGACACCACATCAAGACTGCCTTCAAAACAGACAGAAAAATAGCAGCCATCCTCAGGAACCCCAAAGACAAAATTGACCTGGAAAACCAAGGCATATACGAAGTCCCCTGTGCATCATGCCCGGCCACATACATTGGACAGACCAATAGAAGAATAAGCACCCGCCTGGATGAACACAAAAATGCAGTCAAAAAGCTGGAACACACTTCCTCACTCGTCCAACACATGGAAGCCACAGGTCATAACATCAACTTCAATGGCACCAAAACCCTAGCCACCATAGAAAATCCCAGCCACAGAATCATCAGAGAAGCCATAGAGATTGAAAAAAGACCAGAAAGCATGAACAGAAGAGATGATTCCACCAGGCTGTCAATCATTTGGAAGCCTGCACTCACAAACAAAAAAATCTCCACACTACAAGCCAGGCAAACACCTGGGCACAAACAGATCCCCCCTGATACCTCCAGCTCAAACACACCCCAACCAGGCACCCAGATGAAACCCAGCTTCCTAAGTAATGATAGCTGTCCATTTACCCGAAGCCAAGCTGCACTCAAGGCCTCCAATAAAGTAACACAATGTTGCCAGCCAATCAAGATACAAAAAGAGCCCCCCCCAAAAAAAAAAACAGACAGAAGATATTAGTAGCAGAACACAGCAAACTGCAAGACCAATAAACACAGATCAAGACTCTCAACCAATCAGGAGGAAGAAAAAACCATTCTGACACAGCAATAGGCTGCCCCAAATTTAAATCTGAAACCACTGTAAAAGTCTGACTCACTGACAAACACCATACAGAAGCCTGATGATGGCAGATGAGATTCTGCTGAAACGTTGCTACAACTTTAAAAGCACCACTACTATGACGTGGGAAAATACCCGAACAAAGCTGAATGATATATATATATATATATATATATATATATATTTGTTTTCTGAGGTTCTCGCGGGTATTTGTATGGATCTTTGGTTATTCGGGTTTTCTCCCGTGTAAGATTGGAAGTATCTAGGCAACGTTTCGATGAAGTCTCATTCATCATCTTCAGGCTTGGTCTTCAGCTCTGTGCTTCTCAGAGTGATGTGAGCTTGCAGCTGCTTCTTCCTTTTAACTGCTAGTGGGGGTGTGAGTTGAACACTATACAGAAACCTGATGATGGCAGATGAGATTCTGCTGAAACGTTGCTACAACTTTAAAAGCACCACTGCTATGACATGGGAAAATACCCGAACAAAGCTGAATGCCATACATGTAAGTACCCGCGAAAACTTAAGAAAACACACACACACACACACACACACATATATATAATTTATCAAGCTATTATAAGAAAACAGTTATAAGTATAAACATAGTTATGAATACATGAAATGGAAAGATAAGAAACATATAAGAAAAATAAAAAGAAACAATAGGACAGGGACAGTAAGCACGTTGGTGCGCTTATGCATGCCCCCTACAGACCTCTTAGGAAAGGGGTGAGGTCAATAGTCTAAGGTCTAAGGTTAAAGTTTTTGGGGTTTGGCGAAGAAACCAGAGTCAGGTAGAATATTCCAGACATTGACCACTCTGTTGCTGAAGTCGTATTTCCTGCAATCAAGTTTGGTGCAATTAACCTTGAATTTGTATCTATTGTGTGCTCTTGTATTGTTATGGTTGAAGCTGAAGTATTTATTGACAGGTAGGTTTGTGGAAGTAGATGATAAAAATACGAGAATAGAAGTAGCAAATAGAAGTTTAAAAATTGGGTTAGCTTGGATATTGCTTGCTATGATTAATGATATTATGGGAGATATCAGAAATAACCACAAGAGTTTAAAACTCAAAAAACCTATTACTGGTGAAGAGACCAATTAAGTCTGCCTCATACAGAAAATAACTTCCTGCTTGTTGAATATGTTTACGACAAATCCATTTTAAGTTCAGGAGAGAAAATGGTGATGATATTCTTAGTGGTTCCAATTAATAAATATCACTGCAATTATATGGCTATGGAAACAAAGCTTGTTTCATTTTCAGCTTATAGTTTCCTGCTTCTAAATGCAGGATATCTTTTCTTGACACTTTTTAATGGCAGAATTAAAATGTTTTTGTTTTTCTAAGTGGCTTGATTTGTGAGCACCTGGTTGCTTAAGATATACTCTGTGGGACACTTGGATTGAAGCCAAGTAATATATTCCTTAAAATGAACGACACTTCTGTCTGACTCTTATGGGGTTTTCTGGCATTCTTTTTCTAAGCACAGGCTGACTGTTTTGTGCATTTGTAAAAGCTTCTTCATGTTCCTAAATGTGCAGGCACAATTATATGTTAGGCTGCTTGGAACTTGGTTGAAAGGCCAAGCAAAGCAATCATAGATGAAATATGTACACATTATACCAATCACCCTATTTCCTTTCAGCATAAGCAACATTATGCAAAGTATAGAAAAGGAAATAATGAGCAAAGGTGTAAGTTAAAGGGAAGAAAATCTAGTTAAATCTAGTTTATTATGTCTCTTCATACCTTCTTATCCATGCGGGCCATCCTTGCTTTCAAGGTGTTCATACAGTACATTGATTTTTCTTCTTTAAAAAGTTAGTGCATATCTTCATGTTAAGTTGAGGAGCAAGCAATTTAGCTGGAGGAAAAAATAGCCAGACCAGATTTTTCTGGTATTACAGACTCAAAGATGAGCCAAATGATCACCTAATCATAATACATTTACTATACGCATTAATAAATCCATAAATTTTGGTCCCAAGTCAAGGACTATTGTTTCTTATTCAGAGGTATTTGAATGTTTTGTGATCAATCTCCCAGAATCCTTAAACTTTTTAGCTCAATTCTGGAACATATCATTCCAATGAAGCTGGAAGACATGGGTGGTAAAAGATGCAGTCATTGCAAAAAATACAAGGTTTAAGAATCTATGATATCTATGACTTCTTTTTGAGAATGCTTTAACTGTTGAGTCTTTGGTGCTCCTGGTTTTTGTTTGCTTGCAGATGTTTTATTACCCAACTAAGTAAGTGTTATCATCAGTGTTTGTAGTTTTTTTATGTGAGAGAGCTGGGCATGGAAAAGGGATGCCAGAGGAAAATGTTCACCATGGAGAAATGAACAAATAAATAGCCAACTTTCTGGACACAGACATTTCCTAATCAGTCAAGAAACAAATCTCTGTCTCCCCTTTATATCCCTTTGTGTTGTCTCTTTACTTGTTCTTATTTTTTTTTTAAATCTGTATGAATGGCATTACCAACAACTTAGGAATCATATTCCGGTCTCTATGGGAACATCTGTTCTCTCCTTTGCTACTCCACCTTTTACTTTCCTTCTGGTAAAATGCACCCTCATGGGAACATCATTCTTTTCTTTTGCTTTAGATCAGTATTTTTTAGCCACTGTAATTTTAAGAGCATGGACTTCAACTCCCAGAATTCCCCAGCCAGCATGCTGTTTCATTGTTCAAACATCTCCCAGGTTCCCTTTGGTTCTGTCCCAGGATAAACATAATAAGGAAACTCTTCGCATGGGAATTGTTTTTAAAACTGAAAGTATAGGCTGTTAAGAAGTCTTTAGAGGGATAGAAAGATTGTTTGTGCTGGGAAACAACAGCAGTAATTCATTCCAACAATAAAGTTAACTCGGAAGAAGGAAAAACACCAAAGAAACAAATCTATACTGACACAACACAGTTCTTTCAGTTTTGATCAGTATATTGTCCTGCATCATACATATCAAAATATTCTAGCTGCTAATATTTATTAGATTTATTGGCTGTCTATCTGTCATAGGGTTACTCTGGGCAGCTTATAGTATTAAACAGATAAACATATATTATATAGTTTATACATAAAATATTACAGAAACACAGTACACAATGCTGCAGTCTTGACATCTGCATCAATATAAAGGCAGCCTTTGATTCAATATTTATAGAAAAGCTGCAGGCTACACTGAGAGGTGCAGCCATGCTTCAATCTTTACTTTGGGTGCTGGTTGGTTAGGTGTAACCTCTGGAGATTTCTCTATTTCTCCCATCTCAGCAGGAGTTGAATAAAAATGCCTAATTGTTTCCCTTCTCTTTCCCTTTTTAAAAACAATCCTGTTGTGAACTGTTCTGTCCAAAAAAGAGTTTCTTTTTAGCTCAATTCTGGAACATATCATTCCAATGAAGCTGGAAGACATGGGTGGTAAAAGATGCAGTCATTGCAAAAAATACAAGGTTTAAGAATCTATGATATCTATGACTTCTTTTTGAGAATGCTTTAACTGTTGAGTCTTTGGTGCTCCTGGTTTTTGTTTGCTTGCAGATGTTTTATTACCCAACTAAGTAAGTGTTATCATCAGTGTTTGTAGTTTTTTTGTGTGAGAGAGCTGGGCATGGAAAAGGGATGCCAGAGGAAAATGTTCACCATGGAGAAATGAACAAGTAAATAGCCAACTTTCTGGACACAGACATTTCCTAATCAGTCAAGAAACAAATCTCTGTCTCCCCTTTATATCCCTTTGTGTTGTCTCTTTACTTGTTCTTATTTTTTTTTAAATCTGTATGAATGGCATTACCAACAACTTAGGAATCAACAGAGGAGCAGAGGAAGCCTGAGGGAGGGGCCAAATATGTGATCAGTCTTGAGTGCCTTCATTCCCATAAGAAATTTAATTCCTGTCCACCTTGAATTATCCTATCGACCATCAATTTGCTTTGACCATTAGTAGTTCTAATTCTTGTAGAGAACATTAACTTACAATAATCTTATATTCATTTTAACTGCCTGGAATCCTGTTCTACTGGACTTGACAGATATTGTTCAATAAACTAATGCTTATCAACCTTAGTCACTTTAAACTGGGTGAACTACAATCCCCAGAATTCCCCAGTTAGCATTATTCCAAAGCAGAAATGGTTCTATGCACTGTGAAGGGTGCTAGCTGCCTTCATAATTGGAAAATAAATGGCCTCCTCTCTGAACCAGTCCAGGACCTTAAATACTAGGCATTTCCCCATATTTTCATTGCTTGGAAGAAAGCACTCTTTAAGTGCAGAAGGTTTCCAATGCCATAATTTGATTTACTGGCCACCGAGGCACCAATTTAATCCTTGTTGCAGTTAAGTTATTCAGGGCAAAAGGGTTGAATTCTTTCCTTTATGGAACTCTGTTGGGTGCTTATAAGCAAAATAAACCATTGGAAGCAGCACAGTTTGAGTTCCTACGAGTGGTGTGGCATGCTCCTTACTGTCAGCCTGATGCTTCCCTGGATACTTGTAGAGAGCCTATTGAATAAAGTTTGTGAGGCTTAGTTCTTACCCAATAAGTGATAATAAAAAAATAGAGAGAAGTCCTTAGTGCACTCTGTGTTTCTTTGTGTGCACTGAAGATGTTACCTAATGGAAGAGTGAAATTCTGCAATCACATACAGTGATCACATACATTCCTTGACTAACAACCTTTTTGTTTAATGACCATGCAAAGTTATAATAGCATTGCAAAAAGTGATTGTTTTTTACACTTATGACCATTGAAGCATCCCTGTGATTAAAATTCAGAAGCTTGGCAATTGGCTCATATTTAGGATGACCTTCTGATAAACAAAGTAAGAAGGGAGAATAAGGTTCACTTATCAACCATATTACTAATTTCACAAATGCAGTGATTCACATAACAACTGTGGCAAGAAAGGTTGTAAAATGGGGCAAAACAAACTCATTTAACACCTGTCTTGCTTAATAACAGAAAATTTAGGTTCAATTGTGGTCGTAACTTGAGGATTACCCATAACTATGCTTAAAAAGCACTAAGGACTCTTGTCTTCTATTGGAAGATGATAGAAAATTTGATCACCCACAAAGGCAAAAGACAGATAGGAGATGGCCTTCCACCACAAAATATGCACGGTTATTGGTAAGAAAGAGATGCAGAAGAGTTTTGAATATCCTTTCTCTGGGAATGCTGCAATCACTCAAATTATTTAACTATCGCTTCATAAATTTTCTTCCATAAATGGAGGAGCCCTTAGAGTCTCTTGAGTTCAGTTGCAGTTGTATCTGCAGAGTGATTTTTTACAAAACAAACAAAACACTGGCTCATATTAGCCTCTGGGTTGGGTCACCAAATTAATCCTAGATGGTTTCTTTGTTTTTTTTTCCCTCCTGGAATAAAGGTTGGACTTTTCCACCCAATTTTGGATGAGAGACCCTGAGACAATTATCCTAGAATATAAGCAGCATATTCTTGATCTGGACTAAGATAGTCTTTGGAGTGGATCCTTCTCTTCATCCAATTATTGTAATAGTAATTTTCCATTCCACACAGACAAATATTGTCACTAGCCAGACACAATACCTTGCCATTAATAGTTCTGGAAGAGAGATTTACACACCTTTTGTGTCCCTGTACAGACAGGGTGATTGAGATAATTTGCATGTACTTCTGCATTCTCCTTTCTATTAGCCACGTTGCTTTGAATTAATGGTACCTTTAATAACCTCCTTCTGGGACTTATCTGATGAGGAGAATGCTATATTTTTGTTAGCAGGCTACAAAACTATCCAGGACAAATCATGATTGCTGTGACAAGACTTTGGTTTTAACACTGGCAGCATTCTACCAGTTCACACCTATTTGCTAGAACCAGTTGTTAACATTCTAAGCAGTTCGGAGAACCAGTTGTTAGAAGAAACTACTGGCCTAATCCTGTAAGGAAGGTAGGAAGGAAACAATCTGGTGTTGCTTACAGAAACTGCCTCTCCATTAACTCTTATTACATTCTTGGCAGGACTAGACTTTCTGTCTCAGGAACTTCTCTGGAGTTTCCCCCCCCCCCTCCTTTGCTGGTACTTTATTTGTGTGGAGTGACCATTCAAAGTTACAATGGCACTGAAAAAAGTGACTTATGACTATTTTTCATACTTACGACTGTTGCAGCATCCCCACAATCATGAAAGGCCAGGCAAGGAGATGCGTGCCTCGATGTGAGTAACATTGAGTTGGCTACGCCCAGCCAATAACATGACCACCAAGCCATGTCCACAAGCCACACCCACCAACTAAGCCACATCACAGAACCGGTTGTAAAAAATTTGAATCCTACCCACTGACTGGCAGTGATTGTTGAACTAATTTATTCTTTTGCCCTGAAGATGTGCAGTTGTATTGCTTCCCTGGCTGTTCCTCCCATTGTTTAGACTATATGATATTGCATTTTATATTTTGGTTTTTGATCATAAGAAAAATTTAGCAAAAAAATTAGCAAGACTACTCTATGCACAAAAATGGAGACATACTTAAACATCCACAATGGAGGAGACAGCTGTGAAGATGATGGAATTTGCAGAAATGGCAAAATTCACCTGTTTGGTCAGGGATAAAAATAGAAATTCTTTTATTAAAAAAATGGAAGCCTCTTATCAACTTTTTGCTGAAGATGGAGAAAAAATTAAATTTTGATTTTTGGATTTGCGGATTTTGAAAGATTGAACATGGAAATATCCTTGAAGTGACATAATAAGTTGTAGCTTCTATAAAGAAGATGAAAAGTTGCTTCTTTCATTATCTTCTTTTTTCAATCTGCTTCTTACACCTTCTCTTTCATCTTATTTTTCTTAATTTTTCTTTTATATATTTTAATTTATATTCTACTCATGAAAAAAATATCTAAAATAATTTTTAGATTTATCCTTCTTGGTTTGTCTGTCTATCTATTCACTATTTATCTATCTTTAACTCTGCCTATAATATCTCTCTCTATCTGCCTGTAATAAATTGTGTATATACACAAACTCACACACAATTATATTACCGACAGACAAACAGATAGACAGACAGATAGATGATATATAGACAGACAGATAGACAGATAGATAGACAGGCAGACAGATGATAGATAGACAGACGGACAGATAGATAGATGATAGGCAGACAGACAGAACAGACAGATAGATGATAGATACATGATAGATAGATGATAGATGATAGACAGATGATAGATAGATAGATAGATAGACAGACAGACAGACAGATGATAGATGACAGACAGACAGATGATAGATAAATTATAGACAGAGAGAGAGACAGGCAGATCTACCTAACTATCTGAGATAGAGTCCTTGGTCTCGATTCTGAGCGACAATTTGTGCATCTTTTCTCCCTCTTCCAGTGATGATTGCTCCCAACACCAGAAAGAAATGACAATGGCGAGGTTCATTGCCAGCCCATTGACATCTTAATTGGAAAGTGATATGCAACAATGAACCTGGTGGTTTCTGGATCAGAATACCATCAAAGCAGCATGAGATGACACTACCACTTCCCTTAGCACCAAGTTTAGTAATGTGGAATGTGTCCCTCTGTGATTTTTAAGGCAATGTCTTATTTCTCATTGGAGATGTTTTTTGATCAGCTGATTTATAAAAGGAGCAGTTAAATTATCCTGTGTGTTCTCAGCAGCAACTCTGGTTTATCTAGAAATTATTCATGGTCTGGAATTGGGCTATCTTGTGTACATTTTCTCTAGAATTCAGGACCCTTTAATAGGCTAACAGCATATATAAAGATCTAAATGGAAAACAGAAGTACCGGAACTACTTAATCAGAAGTTTCCTATTATGTGACTTCCGGTTTGAGCTTCTTCGGCGATAGACCGATACTGTGACTGCGCGGTTTCGATCCGTGTTTGCTGCTGGAGCGCCCTGAGCCAGCTGGTTTTGGGGCTAAGCCTTGACTGGAAAAGAATGTGCAGGAGGAAGATAAGAAGAGAAAGTTTCGGTTGACTGGGGCAAACAGCAAAAGCAACAAATAAGGTACCCTGGAATTTAAACTATTAAAAAAAATAACACTGTTCCCAAAAAAGATTTCTCAGCAGCAAAGGAGAGAGAAAAGGGAAAGGATTTGGGTTTTTTTTCTCCTCTTCCTATACTGACAGCTAAGCGACTTAAGCAAGAAATTGGACAAAAAATCCACTTTGACATTAATAGGCATTTAATGCTGAAAATAAAAAGTCAAAGGGATAATAAAGATTTCTGGGTAATTAAAAGCTTTTGAAAACAGGAAAGGAGAGAAAAAGAATAAAAGGGCAGGATCTGGAAGGGAGGAGACTGCCTGGAATTAAAAAGAACTTACAGTAAAATCTCAACAAGCCTTCTACAAGATACATCTTAACTGAAACATCGCAACAAAATAGTAAAACCCCAGGAAGAGAAAGTGAAAAAAGAAATAAGAAGAAACAGCTTGGGACTATTTGGATTACTTGGTGATTTTTGGATTCTTGGTTACTGCATTTGAATGTCTAAAATCAATCGGGTGGTTGTTTAAAAGTGTTTAAAATGGCTCCACTTTTAGAAGAACTGAAAATGGAACTTAAAAAGTACAAAGAAGATGCACAAGAAGGGAGAGGTTCTTTTGGCTTTGTATTTCAGTTCTTAGAAATGGAGATTTGGAACTATGAGAAACAACAAGAAATGCCTGCAGAACAAGAAGATTGGGACAAAGAAGAAGCCATCTTTAATGAACAAGTAATCTTAGGTGGGGGGGGGGAGGAAAGGGGGAAAGAGAATGGAAAGTTTAAGATTGGAAAAAACAACCCCCAAAAAGAATAGATTGAAAAATAAGTATAAAATCCAAAAGCAACAGAAGAGGGAAATGCAGAAGAGAGAATTAGAAGTAGAGAGACAAGGGAGTAAAAAGGGAAGGGAGAAGAAGAGAGGGAAGAAACAAAGGAAAGGAAGTTATAAAGGACAGAAACAAAATATAGAGAAAGAGGGCCTATTTAGCGATAATGGGTGAAAATCTAATTGAAAAAGGGATTCTGTAAAGGTGCATAAGATAGTATTGTTATATTAGAAATAGAAATAATTTCAGAAAATATGAAACAATGTATGATTAAAATGTTTGATAAAATAGTTATCATAACTTAGTGGAATATTTGTCAATAAATAAATGTAACAAAATGAATATTTAATGATTTATAAAGCATGTGAAAAGAAATAAGGGAAAAATTAATATGGAGATTATATGTGTCTTTAAGAAAGTATGATATTTAATTGAAAAGAAATGTTAAAGATGTTAAGACTTTAATGAATATTAATGATAGAACTGAATTGGAATGGAATGATGGTTTTAATTACATATATTTATAATCCTTTTTTTTAAGAATATAGTGTGTATTATAAAAATGTACCAAGCAGAATTTGATTGGAAGTTATGTATTATGTATTATATTGAATGTCATAATCGTAAGGTATATATTGAAGTTTAAATACAAGTTGAAAGGATAAAATTAAAAGATATAAAGGTGTCATACTCCAATTGGTAACTATAGGAGAAAATTTGTTTAATGAGAAAAGATAATATGAAATTGAAACAGAACAGACAAAAGCACAAATATAATGATTTGAATTGAGATGAGATAATCAAAATAAAATTGAGAAAATTAAGAGGGGAAAAACTATACAGAAAATGCAGAATAATAATAAGATATGGAATGGAACACAAAAATGAGCATGAAATTGAGTTTGTGTTTGTATAAAGAAGTGCAACCCGGGACCATGCTATTTTCAAAAAAGATGTTTCATTTGTATTTTGTGTGTGTGAAAACCCAAATAAAACTTTAATAAAAAGAAGTTTCCTATTATGAAGCATTTGCTTTCAAGCTGATAAGTATTATGTTAAAAGAAATCCTTTTTTTTGCTCCATGATTTCAGCTGAAAACTCTGTACTCATATTAAATCTTGTTACAAATTTGATAAGCTTTCCTTGTGAGAGTGAAATCTTCAGTCAAGATCTGACACGTGAATTCTGACCTTATCTTGATTTTTTTTAAGCCCTCTCCAAGAAATCTTGGAATCGAAATCCTGTTCCAAATGAAAGATCTGAACATATGGCCTCCCCTCCACCACTTCAGCTTTTAAAGAGTTATAAAACAAAATTAACTTTGAGCTTGACTATAGCAATAACAATTGCACTTAGACTTATATACCACTTTACAGTGCTTTCACAGCTCTTTCTAAATGGTGTATAGAATCAGTATATTGCCTCTAATAATCTGGGTCCTCATTTTACCAACTACAGAAAGATGGAAGGTTGGGTCAACCTTGAGCCACTGAGATTCTAACTGCCAAATTACAGGCAGCCAGCAGTCAGTAGAAGTAGCCTGCAGTACTGCATTCTAACCACTGTGCCACTGTGGCTCAAGGATTACAAATAGTCTTTGAATTTCAACCATTTATTTAGCCACTGTACAAAATTATAGTGGTACTGAAAAAAGTAACATAACCAGTCTTCCCACTTATGACTGCAGCATCCCTATGGCCAACAACTGCAGTGGTTTGCTTAACAACTATGACAAAAAGGTTGTAAAATGGATTGTGACTCACTTAACAACCATCTTTGTTAGCAAAATAAATCTGATCTCTTACTTATGCCTCATTTTCTAATAATGCTGGTCTGGTCTTCCGCTAAAAATGGTGCTAAGACTGTACAGTTAACATGCATTTATTCTAGGATGGACAGTCCAATCTCTTCCTTCCTTTCCCTTCCCTTTAAAGGGTTTTTGGCATTTCATTCTAGTTCAGCAAATGATCAATCTGTAGCCTTCCAATGGCTTAAATCTGATTGGAAAGGAAAACCATGGGGTGCTGCTGAAGAGGGTCATCTGTGTTTTATTAAGTAGGCATTGAAATGAATTGGTCTGTTTATTGGGATGCAGATTTACAGTGCATTAAGCAATCCATTTTTCAATTTAATCTACTTCCTCTGATAAATTAACAGATGTCAATTGATTTCTGCCCCCCTCCGCACCCTTCCCCCATTCAGTCCCTCCTGTTTACACCTGACAGCCACTACTTTATAGCTGAGCAGTTATTTGAAGTTATAAACATTATAATTAGCAATTTTTTAATTAGGTTGACAATTAACAGGAGATTTGCAAAGCTGCTAATTTGACATGTCATACTCTCCACAGTGTTTGTTAACCACCACTTGAGTGAATTCAGTTGAATAGAACCAGTGGAGTGGGGAATTGATCTTGAATGAACTTTTCCTCTTGCTTAGCTACTATTGTTGTCTTTTCAGGAGGAGGAAAACAAATATAGATTAAATAGAATGAGAAGAGTCCAGGTTCACTTATAGAGCCTAGGAGCAGCAAAGATACTTACCTTAAGGTATATTCTTGAACATCTGGACAATATAAACGAATCAAGGGTTTGTAATTCAAAATAATGTGTTTGGAATGCAAATGTCTATGTTTCTAGCCGAAATCTCTTCAGACTGGCATTAGGTTGTTCATTCTATCTTTAGAATGGCATTATTTAATTTATAGTGCCAAGATCGTAACTTTGAACCCCCATGATTTTGGTTTTGAAATTAACTGTTAATCTGAGCAAGGTTGCCACTCAAATCAAGCACCCTTATCCCTTTTTCTTGAAAACTCCAGATCGTGGGTGTTTTAGAATAAAAGAGAGGAAACAAGAAAGCTCTTGAAGTGCGGTCTGCTGATCGAATATGCAGAAAAGCACATAAGCTGTCCTTTAATTGGAAAGAAACTATTTATTTTGAGCTGTTTGTTTAAGCACAGGAGGATTCCTAATGGAGCCATCAGACCTCGCTCATTGGCTAATAGTTTAATTAGGCCCATCTGGTGGAGGCTGTGGAGAGAAATATCCCAGGTCTGATATTGGTAGTGAGGTAATTTGTCATCCTTGGCCTAGTGACTGGCTCAGGAACGTCTTCGGAGCCAAACAGAAGCTGTACAATCTGTCTCAGCTGAGAATAAGGTTGAGTTATTGGAGGCATTTTGTGCCATTCATCTTAACATAGTCAAGAGGAGAAATGAAGCCAACCCCCTTTTAGCCTTGAGAAAATGTCTATATAGAAATCAGAAGAGGCTTTCTGAAAGTCAGGTTGATCTTGCCAAAACTGTAATAATTGAAATCATTTCTGGAGGAGGAAAGATGGAAAGAGGAGGGGAATGAAGGGAGATACTTAAATGATAATGTCTTTTATCGGTGTCTTTGTGACACCGTGCTGGCTCCAGCAGACAGTTCTCAGAAGATTTGCTTCAACCCTGAGAAATGTTGCTCTGTTTGGAAAGATTCCTCCTTAATAATCATCTTGCTATAAATTTTGAAAGAATTTTCAAAATTCCATACTTGTCCATATTTATTAGGCTAACATTAAATATGATGTTCTTCTGAAATCGATTGGTTTGCTTCTTGTCCTTGGGTTGGAGTGTAACAGTGGAGCTAAGTAACTAAGGGATTTCTGGTCAAAAACATGCCTGTGTTGGACATTGGAAATGTAAAGGAATTTTGTCATAAATTCTGCTGGAAGTAAGTGTGAATTACATTCCTTCAGAATTCATACTGGGCCAAAAGCTGATAGCATGCTTTTCTCTGATTAAAATATTTATAGAGTATGTATATGTGTGTGTACACACACAATAGGAAAGAAAATACACTTTTCAAAATTTCGTATAAACTGCAGAAAAAGGAACTGACATTGAAGATATTTCTATTTTAAAACTTGTATTAGGAGAATGAGGGCATCAACGAGCAAAAATATGATGCTTTTCATTAAACAAGAAAAAACCTTTGGAAATTTACATGAGCAGTTATATAAACTACAAGGTGAGTCCTAAATATTCATAGGATGTGAGGCATTATAAAGATAAATAATTTCTCACTTTTTATGTAAAAAAATATTAAAATCTTTTCCTATCAAAGTGGATAATAACATATACATAATTTTATTGATTTGCATTTGTCCATTAATGTAACAATGGTTTCATTCATTCGATTTGTATAGCTGCACATCTCACTTTTGTGACTCTTAATTAAATAGTAGTTGAAAGCTATCTTGAGTGAGTCTTGAGTGATATCTGCACCAGTAAATATCCATTTTAGGACCTTCTGTTCAGCTTTTCTCATACTTCCTTACATGTATAAAATCCTTCATGTTTATTTTTCTCATTGTAGATATATGATTTACCATTTCTTCTTTAGTTCACATAGAAATGACCACCTTCATTTTACTAAGCTCATCTAAAGTAGTTAATCTCTCCAATAGTTTATCAAAACAAATCAATGCCCTCTAAAATCCAAAATAATCCTATAATGGCAATAGCAATAGCACTAAGACTTATAAACTGCTTTATAATGCTTTACAGTCCTCTCTAAACGGTTTACAGAGTCAGCCTATTGCCCCCAACAAATTAGGCCCTCATTTTACCCACCTTGGAAGGATGGAAGGCTGAGTCAACCTTGAGATTTGAACTGCCAAATAGCGGGCAGCTGGCAATCCGCAGAAGTAGCTTGCAGTACTGCACTCTAACCACTGCGCCACAGAGGTTCCTTATAATTAATAATGCAGATGCTAACTGAATTTAAATCAAATAGGAAGCTTGGCCAGTCCAACATAGCCTTTTTCTTTACAAATTTTACCTAGTAAATACAAATGTTCTCAGAAAATGTCATAAAACTTACCTTTTTAAAGTCAATACTAATAAATAAAATAGGTAGTTTATCTAAATATTAAAAAGGTATGCTGTTACTTAATGAAACTGTCCATCTTTCAAATAAACATCTTTAGGAAAACACATCTCCATCCAAGATAATTTTATCCATTACCAAATTGTATTTTCCATATTACGGGTAGGTCTTGATTAGATATTTAATGAATCCCATGAAATGTTCAGATTATTCAAATTTGCACTATTCAAAGTGATGTTTCAGAGAAAATAGGATAATTGGTTACAGCTTGAGGATAAGCTATTCAAGGTGTACCTTTATCTTCTGTATTCTACTGTAATTCTTCAAAATTAGCTTTTTGGGGGGAGGGTCTCCTTAAATAAAAGGGTCTCCTTTTCTCCATTTTGAACGACTGATAATTAGCATCTAAAATCCCAACATGTGTTCAGGAACCAAAGTTGCCCATGTGCAAACCTTAACCATGAATATTGCACTGCACTAAGTGAATTTACTCCCTGCATTAACACAACTTGGTTTCAATTTGTAAATTTACTAAATTGAATTTTTCACTATTCAAATAGTACAGTAATTGCAACCTATCTGTATTTAACCACACTTTGCATTGAGTAACTTGATATTCTTGGTCTTTCCTTTGGAGCAATAGCAAATACTAGAGGTTTCCATCTTTACATGAGCATTATTCAGATATCTGAAAATGCTGATTGTATCCCATAAACATCCCTTCTTTACACAGATCTGTCTGTGCAACACTTTCAGAGCCTTCCCACTCGAATTCTATCTCAAGATTCCTCATAACCTTTGGCTATCCATTTTCTCTTTGTTAATTTTTGCTATGTGAAATGGATTGGAAGGCAGATATCTCAAAAGTTATATGGAGTTAGAATACCAAGGTTCATTTCAGATAAACATAAAATGATTAAATATCTTAAAAGAATTAAAAAAAACTAGAAGAGGTAGGTTTTCCCTATCAGATTCTGGAATCTCAAAAAGTTCCCAAAACTGACTCTAATTCAGGCAATTCTCATCTTATAGCAGGTCACTTAGTCACCATTCAACGTTACAATATCCCTGAAAAAAGTAACTTAAGACTGTTTTTCACCTTAACAGCCATTGAGTATCCCTATGGTTATGTGATCAAAATTCAGGTGCTTGGCAACTGACTCATATTTATGATGGTTGCAAAGTCCCAAGGTCATGTGATCACCTTTTGCAATCTTCTGACAAGCAAAATCTACAAAGAAGCTAGATTCACTTAACAACTGTGTAACTAACTTAAGAAATGTTAAGTGAATTTAGTGTTCATTCTAGTGGTGGGATTCACATTTTTTAGGATACTGTAAAATCTCCAGTCAGAGATGGTATTTGCTGGTTCTCTGAAGTACTCAAAATTTCCTCTACCGGTTCTCCAGAACTGATTAGAACCTGCTGAATATCACCACTGGTTAATTTACTTAACAATTGTGGCAAAGAAAGGTTATAAAATGGGGCAAAACTATGATTAACACCTGTCTTGCTTAGTAACAGAATTTTTAGTCTCAATTCTGGTCATAAGGCAAGGACTTATGTGTTGCTAATAGTAACCAAGAGACTATCTCACTGAAATTTGAGTTCAGGAGATTGAAGGATGAACCATAAAGCATGCCACATTCAACCAATCCTCTATAAGTCTCCTTTTTGAATCTTCAGTATATTGTATGATGTCAGGAGTTGAAAGACTGAGAGTAGGAAAGTTGTATGGTTCTGGAAATTCATATGAGTGGTAGAACCAGGGCTATTGTGGGTAGGGTCTGTATAACTGATTGTTCTCCTTTTTCAAAATAGCATTGAATGCACAGAATACAAACCTCCCAAAGGAAGCATAACACATTAATTTTAATATACTATTATAAGAAATATAATTATATACAATAAATACAGATATACTGTAAATCTCCTAGTCTAGAGTAATTTAACTAGCTCTTCTGCTAACTCTGCATGAATATAATCAAGGCATTAATGTGCCAAATGATTAGATTGAATTGAATACTTTATCTGGCTAAGTGTGATTAGACAGACAAGGAATTTGTTTATGATGTCACAAAGATATATATTCCACTTTCACCTTATCATCACACTTATGAACTAGGAACTAGAATCTTTTGAAAAGCCCTGTGCTTAGGATCACATGGTGTACATCACACGTGGTGTAGGAGACAACCAGTACTGAATTAGACTTAAAGATATGCTTAGAATATTGTTTTCTTGAGAAGGTCTGTAAGTAACAAGCAGAGTTTGTGCTTTGCAAATAGAAAGTCCTAAGTTGAAACCAGTGAGAGCATGGAAAATATTTATTCTGGAAATCCTGTACATTAGCCTATCCCAACCTAAATCCCTCCAAATGCATAAATTCAATTTTCAAAACTCTCCTATCAGCATAACCATTGTTGAGAACCATTGTTGAGTCCCTTGGATTGCAAGGCAATCAAACTGGTCAGTCCTAGAGGAAAAAGGGGATGGCAGAGAATGAGGTGGCCATACGGAGTCATTGAAGCAGTAGGAGTGAGTTTAAATGGACTCTAGAAGATGGTAGAGGACAGGAAGGCCTGGAGGAATGTTGTCCATGAGATCGCGATGAGCAGACATGAGTTTGTAACTAATAACAACAATTAAATTGTTGAGAACTGTGAGAATTTAAGGATATCCTTTGCCCAGATTTGGGATACATTAACTCAGGTTGATCAATAAATCAGACATAATGACAAGGCAACTTGATGCATTAAAATGGAAGCCATGTAAATACCTAAAAGAAAAGCAGGTTACAACACACCATGATATTATTTCTGTGCTGCAGAAATATTGTAGTTCCTGTAAGGTGGGGAAATCATGTCAACCAAAGCTTTGCAAAGACTGATTGTGTGACTTACATCAGATATGGAGAAAATATAGGAAGGAACCAAATTGTGACAAGGCAATTACAGGGTATAAAATTGCTTCTCGATCTCTAGTGTAGAAATTTTTAATGGGCACTGACGTTGGGACTCTTGCGTGACTGTCTATTTCTGGATAAGAGTCTGATGGGAGACTCTTAGCATACAATGAAGTCATTGCCCTCCAGGATAACCACTCTGGTTGGATAATGGATGACCTTATTACATTGTCATAAGCTCGGTGGCTGCAGTATAGGGAAGGAAGATCAAAATATTTGGACTTCCTGGGTGTTTTTCTCTCCTATAAAAGGTATCCAAATGAAAAGCCCAAAACATTCATTTCCTTCTGTGCAAGGGGAAACATAATACGCCCAGAACAGCCCGAAACTATCCATTTATCTTTGTGAACAATGATATGGTTATTTATCTTTTTTAATTATATCTCAAAAGGAACATGCTGCAGCAATAAATAAAGCTGGGGAAAGCAAGGGAGAGCCACATAAGAAAAGGGAGGAATCAGACTCTACACAGTATCCCTGCTGGAGGAACCTCATTTCCAAAACCTTCAATGAAAGAGGTTTAATGGAATGGAACTAGGGATAGGTGACATAACTGGACATTTTTCATGTCCTCTTTTTTGTTTGAACAGCTGTATTTCTGGAATCAAGTAAAACACAACTGATGGCTTATATACAAAAGATGGCAGGATAGTATTACACGTAATCGTTGACATATGACTATAATGGAAGTTCCCATTATAATCATATTTTATGATGGTCATAACTTGGGTCCATCACATAACCATTGTGATTGCAGGGGAAATGGAAATTAAACAAATGTTGTGATAGTTAAATGAATGTTGTGGTTTGAAAGGGAACCCATCATTCTTTATGATGCTTTTTTTTTATGAAAACCAGAAGTAGCTTCATGTTTTTGACATGAATGTCATAAAGCAGGAATGTCAAGCTCAAAGACTGCAGACCGAATACGGCCCAATGGGGTGCTTAAATCTGGCCTGTGGGGCAACCCTGGAAACAGTGAAGAACTGGCCCATGGTGCCTCTGCCAGTGAAAACAGAGCTTGGAAGGGCCATTCACAGCAGTCCATTTTTGGCCATGACGGCCTCCTGCAGCCCTCTCCAAGTGAAAACGGAACCCCCTGAATTCTGTTTTCACTGGCAGAGGGCTGTAGGAAGCCATCACAGCCAAAATCAGGGCCCAGGAGCACATTTTCCCTGGCAGAGTGCTTGGGTCACCATAGATGCCCCCAACATGCTGGGCGTGCCCACACTGGCTTTACCCTCCCCAGCCCCTGAGATCAAACACAGCCCTGATGTGGCCCTCAGTGAAATCGAGTTTGACATCACTGTCATAAAGTGTAGTCATGGCATGTGGAAAATATGGTTGTGTGGCTGAGTGTTCAAAGTGCAATTGTGTGACCCCCACCCCCACCCCCCCATGGAAGGGCGATCATCAGAACTTCAGAACCAGGCCATGACTCCTTTTTACAGGAAGATAACAGTTCAAACAATTGCTAAGCAATCATTCTATACCAGGGGTTCCCAACCTGGGGGTGCGAGACGATATTCCAGGGGGTGCGAGAAAAGTCCAGGTAAATAATAGGATATTGGCTATATGTTGGCATTTTTATTTATTATTCAATGGATTAACTTTGTTTTCATTTTAGAGTTAAGTATCGTTATTTAGTGGCCTTCACATATGTTATGTACTGAGCATGGGTTGGAATAAATGGAGACAGCCTCTGAACGGTGAACTTTCAGCTCTTTATTGCATAGTGACTTCTCAAAAAAACAACAGTGAACTCTGCCTTATACAGGTAACCCTTGTAAGATTTGTCCAATAACGAGCTATGAACGTTTGCTCTTTTAAACAATAAGAATTCTCCATTAAGGGCTAATCGGATTCCATAGAACTAACCAATCCGATCTGGCCGCCTAACAGCCAATCAGAAGTGCAGGGCCAGAACCCTGCACTTTACCTCAAGCTCATACTTTATTAACTATGGTACATACACAACACCCCTTCCCCCTGGCTTCTTAATTACAGTGTAGTTATATAGTCCCTTAGATAGGATGGTTGTCTTTTAAGTCTTTCGGATTTTCGTTGGATTGGTTGGTTGCAATCCTGTTGAGGTGGATTGTTGTTTGGCAGTGGTTCTGCTTCTTGCTCAGCTGCAATTCCTTGTGGTGCAAACGTTTCTCCTTCCTGCTCCATTTCCTGAGTATCACTTAGTTCGTTGTTCCCTTCGAGCAGGTTCCCTGGAACTTCATCTTCTTCCCTACCTCCCCCCCCTCGGTTTGGTCATGGGGGAGTTGTTGACTGGCCGTTGCGAGTCGTGACCGCAATTGGTCGATATGCCGTTTCCACAATTTATTGTCACAGCATTTCACCACGTAGGATTTGGGGCCGGTCACTTGTACTACTGTCGCCTCTATCCATAACGGGTCGCCCGATAAATTTCGTGCATAAACGAGGTCTCCTACCTGGAAGGTGCGACAGCGGCCGCTGGATCCTATTGGCTTTTCCGGTTCGTAAGCAGGGTGCAACCGGTCGAGGTGGGAGCGGAGTCTACGTCCCATCAGTAGTTTGGCGGGAGTTCTGCCGGTGACGCTATGTGGAATTATGTGTTATAAGAGAATTTGGTTGGCCTTGTCATCGATATTGTCATAGTCCACTTTTTGCAAAGTCTTTTTAACAAATTGGACCATGCGTTCAGCTCGGCCATTGGTCGCAGGGTGCGCAGGCGAGGTGAGTGCATGGCGGATGCCACGGTCAGCGAGGTACTGCTCGAACATTAGTGCAGTAAACTGTGGCCCGTTATCGGACACCAGGATGTTTGGCAATCCATGGGTTGCAAAGAGTCTGTTTAGAATCTTGATCACCGCCTCAGAGGTCGTAGTCGTCATACGATGAATTTCTAACCAATTGGAGTATGCGTCGACTGTAAGGAGAAAGGTATAGCCCTTGGTTGGCCCCGCGAAATCCAGGTGGATTCTGGATCAGGGTCCACGTGGCGTTTCCCATTCAGTAGGCATGGTTTTTGGTGGGGCGTTGCTGGCTTGTTGGCAATTGGGACACGCTTTAACCCACTGCTCGATTTGCCGGTCCATGCCCAGCCACCATGTGTAGCTTCATGCAAGCGCCTTCATTCACACGATGCCGGGATGGCCCTCATGCAGAATTCGCAGCAGCGTCTTCCGGAGTCGCTCTGGGACACCGACTCTATCGCCCCAGATGATACAGCCCTTTTGGGAAAAAAGTTCAGTCTGTCAAGATTTGAATGGTGCGAAGTCATCTGGTACTTGGTCCAATGGCCATCCACGTTCTACCCAGCCTAGGACTCGAGCTAGGTTGTGGTCTCATTTGGTTTCTCTCGCGATGTCTCGGGCGGTCATAGGTGGCAAGTTGAGTGTTTCGATCTGCAACGTGGTTGCCGTTGGTGCCAGATCGTCAAGAATCTCTGGAAGCGGTGCTCGGCTTAATGCATCGGCATGGGGAATGGCTTTCCCCGGGTGATATTGCAGCCGATAATTATAAGCAGCTAGAAATTCTGACCATCAGGTCATTCTAGGGGATAATATGTAGGGGGTTGGCTTGTCCCTGGCTATTATCCCTAGCAACGGTTTGTGGTCAGTTATAATGTCCTTCCATACACATATTCGTGAAATTTTTTTGCAGCTGAGACGATTGCGAGGGCTTCTTTATCAATTTGTCCATAGTTCCGCTCTGCTTGTGAAAGAGTCTTCGAAAAGTATGCAACAGGGGCTTCGTTCCCATTAGGCAGTACATGACTCAAAATGGCGCCCACCCCGAAAGGCGATGCATCGCAGGTTATAACTAATGGCAAAGTCTCGTTATACTGCATAAGTACAGAGTCAGATGTGAGCAGTTTTTTAACATTCCGAAACGCTTGCTCTTCCCGGTAACCCCATACCCACAATGCTTTCTTATCTAATAATCGGTGTAACGGTTCAGCGACAGCTACCCTGTGCGGTAAAAATACATTATAGAAATTAATGAGGCCTAAGAACGCCTGGAGATCGACCTTGTTACGTGGCCTGGGAGCGTTTTTTATCGCTTTTAGTTTACTCTCGGTAGGATGAATGCCCTGGCTATCAATCCGGTACCCTAGAAACTCAACACTGTCAGTATACAATTGACATTTTTTTTTTTTTTTACCTTAAGTCCGGCCTCTTGGAATTTTTTTAGAACGCATTTCAAACGGTCCTGCAAGATTTTTTTGGTAGGGGCTGCAATTAATACGTCATCAAAATAAGGGACCACGCCCTTGATTCCTTGTAATAACCTTTCCATAAGGCTCTGGAAGATCCCCGGGGCTACACTAACTCTGAATTGCAATCGGGTACATTTAAAGGCACCTCGGTGCGTTACAATAGTTTGGGCTCGAGCCGTTTTTTCATCCACTGGTAATTGTTGATACGCTTGAGCTAAATCCAATTTAGCGAAAACCTTCCCGTCCCCCAAGGAATGGAGGAGGTGCTGCACCACCGGAACTTGATACTCATTCTGCTGTAGGGCGTGGTTCAAAGTGGCCCGGTAGTCCCCACAAATTTGGATTGACCCGTCTGGCTTAATGGATGTTACAATAGGGGTTTCCCATGGAGAGTGATCGATGGGCTTCAACACCCCTTGAGCAATTAGCTTGTCGAGTTGTTCGTCGATTTTTGCTTTAAGAGCGAACGGAATTCGACGGGGCTTCAAGCGAATGGGAGCTACTTTTGGATCTAGGCTGAATGAGATCGGGGTCCCCTTATACTCGCCTAAGCTGTCCACGAAGACGTCACTGAACTCAGAGATAAGGTCTTCCTCCCAATCACAACCACCGACTCGGTTCACGCCGGCCACTTCAATGCCGAGTGGCGCGAACCATTGGCGGCCTAGTAGGCTAGGCCTATCTCTATCGATGACCATTAGAGGTAAGTACACTGTATGCTTCTTGAAGGAGACTCGGACTCGGCAGGACCCAACAACGGGGATTCGATTCCCTTGGTAGTCCTTGAGGATGAGGCATTGAAATTGGAGGTCTTGGCGTAGAATTGTGGGGATGAGTTGCTTGAGTTTCCTCCAGGACACCATCGAGAGGGACGATCCCGAGTCGACCTCCATGTGGCAAGGCTGGTTCTCGATGGCTACCATGACTCGGATTTTCTTAGTGTCCAAAGCTGAGGCGTGACCGATAGTGATAGTATGGTAAGCCTCTTCTCTCTGCAAAACTCGATTTCTATAGGAGTGGTTTCCTGGCTCTCGCCTTACAGGACGGTTTCCTGTCGATTGGCGATAGTTAGCCCCTTTTGAGGCCTGGCTGGGTCCTGGTAAGCTGCGGCAGACCCGGCCGATGTGGCCTCATTTCCCACACTCATGGCAGAGTGCATCACGGAATTTGCATTCGGACCTGGCATGGTTTGCTCCACAGCCAGCACAAAGGTGTAAGGGCTTCGGGCGAGGGTTCCGGTCGGACCGCAGTCGATGGACTCCTTCTTCGTCGCTGACTGACGACGAAGAGAGGTCCTCGTGGTGCGTTGTTAACAGCTGCCCTTCTGTACTAAGTGAGATTTCGCTGGGTGGTGGTGTTACCAGAGTGCGGCTTCACCGTAGTTGTGCAGCCGACTTTTTTGTCACCTCTGCTGCCGTGGCTTCGGCGATGGCATCAGCAAGGCTGACATTCCCTTTCGCCATCAGCTTGCTTAGCAGTCCTAGTGCATCTAGTCCCAGAACTATTTGATCTCTTAGTGCCTCTTCTAAATCGGCGAACCCACAGAGGCCTCCTAAATTTCGGATGTCCGCCACGAAATCAGCCACACTTTCCCCTTTTCGTTGGTTCCTCTGATAAAACTCGTGGCGTCTCATGAGCGTAGGCACGGTTGGCGCGTAATGGTCTGTCAGGATGGGTTCGAGGTCGTCCCAGCTCATGGCCTTCACTTCTCGAGGTTTGGCGAGTGCTTTAGCCATCTTAAATACGGCTGGGCCGCAATGCATCAGGAACAATGCCCTTTTCTTTGCTGGCGTGGCGTCCTTCAAGTTGTTCATCTCGAGAAACATTTGGAAGCGATCCATGTAGGATTCCCAATCCTCTTGGTTTGGATCGAACGGAGCGGGTGATACGATGCCGCCGGACATGGTTCCGTTGTTGGCGTCGTCTGTCACCTGCTCGGTGTTGCTTCCTGGCTTCTTCGGTTCAGACGTCTCCAAATCCCACCCTCGTCGCCAGTGTTATGTACTGAGCATGGGTCGGAATAAATGGAGACAGCCTCTGAACGGTGAACTTTCAGCTCTTTATTTGCATAGTGACTTCTCAAAAAAACAACAGTCAACTCTGCCTTATATAGGTAACCCTTGTAAGATTTGTCCAATAACGAGCTATGAACGTTAGCTCTTTTAACCAATAAGAATTCTCCATTAAGGGCCAATCGGACTCCTCAGAACTAACCAATCCTATCTGGTCGCCTAACAGCCAATCAGAAGTGCAGGGCCAGAACCCTGCACTTTACCTCAAGCTCATACTTTATTAACTATGGTACATACACAACAACATACATAGCTGAAAAGATTCAATCCTACCATATATTTTACGCGTTCAGTAGTTCCTAAAGTCTAAATTTCAGGGGGTGCGAGGTTCGAGTGAAATTTCTTTAGGGGTGCGGGGCGAAAAAAAGGTTGGGAACCACTGTTCTATACCTTGAAAGCATTGCAAAGTAGATGGGCTGTAACTGATAGTGCTCATTTTCTCCAGAAATATAGTTTCCATATTTAATGATATCAACCCAAGCAGGAACACATATACATGTTTAAAGTTCCACTGTGCCAATTTCAAGCTGTTTTTTAAAATGTGAATAAAATGCTCCAATGATGTTAAAAAGTTTCAAAAAATACACTCTGAGTTAAAGACTGCCTTCTTCGTAATACTTTCAAGAAATGCAACAATGATTGCTTGTTTTTATCATTCCATTTTATTTCATAAGCAAACTGATGGATGACAACAGTTATAGGCATCTATAAACATAATACATACAGCTATATTTTGAATACAAAATATAGTGATTTAAACTGGATTTGACTTGGCAATAGGATATCTCACATTCTCTTCTTGGATTTGGAAAATCTAAATAGTTGTTTAGGATGGGGTCACCAACCTTTTGAACCTCAGGGACCATTAAACTCATAATTTTAAATCCCGCCGACCAGAGACCCTGGGAAAATCCCCAAAAAATCTGCAGGAAAATTTCCCATCCCATTTTCCTACCGATTGATCGTTCTTTATTTGGGATCACAGGATACCGTCTCCAGCTCTGTTCATGGGGGGGGGGAGAGAGAGAGAGTGGGGAGAGACTTTTGGCTTCATGCAAGGAAAGTAGCAGAAGCAGAAGAAGTCTCTCTTTGTCCCCTCCAAAGTCCACCAGAAATGAGTCTTTGTAAGACTTCTCATGCCGGCGCAGCCTCTTGGAGCAGAATGCATTGCAGGGTCCCAAAGACTCATTTCTGACAGTGTTTGGGGGAGACAAAGAAAGACTTTTGCTGCTTTCCTTGCTTGCAGCCAAAAGCAGAAGTAGAAAGAAGCAGAAAGAAGCAACCCAGTGGTCAAGCAAGATGCGTGAGGTGAGTGGAGCAAGTTCCCCCTCATCCTTTCCCCCCTCCCCTCACTACCTTGTGTTGTTTGCAAAGCAAGTCTTGTGTTCCTGCAGGCCATGTGGGCAGTGCAGTCTTGTGTTCCCATCCAGTCTGGATTAATTTCTTTGTGGGGTGCTTTGTGGGTAACATTCCACTGTGGACCACCAAAATTTTCTTGCAAAATTTTCTTCCCTGGCCCACTGGTTGGCGACCACTGGTTTAGGATATAGTACAGATGAAGGATTTGTGGTCTTCTGGATCCTGTTGGGCTACAATTCACAACGATGCTTGCCATTGGTCATGCTTATTATTGGAGTCATTGTTCAGCAACATCTGGAAACCTACTACATTCCGGTTGATCCAAATCAATGTGTTCGGAGTTCCCACTCAGTATTAGTAACATGCATACTATAAGTGTGGGTGCAGGAGGCCCCATCTATTTTTCATATGCTTTTGAATTCAGTGCAGACATCATGCATGAATAAGTCATAGGTAGTCTACATTTACATGATTTTCCTACTCCCAGAATCAGTATGATAGTTTGCTTCAAGTTGACAGTTTCTGACAATTTTTAGACTGTCAGTAAAAGAAAATGAGAGTTGTGATTTGGATTAATTTTCTAATTATCCATTTCTTAATAGATATTCCATTCTTCCTCAAGACTCCTTGAGGCTACAAAGCAATCCTCAGCAAGATATCAAAATAAAGTATTAAAATTAAATCCAAGTAAACCCTCTCCCTCAAAAAAAAAACAAAAAAAAACCACCCCATCAGTAATATGAAAATGTGAAAAATGTATTAGTGCCCCAATCAAACGGAAGAATGCAGAAGAATACAAATGGTAAAAACTCTGGAGTGGGAATAAGTGTTTCTGCTATTGTTTTTTGTTTATTTCTCATGCTGAGTTGGATTAGGGCCACTTTGTCCCCCATTTATATGACTGACCTTGTCTGGGCTGAGAAGTTAATCAATGTCAAATCTAATCAGCACTAGAATAGAAGATCTTCAGTGAGTACTCAGGAGAAAGCATTGACAAACTACTTCTCTACTGTTGCCAAGAAAACGGGATATATGTGTCAAGTTTCTACTCAAAGAAAACGTTACCAGCCCATTAATATGTATGCACAGGCAGAAAGAGACCTAGCTGATACCAAATTATTCCTATTTAGCACACAATGTGCTGGCTACCAGGTTATCTGGTTTCAGACAAGGCATTGGATCAATGGAAGTTATGGGCATCAACTGTAATCGCTTCTGGACGCCATCTGCTAGGTGGTCTTAAGTGTCCTTTCTTAAACAATTGGCTGGCTACTGGGTGAACAAACAACTGAAATAGAGGGGTCAGTGGTCTGATCCAGCATAGGAGAGCTTTTCAGGCTGAATTTTTGGAAGCACTAAGAGTCCCGGATGCATTGGAATCAGGTGGAAAAATTGGCTCACATACAAATGCAAACTGCCTTTATTTAGTAGTAAATTCAAATGAAATGCAGTTGTCCTTCTGTGTTCTGTTTGATTGAAACAATGCTGCATTTTTATGCATCACTCAGTATTGTTTAGACATCTCAGACTTAGTGATGAACTTCTCCAATTTTTTAAAGTGGGCAAAATGTAATATAATACAGAATATAATGCCAACCAATACATTCCACTCTAGAATCTTACTTGCAGAAACTTGTTTGTTAAACAGTACAGCAACACATGCATGCATAAAATGTTTTTGAATTTGTACCTAATCCAAAGATCTGGGCTGAAGTATTCTACAGCTTTATGATTCTGTACAGATGAACAGGCAATCATGGAGACTGAAATTATCTGTTCTACCATTGAAGGAAAAGCTCATATGCTGGTAATCCACATTTCATTGTTGGGGAATGTTTTAAGAAATGAAACTTAAAATTCCATAGATTATGCATCTGTGACTCTTAGAACTCACCATTTTAGCTACCTGTTCGGTATGGCTTAATTAATGAGTCTTTGCATTTGAGAAGAAGGTTGGATTTGTAATTGGCTAATGAACTGCACTCAGCATGTAATTCTCAGTGGCACTACATCTGGAGTTGAAGTACATCTACTCCATGGAGTACATGGGGTGGGGTACCTAAGGTTCTGCCTTGAATGCAGCATTCCTCAATGTCTTCATAAATGATCTAATGAGAGGAAGAGGAAAAGGAGCTCATCAAATTTGTAGATGACACCAACTTATGGGGAATTGCTAACATTTCAGAAGACAGAGTCAAGGTTAAGAAAGTTCTTGACAGATTTGAATATTGGGCCATATCCAACAAAATGCAGTTCAGTGATGAGAAAAGTAATGTTTTGTACTTAGGCAGGAAAAACCAAATGTACAGATACAGAATAGGCAGCATTTGGCTCTAGCAGTAATACCTATGACAGGAATCTAAGTGACCTGGTGGCCCACCAATTAAATATGACCCACTAGTATGCTGTAGCTGCCAAAAATGAAGTCCTACATTGCAACAGAGAAACAGCATTGAGATCACAAGAAGTGATAGTATCATTTTATACTGTACTGGTGAGGCCACATTTGGAATACTGTGTCCAATTCTGATCACCATGATATTAAAAAGATGCTGAGACCCTAGAAACAGTATGGAAAAAAGCAAAAAGATGATAAGGAGTCTGGAGGCTAAACTATATGAGGAATAATTGAGAACCCTAGGTGTGTTTAGTCTAATGGAGAGAAGGCTTAATATCTGTCTTCCAATACTTGAATGATTGTCACAGAAAAGAGGGGTCGTATAAAAATACCTGAGAAGAGGGGTTGATCAAAAGTACCTGAGGGTTAGACAAGAAGCAATGGGTGGTACTAGCCAGATCCAATCTGGACCTAAAAATAAATTTCTCAGTGAGAAAAAAAAAAAAACCTCAATGGAATAGCTTGCCTCCCAGAATTGTGGCTGCTCCATTGCTGGAGTTTGTAAGAAGATGTTATACAACTTATTCCAAGATGGAATAAGATCTCTTGCCTTGGACAGGGGGTTGAACTTGGAGACTTCAGAGGTGTCTTTCTAATCCTATGATTCTAGAAAGATTGCATTTGTTTGCATTTGTAGCAACATCTATCAATCTTGACCTAATTTGGAAAATTTGTTTAATACAGGGATGGGAAACATCTAGGAATTCCAGGTGTGTAGGCTAGAGTAAAAAGGTAATAATGGAAGAAGGCATGATTATTCAGTTCTGTAACATAGCCAAAAGATGAGAATGGGTACATTCAGATATTCAGGTCCACCCTCAGAAAAATACATTTGGTTATTTGGGACTGTTCACAAGCCATCCTAATTCATAGAGTTGTTGAAATGAAGCTAAAATGAGGACTGATTCCATATAAAATTCCCTAAGTCCTGAAAGATGGAATATAAATCACATCCATCAATAATACATGTATATCTAATAAATGTGCAGCCTGGAAGCAAAGAAACCTTTCACAGCCACTGGAAGCCCATGGAGCTTATTTCACTCTGTAATTTGAATGGGTGGGAAGCTGACTTTTTCTGCACAGCATTATGCTACCTTTTGTGTGAATCTGCATATCAAAACCACCCATTGGGTGACAGTTTTCAGACAACCTTGACCATATCCATGCTCATTTTTGAACTTTGCCACAGAAATGCATGTATCTACTCTTTGAAGAAATACAATCTATATTTCTTCACTCACTCTTGACCCTGAAATCTGGATAGGGAATTTTGCATGATAGATGAAGGGAGCTAAAAATAGTATGTTGAGTGTAACATATCAGGAATTGATTTTTAATTTTTAATTTTGGCTAAAAGAATGTTGTTACAGGAGTGCAGAAACTCAAAACAGCAACTTTAATTGCAAAAAATAGAACCTTGCTTGCACCATAGTATACATGGTAGTAAATTAGGAAGATTGAGAAATACCCTGGATAAATTATTTCTGCATCTACAAGTTCAAATATCTGCTTGTCTCTCCATCTGTCTGTCTGTCCATCTATCCTTCTTTCCATCTATAACTATCTATCTATCTATCTATCTATCTATCTATCTATCTATCTATCTATCTATCTATCCATCTATCTACACACATCTATGTCTGTCTATCTATTCATGCTTCCATCCATCTATCTGTCTGCCTATCTGCCTGTCTACTTGTTTATCTGTCTATCATCTATCTATCTATCTATCTATCTATCTATCTATCTATCTATCTATCTATCTATCTATCATCCATCACTCATTTAGATGAATTCTGCAAACTCTCTTTTGATTCCATGTCTGCTGTAACACAACAGTTAACCAAATTTGAAAGTCACCCAAACTACTACTATGTAAATGCTTCAGTGCCATACAGTGTTCTTTTAAAAGGGTTAAGGGTGTCTACTTGATTTGGTTGGTGTTTTCCATTTAATATTGACATTTTGCATAGGCACTTCTGTAAAAGAGTTTTGTGATATATCCTGATTTTCTTTGTTATGAAATAAATGTAGAAGGAGAATCTGCCTCTTCAGTAGTACCTTTACAGATGTAGGCAATTCACACTGAAGTAGGCAGGCATTTAGTGCCTTCAATGAAGTTGGCTTATGATTGTATGTCGGCAAAAAATCAAATGCTATATTCTGCTGCTACTTAATTATCATGGGCTTGAGAAAGCTTACTTGTTCCACAAAACACTTACCAGAATAAAATTGTAATTTTCTTTTTTCTTTTTTGAAAAGAATTTTATTTATTTTCTATAAACAAACAAGACAAACAAAACATTAAAACATCAACTCTCATATGTACATCCAGTGTGTCGATTGGTTCATCAGTTTTGTGCATTCATTTTGTAGTCTCAATTACAATTATGTTACATAACAACTCATATTGTCAATCCAAACTTATATATCCTAATATCGCTAAAAAAAAAAAATATTTGACTATACTTTTAATCATTCATGCTTTATGAGATAACAATACTTTAAACAGTTTATTCTATAACAAATTATATAATCATACCAAATCAATCCTAAAAACACTTTATAAATATAGTATCAAATAACAAAGGCAAGGAAAAAAAATAAAGATATTCCTTACTGTCTAACATTCTAAATATTCTATTATCGTATTTTATCATCTAGCCATTGATAAAAAAGATCCCAAATTTCATAAAATTGTTTATCCTCTTGCTCTCTAATTTCAAATGTCAATTTACTCATCTCAGTACATTCCAATATTTTCTTTTTTTTTTTAAACAAACTTTATTAATTTTACAGAAAACACAATAAACAAAACTAAAAGATCTTTTCTGAAGGCTGTCTGATCCCGGGTTGAAACTCTTCACACAGACACAAATTCAAACATCATATTCACTTTATATATCCTTCCATATCTTATTATCATTTTCTTTATATATATATATATATATATATATATATATATATATATATATATATATATATATATACCATTTTTATCAATTTTATAAAAACAATACGCAAAGAATCAAGGCATAACAGCTTATAAATTCTTTTCTAAGAAAAAATAATAAAAGAAGAAAACCAATAGAACATAACAATTCCAAATTATAGTATCAATACTTTATTTAACTTCATATCTTATCCCAGCTTCTCCTTTTCATCCAAATTATTTCTTGTTAATTAAAATTTTATTGCCTTTTATCAATATACAAAATCCAAAAAAACATAACAAAACCTTTATATATCCTTCCATATCTTATTATCATTTTCAATAACCTTCTTTGTCTGTTCTATTTCCAACTATCCATTCATCTTTTTTCTTTTACTATACTTCTCCTATACACCAATTGGAGTAACGTCTATAACTCATTACCCTAACTTAAAAGTACTTTATATAACAATTTTTCTTGGGATTCTGTTTAATAGATTCTAAAATTACACAATGAATTTTATACTCTAAATACACATAAAAACACAATCTTATGTACCCTCCAGAATCCCTTTTTTATCCTAAATTAAATTCACCCATTATCTCTGAATAAACTTTTTTTCTTTAGATCTTACTTCCCCCCATTGAGGCTTCTCCTCCCCCCCCTTTCTCTCTTGCTTATTCTTCTCCTTGCCCTTTTTACCCCTTTGTTTCTCCTCCTCCCTTTTCTTACTCCCTTTCCTTTGCTTTCTAATCTTGCCTCCACCTTTCCGCTCATTTTTCTCTTTTTTGGTTGTTTTTATCATTCTTAAAATCTCCTTTTTCTTATCCCTTTTCTCCTCCTCCCCGGAAAGAACCCATTGTTCATCAAAGATGGCTTCTTCTTCCTCTTCTTCTTTGTCCCAGTTCTTCTGCTGCGTAATCAACTTTTCATAAGTACATAATGCCATTTCTAAAAATTGAAACAAAGTGCCCAAAGTATCTTCCTTTTTATATTTTTGATATTCAGTCTTTAGTTCATCCACAAGCGATGCCATCATGAAAAGAGAAACTTTTCCCAAAACAACCACAAGTATTTTTAATTAAAAATAATTCAAAAAAAATTCCAAAAATTAATACTTTTCTTCCTTCTTCTCTTTCTCTTTCTGGGGTTAATGTTTAATTAAAGAGGTCCAATTACCATATACCTTTCTTTGGGATTCTAGGCAATCTCCTCCTTTTTCAGCTTCTGCTCCAATTTTTTTCCCTCTCCCTTCCCACTTGCAACATCAATTTTAAATAATCAGAAATCCATACCTCTGATAAGGGTTTTCCAATTTCTTAAGTTTTTCAATGTCCAGGAACCCTTTTGTCCCTTAGCTTCAACTTTCAGAATAATTCACCTTCAATGTTCAAACATATTTCATATCTGCTGTTTCCATGGGGTGGGAGAGTGAAGAAAAAAAAAAAGTTCCCTTTAACAGCTTCTCCGCCACTTTAGATCTTCTTAGGGATACAATGTATCCTCCAGCAATTCAAACAGCTCAGTTCCAACAAATTTGAAAGATGTTACTTGACCCGGCTCAGACAGGACTTTCACTCTTCTTGCTTCCTCCAGCACATTCTTACCCGGTTGCTGGCTTCTTCGTGGCGGCCATTGCTGACCGCCACTCCACCGCCTTGGGAAAAAGGGGTATTCCAGGACGAGGAGGGGTCTGCGACACCCCCAACCCCCTGTCCGGCTCCCCTCTCTCTTCAGCTGTCCCTACAGGGCAGCCATATCCCCCTGACCCATCTGGATCGGGGGTACCTCGGCGGCTAGCACAGCAGGAATCGCGAGCAGTCGCAAATTCCTGCTGCCCCGAAGCCACGCGAAACCGGAAACCCCCCAATATTTTCTTAATAATTTCTTCCTGGAATGGTATTTTCTCATTCTTCCAATTTTTAGCAAATACAATCCTAGCCGCTGTTAATACATTTACAATCAGGTATTTCAAATCTTTACTATATGTATCAGGTAAGATTCCCAATAAGAAGATCTCTGGTTTCAAGTCTATGTGTTTCTTTGTCATTTTTTCCAACCACATGCGAATTTTAGTCCAATATTTTCTAGCGTCCTCACAAGTCCACCACATATGGTAATATGAGCCAAGTATCTGATGACATTTCCAGCATTTTTTCAGATTTGTTCTTAAACATTCTTGCTATTCTTGTCGGGGGAAAGTGCCACCTGTAAAACCTCTTATACAAGTTTTCTTTATATGCTATTGACATTGTCATTTTATAATTTTGAGACCACAATTTTTGCCATTTCTCTAAATCAATCCCATATTCAAAATTCTTCCCCCAAACAATCATAGTTTCTTTAACTTGTTCTTCCTCTAATTTAATTCCCAGTAAATAACCATATAATTTTTTAATCACCTTCTCATCAGTACCCATCAAGATCTTATCTAAATCAGTCTGTTTATCATAGAATCCCTCCGTTTTAAAATCTTCATCATACCTTGAGTGTATTTGTGCATATGAAAACCAATTCATCCTTATACCTTGTTCCTCTAGGTTTTGGATCGATTTAAGTTCACCCTTTACATCCAATAGTTCCCCATATCTAACTGTTTGTTCCTTCTTATAAATTATAGGATAGGAAAATGCTTCAATAGTCGATAACCAAACTGGAATTTTCAAATAACATTGTCTTTTTATCTTCTCCCAGTTTAACCACAAAGACTCCCGAAAATTGTAATTTTCATTGCTGTAAATCTGGAGGAAGAAACTATCAGTACTTCCATTGAGGTGAAGCATAGTGTGGAAACAGCAGAAAAACAATCCTGGTGCCTTGTATGATTCACATTATTGCAATTGTGATAAAGTTACTTCTGCAGGTTTGACTGGGAATTGAATCATGGCAACTGGACTTCTTTTTTGAAAAGATGTCCAGTTTCCATGACTCAGCTTCCAACAACTCTACCTGGATGACTCTTGGGCAACATATTCTGACTTCATTTCAAATTGTAGCTGGTGGGGTTTTGAACAAGTCTGGAGTTGGACTCTTCTTTGACATTTTGATTTAATGAGAGTAGAGGGAGAGTTTTAGACACAAGATTTCAGTTTAAATGGGCCACTTTGGAATGGACCATTCAATGTATGTTTTGCATAAAAAAAAATTCAAGTTCAAGCATTGATATTTCTAATTGAAAGCAGTTATTGATGGAAAATAAGTCAGTCATTGAATCATTGCTTTTAGAGTGTCTGATAATGAACTGGATAAACAATCAGACTAACCAGATGTAACATAGGTTTTTCATATTCCTTTTCTGGCCATCTAACAGTAATTGATACCAATATTTATTATTAGCCACATACTATTCATTGCTTACTTGAACTAGGCCTTCAAGAGGCATATCAGCCATCATGAAGTTGTCCCCTGTGTTTTCTACAGAAAATAGTTTCCTTGAAGAATCAGGTTTCATGAGAACAATTCCAGCTATTTTTTCTAGCAGAGACCCATATCTTATGAAAGAGATCTCTTCTTCCATAAGGAGAATTTAATTAGGGCATGAAAATAATTTTCTGGGCTAAAGCAATGCAAGGACTGCCATTAGTGTCAAATGAAAAAAAAATGTGTTGTCCTATAAAATTATTTGAGGAGCTTTCACATAGTAAAATTATGTGATCACACCTGTTTTTTCATTAAGGTATACACCCATACATTTGTTCTCCTGATTCAAGAAAGGATAGATAGGTGTGTTTGTGTTTGTGTCAGACTGACACAAAGAGAGAGAGTGCCTTGTTATTTTCTTCCAATAATAATTTGTACCCAGTGCTCACACCTATTCTTTCATTATGTAAATGGGAAAAATGTGTAATTTTCCTGTGCGCACACGCACACACACACGCACACACACACACAAAGACCTTGTTAAGAACAAAGACTCAAAGCATTTGCAAGTACTGATATTAGATTATGCACATCATTAGTATAAATGAGGTGGCAATTATGCCATCTGTGTTCAATTGTTCTTGGACCAAATCCTTTCATCACCTTTGCCAAAATGAACATCTTTTGAGGTGTTTTGTTTGTAAAAAATCAATGCATCTTTAGTCTATTTAAAGATACTAAAAATGAATATAGATTTCATTGTAAGAAAATGACTGCCTGCTTGGATTTTCCCATTTGCTTAAAAAACAACATCATCATCATCATTACATATACCAGATCGCATTTCTCAGTCTGAATTTTTAAATAAGATTCTTTTTTCTAATTTGCCTTGGGTAATTTTATTCATTGTACTTTGTTTTGCCTGACATGATAGTTTGCAAAGTAGTTGTATAATACAGTCATTCAATATGGGTTCAGATGGGTCCTATTAACCAGTGTTTTTTTTTTTAATGAATGTGAAGATAACATTTGTTCATTGTCAGATTTATGTCTTGTATACTCACATGGATATCCTTTTCAATTAATTCTCACAAAAACAATCTTGTCAGGAAGGTTGTTCTGAGAAACAGTGACTGGATCAGCGGTGGGATTCAAAAATTTTTACTACCGGTTCTGTGGGCGTGGCTTAGTGGGTGTGGCAGGGGAGGTTATTGCAAAATTTCCAGTCAGAGGTGGTTTTTGCCAGTTCTCTGAACTACTCAAAATTTCCACTACCAGTTCTCCAGAACTTGTCAGAACCTGCTGAATACCACCTCTGGACTAGATCAAAGCTGCCAAATGAGCTTCCATCAGTGAAGGTAGTTGGAAATGGGATGTCCCTGGTCCTAGTCAGATTCCTTAACTCAGTAGCCTCCAATATTTCCAGCTTTGTGGACTGGCCAGGGGAAAGAGAAGATGGTTATGGGCGAGTGGCAGATGAGCATGCACACATGTGCAGTTCCATTCACACAAGCACCTGTTGCTCACACAAATGGAGCTGCATACACACACTCACCCAGCTACATATATACACACTCACTGCTGGGTGCACAAGTGGAATTGCACATGCACCCATGCTCTCCCACCTATTCTGCGGTCTAATTCTGAACAGGCCACAGATCAGTAATAGGCTGCAGCCTAAAGGTTGGAAACCTTTGCCTTAACTAACATCCACATCTAAGAAAATATCTTAGACTAAAGATGTCTCCACAATCTATATAGATCAGGGGTCCCCACTAGGGCTGGGATCCCACCGGTGTAACTACCGTTTCAGTGATTTATGATTTGTTTTCAGATTTGTGATCAAATCTAAAAACATACAAATCATGTTGACACTTTGTGTGTGAATAAATATTGCATGTGTGAAAGGATATGAAGGTTTGCAAAAAGAAAAAAAACAACTAGTTTCAGCTTGAGAACTGATTAGATGGTGTGTCCCAGTACAACATTGCTTATCATTGCTTTATCATTGTTTATGAATGATTTGCATTTCTAGTCCTAAATATATTCCACGGAGAAGTATATTTATTTAATTCTATCTTTTTAATAAAATTTTAACAAAGCAAATAAAACAACTTATTTGAGTACAGCATGGTTCCGGATTATCACATTTCCATACAAATACAATTTCATATGCATATTTATCTTATGTATACTCTTTTTCCAACTTCTCACTCTTTCTCCCTTTACTTCTCTTAATTTTCTTTTATGGTTATCTCATCTTCTTCTTATTCAATTGTATTTCTTTACCAAAATTTCTACATCTTTTTATTCATTATACTTATACTTTCGTCTGTCTTGTTTACAATTTCATGTTCTCTTCCAACATTCTTATAAAGCAAAATTCCCTCTATGATTGCCACCTTTAAGTCTTATTGTTATTATCATATGAAATCTCATTAAACATTAAATTTGTGTATTCTAAAATTATAACATTCAAATTTCTAATATCTATTTTATATCATGTAAATCTCATCATTCAGACTCTGCTTGGTACTTCCCCTGGAAAATGTAAGAAGAAAAATCCTAAAAACATAGCAAAAACTATATATATATATATATATATATATATATATATATATATATATATATATATATATATATATATATATATATATGTGTGTGTGTGTGTGTGTGTGTGTGTGTGTGTGTGTGTGTGTGTGTGTGTGTGTGTATGTGTATGTGTATATGTATATGTATATGTGTATATATATATATATATGTCTGGCATTCAGCTTTGTTCGGGTATTTTCCCACGTGGTGCTTTTAAAGTTGTAGCAACGTTTCAGCAGAATCTCATCTGCCATCATCAGGCTTCTGTATGGTGTTTGTCTTGAGTCAGACTTTTACAGTGGTTTCAGATTTAAATTTGGGGCAGCCTATTGGTGTGTCAGAATGGTTTTTTTCTTCCTCCTGATTGGTTGAGAGTCTTGGTCTGTGTTTATTGGTCTTGGAGTATGCTGTGTTCTGCTACTAATATCTTCTGTCTGGTTTTTTTTTGGGGGGGGGGCTCTTTTTGTATCTTGATTGGCTGGCAACATTGTGTTACTTTATTGGAGGCCTTTAGTGCAGCTTGGCTTCGGGTAAATGGACGGCTATCATTAGTTAGGAAGCTGGGTTTCATCTGGGTGCCTGGTTGGGGTGTGTTTGAGCTGGAGGTATCAGGGGGGATCTGTTTGTGCCCAGGTGTTTGCCTGGCTTGTGATGTGGAGATTTTTTTGTTTGTGAGTGCAGGCTTCCAAATGATTGACTGCCTGGTGGAATCATCTCTTCTGTTCATGCTTGAGTCTGACTCAAGACAAACACCATACAGAAGCCTGATGATGGCAGATGAGATTCTGCTGAAACGTTGCTACAACTTTAAAAGCACCACGTGGGAAAATACCCGAACAAAGCTGAATGCCAGACATGTGAGTACCTGCGAAAACTTAAGAAAACAAATATCAAACCTCTACGGGGAGGGAATAAACAACCAGATCAAAACCTACGAGAAACTGGAAATTAAAAGAGCAGTAATACTATGTGACCTCCAATTCCTACGCAGCTGCAGAGACAACAATACTACACCAACCTGCTTCAAATTAACATTTCATCAAAGCACAGCAGCCACTAAACGTATCCTGAAAAGAACTGAAATGGCTCTACTAAGGAACGAGCTCCACAGTAAGAGATTCCAATTAGATCAGTTAAACAAAGATTTGCTAGCACTACACCTGGAATTGAGCAGCAAAATCCACCCTCTACTTTGGGACAAGATAAAACAACTTACAACTTGGAGAGCTGAATCTGCAAACATTTACAAACAGGAAAAGCTCTTGAACAAATTAAAGAAATTAGAACATGACAAGAAAACCCCCAACAACTCACAACAACACCTGAAACAATTAGTGTACAATGTTTCCAACAGAGAACTCACCAAAACAGAAACAGAAGTCCTTACCAAAGGATTCAATTATGCTATAGCACCCAAAAAAATCCCCACAGAATCCATCATATGTGCAGTAGAATCCAGCCTAACTAAATTAAATACAGATGAAGCTGATAAAATAAGACACCAAGTTACCAACATTCTATGCACAAGCAAACCACCCAAAAGCAACTTACAGCATAATGAAATTAAAGCGCTACAAACCCTAAAAAGAGACAGCAGCATAATCATCCTCCCAGCAGATAAAGGGAATGCCACTGTAGTAATGGACAGAAAAGACTATGAAACTAAATTGACAGACCTACTCCAAGACTCCACATACAAACCCATAAACACAGACCCAACCACATATCTGGAAAAATTAACCAAGAAGAAAATTATAACCATCCACATAAGCAAAGAGATCCAACACACGATCATACCCAGAGAGAAATCTTCCAGATGCCCCAAAAATACACAAAGAAGGCATACCTCTCAGACCCATAGTCAGCTCCAGAGGAGCACCACTACAAAACCTGGCTAAACACCTAGCAAAAGAGCTACAGCCCCATGCTGAAACAGCAGCTTCTCATGTACAAAACTCATACCACTTCTTGGAAATGATCAAAGATCTACACGTGGAGCAAGAAGATCTGCTTGTAAGTTTTGACGTGGTTTCACTATTCACTCAAGTCCCGATAAAAGAGACCCTCGAAATCATCAAAAATAAATACCAACCAGCTAAACACCTCATGGAACTAACAGAACACTGCTTAACCAACACATATTTCATATACAAAGGACAAAGATACAAACAAATTGAAGGAGCCCCCATGGGATCACCACTGTCACCTGTCATTGCAAACCTGTTCATGGAAGAATTCGAATCCAGAGCCCTGGCTAATGCCATACTCAAACCCAAACTATGGTTAAGATATATCGATGACACATTCGTGATTTGGCCCCATGGACAAGAAAACCTAAACAACTTCCTAACACACCTAAACAGCGTACACCCCAAAATCAAGTTCACCATGGAAACAGAAACAAACAAACAACTACCATTCTTAGATGTACTAATCTACAAGAAAACAGATGGCACACTAGGACACACCATATACCAGAAGAAAACACACACTAACCGCTACCTCAACGCCCAATCCCACCACCACCCAGCACAGATAAACTCCGTGGCTAAAACACTAATTATTAGAACCAAACGCCTGGCAGACAAGACACACATTAAGACTGAACTATGCACCCTGACTAAAATATTGACAGCCAACGGCTTCCACAAAAGCAAAATCACCAACTTGATCCACAAAAGCACACTGAGACATAATAGAGACCCAGAAGATGAACAGACCCATGGAACAGCTGTCCTGCCCTAGCTACATAAGAGGCACTACAGACAAAATTAGTAAGATTCTATACAGACACCACATCAAGACTGCCTTCAAAACAGACAGAAAAATAGCAGCCATCCTCAGGAACCCCAAAGACAAAATTGACCTGGAAAACCAAGGCATATATGAAGTCCCCTGTGCATCATGCCCGGCCACATACATTGGACAGACCAATAGAAGAATAAGCACCCGCCTGGATGAACACAAAAATGCAGTCAAAAAGCTGGAACACACTTCCTCACTTGTCCAACACATGGAAGCCACAGGTCATAACATCAACTTCAATGGCACCAAAACCCTAGCCATCATAGAAAATCCCAGCCACAGAATCATCAGAGAAGCCATAGAGATTGAAAAAAGACCAGAAAGCATGAACAGAAGAGATGATTCCACCAGGCTGTCAATCATTTGGAAGCCTGCACTCACAAACAAAAAAATCTCCACACCACAAGCCAGGCAAACACCTGGGCACAAACAGATCCCCCCTGATACCTCCAGCTCAAACACACCCCAACCAGGCACCCAGATGAAACCCAGCTTCCTAACTAATGATAGCCGTCCATTTACCCGAAGCCAAGCTGCACTAAAGGCCTCCAATAAAGTAACACAATGTTGCCAGCCAATCAAGATACAAAAAGAGCCCCCCCCCAAAAAAAAACCCAGACAGAAGATATTAGTAGCAGAACACAGCACACTCCAAGACCAATAAACACAGACCAAGACTCTCAACCAATCAGGAGGAAGAAAAAACCATTCTGACACACCAATAGGCTGCCCCAAATTTAAATCTGAAACCACTGTAAAAGTCTGACTCAAGACAAACACCATACAGAAGCCTGATGATGGCAGATGAGATTCTGCTGAAACGTTGCTACAACTTTAAAAGCACCACGTGGGAAAATACCCGAACAAAGCTGAATGCCAGACATGTGAGTACCCGCGAAAACTTAAGAAAACATATATATATATGTATATATATATATATATATACATTGGTAAACAAAATAGTTATTCAAATTCATTCTAGTACTGTAAATCTTTCACATTTCTTTTCAATATTTATCAATCTTTGAGAATAATTGAAATGTTTCCCTCCCTTCTTCATTATTACGTTAATTGTTAATTGGATAGTCATACAGTTTTATCTTATAAATTATTTACTATTAATAAGCAAAATAATTATTCAAATTCATTCTAGTGACTGGTATAGATTTCCTTATAAATCTTTCACATTTCTTTTCAATATTTTATCAATCTTTAGAAACAATTACAATGTTTCCCTCCCTTCTTTGTTATTGCATTAATTATAAATAAAAATACCATTACATAACAATACAGTTTTATCTCATAGATTATTTACTTATTTCTAACTCATTACAGTATTCTAATGTCACAACACTATCTTTTGTACCTTTGCAGAGTCCTCACTTTTAACTTAATTTAGCCATTGTCTCTGTGTTTTCTAGCTGAACAAATACCTTTGATCCTTGTACGTTTCCCCTTTTTCTTTATTTCTTGCTTTTGTACCTCATAAGTTCTTTCCCTTTCTATCTTTCCCCCCTTATTTTTATCACTTTTTTTATACCCTTCTTTCTCTAATTTTCCCTTCTGTAGTTTTCTTTTCTGCTTCTCCTTGCTGTTATACTTCTTTTTCAGACTATTGTTTTTTTTTGGCTGTTTCCTTTGATCTCAAACTTGTAACTGCTTTCCACCCTTTTCCCCTTCTTACCACATTTTGCATTATTTGATCATTGAAAATGGTTTCTTCTTTGTCCCGCCCTTCTCCTTGCTCTTGAAGCTTTTCCTTTTGCTTTTCATAGTTCAGGATCTCCATTTCAAAAAATTCAAATACAAAGCCAAAGAATTTTTCTCCCCTTTCTGCATCTTATTTCTGTTTTTAAGACTCATCTTCAATTCCTCCAGGAGTGACACCATTTTGAACACTTTTGAACAACCACCTGATTGACTTTAAGTAAAAACAGAAAAAGAAAAAAAATGCCAAAAAACTTTTTTTAAAGTCACCAAATGATCCCAGACTGTTCCTTCTTGTTTCTTTCCTTTACTTTTCCTTTTGGGGTACTGTAGTTTGGGTTACTTTTGGGTTACTTTAATAAGATTTCAGTTACAATGTATCCTTGGGAGCCTTTTCAAAGTTTCATTGTTAATCCTCTTAATTTTTCCAGGTGGCACTCCATTTTTCCATTATTCCAAGTTCCACCCTTTTGCCTCCACTCTTCTCCTTTTTAAGGCTTTAAAATGACCAAAGAAAAATCTTTATTCTCCTTTTGATACTTAGATTTCAGCTTAAAGTTGCCTATTAGTGTCAAAATAGATTAGCATAAATTTCTTTCAGTACCATTTGTAATTGTCGATATAAAGGTAAAAAAAAGGGTTTTTAATCTCTTTTTCTCTCTCCTTCGCTGCTAAAAAATCTTCTTTCAGAAGTATTCCTCTAGGTACTTTTAGATTCAGGGTACTTTGCTTAGATGTTCTCTGTTGTTTAGCCCGGTCCATCCTGCTTTACTCTTTGTCTTCCTCCTGCACAATCTTATCCAGTTGGATTCTTCTTTGAGGTGGCCATTTCTTTCTTTTTTTCTTTTTTTAACAAATTTTATTCAGTTTTTCACAATAAAAACAAAAATCTCTTTTTAGTGGACAACATATTTCCGGGTCATCACCTTTACATATAAATATGACAGCAATTATACATTCATATATGCATACTTAATTCTATTATTACCTTTTCCATTCCAAATTTTCAGTAACGAGAGACAAAAACACATTAATACTAGCCTCTTTCATTAATCTCAATCGAAACATCTTTTTGTTTCATTTCAATTATTTCAAATATAATCCTTTAATATTTATTTTAAAAATAAAGATAATATGTGTTTGCATAATAATAATAATAATGTTACCAATGTCTCTCCTTGCTTTTAATAGTATATGTTAACTTATTAATTTAGTTGGTTCTTTAGTCTGTCATATTCCCTTTCCATTACACATTCTTTTTATAAATTCTAGATTAATACAAATTTTAATACTAAAAAAGAAAAAACAAGTATAGGTTTCCCTCCTTTTACTGCTTTGAGTGTGACACCTCAATGTATAAAATATACCTTTATTCCCTCATCTTGATTCCCAATAAACCATTATTTTTAAGAAGTTACAATAATAATCATTCCATCTTTTCATTTGGATTCTGTGGCATATATTCTCCCCTTGATTTTTAATAATAGTTATCAGTATCTATATTACCCTATTTTCTAAATGTTTTTAATTGCAGAAATATTCTTATTACCCCTTATCACCCTGCAGAATCCTCTTTTTAATTCATCAACCATTATCTCTGAAAAAACAATTTCTTTTCAATATTTTACTATTTCCATATTTCTTTATTTCATCTGCCTGTTTCTTACTGCTTCTCCTCCCCCTCTTTTCCCCATATCTTTTCTCATTCCAGTTTATATCTCTCTCTTTCTTGATATCTTCCTTTCCCCTTTTCTGCTGGGTCTTTCTACCTCTCCAGACTTCACAGGTATTCCCCCTTTTGATTGCCTTCTTAAATCTCAACTTTTTAACCTTCCTTCTTTCCCCACTTCTTTGTAGTGTTCTTTGTGTTAATTGTCTATTTAAAATGTCTTCTCCTTGAGTTGATTCCTCCTCCTCCGAATCTCTTTCTTCTTGTTCTTCAATTGCCATTTCCATTTTTTCTTTTTTTTCTTTTTTTAAACAAATTTTATTAATTTTACAGAAAACACAATAAAACAAACAAAACTAAAAGATCTTTTCTGAAGGTTGTCTGATCCCGGGTTGAAACTCTTCACACAGACACAAATTCAAACATCATATTCACTTTATATATCCTTCCATATCTTATTATCATTTTCTTTTATATATATATATATATAAACCATTTTTATCAATTTTATATAAACAATGCACAAGGCATAACAGCTTATAAGTTCTTTTCTAAGAAAAAATAATAAAAGAAGAAAACCAATAGAACTTAACAATTCCAAATTATAGTATCAATACTTTATCTATTTAACTTCATATCTTATCCCAACTTCTCCTTTTCATCCAAATTATTTCTTATTAATAAAATTTTTTTTTGCCTTTTTTCAATATACAAAATCCAAAAAAAAACAACATAACAAAACCTTTATAAATCCTTTCATATCTTATAACCATTTTCAATAATATTTTTGTCTGTTCTATTTCCAACTATCCATTCATCTTTTTTCTTTTATTATACTTCTCCTATACACCAATTGGAGTAATGTCTATAACTCATTACCCTAACTTAAAAGTACTTCATATAACAATTTTTCTTGGGATTCTGTTTAATAGATTCTAAAATTACACAATGAATTTTATACTCTAAATACACATATAAAAAACACAATCTTATGTACCCTCCAGAATCCCTCTTTTATCCTAAATTAAATTCACCCATTGTCTCTGAATAAATTTTTTTTCTTTAGATCTTGCTTCCCCCCATTGAGGCTTCTCCTCCCCCCCTTTCTCTCTTGCTTATTCTTCTCCTTGCCCTTTTTACCCCTTTGTCTTTCCTCCTCCCTTTTCTTACTCCCTTTCCTTTGCTTTCTAACCTTGCCTCCATCTTTCTGCTCATTTTTCTCTTCTTTGGTTGTTTTTATAATTCTTAAAATCCCCTTTTTCTTATCCTTTTTCTCCTCCTCCCCGAAAAGAACCCATTGTTCATCAAAGATGGCTTCTTCTTCCTCTTCTTCTTTGTCCCAGTCCTTCTGCTGCGTAGTCAACTTTTCATAAGTACATAACGCCATTTCTAAGAATTGAAACAGAGTGCCCAAAGTATCTTCTTTTTTATATTTTTGATATTCAGTCTTTAGTTCATCCACAAGCGATGCCATTATGAAAAAAGAAACTTTTCCCAAAACAACCACAAATATTTTTAATCAAAAATAATTCAAAAAAAAATTCCAAAAATTAATACTTTTCTTCCTTCTTCTCTTTCTCTTTCTGGGGTTAATATTTAATCAAAGAGGTCCAATTACCATATACCTTTCTTTGGGATTCTAGGCAATCTCCTCCTTTTTCAGCTTCTGCTCCAATTTTTTTTCCTCTCCCTTCCCACTTGCAATATCAATTTTAAATAATCAGAAATCCATACCTCTAATAAGGGTTTTCCAATTTCTTAAGTTTTTCAATGTCCAAAAACCCTTTTGTCCCTTAGCTTCAACTCTCAAAACAATTCACTTTCAATGTCCAATATGTCCAAACATATCTGCTGTTTCCATGGGGTGGGAGAGTGAAGAAAAAAAAAAAGTTCCCTTTAACAGCTTCTCCGCCGCTTTCGATCTTCTTAGGGATACAATGTATCCTCCAGCAACTCAAACAGCTCAGTTCCAACCAATTTGAAAGATGTTACTTGACCCGGCTCAGACAGCACTTTCACTCTTCTTACTTCCTCCAGTGCAATCTTACCCGGTTGCTGGCTTCTTCATGGCGGCCATTGCTGACCGCCGCTCCACCGCCTTGGGAAAAAGGGTTTTTTCCGGAGGAGGAGGGGGTCTGCGACACCCCCAACCCCCTGTCCGACTCCCCTCTCTCTTCAGCTGTCCCTACAGGGCAGCCATATCCCCCTGACCCATCTGGATCGGGGGTACCTCGGCGGCTAGCACAGCAGGAATCGCGAGCTGTCGCGAATTCCTGCTGCCCCAAAGCCACGCGAAACCGGAAACCGCCATTTCCATTTTTTCTAACACAGAGCAAAGTGATTCGCCTCTTTCCTGTAGTAATTTTCTCATATTTTTAAGTTCCATTTTTAATTACCGAAGAGATATCATCATTACACACTCTTATATTTTATGATCGTTAAAGTCCACCAAAAAAAAAAACACTTTTACTTTCCTTCTTTCTTCTTCCAATTTTATAAAGTTCTCAGTTATTCCAGCCCAGGGTCTATACCAAAAACTTCAATCAATCCCACAATCAGTCTTTCCTTGCTTTTTCCTTTATTCTGGTTCTGCTTTCACTTTTTAAGATTCTTACTTTGTTTCAATATTTCTTTAATGTTATATCCACACAAGCTCATTCAGAAACAGGATGCTTTCCCTTTTGTTTGAGATCAAGTTTTTGTCAAAAGGTGGCACTCTCCATTATACAAAGTCTTCACCTTTTCTCCTATTTTTTATTTAGGGTTTTTCGAACTTCAATATTCCAGCACAGTCCAGTCTCCAATTTATACATTTTATTATTATTAATTTTTGACAATCTTAAGTCCAGCTTTATTTTATGCCTGTTTATTCCCAAAATATTTTAGTCCAATTTAGTTAAATCTTTAGTTCCGGCTTCTTCCTTTCCCAGTTTGAAGCCCTGCTTAGCTGTCAAAAATATTTTCTTATTTTTTTTCCCTGTCCCTTTGTAATTTTGCTGCTCACTTTTCTTTTCTTAAAAATTCCATATTACCTTAATCCCAGGGGTACTTTTGTTTAGTTGTATTGCCCAGTTGTCCCATTTCAGATGTTATCCACTTCTTTCTTCCCTCCTGCACAAATCTTAATCCAGCTGAATCCCCCTCTTCGGGGTGGTCATTTTAAACCACCACTGCAGTCGTCTTCGGGGGGGAAAAGACCAAGTCCGGGTGGGAGATGCAGCTCCCCTCAACCTGGCTTGTGGCTTCCCTTTACTCCGCCACCCCTCCAAGGCAGCTTTAGCCCCTAATCATAATGATCGGGGCTCTCCAATGAAAGAGCACGGACTATAGCTGCAGAGAGTCATGATCTATGGTCCATCAGCGAGGAGGCTCCGCCTTCTTCCTGAGGTGGCCATTTCTGACCACTGCTACAACTGCCTTTGGGAAAGGGCGTTTAGACCAGCCAAGCAAGAGAGATGTGGCTCCCCTCCACTCAGCTAGCAATCTCCTCCCTCTTTACCACCTCTACAGGGTGGCTTCAGCCCCGAATCTGAAGGATCAGGGCTCTTCAGTGGTGAGCACAGATTGAAACCACGCACAATCGCAGATTTTGGTCTATCACTGAAGAAACCCAAACTGGAAGCCTATTTAATTATATTTTTGAGGTGATGAATATGATCATGTTTAAAGCTGAGGATGTCCTGAAGTTTAGTAGTTCAGAATATCTCCTTGTGTGATCATTGCTACCATTTTCAACCTCATTGCACAGTCTACTATCAAGCTGTTCTGTACCAGTCCATTCATCCCATACCATGCAGCCCTTTATACAATGTTATTTTGTGTTCTTTTGTGGCTTCCAAAGATTCTAAAAGTGCATATTTCAGAGGTGGTATTCAGCAGGTTCTGACCAGTTCTGGGGAACTGGTAGTGGAAATTTTGAATAGTTTGGAGAATCAGCAAATTCCACCTCTGACTGGAGATTTTACAGTCCCCTGCCATGCCTACCAAGCCATGCCCACAGAACTGGTAGTAAAAAAATTTGAATTCCACCACTGGTATATTTCCAGTCTTTGGAAAAATTTGAATTCCACCACTGGTATATTTCCAGTCTTTTTTATAGATCACACAATTGTTTTAAGCCTGGTAAATATTAAGGGACCCATGTCATCCCATAGATCTCTTGAACCTTCTGCTCAAAGTCACTCTGGTGTCGGCCTTCCAAGTAATAACCTTCAAATTAAAAGACTCCAAGACTATCATCTTCTCAAAATTCAATTTTATTAGAGATGTCATATTGACACATCAGAGGAAAACCTCAATCTGAGATTTCCGGATTTTCCCTAGCCTAAAGAGAATACAAAATTCAACCTCTTCACCCAATAGTTCATCACATGGTCCAACTTCGTTACTTCATTCCAACTGGAGACTATCCCCAGGCGCTTCCCTCCAGGTGCAGATTAACATGTCCTTGACTCTCTGAGAAAGGAATGTTGTTTTGGCTATTCTTCCATTGCTCCTTGAAATCCTCCTCCCAAATTCCCAGGCACTGAATGTGGCAGCCCAGAAGCCTCAAAGAAAAATAGCTTCCAAGCTGACTTGGTTAGTTAGTAATGGAGGATGGCCCTCCTACAAGCTTGATCTGGCCCTTGAGCTGATAAAATTTTAGTGTTATGGTGAACAATGTGTGGTTCTTTATAGGAGTGCTTTCAGTCCTTCTGTGGGCTTCATGAAAATAGGAGGGAAGATAAGAACGTCGGGAACTCTGTTTATAAAGGAGAATATTTGTAGCTCAAGGTTAAAATGAAGGGTTCTTGATGCTCTCTTAGCTGGTTGTTTTCTTGCAGATGTTTCATTATCCAAACTAGGTAACATCAACAGTGCTTGTACTAGTATTACATCAGTGCTAGCACCAAGAATAGCACTGATGATATTACATAGTTTGGGTAATGAAAAGTCTGCAAGAAAATAACCATGCTCAGAGAGCACCGAGGACTCATCAGCTCTGTTTATCTCTTTATTTTTCTGAATCCCAATTTTCCAACTGATGTTTGTATATAGTTATATTTTTAAAAAATATTTAAAATATACTTATAGTAGGTCTCACTATAAGTTTCAAGCAATTCTTAATGAAATGGTTAGCAGGGAAGTCAACTTTTTATGAAGCTTGCCAACTTGTAATAATGCCCCCTCCCCATGTACTCTGTATCGCAGGGTGATACTAAGCATGGCCATGTTGCCCCATATATGGTGAAAATACAGGGCAAAACAAAAGAAGATCATCTTAGGCTACTGGTGAGACTCTAGTATGGCAGAAAAATACAAATGTATAAGATCATGGCAGTTTTCTCTTATCTAACAGAATAATATAGTTGGAAGGGACCTTGGAAGTCTTCAAGTCCAACACACTACTTAGGCAGGAGACCTACCACTTTTGACAAATGGTTGTCCAGTCTCTTCTTAAAAGCCTCCAGTGTTAGAGCACCCACAACTTCTGAAGGCAACTGCTGTTACACTGGTTGATTGTTCTTATTGTCAAGAAATTTCTCCTTAGTTTTACATTGCTTCTGTCTTTGTTCAGTTTCCATCCATTGCTTCTTGTCTTGCCTTCTGGTGCTTTGGAAAATAGACCCCCTCTTCTTTGTAGTAGCCCCTCAAATATTGGAACACTGCTATCATATTAACCTTAGATTTTCTTTTCACTAGACTAAACATACGCAATTCCTGAAAATGTTCTTCATATATTTTAGCCTTTAGACCCAACTCCCAAATCATCTTTATCATTCTTTTCTGTACTTTTCCAGAGTCCAAACATCTTTTTTATATTATGGTGATCAAAATTGGATGCAGTATTCCAAGTGTGGTCTTACCAAGGCATTACAAAGAAGTAGTGTCACTTCTCGTGATCTTAAATCTGTCCCTCTGTTAATTCACCCTAGGACTGCGTTGGCTTTTTTGACTGCTAGAGCACATTTCTGGCTCATATTTAAGTGATTGTCTACTAGAACTTGAAGATCCCTCTCACAGGTACTGCTGTTAAGCCAAGTTTCACCTAGTCCATGGGTCACCAACCTTTTGGACCTCAGGGACCACCAACTCATAATTTTAGATCCCAGGGACCACTAACAGTTCTGTGGGCATGGCCTAATTTGTGGGTGTGGCTTAGTGGTCATGTGAGTGGCTAGGCATAGCTTATATGTAAATATTGTAAATATTTATATAAATATTGATTTTTTTATAAAAAAGGATCAACTTTTACCCAAAATCAGGCAAAGAAGGCAGATTGAGTTGCTCACAGAATCACAGATTCATTCAGAAATCTATCTATCTGCTGCCATTGGCTAGCTCAGTCTGTCACACAAAATTTGCTTGCAAGCAAACTCACAAAATTAACTCACAACACACCATGCATGTAAATATTGAATTTTTTATTAAAAAAGAGCAACTTTTACCCAAAATCAGGCAAAGCAGGCAAATTGAGTTGCTCACAGAATCATTCAGTGATCTATCTATCTGCCATCGGCTATCTCAGTCTCTCAAATTTGCTTGCCATGAGTCTGCACTGAATTTGCTTGCAAGCAAACCTTCAGTCCTAAGGGAGGTTTGGCTGTGCTGAGCCAAAGTTCTAAAGACTAGCTAGAAAGCAAGAAATCCAACCATTTCCTGCTTCCTAGCTAATCTAAATCTCCCAGCACAGCAGAACAGATGATGGTTAGAAAAAGGAAAAATAGCAATTTGGCAGGGAAATTTGCCGGGTAAGGAGTGAGTGGTGGGGAGGGCTCCCACAGGCCATGTGGACTAAGCAGCCTTGTGTTTCTGCACAGCCTGGATTAATTGCTTTGTGGGGGTGCTCTGGGGGTGAGATTTCTCTGTGGCCCACCAAAATTTTCTCACGCGTCCCACCGGTTGGCGACCTAGTTTGCATTTGTATTTTTGGTTTTTCTTGCCTTTCTTATAGGAAAAAAAAGCCTTACTTTTTCTACATTGAATTTCATTTTGTTAGATAGGGCATGATCTATTGAAGAGGATTCTACAGCTATCTTAATTTGCATTTCCCTCCCTATCCCCTCCCCGTTTTTCAGTGCTTTACACACAAAATAGTGAGGCACTGATATTTCATCCACTTTGGAGCAGGCTTCCAGTTCTGTGGCTTATTGATTTGCTGACAGTTATTACCGTAACTTCTATTACTTATCATTTGTATGTCTGCTACCCGAAGTCATCACATTAACAAACATGTGTAATTGGTTTTTTGCATCTCAATGAAGGTTTGTGTTTTTCAGGCTGCAAAGCCGGAGGGTTGTGGGAACACATGTCATCATTTTCCAATCCATCAAGCCTCCTTTTGTCATTCAAATGAATTCCACCTTTATCAATGATTAGAAGCCTGCTCATTTCTCCACTTAGCATCTGATTTAATGTTGTCCTTTGAGAATCGTAATGTCATCTAACAAGAGCTGGGGAGAGATGCTTTGCTGTTGTTGAAAGCCTCTGATACGTCAAGAATGGAGCCAGCTAAGATTTTCTCACCCTGTTTATGACCTGACTCAGAATGATACACTCTGCTGGAGAGAAAGTAATTTAATGCCCATTATTATCATATAATCCCGAGCCTTCTTTTGAAGCCATCAGCTTCAAAATCCAGCTGTAGCTGGCTAAGTTCATTTGAAAACATTATCTAAGCTTTTATCATCTCTCTCCAAGAGAGATATACCTGTTTCTACCAAACTCCTTTTTCCTTGCATGCCTAAATTAACCACTTTTTTTTCCTTTTGACAACAACAAAATATTTTCAGGTTCAGAGAGACATGCAAGCAGCAAAAGCAAAGAGAAAAAGCAGAAGAAATCTACTAATTAAATTATTTATATCCTTAAGAACCATTAAAAATCTTACAAATCATTTAATTCTGTAATGGCAGTTAGCCTATTTCTGCTGGCATGTTAATGTGGCTGTAAAGTAAATTATTTTAACTAATTATTATTAAATCATTAACTACTTTCTGTTGTTGAAGCGTTCCAAAATTGTTAAAATGATGGAATGCTTTACAATCAGTATGAAGAGAGAAATATGTATTGTTGGTGACATTTTATTGTTATTTTTCAAATAATCCTTTGGGGCTCCTTTCTGGAGGCCAGAGTTCATCCTATAGATTAGTTCTTAATCCAGGAACGGAGAGAGAAGACTTTCAGTTGCTTGGAAATGAACTGGGTATTTCTCTAACTGTATTGTTTAAAGTGCTAAATTTAAAAGAGAAAATATGTGCTGAGCGTTAGAGGTAGTAACCAGAGGTAGTAATTCAGCAGGTTCTGACCAGTTCTGGAGAGCTGGTAGCGGAAATTTTGAGTAGTTTGGAGAACCAGCAAATACCACCTCTGACTGGTCCTGCCCCCACCTATTCTCTGCCTCCAGATGATTGGCTGGGTCTTCTTTTGTTGCACTGCACAGGAAAACAGAGCTAGAAAGCAGGTTAATTGGATGGGGAGGGAATGGGATTTTTCAGTATCCTTCCCCAAGGAGTTGAGAAGGTATGGAGATTTTGCAATATCCTTTCCCTGCCACGCCCACCAAGCCATGTCCACCAAGCCACACCCACATAACCAGTAGTAATTTTTTTGAATCCCACCACTGCTCATAACATTGGGAAAAGAAGTCAACATTATTGGACTACATGGACCAATGATTTGGAATGAATGAATTTCCTACTTTCTAGAGGACTTTTCTAGGAATCATTCCTGGCCAAACTTTCATTTAATGTATGTTTTATCTGGGGAAATTGTGGGAGTTGAAGTCCATATATTTTGTAATTGCTGAGAAACATTGTTCTAGAACAAGGTGTCAAATTTGATTTCATTGAGGGCTCTGCCAGCAAAAATGGAGTTGGGGTAGCACTTGCAGTCCTCCTGAACTCCATTTTTTGGTGGAGGAGGTACCACAGGCCACATCTAAGCACTCTGCAGGCTGAAATTGGGCCGTGGGTCTTTGAGTTTTACACCCCTGTTCTATACCATTGCAGAAATCAAAAATTTAGCAGCAAAAGCTTCCTTCCTCTTCGTGACATTATGCTTATTCTGAAAAATGACAATATCATTTTTTTTTCCTGAACACCACCACTCTGCTTAATAAATAATTCCCTCAACACTGTCCAACTATTTATTAAGTCTGCGCTACTATTACTATTAATCTTCTCATCACTCCTTATCACCCATCCCCTCCCACTTGTGACTGTATGAATGTAACTTTCTCACTTATATCCTTATGATTTATACTGACTCTTTCCTAGTATGATTTGGTTGCTTATTTGTGTCACCCTATGACTATCATTAAGTGTTGTATCTTAGATATTTGATGAATGTATCTTTTCTTTTTATATTACACTGAGACCATTTACACCAAGACAAATTCCTTATGTGTCTAATCATACTTGGCCAATAAAGAATCCATCGTTCATACATTCATTGGATATAGCTTGGATATAGGTTTTTTTTTTTTTTTTTTTAAGAAGGCTAATTCATTTAGTAAATGCAGGTAGTCCTTGACTTATAACTGATTGCTTAGCAACCATTTGAAGATAAGATAGACTTCCCCAGAACTACTTACAACCTCATTTCAAGTCATGTGATGGACTTTTAAGTACTTGCCAACAGGTAGGCTTTTATAGACATCTGCCGAAACCCATAGTCATATTACCATGTTTGTTTGTTTTTTTGTAGGAAACCAGTATTTTCTTCCAGGGTTTTTTTTTTTTTTTTGGTAAAAAAAATGCCCTTTGGATGCAACGGGTTTGCTTAATGATTGTTCATTGATTAACAACCATTTTAATTGTGGCTGATTTACAACCATTTCATGATTGCCGCCCAAAAATAATCATAAAATTGGGTGCAGTCACGTGGTAACTCATTTGAGGAACACCATGACTTAAAACCATAATCCTGGGCTCAATTATTGTCCTAAATTGAGAGTTATCTGTATTCAGGGTGATTTCTCCATAATATTACTCCTTAAAATAGCCTGCAATAAGAAATTATATTTGAACATGGCTGAAATTGTACCTGGAATGAGCAAAAGCTGTACTTCAGATCAAAGGGGATTGAAATGCTTCGGTTTTGTTGCCTTCACGCATGCATATATATGCGTTATGAAAACAGCTGATTTAGTTCAGTAGCATTCAGTTTCCTCATGTTTTGAAGAAAACAGATGATGTGACGGGAGGCATGGGAAAGTTCAGTGTTTTGTGATCAGAACCTCTAATTAAAAAGAAAAGAAATAAAAATTTTTTAGAAAGGAATGAAGAGTTATAGATAGAAGGAACATTTAATGACTACCGCTATTGTCTTGATGGGTTTTTAAGATACTCCTTTTTGACAGAGTAAAAATAAAAGTTCTGTCAAGCATGCAAAGAGAGGCCTGTGCTCAGGCAATCTTGGGTGAAAGAATAACATACCTGGTGTTTTAAAATAATAAAATTATTATTTTATTATGTTTTTGTGCACTTTCAAGGATGATCTACTTAGAAGAGGGCAGAATCTCTGACTGGGATCACAATAACGCATAACGTGGTTGCTCAGATATTGGCTTAGAATGAATTCAGCCATTGTGGTTTGTAAATTCTGGTTTATAACTGTATGCCCAGCCAATTATGGCTTACTCACTAAATCATAGTTAAGCAGCTGTGGCTTCACAAAAAGTGCAAATCCAGTCAGAGAACTGAGGTTCTCAATCCACTTTCCCGCCTTTTGTTCTTTTGACAGAAAAGTAACTGCAAAAAAGAGGAAAATACATGATGTATTTCATGGCCAAGAGTCTGCTTGCTGTTGACATCACATGAAGATTAGTTTAACAGTGAAAAGACTAAACAAGTCTATGCTAGAAAATAGGCTGTTGTGAATGAATAATACCAATAAAGTTATCTTGAGCCTGAAGTCAAGGGCAGGGTTCTGGCCCTGCACTTCTGATTGGCTGTTAATGGCAGGATCGGATTGGTCCGTTCAGGAGCATCTGATTGGCCATTAACAGGCCATTCCCATTGATTAACGGAGCTAGCGCTCCAGGTTTGCTATTGGTTGAATAGTTAATAAGTTGCCTGTATAAGGAAGGCTATAGCAGCCCTCCAGTTTGAGCTGTCACACCATGTAAATAAAGAGTTTGAAGTTCACTGTTTCTACCAGCTCGTCTCTATCATTCGCACCCATGCTCCAGACTTAACATAGGCCAAAGTAGGTTCTAAATATTGTGCCCTCTACTGGAGCTCTTGTAGAAAAAGCTTGCCATATCAGAAAAGATGCTTAAAATCCATTTATTTTTAAAAATAAAAATAAAACAGCTTCAGTTTTTGCTCAGATGGTTTTTTGTTTTTTTTTTTAGTTTCTTTTTTTAAGTTTGTGGGGGAATTTTTTTATCATCACTCGAACTTTAAAAAAACAAAATACCTCTAGATTTTTTTCTTGTTTTGTTTTACCTTTTTGCAGATGAGCCTTGATACCTAAGATATTAACATAAAATGCCAATGTTCAATTACACTGAATACAGCCATACATTCTTCTTCTTCCAAGGAAGAGGGTATGAATTATTTTCTTTTCTCCACTATCTTGTCCATGATCACTGTCTGCTTGTCATAAGGATAAGCGAATGGCCATTAGGAGGTGACCTAGCTGGAGTAATGATACAGCATTTCATTTTCTTTTGCTGTTACTGCATTCATGAAGCTATTCTGCTTTGGCTATTTTGATCTCTTACTGCAGGGAGAAGAAAAACATGCAGGCATTCGTGTGTTTTAATCTCTGCCATTATCCAGTTGGTTGAGGGATGAAGGCACCAGGCTAGTCCTGTTAGGCATGAATACTGGTTGGGTGACTTTCAGCCAATCATCAGGAGATTTCAAATACTAGTCCCGCCTTAGGCATGAAAGCCAACTGGGTGACTTTAGGCCAATCCCCAGGAGACTGTGAGTTCTAGTTCCACCTCAGGCATGAAAGATGGCTGGATTACTTTGGGCCTCTCTCTCACACCACCTCACAGGATTATTGTGGAAAAATAAAAAGAGGAAGAAGTATTAACTGCGTTTGTCACCTTGAATTATTTATAAAAATAATAAAGGCAGGATATAAAGAAATAAATATCTTAAGTTGGTCATATAATAAACTGAGTATAATATACAATTTTATTCAGAGTTCCCTGTGTAGATTTTTTGTGAGTTACATATATGCATGTGTGCATGTGCACGAGGACACACACACACACACACACACACAGTTTCCATATGTGCAGAAAGCATCCCAAATGTAAAAAAAATTGCTTTTCTGATAGCGTCAAATAAAAAAACAACCCCAAATGGTTTGCCGTGGAATTTATATTCTCCATTTGGTGATTTGTCTTGTAGATACATGAAGATAGAGGCAATTTCTGTTTGGACTGGATTGGACTAAAAGATCGGAAAAACCTACTATACAAATCAAAAGACATACCTATACTCTTGTACTGTATACATGTTGGAAAATCCCACACACCGGATCTTTCTGATTGTACTGTGTGATTTGCAATAGGTTTGTCACCTTTATAGTCCTACATGGCTTGGGGCCAGTTTATTTGAAGGACTCTCTTTTCCCAGTTACATCTACCTGAGCAACCAAAGCTGGGAAGTGGCATATGTTATAGGTCCACTCAAAAAGTCCATATAATGTGACTCCTTGTGGAACATCTTCCCCCAGAGATAAGATTGGCTCCCATCTTGACACTCTTTTGAAAGGCTTTGAAGATATGGTTTTGCCAGCAGGCCTGGGGAACCCAAGGTGATATAGAGCCCATCAAATGGACTACAAAAATGAGGCTGAAAAGATTGGGAGGGTGTCAACCTATTTTCCAAAGCACAAGGCAAGAAGAGAAACAATGGATGGAAATTAACCAAGGAGAGAAACAACCTAAAGCTAAGGACAAAATTCCTAACCATGAGAGCAATCAACTAGTGGAATAACTTGCTTTCAAAAGTTGTGAGTACTCCCCACAACTCTACTAGTTGGAGGCTTTGAAAAAGAGACTGGACAACCACTTATCCGAAAAGGTATAAAGTCTCCTGCTCAAGCAGGAGGTTGGACTAGAAGACCTCCAAGGTCTCTTCCCACTTTATTATTCTAATGTCCTATGAGTGGTTGGTTTGATTGTAGTGGAGTAGAGACCAGAGGGCTCGTTGGGTTTTCTATTTGGAGTTTTATTTCTGTAAGCCACCTGAAGTCACCATGAATTAGTTGGGCAACCATATAAATTTTATAAATAAATAAAATAAATAAACAGGAGGGAAATATGCCAACCTCTGTTTTTTCCAAGATCCATGCATGCATTGTAACGCATGCTCCAGAGTCATTGGATTAGGTTGAATATAATTATACTTGAAGCAGATCAATATAGAGAGAGTTGGGAACTATGCAAATGAGCCATGAAAGACCTGAGTTTGTTCAGTAGCAGCTTATTCCATTTCAGAAATGTATTAGTTTCAGTTAATATGCATTGGATCTGAGAAAAACATTAAGGCTGTCTTTCAAGGACTTCAGTAGATTGGCTTCTATAAATACCATCTAGTTTACTTCGGTGCATCCGAGCATACCAAAAGAGGGGGAAGATAGCCAGAAAATCAGAGAAATTAAAATGCATTTGTTTTGTGCCTCCTAGTTTTGACTTTATTTGGGATAGGAAGGTATTTTCTATTTTAAAAAGGGGTGAGGGAATTATAGTGGTATTCACTGATTTATTTCGACGGCATTGTTTCCATATGTCAGTTTTTGTTTCCCTGCTAATGAAATGGATTCAGGCAAAGTATGTCAGGAGGAAAAGTTAAACCTGCAATTTGATGCAAAAATGAGCAAAGCCACTAAAATGATCAGAGAATAAATGAATGCAGAATTGAGTGAAGCATATGTCAGACGGCTCCTTGAAAGGTGCTTAAGGGCTTTGATGCAGTGACAGGCGCAAGTTAGAACTTCGATCCATCATAATACGGATCACATATGTGATTTTTTGTTTGTTTGTTCCCCAAGCTCTTCACGGAAAACTCCAAAGAAATTACTAACATGAATGCTTTGGATTTCCTTTACTTATACTAGCATTGGCACTGATATCATAGTAGGTACATTTCACACACATCCCTGACACAGAAAATATCAGAATATATGCTGTAGTAAAAGAAAGTTGAATGAATATCAGTAAGGCAGTCTTTGAGATTAACCTGGCTCCAGTCAATAGGAAAATCTGCTTTGTCAGGTTTATAAGTAAATTCGTCACTTTTATTTCAGTATGGAAAAGAGCAGATCAAACACTAAAGTAGTACATATTTATTTAAATATTATTTATTAAATTTATTTATTTATTATAAATGGAACCATCCCAGTTTGGCCTTTGCTGATGCCCACGAAGCATCATTTGGCGCAGCCTTTTAAAGTCTCTGTCCCAGATGTCAGTCTGTGTAATTACATTGAATAAGCTGGTTGGCTTTGAGGCAGATGCTGTGAACATATAAGTGCATAGATAATGGTATTTACAGATAGTTCTTGACTTGTGACCATAACGCAGCCAGCTTATGACAGTAGTATACTGGGAGGGTCATAAAACAGATCACCATGTGACTCAACCTGTTTTTACTATCGTTTTTGTGGTGATTCTAAAGCCATTGTTTGCAAAGAGCCATTTTTGCCCAAAACTGGAAATAAATGCTAGTTCAGGGCAAAAAATGTTGTAAAACACATTTACATAACCATAGAATTCTGCAAACAATCATAAATAGAAGTCAATTGCCAAGCATCTGATATGTGGCCATAAGATTACAAGAGAACAGCCTTTGGAGTTTTGGAAATGGGTTCTAATCTCAACAAATAAATGCTCTGTCTTACATATTGGCAAAAAAAAATCTGAAAATAAAATACAGGCTGAATAGTCAAGACCTTGTTGATGATCAAAACTCTGTAAGGATCTTGGAGTATTCATCTCTAATGATCTAAGTGCTCGAGCCCACTGTAACTACATAGACAAAAAAGTATTAAGAGTTGTTAACCTAATCCTGCGTAGCTTTTTCTCTGGTAATATCACACTACTAACTAGAGCGTACAAAACATTCGCTAGACCAATACTTGAATACAGCTCATCAGTCTGAAACCCACATTATGTATCTGATATTAACACAGTTGAAAAAGTTCAGAAATGTTTTACAAGAGTTCTCCACTCCTCTACTCGTTGCAGAATACCTTATGCCACCACACTTAAAATTCTAGACCTAGAAAACCTAGAACTACATCTCCCTTGGTCCGATCTAAGTATAGTATATAAAATTATACAGTATATTGCAATGTCCTACCTGTCAAACTTCAGTTTCAGCTATAACAATACAAAAGCACACAATAGATACAAACTCAAGGTTAATCACACCAAACTTGATTGCAGGAAATACGACTTCAGCAACAGAGTGATCAATGTCTGGAATACTCTACCTAACTCTGTGGTTTCTTCCCCAAACCCCAAAAACTTTAACCTTAGACTTTCTACTATTGACCTCACTCCTTTTCTAAGAAGTCTGTAGGGGGCGTGCATAAGCACACTAACATGCCTATTGTCCCTGAACTATTGTTTCTTTTATTTTTCTTATGTTTCCATGTATTCATAACTATGTTTTTACTTATACATATTATCTTGTAAGCAATTGACAAACCAAATAAAATAAAAATAAATTTTAAAAAATCTGTGTATGGGATAGAAACTTAAATAGCTGTAAAGCAATTTTTTAATTTTATATTTACAACAAGTCATCATTCATTTAAACAGTGTGTCGATGGGCTACATATATCTTGTGCTAACAGTTATAATTAACATACTTTCTTGCCAAAATAATACATTTTCTTTATAAGCCATTGTAATCACATTTTCTTTATAAGCCATTGTTTCTTACATGTATTATCTTTATAACAATCTTAACTTATTTCTCTATATATTCATCTACTCAATTTTAACTTGTTTTATTTTCCAACCATTGATAAAATAAATACCATACCATATAATATTCAGTTTCTTCTTTTTCTTTAATTGCCAATGTTAATCTATTCATCTCTGCACATTCTAATATTTTCTCAATCACCTTTCCCTCTGCCAGAATTCTTTTGCTTTTTCAATTCTGAGCAAATACAATTCTAGCTGCTGTTAATACATGAATAATTAAATACATTTTTTTCTTTGCTATAGCATTCGGGTACCATCCCTAATGGGAATATTTCAGGTTTCAAATCTACAAGTTGCTTAATCATTTTTTCCAATCATGTGTGTACTTTTGTCCAATATCTTTTAGCTTCTATTCATGTCCACCACAAATGATAATATAATCCAGGTATCTGGTGATACTGCCAGTATTTGGCTGGCTTGTCTTTAAATATCTTTGCCAATTTTTCCAGTGCAAAGTGCCGTCTATAAAATAACTTGTACAAATTTTCTTTGTATACTGTCCACATTGTTAATTAATAGTTTCTTTCCCATAGCTTTTGCTATTTACCTATTCCATAGCATACCCAAAATTTTTTACCCACACTATCATCATTTCCTTCACTTGTTCTTCTAGTTTGACACATAATAAATAACAATACAATTTTTTAAATCAGCTTGTCTTAGTATTTTATCCAATTCTGTCAACTACTTATAAAAACCTCAGCTTTAACATCTTTTTCATATCTTGATTGTATTTTCTTATATGAGTACCAGTGCATATTAACCCCTTATTCATTCAACTCTTATTTAGTTTTGTACTCACCCTTTCAATCAATATGTCCTTATGTCTAACAATAGTTCCCATTTTAGTTGTTAAGCAATTTGTCATAATTCAAGGACTGCCTGTATTTTGCATTCATGATAAAGGATAAGGCAGACTGAGCTTCTTTCAGATCTTGGGTCTCAGATCCCATGAGCTTCATCTACAACCATTCACTGCAAAGAGTCTTCTGAGCTATAGGACTTAACAGACTACTGTGTCTAGGATAGTACCTCCTGTCTCCGGTCTACAACACAATCCTTTCAGCAGTTCCAAGAAATTTTGCACTCTGATACAGGGGACCCCAAGAGCACCGATAAAACCACCAAGTGGCCTCAAATGTTTGCAGAGAGAGAGTGCTAATGACAAAATGACTGCAAAGAAAATTATCTTTCCAACCCTCCTCCCATCATCCTGTCAGAAATAATCCTTCCATTGCCTCCACATTCCTGCCAGAACCAATGAAGCTTCTTGGATGAGAAGCAAAAAAACCCCTTCTTTCTCAAGAAAAAAAACAACAACAGTCCAGTTGCTTTTTGAAAAAGTACTTTGGGACAACTATGACCTGGATGATTGAGAATCTCCATAGATATTTGTCTAGGATAAGAAATCTTGATTCTCCTTAAAATGTACTCCTTCCTCAACTTTGCCAAAATTATTGTGTCTAGAAAGTTAACGGCCCCAGAAAGAATAGCTTAATTTTGTGATACCAGAAAAAAAGATGTTCTTGATACCTGTTACTTAGGAAGACTCTCATGAAAAATCTTCTTCTTTGGCTGTTAAGAATGGGAAGTTTTCAGTCATTGTTCATAAAATGTAGAAGGATTCCCCTTTTAGATACCCTCTTCAGAGGCTGTCAGCATAGTAGGGAAGAAAAATAATAGTGCTTTTAATAGTGCTTAATCATTTAAATTGTTTCGATACCATTTTATGCTTATTTCAGTCTGTAATTTTTAAAATAATTTTCTGATGATTGGAGTTTAATGTAAACTGTGCTGAGCAGCTTAGGAAAATGATGTAGAAATTAATATGAAAAAGGAGGAAGAGGAGGAGGAGGAAGAGAAAGGAGGAGGAGGAGGAGGAAGAGGAAGGAGGAGGAGGAGGAAGAGAAAGGAGGAGGAGGAAGAGAAAGGAGGAGGAAGAGGAAGGGGGAGGAGGAGGAAGAGGAGAAAGAGGAGGAGGAGGAGGTAGTTGCTGACCTTGTCAACCTGGTCACACATTCAGTCACACCAGATTTTATCCCAGTGCTCACTAATCTCAGATTTGAGGGAAACCATTTAACAGTTGCAGCTGGCACTTAAACCAGAACGTCCATGTTTCCAAGAAAATATTATCTCTCAGCCCTGTTCTTGAATAGCTATCACTTTAACTTGATAATTTGCTCTGAAAAAGAAGTGAAGATGAGGTTCCAATTGAATAATAACTTTTTGGTGTTGGCAAATAAGAAGATTTCATAAAAAGGAGACAGGCTGAGCATTGAGGAATTATTGAGAAGAAAAAGAATGTGCAAAGATCTGGTTGGCTTTCAGTTTACCCCACTGAAACTAAGTTGGCTTGGGAAATGGACTTTAGGCATCTTAAAGGAAAAGGTGTGAGCCAATTGGTGTGAAATCCAGAATGTACAATAGTCCTTGACTTACAAGTATCCATTTAGTGACCATTCTTACAACAGCACTAAAAAGAGTGACTTATGACTCTTTGTCACAGTTACAATCACTGTGGGATCCCTACAGTCAGAAGTTGGCAATTGGCATGTATTTATGATGGTTGTAGTATCCCAGGGTCATATCATACCCTTTTGCGACTTTCTGACAAGCAAACTCCATGGGCAAGCTAGTCACTGAGTTACTAATGTAACAACTGCAGGGATTTGTTTAACAACTGTAGAAAGAAGGGTCACAAAATGGGGCAAAATTCACTTAACAACAATCTGGCTTGGCAACAAAAAAAAAGAGCTCCATTGTGGTCATAATTCGAAGATTTCTGTAATGAATGAGACAATCACTTCAAAAGAACTAAGTATTGCTGTAAGGGTTTGTCTGTTTTTTTCCGTTCCCTAAAAAAAAAAAAAACACGCTCTATTCTGCCCACTTTTATTTTCCTTTTTCAATTTAACTTATCTGTTAAGGCCATAATGAGAACTTGAATGGGATACAGGAATGCATGTTCCCTGGCAGAAAAGACAAAAATATACCAAATAAATGAAGAAAAACAAGCCAATAATTTTGTTGAGGGTAAAGCCAGGACATCCGCAAGTGCATTCACTTAACTTCAATGAACTGTTGTGTCCTTCCCTGCTGAGAAAGTCAGGATAGAAAAGAGGGCATTGCATATTCTTCCATTCCATTCTTTTTTAGACAGGCTGGTGCATCTCGGGCAACTTTTAAATGGCTAGATCATGTGCCAGGATTGTGTATCAATTTCCTCCTCCCTGCATCACAATTGAGAATGCGTAGTGAAATTCAGGACTGTTTAGAGCTCTTTGGAGAAAGTTGATTTTTGGAATCTCTTTGCTAAGTTGAGCCTAAGCTATTATTTTGCTTCCAAGATTTCTGTCTTCAATGCTGTCCATTAACACAGAGTTCCTGTAAATATCCCAATTTTGAAAAAAACAAAACAAAACAATACCACATTATGCACTGCTCAGCCACCAGTTAAGGAAAACTCATTCATTCATTCATTCATTCACTCATTTATTCAAAATCCCCAAGTTTTCAATAAAAGGCTATGATATTTAACTTTATCATGTATGTAAACTCCAAAACAATAAGGAGAAGGGATAAAAGGCAAAGGATAATGTTGACGTAATTCCCCATTAGGAGAATGAGTGCACACAGGGAGACATAGTGAGAGTGGTGAGGAATAACACACAACCAGCACACAGATAAACTGTATAGTAAAATGTAGGATTTTACTTCCAGTAAACGGTTAAGCAAAGTCCAACAAGCAGTCCAAGTCATACATAGTTAAAGCAGTCAGTTTTTCAGTCCAGGGATAATCCAAATATCAAAGTCCAGTATCATATACAGTTCAGTAACAGACTTACAGCAATCCAAGAAGAACGATGATCAGCAACAGTCAATAAGAAAAAATGCAAGAACCAAAAATAGCGAACAACAGAACATCGACCAACTAGCAACTAGCAACTAAAGAACTAACAACTCAGGTTTCTGGCTCCATCTTATGGTTGTTTCAGGAACCAAACCCAATTACAATTTTAGCATTCCCTTAAAGAGACAGTATTAAATGTCTATCCTGGTTTATATATTTCTTTTTTAAAAAAAAAACAAATTTTATTAATTTTACAGAGAACACAATAAAACATAAACAAAACTAAAAAATCTTTTCTGAAGGTTGTCTGATCCCGGGTTGAAACTCTTCACACAGACACAAATTCAAACATCATATTCACTTTATATATCCTTCCATATCTTATTATCATTTTCTTATATATATATATATATATATATATATATATAAACCATTTTTATCAATTTTATATAAACAATGCACAAGGCATAACAGCTTATAAGTTCTTTTCTAAGAAAAAATAATAAAAGAAGAAAACCAATAGAACATAACAATTCCAAATTATAGTATCAATACTTTGTCTATTTAACTTCATATCTTATCCCAACTTCTCCTTTTCATCCAAATTATTTCTTATTAATTAAAATTTTTTTTGCCTTTTTTCAATATACAACATCCAAAAAAAAAAAAAACATAACAAAACCTTTATATATCCTTTCATATCTTATTATCATTTTCAATAATATTCTTTGTCTGTTCTATTTCCGACTATCCATTCATCTTTTTTCTTTTATTATACTTCTCCTGTATACCAATTGGAGTAACGTCTATAACTCATTACCCTAACTTAAAAGTACTTCATATAACAATTTTTCTTGGGATTCTGTTTAAAAGATTCTAAAATTACACAATGAATTTTATACTCTAAATACACATATAAAAAACACAATCTTATGTACCCTCCAGAATCCCTCTTTTATCCTAAATTAAATTCACCCATTGTCTCTGAATAAACTTTTTTTCTTTAGATCTTGCTTCCCCCCATTGAGGCTTCTCCTCCCCCCCTTTCTCTCTTGCTTATTCTTCTCCTTGCCCTTTTTACCCCTTTCCTCCTCCCTTTTCTTACTCCCTTTCCTTTGCTTTCTAACCTTGCCTCCACCTTTCTGCTCATTTTTATCTTTTTTGGTTGTTTTTATAATTCTTAAAATCCCCTTTTTCTTATCCTTTTTCTCCTCCTCCCCGGAAAGAACCCATTGTTCATCAAAGATGGCTTCTTCTTCCTCTTCTTCTTTGTCCCAGTCCTTCTGTTGCGTAGTCAACTTTTCATAAGTACATAATGCCATTTCTAAGAATTGAAACAAAGTACCCAAAGTATCTTCTTTTTTATATTTTTGATATTCAGTCTTTAGTTCATCCACAAGCGATGCCATTATGAAAAAAGAAACTTTTCCCAAAACAACCACAAATATTTTTAATCAAGAATAATTCAAAAAAAAAAATTCCAAAAATTAATACTTTTCTTCCTTCTTCTCTTTCTCTTTCTGGGGTTAATATTTAATCAAAGAGGTCCAATTACCATATATCTTTCTTTGGGATTCTAGGCAATCTCCTCCTTTTTCAGCTTCTGCTCCAATTTTTTTTCCTCTCCCTTCCCACTTGCAATATCAATTTTAAATAATCAGAAATCCATACCTCCAACAAGGGTTTTCCAATTTCTTAAGTTTTTCAATGTCCAAAAACCCTTTTGTCCCTTAGCTTCAACTCTCAAAACAATTCACTTTCAATGTCCAATATGTCCAAACATATCTGCTGTTTCCATGGGGTGGGAGAGTGAAGAAAAAAAAAAAGTTCCCTTTAACAGCTTCTCCGCTGCTTTCGATCTTCTTAGGGATACAATGTATCCTCCAGCAACTCAAACAGCTCAGTTCCAACCAATTTGAAAGATGTTACTTGACCCGGCTCAGACAGCACTTTCACTCTTCTTACTTCCTCCAGCGCAAGCTTACCCGGTTGCTGGCTTCTTCGTGGCGGCCATTGCTGACCACCGCTCCACCGCCTTGGGAAAAAGGGTTTTTTCCGGAGGAGGAGGGGCTCTACGACACCCCCAACCCCCTGTCCACTCCCCTCTCTCTTCAACTGTCCCTACAGGGCAGCCATATCCCCCTGACCCATCTGGATCGGGGGTACCTCGGCGGCTAGCACAGCAGGAATCGCGAGCTGTCACGAATTCCTGCTGCCCCGAAGCCACGCGAAACCGGAAACCTATCCTGGTTTATATATTTCTAACACAACTGTTAGATGACTATCAATTCCTAACATTCTGGGTAGGACAATATATAACACCTTACAGTTTAAGTCCATAATCCTCACAGCAAGCCTTTTGCTTTACAGAGCCTTGGGCTTTTGTAAAATGATCTGCAATGTAATTCTCTGACATGCAGTATTCCAGTTTAATCATTTTACTTTGCACACATTGCTTCACATTTAAATATCTTAAATCTGTGTGTTTTGATGTTGTCTTTACAGCAAGATTAGAAGCCATCTGTATTGCTGATTGGTTGTCTTCATAAACAACAATAGAATCTGTTACATCAATTCCCATATCAATCAATAGTTGCTTATAGTAAACTAAATCTATACATAATAGAGATAAACATGAGAATTCACCCTCCATTGTTGACAAACTTAGATGCTTCTGTCGAATAGACCTCCATCCAATCAACACCTTTCCTAATAATACTACAGTACCTGACATAGATTTATGTGTATTTATGTCTGTAGTGAAACTTGCATCAGCATATGCAGTTAAACTTAGTTCATCCTTAGGCTCCAAATATAATGCATTGTTTGTTTCATATATCTTAACACACGTTTAGCAGCTTGCCAGTACCTTTCAGTTGGCTCAGTATTAAACCTAGCTAATTGGTTAACACTGTATGCTTTATCTGGCCTTGACCAAATACTGAGATAAGATAAACTACCAATCAAGGACTGAATAATATATTTATCAAAAACAGGACTTTGTACATCACTATGGCTAAACTCCTGGCTTCATCGGTGTTTTAGCCGGTTTACAAAGTTTCATTTTAAAATTCTTAAGTAACTGGTTAATTTTATCTGTCTGTGAGATTTTGTAGCTTCCCCTATTTTCATCTGTTTTTAAACCAAGATACTGTTTAATCTCTCCTAAATGTTTTATTTTAAATTTCTTCTCTAACAGTGAAATAATTTCAGTGGCTTCTTGCTCAGTCTTAGTGATTAATACTATGTCATCAGTGAACAATAGCAACAATGAAACTACACCATCACTTTCCTCTTTGAATAAACATGGATCAGCCATGCCAGCTACAAAACCTATCTTTGTTAATTCCTTAACTATACACTGGTTCCATTCATAGCCTGATTGCTTTAAGCCATATAAACTCTTTTTTAATCTCCAGCAATCAGTTTTATTATCAGTTTTTATACCCAAAGGCTTCTTTAAATATATAGTAAGTTGCAATGGTGCATGAAGATATGCCATCTCCACATCTAAATGGTTTATTGTGTATGTATTTTTAGCTGCCCACACTAATGCTGCTCGTAATGTGGTAGCCTACACCTCATTGTAGTCATTGGTTGACTGATCGAACCCTTGTGCTATTAACTTGGCTTTATGGGTAATAGTCCCATCAACACCTGTTTTAATTTTATAAATTCACTTACACCCTATGGCATGCATACTTGGTGGTAACCTGGCATTTTCATATACTTCCAAACTTTGTAAAGATTTCAGTTCCTTATCCATTGCTTCCTGCCAAGCAGCCTGATCCTTAGCAGGATACAGTTTCAGTTCATTATAGTTAGTAGGAATTGTATTTACTTGGCATACTATACTAGCCTGATATCTGGTGGTTGTGTTACACGGTTTGAACATCTAGGTAGCTCAGAGCTTACTGGTGGACTCTCCTGTTCCATCTGCTCCTGTTCTTCTACCTCCTCTTGTGCCTGTACTTCCTCTTTAATTGTTATTGATGGTTTAACTGTCTCATCATTAGGGACTACTTGGATTTGATAACAACATCATTGTTGGATTCCTGTTCCAGTTTATTCCACCTAACGTGCTCAAGAAATTTAGTACTAGCGCTAGAGTAAATATTAGTTGTGCCTCGATCCCAAAATCTAAACGATCTATGGTTGGCATCGTAACCTACAAAAAATAATTTTCTAGCTCTATGTTGACCTTTAAGTCTTATTTGTGAGGGAATGAATATGCATCCATGCTGAAGCTTCAAATGTATGTAGATAACTTAAATTTGGTTTTCTGCCATGCCAACGAGTGAATGGCAAATCACCAGTTGTTGTGTTCACCATAGTGTTTTAACACCTGATTGCTGCACATTATGACTTCATCCCACAGTGCTTCAGGCAAACCTGAATCAGATAACATAGTGCGAGCCATGGCTTGTAATGTTTGACCTCTTTGTTCTATAAACAAGCTATGTTGTGGCCTTTAAAGTGAAGAACGCTTATGCTCGATACCAGCCAATTTTAACATTGTTTGGAATCTGTTGTTAATAAACTCAATCCCACTATCTGTTACTAAAGTAATTACTTTATGTTTCATTTTTCTTTCTGCAAATCTTAGCCAATTAAAGAAATGTTGGAATATTTCTGTTTTGTTTTTCATTAAATAGCAGAAACTGTATCATGAGTAATGGTCCATTATACTCAAAACATAGCAGGAACCTCCCAAACTGGGTTTTTTAGGACCAATTATATCAGCAAACACAACCTCTAAAGGTTCTTTAGTCTTAAACCCATTCAGTCTGTTTGCTAGAGTAACCTTGCTTTTCTCCTGGTTGCAGACATTATAGTTTAAATACTTGCTACAGGGTTTTAATTTTACTCCCTCTGCCAGTTTAACAGTTTATTTTAGCATTTTGAAATTAATGTGCCCCAGACCTCTATACAGTAAATGTATACAGTTGTCATGTGGCTTAACATTGTTATAAACCAAGTTAGCCATCTGCAAGTGGTCATCATGTATAACATATAAATCACTCTCTAAGGTAGCAGTAATACTTTTACCCTCTGTCTCTATTATACAGTTATCTCCCCTAAAGGTTACTACATAACCAATATTAACTAAAGCCCTTACTCATAACAAATTAAATTTCAGCATAGGTACATATAGCATAGATAAATGCTCATGTATACATGAACAATATGCAGTACCTTCACCAGATGCTTTCATCTTCCATCTGTTTGCCAATGATACATGTTGCTTACTCATCTTTACAAACCTCTCTCTATTTCTAGTAATGCACTGCGATGCTCCACTATCAACTACCCACAAATCATGGTTTACAGTTGAATTGCTAGACATAGCTAAATTAACATTCTCCTTAACCTTCTGGTGATAACCAGTATTCTGTCGTTTCCCCTTTTTACAGAATCTATCTATATGTCCCCTAGCCCCACAAGAAAAACATTTCCTAAGAGTATAGGCAGTTGAAGACAAATCCTCTTCTTGTGATTGTTTTTGTCTCAGTTGGTCTCTGTCCAGCCTTCTTCTTGCCTCTTCTAACAATTGTCCAGTTATGTCAGTCAATGTCAGTTCATTTCGGGTCAAGACTTCTAGTGAAGATACGTAATCATCATAACTTTCATCCAATGAGGAAAGAATGATGTGAATCTGATGCAGCTCTGAAAAAAATCAGTTCCTTTTCATGTAGCTCTTGAAAAGTTCTTTTCATAAAGTTCAAATGAGCTAACATATCTCGACCTTTCAGAAGACGTGCTCTAAACAGTATAAGTAAGATGTAAAATGTAAGATGTAGGTGTAAGATGTATGTGTGCACCTACACTGTCACAAACATAAATCCTCTTCAAATTCTCCCAACACCTAGTAGCAGACTCTTCTCCATGAATATGGACTAGCTGCTGGTCACTCAGTGTTAGTCCAACTATACAAAGAGCTCATTTGTTGTTCCGTTTAAAGTCAGCAGACTTCTTGGCATCATCCTCATCATCTGGATCCCAAGCATTTACATCCAGTGGATCTTGAACTGCAGCCCATGACCCTTCTCTACGCAGAAGTAGACTGCACTTCATAGACCATAGTTTGTTCCATCGAACCGGGTTATCAGTAATAGACTTGTTGAAGGGTCTTGTGCCATCTTTACCAAGAAAGTAACCCACAATTAAACAGCTGTCTATATACGGTACTGTGTATCATACTAATTCTCAGTTATCTGAGCCTAGTATGGCCTGGGCCCATAACCAGTATTGAGGTAATTCCCCGTTAGGAGAATGAGTGCATACAGGGACACATAGTGAGAGTGGTGAGGAATAACACACAACCAGCACACAGATAAACTGTATAGTAAAATGTAGGATTTTACTTCCAGTAAACGGTTAAGCAAAGTCCAACAAGCAGTCCAAGTCATACATGGTTAAAGCAGTCAGTTTTCAGTCCAGAGATAATCCAAATATCAAAGTCCAGTATCATATACAGTTCAGTAACAGACTTACAGCAATCTAAGAAGAACGACGATCAGCAACAGTCAATAGGGAAAAATGCAGGAACCAAAAACAGTGAACAACAGAACATGACCAACTAGCAACTACAGAATTAACAACCCAGGTTTCTGGCTCCATCTTATGGCCGTTTGAGGAACTACACCCAATTACAATTTTAGCATTCCCTTAAAGAGACAGTATTAAATGTCTATCCTGGTTTATATATTTCCAACCCAACTGTTAGGTGACTATCAATTCCTAACAGATACTACTTTAATAGTTTCATTCAGGTTATTTGAAATTAAAGTATAGAAAAACATTGCAAGTCTAATTATGAATAAAACAGACATTCCCCCTTCTTTCCTCTGAAAATCATATTGCATACTCTAAAAAGGTATATGCATTTCCCTTTTTAAAACAGGGATTGAAATGGCATGATAGCACAATCAAGCAGGTTAGGCACTTGTTGTATCAGCCAAGGAACACTGAAAATTAAGAGTCCCCAAATGGTAGGACTACATCATATCTGTTAGCAAAGAATCTCGAGAAGCTTTCTCTGTTTCTTCAGTTATATTTGCTTGTTTTAGGATTCTCAAGGGCTTTCAAACAGAAAATGGCAGGAAGCCTCATTTTCAACAGTGGTGTTACAAAAATAATCCAAGGGGATGAAAAACCACTTACCCATCTCCTGTTTTAAACAAGCTCCAGACATTTTTTTAAAGCTCAACAGATCTTGCTAATTTTTTGCCACATTCTGCTTGTCAAGGTAGATGCAAGTATCCAACTTGCCTAGATACGTCAGTGCCCTGGCTTATTAAGTCCTTCTCGAGGGCATGATGGTAGCAGAAAATGAGTCTGTTTTGAAAACATCCCTTAGAGCTACACAATAATTAACAGGGTGATGAGTGTTGAGAAGCGAGTAGTTGATAATGACTCAGCTTAATCTCACCGGAATGCAATTAATGATGGATACTACATAATAGACTTTAGGATTTATAGCTGCTTTTAAAAAAGGTACTGATGAGACCTCCTCTTCCACTCTACACCCATTGGTTGGGTGTGGATTAAATTGTACTTACAGGACAGAAAGCAGAAGGAAAATACTCAGAAGTCTGGATCATCTAACATGGTTTTTACTGCTCCATTATGCAGTTACAGGAAGTCCTCAACTTACAATAGTTCATTTAGTAACCATCCAAAGTTACAATGGTTTTTCATATTTACAACCATTGCAGCTTCCCCAAGGTCCCATGATCAAAATTCAATACTTGGCAACTAACTCATATTTATGACTATTGCAGTGTCCTGGGGTCACATGATTTGCAACCTTCTAACAACCAAAGAAGAAAGATTAACTTAACAATCATGTTATTAATTTAACAATTGCAGTGATTTCATGTACCAACCATGGCAAGAAAAGTCATATAATGGGACAAAATTCACTTAACAACTGTTTTGCTTAGCAACAGAAATTTCGGGCTCAATTGTGGTTGTAGGTCGAGGACTACCTGTATTCTCTGAAGTTCTCAGAATACAGTGCTATCAAAGAGAAGAAGAAGCTCATTCTTCTAATCCAATGTTTTTCAATTTTGGCAATTTTAAGATGGGTGGATTTGTTGGCTGGGGAATTCTGGGAGTTGAAGTTCATCCATCTTAAAGTTGTTAAGATTGAAAAATAGTGCAAATCTTCCCTGCAATCATAACAGTTGTCAGTGTGTCTTGTTGCCTAAGGAACAGGAGTCTGGATATTTGGATAAAATTTTCAGCCTCTTGAGGGATGGTTTTCATTGACCCAAACATACACAGAGAGAGAGAGAAAGAGAGAGAGACAGACACACAAATATATCTTTTGTCAGTGAGTGTTTGTTTTCCTTCAAAAGACATTAATGCTGAGCATTGCTGATAGTGATCCACAGGGAGAGTCAAAAAAGTCAAAATGGCAGCCTCGACCACTTGTAGATAGAACTGTCCTTTCAATTTTTATGACATCTCCTTCTCCAATATGTTTGCTTATTTTCTTTAACCTTACCATCATTTTTTATTTATTTATTTATAAATTTCAAACAAAAAAGAAAACACAAATAATATAAAAATAAAATGACGGGGATGATAGGCACTTTAGTGCACTTATGCACGCTCATTTATGAACCTCTTAAATATGAAGTAAGGTCCACAGAAGTCAATTTGTAACTAAAACTGTGAAAATGTGTAGCTGAGACAACTGAATCAGGTGGAGCATTCCAGACTTTGACAATTCTATTACAAACATTGTATTTTTTTTATAGTCAAGTTTAAAATGGTTTACATTGAGTTTAAAATGGTTGTTTGCACACGTATTATTGCAATTAAAACAGAAAAAATAATTCACAGGTAAAACATTACTACGTACAATTTTGTATGCAATAGCTAAGTCCGACCACAAGCGACACAGTTCCAGGTTATCTAAACCAAGGATTTCGAGTCTAGTAGCACAAGGGATTTGATTATGTACAGAAGAGTACAAAACTTTTCCCATAAAGTACTTCTGAACCCACTCATATTTGGTTTGCTTATGAATAGAGTATCTAGATACTTGTCTTCCTCTTTCAAGAAGCTCTTTATCTCTTAAGTGCTGGCATCTGCTGTGGGCTATTAAGAAAAACTTGGGGGCTGCTTTCTGTTTTTAAGGAGCATGTTTCTCCATTTCTCCTTTAGGGAAATGTAATACTCTGCCATTTTAATATTCCCCAAAATATTTCATTCTTCTGAGGTGGGTGACTTCCCAGACATGGTAGCCAAAATCTAATCTTGTGATTTTCCACATGGAATATTTATAGCAAGATCAACCCAAAGAGGAGCCTTAAAGAAACACAGCAGGTTGTCCTTATTTGTGATGACCTGGGGCGTGCACAAAGGCAACACAGTCAGATAATCAGTAGGAGTCCTTTTATTAGCTCCAACTTTACCCCCAATGTCCTGGTTACCTTCTGGCTGGAGAAAAACTTTCCCAGGAACTTTCCTTATGGCTGCAGAGAATCAAGTCCAAAACATGGTCAACAAAAACTATAAGTCCAATCAAGGCAAAATGAAATAATTAGTCCAGCAGGGCAAGAGAAGGAATTCCAGACATGAAGGAATGATAGTAATTCAACATGGTTGGGAGGATGCCAGGAACAGAAATAACCAAAGTCAACACAAGATAACCTCACATTTGTTCCCAGCAGATGCTGCACTCAGCAAGCATCTCCTTTAAACTCCCTTCCCAGCTGTGGCTAATGAAGGGAATCAGGGTCCTCTCGTCCCCCATAAGCCACGCAACATTGCTCTTTCCTCCATTCCTGTGTGCCCTAGGATGAAGAGGGGCTGGATCTGGGTCTTCCTCTGAACCCCCTCTCCCTTGTTCTATCTTTCACCTGCTCTGCTCAGCCGGACTTTGGCATTCCCCAGTTTCATCCATAGCTAATGGAGCCACATTCCCACTCCCTGTCAGCTGTTCATCTTCCTCCTCAGATTCAGACTCTGACAGAGGCATAACATTATCTTACAACTGCTCACCTAATGATTACTCAATTCCAACTAACATACAGTATCTGAGGAACACTGAAAACTTTGATTTGAAGTTTCAACAATTTTGGGATCTTGTGGTCTGAACTTGACATTCTCAGCAACCAAGCTGTATTTACAGCTGTTTGCAGTCTCCTATAGTCACATAAACATGTTTTACAATGGTTTTGCCAAAAACAAGCACTTATTTCTGTTTATGGCGAAGCTGTGCCTATAGGTAAGATTACAGATGCACTTAACCACCGTAGTGAGTCACAAAAAAGTTCATAAAATTAGATAGGCTACCTGTTCTGTACGGTCATTTACATTCTTGTAAACGCCACGCTGTGATTGGTCAAAGCGCGCAGTGATCTGATTGGTTGAGTGAGCTGCTCTGATTGGCCCGCTGAGGATCTCCCATGATTGGTGGAAACTAATTGCGGAAGATTCAAAGTGGTGCCATTGGCCGTGGCCGCGGCGGCTTGGGAATAAAATCCGCAGTTTTTCCCCCGGAACCCGAGCTGTTCTCGGGACAATAAATGAGCTGAACCAAGTCACTGAGTCCTGGTCTCCTTGCCGCGCCGGACATAACACTGACGATGAAGGTGGAATTCCAAGGCTAATCCCCCACCAACACGTGTCCGGAGGAAGCGAGACTGACGAGATGGCCACCATCGCACCACCCGTGCCCTTCAATCCTGCTTCTGAGGACTGGGAATCATACACCAACAGATTCCTCATGTTCCTCGAATGTAGCAACATGAAGGATACCGCTGGGCCGAAGAAAAGAGCTATCTTCCTGACACACTGTGGGCCTGCAGTATTCAAGATGGTAAAAGCTCTAGCGAAACCCGCGGACGTCAAGGAGATGGACTGGGCCGACCTCAAACCATTGCTCCGGAACCACTATGCCTCCATCGTGCCCACCCTCATCAGGCGGCATGATTTCTACCAGCGGGACCAGAGAGCGGGTGAAAGCATCAGCGATTTTGTGGCTGAGCTACGAAGCCTAGGAGGCATGTGCGGGTTCTTGGACATGGATGAGGCCCTACGGGACTGCATCGTACTCGGACTCTGAGACCCAGTCCTACAGAGCCGACTGATGGCCAAAGGAGACATCGCCCTTGCCGACGCCATCGCTGAAGCGACCGCAGCCGAGGCAACCCGGAAATCGGTGAACCGCATGCAGAGACCAGACACTGGAGACCACACCGTGACTGCTGACCCAGGACAGGTGACCAAGGCCCAACTGGAAGCAAGTCACTGCGAGACCACCACCCATCATGGCGAATTCCACTCCACCTCCGACACCACGGACGAGGAGCAGGAGATCCACCGGCTCCAGATGGGACGTGACCAGCGCAATCGGCGGGGTCGTAAGTTGGGGACCACTTGTGCTGGGTGCGGAGGTGACCACCCTCAAGCAGAGTGCCGTTTCTTCGATGCAGTCTGCCGGCACTGTAACAAAAAGGGTCACATCGCCCGAGTCTGCCAATTGAGGAAGGCCTACAGCCCCAGATGGCGGGACCACAGTGAGCGGAGATGGGACAGCACACCCCCCAGAGCCAGAGATCGCCAAACGACAGCCGATGGGACCAAAGTGGATGGAACCGATGAGGTGGTGAAACCCGGCGGAAGGAGGAAACCCACCAGACAGTCATCATCGGCCACGCATCAACCATCAATGCCCGAAAGGTCTACGTGGAGGTAGGCATCGAAGGCGAGCCATGCAAAATGGAGGTGGACTCCGGGTCCTACCTCTCCATGGTCGCCTGGCAAGAAATCAAGCGCTTGGTGCCTACCATCCACAAGAAGGGACTGGAGAACCAGAGACTAATAATCAAGGACTACCAGGGAAACTGCATGCTGGTAGTCGGAACTGGACAATTCAAGGTAACATTAAAGGGCCGCACCACAAGGCTTCCCCTGACGATCGTGCACCGAGACCGACCCAGCCTTTTGGGACTACAATGGTTCGCACCGCTCGGCATCGAAGTCACGGGCATTAACCACACCGCCGAGACCGACTGGGAACAGCAACTGGCACGGGACTTCCAGGAAGTGTTCAACGGCACCCTAGGCAAGTACTGAGGGCCCCCCATCTCCTTTAGCCTAGACCCCAACATTCCCCCGATACGCCTAAAACCAAGGCGGGTACCCTTTGCACTCAGGCCAAAAATAGACGAACAAATTGACAAGCTCGTCAAGCAAAGGGTCCTACAACCAATCGACCATGCCCGGTGGGAGACCCCAATAGTCATCCCAGTCAAGCCCGATGGTTCGGTAAGAATCTGCGGGGACTATAAGGCCACCCTAAATTGCACCTTACAACAAAGCACCTACCCCATCCCAGTAATGCAGCACCTTCTACACTCACTGGGGGGAGGCAAGGTTTTTGCGAAGCTCGACCTGGCACAATCATACCAACAGCTGCCGGTCGAAGCAGAAACCGCTGAGGCGCAAACCATAGTCACCCACCGGGGAGCGTTTCGCTGTAACCGACTCCAATTTGGAGTCAGCGTGGCACCTGGGATTTTCCAGAGCCTCATGGAGAGGCTGTTGCAAGGAATTAAGGGGGTGGTGCCCTACTTTGACGACGTGCTGGTGTCGGCAACCAACCAGCTAGAACTAGAGGGTCGTCTAAGGGAGGTGCTAACGAAATTCAAGGAAACTGGTCTAAAAGTGAAGAGAGAGAAATGCCAGCTTTACACAGAGCGGGTCAAGTTCCTAGGATACCTCCTAGACCGGCATGGCATCCACCCAACCGCAAACAAAATCAGAGCTATTAAGGAGGCCCCCATGCCCAGGAATAAATCTGAACTGCAGGCATTTCTGGGACTGCTTAATTTTAACAATATTTTCCTGCCCCAAAAGGCGACCGCAGTGGAGCCTTTGCATCGGTTTTTGGACAAGGCAGCCACCTGGACTTGGGGGAAACGTGAGGAAGCCACCTTCAGGAAAACCAAGGACCTGCTCACCTCGGATGCCATCCTCATCCAATACAATGAGACCCTACCACTTGCCGTCACATGTGACGCCTCACCCTTCGGCATCGGCGCCGTCCTCAGTCACACACTCCTGGATGGAAGAGAAGCACCCATCACTTTCTTTTCGAGGATACTCACCAAACCAGAGAGGAACGATAGCCAGCTGGACAAGGAGGCCCTGGCCATCATCGCAGCAGTGAAGAGGTTCCATGAGTACCTTTACGGCCGCACATTCACCATTATCACAGACCACAAGCCGCTGCTGGGCATCCTGGCAGGGAACCAGGCCACCGCGAACATCCTATCTCCCAGAATGACAAGGTGGTCCAAATTCCTTGCTGCCTACAGCTCCCGGCTCACACACCGACCCGGTAAGACTATCACCCATGCAGATGCTTTGAGCCGCTCGCCATTACCCGACCTAGACACCGACCCAGCACCCATGATGAGCACCCTCAGCATAGAGACTCTGCCCGATCTACCCATAACTGCGTCAGACATTGCCCGAGAAACTAATAAAGACAAACGTCTGGCACGGGTGTTACATTGGGTAGAAAAAGGGTGGCCGGAAAAAGACGACGACGAAGTATTCAAGACATTCCAGAACCGGCAAACAGAACTCTCGCTACAAAAAGGGTGTGTACTGTGGGGGGATAGGGTTGTTATTCCGGAAAAACTATAAGGGAAGGTATTGGGCTTGTTACACGAGGGGCACCCAGGCATAGTTAGAACGAAAGCCCTGGCCTGAAGTTATTCTTGGTGGCCAGTGATGGACAAGCAAATCGAGGCCTGGGTGGCAAGATGTGAACGCTGCCAAAAAACCAGACCGAGCCCTCCCACGGCACCGATCCTGGAATGGGAAACTCCCAGGGGACCATGGTCCAGGATCCAACTAGATTTTGCTGGGCCCACTAAGGGACATACATTCCATAACGGTAGGCGCTTACTCCAACTGGTTGGAGGTAAGCAACATGAAAACCACCACTACAGAGGCTGTGACCAAGGAACTTACCAAGCTATTCGCAACCAACGGCCTCCCAGATGTCATCGTGTCAGACAACGGGCCCCAATTCACCTCGCTAGAATTTGAAAAATTCCTAGCGGAACGGGGCATACGACACGCATTGACAGCTCCGGCACATCCGGAGGTGAACGGAAGGCGGAACGGATGGTTCAATTTATGAAAAAAACCATCCAAAAAATCGAACACGGGGAAATCCAAGAAAAAATAAATAAAATGCTCTTCATACAACATATAACCCCAAACACAACAACGAACAAAAGCCCGGCAGAGCTACTAATGGGGAGTAAAATAAGGTCCCCACTAGACAGGCTGCACCCCACATACAACCCGGAGAGACCCCCCAACTCCTCTAGCAAGCACCGGTCCTTTGCACCAGGCGATGCCGTCTACGCAAAGAACCTAACCGGAGACCCACTCTGGGTACCAGCAACCATAACCCAACTAACAGGCCCCTGCTCGTACCGGCTGCAAATAACCAATGGACGAGCCTGATAACGCCACATTGATCAACTAAGATCGAGAACAATCACAGGAAACACAACTGATACGCAACCAAACACAGACAACCCCCTTAATACAAGCCAAGAGGGGAGGGAATACCCCGGGAACCAAAACCCAATAGAAAGAAACCAGCAACACTTACCGACTGACAGCCAGCTCGAAGCCTCACCAGGAAGAAGCAGCCAGCCCAGCTCAACTAGCCCAGAAAGACTAAACAGGAGCGGTGGAAACTGCAGCTCAACCAGCCCAGGTAGACTGGGAGGGAGCTGCAACAAGACGCCTGGCGACACCTTCCAGGCGGTTCCATCGACGAGGCCGAGAGCGACAGAGAACCCGACCGAACCGGCTGGAAGCCAAACAACAACTGACCTGTGCAGGTCCAGTAGGCAAGTACGGAGCCCCACCTACTTACGGGACTACGTCACATAGGACTGAACCAAGAGGGGAGGGGTGTTCTGTACGGTCATTTACATTTTTGTAAATGCCGTGCTGTGATTGGTCAAAGTGCGCAGGGATCTGATTGGTCGAGCGAGCCACTCTGATTGGCCCGCTGAGGATCTCCCACGATTGGTGGAAACTAATCGCGGGAGATTCAAAGTGGTGCCATTGGCCGCGGCTGCCGCGGCTTGGGAATAAAAAGCCTCAGTTTTTCCCCCAGAACCCGAGCCATTCTCGGGACCAATAAATGAGCTGAACCAAGTCACTGAGTCCTGGTCTCCTTGCCGCACCGGACATAACACTACGTGACTGACCCGCTTTATGATTGTTGCGAGTTATGACCATGATGAACAACATCCATTATGGTTATAACTCGAGGGCCACCTGTAGTTGGGATAATATAAATGTAGAATAACACACAGCAAAATTAACTTTAAACAAATATTTATCTCTCTCTTCAACCATTTTGCACATTCTTGTTATCCGGGATCACACATGATCAAATCAAAGCTATATAAATACTTATAATAAGCCAGCAATTCTGAATATTTTCCTCTCAGGAAGTTAAACTAAGTAACCTCACAGTGAGCCACAGATACGGAAATTCTTAGAACTGCCAAATCACGATGTTCAGATGCTATGTCCAAATATAATTTTTCTATATGAGTAGAATAGAATAGAATAGAATGTGTAGTGTAGTATAGGGTAGGGTAGGGTAGGGTAGGGTAGGGTAGGGTAGGGTAGGGTAGGGTAGGGTAGAATAGAATAGAATAGAATAGAATAGAATAGAATAGAATAGAATAGAATAGAATAGAATAGAATAATCAAGTTGGAGGACATTGAAGGTATTCTAATGAATAGAATAGAATAATAGAGTTGGAGGGACCTTGAAGGTCTTCTAATCAATAGAATGGAATGGAATAGGATAGAATAGAATAGAATAGAATAGAATAGAATAGAATAGAATAGAATAGAATAGAATAGAATAGAATAGAATAGAATAGAATAATCAAGTTGGAGGGACCTTGAAGGTATTCTAATGAATAGAATAGAATAGAATAGAATAGAATAGAATAGAATAGAATAATAGAGACTTCCGGTTTTGCGTGGCTTCGGCAGCAGCAGGAATTTGCTTGTCTGCAATTCCTGCTGTGCTTGCTGCCAAGGTGCCCCCGATCCAAATGGGTCTGGGGGATATGGCTGCCCTGTAGAGGCAGCCGAAGAGAGAGGGGATCCGGACAGTGTCGCAGACCCCCTCCCCAGCCGGAAAAACCCCTTTTTCCCAAGGTGGTGGAGCAGCGGTCAGTGATGGCCATCACAAAGAAGCCTGCAGCCGGGTAAGATTTGTGCTGGAGGTTGCAGGAGGAAGTGAAAATTTGGCTGAGCCGAGACAACAACAACTCTTAATTACCCTGGAAACTGAACTGTTTGAATTGCCTGAGGATACATTGTTTCCCAAAGAAGACTGGAAAGCTGCTGTTAAAGCTGTTAAGGGGGAAATTTTTTTTTCTTAACTCTCCCTCCCCATAGAAATAGCAGACAGAGATCTGGAAAATCTACTTGGGCATGGAAGGTAACTCAATTTGAAATTTAAAGCCAAGGGATTAAGGATTTCTGGACATTGGATTTTTTTAAAAAAAACTTAAAATTGATTTGGTTTGCTTTGTGACTTTGAGATCTTTGTGAAATTTTGTTTTTTTTAAAAAAGGGACTAAAGACATTAGTGTTGCGTTAAAAAAGAAAGAAAGAAAAAATGGCATTATCTTTTGAAGGACTACAAATGGAATTTCAAAAACTGAAAAATCAAGATAAGGGCTCATTTGTATCTATCTTTTGCTTTTTGGAAATGGTGATTTCAACCTACCAAGAAATACTACAGGAAGGCTGGGATGAACGAGAAGAAGCCATCTTTAACGGACAAGCACACTTAGTGGAGGAAGAAAAACAAAAAGGGGTCAAGGAACTTAAAAAAGCAACCAAGAAAAAGAAAAAGGAGATGAAAAAGCGATATGATGTCAGAAAGCAACAGAAAAGAGAAATACAACAGAGAGGGAAGATTAAGAGAGTGAAATTGGAGAGATGGGGGGGGGGTCAAAAAGTTAGAATGGAGAAGAAAGAAAGGGGGAAAGGAAAGAGATGTTATAAAGGCTTTAAACAAGATGCAAAAAAAATTTTTTTTTTTTCAGAGATAAGGGGTGAGATAATCTTTTTTAAAAAAATGATTCTGCAAAAGTACATAAAAATGCATTGTAGACATTAGTATTTGAAGCTGAGTTAGAAAATTAGAATATTATATCATTTAAAAATGTATTAAAGCGAAATCATGATTTAATTATAGAGTTTAATTTCTTAATTTCATAATAGTATGAAATAGTATTTTTATTGTTTAAGAATTAATAATAGAATTTAATTTCTTATGAAACATTGCTTTTACTATATTATAAATTTAATATTTCTTTTTTACTTGTTTTTAGTTTTATTATTACTTATTAAACTCAATATTATTTGTTTGTTTTACTATTTTGAAATGTAATACTTTGAATGTACGGAGCAGAATCAGAAAGGAAAATATGTATTATTTTAAGTGTTATTTAAGGGGAAGATAAAAAGTTGTCATACTTCAATCTGGGTTTACAGGAGAAATATTGTATTAAATAGAAAGGATAAGTAGGTGATTGAAAGAAAACAGACGAAAGATGCAAATATAATTATTTAATTGAGATGGAACAAATAAAATAGAATTAAAAGAATGAGTAGGAGAGAGAAAATATATGGAAAATAGAGAATGTTAAATAAGATATGAGATAGTATATTAAGTGAGTATAAATTTTGATTGATGTCTGTATAAAAAGAGTTAACTCGGGGTAAGCCGCCTTCCAAAAAGAAGTTTTATGCATTTATGTTTTGTGTAATGTTTGTTTAAGTCTGACAGGATGTGGAAGAATACTAATGAAAATATATTCAATGAGTATATATTTTTAAGACAGAAGAAATATGACTAAATAGAACGAAAGGGAGTAATAAAGAAAAGTTTTGAAAAGATATGAAGTTGATTAGATAAGATAAATATATATATAGAAGTGTGATAATTTGGAATTATCTTCTTTTTAAATAAGATGGTTTATTTGTTTCTTCTAGAAAAGATATTTTATGTTACTACATCCTATGTTTTGTTTGTGTGTGTTAAAAAAAATTAATAAAGCCTGTTATAAAAAAAAGAATAGAATAGAATAATAGAGTTGGAGGGACCTTGAAGGTCTTCTAATCAATAGAATGGAATGGAATAGGATAGGATAGGATACGATAGGATAGGATAAGATAGGATAGAATAGAATAGAATAGAATAGAATAGAATAGAATAGAATAGAATAGAATAGAATAGAATAATCAAGTTGGAGGGACCCTGAAGGTATTCTAATCAATGGAATAGAATAGAATAGAATAGAATAGAATAGAATAATCAAGTTGGAGGGACCTTGAAGGTCTTCTAATCAATGGAATGGAATAGAATAGAATAGAATAGAATAGAATAGAATAGAATAGAATAGAATAGAATAATCGAGTTGGGGAGCCTCCTCACTAATGGACCATGGATCGTAACTCTCTGTGGCTATAGTCTGTGCTCTTTCATTGGAGAGCCCTGATTATTATGATTAGGGGCTGAAGCTGCCTTGGAGGGGTGGCAAAGTAAGGGGAAGCCACAAGCCAGGTTGAGGGGAGACACATCTCCCCCCCCAGGCTTGGTCCTTTTCCCCCCGAAGACGACTGCAGCAGTGGTTTAAAATGGCCACCTCGAAGAGGAGGACTCAGTTGGATTAAGATTTGTGCAGGAGGGAAGAAAGAGGTGGATAACATCTGAACTGGGACAATTGGGCAATACAACTAAACAAAAGTACCCCGGGATTGAGGAAACATGGATTTTTTAAGAAAAGAAAAGTGAGTGGCAAAATTACAAAGGGACCGGGGGGGGGGGGAGGAAATGAAAATATCTTTGCCAGCTAAACGGGGCTTCGAACTGAGAAAGGAAGAAGCCAGAACTAAAGATTTAACTAAATTGGACTAAAATATTTTGGGAATAAACAGGCATAAAATAAAGCTGGATTTAAGATTGTCAAAAAATAATAATAATAAAATTTATAAATTGGAGACTGGACTGTGCTGGAATATTGAAGTTCGAAAAACCCTAAATAAAAAATAGGAGAAAAGGTGAAGACTTTGTATAATGGAGAGTGCCACCTTTTGACAAAAACTTGATCTCAAACAAAAGGGAAAGCATCCTGTTTCTGAATGAGCTTGTGTGGATATAACATTAAAGAAATATTGAAACAAAGTAAGAATCTTAAAAAGTGAAAGCAGAACCAGAATAAAGGAAAAAGCAAGGAAAGACTGACTGTGGGATTGATTGAAGTTTTTGGTATAGACCCTGGGCTGGAATAACTGAGAACTTTATAAAATTGGAAGAAGAAAGAAGGAAAGTAAAAGTGTTTTTTTTTTGGTGGACTTTAACGATCATAAAATATAAGAGTGTGTAATGATGATATCTCTTCGGTAATTAAAAATGGAACTTAAAAATATGAGAAAATTACTGCAGGAAAGAGGCGAATCACTTTGCTCTGTGTTAGAAAAAAATGGAAATGGCGATTGAAGAACAAGAAGAAAGAGATTCGGAGGAGGAGGAGTCAACTCAAGGAGAAGACATTGAAATAGACAATTAACACAAAGAACACTACAAAGAAGTGGGGAAAGAAGGAAGGTTAAAAAGTTGAGATTTAAGAAGGCAATCAAAGGGAATACCTGTGAAGTCTGGAGAGGTAGAAAGACCCAGCAGAAAAGGGGAAAGGAAGATATCAAGAAAGAGAGGGATATAAACTGGAATGAGAAAAGATATGGGAAAAAGAGGGGGAGGAGAAGCAGTAAGAAACAGGCAGATGAAATAAAGAAATATGGAAATAGTAAAATGTTGAAAAGATTTTTTTTTTTCAGAGATAATGGTTGATGAATTAAAAAGGGGATTCTGCAGGGTGACAAGGGGTAATAAGAATATTTCTGCAATTAAAAATATTTAGAAAATAGGGTAATATAGATACTGATAACTCCTATTAAAAATCAAGGGGGGGTTTCCGGTTCCACGTGGCTTCGGTGGCAGCAGGAATTTGTGACCGTTCGCGATTCCTGCTGCGCTTGCCGCCGAGGTACCCCCGATCCAAATGGGTCAGGGGGATATGGCTGCCCTGTAGGGACAGCTGAAGAGAGAGGGGAGCCGGACAGGGGCTTGGGGGTGTCGCAGACCCCCTCCTCCTCCGGAAAAACCCCTTTTTCCCAAGGTGGTGGAGCGGCGGTCAGCAATGGCCGCCACGAAGAAGCCTGCAACCGGGTAAGATTGTGCTGGAGGAAGCAAGTAAAGTGAAAGTGCTGTCTGAGCCGGGTCAATCAACATCTTTTAAACTCGCTGCAACTGAGCTGTCTGAATTGCTGGAGGATACATTGTATCCCTAAGAAGATCGAAAGCGGCGGAGAAGCTGTTAAAGGGAACTTTTTTTTTTCTTCACTCTCCTACCCCATGGAAACAGCAGATGAAAATTTGAAATTTGTTTGGGCACTGAAGGTGAACTATTCTGAAAGTTAAGGGACAAAAGAGTTCTTGGACATTGGACTTTAAAATTTAAGAAATTGGAAAACCCTTATTAGAGGTATGGATTTCTGATCATTTAAAAATTGATGTTGCAAATGGGAAGGGAGAGGAAAAAAATTGGAGCAGAAGTGGAAAAAGGAGGAGATTGCCTAGAATCTCAAAGAAATATATATGGTAATTGGACCTCTTTGATTAAACAGTAACCCCAGAAAGAGAAAGAGAAGAAGGAAGAAAAGTATTAACTTTTGGAACTTTTTTTTGAATTATTTTTGATTAAAAATACTTGGTTGGTTGTTTGGGGGAAAGTTTCTCTTTTCAGGATGGCATCGCTTGTGGATGAACTAAAGACTGAATATCAAAAATATAAAAAGGAAGAACAAGATGGAAAAGATACTTTGGTCACTTTATTTCAATTTTTAGAAATGGCGTTATGTACTTATGAAAAGTTGATTACGCAGCAGAACAAAGAAGAAGAGGAACAAGAAGCCATCTTTGATGAACAATGGGTTTTTTCCGGGGAGGAGGAGAAAGAGGATAAGAAAAAGGGGATTTTAAGGTTTGAAAAAACAACCAAAAAAGAGAAAAATGAGAGGAAAGGTGGGTGCAAGGTTGGAAAGCAAAGGAAAGGGAGTAAGAAAAGGAAGGAGGAGAGACAAAGGAGTAAAAAGGGCAAGGAGAAGAATAAGCAAGAGAGAAAGGGGGGGAGGAGAAGCCTCAATGGTAGGAAGCAAGTTCTAAAGAAAAAAAGTTTATTCAGAGACAATGGGTGAATCTAATTAAGGATAAAAGGGGGATTCCGGAAGGTACATAAGATTGTGTTTTTATATGTGTATTTAAATAAAATTTATTGTGTAATTTTAGAATCTACTAAACAGAATCCCAAGATAAATTAAGTGCTATATGAAGTACTTTTAAGTTAGGGTAATGAGTTAAAGGCATCACTCCAATTAGTGTATAGGAGAAGTATAGTAAAAGAAAAAAGATGAATGGATAGTTGGAAATAGAACAGACAAAGAATGTTATTGAAAATGGTAATAAGATATAGAAGGATATATAAAGGTTTTGTTATGTTTTTTGGGGTTTTGTATGTTGATAAAAGGCAATAAAATTTTAATTAACAAGAAATAATCTGGATGAAAAGGAGAAGTTGGGATAAGATATGAAGTTAAATAGATGAAGGAAATATTGATATTATAATTGGGAATTATTATGTTCTATTAGTTTTCTTCTTTAATTATTACTATTTTTTTTTTAAGAAAAGAATTTATAAGCTGTTATGCCTTGATTGTTTATGCACTGTTTTTGTAAAATTAATAAAATTGGTTTATAAAAAAAAAAGAAAATGATAATAAGATATGGAAGGATATATAAAGTAAATATGATGTTTGAATTTGTGTCTGTGAGAAGAGTTTTAACCCGGGACCAGGCAGCCTTCAGAAAAGATGTTTTAGTTTTGTTTTTGTTTTTTTCTATGTTCTGTGTTTTGTATGTTTATGAAAGGCAATAAAATTTTAATAAGCAAGAAATATAATTTGGATAAAAGAAGAAGTCTGGATAAGATATGAAGTTAAATAGATAATGTAATTATTGATATTACAATTTGGAATTATTTTGTCTGTTCTATTGGCTCTCTTCTTAATTATTATTATTATTATTATTTTAGAAAAGATTTTCCAAGTTGTTATGCCTGGATTGTGTATTGTTTTTTGTAAAATTAATAAAATTTGTTTAAAAAAAAAAAATCAAGGGAGAAAAATATGCTGCGGAATCCAAAAGAAAAGATGTAATGATTATTATTGTAACTTCTTAAAAATAATGGTTTATTGTGAATCAAGATGAGGGAATAAAGGTATATTTTAATCATTGAGGTGTCACACTCAAAGCAATAAAAGGCGGGAAACCTATACTTGTTTTTTGTTTTTTTTTTAGTGTTAAAATTTGTATTAATCTAGAATTTATAAAAAGAATGTGTAATGGAAAGGGAATATGGCAGACTAAAGAACCAACTAAATTAATAAGTTAATATAGACTATTAAAAGCAAGGAGAGACATTGGTAACTTTTATTATTATTATTATTATTATTATTATTATTATTATTATTATTAGGCAAACACATATTGTTTATCTTCATTTTTAAAATAAATATTAAAATTTGGAATGGAAAAGGTAATAATAGAATTAAGTATGCATATATGAATGTATAATTACTGTCATATTTGTATGTAAAGGTGATGACCCGGAAATATATTGTCCACTAAAAAAAGATTTTTGTTTTTAATGTGAAAAACTGAATAAAATTTGTTTAAAAAAAAAAGAAGAGTTGGAGGGACCTTGAAGGCCTTCTAATCAATAGAATGGAATGGAATAGAATGGAATAAAATAGAACAGAACAGAACAGAACAGAACAGAACAGAACAGAACAGAACAGAACAGAACAGAACAGAATAGAATAGAATAGAATAGAATAGAATAGAATAGTAGAGTCATAGGGACCTTGAAGGTCTTCTAATCAATGGAATGGAATAGAATAGAATAGAAGAGAATAGAAGAGTCAGAGGGACCTTGAAGATATTCTAATCAATAGAATGGAATGGAATGGAATTAGAATAAAACAGAACAGAACAGAATAGAATAGAATGATAGAGTTGGAGGGACCTTGAAGGCTTTCTAATCAATAGAATGGAAGCAAATGGAATGGTATGGTATGGTATGGAATAGAATAGAGTAGAATAGAATAGAATAGAATAGAATAGAATAGAATAGAATAGAATAGAATAGAATAGAATTTTTTATTGGCCAAGTGTAATTGGACACACAAGGAATTTGTCTTTGGTGCACAAGTTCTCAGTGTACATAAAGAAAAAATAAAATACTTTCATCAAGAATAATAAGATACAACACTTAGTGAAAGTCATAGGTTATTAATAAGCAAACAAATCCTACTAGGGAACAAATAAAACAATATAAGTTGTAAAGATACAAGCAATACAAGCAACATAGTTATAAATTGGAAGAGATAGGTAATAGGAAAGAGGAGAAGATGAGTAGTAATACAGTCTTAGTTTGACAGTGTTATGGCATTATTTGTTTAGCAAAGTGATGGCATTTGGGAAAAAACTGTCCTTATGTCTAGTTGTTCTGGTGTGCAGTGCTCTATAGCATCATTTTGAGGGTAGAAGTTGAAACAATTTATGTTTTCTTCATTGTTTTCAATGTATGGGAAAGTGAAAAAGATTTGCGTTTACTGTGCTTGCCCAGTAACAAATTAGAGCCACTTCATGAAAATCACCAGTCTTATTAGGCAGAAAAAGCATGGAATTCCAGCAAGTGCAAACCCTGAAGCAAGACGAAAAATAAATGAACGCTTACTTCATTTGCAATCCTTCTCTTTCTCAAAGCAAGACCGCTTGCTTGGTTTGGACATGCTCATCAATTATTCCATTCTGTTCAGATGTCTTCACAATCCTCTCTCTCTCTTTTTTTAAATGTACATATTCTTTTTTTTTTTAACCTTCTTTTGTTGCAAGTGCTATCATGTTCCACTTGATCGATCTATTCTAATAGCTATTTTACCTTTGGCAACTAATGTTAACCCTCAAAAGTGCATTTGTATCAAGCCAAGGTTTAAAAGACACTGAATTCCAGGAAATATAGCGAGATGAGAGGGAACACAACTGCACATATAGACACACATACTGTGAAACTAGTATCTACTGAAGAACAGTTGTCCCATGAGCCATCTCACTTTCAGTCCTCATTGAAGAAATTCCTTTGATTAAGTTGCTTAGGGTATCCTGCAGAGATCTGAAGTAGCCACTAAACCTGTTAAGATTTAGCGTTCTGCCTATTTTCCCTGTAAAGTGCTAAGAAATAATGCTATGTGGATCAAACTAAATTCAGCCAATTTTAAATGTAAACACTTGTACTCTATGTACTCTATTTTTGCCATATGCTGTAAAGACTCATCACAGTACAGTAACATCCAAAACAACCCACAATACAACATAACAAATAGCATTTATAAGCAATTGTTAGGACAACTAAATAGAGTTGGTTTTAGTTTTAGTTTTGTGCTTTTTTTCTAATTTCAAAGTTTTTAATGTTAATGATATTAATATGAATTTATGTGTGTTGTTTTGAACTTTGTTTTTTTTTTTTAACAAATTTTATTGATTTTATAGAACACAAACAAAACTAAAAGATCTTTTCTGAAGGTTGTCTGATCCCGGGTTGAAACTCTTCGCACAGACACAAATTCAAACATCATATTCACTTTATATATCCTTCCATATCTTATTATCATTTTCTTTTTTATATTATATATATAAACCATTTTTATCAATTTTATATAAACAATGCACAAGGCATAACAGCTTATAGGTTCTTTTCTAAGAAAAAATAATAAAAGAAGAAAACCAATAGAACATAACAATCCCAAATTATAGTATCAATACTTTGTCTATTTAACTTCATATCTTATCCCAACTTCTCCTTTTCATCCAAATTATTTCTTATTAATTAAAAAAATTTTTTTTTGCCTTTTTTCAATATACAACATCCAAAAAAAAAAAAAGCATAACAAAACCTTTATATATCCTTTCATATCTTATTACCATTTTCAATAATATTCTTTGTCTGTTCTATTTCCAACTATCCATTCATCTTTTTTCTTTTATTATACTTCTCCTATACACCAATTGGAGTAACGTCTATAACTCATTACCCTAACTTAAAAGTACTTCATATAACAATTTTTCTTGGAATTCTGTTTAAAAGATTCTAAAATTACACAATGAATTTTATACTCTAAATACACATATAAAAAACACAATCTTATGTACCCTCCAGAATCCCTCTTTTATCCTAAATTAAATTCACCCATTGTCTCTGAATAAACTTTTTTTCTTTAGATTTTGCTTCCCCCCATTGAGGCTTCTCCTCCCCCCTTTCTCTCTTGCTTATTCTTCTCCTTGCCCTTTTTACCCCTTTGTCTTTCCTCCTCCCTTTTCTTACTCCTTTTCCTTTGCTTTCTAACCTTGCCTCCACCTTTCCGCTCATTTTTCTCTTCTTTGGTTGTTTTTATAATTCTTAAAATCCCCTTTTTCTTATCCTTTTTCTCCTCCTCCCCGGAAAGAACCCATTGTTCATCAAAGATGGCTTCTTCTTCCTCTTCTTCTTTGTCCCAGTCCTTCTGCTGCGTAGTCAACTTTTCATAAGTACATAACGCCATTTCTAAGAATTGAAACAAAGTGCCCAAAGTATCTTCCTTTTTATATTTTTGATATTCAGTCTTTAGTTCATCCACAAGCGATGCCATTATGAAAAGAGAAACTTTTCCCAAAACAACCACAAGTATTTTTAATCAAAAATAATTCAAAAAAAAGTTCCAAAAATTAATACTTTTCTTCCTTCTTCTCTTTCTCTTTCTGGGGTTAATGTTTAATCAAAGAGGTCCAATTACCATATACCTTTCTTTGGGATTCTAGGCAATCTCCTCCTTTTTCAGCTTCTGCTCCAATTTTTTTTCCTCTCCCTTCCCACTTGCAATATCAATTTTAAATAATCAGAAATCCATACCTCCAACAAGGGTTTTCCAATTTCTTAAGTTTTTCAATGTCCAAAAATCCTTTTGTCCCTTAGCTTCAACTCTCAAAACAATTCACTTTCAATGTCCAATATGTCCAAACATTTCTGCTGTTTCCATGGGGTGGGAGAGTAGAGAAAAAAAAAGGTTCCCTTTAACAGCTTCTCCGCCGCTTTCGATCTTCTTAGGGATACAATGTATCCTCCAGCAATTCAAACAGCTCAGTTCCAACCAATTTGAAAGATGTTACTTGACCCGGCTCAGACAGCACTTTCACTCTTCTTACTTCCTCCAGCGCAATCTTACCCGGTTGCTGGCTTCTTTGTGGCGGCCATTGCTGACCGCCGCTCCACCGCCTTGGGAAAAAGGGGTTTTTCTGGAGAAGAAGGGGGTCTGCAACATCCCCAACCCCCTTTCCGACTCCCCTCTCTCTTCAGCTGTCCCTACAGGGCAGCCATATCCCCCTGACCCATCTGGATCGGGGGTACCTCGGCGGCTAGCACAGCAGGAATCGCGAGCTGTCGCGAATTCCTGCTGCCCCGAAGCCACGCGAAACCGGAAACCTGTTGTTTTGAACTTTGTTGTATGACTCCCAGAGTCACTTGATTGTGAGATGGGTAGCCTTATAAATATGTTGTTATAACATACAGTATTTATAACAAAACAAAACAATATGTATAGGTATGGACATTGCATGCTTTTAAATGTGACTTCTCGTACTTTTTTAAAAAACATATCTAACTCAAACATGCACCTATTAAAGTTTTGAGAAGAAAAGGGCAAATGCATTACTAATTCATCTGCTATGACCCTGTCTTTATTGGCAGATTAAGTCATATTTTCCTAATAAAGAAAACTTTGCTGAATTATTTTAATTGTTCCTAATGCAACAACTGAATGGCACTAGAATGAGAATAAAAATAATTAACCTGATTTCCGTCTGCAATTCTTTTTCTGAAACACCTGAAATTAAACCACATGCGAACTTTCTCTGGGGCAGTTTTACATACAAAGTAATACAGATGCAAAACTATGATCAGTGAAATAAAAAAAACTTTTTTGAGCCAAGCAAAATCAATCATCTGGCCCAACCTACTGTCACTTGATAATTTAGAGCCAATTGCAATTCAGAGCTTTTTTGCATTCTGTCTGACCTTTTTGTCTACTTGTATGAATCAAATGCCTGACTATGTCCCCAGGGTTTGATTCAACTTGCTCTCATCCACAAAAGTGGTTTGGGAAAAAAGAAATTGCCCTACTTTTGCAACCTAACATGGGCATGATTGATGCCAGTTTAACTCCTGTTAGAAGTATGCCTCCAACAATTAGGCTGTGCATCATAGACAGATGTTTCCTCAGGATAGAAATGTTGACAGCTGTTAGCTTCAAATGTGTAGTGGGACTGTTACAAAACACCTTTTTTCAAAATCATAGTGAATGGAGGATAGGCTTAGTTTGGTTTCTCAAGTAGTGGGGATTACTCTTAATAGCACTGATGTCAGGCACAAATAACAAGGAGCATTCATTGAATTCAAAGCACAGGAAAAATTATTTTTATTACCTCTATACCTCTATTATTATCTCTTTAATGGCTATTGATGGTTGAACTATTTCCTCTTTAGGGACTACTTGGGTGTCAATAATAACATCATTGTTGGATTCCTGTTCCAGTTTATGCCACCTAACCTGCTCAAGCAACATAAGCTTTCAAATATCTGAAGATCTTTCATATACAAATAGCTGTGGACATATCTGAGGAGCTATTTCACACAGAAAAGTAGTTTTAAAAACAAGCTTTCATGAAATGTCTATGGAGATTCTCTGTCATCCATGGAGCTAAAGAAGCTTCTTGGATGAGAAGCAAAATGTCTTCAAAGAAAAACTAGAAAGTCCAGTTGCCTCTTGAAAAAGAACCTTTGGGGAAAAACTTTCATTAAGTTGTCTACTTGAGGCAACTAAAGAAAAGCAAGCCAACCAAAAACGTTGGTCCACTTGTTTTATCTGACATCCCCTCAAATAGTCACGGCATGTAGAGGAACACTCTGCATTGCTTTCCATCAAAGAGAGGGGGAAATGTCATTTCTTAACTGCCCCAGCTATTGCAATGCTGAATTAATGTTTCGATATGTGTGTTACACTCATGACGAACATTTAATCTTCCAGGTACAATATTCAGTCAAGAAAAGTCATTTTATTTCCAGCTGAGTAGGCATTCTATTGTACTGAGCCAGTCAAACTTATTATTTGACTCCTTGCCAAGATGTACAGTATGGAAAGGTCATATTTTTAATAGCTTTGTACTCCATAGTAATCACATTTGTAAGCCTCGAGAAATAAACTACTTGAATATATCAATGTGCATGTTTAACCACTGCTGTGCTGCATTTAATGTAGAGTGAAGTGTGAGGTTGTTCTCTCTTTGCTTACGGGCTTTATACAGGAAGGTGTAGCCAGCTAATTGAAAGCTCATAGCCACTAAAAAAAGCATTCAGCGCAGCTACCTAATCTATGGCTGATACAGGTAGTTCTCCACTTATAACCATTCATTCAGTGACTGCTTGAAGGTATAACAGCACTGAAAAATGTGACTTATGAACAGTACTTGTTCATATTTGCAGATAATATTAAGGTAGCAGAAATAGCCAACAGACTAGATCAGGGTTCTTCAATCTTGGTCACTTAAAGACTGGTGGACTTCAACTCCCTTGGAAAAAGCACCATGACCTGGATGATTGAAAATCTCCAAAGACATCTCTGTATTTTGTTTTTTGTTTTCTTGCTTTTGCATCTATGAAATGCAGACTATTCTATTATAGTATTTATTTATAGCTTTGACATTTGTACACTGCCCAAAGTTGCTATATGTGGAAAATGGGCAGTTTCTAAATGTGATATGTAAATAAAGACACACACACACACATACACACACATATATACACATACACATATATACATATATATACATGTATGGCATTCAGCTTTGTTCGGGTATTTTCCCACGTCATAATAGTTGTGCTTTTAAAGTTGTAGCAACGTTTCAGCAGAATCTCATCTGCCATCATCAGGCTTCTGTATAGTGTTCATCTGTGAGTCAGACTTTTACAGTGGTTTCAGATTTAAATTTGGGGCAGCCTATTGCTGTGCCATAATTGTTTTTTCTTCATCCTGATTGGTTGGGAGTCTTGGTCTGTGTTTATTGGTCTTGGAGTTTGCTGTGTTCTGCTTGATTGGTGTTTCTGATATCTTCTGTCTTTTTTTTTTTTTTTGGCTCTTTTTGTATCTTGATTGGCTGGCAGCATTGTGTTACTTTATTGGAGGCCTTTAGTGCAGCTTGGCTTTGGGTAAATGGACAGCTATCATTAGTTAAGAAGCTGGGTTTCATCTGGGTGCCTGGTTGGGGTGTGTTTGAGCTGGAAGTATTACGGGGGATCTGTTTGTGCCCAGGTGTTTGCCTGGCTTGTGGTGTGGAGATTTTTTTGTTTGTGAGTGCATGCTTCCAAATGATTGACAGACTGGTGGAATCATCTCTTCTGTTCGTGCTTTCTGGTCTTTTTTCAATCTCTATGGCTTATCTGATGATTCTGTGGCTAGGGTTTTGGTGCCATTGAAGTTGATGCTATGACCTGTGGCTTCCATGTGTTAGACTAGTGAGGAAGTGTGTTCCAGCTTTTTGACTGCATTTTTGTGTTTATCCAGGCAGGTACTTATTCTTCTATTGGTCTGTCCAATGTATGTGGCTGAGCACGATGCACAGGGGACTTCATATATGCCTTAGTTTTCCAGGTCAATTTTATCTTTGGGATTTCTAAGGATGGCTGCTTTTTTTCTGTCTGTTTCGAAGACAGTCTTGATGTGATGTCTGTGTAGTACCTTACTTATTTTGTCTGTAGTACCTCTTATGTAGGGCAGAACAGCTGTTCCAATTCCTATGCAGCTGCAGAGACAACAATACTACACCAACCTGCTTCAAAATAACATTTCATCAAAGCACAGCAGCCACTAAACGTATCCTGAAAAGAACTGAAATGGCTCTACTAAGGAACAAGCTCCACAGCAAGAGATTCCAATTAGATCAGTTAAACAAAGATTTGCTAGCACTACACCTGGAATTGAGCAGCAAAATCCACCCTCTACTTTGGCACAAGATAAAACAACTTACATCTTGGAGAGCTGAATCTGCAAGCATTTACAAACAGGAAAAACTCTTGAAAAAATTAAAGAAATTAGAACATGACAAGAAAACCCCCAACAACTCACAACAACACCTGAAACAATTAGTGTGCAATGTTTCCAACAGAGAACTCACCAAAACAGAAACAGAAGTCCTAACCAAAGGATTCAATTATGTTATAGCACCCCAAAAAATTCCCACAGAATCCATCATATGTGTAGTAGAATCCAGCCTAACTAAATTAAATATAGATGAAGCTGATAAAATAAGACACCAAGTTACCAACATCTTATGCACAAACAAACCACCCAAAAGCATAAAAGAAACTTGCAGCAAAATGAAATTAAAGCGCTACAAACCCTGAAAAGAGATAGCAGCATAATCATCTTCCCAGCAGATAAAGGGAATGCCAATGTAGTAATGGACAGAAAAGACTATGAAACAAAATTGACAGACCTACTCCAAGACTCCACATACAAACCCATAAACACAGACCCAACCACATATCTGGAAAAATTAACCAAGAAGAAAATTATAACCAGCCACATAAGCAAAGAGATCCAACACACAATCATACCCAGAGAGAAATCTTCCAGATGCCCCAAACTATACGGCCTCCCAAAAATACACAAAGAAGGCATACCTCTCAGACCCATAGTCAGCTCCAGAGGAGACCACTACAAAACCTAGCTAAACATCTAGCAAAAGAGCCACAGCCCCATGCTGAAACAGCAGCTTCTCATATACAAAACTCATACCACTTCTTGGAAATGATCAAAGATCTACACGTGGAGCAAGAAGATCTGCTTGTAAGTTTTGACGTGGTTTCACTATTCACTCAAGTCCCGATAAAAGAGACCCTTGAAATCTTCAAAAATAAATACCAACCAGCTAAATACCTCATGGAACTAACAGAACACTGCTTAACCAACACATATTTCATATACAAAGGACAAAGATACAAACAAATTGAAGGAGCCCCCATGGGATCACCACTGTCACCTGTCATTGCAAACCTGTTCATGGAAGAATTTGAATCCGGAGCCCTGGCCAATGCCATCCTCAAACCCAAACTATGGTTAAGATATATCGATGACACATTCGTGATTTGGTCCCATGGACAAGAAAACCTAAACAATTTCCTAACACACCTAAACAGCGCATACCCCAAAATCAAGTTCACCATGGAAACAGAAACAAACAAACAACTACCATTCCTAGATGTACTAATCTACAAAAAAACAGATGGCACACTAGGACACACCATATACCAGAAGAAAACACACACCAACCTCTACCTCAACGCCCAATCCCACCACCACCCAGCACAGATAAACTCCATGGCTAAAACACTAATTACTAGAACCAAATGCCTGGCAGACAAGACACACATTAAGACTGAACTATGCACCCTGACTAAAATATTGACAGCCAACGGCTTCCACAAAAGCAAAATCACCAACTTGATCCACAAAAACACACTGAGACATAATAGAGACCCAGAAGATGAACAGACCCATGGAACAGCTGTCCTGCCCTACATAAGAGGCACTACAGACAAAATTAGTAAGATTCTATACAGACATCACATCAAGACTGCCTTCAAAACAGACAGAAAAATAGCAGCCATCCTCAAGAACCCCAAAGACAAAATTGACCTGGAAAACCAAGGCATATATGAAGTCCCCTGTGCATCATGCCCGGCCACATACATTGGACAGACCAATAGAAGAATAAGCACCTGCCTGGATGAACACAAAAATGCAGTCAAAAAGCTGGAACACACTTCCTCACTAGTCCAACACATGGAAGCCACAGGTCATAACATCAACTTCAATGGCACCAAAACCCTAGCCACTATAGAAAATCCCAGCCACAGAATCATCAGAGAAGCCATAGAGATTGAAAAAAGACCAGAAAGCATGAACAGAAGAGATGATTCCACCAGGCTGTCAATCATTTGGAAGCCGGCACTCACAAACAAAAAAAATCTCCACACCACAAGCCAGGCAAACACCTGGGCACAAACAGATCCCTCCTGATACCTTCATCTCAAACACACCCCAACCAGTCACCCAGATGAAACCCAGCTTCCTAACAAATGATAGCCGTCCATTTACCCGAAGCCAAGCTGCACTAAAGGCCTCCAATAAAGTAACACAATATTGCCAGCCAATCAAGATACAAAAAGAGCCAAAAAAACAGATAGAAGATATTAGAAGCAGAACACAGCAAACTCCAAGACCAATAAACACAGACCAAGACTCTTAACCAATCAGGAGGAAGAAAAAACCATTCTGTCACAGCAATAGGCTGCCCCAAATTTAAATCTGAAACCACTGTAAAAGTCTGACTCACAGACAAACACTATACAGAAGCCTGATGATGGCAGATGAGATTCTGCTGAAACGTTGCTACAACTTTAAAAGCACCACTACTATGACATGGGAAAATACCCGAACAAAGCTGAATGCCAGACATGTAAGTACCCATGAAAACTTAAGAAAATATATAATATAATATAATATAATATAATATAATATAATATAATATAATATAATATAATATAATATAATATAATATAATATAATATAATATAATAATATAATATAATATAATATAATAATATATTATAATATAATATATAATATAATATAATATAATATAATATAATATAATATAATATAATATAATATAATATAATATAATATAATTAATATAATATAATGTAATGTAATGTAATGTAATGTAATGTAATGTAATGTAATGTAATGTAATGTAATGTAACTTTTACCATAGCTTTTGAGCTGTGGTTTGAATTTCCCAGAATAGATTTATTGTTGGGTCTAATTTTATATAATTTTTATTAACGTTTACAAATCTAAACCTAATAAAAATTAAGAATATTATAGGAAAAAATAAAAAGTACAGAGAAAGGTAGGTATAATAAACTATTATCCTGCCTTTATTACTGTATAAATAACTCAAGGCAGCAAGGATACATACTATTCCTTCCTACTCCTATTTTCCCAGCATAAAGGTACATGTACACATGTTATATAAAGAAATAATTTTCCCTCCCTCCAGACAGATACAAACCAGTAACTCATTACCTTCTCTCATATTTTAATAAAAGATTTCTTTTTCCCCATCTTTTATCAATAGACAAATTATAAAACCTCATCATGCAGTCTAAATCAGCAAAAGTCTATTAAGAGCTATCAAGAAAAACACTGTATATTACACACTTAAACTTAATTAAATAAATCAGTTTTATAATGGTTTCCTTTCAACACAGTAACTTATCATTTTCTCTAAAAATACAGCAAAAGACATCTCTTTCCTTTTCTGTTATCTATAAGTAAATCTTTAATACTTCACTTTTCCACAAGATGATTTCCAAGTTAGTTTCAAAATCTTCATGTATATTTTTATAAAATGTTAAACAACCCACAGGAAATATTATTTCAAGTCTATCTGGTTCTTAATCAATTTTTAACTTTCCAAAATCAATGTTCTAATCACTCTTTTGCTGTTTATTCAAAAATATTTTTTTAACTTTCAAAAAATATCTTTCATCTAAGATGGAAGGAAACTTATCCAGTGTCATAAAACTTGTTCTTCTGAAGATTCTTAACATCCAGTAGCCAATTAACAAGCTATTTTCTAAGATGGTGGTCCTGGCCCCTTCCATGCTCCTGAGAGAAATTCAAGGAACCAATCCATTCACAGGTTCTTCTTTTGAGCACAGCTATTGGCTTCCTTATGCAACCATTTTTAGTCTGCCATTGCTTATTCACAAGTTTCACAATTTACCGTTATGTCCTGAGGTCATGAAGTAGAATAGTGTTGATGTGTGATGCCTACTCACTTTGTCTTCAAGTCAGAATCTATAATCATAATTTGAATATAGCAAGGAAATCATTATTGGCTTGGCTTTAGTTTGTCTAGTTTGAAAAAAAACAACTTATTAAACTGGAAATTGAAAAAATGAATTAGGACGTCCTGTTTATTTTGTAACCAATAGATGTAATCAATCTATTGAATTAATTCAGCAAATAAATAAATAGAGAGGAAGAATATATGAGTCTGAAATATTAGCCCTAGCTATTAAATCATTATTTTCTTATCAATTATTAGGCTGCATAGTAGCTTAGATGTGTCCAAACAAAGTATAGATTAAATATTTTTTTCTGTTTATTGAAATAATTCATCATCTATCACCTTTACTACTATATTTTCAAAATACTCAACTGTTTGTCAATGCAGGAAATGTTTGGTTGCAATTTCTCCCACATTTTTCTATTCATGGATGATTTTAGATTGTGTTAAATGTCCAGGAAATGGCAAGAATGCAAAGCAAGAAGTAACCTGAAAATTTTAATGGAGAGAAACACTCTTTCCATAATAATTTGAACATACTGGAAGGATCAGGGAAAAGAGGCATTTCTTTCAGCATTTCAGCTAACCAGAGGTCTTTGTAATTTTAGCTTGGCTTCTATTTTTTCAATTTTGTGGTAGCAGTTATTATAAATTGGCTTAGAGTCAATGCCCAATCTGATTGGCTGCAAGATTTACTAAGAAATAGCACAATAGCTGGGAATTGAATGTCTGCCAAAGACACTAATTAATATCAATTGTATTGATGTTTTTCTCTGATACAGGACCATGTCAGCCTTCAACAATAATGACAAGTTATCCTGTACACAGCAATATCTCTTAAGGTCCCTGATCTCATTTGACCCAGCCAATCAAGGACTTAGGGAAGTCTGTCCTTTTTTTTTTTCAATTTACTTTCCTTGAATTTTGATTGATACACTAAACTAGATTGTGTTGGCCTTTATTGTTTGATTTCTTTGTGGCATATTGAGAAGGACAAAGAACTGAAGTTCTTGCCAGTCCCTGCTGTGGCACAAATCTGAACAAAGTTTATAACAAAGCACAGCATCTATTATCTGCAATACATGGATTCTTCGACTTGTGACCATAGTTGTGATGATTATTTCTAATACTAAGCAAGGTCATGTTTACATGGGTCATAATATCATGAAGCAAATCCAGCTTTCCTCATTGACTTTGTTTGGCCAAAGCTGGCTGGGAACGTCACAAAGGGTAATCATTTGAGCCTTCTGTTTTTGTGCCTTTCCCCCTCCCAAGCTTGATAATTTCTTTAAAATGTCTAATATGTCTAGTTTAATGAAAAGAAGGACTAAGAGTGAAATGATAGCAGTGATCTAATATTTGAGGGACTGCCATATTCTCCAAAGCAGCTGAAGGCAGAACAAGAAGTAATAGTTGGAAACTAAGCAAGGAGAGATCCAATCTAGAACTAAGGAGAAATTTCCTGACAGTGGGAACAATTAACCAGTGGAACAATTTGCCTTCAGACATTGTGGGTGCTTTATTACTGGAGGTTTTTAAGAAGAAACTAGACAGCAGTAGTCTGAAATGGTACAGTGTCTCCTGCCCAAGCAAGGGATTGAACTTGAAGACATCCAAGGTCCCTTCCAACTCTTTTATTCTGATAAAATATTTTTATTGATTCCATTCATCTGATAAAATGGACTAGATCTATGGAAGTGTATATTAACATTAGTCATCAAAATCTCCCTTCTTTCAAGAAGGTAGTTGCTATTAAAAACTCAAATGTCCACCTCTTTAGAAACTAATTTTTAAGACATTTGCTTTTATTGCAAACTTCAAATTAAAGCAGACATTCAAATTGAGTTGTAACTTTTATAATAATATTCAGTGTTATTCAGTGATACAGTTGGACCAAAAGGCTAATAATTGTGAAACTGAGGAAGTGTAAGGTAAATTGCCCTTAGTTAAGAAACCATTCATCCTTTTTCTTTATCTCCAATATGGTAGCCACAATGAGTTTCCAAACAGATTTATTGGCATCTGCCAAAATCCCTGTCCTAAAAAAGCTTTCTAATTCTTGTAATTTAAAAATGTCAATTTAAAAATAAGTATGTTGCCAAGCATCCATGAGGAGTCCTTTCTCTGAGTCTGGTTGCTTTCTTGAAGACATTTCATCATCCAAGTAGGTAAGATCTCCAGAAGATGTTATTTAGTTGGGTAATGAAACATCTGCAAAAAAAAAAAAAAAACCAGCCAAGCTGAGAAACAACACTAAAGATTCCACAGTTCAACCCTGAACTACAAATATTCACCTCTATTGGCACCAAACATCACATTAATTTTGAAGCATGTCTCAAGACCTCAGAGGCATTCTTACAAGCTAAATAGGTTTAGCTGAAATTTGATTCTGGATTTGTTTTCGGATTAATGGTGTCACCCATTACTGTCAGTAGATGATTTATGAGAATTCCCAAAACATATTCTCAACATTCCAAATATATATCCACTAATTTTGACAGTTTGGAAGTTGCCACTACAGTATCTTGGTCTGAGAAAGACTATCCAGAAGCACATTAGGCTTGAAAGATTATTATGTATGTATCTTCTTCCAACTTAATAGTACAATAAAATTTTGCAGAGCGACCAAGCTGCTTTCTCACTGATGATAAATGTGGTGGGAGAGATAAGGCTGAATTTGCAGATCTTCAGCCAGACAGCTCCTAAATGGGAAAGGTAATCTCTGTCAGTTTTGAAGCCATTTAAGGCTTTCAAGATTAGTACCAACAATTTAAACTGCATCCAGAAAACCACTAGTCCAGTTCTAGGAATTATTCGATGTCTGCCTTCTGCACAAGTTTAGCAGTCTAGCTGCTTCATTTTATACCAGCTGCAATCTCCAGTCTCTTTTTAAACAGTGGCATCATGTTAAAATTATTATAATAGTTGAAATGGAATTAACCATAGAGTGAACATCTTTTCTGCTAAATAGGGACAGTATATATTCTCATCTCTTTATAATGTTACCCTTAGTGTGCTTTGTAACAATTTTTTGTTCACTCCAGTTTTCTGCTGTTAGTAGAGAAGGAACAATGCAGAGAAAATCTGCATATTGTCCTGAAATTCTTAATCAAAACATAGAAGATAAATAAAAAATAGAAGAATCCATTACAGCTTTAAACCCCACTAACAATTAATAACTAATCAATAAAGAAATGAATAATTCTACTATGTTCTTTGCATGGTACAATTTGAAAGATTTCTCATTTGAAAAATCCACTAATTTGAATTTTAGCAGCCTTTTTTCATTTTTTAAAGTTTAAAGATTTAAAGTTTTCAATGAACGTATTTGATGCTGTCTCTAGGTTTAATAATCTGTTCCATTATGAAGTTAAAGTTATCTGCAACACTTCTGATTAAGGATAGCTATTTAGCCAGGGAGGAAAAAAGTTCTGGTAACCAAATCAATTTACTTAAAAATGAACAGATATGACAGAATGGTATCAGAATATCCAATGATTTTCTTTAAAATGTTTTTAAGTTGAACTATGGATACGTCATTAGGAAGGCGGGTTGATTGTCTGTGAAAAAGTATTAGTTAAGCTTGAAAGAAGAAGCTCAATGAGCATGAAATTCACAGCAACACAAGTTCACAGTTTGAATGTGTCAAACTGTAAAATGCTAATATTTTAGTATTTAGTGAACTTTCAGACACTTTTTGAAAAGTTTGGAATGGAATCAGAAAGGAGAATTCAATTGTGGTTCTTAACCTACCATTTCTCTCTCTCTCCCCTCCCCCCCTCCTTCCCTCCCTGCTACCCATTCTCTCTCTCTTTCTCTCTTCTCTTCCATCCTCCTTCCTCGCTCTCAGTAAAAAAATTAACATTTATTTTCAAATTATAGTAGAACCTGTAATAGATCAATGAATATACATATATGTAATCATTATAGGTCAATATATATATATATTGACTACATATAAATTGATTATAATAGGTCAAGGATTTTATTTTTATTTATTTTGTCAATTGCTTACAAGATAATAGGTATAAGTAAAAACATAGTTATGAATACATGGATACATATAAGAAAAATAAAAAATAAAAGGAACAATAGGATAGGGACGGTAGGCACTTTGGTGTACTTATGCATGCCCCCTACAGACCTCTTAGGAAAGGGGTGAGGTCAATAGTAGACAGTCTAAGGTTAAAGTTTTTGGGGTTTGGGAAAGAAACCACAGAGTCAGGTAGAGTATTCCAGACATTGACCGCTCTGTTGCTGAAGTCGTATTTCCTGCAATCAGTTTTGGTGCGATTAACCTTGAGTTTGTAACTATTGTTTTCTCTTGTGTAATTATGGTTGAAGCTGAAGTATTCATTGACAGATAGGACATTGTAATGTATGATTTTATATACTATACTTAGATCGGACCAAAGGTGGTGTAGTTCTAGGTTTCCTAGGTCTAGAATTTCAAGTCTGGTGGCATAAGGTATTCTGCAACGAGTAGAGGAGTGGAGAATTCTTCTTGTGAAATATTTCTGGACTTTCTCAACAGTATTAATATCAGATATGTAATGTGGGTTCCAGACTGATGAGCTGTTTTTGAGTATTGGTCTAGCAAATGTTTTGTATGCTCTAGTTATTAGTGTAATATTACCAGAGAAAAAGCTATGTAAGATTAGGTTAACAACTTTTAATGCCTTTTTGGCTATGTAGTTACTGTTAGCTCTAGCACTTAGATCATTAGAGATCAGTACTCCAAGATCCTTGACAGAATTTGGATCATCAACAAGGTCTTGACTATTCAGCCTATATTTTATTTTCTGATTTTTTTTTGCCAATGTGTAGGGCAGAGCATTTGTTTGTTGAGATTTGAAGTTGCCATTTGTTTGACCATTCTGATACATAGTCAAGGTTTTTTTTAAAGGGTAGCAGTAAAGTCTATGGTGTTGAATAGCTTTAATCATCAGCAAAGAGAACACAGTTTCTCTTGATATGATCACAGAGGTCATTTATGTAGAGTACGAAAAGAGTTGGTCCTAGAACACTGCCTTGGGGGACATCACTGTTGACAGGTACAGAATTTGATAGGATGCTCTCAATTTTGACCATTTGTTGTCTGTTTGACAGGAATGTTTCTATCCAGTTATACAGGTGTCCAGAGATACTGTAAGATTTTAGTTTTAGGAGTAGTTTGTTGTTTACCACTGAATCAAAGGCTTTACAGAAATCTATGTAGATTGCGTCTATTGCTTTGCTCTGATCGAGTTGTGTAGTCCATATGTTTTTGTAGTGTAAGAGTTGCAGATTACATGATAGTTTTTTCCTAAAACCAAATTGTTTATTAGAGAGTAGGTTGTTTGTTTCTAAATGGAGGATGATGGATTGGTTAATAATTGATTCCATGACTTTACAGGTGACGCAGCATAAAGAGATTGGTCTGTAATTTTCAACTAGACTGGGGTCTGCCTTTTTGAAGATGGGGATGACCGTGGCTTGTGACCATAGTTTTGGCAAGGAGCTGGTCCTGAAAGATTTTTCAAAGATTATGCTTAGAGGTTTGGCAATGGCAGTGGTAGCTTTTTCAAGAAGTAGGCACATATTCCATCCGGTCCAATAGATAAGATTGTTTTAGATTGCATAGTGCTTTTTCAACATTGTCTTCTGTAAAATCGATATGTATTAAATCATTGTTGTCTGTGGTTCGACTAGGAAATACTGGGTATGATCCATTGCTGTTTACAAATACTGAGCCAAAGAATGTGTTAAAGAGGTTAGCTTTAATAGCGTTGTCATTGCAATCTTTACCATTAAGTCCTTTCAGGGGTGGGATGGATCTTGAGTCTTTTCGTTTGTTGTTTACAAAATTGTAGAAAGTGCGGGTGGAATTGGTGCGTAGAAGGTTTTCTTCTTGTTTAATGTGATAATTGGTGCATTCAGTTTTTATCTGGTAGCATAATTGTTTGTATCAGCTTTTGAAGTTGGCAATGTGACCAGATTTGTTTTTCTGCCAAAGTGATTTCTTTTTGGATTGAAGCTTCCTTATTGTTATGGGTAATTTGTTTTTTCTGGTTTTGGGAGTTGTTAATGGTACATATAGTTTTATGATTCTTTATACAGGTCAAGGATTATGTGCACACATATACATACATACCATACACACACACACACACACACACGCAAATTGATGCCATAGAAATTATGAAAATCATTTTCTTCCTATTTATTTCTGGTTGCATCCAGATAGTAGGCTAAGAACGTCTTCTGAATCTGGCTCCTTTTTGTTAACAGAGTAACAAACTGGAAGGTTTTTTAAGAACAAAGTAGGCTCTTAAGCAGATCTTCAGTGTCAAACTGCAGAATTACAACTGTAAAAACAATATACTACTTCATTTCTAAGGTGCTGTTTTGACAACAGGAAACATAGCAACTTTATTAAGTTGCCTTTCTTTCCCTACCTCAACCTTTTTGTCTGTTGGTTAATTGTTGTTTTGATGAAATTTCCTTAAAATAATATAATTTGAAATGCCATAGAGCCCTTTTTAAAGGAACAGTTTTTGGATGAATTAATAACAATTAAATCAACAGTTGTAGATAGCTCTTCTGCACCCAAATCACAGAATAATTGATTCTATTGATGTGAAAAGTTGTCTGCTATGGCTTTTTTCTAACAATATCTGCTCCATCTCTCCAAAACCTAGTGACATGTGGCATTCCTTTATCAGTTGCTTCCTCATGTCCCATTTAGGAAGTTCTGGCACATTCATCTTCATAGAAGCATCTGAATAAGTATAGCTGCAGGATCCCAATGAAGTCAATCAAGAATTAAACTGAACTATATTGCCTAACATTATAACTCTGGAATGTTTTTAACCCGGTCACATTGGTGGCCTGTCCTTTCTCTGAATCTATGGGTAAGGTGTCTGGTTTTATTTTTCCTGTGCTCATAGTTGGCAATTCCATAGGAAAGAGGCCTTATTAAAATAAATTTACTAAGAATGGCAGTCACTTCTTTCTCTTTCCATGTTGCATGCCTCCAGACCACACAGCTTGAGAGAAAATAGACAGTGCTATTAAACAGCTCCAAACACAGCCCTACCAAATTAATGAGAAGGGCAGGGTTTATGCCAGCCTGCTGAATCGCTTTTAATTACCTGCCTTTAAAGAGACTGATAGATTGAAGAAATAATGCAGGTGATATGTACTTAAACCAGACATAAAATCACCTGGTAATTCCCTAATTGCATACATTTGTATGGCTGTGCCACACAAAAGGAAAGAGGGGAAGGAAGGAAGGAATTGCTTTCAATCTTGAACTCAGCATTCAATTTACACTTTTAAAACAGGGACAAGAGGAGGAGGGAAGGGAAAAGGGAAAAGAAAATATTAAGGTCCCCATGAAGAGTAAGGAAAGCCTTGAAGTATTTCAAATGAGAGGGATGAAAATCCATGTTCCAACTGCATGAAAGCTAAAATATTGTGCTGTATTTTGGGTATCTCTGATTCTTTTGTGAATTGGGAGTAGAGGTATCACTGCTTATGTTAAAGTAAAAAGGTACTTCCAATAAGCCCCATTTTGCATTCCTGCAGAAATCCAGAGTAACCAATTCATTCTACAAAAGGAAGGAAAATATTGGTTCTACCTTAAGGTATGCTGCTCTATATACCTTATCCTTTTCTTCTCCTCCTTCTTTCCCCAACCCCCTTCTTTTCAAATTATGTATTTATCTCTCAGCCCAAGGACAGCCAATGGTTAAGTGCCAAAGAGAAAACCCATTGTGACAGGCAGGTCTCTGCACAATCATCAGAAGAACTAGCTATTATAGCCAATTTAATAGCTTGAAAATGAACTCATTAGTGCTCCTTTATCACTAGAAAAAAGTCTATTAAATCCGGATATGTGAAGAAGCTGTGTGGAGACTCATTTCCATCCTGCTGATGACCTGAACAAATCGGCAAAATGGTTTTCAAGGAAAGGGGTCAGGCTTGGCTGCAATGTGATATTTTTCTTTTACAGGTTTCTCTCCTTCAGGTTTTGGGTGCAATTAATTTTCATTTGTACAGCAATCGCTCTTCTCTTCCCCTGCCCAACATTGTGTTTTCCTCATCCATATACACGCCTGCTTATTCACTTGCCATTATTGGTCTGCCATGCACTTGATGCCACAATATTGCCTTTCTTAAATTGTACAAGCAAACACATGGTCTGAATCACAGTTTGCATTAGTGCCATGCCAAAAAAAGAAAAAGAGATAAAGAGACATTTTTTCCCCCATCATCAAAGAGAATTGGTTGTTGTGACTGGTTTGAAAAAGACAAGAGAATTTTGGTGAAATTCTTGGAAACGGAAGATGTGAACAATGTGATATTTCTTTTATCCTTTGTAATATGTATTTAGTCACTACACAGATTTGTAGCATCTTACACTGCTATTGGGAGAGATTTTTTTTCCAATGAGGGAAAATAGGTAACCAGAAAGTTCCTCAGGTACAGAATCTTTCTGCCAGTTCCTGCAGTAAAGGATTTTAAAAAAAAAAAAAAAAAAGAGGGGGGATATTTGGGCTACACAGAAAAATGCATTAAAATGTTTTTTGTAGTGGAAGAAAATGTTTGAGAAATTACACTGCAGAGTTTAGTATGTTATGTGTAGTAGGTATAGTATAGAATAATAATCCAGATATGATAAGCTAAAGAGTAAAAATTCAGTATATTATACTTACAGAAATGTGACAGCACCTACCCAAACTTCACAGCAAACTATTGCTAATTAAATAGAACATATCTAAGTTAGAGCCCCATCAATTTATGTTAATTGTCCCTTTTTCTAGTTTTTAATTTGTTTATTTATTTTATGTATTATATTTACTGTCCACCTATCTTGCCACAAGGCAATTCTGGGCAGCTTAAGTTAACTTTGGATATTTTAAGTTTTTATGTTTATGTTTTTTTAATATTCTAATTGTTTGATATTATTGTTTTATGATGAGCAGCCAACCTGAGTTGCGTGAAATAAATTTACTGTAGTTCTATGTGTTGCTTTTTATAAATTGAATAACAAATTAATTTGGAGTTCAAATTGAAGTAAGGATTGGATTCTATGTTACCATAATCAAATTTTAATTTAAAGGGTGTAATATTCTGTGAATTCTTTGTAAAAAATAATACAGGTAGTCCTTGAGTTACAACCACAATTAAGCCCAACATTTCTGTTGTTAAGTGAGACTTTTGTGAAGTGAGTTTTGCCCCATCGTATGACTTTCTTGCCACAATTGTTAAGTGAATTGCTGTGATTGTTAAGTTAGTAACCTAGTTGTTGAGTGAATCTAGCTTCCCCATTGACTTTGATTGTCAGAAGGTCACAAAAGATGATCACATGACCTTGAGACATTGCAACGGTCATAAGTATGAACCAGTTGCCAACATCTGAATTTTGTTCACATGGTCATGGGGATGCTATACAAAGGTCATAACTGTAAAAAATGATCAGGTCACATTTAACTTTGAATGGTCACTAAATGAACTAATGGTCACTAAGTCAAGGACTATGTCGAACAAAATTTTCATTTATGCTGGTCTAATTCAAGACTTATTGGTATTACTAGCACAGAACAATCCACTTCATATTTGTTTACATTTGGACTGGGTAACAAAATAGGGGTAGGTAGATTTTTAGCCCTCTGAAAAACTCAAAGGCAGAATGGCCATTTTATCTATTGCTATACACTTCTTCTGGCCCTCTCAATTCCTGGCAAATAGATGGGGAAGAAATGGAGGTAGTGATAGATTTTATTTTATTTTCCTGAGCACCAAAGAAGTGAGGCCTTTGAACTCTGGTGCTAGAGAAGAGTCCTGTGAGTCGCTTGGACTGCAAGGTGATCAAACCAGTCAGTCCTAGAGGAGATGAACCCTCACTGCTCTTTAGAAGATCAGATCCTGAAGATGAAACTCAAAGACTTTGGCCACTAATGAGAAGGAAGGACTCCCTGGAGAAGAGCCTAATGCTGGGAACAATTGAGGAAAGAAGGGGACAGCAGAGAATGAAGTGACTGGATGGAGTCACTGAAGCAGTAGGCATAAGCTTAAATGGACTCTGGGGATGGTAGAGGACAGGAAGGCCTGGAGAAACATTGTCCATGGGGTCGCAATGGGTTGGACACGACTTCGCAACTACAACAAAAAATACACTTCTTTCTCTTTGTATGCTTTGTCAGAGTGTTTGTTTTTTTTTAATTGAATTCAAAGGCCCAGTAAATCAGAGCATGTAGATAAAGCCAAAATACCAAAATCATTTTTGGGATTCTGTTTTAATTTAGCTTTATGCCCTTGAATGAAATTAAATATTGAACTTTTAGTTCCGTTGCCATGAGCTGAATGTATGTAATTATTCTCAATCTTTTGAGAGTGATAGACACCAAAGGGGCTAAATTCTAAATTGGCAGAAATGAGTTTTATTTTTTGCTCCATTCATTTTTTTTTAACACAGTGCCATTCTATCATGTTTATGAAAAGAAAAATTACAAATTGGGGTGAGGACCTAAAAAGATTTTCATCCATCTCCAGCCTACAATATAGTATTAACATTTTTCATAAAATAATGCACTTTTCCCAGTACTGTTGAGAATAATATAATTACATTATTCACAATGCTCTAATGATGCAAATCAACTCACGTTTCATTTCTTCCAGATTTAAAGCACCTTTTTATTTCTGTAATTCTTATCAGTTAAGATTGTTGTTTCTTCATGCCTGCCTTCCTCACGATTTCTAAGGTAGGTGGTGCAGAAATAATCTGGGGAAAAAATCTCAGTGTGGAAAAGAAAAAAGAGGTTTTCAAAATATGGTAGAATAAAGAGAAGTTGAAATTCTCGCTCTGTCTCTAAAATAAGGCATCAATTCTTCTATTAGGTCAGTGTTTTTCAACCTTGATAACTTACAATTCATGGACTTCAACTCCCATAATTCACCGGCCAACGTTTCCCTATAATGTTATGCATAAGGGACTTTAGGAGAAAGTTGATCACATATGATTAGTAAATGATGTTGTTCTCTTCTCCCAAGATCCAGTGTCATGAGTGGGACTGTGGCTCCATTGGCTGTGGAAGAAACTGGGGAAGGGCACAGTCCAGCTGGGCAGAGCAGCGGAGAAGTAGAGCAGCAGTCCCCAAATTTTGGTGGGCCACAGAGAAATCTCACCCTGAGAGCATCCCCACAAAGCAATTAATCCTGCACAAAAACAGAAGGCTGCGCCACCCACATGGCCTGCGGGAACTCTCCCTGCCCACTCACTCCTCACCTGGCAAACTTGCCTGCTAAATTGGTATTTTTCCTTTTTTCCGACCATCATATGTTCTGCTGTGCTGGGAGATTTAGATTAGATGGGAAGCAGGAAATGGTTGGATTTCTTGCTTTCTAGCTAGTCTTTAGATCTTCGGCTCAGCACAGCCGAATCTCCCTTAGGACTGAAGGTTTGCTTGCAAACAAATTTTATGTGACAGACTGAGCTAGTCAAGGGCAGATAGATAGACCTCTGAATGAATCTGTGATTCTGTGAGCAACTCAATCTGCCTTTCTGCTTTGCCTGATTTTGGGAAAAAGTTGCTCTTTTTTATAAAAAATTCAATATTTATATAAATATTTATAATATTTACATACAAGCCATGCCCAGCCAGTTACATGACCACCAAGCCACACCGACAAATTTGGCCACACCCACAGAACCAGTTAGTGGTCCCTGGGATCTAAAATTATGAGTTTGGTGGTCCCTGAGGTCCAAAAGGTTGGCGACCCCTGAGGTAGAGTAAGGCAGAGGGAATTCAAAAGAAAACTCAGGGCCACCCCCTCTTCATCCTAGGGCATGCAGGGAGGAATGGGGAGGGGAGCAATGTGAGTTGTGTGGTTTACAGGGGAGGAAAGGGCCTTGATTCCCTTTATTAGCTGCAACTGGGAACATAGTGTTTAAAAAGGGAGTTTGTGCACAGCAACTGGTTGGAAACAAATTGTGCATTATCTTGTTTTGTCAAGGCTTATCTGGCTTCCTGGGGTCTTCCCAACTATGTGTGTTTTGTTGGCCTTTGAAGTCTGCAATTCTTTATCCTGCCCTGTCCAGTTAATTGCTACAGCATGGTTTGTGTGGATTTTTATTTACAGTTTATATGTACTTTGTTTTCGGACTGAATTTCCTCCACTTCAAGACTGTTTTTTCTCTAGCTGAAGGTAACTGGACATTGGGGGGAAAAGTTGGATGTATTAAAGGGACTTTTCTTACTTATGTGACTGTGTTGCCTTTGTGCCACGCCCCAGGTCATCACATCCAAAAGAGCCAGGTTATGCTTAATAAATTCATCAAAGGAAGAATTTTTTTTACATCTGGAGCAAAACTTAGCTTGTTGAATGCCTGCCAGCATTTAACATGTTGTTTCCTTTAATGTATCACCTTCCATTGAGATTCATTAGCTAAAGTATCTAGTAGTGGTCTAAAATATCTAGTAGTAGTGGTCTACTAGATACTTTAGCCAATTAATTTCAATGGAGGGTGATATAATAAAGGAAATGTATTAAATGTTGGCAGGCATTCAACAAATTAAGCATAATTTTTAAGAACAACCTCCCCCTATGCCTGAAGAGAAAAGTTTTCGATCAGTATGTGCTACCTGCTCTAAATATGCCAATGAAACATAGACACTAACCTCACCATCAACACAAAAGCTACGAGTGACACAAAGAGCCATGGATGGATACATGCTCAGCATTACAAGACAAGATAGAAAGACCTGCACATGGATTATGGAGCATGGAATGAAAGTATACAATTCTGCCAAGAGAGTACAAAAATTGAAATGGAAATGGGCTGATCACATAGCAAGAAAAACTGATGGCAGGTAGACTAAAGCAGTTATAGAATGGATCCCACTTGGATCCCACTTGACCAAAAAGCATCCACAAGAGAGACCTAAAACTAGATGGATCAACAACATCAGCAAGTATTGTGGGCCCAATTGGCAAAAGAAAGCTCAGGACCATATTGGTTGGAAATATACTGAAGACCTCTTCATCCAGCAATGGATAGAAAATCGCTAAAATGATTGTGTGGATTTTAACTCCCAAAATGAGCAAGCCAACATTCTCCTTATAGATAATGTTACGTATAAGAGATTCCATGAGAAAGATGATCTAGCTGCTCATAATTTTTTTACTCTACTGCATGTTACTCACTGGCAAATGAGAATTGGTATATACTGACCTTCTTTCCAAGATTCTATTACCTTATCTCCTTTTGTCATCAATTAACCTGATCAACAAGACTGTATGAATCTTGCTTCCTTGAATTTTCACTGCTTGATATAACCTTCCAAAGAGGAATTGTGGTTTTGAGCTGATTCCAAGTGAATAGACCCAGTGGTATTTGGAAAGCCATCCATTTGCTCCCGCCTTCATTTGTTCAACCCCCCAAAAACAAACTTTTAAGCAGGTAAAGGAAAAAGGTGGTATATTAACTGCAAGCCTTACAATTTCTGATGATTACAAAGCCCATCATCTGTGCTGAGAAAGTGATGCTCAACTGATTTTTCCACAGAGATGTTGGCCATGGAGATCTTTTTTTCCAATCATTTGAACTTCAGTCATTTGAATTTGAACAATCATTCAACGGATCATGGGAAAGGGCGTTGGTCCTACCTGAACGCTTCTTCTTGGGGAAGGGAGAATCCAGGATGGATAATTTCTAGGCTCCTAGCTCTGCAGACCAAGTTGAAAAACTGAGGACACATCCCCTGGTAACGGTCCCCAGTTCTGAATGACGTTGAAGCGAATTCAGCTGCTCCTTGTCTTCAAACAGATAGTTCATTGATACTATGAAAAAAAGGGACATTTTCTCCCTATTCCAACCAGACAGAATACAGGGTGAGACTGAATTCTCCCTTTGGCTCCCCAAGAAGAAGCGTTCAGGTAGGACCAATGCCCCTTCTCCACTGAGCCAAAGGGAGAATCCAGGATAGGACTAGCAAAGCTGGCTGATGGCTGTCCTATGGGTGGGAGCTGGATTGGTCGGAGGTCCCCACCTCTACATGCACACCCTGAAGGAGTCGTCTTCCAAAGGACGCTTCCACTGAGGCAAAGTAGTCAATTTTGTAATGTCTTATGAATGGGGTCACCGATGACCAAGTCGCAGCTCTACAAATGTACAGAATTGATGCCTGCATTGCCCAGGCTGCGGTGGTCACTGCACTTTTGGTTGAGTGCGCTGTGATCCTCCTGGGCACAGGAAGGCTCTGTAATTCCTAGGCCTTTGCAGTGCAGGCTCTGAGCCAGCAACCTATTGTGGAAGGTGTCACCCTGCGACCTAAAGTTGACAGCTGAAAGGAAACAAACAAGGCTTCCATCTTCCTAAAAGAAGGAATTATTTTAATGTAAATACGGAGGGCCCTCCTAACGTCCAAGGTATGCCATTTTTTTTCTCTAGTGCCCGGGTAGGCTCAGGGCAGAAATTAGGCAAAATCAACTCCTGTGAACGATGGAATAAGGAGTTCACTTTGGACAGGAAGGTAGGGAAAAACCGCAGAACTACCCTGTCTGCATGGAATATGCACAGATCCTTCCTGATGGATAAGGCAGCCAACTCTGAAATACGCCTGGTAATGGCCACCAAGAATGACACCTTGCACGTGAGAAGGCGAAGGCAGACTTCACATAAGGGTTCAAATGAGGGAGAAGTTAGTGCCTGCAGGACCTTAGGCAAATCCCAGGTGGGGTAGCGATGGACCACAGGTAGCCTCAGATTCGTAGCCCCCCTAAGGAAGGCTTTTACCCTAGGATGTTGGGCCAGAGAAGTATTGCCCTTGACTGAAATCACCAAGACCAAGGCAGCCACCTGTCTCTTCAAAGTATTGGGGACGAGACTTTTATCCAACCCGTCCTGCAGGAACTCTAATACCTTTGCAACAGAAATCCCAGTGGGTTCCAATTGGTGACAAGTGCACCAACTGCAGAAAATCTTCCATGTTGCATTATATATCCTGGTCATGGAAGGTCTTCTGGCCACCTGGATGGTCTGAATGACCTTTGTGGAAAACTTCTCCTGTTTCAGGATCCCCCACTCAAGCACCAGACGGTCAACCAAAACCAGGCTGGATCTGGGTGCTCAATTGGGCCCTGGCTGAGGGCTATCTTGTGCAGGGGAATTCTCCAGGGTCTGGCAACTGACAGGCCCATCAGGTCAGCAAACCAAGGATGCCTGGGCCAGTAAGGGGCTACCAACAGAACTTCTGCCCTTTCTATCAGTACTTTGCTGATTGCCCCTGGAATCAGGGGAAGGGGGGAGGAATACAATAGCCCCTGGGGCAACCTGCACTGGAGAGCATTGACCCCTTCTGTTCCTTGGGCAGGGAATCAAGCAAAGAACCTCGGGAGGTGCACGTTCTCTGGTGATGCAAAGAGATCCAGAATCGGGTGGCCGAAGCAGGGCAACTCTCCAAGGAGGGTTCACATCCCCTTGCCAGTTCTTCATTCCCTCCATTGGAGACGAACTGCAAGATTGTCCCCAAACAAAATAAATGGCCACTACCGCCAAAAAGGGACAGAAATGCTTAGCAGCAGCTGCAACTCATCCCAGGCACGGGAAAGTGGATTGGGAGGAGGAGAGTTAAATAAGATGCCAACTCCTGCCCCAGCCCGGGCCACACAGGCTCTCAGGGTCACCTCCACTCAAGTTTTGGCAGAAAACAAAACAAAAACCAGTCCACCAGCAAGGAAAGTCAAAAAATTAAAATAACAAGCAAAAAAAAAAAAACGCAAACCAGAAAAAAGGCGTGAAAAAATGAAAGTGCTAACCCGGCAAGCAGGCTAGCTGTCAAACCTGATCTAAGCCTCTGTGCGAAAAAAAGCTTAATCCAGGGGGTGAATATTCTTCTACAGTCCTAACTATTCAGAGCCCTTAAAGGGTGGTCTGAACACGCTGAGACCAAGTGAAGAACTGGGGACCATTACCAGGGGCGTGTCCTCAGTTTTTCAACTCGGTCTACAGAGCTAGGAGACTAGGGACTACCCATCCTGGATTCTCTCTTCGGCTCAGTGGAGAATCATCTATTCAACTGAATGAACTGTGCAGCACCATTTTCTGCTTCCAGTCTTAGGGAGTAGATCAAAATTGGTACCACCACTTCTGTTGTCAGGCATTCTTATCTCTAATTTTTAGGGAAATCTGTATTTTAGTCCCCCAGTTTGGATTGGATTTCAGATATTATAGTTCAATTCTGATTATAGGCATTCTTCTTGGTTTATAATCACTTTGTATTGATTTTGTGTGTTTTTAAAATCAAAAGAATAAATAGACATTCTATAGTAGTAAAACACAGTCATGATCACCTGATGTCTTACTTAAAGACCATGAAGTTAAGTAAGATTTGCTTAATGATCGTGACCGAAGCAAAGTTATAAGACCATCATAGTCATATATGACTTAATGATTGTGTTGCTTAGCATTCCCAGTCCCAGTTGTGGTTGTTAATTGAAAACTACAGCTATTTAAAATGGGCAGTCAGATGAATGGGCAGATGAGGAGACCTGAATTCATTAGTAGCCCCAAATTGCAATGAATAAGGACAAACATTCAATTTCACACTTACTAAGTTTGTTGGACGAGCAGGCACAAAAACAGCCAAGGAAGTGATTGAAGCCTGGGAAACAGGCCCTTCGTCAGTCAACAGAAATGCTAATTTACCACCAACCTTAGAAGGCAAGGGCTGGGGAGCACAAGAAATGACAGCTAATAACTTAAAAGCCAGCCATCAATACACTCCAATCAACATATAAAAAGCCACATGGAACGGACACTATAAATACCACACACAGAACAAACAGCACACTCTGTTAGAGAGAATTTCCCTGAAGATGGGCTCCAGCACGAATCCAAAAGTTGGAAGACAAAATCTCTGGTCTCGGTGACTGACCTAGATTGGATCCTGCAACATTCTCCTGGGATACGTATATTCATCTTCATTTGTGAAAACTTTTTAAGTTGTAGTTTTCCCTTTTTGTTTGCTCCTTATTTTCTAAATGATAGATAAATGAAATCAGTGCCTCTGAAGGTCACTAAAAAGGTATGACATTGAATGCTGTACAATCCTGAAAATTGTAAGATGCTCCATATCCTGTTTTGAAGACTAAGACTAATTAAAGACAAACAGCATTTCCTTTTCTGCCATCCTGACTTAAAATACAGGTGGTCCTCAAGTTATGATTGCAATTGAGCCTGGAAATTATGATTGCAAGTCATGACCGTCATAATGCAGATCGCCAAATGCCTGGGGCAGAGGTGGTATTCAGCAGGTTCTGACCAGTTTTGAAGAACTGGTAGCAGAAATTTTGAGTAGTTCGGAAAACTGGCAAGTACCACTTCTGACTGGAGATTTTGCAGCATCCTTCCCCTGCCACGCCGAAAGAACCCGGTAGCAAGAAAATTTGAATCCCACCACTGGCCTGGGGCTATTTTTATGACCTTTTTTCACAGCAAACATTAAGCAAACACTGTGGTCACTCTGTTAAGCAAACCCATCATCCACTAGGAGCCAGGTTTTGCCAGAAACTGAAAGTAAACATTAGTTTCTGACAAAAATGTCATAAAACATGGTTGCATGATCAGAGGGCACTGAAAATGGGTGGTTTGGAACTGATTGACGAAAATGTCATCACTTGATCATAGGGGAGTCTGTAGCAGAATTTCAAATCTAATTCATACAGCTTTCTGGGGGCCACTTAATAATCACTAGTACCTGGTTGTAAGTTGTAAGTTGAAACACTACCTGTACCCTTCCCTGTTATATCCAGTGGCTGACTGCATCATTACTTGCAGAACCCCCCAAAAGACAATTTTCTCAATTTTGGCAATGAGTATCCAATGTTCTTTTTGTTCTGATGAGTTGAGAGTTCCCATTTTATTTTATTTTTTAACCATCTGTTTTTTTTTTTCTCTCTAGGGTCTGTCTCTACCTTGCTATAATTGTAGTATTTGGATTTTATCTTATGACTATGATTTTAAATGGTTGTAAACTGAAATAGTGGGATCGAAATCCCTCCATGTAGAAATTATTCTGATATAATCCTTATCTGGAGTAGTTTAAGATGACTGTCTATATATAGTAGGTAGAAAGTGGAAGAAAATGCTATAGTGGACCAGTGTAGAAAATTATGGCCAGCTTAACAATGTACCGATTGCCGTTAGAATTACCTCAGAAACGCACTTTTAAGGATTCGGCCTGATCTCAAATACCACATACCGCATCTTTCAGTCTTACAATAGGACTGCTAGGTTATTATAAAGCATTGCTACATGTGTACAATCACTTTGGAGAATCGCTTCAATCCCTTTGCCTGGGGAGGCTTTTGAGTTTACACACTATAAATTTGTATGTTAAAAAAAAAAAGAGGTCTTTTTTTAAGACCCCATCTATGAGCTAGTAACTAGTGGGAACGTATTTATTGTCATGAACTTAATTTAGTGTTATCTGAAGTCCTATTTTTCTTCTTTGAAAGTCTTTTTGCATACATCACTGGGATTGTTAAGCTTTCACAAAGCCGAGCAGGGGGCGAAGGATGGCCTTTATATAACATGTGCACTGTAAAACTGCTGCCTTTTTAATTCTCTATTTTCTCCCACAGTATTTACCGTATAAGAAAAGAACATGGTCGCATATCTCCTTGGTGGAGAAACTGTCATTTTTATTCCATTTAGACATGGTACTTAAGTTGCCTTAAGCAAAACAAGAGAGCTGTCGTTTGACAATAACAAACTATGGTTTCTCCCCTTCCTCCCAGATCTTTTAGATGTAAAAAAAATATTCTTCTGAAAGAAGAGGCTGCAGATTATTCTAAGAGAATTATGGGAGGGACAATATTGAAACTTCATCTTACAAGGATGTAGACCCATGGAAACATGACAAATATTACAAGATGCTTATCTATCTATCATCAGTCTGTCTTTCAGTCAATCAGAATAGACCTTGAAGGGACTTTGGAGGTCTTTTAGTCCACCCCCCTGCTCAAGCAGGAGACCCTATATCATTTCAGACAGGTGGCTATCTAGTCTTTTCTCAAAAACCTCCAGTGATGAAGCACCTGTTCCACTGGTTAATTATTCTCATTGTTAGATTCAATCCACATATCAACAATATTATCTCCCACCTATTAGAGATAATAATATTATCTCTACCTGACTCTGTGGTTTCTTCCCCAAACCCCAAAAACTTTAACCTTAGACTGTCTACTATCCACCTCACCCCTTTCCTAAGAGGCCTGTAAGGGGCGTGCATAAGCGCACCAATGTGCCTACCGTCCCTGACCTATTGTTTCTTTTATTTTTTTATTTCTTTATTTTTCTTATATGTATCCATTTCATGTATCCATAACTATGTTTATACTTATCCCTGTTATCTTATAATTGCTTGATAAAATAAATGAATAAATAAATAAACAAACAAACAAACAAATAAACGTTTTTCCCCACAGTGACAATCCTGTGAAGTGAGCTGACTAAGACTGAGTGACTGGCCCAAAATTACTTTATCAGTTTTCATGTCTAAGAAGGTCTAGAACTCAATCTCCTGGTTTCTAAGGCAGCCTCTTAAGCATCCTACCAAGCCAGCTCTCCTTAAATTACTCAGAAGTATTCTTCCCTGTTTTATCTTTCCCTCCCTCTTTCTTTCTCCCTCTTCCTCTCCCTCTCCCTCTCCTGCTCCTCCCTCCCTCTCTCTCTCTCTGCTCTTAAAACAAATACAAAATCCATTCATTTGTACTGCTATTCTATGCCACTCTACACTACAAGGACTCCAAGTGGAAGAAATAGGGGTAAGACATCAAAACAATGGTGCTTCAATATATTACAATAGGGCTAATTAAGAGAAGTAGATTGTAAAAGGAAACCTAATTTTTCCAAATGTTTTCTTCCAGAACCAAATCTTAAAATCTGTTTTTGAAACTCATTAGGGAGGTGGTGACTGTCTTATGGAGAGACAAACTGTTCCACAGAAGAAGCAGTTGAGAAGTTCCTAATCCAGGCGAAAAAGTTCTCTTGGAGATGGATTATTAGCATGATTTTACAAGATAGACAGATTTACTTCAGAGAAGATGAGATTTGGAGGTGATCAATAGATAATATAGAGATTTACTTTACTGAGATATAACCAATTATCAGTATCACGGATTCATTTCCAAAGAATGTCCAATTAGTCAGGTCAAGGTTTTTGGTAATTTGGAAATCGGTTTAAACCAATTTCAAGAAAAAAATACTGGAGAACAAGCTACAAGATATCAACTCCTTATCATATTCCCTTCATTATATGTACTTACTTGTTTAAAGATTTCTAATATAAAAATATTTTTATGGCAATCGGTGCATGCTAAAATATGTACATGCAAGAAAGTAGATAGCACCAATTAAAGAGAATATTTATAGCTCAGGGTTGAAATAAATGGTCCTTCTATTCTCTGAGCTTGGTTGTTTTCTTGCAGATATTTCATTACCCAAACTAGGCGACATCATCAGTGCTAATCAAACCTCTCAAAGTAGATAGTTTCACAGTGTTTTACTAGCTCCTTCCTTTTATGCTCCTACAAATAGGCTCTTGGGAGTCACTTTTTGCAAACTGGCCTGCCATATAAATCTAGCAAACAAAACATTAAAATTACATAGAATTAGTGCCAGGTAGAGAAATTCTGCATTTTTTTCTAACCCATTTCCATTCACTTTGATGAAAGTCTGTTAATATAGAAGCTTCTTACAAAAGAGAAGAGAATTGGGGAAATTCTTAGGAAGGGGTATGTGATATTCTTCCATTTACTGGATGATAAAAGTAGAAAATAGGTGCATGTTTGAATTGAATTCTGACTTTGCTCATTTTTCTCCAGTTTTTCTAGCTAAGAAGTAGATTTCACAATCACTATTTATCCTCCCATTATCAAGCACCATTTCTACATACACAAAGAAGAATAGAGATAAAATACGCAAAGTTATCTTTGTTTCCTGAGGATAATAAATTAATGACTAGGAATAGTATCTAATATGGTAAAGCATAATCATCTTGTAAAACTCACACTTAATTTATTATTTTCACATCTTCAAAAGAACTGTTACACTCCTTCTAATAAGGAAATGGCAATTAAGCTTTGTTTTGTATCAGCTTGTTGAAAATGTCAATATCATGTTAATCGTCAGCATAACAACAATTACCTAGTGACTTGTGCAACATATGTTGTGTAAATCTTTTGAAAGGTCATAAATTACATTTTGTTCTTTTTAGTTGGGAGAAAGATGTTATCTGGGAAATATGTCACCCAACTTTTAATTTTCTCTGGTAGATCATTCTATAACATCCAGATGTTTTGGCATTTGAAGAAGCTGCAATAAAGCAGTGAGAAGTCTTCAATTTATTTGAATGTTTTAAGAATTTAAAAAAGTGATCAATGAAAACCAGAAACAGGAAAGTTATTTGTCCCTTCCTTCACCCTTTAGGGATGGTAAATCATAAAATCCTAGACCATAATGTCTAGGAATTCAGAAGGTTATAGACCAATGTCTGAGAGTGAGTTTGGTACAGTGCTTAATGTACCAGGCTAGAAACTGGGAGACTGCAAGTTCTAGTTTCACTTTACACATAAAAGCCAGCTGCGTGACTTTGGGCCAATCTTGCTAAGAAAACTTTATGGATTTTCCAGGCATTTTCTCCAAAGTAAAGAAGCAAGGGAAGGGAAGGGAAGGGAAGGGAAGGGAAGGGAAGGGAAGGGAAGGGAAGGGAAGGAAGGAAGTCATCATGTGTAAATCAGTAATTTGCTGAGTAAGAGAATAAGGACTGAATCTAAAATGAGATAAACATTGCAGAACAAGAGTTGAGTTTCCAGTAATAAAGGACAAATTTTTGTCTCCTCCAATATGTTCTTATTCCTATCAATGATGTGTTGTTTTTCATTTAATTTTAAAAGTTCTTTTACTCTTCAAAACTGAGTTCTTGCAAGATGGTATAAAATACACAAATGGATATACAACAAATGGGTATACACATCATATACATAAGGGTTGTGTTTGACCTTGGGGGTGGCAGCAGGGGGCATGGCCTGGTGGATGTGGCTAGCTCGATACCACTCATGTTGGGAGCACCTGTGGTGGCCACGTGCTAAGGCAGGACTTCCCTCAGACCCTTCCCTCACTCTCATTATAATCTTCCTTCCTTTTTTTTTCCCCCTTCCATCTTCCTTTTGCTTTTTTCTTCCTTCCTCTCTTTCCTTATTTTTTGTTCCTTGCTCTCTTTCCATCTTTCCTTTTTTTTTCCTTTGTCTTTCTTCCTTCCCTTTCTCATTTCCTGTCCCTCCTTGCATGCTCAGATGCAAAAGGGGAAATGTTTCCCCTTTTGTTTTTAGTTTGTATTGCTTGCCCTCTACCAATGAGAACAGAGTTCGGGGTGGCCCCCGAGGTCCGTTTCACTGGCAGAGGGCTGAAGGAGGTTTTCATGGCTGAAAACAAGGCACAGGGGGGCCACATGTGGTCCTTTCGAGTTCTGTTTTTGCTGGCAGAGGCACAGAGGGCTGGTCCTTTGCAGTTTCTAGAATGGCCCCATGGATCAGATCTGACCACATTATGGCTCGCACACAGCCCATGTGCCTTGAGTTTAATACCCCTGATGTAAGCAATCAAGATAGCCAATAATGATTGCTCTATCTAATTGGGAATAAGAACATTGCCACTGAAGTCAGTCAACATTTATTTTTGCCATTCAAAATGTTTTCCCTTGTGTTCCCAATAGACCTTTCTTTCTTTCTTTTTCTTTCTTTCTTCCTTCCCTTGATTGCTTACTGCTGTTATGCCACCTATCTCCCCCTAAAATTACTATAGGCAATTTATAGGATATAAAACAAATAAAAAATATTTAAAATATATCAAAATAGTAAAACAGCCAATTGAAATATTTTAAACTATATAAAAAACTATATAAACTATATGTAGGAAAAAGAGGAGAAGGAAACACTATGTATATAACCTTGAGTGCATGGATGTTGAATGAAAAAGATATAAATAGTACAAATAGATACCGGTAGATAAACATATACATATATATTTATTATAATGGAATATATACATCAGTGACAAGTTATGTAAAAGCTTTGTTGCAGTGTATAAGCTATTGTTGGGTTAATGCAGGGGTGTCAAAGTGGTGGTCCGTTGGCCAGATGCACCACTACAGGCCACACCCAACCCAGCTCTGCAAAGGGAAAAACATCATGATATGTCACATGACTGCAATGTGACACCACGAGTTTGACAGCTGTGGGTTAATGCAATAAGGTGGATAATAAATTAACAATGAGATAAGCACAGGTTTGCCTCAATGGTTAGGGATTCTAACACTTGAAGAGATTCTGTCTTCTCCTGAGCAGCCCCTTGCTGATTCTACCATGGACACTTGAAGAAGACCTCTGAGGGTGACTGAGAGTATGTGTTGGAACTAATGAAAAGCCATTATAAACCATTTTAATGTATGTGGAATCACCTTGAGGGATGGGGCAAGAGATGCTGTCCAGAAAACAGTCAGATAAGCCTGCAACTGCATAACCAGCAGAGAGAGAGAGAAACTCGGAAAGAAGCCCCCCTCCCCCCAAGTTATCAGACAAGTGAAAGAGATTTGTACTTTCAGACCTGCAAGATTCTTTTAATGTAGCTTTGTAATAAAGTAGAATTATCCCATTTGGTCATGTTTCTTGTCTGGTCTACTTGGGAAGGCTAACAGACACACTGAGGTCATTGATTCTGAAGGATAAGAAATACATGTATACATGCCTTCTTACATAAAACAGCAAATGGAATGGTCTGTTCTGGAGAATCGAGGTATTTATATTGATTGGTTTGATTTGATTATAATCCTGCCTTTATTACTTTAAGTAACATAAAGTGGCAAACATACATAACACTCCTTCATCCTCCTATTGGCTTAGAATGACTGGTCCAAAGTCACCCAGCTGGCTTTCATGCCTAAAACAGGACTAGAATTTGCAGTCTCCTGGTTTCTATGCCAGCACTTTAACTATTAGGCTAAGGCAGGGGTGGGCTTCAAAATTATTAGCAAAGGGTTCTCTGCCCGGTTTCTGGGTGGATATGGCCATAGTGGGTGTGGCCTAATCAGCCTCCTGCATCATGGCGGGGAACATTTTTGCCTTCCCCAGGCTCCAGAGGCTTTCCTCGAGCCTATGGGAGGGTGAAAATGGCCTCCCTGTGCTCTGGAGGCTCTCTGGAAGCTGGAAATGGGCCTATTTCCAGCCTTTCTGAACTTCTGGTGTGGCCTTCATTTACCTGCATCCAAAATGGCCCACGTGGGGACTCCTGGGAGAAGTGGGGAGGGGTGAGCGGGGCCAGCCAGGAGTGGTATTTGAGGGTTCTCCAAACTGCACCGAATCTTAGCTAGGGGCTCCCCCAAACTCCTGCGAATCCCCAGCAGGGCTAAACTGATCAGACTAGGACATGAGTATTATACGTAGATTCAAGACTATAGCATAACTTTAGGCAAGTCATTATTTTTCAAAGGGACCTACTGCCACACATGTGTTTGTGGGAAGAGAAATGCTATTCCCTTCAGCTTCTAGTAGATATCAGTGAGATTTTAAAATGAAATAGAAATAAATGTTTTTAAAAAATGAAATTGGAGTATTTATGGTTTCAGATATTTTGGTTGCGCAAAATTTGGTCAGGACATCGTATGTATGAATATGAAGCTGCATGAATTAGAGGACTAGTTAAGAGTCATGCTGCTCTTTCTATAACAAAAAACCAGGCCTTTCCATCACTTCTTTCCCTTATCAAAGTTGTCCACCCTCTTTCCATTGGAATAATAGCTAATAAAGCAATGTCATTTTGCCAGTCTGCAAATTGCTGTACATATTCAGATGATCTCTTCCATTAAATTAAAAACAGCCTGAGCTGAGTAAATTGCTGTGATGCTAAAAGACGATACAGCAGCTGATAATGACTTACATTTCCTAGGCCATTCTGTGTCACGGTTTCCTTATTCCAAAGGAAGCATTTCATAAAACTACCTGAGATGAGCATGGTGAATATATGGTCTGGCCCTTGAGATGTGGTCTAATGAAAGCAGGCTTTGAAGAAGCAAGACTTATGATTATTCTGATTTACAAGATGCGGGAAATAATATTTTTCCTATAACAATCACTGTATGTGGAAAAATGGAGTTGTTTCCAGCATCTGGTCTTAGTGTTGCACCAATCATTATAGTTTTATGTGTTCCTTTTTATTGGTCTAGCATCTTACATGTTCCATTTCTGACTTTCTCCATTAAAAGGATGCGGGTAGATTTACTATAATTATAAATCAAGCACCTTTAAATATGATGCAGTTACATGCTCAGGGATGGAGCTGTGTCACCAAAGATCGTGAACTAGAATGCTTCAGTAGCCCCTTTAAAAGTAGTCCTTGATTTATGACCATAATTAGGCCGAAAATTTCTGTTGCTATACAAGTTGGCTATGAAGTAAGTACTGTCCTATTTATGATCTTTTCTGCCACAGTTGTTAAGAAAATCACTGTGTCACTGTTCCAAGTTTGACCAGCAAAGGAAGAGACCACGCTGAAGGGCTCAACAGAAATCTTTACTGCGCTTGGCTTGGCACACAATGAATACAGAAACAAAAAAAAATGTTTCTAGACAACATTAATGGCCAGCTGGCTATGCGGGCAGGGCACTCCCCAGCCATGTCTGCTGCTGGCCTCCTCCAGCAAACAATCTTCGCCAACTCTCTGCAGGTTCCAGCAAGCCAGGACGTGTGGCCTTTCATGTCTCTTTCTCTTCCTGATCTTCCACCAGCATGAGTTCATTGCACACCCAACTGTGTGCCCCTCCTCACTCTGTGGTTTGTGGCAACTCCAACTCTCGGACATTGACACACTGTGGTTGTTAAATGAGTCATATGGTTGTTAAGCAAATTTTGAGTTTTCTTGTGGAAGGTGTCCCCAGCATGCTACAAATTTTGCAAATGCATCCAAGTTGCCAAGCAACTGAATTTTAGGGATACTGCATCATTTGTAAGTATGAGGACCGGATCATAAGTTATAGGTAGTCCTCAACTTACAACCACAATTGAGCCTAGAATTTCTAAATGAGACAGTTGTCAAGAAAGTTTTCTCCCATTTTACTATCTTTCCTGCCACGTTTGTTAAGTGAATCATTACAGTTGTTAAGTCAGTAATGTGGTTTTTTTTACTAATCTGGCTTACCCGTTGACTTTGCTTGCCAGAAGAGCAAAAATGGTAATCACATGACCTCAGGACACTGCAACCATCATAAATACAGGCCGGATGCCAAGTATCCAAATTTTGATCATGTGATATGGTCATAAGTATGAAAAATGATAATGTCATTTTTTTCCGCAGTACTGTGATAACTTCAAACAATCACTAAATGAAAGGTTGTAAATTGAGGGCTGCTCTATTTTTTTTCCTTTTTTTTTTTTTTTTGAGCCATTGTGACTTTGAACAGTCTGTAAAGGGATGGCTGTAAGTCAAGGAATAATTAGAATTTTCAGCACCAAAAAGTTAAATCACCAAATTGCATGATCAGTAAAAGATGGGGGGGAGGGAAGGAGAGAGAGAGAGAAGCATTTCCATCGTGGCTGATATCAGATGGAGTAATATTGCATTGCCCTAAGTACCAACTTTTTAAAATACTAAGAAAGCTGGGAAATATCCAATAGGGCTTTCCTTCAATAGGACAACTGGTTTTGTTTCCAATCTCTAAAGATTTGGACTTTTTTTTAGTCCAAATATTTCAAATTTAAAGCTGTAATTAACACCTAGATATATTTAATATGTCACATCAGATCCCATTTTGTCTAATGAGTAAGACACCAAGATAGTAATTAAATTCAGACAGTAAATTCTAGTCCTGCCTTAGGCATGAAAGCTAACCAGGTTAGTTTGGATCAATTACTAGAAGACCATGAATTCTAGTCCTGCGCTAGGCATTAAAGCTGGCAGGATGACTTTGGGTCAATCACCAACCTGAATTATTTCTTACAATAATAAAGGTGGGATACAAGCAAACAAATTAATAAATGTTATTTGGCCATGTTTGTAAGGAAATGAATTTAAATTTTATTTCTCTGCTTGTTTTGAAGCAAAATTATCATTTCATTATGCTGCTCCAAATATTGCAGTGCATTTCTCAGCTGGAAATACCACTATAAAAGGCAGTTTTATGGGAAAACTATATATAATTTAAATGCACATTTTTCTTTTCATCTCAGAAATCAAAATGGACTGGATTTTTTGGCTGTTCCCATTCATACTGGAAGATACTTTTTGCTAAGTGTGCATTTCCATTTAGTAGTAGCTGGAAATATCTGGCTTAATTTTACATATTTTAGTTGATAAATAGTTATAACTGCTATATACGCTTTAATTTTCTATTTGCCATAGAATTGTTGCACTCACATAAAGCTTTTATGTGATATATTGCTGAGCCATGGTGGTGCAGTGGTTAGAAAGCAGTGTTTCAGGCTAATTCTGCCTACAGCCTGGTTTGTATTGACAGGGCTCAGGGTTGACTCAGCTTTCCATCCTTCAGAGATCAATAAAATGAGGACACAGATTATTGGGGGAAATATGCTGACTTCTCTGCTTAAAAAAGGCTGTAAAGCTTTATGAAGCAGTATATAAATCTAAGTGCCATTGCAGTTGCTGTCCATCCATCCATCCATCCGGTCAACTAACATTTAAATTAATTAGCACTGTTTTCAGAAATGTTTAAAAATTACAACAAATACAGTTTGCATAATCTTTAGTTTTAGATAGCACTAATAAATTATTTAATCCATAATTAATTTATAAATTAAATCTTGTTCTTTCCTCTATTTTCTGACTGCAAAGAGAAGGAAAAATCATTTCACACTATTGAAAACCAGTTTACTTTCAGACTCGGATTGTCTTTTATTTCCAGAGAAATTAATATTTTATTCCATACTGCTGTTAAATTGCTGCTTTTTGAATAAGTTAATTATACACTTCAATTCTCTACCTTGCATCTTTCCCTCTTACTACGTTAGCTTTTCAATGGATTTGAACCACCGGAAGAGCAGACGGGATTCTAACTTTTCAACTTTGCATGTTTTGAGTTACCATGACAATGTCTTAGTCTACTTGACAAGTAATAAAAAAGGCACAGATATCGTAGCCAAAATAGTAAAGGACTGACAGTATTAAAAAAAAATTAAACTATCCTTCCTTCCTTGTGGTCCATTTATTTTTCTATCATTGCCCTACCAGTTTGAGCTTCCATTAGTAAATCCAGCTGGAATCTTAACCCAGCTTCTGCTCTGTGAACCGTCTTTCTCTCTCTTTTTGCTTTTGTTCCATTTTCACACACACTCTAGTCTAGTGTGGTAATCCAAACTTACTGGCTGGAGAAGTTGCCCAGATTCACAAACAGTGATTAGTCTATGGATGCTGGATCCTTTCCCAAATTCAGTGCACACTTTTTTTTTCTTAGAAGCTTTTTACACATAGGATTTGGGTTTCTTGGATAAAGCATTGTCCCCTTAAAGGTTTTTATTTTCTGTTAATTTGTGGACATCTGTGAAACGTACAATTTTTCCTCTTTTATTATAATCATTTGTTTATCTTTTAGAATGTACACATTCTTCTTTCATCGCAAAGATAGACCGAATGACAGATGAATTTAATACAACACATGCAACTTAATAAAATAAATGACAGCCGTAAAACAATGGTTTTCAAAAGCTGATTTAAAAATGGAAGTTGGTTTTTAAAACTTCAGCTGGAAGAAGGAAACACCCGGTTAATTTATTTTTATTTTACTTTTTTTAGAACAGAGAGCAAAGAGCATTTGCTGAGCATTTTTCTCAACAGACTCTACATTTCTCTGGTCAAATAAACTAAAAACATTTCTATACTTCTGTCTACATGAATAAAAAAATAAAATAAGTTGTGAGCACTCTCCCCATTGACTTTTTTCATTTGTGTTCTGTACATTTCCTTATTTGGTTGCACAAACATCCAGAACGAACTTCCATCTTCCAAGCCATTTTTCCTCCAATATTTAAAGACATTTAGCAAGATATTTAGCAACTGGTTGCTATTCCTTTTGTAGAAAGTTAGCACACACCTTTCTCCTAGAAGAATGAAATATTTTGATATATATTAAAAAGGTAGAATATTATATTTTCCTGGATAAGAAATAGAGAAACATGCTCTTGGAAAACAGCCCCCACCTTTTTAATAGCTCTCAACAGATGTCAGCATTTAAGAGATAAAGAGATAGATAGCTCTATTCATAAGCAAATAACCCTCATTCTAGATCCAAACCATGATAAAGCCATTAAGCCACAATAGAAATTGCCCAACATCCTTTCAGAACACAAGTCTCTTCATTGCATCATCTCAGTTGTACCACCCTCAACAAACTTCAACCAAACTTAGCTCAGACAATCTATACAGCCAGCTATGACCCTTACAACAGCCAATAGAATACATAATCTTGCACAGGAAAAGGAAGCTCAAGTTCAAAACCCATGAGAAGGTATAAATACCCCTCACTCTCAATTCCATGTAGTCAGTTGCATCAGAACTATAAACCTATGTGGTTCTGCTTCAATCTACAATCTTTCTTCATCTTTCAAATGAGACTCCATGATTCCAGTGTCTTTCTCCCAACTTGGAACTGAACCAGATGGATATTTCTACCAACACTATAATGTCCCTTCCCCCTTCATATCTGCATGTTACTACAGTGACACAGAACCGAAGAAAGGGAAATACCTTCTACATTAAAGTTTATAATTAGGAAGTTGGAAGGCAAGAATTCTCATTAGCGGTAAAGTAAATTGTTCACAATCTCTGGAGAACTGCAGGATTGCTCCAGTTTCCGATAAGCTAATGCAGAACTTGGAAAATAAAATGATCCTGTTCTTGATGTCACTGGATTTAGAGCTACATGGAAATATCTTTACTTAAATTCAATTTGGAATTCATATCTGTGGAAGGCTTACTTTTAAACCAGTATAAATTCTCTGCTGAAGAGAAATAGCTTGGACTAGGGGTTAAAGCACCAGGCTAAAAACTAGGATATTGTGAGTTCTAGTCCCACCTTAAGCATAAAAGATGCCTAGGTAAATTTGGGCCAGCCCTTTTCTCTCCACTCACAACATCAGGTTCAGATGACAAGCTGAAGGAATTTGTCTACAAATCAAGTATATAAATTAATGGATAGGGATAATCCAGTTACAGATTTAAATCATTTTTAAGAGCTCTTACTTTCAACTGTATTCTTGATGCTACTTCTTGAACTAACTTGTTTCTTCTTTGTCCTCCACTTTCATTTCATTCCAGGAAGTCCTTGAGTTACAATTCACTTAATGTCTGTTCCAAATAAAGTCATAAAATCAGACTTGTTTTACAATCATCCTGACCCTGATGGTTGTAACTCAAAGACTACCTGTTAATTCTTTCTCACATGATCATGTTACAACTCTTGGACCTTGAATTGTATTTCAGTTAATAGACCTAATTTTATTTTGTTTGTCCCACCATGGTGAAGACTAATGAAAATTCTATTTTAAATGGTCTTCTGTCTATTATATTGCTGTAATGGATGTATTGTTTTTCAAAAATCCAAGGGAAGAAATATCTTTGCAATAATTCCTGGAATTTCTCCTGATTCTAGATAGATTTGCTCAGGAGTCTTCAATGCTAATAGCTCTTATTATCCTCTAGCAGCTCACCTGTCCATTTCCAGAAACCAAGCCTTTGCTAAAATTGTAGTCCTGGAAGAAACAAAAGAACAAAACTGGAATGAGAGCATATCTCCTCCACCCCCCTTTCAAATGTATCTGAGGATTGCCTGGATTTTATAGAAAGATTTTCCACAAGTAGTTTGCCATTGCTTTCTTCCTAGGGATAAGAGAAAGTGATTGGCTCAAGTATTATTTTTATATTTACACAAAAAAATAGTTTGTTGCAAAAGCCTGCGCAAGCTCCTGGATTGGGGCTGAAACAGGGGTGGGATTCTACCAATTTGCACCTATTCACTAGAACCGGTTGGTAACATTCTAAGCAGTTCGGAGAACCGGTTGTTAGAAGAAATTACTGGCCTAATCCTGTAAGGAAGGCAAGAAGGAAACATTCTGGTGTTGCTTACAGAAACTGCCTCTCCGTTAACCCTTATTACATTCTTGGCAGGACTAGACTTCCTGTCTCAGGAACATCTCTGGAGTTTGTTTCCCCTCCTTTGCTGGTACTTTGCTTGTGTGGAGTAACTATTCAAAGTTACAATGGCACTGAAAAAAGTGACTTATGACCATTTTTCACACTTACAACTGTTGCAGCATCCCCACAGTCATGAGAGGCCAGGTGAGGAGATGCGTGCCTCAATGTGAATGATATTGAGTTGGCCACGCCCAGCCAATAACATGACCACCAAGTCACGTCCACCCAGTCACATGACTACCAAGCCATGCCCACCACCTAAGCCATGCCCACAGAACCGGTTGTTAAAAATTTTGAATCCCACCCCTGGGCTGAAAGGTGAAAGAGGAAGCAGTTTGCTCCTTTCCATATTTGGGCAGACCAAGTTGCCCTGATAAAAAACACTTGACAGGCTCAGGTGAGTCAGTATACAATATTGTGTATACTGTCCAACTCCCTGCTGAAGCAGGAAACTCTATAGCATTTCAGACAAAAACTAGAACTCACAGTCTCCTAGTTGCTAATGTCTGAAGCATTGTCCAATAATGTATCTAATAATTATCTAATAATAAATAATAATTATCTAATAATGTATATACTATCCAACTCCCTGCTCATGCAGGAAACTCTATGGCATTTCAGACAAAAACTAGAACTCACAGTCTCCTAGTTGCTAATGTCTAAAGCATTGTCCAATAATGTATCTAATAATTATCTAATAATAAATAATAATTATCTAATAATGTATATACTATCCAACTCCCTGCTCATGCAGGAAACTCTATGGCATTTCAGACAAAAACTAGAACTCACGGTCTCCTAGTTCCTAATGCCTGAAGCATTGTCTAATAATGTATCTAATAATTATCTAATACCTGATCTTTCATATCTTCCAATGATCAACCATCAACCCTGTAATCTAAGTCCATCATCCAGTTGTTGATCAAATTCTCTCCTTCCACCTTTCCCACAATGAGAGCTTTCTCCAGAGAGCTAATATTTGCATAATATGTCTGAAGTAGCATAAATTGAGCATGGTCATTGTTCTTTGTGTGAGAACTGTGGGTAGATTGGTTAATGTCCCATGGTAGTTTTGTCTGAAATGGTATAGGATTTCCTGCTTGAGCAGTAGGTTGGATTAGAAGAACTCCAAGGATCCTTCCAACTCTGTTATTCTATTATTTGTTTATTTTCTTGGCTGTCCACAGTATTTTCATGAATCTTCTCCAACACCAAAGTGATATATTCTAGTATCAATTGGAATTTGTACAATTCACTGTGTTCAGCTGAGAAAACAGCACCTTACTGCATGATTTAAAAATTTCCCCATCTCACCTTTTATAAGGAACAATTCTAGAAGGTAACAAAGGCAAGGAGGAAGATCTAAAATCCAAAAGAAAAATGAAATTTAAGATCCATAAAACTACTCAGTTTAGGTTAGTTCAAACTAATTTTGTAAACCATTCACCCAGTTCTGCTTTTTGTTTCCCATCTCATTTTCTCTTCTCGCTAAAAAAACAAATGCAGCAAATACCAGCGGACCTTGAAAAACACATTAAAATTGTGTGCATGGTTCCTTTTTCTTTCAATATATCTCCGCTAAATTGAAACACCACCATATTTTCAAAATGACAGCTTAAAACAAAAAAAGATGACACCATATGTGAACTTTTTAAAAGGGAAAACATACAAATCACTTTGCTTTGTTTTCAAAAGTTTGGGCAAACAGAAACCTTCTTCACCTGTTGTGCAAAGACCATTTATCAACAGCTTTTTTTCCAAATATACCCTTGGATATTATATCCACACGGTTATATGTTATCTTGACTTTTGTAATGAATAACAATTTTAAAAAATGTTTTGCTTGGTGTTTTAGGGCAAGAGGTAAATAGAAATTTTGATTTCAGATTCAAAGAAGTATTTCTTTCTATTTGTTCAGGGTTTGCCAGTTGTCTATCATGAGAAATTTAATTCTAAGAGTTATTTCTCTCCATGTGTCATGTCAAATGGGACTTTTCCTTTATGCACAAAGAGTATCTGGAAAGTTCATGCAGAGGCATCACTTCAAATGTTTTCTACTTTATCCTCTGAACACAGGAGCAGAGAGATTATTTTTCTTTCATATTAACCTCATCAAACAAGAAAAAAAATCCATAGTCTCTAATACATTGACATTTATTTTATACTTGGGGGTCTGTACTTATATGATCTCATATCTCACCAGAAGCCATCCTTAAGCCATTGAGAACCTATATCTTGAGATGTCTCTAACACCATTTTTAGAATTGGCATGGTGCTAAATACTAATTGCTCATTTGACATGTATCATTTTTGGCAAGTGGGATTACCACAAGTATGGTATCTGATTCAGCTCTGTTATGTTGACCTAGATTTAACTTTTCCAACCTGATTTTCTCCATGATGTATATCTTTCATTGGCTCCAACCAATAAGGCTAATAGTCAGGATGGATTGTAATTTAACATATAAATAATTCTGAAATGCAATAAGAGAAAGCATATAATTAATCTTGACTAAGCTTGAGATTCAGCAGATTCAGGTCTAGTTAGCATTTGGATGGAAGACATTAGGGAAATAGAAAAACCTGGAAGAAGACAAGAACAAAATACTTCTGTATCATGTCAAGTAAAACTGCATGGATATGCCCATCAGATTACTAATAGTTGAGTTCAGTTCATAGGAGACTTTACCTACTTTGAGGAACTACATAGACATTTGGTCCAGACCATGCCTTGTATTGCAAGATCCAATCTGGGTCCATCATCTGGACCAGAGGTTTTGTCTTCTGAGCTTTCAGACAATGTTATCCTGGGACACATATATTTGCCTTCATTCATGCCTTGTGTATTTGAGAAGAAATGAGGTAAGACAGAAATCTAGTATTACCTGTAGATTGTAGGAGGGATGCGGTGGCTCTGTGGCTAAGATGCTAAGCTTGTCGATCAGAAATGTCAGCAGTTTGGTGGTTCGAATATCTAGCACTGCATAATAGAGTGAGCTCCCATTACTTGTCCCAACTTCTTGTTCAAAAGCAAGTAAAATGCAAGTAGAAAAATAGGGACCACTTTGGTGGGAAGGTAACAGAGTTCCATGTGCCTTTAGCATTCAGTCATGCTGGCCACATGACCACAGAGACATCTTCAGACATTGCTGGCTCTTTGGCTTTGTATCGGAGATGAGCACCACTCCCTAGAGTTGGGAACGACTAGCATGTATTTGCAAGGAAAACCTTTATTTTTACCTATAGATTATAGATCCTTATTTTTCAAGTGAGAAAGAGCAAAGGCATTGTAGGGCTTCTAAATTGTCCTTCTGCTAGTTCAGGATCTACTGTCCAACCATACATTGCTAACTGCACAGGTGGGATTCAATTCTTTTTACTACCGGTTTTGCAGGCATGGGCAGGGCAAGGGAAGGATACTGTAAAATCTCCAGTCAGAGGTGGTATTTGCTGGTTCTCCGGACTACTCAAAATTTCCACTACCATTTCTCCAGAACTGGTCAGAACCTGCTGAATACCACCTCTGCTTAACTGTATTTCTTACTGGGTTAGTTCAGTGTACCTGAAGTTGCAGTTCTGATGCGAATCAAGACATAGAAGTATCACAGCAGCTAAACAATCTGATTTCCTCTTATTCATTCTGCTTCTTAGTCTTCTTTTTTCTTACTTTTTTTTCAGAAGTTCATCCATTTGAAAACGGTTCTCACTATTTTGAGATCTGGAGATTTTATTTGTTTGTTTACATTGCAGACCACCTGTCTTATATTCTAGAGTGACTGAGTAGCTTATAACAGCATAAAATGTAAATATAAAAGCATTCAAAACATTAGAATTAAAAACAATGAAATAAAGGTTAAAAACCAAGAGCATGGGCAGTACAGAAGTGGGCTTTTGTCTCTTACACATCAGCTGCCTCCAGCTAGTGCATTCTCAATGGGGCCCCAAGCCAACCAATAGAGTCTTCTGGAAGGCCAAAAAGATGGAGGCAGATCCTATCCCCAATAGCAATAAATTCCAGAGCTTGGGAGCTTGGCAGATGAGGCTTTTCTCCTTGACCATAGCTCAAATTCCTCGACCAACAAACTTCAAAGATAGCCTCTTCTGCCAGACTGAGTGGGATAAATCAATCCCATTGGGCAAGACAATCTGGTCCCGTGCCATAAAAGGCTTTAAAAGTGATAAATGGTGGGATTCTACTGGTTCAGACCAGTTCTATAATTGTTATGATTCTGTGCAGTTTGTAGAACTGGCAAATCATTCCACGGGCTGGCCCCGCCCTCTCTGCTTGCCCTCGCCCTCCTCGGCCAGTCACTCCTTATCACACATGCACAACATTGCACGCATGCTCAACATCGCTGACTGCGTTCTTTCCTGCCCAGTCACTCCTTAAGATATTTCTTTTTTCCCCTGATTGGTTTTATTTGGCTTCTAGAGCATTAAGGAATGGATGCAATGACAGAACTGAAGTGGCCTAAATTCAGTAATACCAGGGCTCATTGCTAAGAGGTAGGCATGCACAGTTTGTATGTTGGATGGGAAAGACACTTGACTGAAACATTGGGGAACTACTATCAATTCCTAGAAATAATCCTGAAATAAATTATTTATTTGTTAGTGGTGAACTAAATACAGCATTATGTTTGACTAGATTCTGTTTGGTTTTTGCTTGTGATTAACGTAATAATTCTTCTTGGACAATTTCAACTTTTTCTTTTTACCTAAGATCAGGGGGGTCAAATTCAATTTCATTAAGGGCCACTTCAAAGTTGTGAATTTGAGGGTGGGGAGTGGCCAGCTCAATATCACTTGTGGCCACAGTGCTTTGTCAGCAAAAACATGTTCTCCTTTTCAACTGCAATGGCCTTCTGCAACCCTCTGCCAGTGAAAAAAGAGCTCCATTTTTGCTGGCAGAGACACCAAGGCCTTGTCCTTTGCTGTTTCCACAGAGGCCCCATGGGCCAGATCTAAGTACCCCACAGGCAGGATCAGCTCCCCAGGCCTTGAGTTTGACACCCCTGCCTGCCTTAGATGAATTTTCTAATAACTTATATTCAAAAGAGAGCAGTGAAGTTAAGACTTTTACTTGTGTATCGCAACAGCAGAAGAAACTTCAGTGGAGTTGGAATTCTTAGTCATGCAACCTGAATATTTATATACCATTTTAGCATTCAATAATCTGTAATAATAATAAACTAGCAGGAAAAAGTCTCATTCATATTTATCCTACTGCCAAAACTGATGTCCTTTTTATAGACCTAGCATACTTATGAAAATTTATAGTCCCTACATATTGTTTTGAAGCCAAATAATGTCGCTCATCGAGAACAACTATAATATTTTGCATAATTCCTGTTCAAATGAAAAATAGTGGTCTATATATTGATTTCATTTAACTTGTTCTATTTCCATTTTAGAACTCATTAAAATATAAATGGTAGTGACAGAAAAATAATTCAATTTACCCTTTTATGGAGATTTTTTTTAATGGAAATTTGGTGTTTGCTTCAGCAGAGGAAAAAGATAACCTAAGACCCAGCTGATAATCCTTTGCAAGTGAATAGACTACATATGATAAATTCAGATTAAAAAACCATGAAAGTCAGTACTTGCCATGAAACATAAATATATTTATTTATTTATAGGTAAAATCATCATTAGCTCAGCTCAAAAGGCAGTCTGTCTAAACCAGCAGCATTCTTATTATGAATTGAAATACATTCCTTTATCCCACCAAACTATTTGCAATATTGGAAACAAAGATTATATGATTACACCACTTTTCAGTAGTGGTGAGGTAGTGTCTTAGACTTTTGATCACCTGTCTCCCTAAAATACCATTGAGAAGGCAGAAACTTACAGAGGTTTTTCCCCTGCACACCAGTCGTGGGATTCATTTTTTTTTTACTAATGGTCCTGTGGGCGTGGCTTGGTGGGAGTGGCAGGGGAAGGATACTGCAAAATCTCCAGTCAGAGGTGATATTTGTCAGTTCTCCAAACAGCTCAAAATTTCCACTACCGGTTCTCCAGAACTGGTCAGAACCTGCTGAATACCACCTCTGCTGCACGTCCATAATGAAGTGGGTGTGGGTGGAGACAAGGGTTAGACAAATATCACTGCACAAAAATGTGGTTTAATGCAATGGTGGGATTCTTTTTTTTTTTTACTGTGGGCATGGCTTGGTGAGAGTGGCAGGGGAAGGATACTATAAAATCTCCAGTCAGAGGTGGTATTTGCCGGTTCTCCGAACCACCCAAAATTTCTGCTACCGGTTCTCCAGAACTGGTCAGAATCTGCTGAATACCACCTCTTGTTTCATGGAGGATTTGTTTTAATCAAATATATTTTTTATTATTTAAAAATGTCAGCATTTTAATCTTTTGCTAATCCTTCACAACTCTTTTAGCCCACTTCTCTCCATTGCCTCTTTCATCATTAGATTGTAGGCAACCGAGGAAGCTAAACACTGATTTTGGTAATGGTGATTGGTTCAAATGCATAATTTGTGAAGCTGTGTTTGGTATGCCTCAATTATTATGATAAATATTTCCCCATAAGAACATAGGGTTTGATACTATCAATCAGTGATATTCATTGGGATTACAACTCCCTAAATTCCTAAACAGAAACTCTGTAGCAATATTGTAATTATGTAACAATGATCTAAATAGAGATAATCCTCAATTTATGACCAAAATTGAGCCCAAAATTTCTGTTGCTAACTGAGATAGCTGTTAAGTGAGCTGCACCCCATTTTATGACCTTTCTTGCTACAGTTGTTAAGTGAATCACTGCAGCATTAAGTTAGTAACAGTTATTAAGTGAATCTGGCTTCTCCATTGACTTTGTTTGTCAGAAGATCACACAAAAAATGATCACATGGCTCCAGAGCACTGCAACATTCATAAAATACGAGCTCGTTGACAAGTGTGTCAATTTTGTGACCATAAGGATGCTGCAACAGTCATAAGTATGAAAAAGTAGTCACTTTTTTTCAGTGCTGCTGTAAATAAATAACAGTAAGTCAAAAAATATCTGTATTTTGTAATAATGATCTAAACATCTAGAAATATTATCTGGAGGAATCTAAGCAATATCAATATAAGGAGCCTCTGTGGCGCAGTGGTTAGAGTGCAATACTGCAAGCTACTTCTGCATCCAGCTGCCTACAATTTCAAATCCCACCAGGCTCAAGGTTGACTCAAGGCCTTCCATCCTTCTGAGGTGGGTAAAATGAGGACCCAAATTGTTGGGGGGGGGGGGAATGCTGACTCTGTAAACCACTTAGAGAGGGCTGTAAAGCACTATAAAATGGTATATAAATCTAAGTGCTATTGCTATCAGTGGTGCTGATCAAACAGAATATCGTTCTAGAATCTATTTGAGACCTTCTATTAACAAGGCTTTTACCAATTCATTTTGGCTCCTTGAGTTTCGCAGATTTAACAGATTAACTGATTAACAGAATTGGAAGGGACCTTTCATGTCATCTAGTCCAACCCCCCCCCCTCCCACCCAAGCAGGAGACCCTACACCGTTTCTGACAAATGGCAGTCCAGTCTCTCCTTGAAAGTCTCCAGTGTTGAAGCTTCCACAACTTCTGAAGGCAAGCTGTTCCATTGGTTGATTGTTCTCACTGTCAAAATTCAAAGAGTTCAAAGCAAGACATCTTACAGCTAAGGAAAAAATATGAAAATGAGCAAGTAGTTTGAATATTTCCTATAAGATGCAAAGCTAAAATATATGGATTCTTTTACTAGTGAGAAAAAGACACTAAGTGAATCAAGACAGAATTTTAATGGAGTGTACAATTTCTGATCAATTCCCAAAATTGAAAATAGGTTGTTTGGTTGCCTTTTATTATACCGCAACTTTGACTGCACATTAGAAGCAATGTGAAGAAAGAAGCTTCTTCAACTAAGGCATATTTTACTGGTGAGATTTTGTGTTATGGTGTGTGTAGCTGTCTACTTTATAGGGCAATTGATACCAGTGCTCAATGAGTAGAGGACAAATATATCTGAGTATGAGCCATTGTGGGGCACAAACGAATAAGCTGTTATTTATGGATTTTGCTAGTAAGTTTCTTTTTTTTAAATTTTTTCTTCTAGAAAAAAACATTTATTTGACATATTTGTTTTCTTAAGTTTTCATGGGTACTTACATGTATGGTATTCAGCTTTGTTCGGGTATTTTCCCACGTCATTATAGTTGTGGTTTTAAAGTTGTAGCAAAGTTTCGGCAGAATCCCATCTTCCATCATCAGGCTTCTGTATTGTGTTCTTCAGATTCTGTCGAAATGTTGCTACAGCTTTAAAAGCACAACTATAATGACGTAGGAAAATACCCGAACAAAGCTGAATACCACACACACACACACATACATTTTACAGTGTATATTGAGCAATGGTTAAATTTTTTTTCTTTAACTTTATCATTGACGTGATCTGCCTTGTTACAATAACTCCTTCATTCTTTTAATGTTTTAATTTCTCTATATAGCTTATAATTAAGTGCACGTCTTCTGTTATTTCCATAACTTATCCAAATATCAAATATTACCTTTTCTTTAATCAATCATACCAAATGTTTCATATTTCATAATAGTCACTATCTTGTTTATTTTTTAACAATTTGGTTAGGCTATCCATCTCAGCACATTCATGTATTTTTTAAATTACCATATCCTCTGAAGGAATGAAAGACAGTGTCCAGTTTTGTGCATAGGTTATTCTGGCCGAAGTTATGATGTGCAAAATTAAATATTGATATTTTTTTCTCCATGTTTAAAGCTATCATACTTAGCAGAAAGGTTTCAGGTTCAAGTTTTAAATTTTGTTTTGTTATATTTAAAATCCTATTTCTAATATTTCTCCAAAACTTCTGGGCACATGGGCAAGTCCACCATATGTGAAAATATGTTCTTTGTGTGTAGTTACATTTCGAACAGTTGGGTGGTAGGTTGGGGAACTTTAGCCTTAGTCTTAGCCAGTCTTGCAGGAGGTAGGTGCCAGCGATGAACCATTTTATATAAGTTTTCTTTATACGAGACTGGCATGGTTAATTTGTAATTTGTTTGCCAGATGTGTTCCCACTTATCTAATTCAATACTATGACCCACGTTTTTAGCCCAAATTATCATAGATTCTGTGACTGTTTCTTCTTTTAATTTGTAATCCAAAAGATATTTATATGTTTTACTAATTGTTTTCTTTTCCTCTCCTAGCCATATTTTATCTAAATCTTGTGGGGTCATATTAAAGCTAAATTGTTCTCTATCTTTTTTATAATGGGTTTGTATTTGTGCAAAGGGCCACCATGCTATCTCCTTTCCTTAAATTTGTATTTGCTTCCTATTTTTAAGCTCTCCAGTATCATATAATAAATCTTTATACCTGACAATATTTTCATAATCCAGTAGATTTGGATATGTGACTGCTTCCAATGTAGATAGCCGCAATGGAACCTTTGGGTAATGGTTTTTTTAAATCTTTCCCCAGATTTTAACAACACATTTCTTACATGGTGCCTTTGGAAATATGAATGTTGTTTAGATTTTCCATCCCACATGAAGGCGTGCCAGCCAAGTTGGAGATCAAAACCTTCTAATACTAATAACCTTCTATTTTCTAATTTAACCCAATCCTTAAGCCAGTTTACTGTAGCAGCATCATAATATAATTCAAAATCTGGAAGAACAAATCCTCCTTTCTTCTTGGCATCCTGTAATACTTTATATTTCACTTTGGGTTTTTTCATCTGCCATATAAATTTGGATATACATTTGTTTAATTCTCCAAAAAAAATTCTTTTCCAACTTGACTGGCACTGTCTGAAACAGGAACAACAGTTTTGGCAAAATATTCATTTTTACTATCGAAATACGTCCCAATAGCGATAAGTGCAATTTGGCCCAATTATCTAAATCTTTAACTATTTGTGTTATTAACTTATCATAGTTATCTTTTTTAATCAACGAACATCTAGCAGCCAGCCAGATCCCTAAGTATTTTACTTTATTTACCACCTGCATACCTAATTTATTTGCTAGTTCTTCCTTCTGCTTCTTTGTACAGTTTTTTTGTTAACACTTTTGCTTTTTTTTTGTTAATTTTTAACCCTGCCACCTTTCCATATTCTTCTATTTCTCTTAGTAGTATAGGGCTCATTTCTAAGGGTTCTTCTAATATAAATGCCATATCATCGGCGAATGCCTGGAGTTTATATTCCTCTTTTTTAATTTTTAGTTCTCTAATCTCTTGATTTTGCCTAAGTTGTACTAAGAGAGTCTCTTCTGCCAATATACACAGTAGAGGAGCTAGGGGGCAGCCTTGTCTTACTCCCTTATTTATTTTTATGGTATCTGTATTTTCCCCATTTATTAATATTTTTGCGGTTTGCATGTTATAAATTGTCTTAATAAATCCTATAAAATTTTCACCAAATTTCATGCCTATCAGTTGTTTAATAAGGAAGTTCCAATTCAGGTTGTCAAAAGCCTTCTGGGCGTCTAAAAATATCAATGCCATTGTCTTGGTTGAGTATACTTCATAATATTCTAATATATCAATAATGGTTCTTGTATTTGTTTTTAATTTGCCTTTGGTGGAGGAAGCCATTCTGATCAGTGTGGATAATTCTATTTAATACGCTCTTTAATCTTTCTGCCAATATTGTAGCCATTATTTTGTAATCTACATTTAAAAAGAAATTGGTCTATAGTTTTGAATTTTTTGTCGGTCTGATTGTTCTTTATAAATAAGGGTAATATATGCTTCCAACCATGATTTAGGCATGTTAGCATTCTCCAGGGTTTCATTGTACAAGTCCACCAATATCTCCTCTATTGTTTCTTGGAATTCCTTATAGAATTCCAAAGGAATTCCATCTGGGCCAGGGGTCTTATTTGCTTTTTGTGTTCCAATTGCCTTCCTAATTTCTTCTATAGATATTTTATTGTTCAAATTTTGTTTCTCTTCATCAGTAATTTCGGGCAAGTTCTTTTCATTCAAATATTGATCAATAGATTATTCTGGTATTTTTTCCTGTTTATACAATTTTATAAAAAACTCCTTAGCAATTTCTTTCTTTTCTTGGGTCTGAGTGCATAATTTCTCTTCCTGATCTTGGAGAGCTACAATCGTTCTCTTTTCTTGTTTTTTATTTTATTTTATGGGCCTTCCCAGCTTATTTACAATTTCAAAATAATTTCGTTTTGCTAATTTAATTTTTTGGGCCCAATTTTTCTGTACATTTAAATTTATTTTATGTTTTACCAGATCAATTTCTTTCTTAATGTTTGAATTGTTTGGGTTCTTTTGTCTACTTATTTCCAAATCTTTCAGTTTCTCCCTCCATATGTTTTGTTGCTGTCTTTTTTTTTTTTATTCTTTTTAATACTGTAAGCAATAGTTAAACTTCTCACATAGGCTTTGGCCGTATCCCAAAGATTCTATAGAGAGGTATGTTCTCTTTTGTTTATTTCAAAAAATACGTTCAATTCTTTCTTGATCATTTCAATATATTCTTTATCTCTTAATATGGTATTATTAAATGTCCATCATCCAATTTTTCTCTTTCCTTTCCATTTAATTTGAATGGGATTATGGTCAGCCCATAGATCTGGCAAAATCTCAATCCTTTCAGTATTCTCCATTAACCCAGGGTCCATCCATATCTGATCTATTCTGGACCAAGAGTAGTGGGGGTTCAAAAAAAAAGGTATATTGTTTTTTATTTGGATTTAATTCTCTCTACACATCTTTCAAGTTAAGTTCTCTTACTATATTATTTATAGACAAAGTGAGCATTCTCCTTTTTTTGGGGGGGGGGGGGGAGTTCTATAACCTTTACCTTTGTCTGGAACTGCATTATAGTCTCCTACAATGCATACTTTAGCATACTCAAATTCTATTATCTTATGGTGAAGTCTATTATAAAGGTCTTTTTGGTTTGTATTCAGGGCAAATATTGTGACTAATAACATCTTTTTCTGATTTACATTTATTTCTATAAAGAGCATTCTCCCTTCTTGATCTTTGTATATTTGTTTATGTTGCAACCAATCCTTTACATATATTACAATACCCCCCCCTTTTTTTTTTTTTGTTTGCAAGTGCCGAGTACATTTTACCCAAATTTATATTCTTTAAGAGGTCTGCTTGATTGTCTGGAATATGCACTTCTTGGATACAAGTTATGTCCGCATTTTGTTTTTTAAGTTTCTCAAATATCTGTTTTCTTTTTGATGATAAATTTAAACCATTGATATTGGCTGTAAATAAATTGATTTCTCTATCAGTGTCACTGACTATGTGAGGCATTTCTCATTTCATTTCTTGTTCTAGGCTCTCTTTTTCTTAGTCTGTTGCCTTCCCCTTCTTCTCTAAGATTTTGGGGTTCAGAGTGTGAATCAGATTCTTTTTCTCCAGAGAGTTGTTCCTCTTGGCTTCTTGTATTTAGGTTGTCTCTACTTTCTTGTTCTTCCTCGGGTCCTAGCTGTCGTTCACAAAATTCCTGTGCTTTTTCAATTGTATCAATTTTGTACTTTTTGTCCTGCCTCGAAACTAAAAGCCCATCTGGGATGAGCCACCTAAATGGAATACCATTTCTAATAAGCTGAGTTGATAAAAATTGATAGCCACTTCTCTGCTCTCTGACTCTCCTAGGTATTTGTTTCAGTGTAACCACTTCATGATCTTTGTATACAAGTGGTTCATCTCTGGTTTTACTATAGAGCAGGTCTTGTGTTATTTTCTTCGCAAATCGAATATGAACCTCTCGGGGTAGTCTATGTCTCCTCGCATAGTGTGCATATACCCTGTAGACCTCGTAGACCTCTGTAGACTTCCAGCTGGGTGCTGTGTTGATGAGCTGAGGAGTGGATCGCCGCTCTGAAAGGCTCCGATTTTTGCTGTTTGGTGGCTTCCAGGAGCATGTTGGACTTCGGAGGGGTAGACAGATGAAAGGGGAAGACCTGGAGATCTCAGGGAGGTGCTGCGATCCTGGAGATTACAAGAGAATCCCCTGAAAACCAGAAGCAGAAGAGGGAGATTGTACAGATCAGAACCATAGACGTGGCAGCCCAGCAGCTTAAAGAAGAAGAAAGGAAGTAGAGAGTGGAAAACAGCAAATTGAGTAGTGGAAAGGTGAACTTTAAGAAGATTTCCAGAATACTGATTTATACTACAAAGGGAAATTGAAAATTGAAACCGCACAGTGCAGTGAAGCAGCAGAAATATTGGAAGAAGTACTAACTAAAGAAACGGCAGTAATTTGTGCTGATTAATGGAGCACTGAAAATGGAGGAGCTGAAGGGTGAGACAACACCATTTACTTTTACTTTGGGAGTTGAAAACGGGGGTGTATAACTATATTTTTTGGCGATTGATGTTTGAGAACTGTGGGAAGAAAGAGAAAGTGACAGTGACGTGTCCAAGTGAGACAGAGAGATCGGAAGAACAGCTGAGAGTAAAAACTTGAAAAGAGAACAATTGACACTTTAAAAGATTTAAGGAAAGGATTGAGGAAAGAAACCTTATAATTGCAATATTTGTCTGATAACTGTGATAAAGAAAAAAGGAAGAAATAAGATAACTAAGATTTATAAGTGGAACTAGAACTGTGTGGAGAAAAAGAATAAAGGAGCAAGAAGAAGAAGCCAAAACAGAAAGGAGAAATGAAATGGTGGAAGTGACTGTGCAAATTTAAAGAGCACATTCTGAACTCGAACTAAGAACTGTAATAAGGTATTTATCAAAAAGAAGAAGAAGAAGATCCATGGACATCATTCAACTGGTCAATCATAGATGTAACTAAATAATATTGGTAAAATATAATCTTAATAGATATATATGTGTTAGAATATTGAGTTAAGAATACTGGATAATAATTTTTGAATAACTGGACAATTGAAAGTGTGTTGTATAAATATAGAACTCAGACCTTTAAATAATAATCATATAGTAAGAAATTGAGGTATTTTTATTCTGAGGTAAGCATATAATTAAGAACTCTAAAGAAATAGATTAATTGATATTTATATATAGATAAGAATTTAATTACTTTAATGAATTGGCTGCTTTAAATTAATTAATTAAGCATATAAAACTGTTGATTTTGTGGGTAAATAAATCTGTATTTGATTAATATTGAATTCTCTTAAGTATTGTAATCGTTGAATAAGTTCAATAAGAAAAAAATAGAAATAAGAGCTGATTGTGATTTTCCATAATAGAACTTTGGTAATTAATAATATAATAATATATGTATTAATATTACTATTGAATTGAAAAGGAGAGGAAAATAGTGCTCTACTAGGGATAGTTGATGGTAGATTGGAAAGAGCTGCTACAGATAGTTAAAATGGCGACAACATCAATTACAAATGTAAAATCAGGAAAGAAAACTACAATAACGATGTCTTCACCTATGGGGCAGAGATCTATAGATGCAATGCTATTGGCAGAAAAAACTGGTTCAGTTCAAAGCCTGCAGACAGTACAGGCAACACTCACTATGATGCAGGAAATGATGGCAAAACCCACGAATTGATAGTGAGGAACCATGAAGATATGAAAACAGAGATGAGAACTGAAATAGGACAAGTGAAAAATGAAATACAAAATTTGAATAGTAAGATTGGAAAGATGCAGGAAAAAGTGATAAAAAAAAGAACAGAAATTAAATTTAGTAGAGGCAAGAATGGAGATGCTGGAGAAGAAATTAGAGGATTCAGAACAAAATTGGAAAGTGCTCTACTGCGAACTCCGGGATTCGATGGTACACATGGAATTAGAGAAGGCATCATTTCATCTTAGTTCCAAAATGTGGTGGAAGACAAAAAGGAAGATTTAGGTGCAATTATGATGAATCTGATAGTGGCAGTTTTACAGAAATCCAAACTGGAAATTGAAAATGATGTAGACGAGATCTACAGAGTATATACACACTATGCGAGGATTTTGCTAGTAAGTTTCAATTAGTATTTTTCCATTTATTTTTAGAAACAGGAAAACTAGTTAGGTCCCATATTTTGATCCAGCAGATCTGGGAAACCACTGAGAACTTTTGGTAAAAGCGTCACGTAAAATATCAGTGATACAGACCTCAAAAGCTACAATTTTCCTTGTTCTAATGTACTCATCTCCGATTTAATTCATCTTCCCTTCCCATCCATCACATAAATGAAATGCAGAACAGTCCCGTGCTTCTTCAAGAGGCTATTAGCCTGCTAAAGCAAGTATTTGAGACTTGATTAGATTAAATAAGTAGACACAGACTTTACATTACAATGTACTCTGTATTTAATTTATAGCTCAAATGTCAGAAAATCTGATGAACCATAATCACACTTCAGCATCATCAGCTTCAATATACTCCAGTGTTCTTTTATTGTCATAAAGTCATAAATCCTGGGGTATGTGAACATACAAACATAGATACCAAGTCCATTCTCAAAGAGATAGCTGCTAACATGTTATATTCCTAGATCTTTTTTGTATCAGTATCATGGAATTTTATGTCATCCATGTTCAAAAGCAATCTGAGAACTTGCACATATAATTAGAGCACAAGTGTTCATCTCCAGGTGTGAACTTGGCTGTGAAGAACATTTATGTTCTTTCCCAAGGATTCTACATTCCACTAACACAATTGCAAACAACGCAAAAGGTGGTACAGTTCTATGGACTGCTGTTGCCATATGAAGTGAAGTGATATTCATTTGAGATATGGAAATACAGAGTTTGAAGGCACCTTGGAGGTCTTCTAGCCTAACCCTCTGCTCAAGCAGGAGACCCTATACCATTTCACACAACTGTAAAAATGATGCAGTAGTGCCTACAGTGTCAAATCCCTTATTCAGATAAAAAACTCCCTGTAACTTTTTATTTCCTTTTCTCTTTTTTCAACTTTGCTATTTGCTATAAAGATAGCAGAAGGGTTGAGAACCATGTATGTTGCGATTTCTTTCCTAAAGGTATATGAGCAATGCCATGTTCGAAATGGATCCTGTAGCAAAAATAAAAATGTTTTGTCTCCTCTTATGTGGCCTCTATCTTTTATTGCTAAACTTCTTTTTAAAATTATACACACACACACACACACACACACACACACACACGGCATCTCAGAACAAAGAACGCAGTCAGAAAAGAAGAAAATACTTCCTCCGTTTTCCAGCACCTTAAAACCACAGGACATGAAATTAATTTTGAGGGAACCAAATTAATCTCCAATACTGAACTCTTTAACAAGAGAATAATCAGGGAAGCCATCAAAATAGAGAAACACCCCCATAACATGAATAAATGGGATGAAGCCTCCCACCTACCAGACATTTCTGGAAACTAGCCCTCACCAACAAACGAGTCCCAGCCATGAAAACCAATACCAGACCTAAAACAGCACATGACACCACTACCATTCTCCCTCACCAGACTCAAAACCAAACCCATTCCATAGATGAAAGACAACTGCCATCCAGAAACCAGACCATGGCTGCATCATATTCTGACCCCCAAACCAAGCAAACGGATCCATGTCATGAACACATATCCAGGCCTCAAACTCGGAGCCAAACCAAAACCTGGAACGTCACATCACAGCCACCTGCTCAGGATATCACATCACAGAACTCAGGAGGTGTGGATCAGCTGTGGAAGTGAATGATCATCCCAGTCCAACTAACAAATAAGTGGTAATAGCAATCCATGTATGTTCAAGTGGAGAGTTGCTTCAACTTAACAATCTCCTAGAAAATATTTTTTTTCATATTGGAGGAAGTGATAAATAAGTATGTGTAGTTTTATTTCTTCATTAGATTTATATCCTGCCTTTTGTAATAATCCAGTGGTGGGGTTCAAACAACCAGTTCTCTGCCCTAAGGATTTCTTCCAACAACCAAACTGCTCATAAAGTTAACAACTGGTTCTCCCAAAGTGGTGCAAACTGGCTGAATCCCATCACTGCTTTCTCCCATACAATCCTTTGAGATAGGCTGTGTTGTGACAGACTGATTGGTCTAGCATGCCCCAGTGAGATTCCATAGATGAATCTCTCTGGTTCTGTTCCCAAAATCTTATCTACTCATTGACATATACACAACAGAAGATGTCATGTAAAAACCTTCTCTTAAGCTAGGGCAACTTTTAAATGAAGCCCATCAAAGATTTGATAAGTGTCCTATTCATGCAATTCCAAGAGGTGTTGGCAAGATTATGATACATTCTACTGAACCATGAGTTATGAAGGCCCAGTTTTAATTTCCTATAAACTTTCTAAGAGGGAAGCTCTTGATGCTTCATTGCTAATTAGTATGCCTTCATCCATGACTGCTACAATGTCTTTTGTTTTGATATTCTTTTTTCTTTATCAATCCAGAGCCTTCATGCCTTTTGGTTTCTGTTTTAGCACTGAAGTGTGTATCTTTTTATCTAGTAAGAGTGAAGTGATGAAGGGTTCTTCAAATCGATTGCTTCCTGGAATTTCTATATCAACATAATGACAAAGCCAACCCCTTAGAATTCATGGAACCTACAATTTCTCAGTTTAAAAGGTTTACGTGCACTGTCAGTATAGTGCCCTTAATGGATGTAGGGTTGAAATAAATGGACTCCAATAAGTGAAATCAGTCCTTTAATTCCCTTTGGTGTCAACCCTTCACTTTTTACTATCTCATAGTAAACTTTATTTCAAATCAAAGTTGCCACCTGCTTAGAGTCACACTTGCATTTAATTTAATTATGGTGAGAATTGCCCCAACATCCTTTTTGAAACTCTGATTACTTGCAAGCTAATACTGAGTGAACAATTTTTCCTTTTGACAAGGAAGAGCAAGTTAGAAACTTCAAGCCTAGCAGGTGAAATTTAGTTTTATTGTTTATTGGACTCATTATCAGATTATCTACAGCACAATTGTAGCAGGATTCCTCCATCCAGATAGTTAGATGCTTATAGGATGGGTGAGAAAAAATGTTGTATTCAGATTTTTATTAGTTTTCCTGTTAGCTCTATTGGATAAGCATCTTGAGTGGAAAATTGAACTTTGTTATCATCTATGTTAAACAGTTTCAGTGAGAATTTTATATATGCCAAACTGGAAAGATATGTCAATTCCCACTATGGAAGAATGGATGGGAAAAGGGATAGAATTGGCAGAGATAACAAAATTAATTATTTTAATTTAGGAAAAGAATGTATCTAGCTTTGTTTCTACTTAGAGGCTGTTTCTAGACTTTGTGTTCAAAAGAGAAAAAAGTGTAATTTTGATTGTTTTGATTATTAATTAGTTTCCTTTCTTTCATGTTAGTCCACATGAACACTTATTCTCTCATAATCTATTATCTATGTCAGCTTCCAACCTTTGATATCGACTATGTCAACTTGAACAATCTGTGCCCCTGTAACAACTCAGCCAGAACTTTTCCAGCCACAGACTGTGATGTGTCTGAGATAAAATAACTTAGAAACAAGATAAAATTAGAGTTATGATACAAAAACATAAGAAAAAGAATAAGTAAAAGAAAGCTTACTAATGTATTTTATATGCTCTGGTGGCACAGTGGTTAAAATGCAGAATTGCAGGCAAACTCTGGCCACAGCCTGGAGTTCAGTCCTGATGGGGCTAAAGTTTGACACAGCCTTCCATCCTTCTAAGGTTGAAAAAATGAGGATCTAAATTGTTAGGGGCAATATGCAAAAAAAATGTTTCTTTACTGTAAACCATCCAGAAAGTGCTGTAAAGCATTATGAAGCAGTGTATAAGCTGAATTGCTATTGCTACAGCTATTTTTCTGTAAGATTAGATGTCTATGGAGTTTCTCAGTCATCCAGGTCATGGTTGGCCCAAAAGTGCTTTTTCAAGAGGCAGTTGGACTTTCTGCTTTTTATTTGAATTAGTGCATATAAAATCATCTATGAAATAATTTAAGTCTATTTGCCTCTTGAAAAAGCACCTTTATAAGATTGAATATTTATTATCTTACAGTAATAAGATATTTTGTTGTTGTTATTGTTGTTCAACAGCAGAGAATTCAGGATGGGTTCATACCCTGCTTCCCAGGATCTCACATCGATTGCAGGAGCGTTGTAACACCCAGTTTGGCACATGGCTGGATGCCACAGATCACCGCCTCTCCACACAATCAGAAACGCCACATGGTAAGTCTTTGGAATGAGCTTCCGTTATGTGGAAAATGGACTAACCTCCTGGTTGTAATTTATTGGTGGTTAACATAAAAAAATAGAGCTTTCTTTAAAAAAAAATACAAATTTTTCACTTTATAAAATTACAGCAATGTAATCTTCATATGAAAATGATTCCAATTATGGAGTGTATATACAATTATCTTTGGAATGATTTCTCTTTTTTAGTCAGGTTTTTCTGCAGTTTCTTAAAACAACAGAAGAATCAGTGCAAATTTTCTCAACAAAAAGTGTTGTTAGATTATTATTTCTACCTGCAGTTGAAGGTAAGGTACCTTGTAGAAGAGAAAAATGTCTGGGGCACTTTTACATTGAAAATCTTGTATGGTAATATTTCAGTGCTCATCATTAATTGGTTCCAGGAAGCACAATGAGTAGCAAAAATGATAAGTACCAAACAAATTTTTCCCCCTAAGTTATAATGTAGTGAATCACAAGACAGACAATATGAACAAGTTCTAGCTTATGTACTGAGTACCAAGCAAAGAATGAGTACCAGGACAAAATGTTCACATCAAAATGTGTTAAGTACCAAATTCAATGAGTTTCAAAGCAGTTGAGTACCAGGTGATAGGAAAAAGTGAGTGGTCTTCAAAATTTAATATTGAAAGAAAAAATTAAAGTTGAATCTGTTGTATAGTGGAAGCTTACTGAGTGGAGAAACAAGCATGACAGAGAAACTACAATGGATAGGAATGAGAAAATGGTAGTACGAAGGCAGTTTGTAAGATAGACACTGGGTGTCTATTAGCTGGGTCTTCAGAGTGGGAAAAGGAAGAATACAAGCTGTAAAAACAGTTGCAAGAGAAGATGGCTAGCCAGGGAAAGATAACTGAATGAAGTAACAGGAAAGGCAAACTGAACTGAAAAACAGGAAATAACCTATTGTTCTAAGGAGCCATAAAATATCCCTAGAACTCAAAACTGAGCATGCCTAATAGTTGATTAATATTAACTGATACACCTTGCATAAATTATCACCGAATTTCAATATACCGTACATGTGATGTATGATTTAGTATGTAGCAGGAAATATATAGGGGGTGGTCGGAAAGAGTGTAACCTCACTGTAAATCATGAGATTGCTGTATTTTGACAAAATGGAGTCATCTCTGGAGTTTTTCTCTTCAGATTTCAAAGGTAGAAGTAATGTTGTATATGAACAAAAAATTATGCTGTAAAGTCTAGTAAAGACTCTTGAACAGTGTTTCTTAACCATGTCAACTTTAAAGTGTGTTTCAATTCCCAGAATTCCCCAGTCAGCATTCTGGGAGTTGAAGTCCACACATCATAAAAATGGTCAAAGTTGAGAAATACTGTTTGACAAAATGTATCTTTCATACTAACTGGGATGGGCAACTTTTGATGGCCAGAGACAATAGGACATTCTGTGGCGAATGAGATGCTTTAATGGAGAATCATGCCAAGCATGGGAAGCTGGGTCATTCATATAGCTAGACTAAGATTATTTCTGAATTTTAGGAAAGATAATGTGCATTTTTCACAAGGTTAAGTTCATTTTAGAGATTATCTTTTAGTTTTTATGAATCTCGCACTTCAAAATTTTGGCAGGGGTAGGATTCCACTGATGCATCATGGGTAGTGACTGCAGCTTGACAGAAATGGACATGTTTCCTTCAAAAGTAATCCTTGGCTTCTTTAGTGTTTTAAACAAGATCAGGCAAGGGGTGGGAAAATTCTTTTTATTTCTCAATAAAAAGAACTCAAGGAAGCCAGTCTCTTGGCAATACTGGTTTAAATGGAAAATCTGATCTGTTAGAAGGCAGCTCTTCACATATAGCCTTGAGTAGGTTTGAATCAGCCATTGCTTAAGAAAGTTCTTGGACAAACCATGAACTATGAAATTGTGAGTTCTAAATCTCATTACATAAGAGGTTATTTTCTACACTTTGGTAAAAGAAATTGGGAAGGACAATCAGGCCCCAAAGATCTTATTGCTACTTCTGGAGGATTAGACATTCCCCCCTTTTCTCTTATTATGTGGACTGGCTGCAAGACTTTGGCATAATGAGCTTTCTCCTGCATCAGGTTTGCCAAATTCATTCTGTTTTTTTTTTGATACATGAGGATGGAAAACATTAAGGAAATTATACACATAAGCACAGTGTTTGGCATGGGCTGTTTCTTTCCCCACAATTGATTTGCTACGGTATCTTGTAATTTATTCATACAAGGAAACAATGATGGATGGTGTAAATTATTCTTCTTTTTCCCTTTTGACTTAAATAATAATTGCCAATATCTCAGAACTGTATGGAAACATATAAGGGGGTATAGGCAATATACAAAGAGAGTTGTAAATGTTTGCTGATAGCATTTTTCTTCCTCCTCTTTCAAAGGAGGGTAGTTTTGAAAGGAGGGGTAGTTCAGAATCAGCTCAAACTCCTCGATTAAGGGTTCCAGAAAATGTTTGCTCTTTGCAAAATATATAGATTCATATTTTTCTTGAGCCCGTTTTTCTCCGAAGCTTAATTCCAACGTTGGGAACTAAAGATAGGGAAAAGGGGAAAGAAGGAAATAAAACTATGGGAAGACTTCCAAAAATTCAGCCTGAATCAAAATGCATTCAGACCTGATGCATCATCTCAATGCATCTTTGGGGTTAATGTTCCTTACCAAGGTATTCCTTGAGTGAAGAGAGCAAGGAAATCTTTGTTTTGGAACTGGGAATCTATTACTAAGTAACTCAGTCATAAGGCACAATGTCACATGACTGGACCAACCTATGACAGTCTCAGTCATTGCTGTTAAGTAAATCTTGCAAGGTTGCAGCACCACCACTACCCCCGTCACATGATCAACATTTCCACCTCCTGACAGCTTCTTCATTGGCTTTGCTTGGCAGAACTGCAATTTTCATCCAGTTGCCAAGCACCTAATGATCATGAGACCATTATGAGGGAGGAGTGCTTCAACAGTGGCAGCTGTATGAACCCATTGTAAATCCTCCTCATTCAGCATCATTGTAATGGTCACTAAATGAGTGGACATTAAGCACAAAATACTTATATTTTGGATTTTCTTTTGCAGGTTCTTCTCAGATCTTTGGGATATGTTCTTTTCTACAACTGGGTGATAGTTTAGTGATGTGTAATTGCTGAAGGAGACCTTCACCTCCATACCATTATAAAACTAGGACAAAGAAAGGGGAAAAAAGGAAATAGGAAGAGGAGGAGTTGAACATGAAAATTCTTATCAACATGAATATTCCATTCCTCAATGGGAAACATATGTAGTACAGGGGTTTTTTTTTACTCAATTTCCTATTGGAAACTATTAGTTGGGAAGGGAGTAGTTGATTTCCTATCTACCTTTGTCTAAACTTCCATTTTGCTAGAGGATTGAAAGACCCTCCACCACAGACTGGTATTCTTGCTGGATAAGAAATCCTTGCTTGAAACTTACTGCTTGGTCCAGGGTCTTCTAGGATTATAAGCTACAATTTCAGAACAAGAGAATGCAGGCAAAATAATGAATCTATAATGAATTATCAGTTCCTTTTGTACTGGCTTATACTATTTCTGGGTACATTTCTCTGCACCCACAGTCAGCAGGCAATTGTGGCCTGGTGGTTTGGGGCTAAGAGAATGAAAAATCATACATTGGAATTATCGTGGGATGTTTTTATTGGGAAATTTTTTTTTGTGTTACTGAGATATCAAGAAAACAAGCAGAAATTTTGTCTCTCTGGGGAAGGCATTCCTCAACTGAGGCCCACAGTAGAAAATGATTTTTTTTTAGAAATTATCATCTACCTTATCTCTGATGGTAGAACATGAATAGTGTTCATGTGGATACCCAGGGAATGAGATGATCCTTCAAAGATAACCTTCTTTATGGTTATTCCTCCATTCACACAGTTATGGACACAGGCACGAATATTCAGAGTGAGCTGCATTTTGTAATGGGGAAATTGGTTAGAGAATTTGATAAATCCAGAATTCTACCAAAGATTGTCTTTTCTGTTCTGTCCCTAATTTACATACTCGAAATCCCCGCGCTTTGATTGGCTAAAGCGCGGGGATTTCTAATTGGCCAGGCGAGCCGCGCCGATTGGCCCGTTGAAAGTCTCCCGTGATTGGCTCACTCCAAGAGCGGGAGACTTGAAACGCTGCCATTGGCCGCGGCCGCCGCGGCGAAAAGGATAAAAGCCGCGGGCTTTTTCCTTTTCGCCGGTTCGGTTCTCAACTTCAAAATAAAGAGCTTTAAACTAAGTCACCGACTCCTGGCGTCTTTTGCGGACACGACACTGGCGACGAGGATGGGATCCAGACCCTGAACCGAACCCCGTGTCTGACAAGAGCCAGACTTAGCACCGAAATGGCGAAAATCGCACCACCCGCCCCCTTCAACCCCGCCACCGAGGACTGGGAATCATTCTCAGACCGTTTCCGCATGTACCTCGAGTGCACCAGAATGAAGGACGCCCCGGGCCCGCTAAAACGCGCCGTTTTCCTCACTCATTGCGGAACCGAAGTGTTCCAGATGGCCAAAGCATTGGCCAAGCCGGCCAACGCAACCGCCATGGATTGGGACGTCCTCGAACCTATCCTTCGGCGACATTACGCCCCCGAGGTCCCCATCCTGATCCGGCGCAACGAATTCTACCGGCGGGACCAGAAACCAGGCGAAAAACTGAGCGACTTCGTTGCCGAGCTGCGGCGCCTAGGAGGGCTCTGCGAATTTGACAGCCTGAATAGCCTCCTAAGAGACCGATTCGTACTCGGCCTATGGGACCCTGCGCTCCAGAGCCGGCTTATGGCTAAGGGCGACATCAGCCTAGCAGACGCCCTCACCGCAGCTGCAGCCGCAGAAGCGACCCGCACTTCCGCTGACAGCATGCGAAAACCAGACGCAAAGGGCGGAAACAACAACCCGGCAAGGTCGGCCGACCCAAAAAACGAAACAACCGCACACTACGGCGATTTCCATTCTGCATCCAGCACGTCCGAAGACGAAGAAGACATACATCGAGTCCAGACGGGGCGCGGCGACCAACGGAACCAAAGAGGTCGTAGGTCGAGGACCAACTGTGCCGGCTGCGGCGGCGACCACCCCAGATCAGAATGCCGATTTTTTGACTCTATCTGTCGGCATTGTGATAAAAGGGGACACATCGCCCGGGTTTGCCGCCAAAAGAAGACTCGCAGTCCACCCAGATGGGACCAACACGATCGTAAAAGGGAAAGCCCACCGCCCAGGACCAAAGATCGCCAATCGGACAGCCGGTGGGACCGAATCCAGCGACCATCGAGAGGCGGCGACAACCGGTGCAAGGAAGAAACCCACCAGACGGTAACCATCGGCCACGCCATCTCCGACGGCGCCAGAAAGGTACACGTAGAGGTCCATATTGAAGGCCGACCATGCAAAATGGAGGTGGACTCCGGGTCCTACCTCTCCATGATTGAATGGCACGAGATAAAACGGTTAGTGCCCACCCTCCATAGGAGAAGCATAAACGCCCAAAGACTTATTATAAAAGACTACCAGGGAAACCGCGTCCCGGTAGTGGGCACCAAGAACTTTAATGTGACATATAAGGGCCGCACCGAACAACTCCCACTCACAATCGTCGATCGTGACCGCCCAAGCCTGCTGGGCCTACAATGGTTCGCCCCGCTCGACATCGCCCTCACGGGAGTCAACCACGTCACCGACGACGGCTGGGAACAGCGGCTAGCCCAGGAGTTCCGGGAGGTCTTCGACGGAAGCCTGGGCAAGTACCAGGGGCCCCTTATCTCTTTTGATCTAGACCCTAGCGTCCCCCCCAAGCGACTAAAACCTAGGCGGGTACCATTCGCCCTAAAACCTAAGATTGACGAGCAGATTGACAAGCTCGTCAAACAGGGGGTGTTACAGCCTATAGACCATGCCCGAAGGGAGACCCCAATAGTGACCCCGGTCAAGCCAGACGGGTCAGTGAGAATTTGTGGGGACTATAAGGCCACCCTAAATGGCGCGCTGCAACAAAGCGCTTACCCCATCCCAATCGTGCAACACCTACTGCACTCACTGGGAGGGGGCAGGGTCTTTGCCAAGCTCGATCTCGCCCAGGCATACCAACAGTTGCCGGTCGACGAAAAAACAGCGGAAGCCCAGACCATCGTTACACATCGGGGGGCCTTCAAGTGCAACCGACTCCAATTCAGAGTCAGTGTGGCACCAGGCATCTTTCAGAGCCTGATGGAACGTTTGCTGCAGGGCATCAAGGGGGTGGTGCCCTATTTCGATGACGTATTAGTGGCGGCGCCAAACGAAGCCGAATTAGAAAACCGACTCAGAGAGGTCTTAACCAAATTTAAAGAAACGGGACTTAAAGTAAAAAGGGAGAAATGCCAACTGTGCACGGAGCGAGTGGAATTCTTGGGCTACCTTCTAGACCGGCACGGCATTCACCCCACAAGTAAGAAAGTAAAAGCTATCAAAGAGGCCCCCACCCCTAGGTCTAAGACTGAATTACAGGCTTTCTTGGGGTTGCTGAACTTTTATAATGTTTTCCTACCCCAAAAGGCAACGGCGGCGGAGCCTTTGCATAGGCTCCTGGATAAGGCGGCAACCTGGACTTGGGGGAAACGGGAGCAAGCCGCCTTCCAAAAAACCAAAGACCTCCTCACCTCCGACGCCGTCCTGATCCAATTCAGCGAAACCTTGCCCCTGGCCGTCACTTGCGACGCATCACCTTTCGGCGTCAGCGCTGTCCTCAGCCATACCCTTCCTGACGGAAAAGAAGCACCCATCGCATTCTTTTCCAGGACTCTAACCAAGCCAGAGCGGAACTATAGCCAGCTGGACAAAGAAGCCTTGGCTATAGTTGCCGCCGTTAAGCGGTTCCACGAATACCTTTACGGCCGCCCTTTTACCATTGTGACAGACCATAAGCCGTTGCTGGGCATCCTTGCAGGAAATCGAGCCACCCCGAACATTCTGTCTCCCCGGATGACAAGGTGGTCCGAGTTCCTGGCAGCCTACAGCTACGAACTGATACACAAGCCGGGTAAGAAGATTTCGCACGCGGACGCTTTAAGCCGCTCGCCGTTACCAGACTCCGACCCTGACCCAGCACCAACGACAAACACCCTTAACATCGAAAACCTGCCCAACCTGCCCATAACCGCGTCAGACATTGCCCGGGAGACTATTAAAGACAGGCGTCTGGCACGGGTTTTGCATTGGGTGGAAAAAGGTTGGCCAGAAAGAGACAATGACGAATCCGTTAAGACATTTAAAAACCGCCAAACCGAACTCTCGCTGCTTAAGGGGTGTATCTTATGGGGTGACAGGGTGGTCATCCCGGACAGGCTGCAAGGGAAGGTTTTAGAAATGTTGCATGAGGGGCATCCTGGCATCGTCAGAACTAAAGCCCTGGCCAGAAGTTATGCTTGGTGGCCAGGGATGGACAAACAGATAGAGGCCTGGGTAGCTAGGTGCCAGCGATGCTAGGAGACTAGACCCAGCCCACCCGCAGCACCCATCCTAGAGTGGGAAACACCGAGGGGGCCCTGGTCCAGAATCCATTTGGACTTTGCCGGTCCCACAAATGGGCATACCTTTCTAATAACAGTTGACGCTTACTCCAACTGGTTGGAGGTAAGCGACATGAAATCTACCACCACAGAGGCCGTAATCAAAGAACTTTGCAAACTCTTTGCAACACACGGCCTCCCAGACGTCGTCGTCTCCGACAACGGGCCCCAGTTTACTTCCCTCGACTTCGAGAGATTCCTGGTGGAGAGGGGCATCCGCCACGCATTAACAGCACCGGCGCATCCAGCGGCGAACGGTAGGGCGGAACGGATGGTACAATTTACCAAAAAAAACCATCCGGAAAATGGAACACGGGGAGATCCAAGACAAAATTAACAGACTCCTCTTTATACAACACATCACCCCGAACACCACTACCAACAAAAGCCCAGCCGAGTTACTAATGGGTAGGAAGCTGAGGTCCCCACTCGACAGGTTACACCCAACATATAACCCGGAGCGGCCCCCAGACTCAAGTTCAAAATACCGAACATTCGCACCCGGAGACCTCGTGTATGCGAAAAACCTGACGGGGGACCCCCTATGGATCCCAGCCATCATCACCCAAATCACAGGCCCACGCTCATACCGGCTCCAAACCACAGATGGGCGAGCCTGGAAACGACACATTGACCAACTCAGGTCACGATCAGCAACAGAATCCACCCCCCAAGAAACAAACCAAGGGGGGAGGGAATACCCGAATAAACAAACGCAAGAAAAAATAAACCAGCGATACTTACCGGAATGCAGCCATCGCGATCCCCCACCGGAGAAGAACCACCTAGCCAGCTCAACCAACTCGGAAAAACCAAGCGGGAGCGGCGAAACCCGTAGCTCAACCAACCCGGAAGGCCCAGGTGGGAGCCACGGAGAAAGAACCGGCCCGATCATCCAACCGGTTCGCACAGAAGAGGGAGCGGCCAAAAACTCGACCGCTCCGGTCGAAATCCAGCTTGCAACTGAGTTGCGCAGGTCAAGTAGGACTAGACGGAGCCCCGCCTACCTACGTGACTACGCAACGTAAAGACTGTACCAAGAGGGGAGGGGTGTTCTGTCCCTAATTTACATACTCGAAATCCCCACGCTTTGATTGGCTAAAGCGCGGGGATTTCTAATTGGCCAGGCGAGCCGCGCCGATTGGCCCGTTGAAAGTCTCCCGTGATTGTCTCACTCCAAGAGCAGGAGACTTGAAATGCTGCCATTGGCCGCGGCCGCAGCGGCGAAAAGGATAAAAGCTGCGGGCTTTTTCCTTTTCGCCGGTTCAGTTCTCAACTTCAAAATAAAGAGCTTTAAACTAAGTCACCGACTCCTGGCGTCTTTTGCGGACACGACATTTTCCAAATGTGATTGGCTTGATCTGGGAATGACCTTGGGAGGCAGGAGGAAGTGACAAAGGCTAGATGAACATCATGCAAAAGGTTTCTCAGCCCACCGGAAAAAAAGGGAGTATGGGAAATATTTCAGAAGGCACCTTCCTTAGTTTTCTGGAAACCAAACATAAAGGAAGAGCAAAATGTTTTCAGACTTGCAAAATTTTTACAATGAATGTAGTATTAATGTTCATGATTTGTTCTTCTTGTCTAGAGTCTAGACTACCCCAAAGGATTGAAATTTACCTGAAGTCATTTGGTCTATAGACATTTTTGTGTATATGATCCTTCCCTTTTGAGTTAATTTTGAACTGTCTTTTCTCATTGTGGCTCTGTTTGAGAATCCTTTAATTTGTTTGTAGCCTTAGATGAAGGTTAAATTATTGTTTGTTGGAGTCATTGCAAACCTTCATAGCAAGAAAGCTCACTTGATCCTGTCCTGGGAATGTTTTCTCTTTTTTCCCTTTTTTTGCTTTTTAGGATTGGCAACATTAACAATCCATCTCGCCATTGAAGCATTTTCATTTGGCAGACCGAGCAATGTCAATTAAGAATGAAGGAAAAATTTAAAACTTTTTTTTGGCTGAAGCAATGGCACATGGACACCAAAGACAGATCACCTGTTAGCTTAAGGTGGGGAGAAGAAAACAGCTTGAAAAATAGATTTGGAATCACCTTTCCGTGTGCACTGTGTATATTCTGTCATTTAAGGAAAAACAGAAGAGAAGGAAGCTTTTATGCTTATGTGGTGACAACTAGAAGCAGAAGTGCATAAATACTCTCACCCACTTTCTTCCTCTTTCCTTCATTGTCACAAACAACATAATTATAAATGACTTATCTGTGGTCATTTGCAGGTGGTAATTCTGAATGAACTGGTATAACACAGTTCAGTAGAAGGGGGCTGCTTATATTATGTTGATCCTGAGAAGTATGGTTGTTGGGCAGAGTAGAAATTGACATCACTGTCATCATCATGCAAACAAAATTAAGTAAAATCCCAAAGTTCCAACTATCTGTCTTTCCAACTATCCATTGCTTTTCTTTTAGATTGAGTCCTATCATGTCACCATATCACTATTCGACCATACACACATTAATATGTGTACTAATCTATCACGAAAAGCAAAACTAGAAAGATTGAGTCCTATCATGTCACCATATCACTATTCGACCATACACACATTAATATGTGTACTAATCTATCATGAAAAGCAAAACTAGAAAGACTCATGTTACATTTCTGAAGCTTATTACATGCCTTTGGGACAACCACTAGCTCCCAGCTGCCTATCTCCAGAATAAAACATTGGGTGGAGAATATGTTTCCCATGAAATGAAGTGAATTGTTTATTTTCATCTCTTGCTGTTGTTCTGCTACAAGGGTTAATATACTCACCTGTGGCAAAACCTCAATGACCTCATTAGATAGTTACTCTGATGAATTGATATAATTCCTTAAGAAGTAAATACAGTACTTCTTATATAATAATTTATGCTAGTGTTCTGAGGCCCTCTGACATCATAGTTTTATCATAGTTACTTTCCTCAAGTTATTTTTTGAAAGTAAAACCTCTTTCAAGGAGATCTTATAAGCTACATACAGTACATTTCTTGACAATGAGACAAAAATAGTTTTCTGCTACTTTCTTGCGTGTTTTTCAAGAGCTTATTATTATTTCCTGGATAGTTCCAGTCTTGGTATTAAACTGGCTCTGATCCTGTTTACCTTGTGTGAGGTTAGCCAAGATCAATTAAGTACCACCATCTAAATGGCCTTTCACCAATTAGAACAGAAGTGTCAAACTCAAGGCCTGTGGGCTGGATCTGGTCCACAGGATGCTTAGATCTGGCTCACAAGGCTACCCTGGAAACAGCAAAGGGCCAGCCTGTGATGCCTCTGTCAGCAAAACTGGAGCTCAGGAGGGCAGAGGACAGTTTCTTGAGCTGTGTTTTCACTTGCAGACGGTTGCAGAAACCTGTTGCAGCCTAAAATGGAGCTCAGGAGAGCCACGGGTGGCCCTCCTGAGCTCCATTTTCACTGGCACAGGTTGCAGGAAGCCATCACAGTTGAAAACGGAGCTCGGGAGCCATTTTTGCTGGCAGAGCACTCGGGCCAACACTGGCACTCCCAACATGAGTGGCATCAAGCTTGCCACACGCATCCTGGCCACATCCACTCCAACCCTCCAAGGTCAAACACAACCTTGTTGCAGTCCTCAATGAAATCGAGTTTGACACCCCTGAACTAGAATGTTTAATATCTCTAGGAAGTGCACTGTAGTTCATAAATGCTAATGTCATAATTTCTTTGTCTTTAAAAGATACAACAGTCAATCTATTCTGATGTAATGCAGCTGTTTCTCCTGGAAATGGTTCCTTCATTGACATGGTTTTAACTAACAGTGAGATCAGTAAGCAATATCTGCTTGACTTTGCAGAATTGGGCAGGATCCCAATTTTTGCATTCTGTTAACTGTAATGTATATATGACGAGAGGGTTGGATCTGTTTGGTGATCAGGAATGAGAACTGTCTGATCTGTGTAATGTTGCTTTACATAAAGATGCATCAAGCCATTGTGTCACTCCACTTCGCTTCCTGCAAAGAGCATTGCCTAATGCAAGTGGACTTTCTCTTCTCTCTTGAGAGAGATAATCTTGCCTTTAAATTATTGTGCTTCTTCTTCTTCTTCTTTTTTTTGCCTTTGCTCCAGTCTGCTGCTGGTGCTAATGTTTAGTGACAGTTACTCAGTGCTAATGATCACCTTTGGGGATTTTTCAGAGTGTTTGCTTCTTGCTGGTCATTGGTGAATTGTAATCAATAAATCTGCCAGACAAGCTTTTCATGTTGTCTTTCCTCTTGGAATGGAACAAACACTACTATAGCTGATTTGTGACCGAGCTCCTTTAATAGCCAAGGAACCCCTTTTCCCATGGGAATTTGATTAGTCCAATTGATACAGGCAGCTGGCTGGTAAATCTGAAATTAATCAAAGACAAAACAAGGAACATTACTTATCCCAAATAAGGAATCTTGCTATGTAGATGTCTTGCTTCAAATGATAGCAAAAGAAGGAAATAAATAAGGGAGTCAATTTTTTTTTTTAAAAAAACACCTTTGCTTTTCACATGCTTGCTATCATCTATTTTATAGATAGTGCCAGAACCAGTGTTATATCTCAATGTATTAATGTTTATATTAATAAATGCAATGTGTGCTGTATACTATATCAATATCAGTCTGTAAGATAATTTGCTTTATTTAGTTAATATATTTAGCTATTAAATGTATGCCTACTTTTTCATTTATTTAAACACTTGTCAGACACAAGGAACCAAAAACAACTTAATGAGCTGATCTGAGGGGTATCTTTATTGTTGCTCACCCATAGACAAGAATCTCATCTAAAACTAGATAAATACTGCTAAGTTTTAGAAGGGATTTCCCTTTGGCAAATTTCTCCTTACAAGTGACATAAAAAGTGATGTTTCATTCCTCCCATCAAGAAACCCCAGTTTATACCACACTCAAGGCAAATATAGTCAATGCAATTTTCATTGCAGGTTTCTCTTAGGCTAATCTTCCAGAATTGGAATTATATTTCACAGAGTAAGATGGAGTTCCCTGATCTTATTGGGGACCATATGAGAGATTAACAGAAAATCACTTGGCTTAGATGTTCTTGTGTACAGTTGTGCTCCAGATGTTGCTGAAGTTCAGACTTCCAGGAACTTTGGCTAGTTTGGGCCATCTTGAGAGAGAGTTAATTCAGAAACATCTGAGATGTGACAGACTCCACCCTTGAATTAAAGAAAATATAGTTACAGGATTTGGAAATTGAGGTTTTGCCATAGTAGAAAATACTCATCAAGTGTCCTAGCAGTACAAGTCTTTTCAGTATGTATAACACTGGCATAACACAGGGATTGAAAGAATTTCTTCATGCCAGCAGAAACGTCCAAAAATGGTTAGATGAAAACAATGCTTTCCTTCATCTATCATTGTCAGCTATCATCTAGCACATGTTGCTATCGAGTTCTGCTTCACAATGGGATTGCGGGGTGAAAAGTAAGACTCCCCACTTGATTAAAATGACATCTGGGGGGCGTCTTGAAAAGAGCAAAGTATTCCCCAACTCTGGCTGTAGAAACGTGTCTTAGTTTCATTCAGGTAAGTTGACTGCAATACATTTTTTTTAATGAGGGCTTTGTTAGGTTAGAAGTGTGTCAGAATGAAGATATAAGAATGTCATTGGACTTGTTTAGGGAATATATCCTTTAAAAACGTTTTCATGGTGCCCTAAACCACACTCTAAGAAAAGGATAGTATTTGTGGGAGTCAACACAGGCATTCCTTCCTGTGAGCTCATAGTCTTCAATTGTTCCCCAAGAGTCTTGAAGCTGTCCCAGCTCAGTTGTGATCTTGTCCAGGAATTATGGCATCCTTTTGGATAGCTTGGTCACTGTTTTGGAGTAAGTAAATATTATGTATGTTCTTCATGTTTTCACAATATACTAATTAAAAAGAAAGCAATATTTTTTTGTTTTTTATTAGCTACCAAGTTTTTGTCACTTTTTTGCATCAGACTGCTGTATGTGCTGATATTTATTTTTTAATGGTTAGAGTAACCGTTCCTTTGAGTTACCTGCTGTGGGGTAATGAACAGCACTAAGACAGATGCCAAACTTTTTCTCAATTATTCTTCCATATCTGACATAAAAAGGTTATTCACTTTCAGATTTATAATCAAAAGCTGAATATAATGAACACTGCTACTATTAAACTTGCATTAAGACATACACATAAATAGCACTTAGACTTGTATACTGCTTCACAGTGTTTTATAGCACTCCCTAAGCAGTTTACAGAGTCAGAATATTGCCCCCAACAATCTGGATTCTCATTTTACCGACCTTGGAAGGATGGAAGGCTAAGTCAACCTTGAGCAGGTGAGATTTGAACTGCTGGCACCCAGTAGCTAGCAGAGGCAGCCTGCAATACTGCATTTTAACCACTGCACCACCATGACATAAACTAAGAAAAGCAATACAATGCTTTGACTTTCAATAGCAACCTGGGATGTTTGTGCTAGAATTTCTTGGTATTGCTATGGAAATATCTAACAGCTTTAGTTTTCTCCCTGTTTAGCCATCACATTTTAAGAGCCACTTTTGTTGTTACACTCTGTCCCTTCACTCGGGCCAATATGTGGTACAGTATCGCAATCCTTCTCTAATTAAAGAAGATGAATGCAGCAGGAAAATCTTTTTTTCTCATGGCACTAGTATTCGTGAATGTTTCTGGCATACAAGGCTGCTTGGCTGATACTTTTTCATCCCTTTCTCTGTCTCAGAAAATAAGTCTTACCTTGAGGCTTTGAGGGGGTAGCTGATGGAGAATCCTGGAGATTTCCCCTGGAGATTTTATTCATTTTTAATTGACATATATTTCTATCAGTCTTCAAAGCTTTCCAGGGTGGCTAATACAACTAATTGTAGCATCAAAGCTTGAACAAATCCTAAAGAGGTTCATTGGAAGAGCTACTCCTGTTTCCATACTGTAACTTTACAATTTGATGTAACTGATAGGGGACATGAGATAAAATTATAAGTTTCCTTTAATGGACATGTTCAAGCTGAGGCTGGATCACCATCTTCAGTGAACTTTTAATGTGGATTCCTATACTGAACAAAGTGGGTTTTTGGAGAAACCAAGCTTGTTTTTGGAGAAACCAAGATGTTGAGAAGTAGAAATGTCATGGTGCAAATCCCATTTAGATGTACTTGCATTTTAATTTTTTATTGAAGTATGAAGTAGTATGAAGTATGAAGTAGTGGGTCCAATTTAATTGAATCACAATATTTACTTTATTAATTTGAGGTAGCCCTTGATATATGACTAATTACTTAGTTTGAAGTTAACCCCCCCCAAAAAAGGTATGATCCGGTTCCAAAGTTACAATGGCTTCCCACCTCCACCCCTGAGATCACATGATTGCATTTAGGTGCTTGGCAACCAACCTTCATTTGCAATCATTCTCAGCATCCCACAGTCATGTGATCACAATTTGCTGGTAATCTATAAAAGTTGACATATAGCAAACAATAAATTTGCTTAACTGTGGTTTTTGCTTAACAATCATGGTGATTTACTTAGTCAGCTACAGCTACAAAAAAGATGCAAACTTGGGTTGGTTATTTGATGAATTGTTTATGGACATCACAATTTAAAACAGTAATGGGCAAGTTCCATTGTAGTTGTTTCATTGTAGTCGTAAGTCATAAGTCTCCCTGTACCATGCTTTGGTCTCCACCTGTTTGATGGATCTGATAGACTAAAAGTCTCTTTCCAATTCTATGATTTTAGAGCCTCATCAACCTTCTTAAATAAATGTTTGGAAAGTGTTCATCCCTAGCCCCATTGTCATTACCACCAAAACATTCCAGACTAAACATCTGTATTGAAAGATATGCATCTTCAAAGTTTTCCATTAGGATATATGAAATATGTAGCAATGTGTCATTCTGATTGCAGACTAGCTCTTTTAAACAGCAAAGCATTGACAATAAAATAGATGTTAAAATGACACACAAAAAAACCAGAATGCATATGAAATTGCACCTAAAAGGCACTGGGAAAAAAATAACAGTTTAGAATGTAGGTTTCATTCTGTTCTACTGAATGTTTGACATTTTTTAAAATTAGTCCATGCTGTTATTTTCTGTTCTTGTCTGATTTTTTTTCCCCCTGAGATTTTGCTGTCACATACTTGATTGGATGAACTTTGGCTACAATTTGTATTTGGAAAATTCTGCTTTTCATATCCCACTAGAAGGAAGAGCAGTACTGGGACTTGTAACGCACCACCTGACTCAGTTCAGGTAATCAGAATAGAATTATGAGCTGGATGGTCATTCTTATATGGAAATGTATAGTATTATTATACAATATTATAAATATATAGTAGAATAGAACAAAACAGGACAGAATAGAATAGAAAAGGATAGCATAGCATAACATAGCATAGCATAGAATAACAGAGTTGAAAGGGATCTTGGAGCTCTTCTAGTCCAACCTCCTACTCAGCAGGAAACCTTAGATTATTTCAGAGAAATGGTTGTCCAATCTCTTCTTAAAAACTTCCGGTATTGAAGCATTTACAACTTCTGGAGGCAAGTCGTTCCTCTGGTTAATTGTTCCAACAATGTCAGGAAATTACTTCTTAGTTCTAGATTGTAGAAATGGGATGCTTATTATAAACTACAAATTGTAGTTAACTATGTATCAGAATTATATATTTATTTCCTACAGGATGACCAAATACTAAGTACTAGGGTGTTACCAGATATCTTATTCAATTGCTTAATTGTCATATTGTAGAGTGTTCTCTGTGCTCAGCCCCAATGTGGTGAACTCCCAGCAGGAAGGAAGGAGATGGCCACCCAGTCAAGAGGTGGATTCCCAGGAGGAAGGGGATGCATCTCAGGAATGATGGTGGGCTCCCAGGAAGAGGGGAGGGTGCATCCAGGGCGAAGAGGCAACTCAGCCAGATATTATGGTGAGAGAAAGAGGATGAAGACAACCCCTCCCTAATAGTTCACAGAGTATATTGTAGATGCAGATAGTAAAGTCCTCGGTTTTGAACAACACTGCTTTGTAAGAAGCATCATATATCATTCTTGGTTTTGGGCCTAACATGCAAAGCATACAGAGTACACTTTTAAGCAGCATTTTATTTTATTTTATTGGTTCAGCAAACATATTAGAAATAGTTTTAGGTATCTGCAGTGATTGACAAAGTTAAAAAAGCATTCATTTCCCACAAGGTAAATGTAATGAAATTCTAGTGTCTTGGATGTTCCTTATTAACCTAGCTTCATTCTCCCACCCTTAGTCATATAAGCTTACTCCTAAAGAAAATGGATAGTAGTGCTTTGCTTTGTGACATATCAGCTTGGTTTTTTTTTTCAATCAAGGTGTCATGAAGTTTGAAAGATGTCTTGACTGAGTTGCCAACTGCTGATCTGTATTTGACTCCTATGTAGACATGATGATCTATAGGTAGAGTTCCTTCATCTTGAGAAACATTAAACTTCTGGTTTAATATATGGAATACAGGTAATCCTCATTTGTTTAGTGAATCTTCAAAGTTTTAATAATGCTGAAAAGAATTACTTACAACTGGTTTTTCCACTTATGACCATCACAGTTTCCCCATAGTCACATGGTCAAAGTTTAGGCACTTGACAACTGACATATATTTATAACAATTGCACTTGTCACGTGACTGCCATTTGTGACTTTTCTAGCCAGGTTCCAAAAAACAAGGTCAATGAGGCAAGCCAGATTTGCTTAATAATCATGTGAATCAACAACTGCAGCTAAAAGGTTATAAAATCAGATGTGAGCTACTTAAATACCATCTTAATTAGCAACTGAAGTTCTGGTCCCAATTATAATTCAAGGACTATCTGTAACTGCTTTCCCATTTGAGGTAGGGAAGAACAAACAACAATGGATGTCTATGGAGATTCTGTCATCCAGGTCATGACAGTCCCAGAAGTGCTTTTACAAGAGGCAACTGGACTTTCTGGGGGTTTTTTTTAAGACATTTTGCTTCTCATCCAAGAAGCTTCTTCAGTTCTGACTGGATAGTGGGGAATGGAAGATATATGCAGTACAATGCAGTGAGCCATGTGCAGATTTGTACATTGGGGAAACAAAATAACTACTTCATAAATGCATGGCACAAAGTAAGAGAACAACCCATCAGGACTAGATTCAGCAGTCCATTTGCATTTAAAAGACATAGGCCATCATTTGAAGATAGCAAAATCTACATTTTGGACAGAGAGGACCACTGGTTTGAAAGAGGGATCAAAGAAGCCATCTATGTCAAAACTGAACAGCTCTCTCTCAACAGAGGGGGAGGGATACAACATCATCTATCTACAACACAGTCCTTCCAACAGTTTCATGAAGGATCCACACCCATTTGCACCACAGATGACCCTGAGGACACAAATAAACTTCCAAGTGGCCTCAACAACTCTCTAAAAAGAATGCAAATGACCAACTATCTGCAAGGAATATAAATCCTTCCATTCCCCGCTGTCCTGTCAGAGCTGAAGAAGGTTCTTGGATGAAAAGCAAAACATCTTCAAAGAAAAACCAGAAAGCCCAGTTCTCTCTTTGGGACAAACAACCATGGATTTCTCCAGAACTATATCCCATGTAGTACTTCAGGTTCCTTTCAACATACACACACAAACACTGAATTCAGTACCTGGAAAATTTGTACTTATTAATTTATAATGCATTTCTACACTTCTAGAAGAAATGTCCTTGTGTTTCTCCATGGAATAATTGATACGGAGGTAAACCTTAGCTGCTGTGCTTGGGGTATTTCTGAGCAATGCCAGAATAAATGTGCAGGGTCTTGAGTGCCGACATGTGATTGGCAGGTCTATTACAGTTGCCCTGTGTTCTTTCTTGTATTTCCTTTTATTAGTAATTACGATATGGAGACTAGGCTTCGGAAGGCTGGGCATGAAACTTACCAACAGTAATGAGATGGTTGTCAATAATAATTGCAAGAAGTCGGGATTTAATTTGGGACCAGACTCACCAGGACCTGGGCCAAAGGGTCTTTTCAGTGCCAGTTCACCCCTTGGATGCCAAATGAAATTAATGCATCATACGAGATGCTTTGATCTCTTTCCAATAGGAGTAAAGCTACCCTTTAAGTAATAGATAGGAGTAAAGCTACCCTTTAAGTAATAGATATCGAACAGCTCATTGCCCTTTCTTTCATTTTAATATAAACTTCTCTTTAACCTTTTTTTTTTTTAACTGTCATTGTGCTTTTTGTTGTTTTCTGCATCATGTCTCAATGATTTTTGAGCCATCTATATAATTGCATTCTCCGGTGCATCAATAAAAAGATTCCTCGATTTACGACTGTAATTGAGCCCACAATTTCAGTCATGTTGATCATAAAGCAGGTCATACCATGAGCACAACCAATCTTATGACTTTTTTTTGCAATGCAAGCACTATAGTTGCGAATTATATGTTCATTAAGCAAACCTATTATTTCATAGGGAGCATTTTTTGCTGGAAACTGAAAGTAAACACTGGTTTCTGATGAAAACCTTGTAAATAATGGTCATGTAATGTTGGTCATTTGCCCAGCACTCAAAATGTGGTCATGTGACCACATGTGAGGTAGATATCAGAATATCAAATCCAGATTATAAGTCCAATTTTGAGAGTCCATAGCAATTTTAAATGGTTAATAGGCAACCAGTCATAAGTCAAGAACTACCTGTAGGAACACTTTTCTAGGATCTTCCATCTCCAGTCAATTACAGCTGACCACAGCAATGTGCTAAATAAAAAAAGAAAGGCGAAAAGATCAGAACTAGAGAATAAACCAATAAAATTTCTTGTGGAACCGTAAGGAGAGTGTGGATTCTCCATTTCCCAAGGCATGGACTCCATGATCCTTGTACTCCCTTTGCTACTCTATAATTATATAATTCCATTTCTGTTGTCCTAAATCATAATAATAACCTACCCAGGTAGTCTTTATAATCATTGAGAAAAAAATGGTCCATCTAGATTGCTTAGAATAATCACAATTGTACATAAAGATTACATAGTTCATCACAAAAGTGTTTTTCAAAAAGCTTCTGGACTTTCTTTGTTTTATCCTTGAAGATGTTTCACTTCAAATCCAAGAAGTTCTAACTGAAGAATGGAAGGATTTATGTTCCTTGCAGTCATTTGGTTGTTAGTACTCCCTCTGAGAGTCATTGAGGCCACTTGGAGATTTTTCTGTGTCTTCAGGGTCACCTGAATAGTGCAAATGAGAGTGGAACCTTCTTGTAACTTTCAGCAATTCAGAAATCCTTTCAGCAATTCCAGAAAAGTCCCAAACCCATTTATACTATTCAGGTAACCCTGAGAGCACAAATAAACCTCCAAGTGGACTCAACGACTTTCAGAGGAAATACTAACAACCAGATGACTGCAAGGGGTATAATTCCTTCCATTCTCCACAATTCAAGCAGAACTGAAGAAGCTTCTTGGATGAGAAACATAACATCTTCAAGCAAAAACTAAGTAAGCCCAGTTGACTTTTGAAAAAGCACCTTTGGGACAACTATGAACTGGATGACTAAGAATCTCCATAGTCATAGACATACTTCACCAGCTAGAAACAAGCTGGACACATTTTGTGCAATTTGAGAGCTTGCTCAACACGAACTGATGTTTTTAGAGCTAGTTAAAGAAACTCACTTTTGATAGCTTGAGGTGACTAGTGGCTATCTAGCCAACAATAGCAACACAGGCAGACATTCTTAGGAAATACTTGAGAATTGGGAATGCTTGTGGAAGAAGCTGAATTAATGGAATTAATGGTTGTCTAGAAAATAATTTTGTAAGACTCCAAGCTCCTATTGCTTTGCTAATAGAGAACTGACACTTCCTGGAGATTAGCGTTGTATTTCTGTGAACTTGGCTTTATTTTCCATGCTGAGATATAGCTGTTATACTAGAAACCTCTATTTTCTCCCTACTGACTACATAGCACTTGCCCCTTAACATTCTTAATTCTTGGGAAATAGGTGCACTCTATATTTAAAAAATAGTACTGTCCCTCTGCCTCATAATAACTCATTAACTTGGGCTAAGAGTAGCGTCATTAGCAGTTCCCTTAAATTAAATGTCATCATCTGTAAGCAGTGTCAGAACCAGTGGGATATCAGTATATAATATATTAAATGGTTGCTGCTGATTCCTTTGGCACATGGCTATAATAAGTGGAGAAATTCAGCGCAAAAGGGAAGCTGCTTTCAGTGCTTAACTAGACACCATAGTGTTGGAAGACATTGAACTCTGGAGCATTTTCACATTAGGGACATTTTTATCCCTGCATTTCAGAAGGGTGGGGCTGAATTTGGAAGAGCAAGGAAATCCCTTAGTTTTCAGGAATAAGTAGAGCTACCTGGAAAAGCAACTTCAGCAGTTAGGAATGGAGGGAAATTTGTATCATTTGTCTAGAGATAGATGATAGATTATACAAATGGATGGATGGATGGATGGATGGATGGATGGATGGATGGATGGACGGACGGACAGAAAGACAGACAGACAGACAGACAGAGACAGGTAGGTAGATTGATGATTGATTGACAGGTAGGTAGATAAATGAAAGATAGATATCCTATTTCTCCTGAAAGTAAGTCCTAGCTTGATTTTTACACATGCACCCAATATAAGCCCTACCCACAAAATAAGTCCCAATTGAGATCCCGCCCACTCCAGAGTGCATGGGTAAAAATTAAGCTAGAGTGGGGATGGGAGGGTGGAGCTGCCCTATTACTTTCCTTTGGACAGTTGTAGCCAGGCCTTGCACACCCTGACAGCTGCCTTGCCAGCCCATTTCTTTTGCAGCCTGCAAGGCTGGCAAGGCTTTCCTGAAGGCCTCTATAATCTGATAACAGAGCCCCAGATCAATCTGGAGCTCAGTTATTGGCTGTAGGAAAGCATTGCCAGCCACAGAAGAAGTTCCTGAGGCCTCTGACAGTGAAAAGGAGGCCGGGGGTGACACACACAAATGAGGTTAGTCAGTGGTTGGCCTCCCCTGAAAATAAGACCTGGTGCACAAAGCCAGCTGTGATCTTGGGCCAGTTGTTTTCAGTCCCAGGAAGAAGACAATGGCAAACCACTGAAAAAAACTTCCTAAGAAAACTGTAAGGATTTGGCCATGTAATCTCGAACATGATTGAACATATCTAAAAAAAATTGTCTTCTCACTCTGATGGATGGCCTGTATCATCCTTCTTTCCTTCTTTCCTTCCTTCCTTTTTCCTTCCTGCCTTCCTTCCTCTGTCCAAAATCTGGGAATTTGGTGGTTCCTTACAATATCTTAGTTCTTCCTAGCGTTGCACTCTTCTAGACAGAGAGTTATGATACCGTTCCTGGGATCTGCTGGAGCCACTCTCCCACCTTAAGGGTCACAAGCCCCAGTGCTCTTACCATTAGCAGGATCACTTTAGCCTTTATACTTTCTACACCTTCTCCAGTTCCTTTTTCAGGCCCTGGTATTTCTCCAGCTTCTCATACTTCTTCCTGATGTTGTTGCCACTTGTTACTATCATGTGTGTGTGCATGTATGTGTGGGTCTTTGTGTGTGTGATATATATATTCCTCTTTCAAGAATTTGCTAGATGCCTATGAGATCTGCATCTGCCTATCATCTGCCTGCCAACATACTGCAATGTATTAATCTTTTTTTTTTTTTTACTGCTTTACAGCATGATTTGTGGTTTTCATTTTTCTACCCCCAAAGGCTATAGTTTTCAGATCCTTATAGGGAGCAAAATTACATACATAATACATTTATGGATCCCTTTTAGTTTTTCTCTGATGAGTTCCAGATTATGGATTTCTCCAAACCCTGAAGAATGTTTCAAAGAAAAAAGCATTTAGGGTTTTATGAAAACTGTGATTCCAGGAGGGATGTTGTTAAGACTTTGTTCCCATCCCTTGGCAACAAAATGAACAGAGATGGAATGCCAGTTAAATTTTATTAGGTATTTTAGGCATTCCCCATTGCTAGAGCTTGCTTTCTTCCTGCTGTTAATAACCTATCAAGTTGCAGGGTTTAAAATGGCAAATTGTATATAAGAAAAATGTATTTATTTATTATTTTAATTGTGTTTTACAATTTTGACCTTATTTGGCTTTATAATAATTCTCAAGATTGAACTCTGTTTGTCAAAATTTTTGCTCCATTTATAAATTGTTAGCTGAGAAAATGACATGAGTCAAGTTTCAAGTCTCAGCAGTTTTTTAAAGGACTAATATCCCATATTCAACAAATTTGGAATTAGTGGTTCACTGAACTGCAACTTTTGTAAACCTCAATCTAGATAATCCATATTTAGAGATGCTGAGAGCTGTAATTCATCAACATCTGGAAAACCAGAGAAATCCCTGCTCTACACTCTTATCTACTCCTGCATGATGGTCCCAAAGTTTAAACAATCATGTTAAAACCTTAAATTTTAGGTTTCTAGCATGCACCTCAGGAGTATCATTGTTCTTTCTCTTCACTCCACTTTTTTTCCCCTAAATTAAAAATAATGTAAAGCTAGCATTTTTGTCAGTAATTTTGTCATCTGAAGACAATGCCACAAGTTCCCACATCAGCAACTTAGGAAGTAAACAGACAGGATTACGTTGTTTTATCTTGTGATATATGGGTGTTGTAGGATACATTTTTGATGTATAGCATATCCACCATTTTATGGAAGTTTTCAGAGCAAACCCCCCCCCCCCAATCTGAAAGTGATTCTCTTTCTTGATTTCTAGCTTGACATCTTAAACTTAAATTTCTAGTTTGACTCCAATATTTGAAGCCGCATCTATTACTGTATCCATTAATAAAATTTTAACATTTGTTGAGAACAACTTCATCTTACAAGCTATGGTATATTATTGAGGTTCAGCTGCCACCAATATTAGTTTTATTTGATTGTGAAATCATGACTTAACTAATTCATCCAAGTTTGTGGACTATAAAATATTTGTTTTGTTGTTGGTTTAATTTTGGACTTTCTGGTTATTTTATTCATTTGTTTAGACTTTTGCTATCTTCTATGGCTAATGTGCGACTTTATAAATAAGCACATTTTTCCATTTGACTCCTAATGATAACCACCACATTGGATAGTATTGTTATTCAATTACTTTTTTGAAAGGAAACAATAACAATTCCTGTCTCATGCTATCAGAGCTTAATTAATTAAAGCCATTAGATAGGCCAGAATTCATTATCAATTTTCAAATCTGAGTATCTAGTTGTTTGTTCCTAATACTATATACTTGCACATCCTATCTATTAATCATTCCCTTTCGTGGGTGTCCAGTAGCATCAGAGGTTGATGGAGAAATATGATGATAAGTAGGGAGTTTCCTCTTTCTGGCACATTAAAGAACCAGATCACATAAGACTGATGCCATTCTTGTTAATGCATTTAGGGTAGAATGTGAAATGAGAAGGAATACTTCTAATTAATTTTAATTCATCTTTCAAGAAAATCCTGGGCAGATTGCTTCCCACCGTGGATTATATTATATTATTATATTGTATTATTTGATGATACACCAAATTTTCCCCTATAAAAATGTTAGGTAGTTCCTGACTTACAATCACAATTGGTACTGAAAAATTCATCATTATCTGATATAGTCAATAAGTGATACATCACATAACTGCACCTGATTTTATGACCTTTTTGCTATACTTGCTAAACAAATCATTATCAGAGTCATTCATGTGACTTGGACTTGAGACTTTCCCTGGCACCTTCCCTGTTGAGATTGCTTGTTGGAAGCCAACTTGGCAATCACATGACCCAAGGACACTGCAATCATCATAAATGTGAGTTGGTTGCCAAGCACCTGGATTAGGATCACATGACTGTGGAGAAGCTGCAATAGTCATAAGTGCAAGGATTGGTCATAACTTTTTCATGTCATTTGTAACTCATCATTAAAGGAATAGTTGTAAGTTAAAAACTACCTGCATTTCTTCAACCAAGCCTTCCCTTTATTTATTGCTGTTGTTATATTTTCTACCTCTCATCATACCCTTAAAAGTTCAGGAATATTTTCATACCAACAAAGCAGCATTGACCTAAGACTTTCTTTGATCTTGGTTCTGAATTAATTCATCCCAGAATATGTATTATGATACAGGAAAATCCTATATGACAGGAAAATCCTATATGACAGCTATAGAGGTATTTCCAAATGGACAAAGAGTTTTTCTTGGAAAGAAAGTTATCAATAGGCAGTTCCTTACAAGTGCTTATTCACTCAGGTTTTCAAAGGGTATACAGAGAGTGAATAACAATGTCCTTACTGGCTCGACTTACCCATCTTGAGCTGGAAATTCTAAGAGGGGATTCTAAGTGTCTTTGCTAAGCTTATTTAGGATGCTTCCCATGTCCTGGAAAGTGAACAGTGCTTGAACATAAGAAAGATTCAGAGTTTGTACCAATAAATATGAGAAATCTTTTTTCAGTTCTCCTTGCTCATTGGAAGAAAATGAATGTGGGAACTAGCCATGATGGGGACATGGGAGAGATCCCTGGTGCTCTCTAAGCTTGTATGTTCCGTTGCAAACATTCATTACCCAACTAGGTAAGACATCATCAGTGTTAGAAGGAGGTGAGATTTATTTATTTATTTATTTTTATTTGATTTGTCAATCACTTATAAGATAATAGATATAAGTATAAACATGAGTAACAATACAGGAAATGGGTACAAATAAATGGGGGCAATAGGACAGGGACAGTAGGCACGATGGTGCACTTATGCACACCCCTTACAGACCTCTCAAGAATAGGATGAAGTCAATGGTGGGGTCAATAGGGTGAGGTCAATAGTTTGAGGTTAAAGGAGTGGGAGTTAGAGGATGTAACAACAGAGTCAGGTAGTGCATTCCAGGCATGGACCACTCTGTTGCTGAAGTCATACTTTCTGCAATCAAGTTTGAAATGGTTTACATTGAGTTTGTATCTGTTGTGTGCTCTTGTATTGTTGTGGTTGAAGCTGAAGTAGTCATTGACTGGTAGGACATTGTAGCAGATAATTTTGTGTGCTGCGCTTAAGTCTAACCATAGGCAGCATAGTTCAAGGTTGTCCAAGCCCAAAATCTCAAGCCTGGTGATATAGGGTATTCTGTTGAGAGCACAGGAGTGTAGTACTCTTCTCGTGAAATACTTCTGGACTCGCTCAATTGTATCAATGTTTGATATGCAGTGCGGATTCCAGACTGATGAGCTGTATTCGAGTATTGGTCTGGCAAAAGTTTTGTATGCTCTAGTTAGCAATTCGATATTTCCGGAGGAGAAGCTTCATAAGATTAGATTTACAACTCTTAATACCTTTTTGGCAATGCTGTTACAGTGAGCTCTGGTGCTTAGGTCATTTGATATGAGAACTCCAAGGTCCTTGACAGAGTGAGGATCATCAATGAGGTCATATCTGCCTAGTTTGTATTTGGTGTACTGATTTTTTTTTACCAATGTGTAGGATAGAGCATTTGTTGGTTGAGATTTGGAGTTGCCAGATGTTTGACTAATCAAACACATAATCAAGGTCACTTTGAAGGATAGTAGCATTGTCAGTGGTGTTGAATAGTTTTACGTCATCCGCAAAGAGGACGCAGTCGCTTATAAGGTGATCGCAAAGGTCATTTATATAGAGTATAAAGAGTGTGGATCCTAGAATGCTGCCTTGGGGAACACTGCTGTTAAATGGAACCGGGTTTGATATAGCGGTCCCTATTTTTACTATTTGTTGCCAGTTTGACAGGAATGCAGTAATCCACTTATGGAGGGATCCGGAAATGCCCTAAGAGTTTATAGTTTTAGCAGTAGTTTGTCATGTACTATTGAATCAAAGGCTTTGCAGAAGTCTATGTAAATTGTGTCTATACCTTTACCCTGGTCAAGTAGAGTAGTCCATATGTTTTTGCAGTGTAGGAGTTGTAGGTTGCAGAACAATTTTTTCCTGAAACCAAATTGTTTTTGGGAGAGTAGGTTGTTTGACTCTAAGTGGAGGATGATGGATTGGTTAATGATTGATTCCATGACTTTGCATGTGACACAACACAGTGAGATTGGTCTGTAGTTTTCAACCAGGCTGGGGTCACCTTTTTTGAAGAGAGGGATAACCATAGCTAAGGAACATAGGTTTGGTAAGGAGCTGGTTCTGAATGATATCTCATACATAATGCTTAGGAGTTCTGCTATGGCAGAGGAGAGCTTTTTTAAGAAGTATGCACTTAATCCATTGGGGCCATTGCTCTCTGTTTATAAAAAAAAAAGTGGCTTACCTGTCAGTGTTGGTGGTGATGTTTTTGATGTTTCCTTGATTAGGTTGCTGTTTATTGTTGTGTAGTTATCTGAGTTAGTAGTTCCTTGGTTGGGGTATTATTTATTGCTTGATTGTTGGCCTAGTATTAATATTGGTGTGCCTATTACATTGTTAGCTTCCCAGGTATATAAATCATGGAAAGTAATATGGACTATATCTGGGAATGTAGATTTTAATATAATGTCCATTGTTTGATTTCTTGTTTAGCTGATCTTGGCTGATCTAAAAAACTAGAATAGAATAACAGAATTGGAAGGGATCTTGGAGGTCTTCTAATCCAATCCCCTGGTTAGGCAGGAACTCTATAGAATTTAAGACAAATTATTACCCAATCTCTTCATAAAAACTTCCAGTATTGGACATTTATAACTTCTGGAGGCAAGTTGTTCCACTGATTAATTGTTCTGTCAGGAAATTTTTCCTTAGTTCTAGGTTGCTTCTCTCCTTGATGAGTTTCCACCCATTGCTTCTTGTCCTGCCTTCAGGTGCTTTGGAGAATAGCTTGACTCCCTCTTCTTTGTGGCAGCCCCTGAGATATCGGAACATTGCTATCATGTCACCCCTAGTCCTTCTTTTCATAAGACTAGACATATCCAGCTCCAGCAACTGTTCTTTATATGTTTTAGCCTCCAGTCCCCTATTCATGTTTATTGCTCTTCTCTGCACTCTTTCTAGAGCCTCAACATCTTTTTTACAGTTTTGGGGACCAAAACTGGATGCAGTATTCCAAGTGTGGCCTTACCAAGGCATTATACTAACACTTCACGTGATCTTGATTCTATCCCTCTGTTTATGCAGCCTAGAACTGTGTTGGGTTTTTTGGCAGCTGCAGCACACAGCTGGCTCATATTTAAGTGATTGTCCACTAGTACTCCAAGATCCCTCTCACAGTTACTACTATTGAGCAAGGTATCACCTATACTGTACCTGTGCATTTTATTTTTCTTACCTAAATGTAAACCCTTAGTTTTTTCACCCCTGAATTTAATTTTGTTAGTGCCCAAAAACTAAAAACTAGAAGAGAGTCAGCTCTGGACTGAACTTTGGATGGGGGAATCACCTAGGAAATCTAGGTCTTGTATATTAGACTGAGAAATAGGAAAATTATGGAAGAAGCCAGCAGCAAATCACTCATATAATGTTTTTTAAAAAATACCCTGTATGGATGTGTCCATATTAGTCAATGGTATTAAACTTCAATTGAAAGCAAGTGATTTTAAAAAAAAACCAACAACTTGCATATAACTTTTGAAATATTTTGCCTATGTTTAGATTATCAGATGTTCAGATGAAATATAAAAATGTGAATAATTTCAAAATAGGTAGCCATTTGTCATTAATTCATTTCAGGCTCATGATAACGACATTAATCATGATTTATGCATTGGATACTAATGTGAAGTTGCAGTGAAACAGTGCTTTGACTCTAATTTTATTTCAAGCAAATAATTGGATTGCGTAAAACCTGACCCCTTGTCTCTCAGTCTTTCAGAAGTGTTGCCTGTGGGGAAATTAATCATGTTGTTGAATGGCAAAAGAACTTACCATTTTGTTACATTCTCCATTTTAGACGAAGCAAAACAGAAACCTGTGACAAACTATATTAAATAAGGTGATGTGGCCCTTTTTAGGCTAAGATAACCAGACCAACTACTAATCCAGATTAAAACTCTTTCATTGTTTTATACCTCAATGTACAAGCATTTGTTTAAAGTTACAATGGCACTGAAAAAAAATAACTTACAATCAGTCTTCACACTTATGACCATCACACCATCCTCATGTCACATGATCAAATTTTGAGTGTTTAGCAACCAGCATGTATTTATGATAGTTGCAGAGTCCCGGGGTTATGTCATCACTATCTATGACCTTCCCAATTGGCTTCCTACAAATAAAGTCAATAGGGAAGCCAGATTGACTTAATGACCAGGAGATAAACAATGGAAATTCTGTTCCCAATTTTGGATGTAAATCAAAAACTATTTGTACTTCCAGTGTTTTTAACCAGTCACAGCATATCACTGTCTTGACAAGACCAAGATTTTTCCTTCAGAAAAAAAAATATATATTTCACTGCTTGAAATAGCTTGCATTGTTCCTGGAGATAATGGCAAATACGACAAGCAAGAATTTGCTAATTGTACTATTATCTAACCAGAATACAGGTTTTCATGGTGTTTAAAGTCAGTATTCCCTCCTTGCCTTGACCTAGGAAAAAGAGTGCAAAGCAATATAGTTGTTTAACAATAGATGTGATATGTTTGTGAAAACATATCTCCATTAAAAATCAGTGGTAACAGTTGTTTAGTCCCTAAACAACAAACATAGTATTTGCCTGTGTTCTGATTAAATGCAAACTATCTGTTAAGCCTCTAATTATCTGCTTGGTTTGTGGACAAGATGATACTATTCAGTTATTAGTTTTTTTGTTCCTTTGTCAGCTGCAAAAAAAAAAACCCTAAAACCAAACTAGAACAAAACACTGTATATTACTAGCAACCAGCGTAAAAGACTGGAAATTCAGCAAATTGCTTTCTCAGTATAGTTACTATAAACAAGGGGTGTCAAACTCAAGGCCTGCAGGTCGGATCTGGCCTGCAGGGTGCTTAGATATGGCCCATGGGGCTACCCTGGAAACAGTGAAGGGCTGACCCTTGGTGCCTCTGCCAGCCAAAAGAGAGCTCAGGAGGGCTGTATTTTTAATAGCACTGTGATGACCCGAGGCATGGCACAAAAGCAACAAGGTCACAAATGTAAAGTCCCTTTAATACCTTCAATTTGGCCCTCAATGTCCAGTAATCATCGGCCGGAGAACAAACTCTCCCAAGAACAGTTTTTAAAGAGAAGAAATTCAGTCCAAACCCAAAGTACATATAAATTATAAAAAAAACCCAACACAAATAAATTAGTGCAGCAATTAACAAGACAGGGCAGGATAACGAATTGCAGACTTCAAAAGATAATGAAACACACATAATTGGGAGGATGCCAGAACCCAGATAAGACTTGACAAACCACAATAATTCATGCTTTGCTTCCACCAAGGTGTTGTGTGCAAACACCCTTTTAAAATTCTGTTTTCCCAGCTGCAGCTAATGAAGGGAATCAGGGCCCTTTTCTCCCCCATAACTCACATTGCTCCCTTTTCCGTTCTTCCCTGTGTGTCCTAGGATGAGGAGGGGGTGGCCCTGTGTCTTTCTCTGAATGCCTAGCCAGACTGTGCCCTTTCCCAGTTTTTTCCACACACACACACTCCCAGTCCCTGTCAGCTGCTCAACCTCCCCTTCTGAATCAGATTCCAACAGGGGCATGACAGCAGAGGGTTGCAGGAGGTCATCACAGTCAGAAACAGAGCTCAGGAGCCCATTTTTGCTGGCACAGTGCTAGAGCCACCACAGATGCTCCAACAGGATTGATATCAATCTGGCCATACCTATCCTGGGGCCCCTGCAGTCAAACACCATCCTGATGAAACTGAGTTTGACACCCCTGCTATGAACCAAAATTACATAATGGTATAGATTCCATTATAAATTTAGAGGCCTGAATTACATGCAGAATATAGAAGCTCAGGATTTGTATAAACTACAATTAGTTTCATTTTGAAAACATCTTATTTCATTGTTTGTTTTATACTATATGACTGCCCATCTTAACCAATTTAACTCTAAGTGATGAACAAAAAATCCTATAAACAAGCAAAAACCAATTTTTAAAAAAGTTAAAAGAGAATAAAACAAAATCTTAAAGTTGGCTTTGAATGAAACTAAATACAATCTAAATTAATCTCTATCTTCTACATTCTACACTAAAATGTTATGAGCCTCAAAAGTAAATACTACTTTCTTTGGCTTGCTCTGCATATCTCATCCAGAGTCTTAATACTTTTGGAGATAGTATAAATAAAATTAGAAAAATAAGTTATAAATAAATATGTAATGAATATTTGTACATTAAAGTATAGCAAACTGATTCTCCCTTAGCATACATGCTAGGCTAGAGCTTATATGCAACAGGAATTGACTAATTGGTTTGTCACTTGAGCATGAAGTCATGGGCTGAGAGTGAGTGACTCAACCAAAGTCATCTAGCTTTTATGCCTAAGGTGGAGCTAGAATGCACTGTCTCCTGGTGATTGGCCCAAAAGTCACCTAGTTGGCTTTCATGCCTAAATGGGACTAGAACTCATAGTCTCCTAGTGATGGGCCCAAAAGTCACCTTGTTGGCTTTCATGCCTAAGACAGGACTAGAACTGATAGTCTCCTAGTGATTTGCCCACAAGTCACCTAGTTGGCTTTCATGCCTAAAATGGGACTAGAAGAAAGGCCTACAGGCTTCTAGTCTGATGTCTTCCCCATGTTAGGAATAAATGCCTTGCTGCAGGATTTTGTTTTGTAGTTATGCCAAACACAGACAAATGGATTGCAGTTCACTCCCATTTATATTAGTGATAGCTGTAGTAGTAGCGGTAGGAAGGAGGAAAGAGGTCATGATCCAGGTCTATCTAGATTGATTTCATAATGGACCACTGCCAGACATCCTTTCCACATTAAAGGAATGGATTCTCTAATAATAATTATTAGTGTTGTGTATGCAATAAGATTAATAAAGTGTGAGCTTGGAGTAAGTGCAAGGTTCTGGCCCTGCACTTCTGATTGGCTGTTAAGCGGCCGGACCGAATTGGCCTATTCCGGGGAATCCGATTGGCCCTTAACAGAGAGTTCTTATTGGTTATAAGAACTAGTGTTCCTAGCTCGTTATTGGTTAAACATTACAGGGTTTGCATATATAAGGCGGGTTTTACTGCTGTTGAATCGAGGAAGTCACAATGTAAATAAAGAGCTGAAGTTTACCGTTCAGAGGCTTGTCTCCATTCTTTCTCGCCCATGCTCAAAATATAACACTGGCGACGAAGGTGGGATATGGAGATATCTGAACCAACGAAACTTCGAAGAACAACAAGCGCGTGACAGACGACGCCAACAACGGAACCATGTCCGGCGGCATCGTATCACCCTCTCCGTTCGATCCAACACAAGAAGACTGGGAGTCTTACATGGATCGTTTCCAAATGTTCCTAGAGACAAACAACTTAAAGGACGCCACAGCCGGGAAGAAACGGGTGGTGTTCCTAACGCATTGCGGTCCAACCGTATTTAAGATGGCTAAAGCACTAGCCAAACCCCGAGAAGTGAAGGCCATGTATTGGGATGACCTCAAACCTATCCTGCGAGACCACTACGCCCCGACCGTGCCTATGCTCGTGAGACGCCACGAGTTTTATCAAAGAAGCCAGCGAAAGGGGGAAAGCGTGGCCGACTTCATAGCAGATCTCTGAAATTTGGGAGGCTTCTGCGGATTCACCGATCTAGAAGAAGCACTATAGTCCTATAATCCCATAGTCCTGGGATTAGATGCACCAGGCGTCCAAAGCAAGCTGATGGTGAAAGGCGACATCAGCCTTGCCGATGCCATTGCCGATGCTATGCGGCAGAAGCAACCAGGAAGTCGGCTGCACAACTACGCCAAAACCACACTCCGGTACCACCACCGGCCAGCGAAATCTCACCTAGTTCAGAAGGGCAGCTCGCGACAACACACCACGAGGATGTCTCTTCGTCATCAGACAGCGACGAAGAAGGGGTCCATCGACTGCGGTCCGATCGGGACCCTTGCCCGAAGCCCTTACGCCCTTGCTCTGGCTGTGGAGCCAACCATGCCAGGTCCGAATGCAAATTCTGTGATGCACTCTGCCATGAGTGCGGGAAACAAGGCCACATCGGACGGGTCTGCCGCAGCTTGCCAGGACCCAGCCAGGCCTCAAAAGGGGCTAACTATCGACAATCGACAGGAAACCGTCCTATAAGGCGAGAGCCAGTAAACCACTCCTACAGAATTCGAGCTTTGCAGAGAGAAGAGGCTCACCATACTGTCACTATCGATCATGCCTCAGCCTTGGACACTAAGAAAATCTGAGTCACGGTAGACATCGAGAACCAGCCTTGCCACATGGAGGTCGACTCGGGATCGTCCCTCTCAATGGTGTCTTGGAAGACACTCAAGCAACTCATCCCCACAATTCAATGCCAAGATCTCCGTTTCCAACGTCTCATCCTCAAGGACTATCAGGGGAATCGAATTCCCATCATCGGGTCCTGCAGAGTCCGAGTCTCCTTCAAGAAAACACACAGCGTACTTACCTTTAACGGTCATCGATAGAGATAGGCCTAGCCTACTGGGCCTCCAATGGTTCGCGCCATTCGGCATTGAAGTGGCCAGCATAAACCGAGTTGGTGGCTGTGACTGGGAGGAAGACCTTATCCATGAGTTCAGGGACGTCTTCACGGACAGCTTCGGCGAGTACAAGGGGACCCCGATCTCATTCAGCTTAGATCCAAAAATAGCTCCCATTCGCCTAAAGCCCCGTCGAGTTCCGTTTGCCTTAAAATCGAAAATCGACGAACAACTTGACAAACTGATAGCTCAGGGGGTGTTGGAGCCCATCAATCACTCCCCATGGGAAACCCCTATTGTAACACCCATTAAGCCAGACGGGTCAATCTGAATTTGTGGGGACTACCGGGCCACTTTGGACCACGCCCTGCAGCAGAATGCATATCCAGTTCCGGTGGTGCAGCACCTTCTCTATTCCCTGGGGGTCGGGAAAGTTTTTGCTAAATTGGATTTAACTCAGGCATATCAGCAATTATCAGTAGATGAAAAAACGGCACAGGCCCAAACTATTGTGATGCACCGAGGGGCCTTTAAATGTACCCGGCTGCAATTCGGAGTGAGTGTAGCCCCGGGGATTTTTCAGAGCCTTATGGAAAGGTTATTGCAAGGAATTATGGGCATGGTTCCCTATTTTGACGATGTATTAATTGCAGCCCCTACAAAAAAAATCTTACAGGACCGGTAAAAATTAGTCCTAAAAAAATTCCAAGAGGCTGGTCTTAAGGTTAAAAAAAACAAATGTAAATTGTGTACTGACAGTGTTGAGTTTTTAGGGTACCTGATTGATAGCCAGGGCATTCACCCTACCGAAAGTAAATTAAAAGTGATCAAAAACGCTCCCAGGCCACGAAACAAGGCCGATCTCCAGGCGTTCCTAGGCCTCATCAATTTTTATAATGTATTTTTACCACACAAAGCAATCGTTGAATCGCTGAACCATTACACCGATTGTTAGATAAAAAAGCAAATTGGTTATGGGGTTACCGTGAAGAACAGGCGTTCAGAAATGTTAAAAAACTGCTCACTTCTGACTCTGTACTCATGCAGTATAACGAGACTTTGCCGTTAGTTATAACCTGTGATGCATTGCCTTTCGGGGTGGGCGCCATTTTGAGCCATGTATTGCCTAATGGGAACGAAGCCCCTGTTGCATATTTTTCAAAGACTCTTTCAAAAACGGAGTGGAACTATGGACAAATTGATAAAGAAGCCCTCGCAATTGTCTCAGCTGTGAAAAGATTTCATGAATAAGTGTATGGGAGGGTTTTTACTATTGTGACTGACCACAAACCTTTGTTAGGGATAATGGCTGGAGATAAGCCAACTCCCTACATATTATCCCCTAGGATGACCCGATGGTCAGAATTCTTAGCTGCTTATAACTATCGGCTGCAATACCGCCCGGGGAAAGCCATTCCCCACGCCGATGCATTGAGCCCAGCACTGCTCCCAGAGACTCTTGACGATCCAGCACCAATGGTAACCACGTTGCAAATCGAGGCACTCAACTCACCGCCACTGACCACTCGAGATATCGCGAGAGAAACCAAACGCGACCACACCCTAGCACGAGTCCTAGGCTGGGTAGAACGCGGATGGCCATTGGACCAGTTATCAGATGACTTCACACCATTCAAGTTTTGACAGACCGAGCTCTTCTCCCAGAAAAGCTGTGTCATCTGGGGCGATAGAGTCATTATCCCAGAACGGCTCCGAAAAGCGCTACTGAGAACTTTGCACGATGGCCACCCCGGCATTGTGCGAATGAAAGCCCTTGCGCGAAGCTACGCATGGTGGCCGGGCATTGACAAGCAAATCGAACAGTGGGTTAAAGCTTGTCCCAAATGCCAAGAAGTCGCCCCACCAAAAGCCATGCCTACTGAATGGGAGACACCACGTGGACCCTAGTCCCGAATTCACCTGGACTTCACGGGGCCAACCAAAGGCCACACTTTCCTGCTTACTGTCGACGCCTACTCGAATTGGCTCGAAATTCATCGCATGATGACTACGACCTCCGAGGCGGTTATCAAAATTTTAAACAGACTCTTTGCAACCCACGTATTGCCAGACGTCCTGGTATCCGATAATGGCCCACAATTTACTGCACTAGTGTTCAAGCAGTACCTCGCTGACCGCGGCATCCGCCATGCGCTCACCTCGCCTGCGCACCCTGCGACCAATGGCCGAGCAGAACGCATGGTCCAATTTGTGAAGAAAACCTTGCAAAAGGTAGACTACGCCAACATTGACGACAAGGTCAATCAAATCCTCTTCTTGCAACACATCACCCCACATAGCGTCACCAACAAAACTCCCGCTGAACTGCTAATGGGACGAAAGCTCCGCTCCCACCTCAACCGGTTGCACCCGGCTTATGAACCAGAGAAACCACTAGGATCCAGCCGCCGCTGTCGCACCTTCCACCTGGTTTATGCAAAAAACCTATCGGGCGACCCGTTGTGGGTGGAAGCGACAGTAGTACGTGTAACCGGCCCCAGATCCTACCTTGTACAATGCCTTGACGATAAACTTTGGAAACGGCATATCGACCAATTACAATTGTGCTTTTAAGCGGCCAGTCCACAAATCCCCTTTGACCAAATTGAGGGGGGGGAGGTACGGAAGAAGATGAATTCCTAGGAAACCAGTTCAAAGGAAACGATGGTTTAATAGAAACTCAGGAAGCAGAGCCGGAGGGAGAAATGGTTGCACCTCAGGGAATTGCAGAAAATGTGGGCAACGACGTAGAAGTGAACTCTGAACCAGAAACAGCCCCACTGCCAAACAACGATCTACCTCAGCATGATTGCAACCAGCCGATACAACGAAAATCAAAGAGATTAAAAAGACAACCGTCCTACCTAAGGGACAATGTGACTGCGCTCTGAAATAAGAAGCCAGGGGGAAGGGGTGTTGTGTATGCAATAAGATTAATAAAGTGTGAGCTTGGAGTAAATACAGGGTTCTGGCCCTGCACTTCTGATTAGCTGTTAAGCGGCCGGACCGGATTGGCCCGTTCCTGGGAATCCAATTGGCCCTTAACAGAGAGTTCTTATTGGTTATAAGAGCTAGCGTTCCTAGCTCGTTATTGGTTAAACGTTACAGGGTTTGCATATATAAGGCGGGTTTTACTGCTGTTGAATCGAGGAAGTCACAATGTAAATAAAGAACTGAAATTCACCGTTCAGAGGCTTGTCTCCATTCTTTCTTGCCCATGCTCAAAACATAACAATTAGAGTACATCTTTACAACTTCATTTTTCACAGTGTTCGGTCTTTTTCAGAGTATGCCAATACTATAGCCCCTCAGCATTTAAGCCTGTAGAAATCCTATCCTAAATCTATGTATATTTGTTCCTGTCTATGAGCATTGATTTGTTGAAGGTTTCAGTCAAGTAATTGAGGCTTTGCAGGAACATTTGATGGCATTTATTCCTCATTTTTTCCATCTTCCTTTTACCCAGCCTGTGATAATAAATAACTTCCTGCCACAAGGAATAAGAGTGAGAACTCTTGAATGCTGTTGTTGGTGTCATTACAGTTACACCTGCTATAGAGCAGAATAGAGACACTGTCTCGTTCTTGTCCTAAAATATAAGGATACGTTTAATATTTGACACGTTTGCATCAGCCCCCTTGGTAGATGTTTTGATTATAGTTCTTTCCTTCATTTTCTATTTTAACAAAACCTGGCACCAGAGAGAATACTATTCAGAATTGTTAGGATCCCTCACCTCCCTGTATGCCAAAGTAGTAAGTAGACTATGGTTAATCTGTTGTATATGAGTTGTCGTTGTTGTTGTGGTTATGGTTGTTTCCATTTTTATCTGAACATATTGTCCATAAGCCATTTTAGAAAGCTGTGTGATATATGGATTTTGAGGAGCAGGGAGGTGTGTGTGTGTGTGTGTGTGTGTGTGTGTGTGTGTGCAAGTGCACACATGCATGTTTTGCCAATAGACACCTCCCACATCCATTATCTCACTTGGCAATCAGAGTTGGGACCAGCAACTCCATCACTAAACAATGTAGCTGCTAAGCAAAACGTAGAACGTAGAAAAACAGAGTTGAAAGGGACCTCATCTATTCCAACCCCCTGCTTGAACAAGAAAGTCTACTCCAAATATTAGCATCTATCTAGGATTGAACTCACAGCCTTCTGATTGGGAGGCGAAAGCTCCACCTCTAGGCCATTGCACTGGACCATGACTCATTTTACTGCTGGCGTCTCTATGGACTTGACTTGCCGAAAGCTGGTTGTAACATTTGGTGTGCAAATGTTGGTCATGTGATTAGGAGGGCATTCCAATGGTGATAAATGTGAGGACTAAGTCAAGAAGTTAATTTTTCAATGTCATACAAACTTCAAACAGTCACTAAGCCAGTCAGTCGTTAGTCAAGATCTAACTGTATAGTCTTCTGAAGCATTGTTTGGGTATAGATAGTCCTCAACTTACAACAATTCACTTAGTGTTCATTCAAAGTTACAACGGTAGTGAAAAAGGTGATTTATGACAATTTTCATGCTAACAACTATTGCATTGTCCTGTGTGGTCACATTATCAAATTTCAGTTGCTTGACAATTGATTCATATTTATGACAGTTATAGTGTCTGAGGTCATGTGATTACCTCTTGCAAACATCTGAGAAGTAAAGTCAATGGGAAAACCAGATTCACTTAACAACCATGTTGCTAATTTAACAACTGCAATGATTCACTTAACAACTGTGACAAGAAAGGTCACAAAATGAGGCAAAAATTAAGTAATCTGTGTCTGATTTAGCAACAGAAATGTTTGGCTCAATTATGGCCAAAATTCCAGGCTACTTGTATTTCTTAATTGAATTTATATGCTACCCATCTCACTATCCAAAGCAACTCTGGGCAACTTACATTACCACAAAATCGTAAATATTAAAAAAAAATGTTACAATTATTATTATTATTTACATTCTTAGGAGAAAGGAAAAGAAGAAGAATAGTAATCTTACAGAAGGGTAGTAATCATAAAAAAATTCCACTATTCCTCATACAAATCAGAAAAGGAAGCCACAAAAAAGATGATAGGGTATAGTAAAAGAACATTTTAAAATAATAGTTATTTTTCCCAGTAGTGTTAGCATAGTACTATTTTAATACAACAGTAAATGGTATTTTATTATGGTGCACTCAAATCCTACTATGTAACAGTACTTCACAATTTGATTTTACCCACAAAACTCACTCAATTCATATATTTCCTTAAAGAAAAGAAAAAACAGTTTTGTATAAACCATCTTTCTCTGAAAGGAGGAAGATTTTATTATGCCCCTTTGATTTTTTGAAACTTACTTCTCTCTACATTACTGGTGCAAATTCTGGATCATAACTGGCACGTGAAGAACCCTCTTTTTGATCCATTGGATATCTTGGCTTTACTCTCTCTTTCATTCCAGAAGTCAGGGGTCAAATTTATGTTTACAATCATACATCTCCCGGATTGGGGAATCCCTAAATTTCAAACATGGCATACAAATGAAGGGGAGGGAGGGAAATAGTTATCGGAAAAAAATGTCAGCCAAAGCTAGAAAGCAGGAAGTATGTTCTTCCCACAGTTTTCTTGGAGTTCTCATCATCATCTGCCCTTAGTGTGATGACAAATGATGCCATGACTTCTATTGACTGAAGAGAAAACACCAGGGTCAAAAGGAAGGAGATTCAGTGAAGAAGCCAGTCATGCCTCATTAGTAAGCATGGAGGTAGTGGAGATGTTAGATTTGTTTCAGGGCCCATTGCAAAATGTCCCCTGACAGCTTGAGTTATGTTGACAGGATCCCCTCAAAGGGAAGGAGTGTTTCACGCTGGAGAGATGAAACATGTTTCACTGTCAACCTCCATACAGAATGAATAGATGGCCAAGAATCTTTCCATCAGCGTCACTCTCTTTTGAAGAGTAGAAGGAAGGAGAGTTGAGTTGGGTGTTATAAATCACCATAATTTGTTACAATTTCCAAAGACAAATATGACAGACTGGAATTACTTTGCAATGCTGAGATAGTCATTTGTAGAGGCCATAAAATGCCAGTATAAATCTAAGAACAAGATATATTTAATCTGAGGAAACAAGAGGCACGAATCCTCTTGCTTTAGTGTGCTTACAAAGAACCTAACGCCACGGATGCTGTCTAATTGCAAGTTGCTTCTTCAGTGTAATTCTTCCAAATCAAGATGTTGGGTAAGAATTTCATGAACTTTAGGAGATTTTTAAAATCAGGGAGGACAGGAAAGCCCATATATTTTTGATGCCATCAATAGAAGATATGTGATTAGTTTGAGCAAGGACATGGATTTCTGTACACATTTAAAAATGAGACCGGAAGATAAAAGAGAAATTAGAGAGTAGGTAAATGCTGATGGAACATTTAAATATTCTGAGGATTGTCAATATCTCTAATTTGGTGATAAGAGTAGCTTGGTTTGAAAGATTGTCACTGGATTAGGGATCCCACCTTACATAGAACAGTGTGAGCATACCTGGGTTAAAACTGGTTTGGCCTACATTTATGGCATGCTAGCCCAAATTTATTAAACTATTCTTGTTATTAGAGAGAATGCTGCCTGTGGTGTAGCTACATCTAAGGCTAATAACCTAATTTTGGAAGGGAGTTTAGGCTTAAATAGTCAAGAAATGGAATAGAACAAAAGAGAATACAGGTAGTCCTCAATGTACAACAGCTCATTTAGTGACCGTTCAAAGTTTCAACTGTCAACTAAAAAGATATGGTCTTTTTAGCTGCTAGAAAAATGGAGTGGTGAAAAATAGTGTATTCCTTAAGTGCCTAGATAATCACTCTGGCAGCCCAAAGTTGTTGGAGCACAAGAAAATTATCAGAGAGCATGACTCTTGGGGATGGAAGTCTCCCATTGGAGAATACACATTCAGGGGGTGGGGGGAAGACCAGGGTCAAGGAGGAAATGAATGATGTATTTTAATATTGGCTGCATCCAGCCAACATCAACATGTCCACTTCTAATAAATAAATTTTATTTTCTCTGAAATGCGGCTAGAGACTTATGATTTGAATGGGGGTGGATTTACACAACAGCATTGAAAAAAATGAATTATGATTGTTTTTCACAGTTACAACCTTTGCTGTATCCCCATGATCATTCAATCAAAATTCAGAGGCTTGGCAACTGGTTCGTACTTATGACCGTTTCAGAGTCCTGTTTTCACTTTTTGCAAGCTTCCGACAAGCAAAGTCAATGGCGAAGCCAGATTCATTTAAAAACAAGTTTACTAACTTATCAGCTGCAATGATTCATTAAACAACTGTGACAGGAAATGTAATATAATTGGGCAAAACTCACTTAACAAATTCTTACTTAACAACAGAAATTTTGGATTCAATTGTGGTCATAAATCAAGGACTAACTGTAGAACACTTTATTTAGCCAAGTGTGAGTGGACACACAAGGAATTTGTCTGCAGTGCATAAGTCTTCTGTGTACATACAAACAACCAAGTAATGTAATCAGCATACAAAAGAGACAATTGTTAATAGCAGTTTAGGCCAAGTAATCTTATTAATGTATAAGTAATAAGTAATAGCAATGTAGCCCAAGTAATAAGCAAACTAAGAATAAGCATTTCAAAAAATGCAAAGATAAACTGCTTTAATAAACCCACTGTAAATGAAGGTTGGAAGGTTATTTTGGAGTTTTGAAAATTCTCTGTTTATTCTTGGACAAGCATGAAAACTCCCTTACTAATGTCTGGTTAATTCTTGCTTCCTTGAACTTGCCTAGCTGTGTTAATAATTCCATTATAGAAATTTTTTCAATATCAATATTGAAATAGAAGGCCTCAAATGACAACCCACTGGGCCAGCAAGCATGCCACCCTTGCATGTTGTTGGAGGAGGAGAGGGGAAAAAAAGATCTCTGCGAAAATCAGTGAACTGCAGAAGTGGAAACAAAGAGAGAAGTTGCTTTGTTCACCTTGTAGAATTTTGTCTTGGCTAAAACCTCAAACAACCAAAATGATCCAAGTTTCAGTTCAGCTAGACCACAATCCACCCAAAACAATTGAGCTGAATTTCTAAATTACAATGTATTTGTTCTACGTAGGCAGCAAAACATTCTTCTCAACCATGCACACAGCTATAGTATTATATAAATAGTGCTGAATTGACATAAAATCATTTGTTCATCTTGTGCTTGGAAACCAAGGTAGTTAACAGAATGAGTTCCCAGGAGAAAATATTTAGCTTCTGGTTCTATTGTAAGACTGACTATGATGAAAAATATTGGGGATCATTTATCTTCACATTGATTTTGAGAGAAAGTGGGGTGGGAAACAGTGGCTAGCACTCCCAGAGAATGTTTAAAGATTTCCAAAACAGTAAAAACCATTCATATATCCATGATAATTCCTCCATTGATGAAATATTCTTACTGTCATAATGTTTCTACCAGTATTTAAAATTTAATCTGCTGAAATGAAAGTCCAATAAAATTAACCCTGCTCTCCTGAAAGAGTAGCAAGCAACTCCTTGGTCTCTTCAGGGATTTGAAGAAAGTAATCATGTCATTCAGTTATTCTCTAAGGTAAAAATACTCATTTCCTTTCATCTTTCATCATAGAATTTATGATAAAGCTCTTTTTTTCCCCATACAACCAACCATCTTTGTTGTTGCTTTCTAAACTTGCTTTCATTTGTCAATATCCTCCTTCTGGGATATACAGCTAGGTACGGTCTAATTAGCATGATGTGAAGGGAAGAGAAAGAAAATGGATGTTGCCATCAAGCCCTGTTTCCAGAACTAACCGAAGCATTTGTCATGCCTATTTTTCTGACATAGAGATAGAAAAAAGCAGAATTTGAAATGTAAAAATTTGCCTTTTTGTTTAAGGCACTCTTGGATGCATCCACTCCATGCAAAGACCAACTGCTATGATTGAGACAGTATGCTGTGACTAAGCAAGCAAGCAAACTACATTATAGGTTAATATGATGGGATGATTTGCAGAACCTGCTAAGACAGAGACTGAATTATGAACTGTTCAGCACCATTTACATGGTCAGTTCCATTTGCATTGTAAATTGTCACAATTTACATTTTTCTCATAGAAACTGCAAACAGTATTAGCCCCATGCTTTTTCCAGGCTTAGTTCACAGCTTCTCTTAGATTTCCACCTGTAGTTTTAAATAAACCACTCTGTTTGTTTCTAGCAAAGGAGGTAAGTCAAGTATCTGATTATCTGTAACAAAGAACACCTTTCCCTTATTATGAATGTCTGGCAAGTAGACTACATTCACAGTGTTTTTTTAAATCCAGGTAGTTCTCAACTTACTTCATTTAGTAACCATTCAAAGTTATTACCATGATTCTTATGACCAATGTGGCATTCCCATAGTCATGTGATCAAAATTAGAACACTTGGCAACTGACTCATATTTATGACAATTGTAGTATCTCCCAGGTCACATGATCACCTTTTGAGAACTTCTGACAAGCAAAGTCAATGGGGAAGCCATATTCATTTAACAACCAGGTTACTAACTTAACTACTGCAATGATTCATTTAACAAATGTGGGAAGAAAAGTTGTAAAATGAGGCAAAACTCACAGTAACAAATATCTCATTTACCAACATAAATTTGGGGTGCAATTGTGCTCGTAGGTCAAGGACTACCTGCATGCATTTAAATATGCACTCTATTTTTATTTAAGCACTATTTTATCTTTAAATATGTATCAAAATATGCATTTTCAAACTACTACATTGCAGAGAACTATGTGACATCCAATGGATAGCATTGGATACCTTTTGATCTGAGATTCAGGTATCCCTGCTTGCTGACTACCTCATTTAGCGACTGTTCAAAGTTACAAACGTGTAAAGAAACCAATTTTGAGACCATGCCAGCATCCTGCCAACATGTGATTGCCATTTGTGAGCTTCACATATTTATAACTGTCACAGTGTCCTGCAGTTACAGAATCATTATCTGTGTGCTTCCCAACCAGTTTATGGCAAGCAATGTTGATAGAGAAAGCAGAAATAAAATCGCAAAGTAGATGTCATCTGTAAAATTTGTAAATAGTTGAGCCATGTTTGTTTTTATAATGCAGTGGCTTTGAATTTGATCAAAAGAAAATTCTACGTGAAAGTTTGCCCTTCTGTTGTAAGTTCTTTTTTTATCAAAATGCTCTATCTGAAGCTTTTAACATCTTAGTTAAAATGGTTTTTAACAGAAACAAAGATTTCACAAAACCAAACTTGATCTTCCCCATATATGCACTAGCTTGATCAAATCCACAAATACTTGATGTTGAATTTTCTTTTTTAAAAAAATTCAGGTGTCCATCTGTTTCCCATGCCAGGTCTGTGGCATATTATCCTATATGATGAGTACTTATTATCCTGTATAAGTAGTACTTTTTCTTGACAGAGGAATAGATTACATAATCTAGCAATTTTTTCCATCCTATAGGATCTAAACATTTCTGATACTTGATTTAGTGAGAGGAAAGTGCTTGCAACTGTTAAAAAAAGCAGGAAAAAAATAGACAAAAAGAGCTTAAAAGCATTTGTAGCTTCGCAGTTTTTTTTTCCTTAGGCAGTTTTCTGTTTGTGTTCGTTCAACTCAGGCAAGCCAAGAAAGCTGTGCTGATTTTCTTTGGTTTGTATTTACAGTTAATCAAGAATTTCATAAATTCCAAGAAGATGCTGCAGAAGCCCTAAAACATTTCAAGGCAAAAACGAAGAAAAAAGGCTCTTAAGGCACTAGTTTAATCTCCTTAGACACCTAAGCAGTGTAACATGGCCATAAACCTGGAAGCATAGTAATGCCCAAGGATTTCCCCATGAATCTTGTTGTGCTGTCTGACCACATGATGGTCTTTTTATTTTAATTGCAAATAGGTAGGGGAGTTCACATTAAACCAAACAAGCCAAAAAAAGGTACAGTTTTGCATAAACACATGGGCAGGCTCCTTTTTGTGTGGGTCTGAATTTTAATTTAGAAATAATTATGGTAGTCTGAAATAGAAAAATAATTCTATTTGCCCTCACCAAAGTAGGAAAGAGTTGCTCAAACATCATATGAATCTCTATCCAGATTCAGTTGCCAAGTGAAGAGTCATTATACTCATTACAGAGCTGAAGAAGCTTTTTGAATGAGAAGCAAACCATCTTCAAAGAAAGATAACCAGAAAGTCCAGTTGCCTCTTCAAAAAGCATGTTTGGAACAACCATGATCTGTATGACTGAGAATCTCCATGATCATTACATTAATGTTTCATCCTCATCTCTCTCTAACCACAGAACACCATTACCTCATCAACTACTTTTAAGAAGCATGTCCTCATGACATTACTTCTGTTCTTTCTCAGACCACTCCAGATACAGTCTCATGTCACATTTAGATGTTGTGTTCTGTTCTTTAGAGGCACATTTTTGTTCTTCTTCCAACACAGATCTTACCATAAGTAGATAGTCCTCAGCTTACAACCATCCCTATAGTGATAGTTAATGACAGCAGTACAAGTTACAACAGCAATGAAAAAAGTGTTTTACGATAGGTCATCATGTCTATGACTGTTGCAGCATTGCTACACCCTGATGATTAAAATTTGGGCACTTGGAACCCAGCACATATTTATGGTGGTTGCAGCATCCCAGAGTCATGTGATTGCCAATTGCAACTTTCCCTGCTGTCTCCCAAGAAGCAAAGTCAATGGGGGGAAACTAGATTTACTGAATGCTTCATAACTCACCTAACAACTGCATAATTCATTTATCAACATTGGCGAAAAGTGTTGTAAAATCCAGGGCAATTCAATTAACAACCACCTTGCTTAGTAACAGAAATTCTGGTCCCAGTTGTGGTCATAAGTCAAGGACACACTGTGCCCAATGGTAATACCGGTAATGATGCCCAGATCCTATTGATCGCCTACATCTGATCCCTTTCTAGTTATTTTGGCTTCTATTGGACAGTTTCTGGAGCATTTTTTTCTGTTTCTGATTCAGAAATATCAACCACATAGAATATCAGCATTTAAAAATTGCTGTGTTTTTTCTTTAAACATAGCATTGGTAATTTTCTTATCTGCACATGCTGAGGACTACCTTCTACAGTTTTTATGTTGGCTGCAGGAGGTATGGGACATGTTGCTTGAACAAAATATGTTATCTAAGGCATTATCCCTGTTGCTGTTGTTTCATCTTTGTCATACAACTGTTGCTCTTCCAGGGGAGTGGTAAGCCTATTCTCTTGGAGTCCTAATTTGGATATATGAGGAAGAACCATTGATAAAATCTGAGCATCATCCTAGCCAGCAGGTTTAAATTTACATATGTATGCGAACAGGGGAGATTGATTGCCCACTGAATAAATTCTGGCTGACTAATCAGCAGGATGAAGAAGAAGCAGATCTTGTAGTCCTCTCATTGCCCCTTACCATTTGCTTTTGGTAAAAATTGTGCTCTTTTTCTGCTAGTAGGAATGCTGGGTGAGAGAGGAAAGAGACTGGTTCTGAAACTATTTTGCATTGAAACTGTAAAGACAGCATCATTGCCTGCCCTTATTGCTGAGACAAAGTAAAGCTTGGCCTTGGGGGCAAAGCAAATTATGTCATATAATGCACTTTTCTGCTGATTCAAGAATTGAAGGAAACGGGCATTAATGAGGAAGTAGCTTCACATTAGCAAATGAGGAATGGTTGTGCAGAATATGTGTGTCTTCGTATAATGGGAATTCTGTTTGTAAGGTGAACAAAGAGCCTGGGTTAATGCAAGTTGAATAAGAAATGCTTTGGTTCAACCATGCAAGGAGTAAAGAGTGCAAAATAGCAACAAAAGCCAGTTTGATATAATGATAAATGACACCAAGGATCAAAACTGGATACTGTAAATTCTATTCATGCCATAGCTATGCGGCTAGCTGAGTGATTATGGATCCGGCCAGACACTTTCTCTCAGCTCTATGAAGAAGGCGAGGACAAATTCTGAAATGTTTCCAGAAAAATTGCAGACTTTTCCAGGCAGTCACCAATGGAAGGCGTTTGCACGCACACACACACACACACACACACACACACACATTAGTAACACTTATATAGGCAGTCCTCAGCTTACGACCACAATTGAGCCCAACATTTTTGTTCCAAAGTAAAACATTTGTTAAGTGATTTTTTCATCATTTTAACAACTGTGTCACAGTTGTTAAGTGAATCACTGCAGTTGTTAAGTTAGTAACATGGTTGTTAAGTGAATCTGGCTTCCCTATTGACTTTTCTGGTCAGAAGTTTGCAAAGGGTTATTACATGACCCCAGGACCCTGCACCTCATAGATATGAGTTAGTTGTCAAACTTCCAAATTTTGATCATGTAACTATGCCACGATGATCCTAAGTATTTTAAAAATGGTAATAAGTCACTTTTTTCAGTGCCTTTGTTAATTCTGAACAGTCACCAAATGAGCTGCTGTAAATGAAGGACTACCTTCTATCTCAATCACTATATGCATGTCTGTATCATTCCCTCTGAGGAAATTACTCAAGAAATACTTTGTTGATAATTGTCTTTTTAAAGTATTTGTATTTTCTTAAAAGAAAAGGGCAAGTAATTAGAGTTGTGATGGTGAACCTTATGGCATGTGTGTCAGAGGTGACACTCAGAGGCCTCTCAGTGGACACATGTTGCCAGCTCCTATTTTCTGGTGCACCAGTCAGCTGGTCTTTTCAGGTATCAGAGTGCCAGAAAATGGCCCAAATATCGGCCAAAACCAGGTCATTTTTCCAGCTGTTTTAGGGCCTTTTTCGGGCCATTTCCAGAGCATTTGCGGGGGCATTTTTCCATCTGTTTTTGGTCCAAACAACGGCCTGAAAGTGGCCCCAAAAATGGCCTGAATGTAGCCCTTCAAATGGCTTTCGGATTTCCATTTGGTGAAAGGTGAATTCTATCAGCCATGTTTTATCTCTCTGTGGCTGCCATTTTGTGACAACAGTTGTGAACTTCTCTAAGCATTCAAACATGGCTGCCTTATCCTTCTCTGTTCTAGTTTTTTCCTAATTTGTCCTGGACCCACCTCCCATATTCTTTCTTCTTAATAACTAGCTGGTTGTAGCCCTCCTCTTGGCTTTCAACTTTTCTGTTCTGGCACACCTTTTTCCCCTGAGGACTGTGGGAAGAACATTTTTTTAAACTCCATGCATGAGAACAATAATTTCCAGGCTGGAGTCTGCCTGAAGTGAGGCACAGTTCTTAATGGAGTGTGCTAGGGACGAAGTTGGCTTTATTTGACACAAAGTGCAAGTCTATCTAAATGTCAGCTGGTCAGGCCATGCTTTGCAAACCATTAACACTGCCTGTCCTCCTTCCTTAATCCTCAGGACTCAAGCAACCTTTTGCTTCAGTGTTTTTTCACTGCGGAAGGTAACTTTAATATTTTTAAACTGTCATCAAATACAAACAAGAGGAGAAAAGTGCAGGTACACATTTAGAGTCATGTCACCTTTTGGAAGCTGTTGCTAAACTGTGTAAAGGTTCTTGAGATGGTTTGAGGGCAATGTCAACAAGAAGGTGAAAGAAACAGAGAAAACTCAGAAATAATACAGAAAATGCTTCAAATGCTTTTGGGTCCCTCATTTTAAGATGTTTTTGTGGCTAGCAGATGGGAGGGTGGATTTTTTTATTATTATTTTTGAAAGTTGCTAAAGAAAGAGATAGAGACATAAAGAAGATGCAGCTTACTGAAGAGCTATATGGATTTCCTGCTATATGATCCTTGATATATAGGTAGTCCTTGACTTAAAACTTCAATTGAGACTGAACTTTCATTGTCAAGTGCTACAGTTGCTAATGAGTTACATAAGATTTTATAAGCTCTTTTGCCACAATCATTAAGGAAATCACATAGTCATTAAGCAAATCTGGCTTCTCCATTGACTTGACAGAAGCTCCCTAGGATGTTTGCAAATGGCCATAATGTGACTCCCAGGACACTGCCTCCTCATAAATACACAACTGTTGCCAAGTGCTCAAATCCTGATCAAATGACCACAAAGACACTACAATCATAGTAAGTGCAGGTCATAAATCACTTTTTTTTCAGCACTGTCATAACTTTAAATGGTTATTAAATGAATGCTTATAAGTCAAGGATCACCTGTAATATCTGCTCAGATTTAAAAGCTGCAGTGTGCTGCAGCTAGCCAAAGAAGCCAACACAGTTCTAGGCTGCATAAACAGAGTGATAAAATCAAGATCACATGAAGTGTTAATACCACTTTATAATGCCTTGGTAAGGCCACACGTGGAATACTGCATCCAGATTTGGTCCCCAAGATGTAAAAAAAGATGTTGAGTCTCTAGAAAGAGTGCAGAGAAGAGCGACAAAGATGATGAGAGGACTGGGGGCTAAAATATATAAAGAACGGTTGCTGGAACTGGGTATGTCTAGTCTGATGAAAAGAAGGACTAGCAGTGACATGATAGCATGTTCCAATATCTCAGGGGCTGCCACAAAGAAGAGGGAGTCAACTATTCTCCAAAGCACCTGAAGGCAAGAGAAGAAACAATGGGTGGAAACTAATTAAGTAGAGAAGAACTAATACATTTCTTGGCAGTTAGAACAATTAGTCAGTGGAACAACTTGCCGCCAGAAGTTGTAAATGGTCCAACACTGGAAATTTTTAAGAAGAGATTGGATAACCATTTGTCTGAAGTAGTGTAGGATTTCCTGCTTAATCAGGGGGTTGGACTAGAGGACCTCCAAGGTCCTTTCCAACTCTGTTATTCTATCCTATTCTTCAATATAGTATTATCTTAATTAATTTTTGACATCCTTTGCAAGTCTTTGAAATGTGGAATAGAATAGAATTCTTTATTGGCCAAGTGTGATTGGACACACAAGGAATTTGTCTTGGTGCAAATGCTCTCAGTGTATATAAAAGAAAAGATACATTTGTCAAGAGTAAAGAATCATCAGGTACAAGAATTAATAATACTCATAGGGTAGAATAAGCAATCAAATCATACTAGGAAACAGTCAATATAGATTGTAAGGATACAAGCGATAAAGTTACAGTCATACAGTCACAAGTGGGGGGATGGTGATAAGGAGTAATGAGAAGGTTAATAGTAATAGTAGTGCAGACTTTGTAAATAGTTGGACAGTATTGAGGGAATTATTTGTTTAGCAGAGTGATGGCTTTCGGGGAAAAACTGTCCTTGTGTGCAGTTGTTCTGGTGTGCTCTATAGTGTTGTTTTGAGGGTAGGAGTTGAAACAGTTTATGTCTGGGATGTGGGGGGTCTTTAAATATTTTCACAGCCCTCTTTTTGACTCGTGCAGTATGCAAGTCCTTCATGGAAGGGAGGTTGGTAGTAATTGTTTTTTCTGCAGTCCTAATTATCCTCTGAAGTCTATGAATGATTGCTTGTATCCTCTATTGCATCCTGGTGAAATGACAAGGCTTTCACATCCACCTTCATTTCCCTCCCCCCAAAAAACCATAGTGTGTACTCCCTTCCTGTTACACACACACACATGCACACTCATGTGTGCCCACACTGCCCAGCATTACAATTATATTTGCAGAAATTTTTATCTTGTCAGCCTCTGTGAATTCCTTAGGTTGCAAAGGGTTTACTGGTATGGGTCATTTGTATTCACTCTGCTTACAAGTAAAAATACATGTGTGTAAATGGTGATCACACATTGCAAGATGCAGTTTAACAGTAAATGCAAGGACTGGTCACAAGAAAATTGTTTCAACCTTTGCAACTTTGAATGGTCACTGCATTAGGCAGTCTGTAAGCAAAGACTAACTGTGGATTAGTTTCCTCCTTTTCACAACAACCCCATGAAATCCACTAAGCTGAAATATGGAGACCAGTTCAAGGTCACCTTAATAGCTGGATCTTTCCAGTCCCTTTATTTCAATACTGTATCCACTGGGAGATTGTTCTACACTCCACTAGATCTCATCATTAGCAAATGCTCATAATATTCAAGAACTTTGCTATGGATCATTACTTCTTCCCTTTTGAATATATGTGCCCAAACTTCCTTCTCCTGGTAACAAGATATTCCATTTGAAAATAATTCTTGTACTTCAATAGTTCACATCCATTTAAACAATATGTCTAAATTGCTTGCTATCTTAAACAACAGCATTGTTTACATTATAACACTTCACATGTGTAATTTGCTATATATGAAATAGTGAACCAGCAAAGGGAAACGATCTATACCACATTCAGTATAATGTTATTCCTGACAAGTGGATGCTGTTAAGGCACTGAAAAATAACAGAGGAGCTAAAGATTACAAATTGATGAATTTCTGAGGAACAGTTAAAGTGTATATAAAAAGCAAAAGGAGAGATTTGCCATAAATAACAACAGTTTGTATTTTATATGTTACACCCAAGGGAAAGGACAAGTAATCTATGGTTTAAGATTTTGAAAGATAGAAGATGCATTCTTGAAAAGAATCCAATTGCAATCCCCCCTCTATCTATTAAGTAGCTTCACCACAACTGCCAAAGCAGAAGTCACTGTCTATATAATGTGGAGGCAATGTGGATTAATAAAACAATGCAAATTGTCATGGCAAATTTGCCTGTCTTTTCACAGCCAGACTAGCCTTCAGTTACTTCAATCTTACTGCTCTTTTCTTAAGCTGCTTCTCCAGCATGTCACTCTTCTCACAGAAAGGATTCAATTGATTCACATTGCTTTTGAGGTGGTGGTGGAGGCAGTAACTGAGTGCTAAATTAAGAATTGGCACAGGCACTCTCTAGGAACTATGAGAAAAAGATCCTTATGATTGTTCTAAAATGTTATTAAGGTTCAGGACCATAGTTGTCAATATCCCAAAACAACAGTGCACCATTTCTATAAGCTTGCAAAAATGTTGTATAATTACTCTCGTCAATGTAAAATTTGGATCCACAACTTTGGGCAAGTTACTGCCATTTTCAGCCTTGATTCTGCTTATTAAATGGGAACAAAGGTATAATTTGAATGGTTTGAAATGCACATTCAATAATTAATATCAATATTCTATAAATGGAAGGTATAATGTAAGAATGGGGTGGCAAGGTGGCTCAGAGATTAAAATACTGGGCATGTCAGCTGGAAAGCTGGCAGCCCAGGTTTGAGACCTGGGTGCCACACAAAAGGATGAGTTTCCGTCCTTCCTCACTCCTGACAACTTAGCAGTTCAGAAGCATGCAAATACAATTAGTTAAATAGGTACCACAAGGGTAGAAATGTAACAGCACTCTATAATGTCCTGCTTGCCACATCACCACAAAAATGTCTTTGGAAAGTGTTAAGTCCTGAGAATGGGCACAAGGAACGGAGATGAGACATCGAACAGTGACTTCAACTCTTTATTGTGAAATAAGAACAGAGCAAATACTTGGGCGGCAGCAGCTCTTTTATAGAGCTGGCTGCTGTCAAAACAACCAATGATTTGAATTTACCACTCTCATGAACGTCCAGTTAGAGAGGCCTGTTAATAGCCAATCAGACTGGCCAGAAACGACCAATCACGACTCACTATTTGCGGGCCAATGAGAACTGCAGGATTACGAGCCTGCTGCAAAGTAAAGCTATTTAGGGTTGTTACTGCTGCATTGGCTTAGTCCACAACACCCCTCCCCTCTAGGTTCCGTCTGAGAGGTGGGGTGACGTACTCTCATAAATAGGCAGGTCGCTTCACCTGTCTGCCTGACCTGCGCTGTTCCACCGGTTTCTGTCCTGGCTCTGGTTCCGGTGGACTGTCAGCTGGGCTGGATGGTGAAAACGGTCCCGCTGCTCCTTCGAATGGCTCCGGGCTGTTCTCCCTGCTTCTGCCAGTGCTGTCTTCCGGGTTCCCTGGATCTGCTGCCATCGTGGTGCTGTCACGCGGCGAGGCCACTCCCCAGTTCGGTTCTCCTTCTGGCGGTGAGTATCCCCTGGTTGGTTGTGTAGACTGCTGGGTTTCGATTGTTAAGTCATCTGTTATTTCTTTTTCGGCCTCCTCGATGTTCCTTCCCCCCCAATTAGAGATTCAGGGGCTGAGATAGGACTAGGTGCTAGTCTGGAACGGAGTTAGTTTTGTGGCGCTTCCACATCTTACCATCTGCAGTTTGTAGGCGATAGGATCGGGGTCCCGTAAGTTGCGTTATGGTAGCGGGGACCCACAATGGGTCGCCCAAGAAGTTTTTCACAAACACGGGGTCACCTTCCTGGAATGCCCGACACTTGCTGCTGGATCCTGGGGGTTATTCAGGCGTGTAATTTGGGTGGAGGCGATCGAGATGCAAGCGAAGTTTCCGGCCCATCAGGAGTTCAGCTGGGGTTCTGTTCGTGGTGCTGTTTGGGGTTATGTGTTGGAGGAGAAGCATCCGGGTTATTTTGTCGTCAATGTCACCGTGGTCCATTTTGTGCAAAGTCTTTTTTACAAATTGAACCATTCGCTCAGCCCTACCATTGGCCGCGGGGTGAGCTGGCGATGTTAAGTCATAGCGGATGCCCCGATCTGCCAGGTACTGTTCGAATGGCAGGGCAGTGAATTGGGGGCCATTATCGGAGACCAGGATATCCGGCAATCTGTGGGTAGCGAATAGCTTATTCAGTTTTTTAGTGACCACCTCTGTGGTGGTGCTTTTCATCTTGTGGACCTCGAGCCAGTTAGAATAGGCATCCACTGTTAGGAGGAAAGTGTGTCCTATTGTGGGTCCTGCAAAATCAATGTGGATACGGGACCAAGGACCTCGAGGTGTTTCCCACTGAGTTGGGGGAGTTTTTGGAGGATTAGAGCGAGTCTCCTGGCATTTGCTGCAATTTGCTACCCAGGTCTCTATCTGTTTGTCTAACCCAGGCCACCATGCATAACTCCTGGCCAATGCCTTCATCTGCACGATGCCTGGATGTCCATCGTGCAACATTTTTAATACCTTATGTTGCAATTTCTCCAGGATTACAACTCTGTCTCTCCACAAGATACAGCCCTTTTGGGAGAATAGTTCTGTCTGTCGATTTCTGAATGGCTTGAAAGTGTCGTTGGGTGCACTGACCAGCCAACCCCGTTCCACCCAGCTGAGGACTCGTGCCAAAACAGGGTCCTTTTTTGTTTCTGAGGCGATGTCTCGAGCTGTCAACGGCGGCGATTTAAGGGTTTCGATTTGCAATACGGCTAAGGTTGAAGCTGGGTCCTCTATGACGTCTGGTAGTGGAGAGCGGCTCAAAATGTCAGCGTGGGGAATGGTTTTCCCCGGGCGGTGTTGCAATCGGTAATCGTAGGCAGTTAAAAATTCCAACCAACATGTCATTCTTGGTGGTAAGATATGGGGAGTTGGTTTGTTTCCCGCCAAAATACCAAGTAGCGGCTTGTGTCTGTAATTATGGCAAAGGGTCTTCCATACACATATTCATGGAAACGTTTAATTGCAGATACAATAGCGAGAGCCTCTTTATCAAGTTGACTATAGTTCCTTTCAGTCTTAGACAAGGTTCTCGAAAAGAACGCAATAGGTGCCTCATTCCCATTTGGTAGGACGTGGCTTAAAATGGCTCCCATTCCGAATGGTGAGGCATCACAGGTAACCGTTAAGGGTAGAGTCTCATTGTATTGCATCAATACAGCATCAGAGGTTAAGAGGTTTTTTAACTTGTTGGAATGCCCATTCTTCACGCCATCCCCAGACCCAGGAAGCCTTTTTGTTGAGAAGTCTATGTAGGGGCTCGGCTACGGTCGCCTTCTGGGGCAAGAAGATGTTATAAAAGTTAATGAGTCCCAGGAAGGCTTCCTAGGTCTTGGGGCATTTTTGATTGTGGTTAGTTTTTTTTCGGTGGGGTGGATTCCCTGTCTGTCGAGAAGGTATCCCAGGAACTCCACTCTCTCCATACACAAAGTTGACACTTTTCCCTTTTTATCTTCAGACCAGCATCTTTAAATTTCTGAAGAACTTTTCTGAGTCGTTGTACTAATAACTCTTTAGTGGGGGCAGCTATTAGAACATCATCAAAATAAGGCATGACGCTTTTTATGCCTTGTAATAGTCTCTCCATTAAACTTTGGAAAATGCCGAATTGGAGTCTATTGCACTTGAAGGCACCTCTGTAACTATTGTCTGGGCTTCTGCAGTTGTCACATCTACAGGTAGTTGCTGGTACATCTACAGGTAGTTGCTGGTGAGCTAAGTCCAATTTCGCAAATATTTTTCCGCCACCCAGGGAGTGAAGAAGGTGTTGGACCACCGGTACTGGGTAAGTGCTCTGTTGAAGAGCATGATTTAGGGTGGCCCAGTAATCTCCATAAATTCTGAACAAACCATCTGGCTTCATTGGCGTTGCTATTGGAGTTTCCCAGCGGGCATGGTCAATTGGTTCCAACACGCCCTGGGCTATCAGTTTATCTAGCTGCTCACGATCTTCGGCTTGAGAGCAAAAGGCACCCGACAAGGCTTAAGCTGAATGGGAGCTACATCGGGGCTGAGATTAAATGATATAGGAGTCCCCTTGTACTTGCCTAATGTTCCTGTGAACACGTCCTGGAATTCCTGGATGAGGGCGTCACTTCTGGTTTGGTGTATGCCAGCTAGTTCAATCCCAAGTGGAGCGAACCACTGTAACCCTAACAAACTGGGCCGGTCACGATCGACGACAGTCAGGGGAAGCGTCACAGTGCGGTCCTTGAAGGATACTTGGACGTGGCTGGAACCAACAACTGGAATTCTGTTTCCCTAGTAGTCTTTTAGGATACCATCAATAGGGATGACCCCGAATCGACTTCCATCACGCACGGTCGATTCTCAATAGTAACCCTTATGCGGATCTTTCTTGCATCGAATGATGAAGCGTGGCCGATAATAATGGTTTGGTGCGCCTCTTCTCGTCTCGTTGAAGAGGCAGATGCTTGATTTCTGTAGTAGTAGTGGTTGTTCCATTGGTGGTTCAGGCAGTCCCGATTCTCAAGTGGTTTGCCTGTCTCCCGGCAGTAGTTGTTCTCCCTTCAGCTGAGACTGGACTCTCGCTTACTTCTGCAGACCTTCGCGATGTGGCCTCTTTTCCCGCAAGTATGGCAGAGTGCATCGAGAAATTTACAGTCTGATCGTGGGTGGTTTTCCCCGCAACCAGCACATTGGCACGGAAGTCTCTGGTTCCTTTGCTCCCGTTCCGAGCGGAGCCAGTTGACCTCCTCTTCCTCACTGTCTGAGGATGACTCGATGTCTTTGTGGTGGGCGGTAATACGTGCTTCTCAGCGGCGAGCGGGATATCATTAACAAGTTGACGATGCGGTGCATTCGCTCAGCGCATTCGAGCGGCTGACTTCCTGGTTGCTTCTGCAGCAGTAGCGTCAGTGATGACATCTGCAAGGCTGATGTCTCCTTTTGCCATAAGTTTACTCTGTACCGTGGGTGCATCAATTCCCAGAACTATGCAGTGTCTCAGGGCTTCCTCAAGGTTTGCAAAACTACAAAGGCCTCCTAGGTTCCGGAGGTCGGCTACGAAGTCCCCAACGCTCTCGTTCTTCCATTGGTCCCTCTGGTAAAACTCGTGTCTTCATATCAGTGTAGGTACTACGGATGCGTAATGGGCCCGGAGGATCGGTGCGAGGTTATCCCAATCCATGGTCTTCACTTCCGCCAGTTTGGCAAGTGCTTTAGCCATTTTGAAAATGGCAGGGCCACAGTGAGTCAGGAACACCTCTCGTTTTTTGCCAGGCATAGCATCTTTTAAATTGTTGGTCTCTAGGAACATCTGGAAACAATCTATATACGAGTCCCAGTCTTCGGTTGCTGGGTCAAATGGAGCGGGTGGTATGGCGCTGCTGGTCATTTTGCCGTTTGTTGTGTGCGCTCTTCAGCCACATGCTCTGTCTTGTTCAACCAGTACTTAGTCAGCTCTATTGTCTCCGCATCCCACCTTCGTTGCTAGTGTTAAGTCCTGAGCATAGGTGCAAGGAACGGAGACGAGACATCGAACGGTGACTTCAACTCTTTATTGTGAAATAAGAACAGAGCAAATACTTGGGCAGCAGCAGCTCTTTTATAGAGCTGGCTGCTGTCAAAACAGCCAATGATTTGAGTTTACTCTCTCACGAGCGTCCAATTAGAGAGGCCCGTTAACAGCCAATCAGACTGGCCAGAAATGACCAATCATGACTCGCTATTCGCGGGCCAATGAGAAGTGCAGGATTACGAGCCTGCTGCAAAGTAAAGCTATTTAGGGTTGTTACTGCTGCGTTGGCTTAGTCCACAACAGAAAGCATTTGCTCAATGGCCTTGAATCGGAGACAAGCATCACCCCCATAGTCAGCAATGATTAGCAGAGTAAAATCTGACATACTTTTATTTTTATATAAGAATGAATGAAAACTAAATTTAGTTTTCACTCTTGTCTTACAGTAAGATATTTGAAATAATTGTTTTCAACCATTATTTTGAAATAATTGTTTTCAAGTGTTTAATAGTCTTCTCTTAAACACTTTAAATACTCTATAACTCATACTGAAATTATTTATTCCTTTACATTAGCTCTCTTGAAACACATAGGTTTGCTGTTACCAATGTGAATGAATATCAGTGGTGGGATTCAAAATTTTTCACTCTTGGTTCTGTAAGCGTGGCTTGATGGGCATGGGAGGAGGAAGGATACTGTAAAATCTCTAGTCAGAGGTAGTATTTGCCGGTTCTCCAAATTACTCAAAATTTCTGCTACTGGTTCTCCAGAACTGGTCAGAACCTGCTGAATACCACCTCCTATGAGTATATATTAAATCCACATATAATTTAATGAACCATCCATTTAGATACATAGGACAAGACAGGGGTAAGATTAAACAAAATAAGACAATAATTAAAGCAACTCTGTAGAACAGGGTAAAGAAAGGAGACATTGATTTATGAATAGTAATTTTTATTCTAATTATATCAGAATTTTGGAGCTTTATTCTAAGTCCATCATGGCTATGAGACAGCTCAACAGTCAATGAAGGTTCACAGGTAGTATTGGGCTTCATCAACATAACCTAAAAGATCTGCATTCACATCTCTGCTCAGTTGTGGAACTCATTAAATGATAGAACCAAAACTTTCAACTTGTTGTAAATTCAAGCAGTAACTCAAGGAAATAGGGCAGATGTAAAGGTAGGGTTGTATAATCCTTTTGATGGAGTGTATCTGGAAAGAGAAAAAGGAAGAGTTGGAAAAAGAGAAAAAAGTTTATTTTAAAGTCAATAAAACATACATATACAGACTTCCCTATCCATCACTACTAATATAATTGCATAAAGGAGCATTTAATAAAGGATAGTAAAGAAATGCTAGAGGCAGCTCTCTATACAGGGAAGAATATTTTTTATTTTTCCCACAAAGCATCAACACATCTCGAACCACAACAAATTAAATATTGACATAAGTGAATAAATGCCACAGAAAGAAACACTGGGGCAGAATTTATACAATGATGACATACTGCTAGTGGAAAATGTTTTGGAGAAAAAAATAACCTTGATGTACATTGTAACCAAGCTCAGATTGGAAATTCTGGTAAAGGGGAAAAAACCTGCAGACAATTGGCTCGTTCAGATGAAATGTCTACTCTTTGTTGACTTGCAAAGCAAAGCAAAATGAAGTAAAAATGATCAGAATTCCTTCTTGTAACAGGGAAGACTACCGTATATACTCGAGTATAAGCCGAGTTTTTCAGCCCATTCTTTGTGCTGAAAAAACCGCCCTCGGCTTATACTCGAGTCAGATTCCCCTCTGAAAAAAAAAATGGTGTGGAGCTCCGGAGCTGGGCAGCCGCTTTCCTGCAGGCAAGCCCCACTTCATGGACTCCGTCCATCCTCGCTCCCATCCACCCACCCACCCAAAGCGACGAAGTCCCCCAATCGCGCAGCCCAGAATTGCCCTCCCCTCAGGGGGCAGCAACGACGCCCGGTGTTTCCCGAGACAAGAAGCTCCACCATGCAATGAAAGTACCCTGGCTCTAGGCTCAGAAAACAACGCGAGGCGAGGTCGCTTCGGCTCCGCTGAGCTTCGTTTCCTAGCTGCTTTCAGTCCGCTCGGGAGGAGGGGGAGGAGGTGGTGGCCTAGAGCTCAGAAAACAATGCAAGCTGCCGCCACCACCTCCTCCCCCTCCTCCCGAGCGGACTGAAAGCAGGTAGAAACAAAGCTGAGCGGAGCCTAGAGCTCAGAAAACAACGCAAGGCGAGGTCGCTTCGGCTCCGCTGAGCTTCGTTTCCTAGCTGCTTTCAGTCCGCTCAGGAGGAGGGGAGGAGGTGGTGGCCTAGAGCTCAGAAAACAACGCAAGCTGCCGCCACCACCTCCTCCCCCTCCTCCCGAGCAGACTGAAAGCAGCTAGGAAACGAAGCTCAGCGGAGCCGAAGCAACCTCGTCTCACGTTGTTTTCTGAACCCGCGAGCCTAGAGCCAGGGTGCTTTCATTGCACGGCGGAGCTTCACCTTGGGAAATACCGGGCATCGTTGCTGCCCCGAGGGGAGGGCGATTCTGGGCTGCGCAATTGGGGGACTTCGTGGCTTTGGGTAGGTGGGAGCGAGGACGTTGACTTTAAGCACTGCCGACCAAGTGTTTCACAAATACCAGTGGGACCTCCGTCCACCACCACCCCTCCCTCTTTTGCCTCCTTCCTTCTAATCAATCAGGTTTTCCTAGTATTTGCTCACAGCTGCGTTTTCTCTTCTGCTGTGCTAGGCATTGAACGCGGGGATTTCTGATTCCCCTTACACGCGCGTGGATATGCCGCGGGGCATTTTCTTCCAAATGCCCCACTGGCAGAGAACACTGACTTTCATAATAGTGAGATCATTTCCCAAATTAATTGATTCACTAACCCAAAAGAAGATGTCGATGACAGTGGGAGGCAGGAGTCACTCTCTCCCTTGCAAGAAAAAAGCAAGAGCCGTTCTTATGATCTCTCTCTCTCTAACTCTCCCTGTAATACAGTCAAGCCCTTTCCAGCACGCGGGATCCGCCCCCGCCGCTTTGCACCTTGCAAATCCAAAAACCCCGGGATTTTGTATTTGCAGGGTGCAAAGCAGCGGCGGCAGATCGCACGTGCTGGAAAGGGCTTGACTGTATTATGGGGAGAGAGAGAGAGAGAGAGATCATAAGAACGGCTCTTGCTTTTTTCTTGCAAGGGAAAGAGTGACTCCTGCCTCCCACTGTCATCATCATCTTCTTTTGGGTTAGTGAATCAATTAAACCTTTCATGATAGTGAGATTGTTTCCCAAATTGATTAATCTGTTTTTCTTTGAAATAAATATTCAAAAACATTTAATCTACTGATGCCTCAATTAATGTAATTTTATTAGTATCTATTTTTATTTTTGAAATTTACCAGTAGCTGCTGCATTTCCCACCCTCGGCTTATACTCGAGTCAATAAGTTTTCCCAGTTTTTTTGTGGTAAAATTAGGTGCCTCGGCTTATATTTGGGTTGACTTATAATCGAGTATATACGGTATATATTTTTGAAACATAGTTGTGAAACAAAACCTGAACAACATCTTAGCTATCATAGGAAATTTCTTCATTCTATAATTTCAAGAATTTGCCATCTGTCATCTTAATACTAAATTTATTTATTTAATTAATTAATTCAAATTAATTTATATGATTGTTCATCTAAAAGAATTGCTGCAGGCAGTGCACAGTTAAATACATCTATATAATGACACAAAATGAAAATTAAAAAATAAGAATGCACAACAAAAGTAAATGAAAAAGTGGGAGTTAAATCACATCGACAATAGCAATTTCATCACAGACCTTTTATTCATTTGTTACAAAAATCAAGGAAACATATATATTTCTCAAGCAGCATCTTATCCTCCTAAAAATGAAAGCTAGATATTTGAAGACACAACAGTCATAATTTAAAGGCTTTTCTACTTCATCTTTTTCATTAGCAAAGATAGGATGTACTAGTTACCAATTATTCTTAATTTTCTCATTTCTTCCTGCAGACTGACAGTTAGGTGCTTGGCAATATATTGCCATATGGTAGAAAAATACACCATTTTCTACAAAAACTGATGGAGTTGATAGAGATGGCTAAATTGACTGCTCTGATCAAAGAAAAAAAAATACAAATACTTTCATTTCTACCTGGAAACCACTTCTGGACTTTTGTGCTTGAGTTGGGGAAAAAAATGAAACTTTAATTTTGGGTTTTACCAATTAGATAGATTTGTTGCTATAGAAATGGTATAGAAATGTTGTTGTAGAAATGGTTAGTTACTATTATTATGAAAAAGTAAAAAGTTGTGAGTAGAAAATATACCATTCTGTAAATTTAGTAAAGCAACATCTGAATATTCTCCATCGCCTTAAAGAAGCCATCGATGTTGTGGTAGATAAAGTAGGAAATACCTCCTCTTTCTGTCAAACTTTTGAAACTAACAATTTATTATTGGTTCAAGTCATTTTAATTCCCTTCTGATGGAATGGTCCTAATTTTGCTAATTGAACATTCTGTTGGGATCAGTCTGAAATTTCAGATTTAGAATCTGAAGATCTTGACTACCTATGCCTTAGAACAGCAAAGGAACAGCTCCTTGAAACACAAAAACACGATACAGCCAGTTAGTTGGTAATCAGGGCTCATCAGATATGCAAGATAAACCAGACAGAAAGCACAATTAGATGAACTAATTCTACTATATTGTTAAACTTACATTAACAGAATATTGTAAGTCTGGATGTACATTTTACAGCTCAAGAAAGGAAAACTCTTTCTGACCAACATGTCCTCTCCACATTCGTGCTATAGTCTAAGTTCCTTTTTATCTGACCTTTTTTTTTTGGCTGCAGCTCTTCTCTTTTGTCTCCCAAGGTCACTCTCACATACCATTGTATAAAATGATATAAAAGAGATGGATGTTGTGCCTTCCTGTGACTCTTTCTATATTGTTGGAATACCTGGAAGCTAAGATCGGAAAGTGACTATTATTGGATCTTCCTATCATAATTATCTTTCTGGAGTCTTTTGCACAAGTAAGATCTTGTGTTTGTTTTCTATGCAGAAAGCTTTGAGTTTGCAGCATGCATCCTGTCACTTTGATTAAAGATTTACAATTGCAATAAGTTTGTTTATGAGAAGCTGACTTTGTGTCTGTAACTGATAGCATTAACACTGGCTTTCTGAAAAATGTTGTAGCTCATGGTTTGATCTGGCCTCAATCTTGAATGAAATGTTAAGGTTTCCATTCAAGAAATTAGGTGACAATAAAACAGTAGATGGACACAAAGGGAGAACTCAGATCTAGACAGAATTCAAATTTACATAGAGATTGTCTTTGAATTAGTGCCTTTTCATTTTAATTATTGTGTGTGTGTGTACAGCTTTGAGTCCTTGCTAGTGATTAGTCCCTGTGTTTTCTTGGCAAGGTTATTCAGAAGTAGTTTGCCATTGTCTCCATCCTCCCAGGGCTGAGAGAGAACAATTGGCTCCAAGTCATCAAGTTGATTTTGTGCCTAAAATAGGACTAGATCTCTGGGTTTCTAGCCTAGTGTTTTAATCTCTACACCAAACTAGCTCTGTAATTGTTGAGAAAAATTGCAAATTTGGTGATGAAGTAAAAAAAGAAATTTCCTTCTGGAATATCATTCTTTCAAAATTTACTTCTTATAACCACTGGGTGATTCATGGTGTGTGTCTTTGTGGTGGACTGTAGTCCAGAGTCACAGAAAGACTTTCCAAGAGACCAACGAGTCAGCAGAGTTTGAAATGTTTGGTATGCAGAAAGAGGGTATTCACATAACTATTAAATAGTTATGCAGATAACGTTAGGTGCTTTAGTCTGGTAAGATGTCTGTATAAAGGTGAACAACAATAAATTACTACTTAGAATGTCTATCAGTCATCCAGATCATGATTGTCCTAAAGGTACTTTTTCAAAAGGCATCTGGACTTTTGTATTTGTCTTTGAAGACATTTCACTTCTAATCCAAGAAGCTTCTGCAGCTCAGACTGGAGCTAGTGGGGAATGGAAGGATTTATAATCACAGAAAGCTGATCATTTGCATTCTTAGTTGTTGAGGCTACTTGGAGGTTTATCTGTGTCCTCGGGATCACCTGAGTACTGCAAATGTGTGTGGAGCCTTATGGGAACTGTGTTGTACACTGGAGATAGATGATATTTTATCCCTCCCTCTCTGTTGAAAGAATGCTGTTCAATTTTGACATAGATGGCCTCTTTGACTCCTCTTTCAAACCAGCAGTCTTCTCTATCCAAATGTGGACTTTGCCTTCTTCAAAAGAGTGGCCTTTGTCTTTTAAATGCAGATGGACTGCGAAATCTTGTTCTAATGGCTTTGTTCTCTTATGGTCTGCAATACATTTGTGAAGTGGCTGTTTTGCTTCTCAAATGTACAGGTCTGCACGTATCTCACTGCATTGTATTGCATTTAGAGAATACAACATTCTAAAAGAATTCAAATGACCAGCTGTCTGCAAGGAATATAAATCTTTCCATTATCCACCATTCAGTCAGAGCTGAAGAAGCTTCTTGGATGAGAAGCGAAACATCTTCAAAGAAAAACAAGAAAGTCCAGTTGCCTCTTGAAAAAGCACTTTGGGGGAAACTACTCAGAAGTAATGCCTTATGTCACTCTTGGTTCCTTGGGCATGACAATGTATGATATTGGTGCGGAGCTACAGAAAACCAACGTAACTATCGCACTTTATAAATAGGATTCCCTACTTCCAAACAACAAAAACGGTTGGCATGTTGCTATAAGATTTCACTCGGTTGGAATTAGTCAGAAAAATATCTGCCTTGTTTTCCCATGCTTGAGTACTATATGTATAATCAAGAGCCAGTTTCATGTAGTGTTGGGGCACCATACCAGAAACCAGGAAACTATGAATTCTAGTTCTGCTTCGGCATGAATGCCAGCTGGATGACCTTGGGCCAGTCACTTTCTCTGAGTCGAATCCATCTCATAAAGTTTTTTGTGTGGGGAAAATAGGAGGAAGAAAGAGAGTTAAGTATGATCACTGCCATAAGTTATTTATAAAAAATAATAAAGGCAGGGTAAGAATAAGTAAATAAATCATACAATAATTCTTATTCCATTGTGTGATTTCAGCCTGTTAGAAGCCACAGAATGAACATGGTGATGTAACTATAGTCTAGCATTCCATAGCAAGTTAGAATGGGTTATATCATGATGCTATGAGTGGTTAATGTGGGTTATCTAAAGAAGGAACCACAAACTGGTAGGATGGAATATGTAGCTAAAGGAGAATTTGGGCCAGGAAGAAATAGAAGCAGTGGCATCATAGCTTCCCAAGGAAGAGGCAGCACATTCTAGAGAGGGGCCCAAGACTGTGCAGGTGAGGAGAAAAAGACTCAGGGCAGCCAAATCCTAGAATCTCTCAGGATATATCTCTTGGTTAGAACAGGGGTGTAAAACTGGTGGCCCAGAGGCCACATGCGTCATGCACAGGACTTCCCTTTCCACAAAGGTAAAAAAATCACGATATGTCATGATACATCATGTGACACGATTGAGTTTGACACCCATGGGTTAGAAAGTTTGAAGTTTTAGTATGGTAAGATTCTGTCTGTTAGGTATAAGCAAATAAAGAACTGGACTCAAATAGATGTCATCTATTTGTATCATCTCTGGGGTTTAGGCCTGACAGCCACACAAATCAATATTATCGGTTTGTCTTCACTATACAAATATTTTCAATATGCTTATTTGCATTTATGTGTAGCACATAGGCAACATAAACTGTTATATTCTGCATCAATTTAATAATGTATACTAGAGATAGTAATCAATGATGTCCAAATTCAGCTTTAGCTATAGATCTGTAGCTAAATTTAGCTATAGATCTGTGGAAAATTCAGTAAACTAAAAAGCTTGTGGTGCTATTCCCCTGGGCAAGACAATAAGACCAAAACTGGAATATCAGTAGAAACTTCATTTGATAACTCTAATGCAATCTATATACATCCCACTTTGATGCTTAAGTTTGAAAATAATGAATATGTATAGGTGTACTGGCCCTTATATTCATGCTGTTGCTATAAGAAGCAATCCATCAATGATGCTTTTTTTCTGCACAGCCTCCATCCATTTTCATCAGGCTCAGCTTGTACTGCAATCTGTACAAACCTTATGGAAATGATGGTTTACCAGGCTGCAATGCATGATGGATGGGGTCTTGGATGACCTACCTGTCCAAAGGCAAAGGTTGAAGTTGGCTGTCAAAAGAGAGGGGTTGTTGTTGTTTTTTTAAAATTACCATCTTCTCTCACTCAGTGTATCAAGGAAAAATACATTGGCTTTCATGCCTGTTTTAGAGCAAGTGCTAAATGATGTATGAAACGAAAACTCTGTCCACTGCACACAGAGACTATGACAGCACAATACATTCTCAATGGCCTTGCTCTGTCCATGCCAATCAAATAAGACAGGGTTGTGGAGGAAGCTGCTAGCAGGAGAAAAAACATATGTGGAAGCTTATACACTCATATTTATACTTTATTAATGGAAGATAATACTTGTAGCTCAGGATGAATTGTGGGGTCCTTGTTGCTTTCTGAACCTGATTGTTTTCTTGCAGATGTTTCATTACCCAACCCGATACTATCATCACCAAACCCATTCCCTTCTAGCGTTGATGTTATCTGGTTGGGTAATGAAATGTCTGTAAGAAAACAACCATGCTCAGAGAATATCAAGGACTTCACAATCATACTGTATTCAGTTTTTATCACCACAATGTAAAAAAGATGTTGAGAATATTCTAGAAAGAGTGCATGGAAGAGCAACAAAGATGATTAGGAGACTGGAGGCTAAAACATATGAAGAACGGTTATAGGAACAAGGCATGTCTAATTCAATGAAAAGAATTGGGGGTGACATGATAGCAGTTCTCCAATATTTAAGGGGACATCATAAAGAAGAGGGGATGAATCTGTTCTCCAAAGCACCTGAGGATAGGACAAGAAGCAATGGGAGGAAACTCATCAAGGAGAGAAGCAACATAGAGTTAAGGAGAACTTGCCTGATAGTTAGAACAATTAATCGATGGAACAACTTGCCTCCAGAGGTGGTGAATGCTTCAACACTGGAAGTTTTTAAGAAGAGATTGGATAACTATTTGTCTGAAATGTTATATGGTTTTTTGCCTAAGCAAAGGGTTGAACTAGAAGACCTCCAAGGTTTCTTCCAATTCTGTTATTCAATTCTATTCTACACTTTGTTGCATAACAACACATGCTAAAACAATTTGCAAGTGAAGATCAGAAAAGCATTCTCTCAATGCACAAGCCTTCCAGCTATGATAAGGACTTGAGGGTTATTTTGATGGAGCTTGATCTATGGTGGCTGCCTCAAACAAATAAGTAAGTTTTATTTCTTTTAATATGATGGTCAGGAATGCACTTGTTGAGAAAAGAGGCATTAGAAAAGGTATTTGGGCATGCAATCTAATCAACAAAACTAGGATCATTGGTATCGGATAATGGAATTCTGCCTGAAACATGGAAAAAACAGAATAGTCTCAGTTTCTGCATGAAAAGCATCTGTTCCTTGGAAGAAAAATTGGAGATTGATAAGAAGGAAAGAGTCTTGTACAGGAAACCCTTGTTTACCATTTGGGACTGGCAGCTTAGTCATTAAAGTGAAGCAGTTGTTAAATGAAACTGTGACTGCACTGATCATTTTACTTCAGTTTCCCTTCATTTAACTTTATGAACAAAATTCACATTTATAACATTTTATAATACATTTATGACATTTATAGCCCTTCTATGGAGGAGATGAGCTGTTATGAAGTTTGATATATAAAGAAATAAAACTCACGTTTATAACCTTTGCAGGTCTGCAAAGCAAAGGTGAAGTAAGATTAAAAGTGCAGGTAGTCTTCAACTTACAACAGTTCATTTAGTGACTGTTAAAAGTTACAACAGTGCTGAAAAAAGTGACATGACCATTTTTCACATGAATGACCGATGCGGCATCCCCAAGGTTACATGATTTACATTCAGGTGCTTGATAACTGACTCATATTTATGATGGTTAAAATCTCCTGGGCTCAGGTAGTCACCTTTTTCTTCCTCCTGATACACAAAGTCAATGGGGAAACCAGTTTCACTTAACAAACATATTACTAATTTAAGAACCACAGTGATTCACTTAACAAATGTGGCACGACTAGTTGTAAAATAGAGCAAACTCACTTAACAAATTTCTCACTTAACAACATAAATTTTGGGCTTAATTGTGGTCATAAGTTGAGGACTATCTGTGCATAATTTACTTAGTGACCACTTTGTTTAATGCAGGGGTCTCCAACCTTGGCAACTTTAAGATTTGTGGACTTCAACTCCCAGAGTTCCTCAGCCAGCTTTGAAGTCCACGAGTCTTAAAGTTGCCAAGGTTGTAGACCCTTGGTTTAATGACTGGATTTTGGTTGCTAAATGAAGACCACTTGTATTTGCATAGCATTATTTTTAACCATGTATAGTTTCTTTTTTTTTTAATTTAATAATTAAAAAAATTAATAAATTTTACATTTTTTACATTTAATTTAATAAATTTTATTTAGTATTCAAAATTTAAAAACATAAAATAAAACTTTATACATCATTGTATCAATGTCAAGACATCTTTTACATTTCCTTATCATCTTTTTATGTACACATGTCTTTCATTATACAATTTCAACTTAATATATAAATAAATATAGATAGATATGAATATAGATATGTTATAGATATAATTATTTACATAGTTTCTTATTCTTTACCTAATTGCCATTTTGATTTATTTTTATTATTAAACCATTCATACCAGGCATCCCAGACATTATAGTATATCAACTCTTCTTTGTCTCTTAATTTCATTGTTAGTCTATCCATCTCTGCACAGTCTAAAATGTTGTATACCCTCTGGTGGTACAATTTCTTGCTTTCAGAATTGTGCATTGGAAATCCTAGCAGCTGTTAAAATATGTAGCATAACGAATTTATTGTTTTTATTATATTTTACTGTAAAACTGCTGCCCAGAGCCCAAGACTTTCAATATGAGGTCATGGAACTGTAAGGAGTGGTTGACCAAATTACCAAATTTCTAGTCCACCATGCCTTTCACCATATAAATTCTTCTATTTATCACCATCCTAATCCTCTCTACTTCTTCAATCTCACTAGTACCCCAACCCATATTATATCCATACAGTCCCCAAAACAAATCTCCAACCAGCTTATCCCATTCTGGAGCTGCTCTATTCAGATCACATTGGAACTATACACAGAGAGACATAGAGAGTGAGAGAGACAACTCAATTCTGACTTGATCCAAGACTGATTTACTATGATTCTCCATCTCTAATTCAAAGGCTGGCTCCTCCAGTCACTTCCCAACTCTGCTCCATCAACTACAAATATCTTACATCATGTTACACCAAAGGTTCCACCTCCACAGACCCACATCACTACTTCCATCTTCTATGCTCCACAGCAGCTTTTGGTGCAACATCTCCAGGTTCCTTACAAAACAGTGGTGAAGTGGCTATTGTGTCCCTGCTGCCATTTTTCTCTCTCTTTGTCTATCCAATGCTTTCCTGATGCCAGTGACTGCAGATGTACATGCTTGTTTCAGCTGCAACTGTTGATATATAGATAAATTCCGATGGCCTGCTAAGTCATGGGGTTGTTGTTGTTTTCTACTGCAACTGTCAAATAATGGTTGCCTGGATTCACACATAATATTAAACCATAAATCATGATTTATAAACCACAATTTCTGCATGCTCACATAGCATCATAGCAACACCAAGAAAAGAGATTCTGTAAATAAAGGGTTACCTCTTGGTGCTATCATGGACATGTCCACATAGTTTTCTTGGTAGCAATATGGAGCAGTTGTCATTGCCTTAATACTCTGTGGTAGAGAGGGGGGTTCTGCATGTTTTCAGGTGATTTCCTATTCTAACCGTGTCTCAATCAGACTTTTTCAAGGTTTAAGCTTTGCCAAATGGTGACTTATTTTGCTGCCAATAATTTCTAATGTTATATTTACTAATGTTGTAAAATTCTAATGTTGCATTTACTTGCCCCTTCCTGGAAATCATTTTATTTCATCCTATTTGACCAGAAGAATTAAAATGGCACATTTTCCCCTAGTTCTCTTTATAGGCTAAATTGTTTCATCTATAAGAATGAATGTTAGATTTTTCTATTTTCAAAGTTAGTCTCTTCAGACATCTTATCTCCTCTCCTTTCAGGCTCTAGCTTTGAGTGACAGGCTCCCTCATGTGCTCAGCATTGAGGATTCATAACTTTGACTTCAGAACTCCAGATAGGAGATTTTTCTTAATTGGTGGGTTGACTGAGCTCGTGGCCGTACATCTGCTCAAATCATGAAAAAAAATTGAAAATGGGGGACAGGTCTTGGGGTTTTTACAAAACGAAGTGGATTGCCATTTCAAATTAATATTGACTGTCCAAATACTTAGACTCTGTAAACTCCAAGCCTGAACAAATGTCTTATAAAAGCATTCTCCAATACAACATTTAGGCTCATTGTAATGGAATTTTAATATCAAAAGTTGTAAATTTAATATGAGCTTTTTGCCCTTCTTCCCTCGTGTGCTTTATTGAAATTCACACAGCACGATCCTTCATTCCCCATTAAAAAAGAAAAGAAAGTTTGTGAAAAGAATACGTTTTTACTACTGCACACCAGATGTTTTTGATGCTGTCCTACCTGATTCTAAAGCCATTAATATATATCATCCCAGCCGCTTTCAAATCTTTAAATTTTAAATCTATGTGGTGCAGTCTTCCTTAACCATCAATTTTATGAGTCCAGGGGTTATGGGGGCTGGGGAAGACTCAGGAAAGGGAAGAATGGATGAAAATCAATCCAATCCAATCAAAGCCAAATTCCTATCCAATGAGATTTCACCTCACTGAAGGTTATTTGTTCAGACAAATTTCATCATATTATATATATTTTACAGAAGCCTGATGATGGCAGATGAGAGATATATATATAAAATCTCACTGTTCTGAGCAGCTGATGATTAGAAAGAGAGAAAAACAAAATGAAAACACAACCAACCAATAATTAGAGACACACACAAAAAAAACATAAAAATAGCAGCCAAGAATCTAACAGCATGCCACAATCAATACAGCCAAGAAACAGCCTCACTCACACTTACCACAGTAGAGACTAATGAACCCAAAAAGCTGACAAGGAATGGACCTGAGGCTAAATGAAGATTGAGTTAACCTTAGAGTGAAGCTAAAAAGCTGTAATTGTGAACTTTTTCTTTCTTCCTTTCTTTCTGAAATCACAATGCAAAGAATAAACATCATGTTCAAATTTAAGGGCTGAATGTGCAAGTGTCCATGGCTGTGAAGATGGATTCAGAATGAAAGAATCTATAGTTTGTGGGATAAACTGGAACATTAGAGAGATGTTCCTAGCTGTTGTTTGCTAGAGTTAAAGTTAATTCATCAGAACAGACCATGCAATGGAACACAGTTAAATACCATGACTAAAACATGCCTAAAAGTTATCAACTAAAAAACAAGCAGATCCAAGGGTGGTCTTCAAAAATCCCAGCAACAGGTTCTCTGCCCAGTTGCTGGATGGGCGTGGCTACTGGAACTTCCGGGAGGCCCATTTTTTGCCTTCCCCAGGCTCCAGAGGCTTTCCTTGAGCCTCTGGGATGGGAAAAACAACCTCCCCCGGGCTCCAAAGACCTCTGAAGGCCCATTTTTCCCCTCCCCAAGCCTCTGCGTTGGCCCTGCACTTACCTGTATTGAAAACAGGTTGCATGGATATTCCTGGGAGGAACAGGGTGGGTGGGGCAGAGCCAGCCTGGGGTGGTATTTGGCAGTTTGCCAAACCAGCCATAATGTTAGCAATGGGTCCACCTGAACCTAGGCAAATCCTTAGTAGCCTACCCCTGAGTAGATCTGTCATGACATGAAAATTTCAAGACTGGGGAATTCTCCATATCAAGATTAGAGGTTTTTCAATTCATGAAAATTTGAAGGCCATGCCATCAGCTGGCAATCAGAAAGCACTACCACATATCTACAATTTGATGAGGACATTTTCCTATAAGCAATGATTGAACCATGTAAATAGTTATACGATAATTCCATGTAGTTATCTTGGGCATTATTTGTTATGTTCTGTGCATGGGTGCAAGGAGCGGAGACGAGGCAGTGACAGTGAACTTCAACTCTTTATTAAGCATACTGAACAGAGCAATCACCTAGGGCAGCAGCAGCCCTTTTATAGGGTTGGCTGCTGTCCTATTAGCCAATGAAAAACATGGAAGTGTTAAACCCTTGAACCAATGAGAGTTGGCCCATTAACAGCCAATCAGATTTCCCATAAAGGACCAATCCGATGTTGCTATTATCGGCCAATCAGAAGTGCAGGATTAGAACCCTGCTTTTTACTTAAGGTTGTTAAAACTTTATTAAATGCCTTTATTAGTTCATAACACCCCTTCCCCCTAGGTTCCGTTTGAGGGGTGCGGTAATGTAATCCCGTAGATATGCAGGTTGTTTCAACTGTCTATTAAATTTGCGCTGTCCCACTGGTTCCTGTCTGTAGTCTGGTTTCGGTGGAACGTTTTTTTATTGATCTGGTACAAGCAGTTCCGCATCCTCACAGGACGACTCGGTACCGCTAATTCTGTCGTTGTTGTCCTCTGGTCTCTGCGGGCTCACCTCCATTGAGGTATTTCTCTGTGGCGAGGCAACCCCCCTTCCTGATTCTTCTTCAGGTAATGCGCCGGGTTGCTGACTTCCTTCGATTTCGCCTTCCACCATCTCGAATTCGGTTCCCTCAACATCCTCTCCCCCCTCAGTTTGAGAGTCACAGGAGTCGCGGGAACTGGGTTGCAACCTAGAGTGAAGCTGATCTATATGGCGTTTCCATATCTTTCTGTCCAATGTTTGCACACGGTACGATCAACCCATAATGGTTTGCCGGAAAGGTTTTTAGCGAAGACTAAGTCGCCTACCTTGAACTCACGGCATTTTCTGCTAGATCCACAGGGTTTCTCTGGCGCGTAGGATGGGTGGAGACGGTCGAGGTGGGAGCGGAGCTTGCATCCCATCAACAGTTCAGCTGGAGTCTTGTTGGTGACGCTGTGTGGGGTAATGTGTTGGAGTAGGAGTATTCTGTTTAGTTTCTCGTCAATGTCCCCATAGTCCATCTTGTGGAGAGTTTTTTTTAACAAATTGGACCATGCGCTTGGCCCTGCCATTGGCCACAGGGTGCGCCGGTGAGGTTAGCGCATGGCGGATACCCCGGTCCGCTAAGTATTGTTCAAATGCCAGGGCAGTGAACTGAGGTCCGTTGTCGGAGACTAGGACGTCTGGCAGCCCATGTGTTGCAAATAGTTTATTTAATTTGCGGATGACTGAATCGATTGTAGTAGTCTTCATCTTGTGGATTTCGAGCCAGTTGGAATAGGCATCCACTGTTAGGAGGAACGTGTGTCCCTTTGTAGGTCCCGCAAAGTCAATGTGGATGCGGGACCACGGCCCCCGGGAGGTTTCCCACTCCATTGGATTGCTCTAGGTGGGGCACTGCTGACTTCTTGGCACTTTAGACAAGTCTTCACCCAGGCTTTGATCTGCTTATCGATGCCCGGCCACCATGCGTAGCTTCATGCGAGCGCTTTCATACACACGATGCCAGGGTGACCATCATGCAATGCTTTCAAAACTGTTCATTGTAACTGCTTTGGGACGACGACTCTGTCTCCCCATAGGATGCAGCCTTTCTGTGAGAAAAGTTCTGTTTGACGGTTTCTGAAAGGGGTGAAGTCATCAGGGGTTTGTTCTACTGGCCATCCTCGTTCGACCCAGCTGAGAACTCGCTCCAGGACAGGATCTCGTTTCGTTTCGATAACGATGTCTCTGGCTGTTAGCGGCGGTGAATGTAGTGTTTCAATCTGGAGTGTCGTGAGGGTTGGAGCTGGGTCGTCGATGGTTTCCGGAAGTGGGGTATGGCTCAATGCATCAGCGTGGGGAATGGCTTTCCCCGGGTGGTGTTACAATTTATAATTGTACACAGCTAAGAACTCCAACCAACGAGTCATTCTAGGTGACAATATATAGGGGGTTGGCTTGTCTCCCGCTATAATCCCCAGCAAAGGTTTATGATCGGTAACAATAGTAAAAGCTCGTCCATACACATATTCATGAAACCGTTTCACAGCAGATACAATAGCAAGAGCCTCTTTGTCAATTTGGCTATAGTTGCGTTCAGCTCTCGATAAGGTCCTTGAAAAATAGGCAATAGGGGCCTCTCTACCATTTGGTAACACATGACTTAAAATGGCTCCTACTCCAAACGGTGACATGTCACATGTAATGGTTAAAGGCAAAGTCTCGTTATACTGCATTAAAACAGCATCAGAGGTTAGTAAGTTTTTCACTTGTCGGAATGCGTGCTCCTCTCGGTGTCCCCAGACCCAGGTAGCTTTTTTGTCAAGAAGTCTATGTAGGGGCTCAGCTACGGTCACCTTCTGGGGCAAGAAGATGTTGTAAAAGTTAATGAGCCCCAGGAAAGCTTGGAAGTCTGTCCTATTCTTGGGTCTTGAGGCATTTTTGATCGCTCTTAGTTTGCTATCAGTGGGGTGAATTCCTTGCCCATCGATTAGGTACCTCAGGAACTCTACTATCTCTGTACACACTTGACAGTTATTTTTTTAACCTTTAGGCCGGAGTCTTTAAATTTCTGGAGAACCATTCTAAGATGCCTCTCTAGTTCTTCTCTATTCGGGGCCGCAATTAAAATGTCATCAAAATATGGCACAACCCCCTTGATCCCTTGCAAAAGTCTCTTCATCAGACTTTGGAAAATCCGTGGGGCCACGCTCACTCCGAATTGGAGTCGGTTGCATTTAAAAGTGCCTCGGTGCATAACAATCGTCTGTGCCTCCGCGGTTTTTTTTATCTACAGACAGTTGTTGTTACGCCTGCGCCAAATCCAATTTAGCGAAAACCTTTCCACCCCCCAGGGAATGGAGAAGGTGTTGAACCACCGGCACCAGGTAAGCGTTCTGTTGAAGGGCGTGATTGAAGGTGGCCCGGTAGTCCCCACAAATTCTTAACGATCCATCCGGTTTGATGGATGTTACGATTGGGGTTTCCCAACGGGTGTGGTCAGTTGGTTCTAAAACACCCTGGGCTATTAATTTATCGAGCTGCTCATCGATCTTTGGTTTTAGGGCAAAAGGTACCTGATGAGGCTTAAGGTAGATGGGGGCTACTTCAGGGTTAAGGTTAAATAATATCGGGGTCCCCTTGTACTTGCCTAGTTTGTCTGCAAAGACGTCCCGGAATTCCTAGACAAGGGTCTCCTCCCAGTCGTTGCTTCTGGTTTGGTGAATGCCAGCTACCTCAATCCCGAGTGGGGCGAACCATTGAAGACCTAACAAACTAGGCCGGTCGCGATCAACGACGGTCAGTGGTAATGACGCAATACAATTTTTGAATGATACTTGGACTTGGCTGGAGCCGACAACCGGAATTCGGTTCCCCTGGTAATCTTTGAGTATAATTCTTTGGGCTCTGAGGTCTTGACGCCAGATGGCAGGGATTAACTGTTTAAGGGTCTTCCAGGAAACCATCGAGAGGGACAACCCTGAGTCGACTTCCATCATGCAAGGTTGGTTCTCGATGGCGACCCTCACTCAGATCTTCTTTGCATCTAACGATGAAGCATGACCGATGGTAATGGTTTGGTGTGCCTCTTCCCGTCTCGTTGAAGTGGCAAGTATTTTATTTCTGTAGGAGTGGTTCATGCATTCCCGACTCACAGGACAATTCCCTGTGGTCTGGCGGTAGTTTTTTTCTCTCCGATTTGGGCTGGATCCTCGTTTGCTTCTACAGACCTTCCTGATGTGGTCTCTTTTCTCACAGGAATGGCAGAGTGCGTTGAGGAATTTGCATTCTGATCGCGGGTGGTTTGCCCCACAACCCGCACATTGGCATGGAAGTCTTCGATTACGCAGGTTGCATTGGTTGCATTCGGACCGGAGCTGGTTGACCTCCTCCTCATCACTTTCTGATGGAGATTTGAGGTCCTCATGGTGGGTTGCTGTTGTGTGCCTCTCTAGCTGAGGTGAGGTATCGTTGGCGAGTTGACGGAGCGGTGCGTTGGTGCGGCACATTCGGGCGGCTGACTTCCTGGTTGTTTCTGCTGCAGTAGCGTCTTTGATGACATCAGCAAGATCGATGTCCCCTTTGGCCATGATCCTGCTCTGTGCCTTATGGTCATCTAATCCCAGAACTATTAGGTCTCTCATAGTTTCTTTGAGGTCTGCAAACCCACAGAGGCCTCCCAGGTTCTGGAGGTCTGCGATGAAATCTGCGACACTCTCTCCTTTCCATTGGTCCCGCTGATAAAACTCATGTCTTCGGACAAGCGTTGGTACGGCGGGTGCATAGTGGGCCCGTAGAAGGGGCGCGAGGACATCCCAGTCCATGGATTTCACCTCAGCTGGTCTCGCTAGTGCCTTGGCCATCTTAAAGACGGCAGGTCCACAATGGGTCAGGAACACTGCTCACTTTTTTCCCGTAGTTGCGTCTTTCAAGTTGTTGGTCTCCAGAAACATCTGGAACCGGTCCATGTACCTGTCCCAGTCTTTTTGTGCTGGGTCAAATGGAGTGGGTGGTATGGCGCCGCCAGACATGTTTTCCGTTGTGGATGCGTCTTCAGCCACGTGCTCTGTTTGGTGCTCTGTGAGTGTTCAATCAGCTCAGATGTCTCCGCATCCCATCCTCATCGCCAGTGTTATGTTCTGCGCATGGGTGCAAGGAACAGAGATGAGGCAGTGAGCAGTGAACTTCAACTCTTTATTAAGCATATTGAACAGAGCAATCACCTAGGGCAGCAGCAGCCCTTTTATAGGGTTGGCTGCTGTCCTATTAGCCAATGAAAAACATGGAAGTGTTAAACCCTTGAACCAATGAGAGTTGGCCCGTTAACAGCCAATCAGATTTCCCATAAAGGACCAATCCGATGTTGCTATTATTGACCAATCAGAAGTGCAGGATTAGAACCCTGCTTTTTACTTAAGGTTGTTAAAACTTTATTAAACGCCTTTATTAGTTCATAACACTATTCTTCCTGGATAGTCTGGATTTTCTGCTTGGGGAAAAAAATGAAAGTGGAAAAAAATGGACCCTATTTTAATGAAATAATAAAATAGGCCAAATGTCTGAGGGTTTTTTGTCTTAAGGGGACTTATGTCATAAGTTAGGACAAAGAGGTGTCTGAAGAAAGTTGATTTCCTGGCCTAAATGTTGCCAAGAAAGCTGTCATTTTCAGTGGCAACCATGTGTTACATTTTGTATAGTCCACAACATCCTCATTTTTGGTGTACTTTTTTTTTGTCTAGCATCTCCATTACATACATGTGATACTGCTGTTCACTAAACCTTTGGATATTACCATGCACATAATGTAATGTTTTCTTCTTTTCCCAAAAGATAAACAGTCAATTCACACTACAAAGCCTTTGGAATGCAGTGTTTTGGATGATAACATTTAGCAGGAAAACTGTATTAATAGCAAAGAACACAAAATCAGCCAGATTTTAAAACATCATCCTATATCAGGGGTGTCAAACTCAAAGCCCTGGGGCCAGATCCGGCCTGTGGAGTGCTTAGATCTGGCCCACAGGGCTACCCTGGAAACAGCAAAGGACCAGCCCGTGGTGCCTCTGCCTCCTGAGCTCCATTTTCACTGGCATAGGGTTGCAGGAGGCCGTCACAGCCAAAAATGGAGGTCAGGCGCCCTTTTTCACTGGCAGAGTGCTCAGGCCACCATAGGTGCCTTCAACATGAGTGATGCTGAGCTTGCCACACCCACCCTGGCCCTCTGAGGTCAAACACAACCCTCAGATAATCAGAATTAGAAGGTCATCTAGTCCCACCTCAAGCGGGAGACCCTACACCATTTCTGAAAAATGGCAGTCCAATCTCTTCCTGAAGATCTCAAGTGATGGTGCTCCCACAACTTCTGAAGGTAAGCTGTTTCAATGGTTGATTGTTCTCACTGTCAGAAAGTTTCTCCTTATCTCTAGGTTAAATCTCTCCTTGTTCAGTTTCCATTATCGTTTGTCTGGCCTACAGGCACTTTAGAAAATAGCTGATGCAGCTATCAATGAAATTGAGTTTGACACCCCTGTTCTAGACCAAGAGCATGAAAGAAAATTTGAAGTTTTGTTATTGAATGTGTTGACAATAATAAGAATTTCATATGCCCAAAAATTGAGTTACACTAATTTCCACAATTGAAGAGTCGACGATAAAGGTGATGGAATTGGCAGAGAGAGAAAAATTGACTGTTTTAATTAAAAAGAAGAATTTATCTAATTTTGTTTAGAAACCACTTCTTGATATTATGCTCAACACTGAAAAAAGAACTAATTAGGTTTTGATTATTAGAATTATTCTGTTCTTATAAAAATGGCTTGAAATACAGAGAAATATAAAGAAAAGTTTTGATGGTGTGATTCTTTTTATATTCTACTACATTGAAAAAAGTCAGATATTATTATTTTTTCTTTCTTTTTATCTCTCTACCTTCTCTCTTTATCTTTCTTAATTTTCACTTATATTTAATTTGTATCTTACAATAAACTTTTAATTAAAAAATAAAAAAAATATTTTAAAATATGCTGGTTGGGGAAAATAATCTTTGAAATATTTTTTACCTAACCTATTCTGGTCGATTTATTTAAAATTAGTTAACACCGAGAAAGCATTGAACTAAATGTATTGGTTATAGTCTCTCATGATTACATAAAGTGGAGGAATTAAACAGAGGCTTCTGAAGAATACTTTATCAGACTTGGTAATAGCATCATCTCTGACAGAGAAGCAATAAAAGCATATTAGTGACCCCCAATGAAATATGTTTACAAGCTAAGTCGAAGAGATGGATCATTTCTATCTGCAAAGTGACATTTTAAGACTGCACACCCATTCAATTAGTCACAAAAGTACATGGTTTTTGCAATGTGCATGGAAAGGTAAATTGTCTGAAATGTGATCTAATAATTAAATGCCATTTACTTCTGGGAGAAAAGAAAGGAATGTCCCCTATGATGTATGTTAGATTAAATTCAAATTGAAGCCCCACCTACAATCTCCTTTTTCTAGCACAGATTTCAAAGGCCCCTTAAACAGGTTCCAATTAAGAGCCGAGCTGGCACAGTGCTTACAATGTAGTACTGCAGGCTACTTCTGCTGACTGCCAGCTGCCTGTAGTTCGGCAGTTCAATTCTCACCAGGCTCAAGGTTTCCATGCTTCCAAGATCAGTAAAATGAGGATCCAGATTGTTGGGAGCAACATGCTGGCTATGTAAATCGCTTAGAGAGGGCTGTAAAGCATTGCAAGTGGTATATAAATCTATTGCTATTGCTAATTCTACAGCTAGCTAAAAATGTTGGCAGGAACTTTCATATTTAAAAAATAAATAAATAAAATCAATGTACCTATTTCCCTTTTTGAAATACAGATTTCTCCACCTCTTGCACTTTTCCATGTTCTCCATGGGCCTTGATAAATAAAAATATTTAAAGGTGTAATGCATTAGCTACATAAAATTTATTGTCACTTAAATCAAATTCATAGCCACCATAAACAGCTGTTGTGATGCACAGGGAGGATAACCTGTGTTTAATCTGAAAGTGGGGCTTTTTAAATATGATCTTGCCAGTATTGTTAAAACACACAAACATGAAAGCAAGGAGAAGGATTTTTTTTCCCTTCTAACAAGCTAAGGGGCAGTGAGACCTAAAGGCAATTTTCCACAGGCGACTCAAAAACTTCATTAAATGCCTAGCTGATCATCAATGCTGATTAAATCAATTGCTGAAAATAATGTAGATTATTACCTGAAGATAATTTTCCAAGTTCTAATACCAAACATCTTTCAGTACTTACCTCTTTGTTTATGCACATCTCACAGAAAAATCAGCATGAGATATAATATATCAGAACTGATTGAAATGGAAACAGGCACCGTCTCTTGCAATCTTGTTTGTTTGCTTCCCTTTTCAGTTTAAACAGGAGAGAAAAGGCAGTTATGGGAACCAGAAAATAAATGAGTCATTTAGCTGGAACTTGTTCAGCCAGGAGGAAAAAAGACAGCAGAGAAAGATAGATAAGAGAAAATCAGGAGCTTTGTTTAAGGCCCAAGTCAACAAACCAAGCGTAATGTGCTTTCTTTGTTAACCCAAGAAAGTGGTGACCAGAAATTCAAGGTATTGGAAGGACAACTTTCAGCGCAAAAAGTCTGTGGTTTGCTGATTATTAGACAAGGTTATAGAGTTTCACATTACCAAAATTCAATGCTATGCCATGCTGCCAATTATGTTTATGGTATATCCTTGAATGAATTTTTGTGTGTGTGTTATAGTAGTTGAAGTAGAGTACATAAAATCATGGCTAGAATGAGATGGATAGACTACCACAGAATGAGATCGATAGATGATCAGATGGATTCACAGTTGGCTAACCAATTGTGCTCAATGTGTGTTCCTCAATGGAACTACCTAGAGCGAAGCATGCAAGAACTATGGTGCCTACCAGGTTCCATGCTCTCTCCTGTGCTATTCACCATCTTTGTAAAACTTCCAGAGGAAATAATTTAGACTTTTGAAGGTCACATAGGCATGTCACTCAATTCTATTACACTTTTCCTTTCAATTTTCAAGAAGTAGCAAAAACCCTTGAACATTGCTTGAGTTCAGCACGAGACTGAATGTGGGAGAAATGGTGAAATTAAATCCAGATAAGATGAAGGGACTATTGATCAACAAGAAACTGTTCTTATTGAGCGAGCTTCAGTCTACTTGCACTCCCCCTTCGCTATTTGATTCAGAGCTGTCACTGGATTTGTGGTGATATTTAATAATAGCAATAGTAGTTAGACTTTTATACCACTTCACAGTGCTTCACAGCCCTCTCTAAGCAGTTTACAGAGTCAGCATATTTTCCCCAACAATCTGGGTCCCCATTTTACCCACCTCGGAAGGATGGAAGGCTGAGTCAACCTTGAGCCTGGTGAGATTTATATAATATTATACACATAGTTAGTACTTTTGTATCAATTATTCGGTTACAATCTATATGAAATCCCTAGATTTCCCAAATGTGGCTAAGCCACATTTGCACTTCATCTGTTCTTGGATTGGAGGCCAATAGGAAGTTGGATTAGGACCTGTAGGTTGGATTGGGGAATCAAAAGACATCCCCAAAGAAGGAAGTGGCAAGCTGCTTTTCATTGTTGCCAAGACATGCCCATGAAGTTACTATACATTGCTCTCAATTCAACTCAGGGATTACTAGTGCAGTGTTATTTACGTGCACATTTAAATAGGGAACAGCTTTTTTTGAAACTAAAATTTCATGGGATTGCTGAGATCTTAGCTGAATAAATCTTAGTTCACTTCTCATTCTCTTAGATGTTACACCATTTTAGCATTTATAATATGCTCAGAATTGGACAAACTATCTGAAAAGAGAAGAATATCTGTAGTCTCCTGAGATTCTGTGGACTAGCGGTGCTTTAAGGAACAGAAGATGTGCTTTTAAAGCAGGGGTCCCCAACCACCGGTCCCCGGACCGGTACCAGTCTGTGGAACAATTTCTACCGGGCCGCCGGTTTGCTGGGTGCTGCCATCTTGTTTTGATGAAAAAGTACTTCCGGTGAGCTTTTCCGGGTAGAAAGCGGCGTTTGGGTCCTGAAGGAATCCTCGCGCTTTAGTTTCATCGAAGGGGGGGGCTTCGAACAAAGCTAAGGCGCGAGGATTCTTTCAGTACGCATGGCAAGGCAAGCCGAGCGACCGTCCCGAAGCCGTCCCGAAGCCCATCGACACAGGTACAAAGGAGGAGTTGAAGGTGGCAGGGAGAAGCGGGGGATGACTGGCTGGCCGGTCACTTGGCTCGCCTTGCCATGCGTGCTGATGCTGGTACTGGGCCGCGGATGATTTTGTGATGCCGGTACCAGGCCGCGGATAATTTTGTGATGCCAGTACCAGGCTGCGGCACAAAAAAGGTTGGGGGCCACTGCTTTAAAGGGTAACAGCAACATCATCTTAAATAACAATTGTCTAACAACTGTCTTTGACTCAATTGGCAGGAGCTCTCTCCAGTTATGCGTTGGGCAACGGGCTATGCCTTGGGCTACTGCTTCAAAAGTTAAAGACCTTTGTGCTATCACTGTCATCAGAGGCTCACAACCCTGGGTCAGCAACCCAAATATTCACCAAAGACTTCACGTATTTCCCATGCCCCATAAATGGGACACTCAGAATCCTTCATCATTTTGTACTCAGTTATATTTTCACTATCTGAATACTCCTTTCCAACATTAATTGCTTTTCCCACTACAAAGGTAGAGTTATCAACAAAAAAAAAAAAACTGTTGCACAGGACCAGTCTAAAAAGTAGAAAGACCCTATAAGTCCTTACCTAATCCTTACCATCCAGATGAGTGGACTTCTACTCCCAAAATACTCAATTGTCATAATCATTGCTGGATAGAGTTCCAGAATATCTAGGATAGATCTCAATATCTGGATAGAATAGAATGGAACGGAACAGAACAGAACAGAATAGAATTCTTTATTGGCCAAGTGTGATTGGACACACAAGGAATTTGTCTTGGTACAAATGCTCTCAGTGTACATAAAAGAAAAGATACATTTGTCAAGAGTCAAGAATCATCAGGTACAACACTTAATAATAGTCATAGGGTACAATAAGCAATCAAATCATACTAGGAAACAGTCAATATAAATCATATGGATATAATTGACAATGTTACAGTCATACAGTCACATGTGAGAGGGGATGGGTAATAAGGAATGATGAGAACATTAATAGTAATAGTAGTGCAGAGTTTGTAAATAGTTGGACAGTGTTGAAGGAATTATCTGTTTAGCAGAGTGATGGCGTTTGGGAAAAAAACTCCTAGTTGTTCTGGTGTGCAGTGCTCTAAAGCATTGATATGGCTGTGTACCTAACATTTAAGATGGCCGTGTTGGTTACCAGGTTTGCAGCAAGAGACTAGATATGAAGTAGGCTTCAGAAGCCCACTAGCATTTACAATGGCACCCAAGCCCATGTGTTGTTTCCACAGTTACTCTGCCTCTCTTCCAGGAGTGGTATTCTACAGGTTCACATCTATTCACTAGAACCGATTGTTAACATTCAAAGCAGTTCGGAGAACCGGTTGTTAGAAGAAATTATTGGCCTCATCCTGTAAGAAAGGCAGGAAGGAAACATTCTGGTGTTGCTTACAGAAACTGCCTCTCCATTAACTCTTATTACATTCTTGGCAGAATTAGACTTCCTGTCTCTAGAACTTCTCTGGAGGTTTTTTCCTCCTTTGCTGGTACTTTACTTGTGTGGAGTGACCATTCAAAGTTACAATGGCACTGAAAAAATTGACTTATGACCGTTTTTCACACTTATGACTGTTGCAGCATCCCCACAGTCATGAGAGGCCAGGCAAGGAGATGCGTGCCTCGATGTGAGTGATGTTGAGTTGGCCACGCCCAGCCAGTCACATGACCACCAAGCCATGCCCACCAACTAAGCCACGTCCACAGAACTGGCTGTTAAAAAATTTGAATTTCACTGCTGCTCTCTTCTTGCTAATAAAATTGTCCCAGCTTGAATCCAAAAAAGTCAAGCAAAAGCAACAGAATTCTGATAACTATTTAGGGGGAAAAAGCTATTCTGTTTGAGATGAAGTACCCTATAGATCAAATGTAATAAATGTAAAACTTTTGTTACTAATATTCCCCTTAAATGAATATTTTTCTATTTCTATTTTAGAAGATTTATCCTCAACCAATCCGTATAAAAGAGCTCAGGCAGTCAAAGTACTTTAATACAGGAATGAATTATTTCACATCCTTATTTCAACACTGTTGCTACTGTCAGCTCATAAATAAAAATTGGTTGTGAACTATTAATGACAGAGAATAACGAATATCTGGTTTTTTTTTCTTTCCATGAAGAGATCAAGTTGTTTTTCATCATTTCTCTATAAACATACTTCTTCCTAGTATCTAGAATAATATTCACTCATTTTATATTTCATTTTATTGGGGATCTCTTAATATTCATACTGTGAGAATAATGTATGAATCTATTTATCTTCTAATAAAATTATGAGTCTATATATTTTTCTCAGAACACTTTCAAAAATACCACACATACACCCAAACACACACACAAGCACTATCTAGAATTGTCATGTGATTAAATGATGGACTGGATTTTAGCTGATTAAATTAATAGATGAGTCCATCACCAGGTAAAAATAATTGCTCTCCATCAATAAGAATAATTTAAAAGATAAAGATGCCCTTGGATTGAACTCAACTCCTTTTTATGTATACTTTTATTTTTAAAAAATAACAAAGAGAACAATTCATACAGACTAGTATGATAAAAAGAAAAGAATAAAATAAAAATGAAACCTATAAGTACAAAAAAGGAAAAACTTAAAAGAAAAATAGAAAAAAATTACAAAGAAGTAGCTTACAATATTTTTACAGCAATTATAGATACAATTACAAATTTTCTTGTTACTCTATGGTTACCACATAACTCATTTTTTTTCTATGATCTATTCTGCCTAATCATCAAAACCAAAAATAATAAATCTATTTTTTTGCTGTCAACCAAAAAATTGTATCTGACTACCACTCTAGAATCAGCACTCTCCATGCCCCTCTATCTCCACCGCCTCCTTCATTTCCTCCATGGTCATTGCAATGTAATCCTTTATAGCAGGGGTGTCAAACTAAAGTTGTCATGATGACATCTATGACATACTGGGACTTTTTTCCCGTTCACTAAACTGGGAGCAGGTGCAGCCAGCACATGATGCATCCAGCCCATGGGCATGAGTTTGACACCACAGCTTTATCGTGTCCAGTTTTCACATTCATGAAAAAAAATTGTAAGGAATTTTCAGTCAGAAACAAAGTTCTTTTTGATTGTCTCAGCTGATAATCTCACTGATCGTTTCTCCAACATAAATAAAACTTATTCATTTACACAGGGACCTCGACTTACAACAGTTTGCTTAGTGACCATTTGAAGTTACAATGGCACTGAAAAAAGTGACTTATAAACTTGTTTCACACTTATGACCATCACAGTATCCTCATGGTCATGTGATTTACATTTGGATGCTTGACAAGTGGTTCATATTTATCAGCATCACAGCGTCCTGGGCTCATGTGACCTTCTGATGAGCAAAATCAATAAGAAGCCAGATTCACTTAACTACTGGGTTACTAATTTAACAACTGAAATGTTTCGCTTAATTAATGTGGCAAGAAAAGTCATAAAATGTGGCAAAATTCATTTAACAAATTTCTCACTTAGCAAGATAAATTTTGGGCTCAATTGTGGTCCTAAATTGACAACGACCTGTATTTGTATTCATTAAGCTTGCTGTCAGTTTAGAAAGCCATATTAGCACCAGACACTTCCACGCTGCCATTTTTTTGAGCCTGGGAAAATGGGAGGAGGGAATTTCTTGGAGCGTATGTGACTAGACATAATAGCATTCTTCTTCTAAGTCAAGGTCATGTTATTTCTGCACCTAGCTGAGGAGTGGTTGAGGGGGCATCTCAAGTTGGGATGGATGGTGATTCAGACATGTGATTCAGTGAGGGGTGCAGAAGGTGGATTTGTAATATTTTACTTATTGAAGGGAAACCTGGAACTTTTAGATTCAGGATTTCCCAGATGTGCCATTACTCTAATAAAAGAAACCTTTGAGAAGATGTTTGTCTTGGAGTTATTGATTGGAGTTGATGTTTTCTGGAATGCTGACATTTGCTGCAATCATAGCAATAACACTTATATACTGCTTCACAGTGTTTTATGGCCCTCTTTAAGCGGTTTACAGAGTCAGGATATTTTCCTCAATAATATGGGCCCTCATTTTACCCACCTTGGAAGGATGGAAGGCTGACTCAAGGCTGACTTGAGCCTGGTGAGATTCGAACTGCCAAATTGCAGTCAGCCAGGAGTAAGCAGAAGTAGCCTGCAGTTCTGCATTCTAACCACTGTGCCACCACAGCTCTTGTCATCATGTATAAAACAAAGTTTTGTGACCTTTTTCTATTTTTTTTTTTTGTCTGTTAATCCCGAGAGAAAAACCTATGATATAATTGATTTAAAATAATAAAAACTCAAAATAGTAATGCAAGATTGGAAGATGTGGAGAGACCTCACCTGACTAGACCTAACTTTAGAATCATCAAGAGTCAGACATGATTGAATGGATAATGTCATTATCATCAATAATTGTCAATAAAAAAATCATTGACAAATATAATGTCAATGTACTTGACAGTATACCACTCCAAATTCTTCTCTTAGTTGTTTTTTATATTACCCTTAACAAAATTCTAATCTTGTAATAAGTTAGCCAAACTCCTAGTGTCTTCATTTGATATCACACGTTTGACCTGACACTCTATGGAACAAATGTATTTACTTAAGTAGCAAGGGTTCCAAGTATTATGATACAGATAAGGCTAACCACTACCATGGAGAAATAGTTTGGAAAAAGAGACATAGCAAAGAAGTAAGGACTAATTGAAAATAGCAAGACCCACCTAAGCAGGTGGCTGGATCACTCAGAGTAGGTTCACAAGAGGAAACTTGAAGAGAACTATTCTATAGTTAGATACATCATTACTTGGCAATCTACATAATTTTTGTTGAGAATTATCATGAAAAAGTCATCAAAACTAATGGAATATGGATGTATTATAACCAGGCTATGGTGATCTTGAAAAGAATAGAACCATAAACCTTACCCGTTATGTCTATCTTTCTCAACCCTGGAAGTTTGACAATACATGGACTTGAACTCCCAGAATTCTCCAGCCAGCATAAGTGGAAGTCTGTGCATTGTCAAGCTGCCAAAGAAATATTGTTTTAAGTTAATGTCTTCTTACCAAATTACTTGATAGGGTATTACTGGCATTACACTAGTAATGCCAGTATTTTTTCTAGTACACTAGTAATGCCAGTAATTTTTCTAGTAATTTTTCTAGTTTTCTAGTAAGGCCACATTAGATAATAACCTAACTAATTTGCATAAGAGCGAAATAGCTTAGATTCTCTTGTAAACTGCTGGAGAGGATATTGTAGTACAGGGCACTTCAGGCAGGAAGAAATATCAAGGGCATAGTATATGGTATTAATTCTGCATCTGGAAACAGCCCTGGAGCAATTTGCTCTCTTATAACTTTTATGCTTGTAAAGTGGAGAAAAATGGAGCAACATTGGCTGAGTTGAAAGGAAACATGATAATCCACTGTGATATCCAACAATTCCAGTGTGAGTTACAAGAATGAATATGTAGTTGAACATGTCTTTTATATTATTCAAATCTTCACTGGCTTAGTAGGAAAGCATAAATACTAAATTTTCTATTTCTGTCTTTCATACATACAGAGAATGAAAATGCATGCATTCATCTCTTTCACAAGTGAGCAGGTGTATGTCCCCAAAGTCCCCTATTTAGATATCAGCTGAACAATCTACATTTCTTTATCTCTTTAGATTTCTAAGACTACCCAACTTATGGACAATTCTTGATGATATGCAAAAAAGGAATCACTGAATATTAAACAAAAGATTTGTGTAATAGAAGGGAAAGACATACTCTCTAAACAAACTAGACATAATACAATCCAACTGGACACAACCCAACCACTTGACTCTTCACAAGACTCTCACTTGACACATTCACACCTGACCCATTACAAGCCCTTATAAACAGAAGAACACTGACACTGACATTCCCTAAACTCTGCTAAAGATGTGACCCAGTCTGGTAACGAAATGTTCTGAAATCAACCCACAAGCTCAGAGAACAAACCTTCACCTTCACAACACAACCAGTCCAAGCAAGCTGAAAGCAACCAAAGAGCAATTTAACTATGACAAAGGACTGGTGGAAATATCCTCCACCTTTAAAACTGCCCTAAAGAAAAAAAAACTAATGTAGTTGATGCTGTATCTTGAGCCTTCAGTAACTTGGTTCATGGCCAAGGCTACCAGACAGCTGTGAATTTCTGAGCCATTCTATACTCTTGGTCCATGAAGGATGGTTGAACTGTCTTGGAGATTCCATTGTTAACCAGATAAGAGAGTCTGACAAACCTGGCAAGGAGGTCAACACCACAGCAGCAAATCCAACTGGTCTCTAAGTGTCCAACCTCATCACAGGGTCTCACATCTGCTTATCTTGGAGCAGTTCTTCAGAAAGCTGTTAAGTCTTCCCAGATAACAACTAATATTGCACCTCCTCTTAGCAGGTAGAGATTTTAATGAAAAGGATAACTTTTTGTTCTCATCATGATTCCAACCCAAGTCGATAGGAACTTTCATTACAAATATGGGTACGCTTGAACTTGCCACTATTTGTTAGCGACCATTCAAAGTTACAACATTAAAAAGCAGTTACTTACGACTAGACCTCACACTTGCAACCAGTGCAGAATCCATACTGTCACATCTTTAAAAATTCAGGCATTTGTCAACCCTCATGTATTAATTATGGTTGCAGCATTCTGGGATCACATGCATTTCCAGCCTTACTAGCCAGGTTGCAATCAGCAAAATCAATGGGAGAAGCTGGATTTAACAGATTAGAGTTGGAAGGGACCTTGTAAGTCACCTAGTCCAACCTCCCACCCAAGCAGGAATCCCTACACCATTTCTGACAGATGGCAGTCCAGTCTCTTCCTGAAAGCTTCCATGAATGAAGCTCCCACAACTTCTGAAGGCAACTTCTGTTCCCTTGGTTGATTGCTCTCACTGTCAGAAAGTTTCTCCTTATTTCCAGGTTGAATCTCTCCTTGGTCAGCTTCTATTCATTATTCCTTGTCTGGCCTTCAAGTGCCTTAGAAAATAGCTTGACCCCCCTCCCCTCATCCTCTCTGTGGCAGCTCCTCAAATATTGGAACACTGCTATCATGTCTCCCCTGGTCCTTCTCTTCTTTAGACTAGCCATGCCCATTTTCTGCAACTATTCATTGTATGTTTTAGCCTCCAGTTCCCTAATCATCGTAGTTGTTCTTCTCTCCACTCTTTCTAGAGTCTCAACATCTTTTTATAGTGTGGGGATCAAATCTGGCTGCAGTACTCTAGGTGTGGTCTTACTAAAGCTTTATAGAGTGGTATTAGTACTTCCTTTGATCTTGATTGTATCCCTCTGTTAATACAATTTAGAATTGCATTAGCTTTTTTGGCTGTTGCCACACACTATTGGCTCATATTTAATTAGTTGTCCACTATTTTAAGGATTTGTTCGATAGCCATGTGTGGTTCACAAACAACAGGACTACAGGAGTGATTTAGTTAAAACTGTGACAAAAAGTCATAAAATGAGGCATGACTCACTTAATAATCACCTTGTATAGCAACAGAAGTTCTGGTCCCAATTGTAGTTGTAATTCAAGGACTACCTATAATAGGTATCAAGAATGCTAACATTTGCCTGCTTTTTAAAAAATTGGATAATAACAACTAGCCATACACTGCACAAATGCATAGAAAGTCCAATCCTGGCTTGCTGTTATACTCCTGGACTTTCTCCATTATTTTATTGGGAACAATAAGGGCCCATATTTTCATCCATATTAACAGCACCAGCTGGTGACTTATCTTTTTTTTTTCTTTAGAAAGAAATTTTGTCTCACCAATGTATACAATATATGCATGTACTTGTTGTAGTGTAAGCAGTGCCCTAGATCTCTGTGGTTAGATGAGAAATGATTAGAGGAACAAGTAGACTAGATCTCTCTGGCAAGAAAATGGTGTTTATTTCGGTGTTAAGCACTAATGGTTTTGGGGGGGGGGGAAATTGTTATCATTTCTTATTAGATATGCATCTTCCTATTTTGGAGATGTTTATTGTGCCTTCGTTCTTTCAGGCTTAGATGTCTCATACATTATTTTTTATTTAAAAGGTTTCTAGCCTGCCTTTTTGACAAAACAACTCCAGCTAACAGCAAGAAAGTAAAAAAATAAAAGCTGCAGCTTCTTGAAAAATACTGGAATAAATACTCAGGCCTGAAAGCATCTGAGCAAAACCTAAATTATAGAGAAAGATGCATTATGTTTAAACTTTGGGAAACATCCAGCTTAAACTGTTCAAATCAGAAATCATGAATGGCTGTAGATTCTGTCGAGATGAGATCACATGTTAGTCATATTTAAGTGTAACAAGGCCTGCAGATGTCCAATACAAGGCATGATGGTATTTTGTGCATACTGTTGTGGTTCACCAGCAGCCAGTGCGGACAGCAGAGGTATCGGACAGTGAGGACGAAAGGGAACCAGTCAGGGAGTCTGGCAAGGACTTGGATGAGGGTCCTACATCCAATGCATGGGGCCAGGACCATCTGAGAACGAGGTGCTGCCTTCAGAGTTTTCAGAGTCTGGAAGCAGCGAAGCAGAGAACCTGAGGAGCCTGTTCCCAGTGCACATGTGCACAGAGATGCTAGGAGGCAAGAGCAGCTGAAGCAGAAGGGTTAGGATTAGGGTGACTTGGGAGTAAGGTTGGGAGGTGATTGCCCCTCCCATAAGAGATAAAAGTCAGAACTCAATGACAAAGAGCTTTGCAGGAAGCAAAGCAGTTCAGTAATCTCCAAGTCCTTCGTGAAGCTCTGTACTCTGGTCATTTTTTTCTAGGTTTTTGGTTTATGTTAGCCTTAATTGGATGGCTGTTTCTTGGCAGCATTCAATAGCACTTAAAAGCTGGAGGAACTGTGTCTAATGAGCTTTGGCTGGGAATGCAAGTAATTTCCAGCATTGCATTAAAAAAGGTTTTGCTTTTAAAGTCAGTTTGTATTTTATTAAGTTTGATGAAGCCAGGGCCAGAGCAATACTATTGTCAATCAGATGGTCTGAATTGAGCATTTGCATTATTCGTGTGATGGTATCTGTTATGAACTAATAAAGGTGTTTAATAAAGTTTTAACAACCTTAAGAAAAAGCACAGTTCTAATCCTTCACTTCTGATTGGCCGATAATAGCGACATCGGGTTGGTCCCTTCTGGGAAATCTGATTGGCTGTTAACGGGCCAACTCTTGGTTCAAGGGTTTAACACTTCCATATTTCTCAATGGCTAATAGGACAGCAGCCAACCCTATAAAAGGGCTGCTGCCCTAGAATTTTGCTCTGTTCAGTATGATTAATAAAGAGTTGAAATTCACTGTTCACTGCCTCGTCTCCGTTCCTTGCACCCATGCGCAGAACTTAACAGTATCATTATGCATGTGACCTCAAGAAACCTATAGTATAAGTAATCCTTAACTTACAACCACAGTTGAGCTGAAAATATCTGTTACAAAGCAAGCTAAGTGAATTTTGCCCATTTTACAGCCACAGTTGTTAGGTGAATCAGTTGTTAAGTTAGTAACACAGTTGTTAAGTGAACAAGTGGGTTTCACTATTAACTTTGCTTATCAGAAGGATCACAAAAGGTGATCACATAATAATAAACTGTATATGCTTTCAGTTGTAAATAAGCTGTTGATCCAGTTCTACAGAAGAATTATTGAGTCTGTCATCTGCACCTCTGTAACTGTCTGGTTTGGTTCTTCAACCCAACAGGACAGACACAGACTTCAGAGGATAATTAGGATGGTAGAAAAAACAATTACTACCAACCTGCCTTCCATGGAGTACCTGAATACTGCATGAGTCAAAAAGAGGGCTGTGAAAATATTTACAGACCCCTCACATCCCAGACATAAACTGTTTCAACTCCTACCCTCAAAATGACACTATAGAGTACTGCACACCAGAACAACTAGACAGAAGGACAGTTTTTTCCCAATGCTATCACTCTGCTAAACAACTACTTCCCACAACACTGTCAAACTAAGAGTATATTACTATTCTTCTCATCCTTCCTATTATCTATCTCCTCCCACTTATGGCTATAAGCTTGTTGCTTGTATCTTTATGATTCATATTGGGTATTTTTTTGTTTCCTGGTATGCTTTGATTGCTTATTAATAACCTATGCCTATCACTAAGTTTTGTATCTTATGATTCTTGATGAATATTTTTTTCTTTTTATGTAGACTGACTGCATATGCACCAAAAACAAATTCGCTGTGTGTCCCAATAAAGAATTCTATTCTATTCTATAACCTTGGGTCACTGCAACCGACAACCGACTTGCCAAGTGTCCGAATTTTGATCATTTGACCATTGGTCGTAAGTGTGAAAAATGGTCATAATTCATTTTTTCCAGTGTTACTTCGAACAGTCACTAAGTGAATGGCTGTATGTTGAGGACTATCTGTAGTCCTCTCCCCCAGGAAGAGCTGAGAAACTTTTACTACAGCTTTATTATTACCTTTATTGCCAGAATACATGTATACAATGAGATTGGCTGAGCTTCCCTTCGTGCACACACACCCATACAACTCACAGTGAGGACAGAAGTCTCTAACTCAGTACCTATCATATTACACTATGGGACCTTGTTGCACAACTTGCTGGCCCCACAAGTCTATTGAGATACAAAATTTCTGAACTTTCCCAAGAAGTAATGAATCCAAGACTTCAATAGGTTCATTTAAAAAAAAAAATTTTTTTCTCCAAGCCAGACGTTTCCTCAATGTTTGTATAATTCATTCTCAGAGTTTTTAGCAATAGGATGCCTAGCAGAATTCTATAATTTGAAATTTGTGCAACTGGAAGATATCCTGGTTAGAAAAGGCTGATGGAAAAGATAGCTTGTCTGAAAGAACATCTGGACATTCTCTGTTGTGTTCTTATCAATTAAGCTCCCTGTGGCCATTTGTGCCCATTCAATATTACATGTTATGTTGTTGCAGGCATACAGGCAGTCCTTAACTTATGACCAAATGCTTAACAATTATTCAAAATTAATATTGGGCACCCTCCCCCAAAGCTATTTATGACTTAGTTGTGGATTTCTGACAATTGCACATAACCACAATTACATGACCACATTTTGAGCATTTGGCAACTGACTCACCTTTAGGATTCTTTATAGAATAGAATATAATTCTTTATTGGCCAAGTGTAATTGGACACACAAGGAATTTGTCTTGGTGCAAATGCTTTCAGTGTACATAAAAGAAAAGATATATTCATCAAGAGTCAAGAATCATCAGGTACAGCACTTAATAATAGTCATAGGGTACAATAAGCAATCAAATCTTACTAGGAAACAATCAATATAGATAGTAAGGATACAAACAATGAGGTTATACTCATACAGTCACAAGTGGGAGGGGATGGGTGATAAGGAGTGATGAGAAGTTTAACAGTAATAGTAGTGCAGACTTTGCAAATAGTTGGACAGTGTTGAGGGAATTATTTGTTTAGCAGCGTGATTGCATTCAAGGAAAAACTGTCCTTGTGTCTAATTGTTCTGGTGTGCGGTGCTCTATAGTGTCGTTTTGAGCATAGGAGTTGAAATTGTTTATGGCTGTGAAAATATTTTCACAGCCCTCTTTTTGACTCATGAAATATACAGGTCCTCCATGGAAGACAGGTTGGTAGTAATTGTTTTTTCTGCAGTCCTAATTATCCTCTGAAGTCTGTGTCTGTCCTGTTGGGTTGCAGAACCAAACCAGACAGTTATAGAGATGTAGATGACAGACTCAATAATTCCTCTGTGAAACTGTATCAGCAGCTCCTTGGGCAGTTTGAGCTTTCTGAGTTGGCAGAGAAAGAACATTCTTTGTTGTGCTTTTTTGATGACGTTTTTGATGCTTGGTGTACATTTTAGGTCTTGTGATATGATAGAACCTAGAAATTTGCAGGTCTCTACTATTGATACTGTGTTGGTTGGTATTGTAAGAGGTGATAGTATGGGAGGGTTTCTTCTAAAGTCTACCACCATTTCTATGGTTTTGAGTATGTTCAGTTCCAGATTGTTCCCATTACACTATGAGGCAAATTGTACAATCAGTTTGTACAGTTTACAATCTTTACAATCAGTTCAGCATTTCATGGCCAGGTTTATGGCATTTTTGCTAGTTTCTGGCCTTTTCAGTTCATTTCTGGCAAAACAATTCCCCTAGCAAAGCACTGATTTGCTTAAACAATGCTTTAACAATTCTTGCAAAATAGTTATAAACTCAGGTTGAGTCGTACTTACAGACACAACCATCATGATTTACAGTGAAAATTCCAAATCCCATTACAGTTGTAAGTCGAGGGCTATGTATCATCTTTTAAGTTCTGCAGTCATAAATTAAGTAAATGTTAAGTACAGGTAGTCCCCAACTTATAGCCATAATTAAGCCCAAGTTTCTATTACTAAGCAAGACAGTTGTTAAGTGAATTTTGCCCCATTTTACAAACTTTCTAACCACAGTTGTTAAGAGAATCACTGCCATTGTTAAGTTAGTAACACTGTTGTTATTAGAATAGAGTGGAGTGGAGTGGAGTGGAGTGGAGTGGAGTAGAGTAGAGTAGAGTAGAGTAGAGTAGAGTAGTTAAGTGAATCTGGCTTCCCCATTGATTTTGCTTGTCAGAAGTTCACAAAAGGAGATCACGTGATCCACAGAATGCTGCAACTATCATAAATATAAGCCAATTGGTCAAACATCCATATTTTGATCAAGTGACCATGAGGATGCTGCAATGGTCATAAGTGTAAAAACAGTCATAAGCCACTTTGTTCAGTGATATTGTGACTTTGAATGGTCACTAAACATTATAAGTTGAGGACTACTTTTAGGCAATGTGTGAAAAGAATCTCAGAATCAAATCTTAATGGAAAGCCAATTGTTTTCAATTTTAGTTATTGAAGATACTAACTTTGCCTCCTGCACCCCAGATATTAATCCTTCAAGTATTATCACATCTGTATCTCTCTCCTCTCTTAAAGAGCCTCAGTGTAGCACTATATCCCGACAGCAATTTTGGTAGAAAAAGAGAAGTAAGTGTAGCTTTTCAAAGGCAATGTAATGGGCTTGGATGAGGTTTTGAAGTCATCATCAGATTCAAATCCAGCATATTATTTGTTAGATTTCACCAACTTCATAATTAGACTCCAGAGTGACTTCAGAGCAGCTGAACAAAACAATTTTTATTAAGGGACCTCAACACAAGCAGAAAGAGGGGCTGAGATCTAGATCAATAACAGTAATCGATCTATGCCTGATTTTAAAAGTAGATGCCACTAGAGTAAACACTTCCACACATTTTGAAGAAATAAATAAAATGGTCTGGTTAGAAGGCATTTGTTTTCCTGATGGAAAAGACAATGTAAAAAGTCCAAATTCTGTTTAGCACCTGAAGCTGGTTTTTAAATGAATCTCTGCTGGTGCAAACATATTGTGGCTTATCGCACAACTCTTTGTTTATGTTGGCAAAAAGCTGATTATTAAGACTCAGTTTTCAAAACACATCACTTTGATGTAAACAGGTTCAAAACCAATAGGGTGTGCAGACAATATTAAAAGTCACCTTGGAGTTCCTTTAAAATAGTTTTTGGACTGAAAGTTTTATTAAAAAGAGAAGAGTTAGCCACACTCAGTCATTCAAAAAATGTCTATCCTCACAATTCTTGGGAAATGATGGGAAATGATGGTAATGCAAACTCAGATAAAGTCCCAAGTTTTCAAAAAGATAAAAAAAAATGGGAAAAGTTTTAAATACCTGTGACTTTTAATTTCATATGGAGTCCTTGGTGCTTTCTCAACTGAGTGAGCACCCGTTACTTGTCCCAGCTTCTGCCAACCTAGCAGTTCGAAAGCATGTAAAAATGTAAATAGAAAAATAGGGACCACTTTGGTGGGAAGGTAACAGCGTTCCGTGCACCTTCAGCATTTAGTCATCCTAGCCACATGACCATGGAGATATCTTCAGACAGCGCTGGCTCTTCGGCTTTGTAATGGAAATGAGCAACCCCCCCAGGGCTGGAAGTGACTAGCATGTATGTGTGAGGGAAACTTTTACCTTACTAATTATTTGATTGTCTGAGGTGGTAATTCTTTGACTGGGTTATTGTTTACTGTTTGATTGTTGGTGTGGTATAAATCCTGGTGTTAACCCCTGTTTATCTGAGTGTTTATTGTTTGCAAAGAGGTGTTTTGGTCTTTTTGATTTTCTCTTTTGAATGGGAACTGGATGGTCTCAGCTGAGATGTTTTCTTAGGTTTGAGTTCTGCCAGGATTCATATTTATTTGACTGATGTGTTAATAGCAGCTCTTCCTTTCAATTCATCAAGGTCATTCTCTCTTCCCATTATAATACAAGCAGTCTCACTGAAGAACCACAGTTGGGGCTACATCAGGAAGACACCACATCACATCACATTACAATTATACTGCTGGCTTCTCTGTTGACTTTTTATTTATTTTATTTATTTATATTCCTTTACCAATAACTCAAAGCAGCAAAAATATCCAACAAACCTTCCTCTTCCTCTTTTCTTCACAACAACCACCTTATCAGGTGAGTTGGGCTGAGAGAGAGTGACTGATCCAAGGTCACTCTTTCAAGGCTGAGGCAAGACTTGAACTCACACTCTTGCTTTCTAGCCTGGTGCCTTAACCACTAGATCAGGGCTCTGCAACCTTAAACACTCAAAAAGTCATTTGGATCCGTTTCTCACAGAAAAGAAAACACCAGGAGCCACAAAACCTGGGTGGGTGTGACCAACTCAATGTCACTCTCACCCAGTCACATGACACACACACCCTCCACACCTGCCCATGTTTTGTGGCTCCTGGTGTTTTCTGTGAGGAATGGGTATCTCTCTCTTCTCTCTCCCCCCCCCCCATTTATGTTTTTTGTGTTTTACCTTCTCAGGCCAGGCAAGGAGTGACTGGGAGGGGAGGGTGAGGGGCAGAGCCAGCCAATGGTAGGATCACCCAACAGGGACCCACAGCAGAGGGCCCATAGAGCCGCATGTTGCTCCAGAGCTGCGGGTTGCTGACACCCACACTAGATCAAACTGGTTCTGATTCTCAGAAGCCTGTTGTTTATTTATTTTGTTTGGTTTGGTTTGTCAATTGCTTACAAGATAATAGGTATAGGTAAAAACATAGTTATGAATACATGGATACATATAAGAAAAATAAAAGAAACAATAGGACAGGGACGGTAGGCATGTTGGTGCGCTTCTGCACAGCCCCTTTGTTGGGAAACAATCCTGTGAACATTACATGAACATTACATTCAGTGATGGTTGTATGTGCAAGAATCAGCCATAAAGTTATTTTTGGGCACAATCGTAACTCTGAACAGCCACTAAACAGGGCAATAGTTAAGTGAGAACTACCTCTATGTACTAACTATTATGCAGACCAGTAAAAAGTAAATAGGCAGCAAAGCCACAGAAGGCTATTATCTCGAGCGAGAGAGTGGAAAAGGCAGTGTGGTTCAGAGAAAAGAAACTGAATAGAATAGAAAGATTTGCTACATATTTCATTTTTGTGTTTTAATAGTAAAAATAATTAGGGCTGTTTTGTTGTGTGTCCTATTTTTTTTTACCTTTAGACAGGATAACTTAACTTATTGATCTAAATTTATTTTGTTGGTACAGTTTCCTAACTATCCTCATTATGGCACATTATTGTCATCAGGCTAAAGTAAGCCAGGAAACAGAACTTAAGGCTAGATCAAGGTTTGGTGATCTGCCAAGCTGAAAATAGCTTTTAACAGGCTTTTAATCTATTTCATAGGTTATTGTCCCCAGGAGGGCTGTTAAGAGACTGCAGATAAGGGGAAAATATAAGAACAAAAGGTTACCTTTCCACTTACAATTCAGCCACTGATGGTTGGGAATGCAACAGAGGTATACCAATAACAATATCCTTATAGGATATAGGAGGTTTTTAAAATATGCTTTTAAAATCATTTTTATATGCATTTATAAATTATTATGTATTTGTGCTGCTCTGGATTGATTTTATCCTTGGCTCATGAAAATATTTTAAAGCAGAAATGAGCTGAGTTTGATGCTGATTTTTTTTATTGTTATGAGTTTATCAACAGAACATATGTTGCTACTTTAACCAGGTTGAAATATATGGGTATAATTATGAATATGCAAAAAGAAAAATGAAATACTCTTGTTTTATTTCAAAACCAAACAGTCAAAAAGATATTTGCAAATCGTTCTTATCCATGGTTAATAGGTAAAAGCAGTGGTAGCTAATCAGGGATTCATGTCTGATTATTCTGAGAGAAAAAATATGCCAGAAATGATGGATTCAATCCAGAAAATGCTTGAAAGAAGTAAAAAAAAAGTGCCTTTCTCCTTTCTTTTTTTCAGACTTTAAAGGATAGGTTAATAGGTCATAGGCCACAGGTGTCAAACTCACTGCATTATGTTGCCGTCATGTGACATTTTGCTACATTTTTCCCCTTCGCAAAGCTGGGGTGGGTGCGGCCTGCACTGACATATCTGGTCCACGTGCTGCCACTTTGACAATTCTGTCATAGGAAAATGACATCTACTGTGATAAGGATACAGCAGTTTCAGCATTTAGCTTATAACTTTAAACTGGTATTCACACTTAGTGGGCAGCACAATGGTGCAGTGGTAAGATGCTGGGCTTGTTGGCTTGAAAGCCAACAGCCTGGGTTCAAGATCCAAACATTATGCAATGGGAGGGGTGAGTACCCATCTTTGCCTAACTTCTGCCCACCTAGCAGTTTGAAAGCATGAAAATAGAGAAATAGGTACCACTTCAGTGGAAAGGTAGCAGTGCTCCATGACATCATTTTGGCCACCATGTCTTTGAACAGTGCTAGCTCCATGGCCTTGAAACCATAATAGCATCTGCAAGAACTTCTTTCCTTTCCTGTCCACACTTAATAGAGAATGAGTTCAGTTCTTCCCCTTGGTTTGTCTATGGAGATTCTCAGTCATCCAGGCCATGCTTGTCCTAAAGGTGTTTTTTCAAGAGCCAACTAAACTTTCTTTGTTTTTCCTTGAAGATGTTTCATTTCTCATCCAAGAAGCTTCTTCATCTCTGACTGGGCTTCTTCAGCTCCTTCCATTCCCCACCTCCCAGTCAGAGCTGGAAAAGCTTCTTGGATGAGAAGCAAAACATCTTCAAAGAAAAACCAGAAAGTCCAGTTGCCTCTTGAAAAAGCATCTTTGGGATTCCCACTGGATTGCTTTTTGTTGCAGGTAAAATCTTTGCAGTTAGAAAATGAAGAAACTAGCACGAGAAGTATGTAATTTTATAGAGCTGTTTGGTGGGGGTGGGAATATCCAGAGCTTGCTCTGAGGGTGATTTGGGCAGAATCTTTGGAGAATTGAAGAGTTGGCCTGTCTTATGTCTGGATCCTATGTTATTACAATCTTTGGAGGTGCAAAGGATCCTGGTCTTGAAATTGCAAGGGAGATCACAAAATTTCAATGAGTTTAGTTGATTTTTAAAAAAATTTCCTTCATATTAAGAAAAGTCTAGATATTTAGGACTCATCCTGAACTAACTTCCTTGTTTTTCATCATTGTTTATTGAAAGGGTAGGGGTGGAACACAGCTTCAAAGTTTTTCCAACTGTGAAAATCTCATCTGTTAATTCCCATCCCAGAGCCATGTGCCTCTCAGTCAAAGTCAGGTGTTTCAATCTCCTGACCTATGAAGTCATGGTATCTGGTCTTGATAAAAAATTTGCTGTTGTTGTTTTTTGGAGGGGAACTTCTGTACAAAGTCTAGTGTTAGGTATTTGGAATTTGGCCATTCTTGAAGTATCTCTGCTATTATTATTAATAAACTCCTAGCAGATTATAAGATAGTAGCTGGATACCTGTTTTTTTGTGATGAAACTATGTGATCGGGCTATGCAGGAGAAATTCGATTCACGATCCCTCAGTGGTGGTTGGTGATTGAAACACATAAGGGAATATCGCTCCTGCCGCCTTGGGTCTGAAAGCAGGTGGAAGGCATAGACATTTTGGTGAGGTACTGACATTTAGTACTGAAGAAGTCCCAGGCTATTCCTGATTGAAGGAGTGAAACGTCTGCCAGTTTGAAATGAGGTAACAGAATGTGACGCAACTGGCAGTTGGAACAGAGTTCTTTTCAGGTGGGGAGGGGGAGTAGAATGTCTAACTACTTAGTATCAGAGCATGTTAATCAGTGGTGGGTTTCAAAAAAATTTACTACCAGTTCTCTGGGCGTGGCTTGTTGGGCATGGCAGTGGAAGGATACTGTAAAATCTCTAGTCAGAGGTGATATTTGCTGGTTTTCCGAACTACTCAAACTTTCTGCTACTGGTTCTCCAGAACTGGTCAGAACCTGCTGAATGCCACCTCTGATGTTAATAGAAGGCAACTGACAGCTGGAACAGAGTTCTTTTCAGGTGGGGAGGGGAATAGAACTCCTTAGCATCAGAACGTGTTAATTATTGTATAAGAAATACTAATGATCTGATAGTCATTTTGAAAAATCCTTCCTTAGTGAGCACCTGGAAGCCAAGAGGAACATACATGCCAAATTTCAAGTTTGTAAGCTTTACAGTTCTGGAAACTTCATGATGAGTGAGTGGTACTTGGTTTATATATAGAGAGATTTGGGCCATATTATCTTGCTTGTATGTTACTTTTTAAACTTTGTTTGAGCTAATAATAAATGTTAAAATTCCTTAATTTACTAGATTATTCATTGTCTCTGAATCCAAAATAGCCAATTTCCTGGGCATCTGATCACTGCCCTGACACTTGGTGAAACAGGGCTATGGATCCATTACTCAAATTTTTAATTGCTTCTGCTGCTGGGAGATAAGAACTAATCCTCATCTGTTTTTCTGCCTTGTTAGATGTATAGGTTCCAGAAACAATGCAGAGGCTGGACCAGATTCTTTTCTTGCTCTTGGGTGGCATTTGACGGGGGAGGTGTTGGGTTAACTCACAAGTGATAAAACCTGTTGCTGTCAGCAGCTGCTGGCATGTCTTGGTTCTGACTGAGAACTACATAATTTTCCATATGTAAGGATATTTGCATGTGAAAAAAGATTACAAATGTACAAATCTCAAAAGAGATTTTATCAATAGAGAGAGGGCATTGCTGAAGCTCCAGGTAAGGTGAGCTCATCCTCTCTACAAATAGTAAAAACAAGACAGTCATGTCATTAGCATTGACTAATACAAAAGTATTTCAGGAAAAGTTTGAGTAAGAGGATCTCTGATTAAAGTAAAATCATCACAAAACTAAACACATCAAAATGATTCAGTGTAGACCATGGTTTCAGATACCTATAACATTAGTTTACTGCAAATCCTCTGATGAATTTTCTATTTCCATAGGTATATTTTTTTAAATTGGCTGTGAAAAAGCTGTAGGCCCATCACAACTGGCTCTTCTTAGTACCAGTTACACTAGGTTATGTTGAGGATAAGAGTGGAATTTTTGTAGATTGAACATCTTGAATGAAAGAAAATTCTCATTAGTTGAATGAAAGAAAATTCTACAGGATCATAGTAGAAAAGGTGCATGAATAATATAATTATATACAGGTAGTCCTCGAACACAATCGAGCTCAAAATTTCTGTTGCTAAACAAGACAGTTGTTAACTGGGTTTTGCCCCATTTTACCATTTTCCTTGCCAGAGTTGTTAAGTTAGTAATACAGTTATTAGTAATGAAGTTATTAAGGGAATCTGGTTTCACATTGACTTTGCTTGTTAGAAAATCACAAAAGGTGACAACATGACCCAAGGACACCACAACTGTCATAAATATGATCCAGTTGCCAAGCATCTGAATTTTGATCACAATTATTGTAAGTGTGATAAGTGGTCATAAATCACCTTTTTCAGTGCTGTTGTAATTTTGAATGGTCATTAAACAAAATGCTGTAAGCCAAGTAGTTATTCATTGTGAAGTGATAGATTTGGGTGTATCTGTGTATAGGTGGGGCAAAGATTTTCATGTGGCTCTTGTGTTCCTAATTCTGCTAACTCTTAAAACTTGCTGTGAGAAAAGGGTTTTTAAAATAAGCTTTTTAAATCTCAGTGTCTGGTGTAACAGGGTTCAAAATATAAATTGGTGGATGTGAGAATCCATATTCCACTGTTTCTTTTCCACCCTGGTCAGCTTGAGGAATGAAACCTGACTATTGATAAAAAATAATAATAATTGTACAGGGCATATGTGTAATATTTATAATGAATGCACAACTATGAAGAGAAAAGATGACTGATCCTGGCCAATGCGATAATACCAGATATTAATATAATCTAGATTAGTAGTGGGCTCCTGTTGATTTGGAAGATAAAAGGCTGCTACAAACAGGTAGAGAATGTTGCTTTGTTTTTCTTTAAAAAAAAAAAAACATGAAAGTTGGGCTTTAAAACCTAAACCTTCCTTATCCTGGAAAAGTAGATGAAAGAGCTTGAAGAGGATGGAAGATTTGTCTGATCTGCTAGAGTTATTTTGGTTTCTCTCCTTCCATGAAAAGGCAAAGCTGTAGGATGGGACCATTTATGAGGAACTGGTGTGGAGAAAGGGCATAAGAATAGAAAGAACCTGCTGGAAACTTCTGCAAAGTTATTTTCAAAGTTTTCTTTTTTCTTTCATCTTCAAAATTGAAGTGGCTTATCAAACGCAGTGACGTCTGAAATCGGATTTCCTTATCCCAGAATGTATGTCACCCTTTGGTTCACCACCAAAGAGCGCTCAGCTGAAAAGAATAAAATAGTAGGCTGGGTAGGTTGGTGTGTTGGTGCTGTTGATTTTGTAGCACTGATTTAAGCAATATAAAAAATACCAAATGTTCAGAGTTCCCAAGCATTTTGCATTAAGCTCCTGCTGAAAAGTCTTCAAAGGGTCAAGCGGCACAGAAGCAGCTGCCAAAACGAAGCCTTCCCCATTGCCTTTGTCTGCCTTTGTCCAACCCATGGAGAGAAGGGGGGAGACTGTGGGGGGAGGGGGGAGGGTAGGCAAATGGCCAATTTGAGGAGAAAATGAGTGCCAGATGGCTTGCAAAAACTGGATGCATCGATTCCCCAGCAAACAATCAGGAAAGTCATTTGGTAATGACAGCAAATAACAACAGGGGATTGCGTTTAGCCGAGCTTCTCTCATTGTTTTAAGTCTTTTGTCTACTTTTACACCAGTTCAGTGGTGCTGTCACTGAAGGTCACTCTTCAGGAAGGTCCCTAATTAAGATTTCTGCCTGCAGCAAATTGTAAGAAGTATCATAAATCACACTGGAGCAGCTACCAATCGTTGACTTTCCTGAGTCATGTGATAGGAGCAAAATTAGACAGTTTGTTGAGCTGAGCATCATTTGATACTGGGATTAAAAAGGCAGTACAAAATCACTGGGAGAAAAGAAGTCATCTTTGGAACTAAACAGAATTGTTTAAAATAAAAGTAATGAAAGATCATGGTTAAAGAATAAAGAAAATGGAAACTCAGAATCAAATCCCCACTGAGACCTAAAATTAACTTCCTGATTATCATTTAGCTTTCAGAAATTCAGATCAATACATTTCAGAATCACTGTGAAAATCAGAAAGAGGGAAGATTAACTACAGTATATTCCTTTCAAGAAAAAGTAGGGATATATATGTAAACAGTGGCTGTTATCTTAATGTTTATTATCTCTTTATTTGTGAAAATCTTGTCCAACTTTTTATTAAACACAACCCAAATTTAATACAGCAAAACAAAACAAGGATACCATTTTAGGCTAAAATGACAAATTGTCACCAAAATAACATTACAACACTAAACAGCATAATAACATGTTCAACCAAAAGTTCTTTAATCAACCGCAAAGGTTAATCAGATTCAGACCCAATAAAAGGAATTGCTACTCCTCTTTTTAGCTAGTATGATCATCCTTATGATTAGCCCAGTATGTAGATATAATGTCCATGTAGACTTTCCTATTGCTCAATTGCCATGTTTTTCTGGAAAGCCAGTAGTTATAAAGGAGCGATGTCTCTAAATGATGAAACTGATTTGAAACTGATTTCAAAAGAAGTGATGCCTATTTAGAACAATTCTGTCTAATTATATCAATCAAAATAGTAACTGTGCAACATAGGAAAATTTTACTAATCCACAACTCAGCTGTATTATTTAAATTCTTTTTAATTGTTACATTAGAAAAAAAATCACAAATCAAGTTAAAATAATGTTATTTCAAAAGTTAAAATAATGTTAAAATAATGTTAAAATAAAGTTTAAAAAATTAAAAAAAAGTTAAAATAATGTTATTTCAAAAGTAGGATCCATAATTTTATCAGACTTGATTGAATTGCCATTCATAATGGCAGTCCTGAGATACAACCATAACTGAGCCCACAACCACACAACAATCTGATCTTCCTATCTTTTTTGCAGTGGTTGTTAAGCAAACTGATTACTTGCTATCGGATGGATTTTGCCAGACCCAGAAGTAAATGCCTGTTTCCTTCAAAATTATCATGTGACCATAGGATGCTGTAAACAGTCATAAATGCAGTTGGTTGCCAAGCGACAAAATGCAGTCATGTGACTACGAAGGGGCAGATGCCAGAACTTTAAACCAGATCATAAATAGCTCTTTCAGAGTCCATTGTAAATTTGAATAGCTACTAAGAATCCAGTTGTAAGTTGAGGATGACCTATATTGTAAAGGGCAAGCTAAGTAAATAAACTATCAGAAAGAAAAGAAAAATAACAACTTCTCTGTAGAAATTTGGATTGGCTGTCTTATCTACTGGCAACAGTATGTCTCCTTTTGCTAGTCCAGTTGAACACACTTTGTCTGGTTTTACATTTGTTTCCCAAATGTAACCTAACAAATTAACTTCCCTCTAACCTAAGAGTGTCTAACTCAAGGCCTGAGGGTCAGATCTGGCCCCAGGGTGCTTAAATCTGGCCTGTTGGGCTGGCATGGAAATAGCAAAGGACCAAGCCATGGTGCCTCTGCTAGAGAAAACAGGATGCAGGAGAGTGCATACATCCTCTTCATGCCCCATTTTCACTAGCAGATCAGTGATGGGATTCAAATTGTTTTACTATTGGTTTGGTGGGCATGGCTTGGTGGGCATGCTTTGCCTAATGCCGGCATGGAGCTTTCCCCACACCAACTGAAACCTGCAGTGCCAATCAGCTGAAAAATAAAGAAGAGAAAAGGGATGAGTGAGAAGGCTGATCCTGTGCTTTTCTCTTAGTTTTTCTCTCAGCTGATTGTGAAGGTTTTTTTTTCCTCCTCTCAGCTGATTGTTGGCTTTTTTTTTTTTTACTACCGGTTCAGTTGAACCAGTCCGAACTGGTAGCATACCATCACTGGCAGATGCTGCAGGTCCTGTCTATATCACCACTACCACCCCAGCTGGCCCGCGGAGAAGAACTACAATGCTGATCTGGCCCTCGAAGAAATCCAGCCCTGCTCTAACCTAACAAATTAACTTCCTTTCAGCTTTGGCCCTTCAGTAAATAGGAAGTCTGCAGGGAATTAGGGAGGTGATTCATGTGACGAAATGAAGAATACTATAAGTGACAGAGAGGTCATTTCCCCATATTTCTTACAATAGAAATCTAAAGCATTGAATCTGTTGGATTCCTCTTTGTTTGGTTTTAGCCAGAGAATTTTCATCTACCACAGAACTGTGATATTGTTAGAATAATGACTGCAGATTGTCCTGAACTCTGTGTAAAATCAAGAGGAAAGACTCTTGGTTCAGCTTTCTATGCTTTGCAAGACTTCTAACAAAAGCTTGAAGGTTATTAACTTTTTTTTTAATCTTCAAAAGGGTTGAGAAAAACACAGCTCATCCCAATTCAGATGGGAAGGTTTGATTTATCACTGATTTTATGAAGTTTCAAAGTGTAAGAATCAGAATAGTCTTGTGTTTGTTTGTCTAACTTTTATGCCATCTCACTGAAGAAACTTTAGGAGGTGTATCAAATATTAAAACAATAAATAAAGACCATAAATTTAAAATTCAGTTAAAAGTCAGATTGTCCACATCACTTGTCATGGCATAACTCAATGCTGCAAAATGGTATGTTTTGCACACTTCTACCCCTACATATCCCTTTGATGTCCTTTTGGTTTACTTTGATGTAGCATGTCTTGCACAGCTTTTAAAATTCAAAGTCTGTGTTCTTTTCATAGCAGAAAATGAAGATTATTCTATGTTCCCTTGCTATAAGTAAAGCAATAAAAGAAAGACAAATACAGTATGTGAAATGGCAGGGATAGGGCATTTGTGTTCTTTCTTCTTTGAACTCTTTTGCAGGATTCATAGGCTTAATTTTTGGAGAGGAACGATCATAAAGATTTCTTATCATAGAACATAGATATTTGAAAAGAATCATATTCCATAATTTCCTTATATCCTATTTCTGGGATTTCACAGGCTGCCTTCCCCTATGTAATCAAGAGAAAAACAAAAATAAAAGAAACAATAATGTGTGCTTAGTTTTTGTTCACTTTTTTGGCCAAGTAGATTTGATAAAATGTAAATAATGTGATTACATTGTTTAGTCATATTGTATTATCATTCAGTAATAATAGACATATCTGAATGAATTCAGAAGTTTGTTATTCTTTCTTCTTAAGAGATACAACAAAGTTCTTCTATGATTTCTTAATCTTTCCTCCTTTTGGATAGCATATAAATTTATTAAATAAATGACAGAATAGAGAAGGACAAATAAAACAAATGTAGGGCAGAAACAGTGAAACAAGAAGGCTTGTTAAGAAGAAGAATTTTTAGCGAAAACTCAGTAGAATTGAATATTTGTAGCCTAGGGTCAAACTGTGAGGTCCTTGGTGGTCTCTGAGCTTGGTTGATTTTCTTGCAGATATTTTATTACCCAAGCAGGAAACATAATCATATGAGGGAAAGCCACTTGCATGTAAACAGAGCTCAAACCACAATCCCTTCTAGCATTGATGTTTAATAAAATATATTCTGGATTATTATTACCTCTTCTCTGAAAACTCTAACTATATCTCACCATGACAAAAAAAAAAAAAGCATGGGTATAACTGTGAAAGAGAACCACACTGATTCCTCAGAGGATTAAAAAGCAAAGCAGCATTGCAGGGCTGCAATATGTCAATTATTTCAATGTGCAAGTTCAATTCTCTCCAGCTGCCTCCAGTATAAATTTTAAAATCATGTCCCTTTACTTCTTACATTTCCTTCTATTAGATGGGAAAGAAGAGAAAGGAACCAGGCTTTGATTTTAGAACATTAAGTGTTCTTTTTCAATGCTTTAAACTTAATTAAAAAGATAATTTATTTTACTAAGTTTAAGTGGAACATTTATCACTGCAAGCTGTCTGAACCAGGAAGAAGTTAGAGTTGTAAACCTGTGAGTTAAAAGGCACCCCAGTTGTCAGTAGCAACTAGGCAAAGATCACAAAGCATTTTGCAGGGCACTTTAATGCAGTGGTAGATCCATGGGAGAAAAACTATGGCAAGCTTTGTGACATGTTCCTCTGAGCAAGAAGAAAAGCCATCAATTTCTGCCTCCCCCATTAGGAAATCTTCACTGATACAAGATATTTAAGTGGGGTGATATTTCAAAGTAGATTAAGAGTTTGCACACAAAATATAATTAGTATTTCTGCAATGAAAAGGAAGTTATCCCATAAACACAAACATTTACCTATGACTTTTTTTTAAAAAAAAATTTGATGATGTATTTTCAAATACATCATCAAGTACTCATCCCCTCCTGTTTCCAACCACCTCCTCCCTCCCTCTATGAGAATATAGCCTGCACACGAGAGATAATATTGTCCTGGGAAACATCCAGTGGATTAATACATTGTGACTGAAACTATGAGAAATTGTGCTGCTGTTCAAAAATTGTGCTTCTTGTCTATATGTCATCTTTGGAACAATATGCTAAACACACTTGGTATGGACATAGATTTACTGGTGTCTTTGCAACTGGCTCTGGAATATGTTTCATAGTGGTTTCATTCCTTCATTCCACTTACACTGAAATTTTCCATGTTTTAATGAAGACTTGTTATCTTATTCAACCTCCTTCAATTATTTGTCAAGATTCCAGCAGTTGCCCTAATTAAATCATGAGCCTCGAGTCAAAAAAATTATATGCATGTTTTAGAGGTCCCATATTCTATCAACTGTTTTTTTTTTTTAATGGCTGAAGCATGTTTGCAAAAGGATCTGGATTAGCATGAATGGGTCATCAGAAGTGTATGACAAGGACTTTGGGTCAAAAAATGATTGCAAGTTCTGCATTTGGAAATACTAATTCTGAGTGTATGCTCAGAGAAATCATTGAAAATTTAGTCTAAAATATTGTTAACATTAACTAGGTGGATTAAGTGAGGTCTAGATAAGATTGAACTTCACTAGTTATGACTCTGCAACACTTTCTAACTGAACTATTTATACACCTGTTGCTTGGATGTTGATGAGGAAAAATAAGTCACATCAACATCTAAGCAACAAGTCTATTAAAATCCATACATAGTGTAGGGTTTGCTTTCGAACGACAATTATATTGAACTATTACCAGCCCTAATAGAGTCCACTGAACTTGCTAATAAAATGAAGTTTTCATAGAAAAAAAAATGCTGCCAGGTTTCCTAAATTTAAAGTATAACAAATTTAACAGATAATCAGAGTTGGAAGGGACTTTGTAGGTCATCTAGTCCAACCTCCCACCCAAGCAGGAGACCCTACACCATTTCTGACAAAAGGCAGTCCAATCTCTTCTTGAAAGTCTCAAGTGATGGCGCTCCCACAACTTCCGAGGGCAAGCTGTTCCATTGGTCGATTGTTCTCACTGTCAGAAAGTTTCTCCTTATTTCCAGGTTGAATCTCTCCTTGTTCAGTTTCCATCCATTATTCCTTGTCTGGCCAACAGCAGCTTTAGAAAATAGCTTGACCCCTTCCTCTCTGTGGCAGCCCCTCAAATATTGGAAGACTGCCATCATGTCTCCCCTGGTCCTTCTCTTTACTAGACTAGCGAAGCCCAGTTCTCCTGAGAGCCGGTCGGATCATTCAGAGAGTGGGAGATGCTTCAGTCTGCGTTGTTGAAGGCTGAGCTTAATTACTGAGGAATGCTCCTCCCTCCATCACGTGGCTCCCTTGCATTCCCCAGTTTACGCTCAGCCTTCGTGAGAGTAGGCTGTGTACTTCACCACTCCTTGGCCGATTCAAGAGCTCTTTATTCATCAGGTTTGATTATCATTGCCCCGGTTCTCCTTAGCTTCTAAGCGCATTGGGTTAGTGATTTAACAGGGGAGCGCGTTTCTTCACCCCTGGGGGGGCTGCACAGCGGGCGGCTTCCGCACTCCGGTGCCAATCCCCCCCCCAATTCGATCCTCTTCCTGCCGCTTTTCTACGCCGCACTCATAGCGGCTTTATTTGATCGCGCTGTAATAGCGCAGCTGGTGTTCCCCCCCACTGTAAACGCCGATCACCCCAGGAAGGGGCGAAAATCACCTGGCTGCCTCTCTCGGTCCATAGACGTGCCGGAGAGGCTGAATTTGGCCCTGAGCAGCCCGTGAGTAAGGGAGCGTGGGCGGCCGCCATTTTGGGCACCACCGTGTGTCGGGCGCTGCTTTTAGAGGCCTAATTGAGCTGCGAAGGGACTAGCTCTAATTATAGGCCTTCCAGCCTGTGAGAGCTATCAGAGATTTAGGGAAATTGGCAAACTTGTTGGCTTTCCACAGCACGCTCAGGGCAGGAAATAGCAGCCTATCCCTCCCGGTTGTTGCCTGGGAGCTCCAGCTGCCCGAGGCCTCACTCCAGCCTCAGGCGTTTTATTTGGCACATTGGCAATCTTAACAGCAATTCCTGGGGTCACTCCTTCCTGGGAGCTCCAACCAGACCTTGGATTAAATATTATAAATAATAATAAGACTAATAGTAATATTTATCATTACATAGATATCTAAATATATTTAGATACACAATTATACATACAGATAGATAGATAGATAGATAGATAGATAGATAGATAGATAGATAGATAGATGTACGTATTTGCATATATATATATATTACATCTTATCAATATTTGGCTATTTCACATTGCCAACACTGGTTGGCTTATATATCTTGGTTGTACGCTTAAGCATAAAGGTATTAATAATTATATTAGTTTATATACATTTAAAATTCCAAAAGGGGGTGCGGGCCAGCGAAAGGACACCCGGCCTTTGTTGTAGGTTGAACCCTTGGCGAGCCAACCACCCTTACATTTGTATTACAGTCCTTTCCTCTACAATGGCAGATGACAATTCCGCTAAAGGCCCTTCTTTGAAGGCCAAATCTAAATCCTACCACCGCGCAAACAGGCTAAGGAAGCCCCTAAAGAAACTTCCAAAGCTTCTCAGAGGGACGCTCTAAGACATCATAGGGCACTGGAGAAAGAATTTGACAGATGATCTAGAGAGACACAACCGGTATTTCCAGCCCCCCCACCCTCTGCTCCCTCTACCTCCAGACAACCACCCTCCTCCAGATTGCTCTTCCCTCTTCAGACGCAGCCCATCCCAGGGACACCAGGTTCCTGGACCAACGACCAGGCAGACGCCGGAAGCAACATTTACGCCCACGGCCGCTGGTCTGCACTATGAGGAGGTCACCACAGTTGAGATCCCTGCGCACATGCAGGCATGGATGGAACGGGCTATTCGCCAGGGGATTGCAGAGGGCCTGCAACAGATGTCCAGCTCTGGTCCTCCCTCGATGGCGCCCGAACATGACTCACCATCAGTCAGGTCCTCGCCTAGATCGGACCCAACTTTTGGTCAGGTACCTTTACAGGAGGGCAGTCCTCTCCCAGAAAGGGATCTGGAGGAGGCCATGGAGGACCTAGATCGGTTCGGGGAGGAGGAGGAATTGGAATGGGGTCCACACACCAGGGGGAGCCCCTATCAGAGATAGACCCTCTGGAGGGGGACATGTCCGAGAACGAGGGCCTCACCCCGGATCAACCCACCTTTGTGGGCCTGTTCAAGCTGCACATGTTCAAATCACTCCTATTTAAGGCCAGGAACATTTCTGGCCTGTCTGTACAGTCCTCCTCGGCTCTCCCTTCCCCAGAAGAGAGACAGGAGGATGCCATCTTTAGGCAGCCTGTGGTGGAGGCGAAGGTGATCCCGGCCCCGCCCATTTTTCATGACTTAGTCTCAAACCAGTTAGACTCCACAAGGGCCCCACCTGCCCCATCCAGCCAGGACAGGAGGTTCTTTAACCTTGAATCGAGCTTCTGAAGCCCAAGGACAAGAGGTCCGAGCTTGCCTTACGTAGGGCTTACCAAGCGGACACCTGGGCCATTAGATCGGCCACTGCCACTTCCTTCTTCACCAGGTCTTCGATCCGGTGGCTCCGTCAACTGAGGCAGCATGTCCCCCCCTCTAACACAAGGGCACACCAGGACATAGCAAAATTGATGGCTGAGGCAGAATTCTCAGCCGACGCCACATACCATGCAGTTAAGTTCTCTGCCCGAGCAATATCCTCTCATGTTACAGCTCGCTGCCTGCTCTGGCTCAAGCACTGGCAGGCGGACATAAAAAAAAGGTTAAGCTGGCCACCGCCCCCATAAAAGGGGACAAATTATTCGGCACCGTCCTGGAGCCATTTCTATCAGAAACGAGAAGCAAGAAAAAATTTCTTCCCCCCCTTTTCCGTAGGTCAGACTCAAGAGCACAGCCCTTTCAGAGAGGTTCCTCACGACCTTTCTACCAGTTTCCTTTCCCGCCCAGGTACCCGAGACCCCCCTCCTTCCGGCCTTTCCAGCCCCAGGATTGAGCCGATCCGGGTGACAGGAGCAGGAGGGGCAGCAGCTACAGGCGCCCCTTCAGGGGTTCAGGAGGGAAGCCCTTCCAGCGCAACAGATAGACCCCGTCCACCCTTCCCCATCGGTGGGCACCTCAAGCATTTCGTCGACCAGTGGGACTCTTCCACCTCCGATGCCTGGGTCAGGGAGACCATCAGACTGGGCCTCGCGCTTGAATTTCAGCGCGCCCCCCCTGAATTTTTTATGGCATCCCCCCCTCCAAGGATCTCACCAAACGCAACCTAATGGATTCAGCTATCCGCCATCTCCTCTCCATACAGGCCATACAACCTGTACCACCATCCCAGCGGAGGCAGGGGTTTACTCTCACCTCTTCGTGGTCCCCAAATCTTCAAGGGGATGGAGGGCTATTCTAGACCTGAAATGCCTAAACCGTTACCTGACCTACTGCAGGTTTAAGATGCACACCCTACAATCCATTCTACCAGGCATCAGGCAGGGGGACTGGCTATCCTCCGTAGACCTTTCAGAGGCGTACCTTCACATCCCAATCCGGCCCTCCCATTCCAAATTCCTCAGGTTCTGCTACAATCATCACCACTTCCAATATGTGGCACTTCCCTTTGGATTGGCCTCTGCCCCGAGAACCTTCACTAAGGTCCTCGCGGCCCTAGCGGCTCACCTCAGGGACCGCCCGGTTCGTCTCTACTGTTACCTGGATGACATCCTTATCCTGTCTCACTCCAGACCCCAAGCAGAAAAGGATATCAGAGCTACTCTTTCTGCCCTCCAAGATCATGGGTTCCTAGTAAACCGGCAAAAGAGCCATCTGTTACCATCTACACGGATCACCCACTTGGGGTCCATCATTGACTCGGTTCATGGAAAGGTCTTCCTTTCCTCTGAGAGATTCCGTAGCATCCAGGAGACTGTCAAACATATCAGACGATCAAGAAAGGTAACACTTTTAGAATTGTCTAAATTACTCGGTAAAATGGTCCAATTTCCATTGTTCCCTGGGCCCGTTTACACACTAGATCCCTACAATGGTTCCTGCTCCCGTTCCAAAGGACTGGCAGAAGCAATTGAAAGACCGCAGTCAAGATGCCTTCAAGGGTCCTCACATCTCTCCTCTGGTGGACCAATCCCTCCATCAACAGGGGACACTGCTTCAAGGAACCCCAATGCCTCATCCTCACCACAGACGCCAGCCTGTCCGGATGAGGCGCTCACATCCACTCGCTCTCGACACAGGGCAAATGGTCTCAGGTAGAACGCACACACAATATAAACTAGTTAGAACTTCGTGCCATCCACCTGGCCCTGCACAACTTCCTTCCCCACATACGCAGACGGCATGTCCTGATACTCACGGACAACATCACCGCCAAGGCTCACGTCAACCGACAAGGGGGCACCCAGTCCATAAGTTTGATGAGAGAGGCCGAGCGCCTCTGCCGTTGGGCGGAGCGCAACCTCCTCTCTCTCAAAGCCGAGCACATCTCAGGGGTCTCAAACAGCCAAGCAGATTGGCTGAGCAGGACCACGGTGGACCAGTCCGAGTGGCGCATTCACCCGTCACTGTTCAGGAAAGCGACCGTGATGTTCGGCCTCCCGTCAGTAGACCTCTTCGCTTCCCCGCTCAACACCCAACTCCCCGGGTTTGAGCCTCTCAGGGAATCCTGAGAGCATCCCTTTGAGCCTCTCAGGGAATCCTCACTCCAGTTCCTAACTTTCAAAGTCATATTCCTGGTGGCCATTACTTCAGCTCGCCGAATATCGGAGATAGCCACCTTGTCGGTGAGGAAAGACCTTTGCATCTTCCATGCCAACCGGGTGGTTCTACGGCCGGACCCTACCTTCTTGCCTAAGGTCAATTCAGCCTTCCACAGGGCACAGGAACTCACACTTCCGAACTTCTGCCCAAATCCCTCGCGGGAAAGGGAGAAGCTTTGGCACACCCTGGACATAAGACGGGCCCTCTGCATTTACATTAAACGTACCCAGCCCTTTAGGAAGTCCGAATCCTTATTCCTTTCCTTTCAACCTAAATCCTTAGGACACAAAGTGTCCCCGGCAACCATCGGCTGCTGGATTAGAGCTACTATTTCCAAAGCTTACTTGTCCCAGGCTCTGCCGGTGCCCAGCGGCATAATGGCACACTCCACCAGGAGTGCAGCCACCTCGGCAGCTTGGGCCACCCAGGCTCCAATTGCTGATATTTGTCGGGCGGCCACCTGGGCCTCCCCATCTCCCTTCATTAGGCATTACAAGATCGACATATTTGCCTCAGCGGAGGCTTCGTTTGGGAGACGAGTTCTCCAGCGAGTCCTCAAGGAACTGCGGGGACTTCAGAACCAGACAGAGTCCCTCCCATAGGACAGCCAAGCTTTGGTATGTCCCACTCTCTGGATGATCCGACCGGCTCTCAGGAGAATGGGCGTTGGTCCTTACCTGACACGCCATTTCTCTGGAGCCGGGAGGATCATCCAGCCCCACCCTTTTAAGTTCACCGTCTGGTGGGGTCTTGTTTTGGCCAAGGAACCGCTTAGCATAGTAAGATGAGAGCATGATCTTCTCTTCACTCTCGTCTTCGCGTAAACTGGGGAATGCAAGGGAGCCACGTGACGGAGGGAGGAGCATTCCTCAGTAATTAAGCTCAGCCTTCAACAACGCAGACTGAAGCACCTCCCACTCTCTGGATGATCCTCCCGGCTCCAGAGAAATGGCGGGTCAGGTAAGGACCAATGCTCATTTTTCCAACCTTACATTGTATGTTTTAGCCTCCAGTCCCCTAATCATCCTGGTTGCTCTTTTCTGTACTTTTTCTAGAGTCTCAACATCTTTTTTATAATGTGGTGAACAAAACTGGATGCAGTACTCTAGGTGTGGTTTTACTAAGGCTTTATAGAGTGGTGTTAGTACTTCTCTTGATCTTGATTGTATCCCTCTGTTTAATGCAATTTAGGATTGCATTAGCTTTTTTGGCTGCTGCTGCACACTGCTGGCTCATATTTAGCTGGTTGTCCACTAAGACTCCAAGATCCCTCTCACAGTTACTGCTACTGAGCCTGGTTTCACCCATTCGATATGTGTACTTTTGGTTTTTCTTGCCTGAGTGTAGGACTTTACTTTTCTCTACATTGAATTTCATTTTGTTAGATATGGCTCAGTGTTCTAGTCCTATCTTCTTGGGTGTTAGCTATTCCTGCCAGCTTAGTATCATCTGCAAATTTGGTAAGTTCCCCTTCTATCACCTCATCTAAGTCATTAATGAAGATATTGAAGAGTACTGGGCCTAAGACGGAATCTTGTGGCACCCCACTGCTTACTTCCCTCCATGTAGATTTAGACCCATTAAGGATTACTTGTTGAGTACAGTTTTCCAGCCAGTTGCGAGTCCATCTAGTAGTGGTACTATCTATTCCACTTTTTTCTAGCTTACTAAGAAGTAGGTTGTGGTCTGCTTTGTCAAATGCCTTGCTGAAATCTAAATATATTATGTCCACAGTATTTTGCTGGTCTACTAATTTAGTCACTTTGTTGAAGAATGAAATCAGATTGGTTTGGCATGATCTGCTTTTAACAAACCTGTTCTGACTGCTAGTTATTACTTTACTTGTTTCTAGATGTTGGCAGATCTGTTTTTTTATTATCTTTTCCAGTATCTTCCTGGGTATTGATGTTAGGCTGATTGATCTATAGTTTCCTGGGTCTGTTTTTTTTTTTCCTTTTTTGAAGATGGGAACCACATCAGCTCTTTTCCAGTCCTCTGGTAGTTCCCCGGTACTCCAGGATTTTTGAAAGATGTGGTACAGTGGTTCTGAGATGACCTCTGCCAGCTCCTTTAAAACTCAATCCATCAAATAATATCCTATTTGGTAGCTGGGAAATATTGTCCTGACCATGATTATTGTTGAAACTATAACCCCCAGCTCACTGCACAGGGTTATTGTTATGGGGAAAGTAGAAGATAAGAATATTAGACATACTACCCACCTTGACTCTGTGTGTGTGTAAGAGCGAGAGAGAGGGAGGGATTTTTATCTGCTATCAAGTTATTTTCCAATTCATGGTATCCACACAGAAATATTTTCTCAATGCCAATTTGTCCCTAACCTGATCTTTCATATCTTCCAATGATCAACCCATCACCACTTTATCTAAATCCATCCACAAAACCACATTTTGGGTGCTTGGCAACCAACCTACATTCACAGGCTTTTTCAGTGTGTTCAAAGGAAAATCCATCTGGTTCAATTCCAAGCTGGTTAAAAGATGATGGAAATAACATGGAGGCTGATTGGAAAGAAAGTTTATTGATAAGCAGAACCGGCCTATGGTTCTGGGGCAGCTGACAAAATGGAGTTGAGAGTGGGTGGGTTTTATACCTTCTGGATTTCTATGTGGTCATATAGGGATCATGGTTGACCCTATAAACCAAAGTGGAAATGTAAATCCTAGGTGTTTGTCTGAGCTAATCTTGTCAACCTTTGGTTTGTTGGTTATCTGAAGTTTCTGTCTGATCCAATGTTTCTGAATGGATTACTAAATCTGCATTTCTAAAAGCTAGCCTCCTCAGTTTCTGCTTGGGGAAAGAGACTGGAGCTGGTTTCTGTCTCTCTTAAGATGTTTTCCCATTTCTTCTTTAGGGGAAATATTCTATCCTGCCTTTTAATATTCCCCAAAATATTTCATTCTCCTGGAGGGTGGGTGGGTGCTGACTTTCTACAAGTATTCCATTATCACCTTATGGCATTTTATGACATTTTTGCTAAAAACTGGCATTTACTTCCAGTTTTAGCCAACATTTTCCCACAATTTGTTCACTTAATGACTGATGTGTCTGGTTAACAATTGTCATATTTAATTAACAACTTCCATTAAAAAATCTTGTAAAATTGAGTGAGTCACTTGGGTGACCTGCTTTACAACTATCATGACTTATAACCATAATGGGCAAGCTCTATTACAGTTGTAAGTCCAGGACTATCTGTAATAATAAAATAAAGAAAAGTGTTACCTAGTCAATTTTTACAAAAGATGAAGGGGAAAGTAGATAAAGATAAAATCTGACAATGGTTTGTAACTGGAATAAAAAAAGAAAAATAAACCGGAAGCTTAAAGAACAAGCGATTGAAATAAATGCAATCAAGGTCAGAACTGAAAAATCATCAAATTGTGTGCAAAAAAGCAGAGAAACATATACCCAGCTCATGCAAAAATATCACACAAACTGATTATAAACAATAACATAACACACTCGCCAGAAGTATAAATCCCAAAAGCATGTATGATCAAGTTCCAACCCTGCCCTTCCCCACATTTATATGACCCAGTCTGGCCACTTGGTATTCAGCCCATAGTCATAGCAGTTTTGCAGTATCCCATGGTAACATGATTGCAATTTATGACATTTTTCCCCCCAAAACAGAATTTATTTTCCATTTTTGGCAAAAATACCCCATAGAAAACAATGGGTTTGCTTAATGACCATGGCATTCATTTAAATTAAGACATTAACTGAAAGTTTATGGAGATTCTCAATCATCCAGGTCATGGTTGTTATGTTGTGTTGTTACAGACTGAGATCCTCCTGAGCTTTCCCAATATTCCTGTAATGTATGGAATAGCAACATTGCTTTCTTTAGTGTTCTCTTCATTGTTATGGAGAAGCTCCTGAAAGGTCTTTTATGAGATTTGATGAAGGGCCATTAGGGAGAGTCATACATTCTGAAGGCTTCCTTGATGTGTTTAGTTCTTTTTCTTTCCCATTGTTTCTGATAGGCAGGCCTTCAGCTCGGTGGTGTAGGGTTCTGATGATTCCCCTTTTGTGTTCCAGTGAGTGGTGGGAATCCAAATGTAAATACTGATTTGTGTGTGGGGGTTTTCTATAAACTTCAATGTTAAGGCTTCTGTCTTCAAAGAAAAAATGAAGTCCAGTTGCCTCTTGAAAAAGCACCTTTGGGTATAGATTAACAGAACAATTATTGTGTGATTTGCTTAATGACTGCTTCAGAAACAGATAGGAAAATTGGGGGCCCACTTTATAACTAACTTAGGACTATAATGGGCTATTATGTAAATTAATAACATGTGCAAAGGTTTAATTCTTCAGATATCCCCATACTAAATTCTTCTCTAGATCATATGGTCAAGAAAATGTAATATATCATAATTTTCCATATTTTTTTTTCCAATTTACACAGAGATATCTTAAAACAACCTATCTGTCTGAACTTCAACTCCTGCTGAGATTTGTGATAGCTGAATCACAAAATTTCAAGAGAGTTTCAGTGAGAGAAAACCGCTTATAGAAATACCAGTTTTTCCATAATGAATTTTTTATGTTATTTTTGTTCTTATTTTCTAAAATAGGCACCTGTATGATGAAACAATTTTCTTTATGCTTTAAATTTTTATTTCTGAACAACACTAGGTCTAACATTAAGACTGGTTCAATTACATCATCAGCTCATCTTTATACAAGGCTTGGGTGGCCGAATACACATATTCATAAAAAAACAATAGATCCCATCTTCTGTTGCTGCTTAATCCACTAACTATTGTCACCTAATAGGAAGAGATAATGAATACCAACTGGTGAATGAGAAGTGGTATTCATCAGGTTCTGACCATTCTGGAAAACGGTAGCGGAAATTTTGAGTAGTTTGGAGAACTGGCAAATACCACCTCTGACTGACCCCACCCACATCTATTCTCTGCCTCCCAAGCCCCAGGTGATCGGCTGGGTCTTCTTTTGTTGCCTTGCATAGGAGAATGGAGCTGGAAATCAGGTTAGTAGGCTGAGGAGGGAATGGAATTTTGCAGTAACATTCTCCCTGGATTGGGGAAGGAATGGAGATGTTACAGTATTCTTGCCCTGCCATGCCCACCAAGCCATGCCCACCAAGCCACACCATGTCCACCAAGCCATGCCCACAGTAAAATAGTTTAATCCCACCACTGTGGTGGATAGTAACAGCTGCCTTCCTCTCCTGCTTGAGGATGTCCTGGAATTATCTTACCTTGGTCAAAAGAAATTTTGTGGGGTAGATGCCACAGTGTTCTAAATCCCAGAATAACTTTTTTTACATTCTTGCTCCATAAGAAGGAGCCTTAACCATGATTTGTTTCATGATAACTGTATCAGGCCACACTTGGAAAACTGCATCCAGTTCTGGTTACTACAAGACAAAAAAGATGTTGACATTCTGGAAAGTTTGCAAGAGAAGAGCAACAAAGATGATCATGAGTCTGGTCTGGATGCTATATTGTATGATGAATGGTTAAGGGTGCTAGGCATGCGAGCTGGTAGATGAGCTGTGATGGCACAATAGTTAGAAATGCAGTACTGCAGTCTACTTCTGTTGACTGCCGGCTATCTGAAATTTGGCAGTTCAAATCCCACCAGGCTCAATGTTGACTCAGCCTTCCATCCTTCCAAGGTGAGTAAAATGAGGATCCAGATTATTGGGGACAATATGCTGAGTCTGTATACCACTTAAGAGGACTGTAAAGCATTGTAAAGTGGTATATAAGTCTAACTGCTATTGCTATGTCTATACCAGGATGAGCTATTAATTTTCCTAAGAGGTCACATGAGAAACTGGGACTTTGTGGAAGGCCACTATCCTACCTCCTGCTGCTGGCACTACCAATGCTCCACCCTCCATTTCCAACACCACACTTCTGATGCCTCATCAATACCCTGCCTGCCCCTGCTGATATCCTAGCCCCATCACCGATGTTGCAGGTCAGTTTGGAACCACCTACGAGATTCTCCCAGTTCAGACCAGTTCAGGTGAACCTCTTGTTCCAATGATCAGCTGGCTCTGAACCAGTTTACTCTGACAAGCATGTGGGCCCTCCCACCCACCACTGCTCTTTCCTATGCTTTATGTCTTTTTGTTAGAGCACAGCTGATTCGCATGGCTGAGTAGTTTTCCGTGCTTCAGCTGTTTTTTTCAGCTGCATTTGAAAATAGGTATTAGCTTTTTAAAACCGGTTGTTATACTAGTTGAATCGGCACCCCTGCCTACGAGACATAAAATGCCCAAGTCTAATGTATTCTATCAAAGAGAACGATTAAGGGAAAGATGATAACTGTCTTGCAGTACTTGAGGGACTGTCATAGAGAAGACAGGTGAGAATTAGGTGACTATTATCTATTGTCACCTAATAGGAAGGGATAATGGATAATGGAAGGGTGCAGGACAAGGAAGTACAGGTAATCCTCAACTTACAATTACAATTGAGCCAAAAGTTTCTGTTGTTAAGGCAGACATTTGTTAAGTGAGTTTTGCTCCATTTTATGATATTTCTTGCCACAGTTAAGTGAATTATTGCAGTTATTAAGTTAGTCACACGGTTGTTAAGTGAAACTGGCTTCCCCATTGGCAGAAGGTCGCATGAACCTGAGACGTTGCAACCGGTCATAAGTATAAGTCAGTTGTCAAGCATCCTCAAGTGACCATAAGGTGAAAAATGGTCATAAGTCATTTTTTCAGTGACTTCATTGTAACTTCAAATGGTTACTAAATGAACTGTTGAAAGCCAAGGTCTACCTGTTATGGCTGGAAGCTTGTTAAAGAGAGATCCATACTAAAAGTAAGGATAATTTGATGATGAGAACAATTAATCAATTAATTAATTGAATAGCTTGCCACCAGAAGTTGTGAGTGCTCCATCACTGGAAGTTTTCAAAAATAGAGTAGAGCAGCCATTTCACTGGAATGGTGTAAGGTTCCAGGCTTGAGCAACAGGTTGGACTATAAGATCTCTAGGCCCCTTCCAGCTCTTAAGTTCTATGCATGTAGAAGACTGCATATTCAATTTTCCAGAATTTTCTGATAGGATTTAAAATGTCTTGGAGTGGAGATCCCCTACCAATCATCTTCAACAAAACTGAAGCAAATGGACCAATGCTTGGTATCCTAAACAGCATAGAAAGTAGACCACAGCTTATTGTTTTGATAGGAAACATCCCATTTCCAGTTCTTCCTTATTTGCAGCCCGCTTGCAAAAAATTTTTTTGCTCCTGTTGAGTTATTTCACTAAAGAAAGAATAATTTATCATTTAAGGGAATGGGGGAAAGGTTACCTATTGTTCAGGTGTACCATCTACCAAGGATACATTTCCAATTATTCTGTTTCACAAGTACAGAGGAAATATCCCCTGTGTCCTCTCCAGGTTCAATGCATTACAAAGGTAGGAGTTAATTGAAAGAGCCGGCAACAACAGTTGTGCCCTAGAGCCTGTAAATGTCTTCTGGCTGACTATGTACTGTAGTAAACCATGTGTGTTTCTTTTTAAAAATGATCGACGGCATAGATGGGTGTCTGTCTGCCCTGGAGATCTTTCTCTGTGTGTCAAATCTTCTCTCTGAAATTCTTCCATAGTGTTTTTTTTTTTTTTAAAAACCAAGAAAACTTGGCAAAATTAGTTTTAGGAATAAGAGAAGGACAGCAGAATGAGAAGCTAAAATTTCATCTCTAAAATGGGCATTGCACCCAGTAGCAGTCGTGTGTGCATGTGTGTGTGAGAGAGAGAGACATAGAGAGAAAGAGGGAGAATAGCAGAGAATTTGCACTGAAAACTGTTTTGATCCACCTTGCTAATTGCCTGGCAACAACCTCTCCTCCACCCCCCACCCTCCAAAAAGAAGGCCTAGCACTGCATGATGAGTAGTTCTGCATCCATTAAACTGCTTCCCATTGTTGGTAATTGTTGCCATTTATATTTAGATAACAGTTCAAGCTGTAAAGCAAGCATTCATTGAACTAGAGAGAATATAAAAAGCAAACAGAAAATCTCTTTGAAAAAAAAAAAAAAAAAGAGGGTTAATGCAATGCTGAAATCTTCCTTGCCATTTCTCAGAAAAAATTCTTCCTTTGCAAAATAAAGTCCCATCCCCCCCCCGCCGCCGCCGCCGCCGCCGCCAGGATCTTTGAGAATTTTTTTTCAAATTTCGCACAGATCAACTTTGTTTTAGAACTTTATAATTGAAAGTGGCAGGTGGAAGATTCGCTGATTTGGTGGTTCTCTTTCGCATACCTTACTGTCCCCTGAATCTGACTGCACTTCTAAGTCAAATCCCAAAAAACTTCATACACGATGGGATTTAATGGAAATAAATCTGGGGAATCTTCAGATCACCTAGGAGATTATTTATGGGCAGGATATTCACACACACTTAATTCAAGAGGATGCTTTTTACACATGGGATTGCATCCCATGTCTCTTTTCTTAGGAAAGAAATTACAATGGAGAGAAAAATTGCAATAAACATTTTCTGGATATTACCACATGAAAATAGCCCGGTCAACACTTAACACCTCCAACTTGGTCATGAAGTTCTATAACTTTTCCGCATCATTCAGAACTGTTGTGTAAATAAATTAAGAACTGAACATTCAGAACTGTTGTGTAAATAAATTAATACAACTACACATGTTTTTTATTTCATTCCCTAGATGGATGTATTTATCCCAAAGAAAGCCATTTCTTAATTTATAATATTCCCTTCAAAAAAAACGTTTTTAATCCTTATGATGCCTACCTTCTCAGCTCATGAGACATACAACAAAAATCAAATCCTAAAAAGAAAGTGTGTGTGTGTGTGTGTGTGTACATATATTGGCCCAAAGACCAAAAGGTGCTTTTTTCCAAAAAGCAACTGGACATTCTTGGTTGTTGTTGTTGTTTTTTTAAAAAAAACAAGGAAATCTAGTTGCCTTTTGTAAAAAGCACCTTTTGGACAACTATGACTTGGATGATTGAGAACCTCCATAGACATTGGCCAGAAATAGGAGAGGATCAAAGTAATTGCTCATCGTTCTTCAAAATCAATTAAACTAATAACTAAGAATTAAATCTCAAAGGTGTTTTTTAAAAAGCAACTGAACTTTTTCATTGGGCATGTTGCTTCTCATCCAAGAAGCTTCTTCAGTTCTGATCAAAGCTCTGATCCTCTAGGCAGAATCAAAAGATCTTCTTGGATGAGAAGTGAAAGGTCAAAAGAAAAAAAACAAAGCACAGTTGTCTTTTGAAAAAGCATCTTTGAGAGATAACCATGACCTGAATCACTGAGCCTTTTTTTGTGGCATAAAGGTCTTATTTTCAGGGAATCATGGTAGTTCCTTGACATAGTGATGAACAAGCTCTACATAAGCTCTCTGACAAGAAAGAACTAAATGATTGCTTCATAAGAAAAAAAGCCAACCTTCGTTCGTTCTTTATTATAGCTTTTCTGTGTCCTTCAGTTTTCTCTAGTCCCAAATGTTAAATATGCCTCCAGGACACCAAAAGATTAGCTAGAATTGCTATGGATAGATTTAGAAGAAGCCAGAATGTTTTGAAGCCACTGTTCTGATTAAATAAACAAACAGACAACTGGTTGTCAAGAAGAATGCATGTATAATAATACATAGTAAGGATCCTTAAGAGGCAGAGTGGACTTCTGAAGAAGCAGTGGTTGGAAATCTTCACTCTCTCACGTGTTACTTTGTTTGAGTGTGGCTTCTTGAAGGTTTCTTAGAAACTTAGAAAAGGACTCCACCCTCTGAAGTGGATCCTACCTAAGAATGGAACTGATAGTGCCAGGTAATGTTTTTGAACTCGAGAGATTATCCTTTTACAAGAAGGTGACATATGCACCAAGACAAATTCCTTGTGTGTGCAATCATATTTGGCCAATAAAGAATTCTATTCTATTCTATCTGTGGCTCAGTAGGAGATGGGTGATCAAGATTCAATGATGGATCCAATTATGGATAGAAATAACAGAAAATGTCCAGGTTCTTTATTGCTGTGTTTAATAATTAATTAATTCTTTCCAATTGCTTAAATGAAGAAGACCCTCATCCATAAGCAAATTTTATCTATTTACAATCAGAATTTTGTCAACAATCTGTGACCAAAAAAAGTAAATGAGAAAAGGAACATTTGGCTATGTGTGTGTCAAAAAGTGACTGAATATATCGGTAATTTCCAGTTTGCAAGCTTGCGGCGGCGGCAGGGATTCGTGATCGCGTGATCCCTGCTGCGTTCGCCGCCAAGGTTTCCCCAATCCATTTGGATCTGGAGGATATAGCTGCCCCGTAGAGGCAGCTGAAGACAGGGGGGATCCGGCAAGGGGCTTGGGAGTGTTGCAAACCCCTCCCCAGCTGGCTAAACCCCCTTTTCCCAAGGCGGAGGAATGGCGGTCAGCAATGGCCGCCACGAAGAAAGCTGCAGCCGGGTAAGCAGGTGCAGGAGGGAGAAAGCCGGAAGAAAAGTGAAAGTTGCTTCTATCGGGACAAGACGGGAAAAAGTGATCTGGAAGCTGGAAGGCTGCTAAGTATATATTGTCCCTTGTGAGAGTTATAAGCTGCGAATACTCTAAAAGGGAAAGTTTTTTCCTTGTTCTACTCTCCTTCCTAAAGTGACAGCGGAAAAAAAAAAGAAAGAAAGAAAAAAACCTTTTGGCTGTGAGTGGGAAGGGAGAGTGGAAAAAATAAGAGCAAAATTTGAAAATAAGGATAAGATTGCCTAGAATTGCAAAGAGTTTAAAAACTTCCAAAAAATATATTTGAAAAGGACTTGTGACTACTTTAACTCCAGAAAGAGAAAGTGAAGAAGAAGAAGAAGGTATCTAAAAGAAACAGTCTGTTTGGATTGTTTTGGTGATTTTGGAACCTTTGGAAATTACTTCTGATTAAATCATCTGGGTGGTTGTTTGGGGAAACTTTTTCTCTACACAATGGCATCATCTATGGATGAATTGAAACTTATATATCAAAAATATGAAAGAGAAAAACAAGGAGGGGAAGATGGTCTTGGCACTATTTTTCAATACTTAGAAATGGTGGTTTATACTTATGTGAAGCAGAATGAGGATGATGGGGACGAAGAAGAAGAAGAAGCCATCTTTGATAAACAAATGACTTTGACTGGAGAAGGGAAAAAGCAAGAGAAAAAGGAAAAAAGGTCTTTGAGATCTGGAAAAACAGCCCAAAAAGAGAAGAATAAGGTGGAAAGGGGACATTGTGTTAAGAAACAACAGAAAGGGGGAAAGCAGAATAAAAGGGAGGTGGAGAGACAAGGGGTTAAAGAGGACAAGGAGAAGAAGAAGCAAGAGAGAAAGGAAGGGATGAGAAGTCCTAATGGTGGGGAGCAGGATGTTAAGAAGCAAAAGTTTTTTAGAGATAATGGATAAATTTTATTGTTAAAGGGATTCTAGAAAGGTACGTAAGACTGCATTTTTATACTTGTATTTAGAAGTAATCATAGAAAATTAGAAATAATATGTAATTTAAAATGTGATAAAATATTTAACATAAATTAGTGAAATTTTTGGTTAAGAAAAGGGAGTAATGTAATGAAATATGATTTAAGATTGTGATGTGGGAGGGGGTAATAATTTTTGGAAAGCATAAATGTTCCCACAAAGGCATGATATTTAATTGAAATGGATAAAATGTTTAAGATATAAATGATTGTTAATATTAATGATTAGAATATGGTATACTAGCAAAATCTTTGTGAAATGAGATTTGAAGTAGAAGAAGGAGGAACATTTTAATGAAATATTGAGTTATAATATGTGATGGGGGGGGGGAATAATTATGGAAAATGAGGCTCCCATAATATGTGATTTAATTGAAAAGCAATGAGTTAAATGTTTAAGATATGAATGAATATTAATATTAATGAATAGATTTGTATTATTTTTGATAATATAGTATAATTTTAAAATGTACCAGACAGAATCCCAATGTATGTTATGTGTTTTATATTAAGTATTATAAATATAGGGGAAAGAGATAAAGGCATCATACTGCATATAGTGTACAGGAGAAGTATTTCTTCTCTTTTTTTTTAAAGAAGAAAAATAAATGGTTGGCTGGAATAGAACAGACAAAGAATAATAAATATTATGATATGAATTGAGAGGAGATAAATAAAATAAAATTGAGAAAATTTAAAGGAGAGAAAAAGTTATATAGAAAATTGAAAATGTTGATAAGATATGAAATGGTATGTAAAATGAATATGAATTTGAATTTGTGTCTGTACCAAGAGTTTTAACCCGGGACTAAGCAACTTTCAGAAAAGATATTTTTTTATGCTTTTATGTTTTGTGTTTATGTGTATTTATGTATTGTGTGTTTTGAAAATAAAACTTGTTTTTTTTTTAAAAAAGTGACTGAATATATCAGCTTCCAATTTTCCTAACCATTTATCATATTGGCTAGTATTTCTGTCCATGGAAGTTTAGTTCCAATTTGTCCACTACTGGTTTAGGCTGTCATCACACACATCTAATTAAATCCCACTGAAATCAAATGGATTTAGGCAGCCTAGCACTGCAAAATTGCAGCTTTGTAATCTGACTGCATCTTTTGTTTTGCAAAACCAATATAGAAATATTGTAAACATTAATGCAATGGGGATTATTGTCTCCAGCCATAAAGCTGCTGTGTAAATAGGATTATTCCTGGCTATGACACACATACCCCCGGTCCAGTGTATTAAAAATGCATTGCCCAGGAACTCACTGTTACAAATAGACTACATTGTAATTCAATACATTAGTGCAGTAGACTTTTTGATTCCTGTATAATTATTATACAATGAAAGCTTCAATCCCCAGCACTGGGGGAGCATTTAAAAATTACAGCGGAGGGAGTATATTACTATCCCTCAAATCTCCTCATTGTAGAGATTGCTTTCAGTTCAGAGAAATAACAAATTATTTGTCTGGCAAATTTCATGTGTTCTCTTAAAATAGTTTAGAAAATATAGGAAGTCATAGATAAGTGTTTTTTAACCATTTATCAGCTTCAAACAGCTACTGCTTTTTAACTGAATTAAAGTACATTTTTTTCATGAAAGTGTTGATCTGAATCTACTTTTATATGTCAATTTTAAAGCACCTATCAGTCACCAGGTTGTCAAAAGAAGATAGGTACTTTAAAAAGAACATTAGTTTGCCCAAAATACATAGATACAAATTTGTATTGAAAATGTTTGTTGATCTAAATGGACATAGATAGAAAAGCAGAATCACATATTTGGAAAGAGCAATTTAAATCATAGTTCCTGGAACCCAAATTCAAGCACCACTACCATCACCACCCCAAAAAAACCACAGAACAGAACAGAATAACAGAGTCAGAAGGGACTTCGGAGCAGAGGTGGTATTCAGCAGGATCTGACCAGTTCTGAAGAACCGGTAGCAGAAATTTTGAGTAGTTCAGTAGTTCTCCACCTCTGACTGGAGATTTTACAGTCTCCTTCCCCTGCCCCACCCACAAAGCCATTCCCACAGAACCATTAATAAAAAAAATTGAATCCCACCACTACCTTGGAGGTCTTCTAGTCCAACACCTTGCTCAAGCAGAAAACTAACCTATATCAGGGGTGTCAAATTCATGTCATCATGGTGGCACATCACGTGATATATCATGACTTTCCCCCCTTCTCTAAACCAGGCATGGGCGTGGCTAGTGCATGATCCATCCAGGCCATGAGCCACGAGAATCCATAGAAGTTGAGAATGGAGTGAATTAAATTGAAATATTGTTTATTGGATTGGAAAAGAGCAATAAAGATGACACCCCTGCCCTATACCATTCCAGACAAATGGCTATCAATCTCTTCTTTAAAAATTCCAGTGATGAAGCATCCACAATTTCTGGTGGCAAGTTGTTCCACTGATTAATTATTCTCACCATCAGGAAACTTATCCTTAGTGCTAGCTTAGTTCCTTCCTTGATTAGTTTCCATCTATTGCTTCTTGTCCTGACTTTAGATGCTTTGGAAAATAAGTTGACCCCTCTTCTTTCTGGAATATTGGAAGACTACTATCATATCTTTCTCTTCATTAAATTAGTGTCTGTAGCTGTTCTGCATGTTTTAGCCTCTGGCTCCATAATCATCTTTATTGCTCTTTTCCAATCCAATAAACAATATTTCAATATAATTCATTCCATTCTCAACTTCTATGGTTAAATTTTCTTTAATAAACAGCTGGAATGTACCTTTCTGTTCTTCATCTGTTATGCATTTATTAACTTTTCATAGCACTCCCTGAGTGGTTTATAAATGTCAACAATCTGGGTCCTCATTTTACCAACTTCGGAAGGATGGAGGGCTGAGTTAACCTGAGCTGTTTGGGATCGAACTAATGGAGATGTGCAAAGTTAGCCTGCAATACTGCATTCTAACCATTCTCCACCACAGTTCAGTTTAAAAACATGGTTCTGCAGTCTTGCTTGGGGTCCACATAACTACAAAGCCAGAGCCATGGGGCTGACTGGCATCCTGAAAGCCTTCCATGCCAACTTTTAATTCACTTTTATGCTGGTTTTTAATACATCCTTGCCTTTTAAATTCTTCTCCACTGTTTTTATGTTCTGATATTTTATCTACACACTGCACAGAGTCCCTCTGGAGAGGAAATGTAGGCTTTTAAAAGTTGATAAATAAATATAAATAAATATCAGTTCTTTCTAACCTTGATCATTGGGTGCAAAGTGGCCTCCTGCTTTTACATATGAAGTGCATGGCCACCACACATGGGAATGTAATCACGATGGGAAGCAAAATTGTATTTGGGCATGCTATAGAGACTGTAGGTTGGTACAGATTGGTAATTCTGCCTCTCTGCATAGACTGAATTGATGTAAAGTATTATTTAAATATCAGACTAGGTTGCCATTATTATCTCTCTGAATAGGAATGGATCTCAAGGTTTTCTGGTAGGAGCTTTTCCATTTTAACTTATTCTTCTAATGGAGGGTGATAAAGACTAAACATTTTATTTTGCTGGGACACTGAATTTAGTAGTGGGATGTTACTAATTCACACTAGTTCTAGAAAACCAGGAGTGCCTAAGAGCAGTCAGCCCTGTCCACTCACTCCCTGCCTTTTCCTGTGCTTTATTTCTGTTTTACTCACCAGCTGAGATGTGGCAATCCGCTTTGCTGCGGGAATCAGCTGGGCTCAAAAACAAGGTCAGTTGTAAAGCTTAACATTGGTGGTTTATGTATGCTGCGCATGCGTGCGAAGCACACTCTCAAAGAACCGGTAGTAAAAAAAAGGGTGAATCTCACCACTGACTGAATTATAGAGTTTTCCGCATATGTAGCATGATTTTAGCCTGCCTTTGCAATTAAAAGGGGAGAAATGATATTCTGAGAACAATCTCTCTTTTACACACACTCCAATAACAAATTTTCAGAACCACTCCATTTACATAATCCTGTTTATGTTCCACCCAGAAAACTAAATTACTTCTATCCCCATTAATCTGTAACTTTCCCTTGCTGTTTCTTTTTATTGCAATTCCCTTTTTCCTTGTATTGTTTTCTTCCTTCCTACTCTTTATTTGAATTATGAAACTGCCAGTCTGTTTCCATGCCATCCAATTTCCCCCATAAATACAGTGGGGCTTATTTAAAAGCAAGATTTCTTACCTTTTCAATATTATCTTTCAATCTCTTTTTTAAGAGTAAATGTCCTAGACTTTTCCAGCCTCGTAAAGGCTCTGACTTATTACCATTTGTTTAACAACTGTTTGAACTTACAGAGGCATTTAAAAAATGACTTACAACCATTATAGCATCCCCATGGTCACATGGTCAAAATTTGGGTTGCCTGGCAACTGGTAGATATTTACAATGCCGACAGTGTTCCAGGGTCATGTGATCATCATTTGCAACCTTTCCAGGTGACTTCTGACAAGCAAAATAAAGGGGGGAGGAGACTGGTTTCACTTAACAACTGTGATTCACTTCACAGCTAAGCGATTCACTTAACAAACTGTGCAAACAAAATCATACAATCGGTGACAATTCATTTAACATTGACTAGCCATGGAAATTTTGATCCCAGTTTTGGTCATAAGTCGAGGACTACCTATATATTCAATAGAATATACATACAGGTAGTCCTTGACATACAACAGTTCATTTAGTGACCATTCAAAGTTATAACAGCACTGAAAAAGTGACTTATGATCATTTTTCACACTTACGACCATTGCAACATCCCTAGGATCAAAATTCAGATGCTTAGCACTTGATTCATATTTATGACCGTTGCTGTGTCCCAACATCAGGTGCTCCCCTTTTGTGACCTCTTGATCAGCAAAGTCAATAGGGAATCCAGATTCACTTAACAACCATGTTACTAATTTAACAAATGCAATAGTTCACTTAACAATTGGGGCAAGAAAACTGGGGCAAAACTCACTTAACAAATGTTTCGCTTAGCAACATAATTTTTGTGCTCAATTGTGGTCATAACTCGAGGACTACCTGTATTTCCATGTTGCCTGATTGCCCTTCCATTTACTTTAAAAAGAGAGAGCTAAAAAGGAAACCTACATGAAACTTACTTGCAAGGAATCAGTGCTAGAGTTACGTAACACAGTTGTTAAGACACAAAAGAAAATTGTACCAGACAGTGATGTGCATGTCAGCTAATGAAGTATGTCTTCCAAATGTCTAACTAGTTGAAGGCCTTTGACAGTAGCAACTCAAAAGCAGATTTTAAGCAGCACTAAGAAAAAAAGTGTTATCGATTCCTGATGATACTATCTGGAACATATCCAGATGAGAATTGCAGGGTTTTTAAAAATAACTTACTATGTCCTTATTTGGTGGCCTTTTCTGAGTACTGCAAAAGCTCGAAAGAAGAAAATACTTATTTAAATAAATAAAGCAAGAGAAGTCTAAAATATAATAAATATTCTCATTTAAACATGAAGCCTTGACTGTGCCTGTTCTATTTATTGTATTGCTTAACCCTGTGCATTAGTTACATTCTAACCAGAGGTGATTTTCAGTAGGTTCTGACCTGTTCTGGAGAACCGGTAGTGAACTGGCAAATATCACCTCTGACTGGCCTTACCCCCATCTATTCTCTGCTTCCCAAGTCCCAGCTGTTCGGCTGGATCTTCTTTTATTGCCCTGAACAGGAGAATGTAGCTAGAAAGCAGGTTAGTGGGGTGGGGAGGGAATGAGATTTTGCAGTAACCTTCCCCTGCCATGCCAACCAAGCCACGCCACACCCACAGAACAAAATTTGAATCCCACCACTGATTCTGACCAGTGGTGGTGATAGAAACATTTATAGAACATGATGGTATTTTAAAAATAATTCCATTGTCACCAAATTCATATGGGATTATCCATATCAACAAGTGTCAACATTAATAAATATATACATCGAAGTAGCTTGAGTATTCACTGCTTGATAATTTAGTTCTAAATTTACCATTGCTCTAAAGGCAATTGCAGACAAAATATTTTAGGAACAAGGAATTTGTCATAATATTTGTAACTTCCTTCCACATGGCTGACTTGTTTAGGTGAGCCAGCCTTCCATACTTTGGGCCCCTCTACATGTCATGACCATGAATGCCCGTTAGTAGAAGTTATACTTCAGAATAGCAGGGAACCCTGGGGTGGAAAATGTTGAGTCAGAGAATTAGCTTCATGGACTTCAAGATTTATTTACTGTCTACACCAGGGATGGGCAAACTACGGCCCGCGGGCCACATCCGGCCCATTGGTCTGTCCAATCCGGCCCGTCCCTGAAAAAAAATAGCTGGGCATGGCGTATTGCCCTGCGCCGCGTGGCCCCCAAAGCTGCAAAACAGTGCGGAGCATTCTCGGGGTAGGAAAGAAAAGAATGTTGCAAAGGCCTCGGCTGGGAGTTCGAAATCACCTTAGAGTGTGACCTCTCCGAAGGTGAGTCCGATCCCCCTTTTTTTTCCAGGGCTTCCAGGCCTAAACTTTGCAAAGGCAAAGTTTGCAGGTGGGAGTGTCTTCCCACCAAGGAGCAGGAAGGGTTCCAGCCGGTGGGCGGGCTGCTTGGAGCGGGTTGCTTGGAGCCACCTAAAGCTAGGCCGCTGCTGGTGGAACCTTGCCCTGCCTTGGTGCCCCATTTCCCAGCTCGGCGGTCCTGCTCGGGTGGCACTTTAAAAGCCCTCCTCCTCGCATATATGCCCGACGAGCCACTCACCACGACGGCGGCTCCCAGCACCCAAGCAATTTCCCAGCAACTTGAGGCTTGCTTTTTCCTCTTGGGCGCTCATGCCTGGCCCTGAGCCGCACAGCGGAGAGGAAACCCGGAGCGCTGCTGGGTCACCTCCTCCAAGAAGCCTGCCTGCCCACCGGGCGGAACCCTTCCCACTCATCCCTCGGGTGTCTGCCTCGTTCCTCTCTCAGTCGCTCTCTCGCTCCTCCACCAGCCCAGGAAGAAACTGCTTCAAAGAATCTGGCAGGGTGGCTTCCTGTCAGCGCAGCTCCTCCGAAGCGCCCGTTCACCCCCACCCCGCCGCCTGCGGTTCAATCCAGTGCTCCGTTCTGCCTGCCTGCCTGCCTGCCTTCATTTCTGGTTGTTTTGGAGTAGCTTCGGCTGAGAAAAAGAGGTGAATAGTTATTATTCTCAGCCAAAGCTGTTCCGAAACAACCAGAAACGAAAGCAGGCAGGCATGCAGGCAGGCAGAACGGAGCACTGGATTGAACCGCGGGCAGTGGGGTGGGGGTGAACGGATGCTTCGGAGGAGCTGCGCTGACAGGAAGCCACCCTGCCGGCTTCTTTGAAGCAGTTTCTTCCTGGGCTGGTGGAGGAGCGAGAGAGCGACTGAGAGAGGAACGAGGCAGATACCCAAGGGATGAGCGGGAAGGGTTCCACCCGGCTGGTGGGCGGGCTGCTTGGAGGAGATGACCCGGCGGCGCTCTGGGTTTCCCCTCCACCATGTGGCTCGGGGCCAGGCACGAGCGCCCAAGAGGAAAAAGCAAGCCGCAAGTTGCTGGGAAGTTGCTCAGGTGCTGGGAGCCGCCGTCGTAATGAGCAGCTCGTCGGGCACGTAATCGAGGAGGAGGACCACTGAGCCGGGAAAACGGGACACCAAGGCAGGGCAAGGCTCCACCAGCAGCGGCCTAGCTTTAGATGGGCTTGGATGCCCCTGAGCGCGATTTGTTGTTTGTTCTCTCCTGGGACTCACATTTGGAAAGCATGGAAAGTAGTAGCAGGAGCAGCTGCGGTGTTACTTTTTCTTATATAATATATATATATATATATATATATATATATATATATATATATATATATATATATATATATATATATATATATAATATAATATAATATAATATAATATAAAGGGCCCATTATAAAATGCAGCAAATTATATATAAGAATATTATATATACATACATACATACATACATACATACATATATATATATATATATATGGCATTCAGCTTTGTTTGGGTATTTTCCCATGTCATAGTAGTGGTGCTTTTAAAGTTGTAGCAACGTTTCAGCAGAATCTCATCTGCCATAATCAGGCTTCTGTATAGTGTTTCTGCTGAAGATTCTGCTGAAATGTTGCTACAACTTTAAAAGCACCACTACCATGACGTGGGAAAATACCCGAACAAAGCTGAATGCCATACATGTAAGTACCCTGGTCTACACTTTCAGGTTCTTTAAAGTGACTAGGAGACTTTTAGAAGGAGATTGTGCATCTAAACTTAACAGTGCAATTTTTGGTGTAACAGTGTCTATTCAGGATTCAGACTGGAATCTTCAGGAAAGACTGGGATCTTTCCATTTCTATTTGGAGATATCAAGAATTACACTGAAACTCTTCACTTTTATTTTTCCTGTTTCTGGTGTGAACTCTCATGCAAGTCTCAAAATCACTTTCTTGATGGTAAAAAACAAATGGGGAGGGGGGGAGGGGGGGAAGAAGGAAGGAAGAGGGGAAGAAAGGAGAGACATAAAGCCAAGCAGATAGAAAGAGAGGGATAGGGAGAAAGAAAAGGAAGGAAGGAAGGAAGGAAGGAAGGAAGGAAGGAAGGAAGGAAGGAAGGAAGGAAGGAAGGAAGGAAGGAAGGAGTGACATAAAGCCAAACAGATAGAAAGAGAGGGAGAGGGGAAGAGAGGGAGAGAGAAATGGAAGGAAGGAAGGAAGGAAGGAAGGAAGGAAGGAAGGAAGGAAGGAAGGAAGGAAGGAAGGAAGGAAGGAAGGAGAGACATAAAGACAGAAAGAAAGAGAGAGAGACAAAGGTAGACAGAAAGTGGAGAGGAAAAGAGGGAGGGAGGAAAGGAGAGACAATCAGACATAAGGAGGAGAGGATAAACAAATGGAAGGAACAAAAGAAAGAAAGAAAGAAAGAAAGAAAGAAAGAAAGAAAGAAAGAAAGAAAGAAAGAAAGAAAGAAAAAGACTTGTAATGACACAAGCTCTTGCAAATCAAACCTTGCTTCCTCCTTGCCAGACATCTGGTAAGCACCCTTTAGAAATGGTGTTTATCAAGCATGTTGTAAGCTCCAGTAATTTGGCAAATCTGCAGCTTTCAGCCTAGGGCTTTTGCGTCATAAGAACCTGCTCTATCACCTAACCTTTTTACTGTGCAACCTGTCAAAAAGAATTTCACCCTTTTTCTCCGTACAAGGGATCAGAGTAGATTTAAAAACAGCACCTAAGCTGACCTTTTCTGCATTTCCTTCCAGCCCGGTGTATCTCAGGGAGAAACCCAGATGTTCTTGGCCAGACAAAAGGTACTGTTTCTGAAATAGTAGCCAACCAAGTTGGAGTCAGGGGGAAAAGGGTGACATCAGAACTTGTTTTGTCTAGTTCATTCCATTACTAGGGAAAGGATGAAAATGTGGAAAAACACAACAAGAAATCTTGGTTAGCAAGCCTTTCCATAGAGCGGAGAGGGCATCCTAACCAAATCAGTGAATTAATTGACCCCCACAAAGTGTCAGCTGGAGAAGGAGAGAGCAAGCCACCAAACAAAGCCAAATCTATTCCCCTCCCCCTCCCGATTATTACAGCACTGATCTTTCGGCTCATAAAGTGCCAGTTCAATAAATTGCATTTAAACTCTTTGGTCACTTTGTAATGGTATATCTGAGGTTATCCCATCTATTAATTATGCAAGAAAAACACATTAATATAATAATTCTGAACTGAATTTATGCTCTCTGGGAATTCATTTGTTCTTTTACAAATGAACTTTGTCCCTAAAAAACACAGATGTGCTTTATTTGCCATGTAGACTATCTTGTTTAATTAGGCCTGATTTCTGAGGACAAGCAAGGATGAATTATTCCGTGTCATTTCCCTCTAGTACCAGAGTTAAGTGAGGCCAGAACTACCATTAGACACTTTTATTTCTGAAAGCTGATTTGGAGGAAATGCATCTATTTGGAGGAAATACATCTATTAAAAAGGCAGGAAAACATTGGTTATGTAGGAGGCACAAATTGACTAGCATGTCCCTAATTTTTTGAGGCAGAAGGACTCTTTGTGGCCTTTTCAGCTTGGTAATTCTATGTTTACATTTCATTTGACACCTTGACTCTAATGGTAACTTTAGAACTGGCAAGTTTGAAATCAACCATAATACTCTTTCCATAAAATGCCCTATTTGGAGATGATGATATTGATCATCCTCATCCTCGTCCTCCTGCCTTCAACAGGTTTTAGGACAGCTGTTGTCCAAGAAGCTGCCTTCTAGGACAATAGCTGATTGATTGCTCAAATCCATTTTCCCACCATCACCCATGGAAAGATGCTAACTTGCTGTCAACAACCTCGAACAATGGAGCAAGGTTATTTGGCATATTATTATATTTTTATTGCAGAGAAGAGGCATTTCTTTCTCAGGTGCCAGAATAATTCATTTGCCTTTTGTGTAATTGGAGGGATTTAATTTGAGGCTCTGCTTCTAGTTACAAAGTGATTTGGGCCAGTCCTCATTATGATTGTTTCTGGTAGTTGTTTCTGTTAAGAGCATTGTTTTCTATATTGCCCTGATTTATTGACTAACATATAATTTGATTGCTTGATTTTTATAAACTGCCTGACTCTCATCAATTCTGGGACATGTTTCAGATATATTAAGGACAACAATTCTGAGAATCCAATTGACCATGATAGTTGAGAATTTTGGAAGTTATCATTCCAATAAATCTAAAAGGCAGAATAGAATAGAATAGAATAGAATAGAATAGAATAGAATAGAATAGAATAGAATAGAATAGAATAGAATAGAATAACAGAGGTGGAAGGGACCTTTTAGGCCTTCTAGTTCAACCTGCTTAGGCAGGAAACCCTACATCACTTCAGACAAATGGCTATCCAATCTCTTCTTTAAAACTTCCAGTGTTGGAACATTCACAACTTCTGGAGGCAAGTTGTTCCACTAATTAATTGTTCTAACTGTCAGGAAAATTCTCCTTAATTCTAAGTTGCTTCTGTCCCTGATTAGTTTCCCATTGCTTCTTGTCCTGTCCTCAAGTGCTTTGGAGAATAGCTTGACTCCCTCTTTGTGGCAGCCCCTGAGATATTGGAACACTGCAAGTCTTTCTTTTCATCAAACTTTCTTTTCATCATACCCAGTTCCTGCAACTGTTCTTCATATGTTTTAGCCCCCAGTCCCCTAATCATCTTAGTTGCTCTTTTCTGCTCAGAAGAATTGGAAAAGTTGTATTTTATCATATAGTATTCTGATAGTTTCTGAAAACAGTTCAAAGACAAGTGATGTAAAATTCCAAATAGAAACCATTGGAGCTTATATGCCTTACTATGGCCAGTTCAGACTCTGATAAAGAAACCAACAAGCCAGTTCCAATTGCTGGCTGAATCACTCCTTGTGGAAACTCAGACAGAAGATATTCTGTCAGGTAATCATGCACACAGTTGCCACTAGTCTTGGAAGATGAGGAGTCTAAGCTGTCATCCCTTCCTGGTTAAGAGCTCACTGTGATGAAAGGAGAGCAGAGCAAAGGCATTCTGCAAGGTTTCTCACAAGAAAGGAAACACATTTCTGAATGAACAACACTAGGGTTGCTTCTGTTTAAGAAGTGCAGCATACTCAAGTTTCTCCATTGGCAGCAATTGTTCATTTAACGAGACTCCATGTGCCTTGAAATCTGATTTGAGCTTCAGTTGCAGGACATGATTTTTCTCCTGAGGGGGGGAGGGGGATCCCTGTCAGCCTTGGAAGCCATATTTTATTTGGAAGCTTCTAGGCTACCACGTTTAATGCCTGGGAATTTGGGAGGAGGGATTTCATAGTGAGGTAGAAGATTAGACTCAACAACATTCTTTCTCAGAGAGTCAAGGACATGTTACCCTGCACCAGGAGAGGAGTATCTAGAGGAAAGTCTCCAGTTAGGAGGTCAATTTGATTGAGCCATGTGATGGACTGATGGGTGCAGGGGATAGATCTGTTTTCAGTAACGTTTATTAGTTTGGAGTTGGTTAGTTGAGGTGTACTAACAGATTGCTAGTTATAATCCAGGAGTCTCCAAACTTGGCAACTTTAGGACTTGTGAACTTCAACTTTCAGAATTCCTCCGCCAGCCATGCTGTCTGGAGAATTCTGGGAGTTGAAGTCCACAAGTCTTAAAGTTGCCAAATTTGGAGACCCATGCTATAATCGGTAACTTTACTGTTCTCTAAAACATCTATGTCAGGACTGTCAAACTCCTAGCCTGCAGGCCGGATGTGTCACATTCTGACCACACTTATACCAGTTTAGTGAAGGGGAAAATAGTCCCAATACATCATGTGACTATGACATGAGTTTGATACCCCTCATCTATGTGCTTTCCTTCAGATATTTCTGAACTCAATTCTCCACAGCCTATTGATAAGGTATGCTGAGGAGAAGTCACATTTGGAGAGACTCCTGTGTGTGCTTGAGAAGCTATGTCATCTCATCAATACATTCCATCTCATAGATACACAAGACATTTTGAAATGTTTATCATTTTATAATTCCTTTCAAATTTACATAGCTTTATTTTAGTGTTGTACATTAAATTTATGGAAGAGTTGTCCACTGTTTATGGCTCAGTATCAGGGGTGGGATTCAACCGGCATTATTACTAGTTTGGTTATTACATTTTGTGTGCGTATGCAGGCTTCGTGCACATGCACACCTGATGTGTGTGTGCACCATGTATAAAACCTTAAGCTGTGCCGCCCGGACAGCTGAAAAGCACTCCATGCAGGTGCGCAGCATTTGAAAAGCTTATTTTTCCCTGCTTTTTCAACCTCAGCTATGCCATGCAAAGCAGCTGAGGTTGAAAAAGCAGGAAATAAAGGACAGGTAAGAGCCCAAGTGGGCCAAACAGCAGCAAACACAGAACCGGTTCGGTGTCTGCTGCTCTTCAGAACTACCGGTCCTATAGTGCTGGGCAGAACTGGTGGCATCCTATCCCTGCTCAGTACCTATATGGCTTGTTTTCCATGTGGCCAGTCCCATGAGACCAAGGCAATGTTTAGAAAAACCATTCTGGAAAGGAAATAAATTATAACAGGAGAGAATATTCGTACTCAGATTTGAATTGTGAGATCTCTGAGCTTGGCTGTTTTCTTGCAATCATTTCATTTCCCATATAGATAATATTATCAGTGCTAGCTCTGAACATGTTAGCTAGTTGGGTAATGAAAATGCAAGAAAATAACAAAGTACTGTCCTACACTGAAATCATAAGCGCTTTGAGAAGGTAAAAAAGGAACATTTGTTTGTGTGTGTGTGTGTGTGTGTGTGTGTGTGTGTGTGTGTTAGTTAGTTATGTTTCTTTCCATTTTCCATTTCTCCTTTCCATTCTAGAACACTCAAGGTGACTAACAGTTAAAATAAGATGCAAAATTGGGGAATGGTTTTAAAATGCGCGAACAATAGTTAAGTGAAAAGACATTCGGATGACTTCCTTCCTTCCTTCCTTTCATTATCTTTTTCCTTCACTGTCAGAAGTTCAGGCTCAGTTCAGGTTTGGGAAAATAGAAATGATCACAGAGAGCCAATAAGAGATCCTCATTCAATCCAATAATGGCTTTTAACAATTAATTTTTGTTGATTTCTCCTTTTTTCCTTTTTAATTCCTCCTCCTCAATTATTCATAATGAAGCCACAACAGACATCTGTTTTGTATAGTATCAAAGCGTTGGTAACAAAATATCAATAGATAACTTGAAGGAAATAATTTCTAATCTTTCCCAAGCAATTATTATGCATAACCTTGATAAATTAAACTTTCAATTATTATGCATAACCCTGATAAATTAAACTTTCAAATTCAGAAAACGCTAGGCCCAGCCATGCTTTGGAGTAACATCAAATGATTTCATTCTTCCCAGGTGCTGCTTAAAATACATCTGGGAAAATAAATGGAGAAACAGATGCTCCTTAATAAGGAGCCAGTCTTTCTCTTGGCCATCTGCTGAACAAGCATCTGTCAGCTGACTCTGGATCACCCTGGCCCAGAAACCTATTTCATTCCTTTGAAAGTCACACTGTAAAAGAGAGTGCAGGGGTTCTCGATATATCGAGACTAGTTAGGATTAAGAAAGGATTATGGCTGATCAGAAGCAGAGCCTTCATTGGGCTTGCAAAAAAATTTCACAATGATACAGAGACACAACCAGGACTGGGCTGCTGGGGTATCGCAGGGGTTCGGGAGAGCCCCTAGCTAAGATTCTGTGCAGTTCGGAGATCCCCCAAATCCCACTCCTGGCTGTCCCTGCTCACTCCTCCCCTCCCAAGAGTCCCCACCCGGCCTGTTTTGGATGCAGGTAAGTGCAGGACGCACGCAGAGGCTCGGGGAGAGGGAAAAACAGGTCTCCTGGAAGTTTGGAAAGGCCAGAAATGGGCCAGTTTCCAACTTCCAGAAAGCCTCCAGAGCCTGGGGAGGCTGTTTTTGCCCTCCTAGAGGCTTGGAGAAAGCTTCTGGAGCCTGGGGAAGGCAAAAACCACCATCCCGCCATGGTGCAGGAAGCTGACTAGGCCACACACACCACACTTACCCAGCAACCAGGCAGAGAACCCATTGCTAAAATTTTTGAAGTCCACCCCTGGACACAACAGACCAAACTAACCATGTACAAGCTACACAAGTGCTTTAATTAATATGTACTTTGAAGAAAAGCCAAAGAGATGAGTAAGCTAATGACTTAGCTGACTTCCCTTGGCCCAAAGGACAGGAGGCCATGGATGTTCCCACTATGTCTCCAACAGTAATAAAACAAGGAGAGGGTCAAAGGTCTTTAAAAAGCTTGATCAGTCTCATTGTTTCAGAATTTTTCAATGTTTTGGTCTTTTTTCCCCACATAGCCTTTTGGAAAGCATATAATAATTTTTAAAAACTCAATTTCTATGCTTTTTAAAAAGAAACAAAATTAAGAATTTTGGCCTTATTGCTCAGACTTCTCTGGGAGATTTTAATTGATGTAAGGAGACCTTTTTGGTAAATCTCTCTGAATACCATCTCTTGTAGCCTCAATTAAGTGTTAGTGGTAGGTTAAGTAAATAAGCCCTATTGTACTGTCTTCTAAAATTGTGTGTTCCGAACTAGCAGGCTCGTAAGCCTGCAAACCTGACTGGTCTTTTCCACAGCAGGCTCGTAAGCCTGCAAGTTTGATTGTTCCATTAACAGCAGGTCGTGATTGGTCGTTCAAGGCTGATCCGATTGGCTAGTTAACGGGCTGCCGCGATTGGACTCTCCAAGCGCGGCAAACTTAAATCATTGGACACTTTGACAGCAGCCAGCTCTATAAAAAGGGCTGCTGCTGCCATACCTTTTTCAGCTCTGTTCCTGAAGTCACTAATAAAGAGTTTGGAATCACTATCCAATGTCTCGTCTCCGTTCTTGCGCCTACCCTCCGAGATAGAACAATGGCGACGAGGATGGGATGCGGAGACGATAAAAGCTAATACGGAACGATAAGAGCTGACTGAACACTCGCAAAGTAGTGACAGAGCACGTGGCTGACAATGCGCAGAGATGGCAGAATGACCAGCAGCGCGATACCACCCGCTCCATTTGACCCAGCAAACGAAGACTGGGATTCCTACAAGGACAGGTTCCAAATGTTCTTGGAGACCAACAACCTGAAGGATGCCACGCCCAGCAAGAAATGTGTGGTGTTCCTAACGCACTGTGGACCCGCCGTTTTTAAAATGGCAAAGGCACTAGCGAAACCAGCTGAAGTCAATACTATGGACTGGGACACCCTCGCTCCCATTCTCCGGACTCATTACAGCCCAGCAGTCCCAACCCTCATCAGAAGACACGAGTTTTACCAGAGGGACCAACAGGAAAGTGAAAGCATTGGGGACTTTGCAGCGGATCTGAGGAATCTGGGAGGTCTATGTGGCTTTGCAAATCTGGAAGAAGCCATGAGAGATCGTATTGTCCTAGGTCTAAGAGAACTCACCGTTCAAAGCAAGATTATGGCAAAGGGAGACATCACCCTCGCAGATGCCATAGCGGATGCTACTGCAGCAGAAGCAACCAGGAAGTCAGCAGCCTGAATGCACCGAGCGAATGGAACAAACCGCCAACCCCCCAGCGACATCGCAATGCCCTCAGAGAGACACACATCAACAGTCCACCACGAAGACATCAAATCCTCATCAGAAAGTGAAGTGGAAGATTCAGATTCAGATCAGAGCAAGACCAGCGAGGTCGTAGAACCAGTTTTCAATGTGCTGGATGCAGAGAAAACCACCCTCGAGCAGACTGCAGATTCTTAGATGCCATCTGTCATTCCTGTGATAAAAGGGGCCACATCGCCAAGGTCTGCAGAAGCAAACGAGGATCTAGCCCCAAGAGGAATGAAGCAAATTTCCGGCAGACAACAGACAACCACCCATCAAACCGGGACCGCCCTAACCACCAGTGGAACCAGTACAACAGAAACCGAACATCTGCTACCTCTACCAGACAAGAGGAGGCACATCAAACCATCACCATCGGCCATGCCTCATCAGTGGATGCGAAAAAAAATCTGGATAAAGTTCACCATTGAAGACAGACTGTGCATCATGGAAGTCGACTCTGGGTCTTCCTTTTCCATGGTCTCCTGGAAAACTCTCAAGCAACTGATCCCTGACATCCGCTGCCAGGACCTCAGCCCCCAGAGACTTATATTAAAAGACTACCAAGGCAATTGAATCCCGGTTGCTGGTTCTAGTCACGTCCAGGTCTCATTTAAAGACCACTCCGCAACTCTACCTCTCACCATCATTGACAGAGACCGACCCAGTTTATTGGGATTACAGTGGTTCTCACCATTAGGAATCGAATTAGCAGGCATCAACCAGACCATAAGCGAAGACTGGGAGGCGGCCCTCATCTGGGACTTTCAAGAAGTCTTCTCTGAGCAATTAGGCAAGTACAAGGAGTCCCCCATTTCATTTAATCTCTGCCCTGACATCGCACCCGTCCGTCTAAAGCCACGCCGAGTACCATTTGCTCTCAAACCAGAAATTGACGAGCAATTGGACAAATTAATAGCACAGGGTGTGTTAGAACCCATCGACCATGCCCGATGGGAGACCCCAATTGTAACCCCCATAAAACCTGACAGATCTTTGAGAATCTGTGGGGATTACAAGGCCACCCTGAATCACACGGTTCAACAGAGCGCATATCCTGTACCCATGGTCCAGCACCTTCTTCACTCGCTTGGGGGCGGAAAAGTATTCACGAAGCTTGACCTAGCCCAAGCGTATCAGCAGCTGCCAGTAGACGCAAAGACAGCAGAAGCCCAAAGCATAGTCATGCACAGGAGTGCGTTCAAATGTAATCGACTCCAATTCGGAGTAAGCGTAGCACCGGGCATTTTCCAAAGCTTGATGGAAAGGTTGCTGCAAGGCATAAAAGGAGTTGTACCTTATTTCGATGATGTATTGATAGCTGCCCCAACACGAAATCAATTAGAAAAACGCCTAAGAACTGTCCTGCAAAAATTCCAAGATGCAGGACTCAAAGTAAAAAAGGAAAAGTGCCAGTTATGCACTGAGAGGGTTGAATTTCTTGGTTACCTTCTTGACAAACAAGGTATTCACCCGACCGAAAGGAAATTGGCAGCTATTAAAAACGCTCTAAGACCTAGAAACAAGACAGACCTCCAAGCCTTCCTGGGTCTTATTAACTTTTATAACATCTTCCTACCCCAGAAGGCGACTGTTGCTGAACCCCTGCATAGGCTCCTCGACAAGAAAGCTTCCTGGTTTTGGGGACGTTGAGAGGAGCAAGCTTTCCAGCAAGTCAAAGATCTTTTAACATCAGATGCAGTGTTAATCCAATATAACGAGACACTACCCTTGACTGTGACTTGTGATGCTTCACCTTTTGGAGTAGGAGCTATACTGAGCCACGTTCTACCAAATGGTACAGAGACACCTATTGCATTCTTTTCTAGAACCTTGTCTAAAACTGAAATAAACTATAGTCAATTAGATAAAGGAGCCCTTGCTATTGTATCCGCCATTAAAAGGTTCCATGAATACGTGTATGGAAGATCATTTTCTATAATAACAGACCACAAGCCGTTGCTTGGCATTTTGGCAGGGGATAAACCAACTCCCCATATTCTATCGCCAAGAATGACACGATGGTCAGAGTTCTTAACCGCCTATGACTACTTGTTAACACATCGCCCGGGAAAAGCCATTCCCCATGCTGACTCCTTAAGCCATTCGCCATTGCCTGATTTCCTAGACGATCCAGCTCCTACGGTATCCATGCTACAAATTGAAATGCTTCCCTCACCTCCACTAACTGCACAAGACATCACGTTGGAAACAAAAAAAGACCCTTGTTTATCGCGGGTCCTAAGCTGGGTGGAGAGGGGATGGCCAGAAATCGAACCCAACGACAAGTTCAAACCCTTCAAAAACAGACAAACAGAACTGTTTTCCCAAAAAGGGTGCGTATTGTGGGGAGACCGAGTAGCCATTCCTGAAAAGCTACAACACAGAGTTCTGAAAGTGCTACACGATGGACACCCAGGCATCGTATGGATGAAAGCACTGGCAAGGAGCTATGCCTGGTGGCCAGGTATGGACAAAAAAATCTAAGCCTGGGTTGTCACCTGTAGCAAATGCCAAGAATCACGTTCGGCTCCACCAAAAGGACCACCAATGGAATGGGAAACGCCCAGGGATCCATGGTCCCATATCCACATTGATTTTGCGGGACCTACAAAAGGGCATACCTTCCTAATAACAGTGGACACATACTCAAATTGACTCGAGGTGAACAAGATGAAGACCACCACCAAAAAACTAAACAGACTGTTTGCAACGCATGGGTTTCCAGATGTCTTGGTTTCCACAGTTTACCGCCCTGGCATTTGAACAATACCTAGCAGACCAGGGGATACACCATGCCTTGACATCACCTGCTCACCCGGCAGCCAATGGCAGGGCTGAACGAATGGTTCAGTTCACTAAAACAACCCTGCACAAAATGGACCAAGGAAACATCCACGACAGAGTCGCCAGGATGCTCCTCCTCCAACATATTACACCGAGCAGCACCACAAACAAAAGCCCAGCTGAACTCCTGATGGGCAGGAAACTTAGGTTGCACCTAGACCGAATACACCATACATACACCCCAGAAAAGCCTCTGGGTTCCAGCAGCAAACATCGCATGTTTAAGGTAGGAGACCTCGTATTCGCAAAGAACTTTACAGGTGACCCTTTGTGGGTCCCTGCTAAAATAACACAGGTTACAGGTCCCCATTCCTACCAATTAGAAACCACAGATGGAAGATTGTGGAAAAGCCACATCGACCAGCTGCGTTCCAGGCTGACAACTACCCCCTCCACAAATTCTGAACTCGGAACCAGAGGGGGAAGGGAAGCCGAGGATTTTGAAAACGAACCATGCAAACCCACAGACCGAACAAGCAAGCCCAGCATACTTACCTGCTGAAGAGGAGCTGTGGCAGTTGGTCATTTCTCCAGGCAATAGCAGCCAAGCGGGGTCAGGGAGTCCAGAAAATCCAGACGACAGAAACATTGAGGGTATCCCTGAGTCACCTCCAGGGTTGCCCAGCAGTGAAGCCAGGTCACCGTTAAACGACCCACCAGAACCAAAATCTGAGCAAATGCAGGTTGAACAATGCAAATCAGGTAGACAGGTACAAAGACCTGCCTACCTGTGAATACATCACCCCACCCTTTAGGCAAAACCTAGAGGGGAGGGGTGTTCCAAACTAGCAGGCTCGTAAGCCTGCAAACCTGATTGGTCTTTTCCACAGCAGGCTCGTAAGCCTGCAAGTTTGATTGATCCGTTAACAGCGGGTCGCAATTGGTTGTTCAAGGCTGATCCGATTGGCTAGTTAACAGGCTGCCGCGATTGGACGCTCCAAGCGCGGCAAACTTAAACCATTGGATGCTTTGACAGCAGCCAGCTCTATAAAAAGGGCTGCTGCTGCCATACCTTTTTCAGCTCTGTTCCTGAAGTCACTAATAAAGAGTTTGGAGTCACTATCCGATGTCTCGTCTCCGTTCTTGCACCTACCCTTTGAGATAGAACATTGTGCCTATAAATTGCAGCACAAGAAGTAAATCCTATTTAATTTAGTGAAATTTATAAGGGTAAGACTGCAAATAAACACCTGAGTTGCAGGTCAGTATTTATGTGCCAAAATAATCAGGAAAGCTCAGAATAAGACGGAAAGCTTTTGATGACTTTATTATTTCATTCTCTTTAACTTGACAAGCTGGGGGGGGGGGATTGAAATATATGTACGTGCATATAATTGAACACAAAAAGAGAAAAATGGGGACCATTCTAAGCAAAATGCAGTATATATACATAATTGCAACAACCCAGTTGTTAATTTTGTTTGCGTGTTACTCTCAGACTTTTAGGAGTGCTATATTGGATACTTTGAGTGCTTAAAAATTGGTGAAGCTCCCTTGCTATACAGATAGTCTTTAACTTACGACTGTTCATTTAGCTGTTCATTCAGAGTTATAACAGGAATGAAAAAAATGACTTATTATTGCAGCATTCACATGATCAAAATTCAGACACTTGGAAACTGGCATTTGCTTACAATGGTTTCAGCATCCAGGGTCATGTGATTGTCAGTTGTGACCTTCCCAGCTAGTTTCTCAGAAGCAAAGTCAATGCGGGAAACTGGATTTACTTAACGACTGATTGATTCATTTAACAACTGTGGTAATTTGTTCAACAATTGTGGCAAAAAGATTGTAATATCAGTCATGACACACTTATCAATCATTTTCCTTAGCAATGGAAATTTTAATCCTAATCATGGTTGTAAATCAAGGATTACATATAAATCTTTATAATTTGTTAAAGAATTAGAACCAAGGGAAACTATTATCTGAGCATCGCCAAGATAGCTTGTTGGAAGGAGCATCTGGTTGTGGTTGTTGCAGGATTGCAAATGGTCACCCATGCAACTGATATAACTTTCAATTCAGTAAAGATTAGGTGATTTTTGAGAATTTCAGCTGGTCTAACAATGCAGGAACAAGGAAGTTGTCATATTCTAGTTGTTGTTGAAGTATAATTTCCAGATATTTTGATTTTCCTGCAAGGAGACTAGTTCTCAACCTCAGCAGTAAGACTAGCTTTCCAATGTGAGTCACATCAGATTTCAGTGTGTCGCTATTATTTATCAGACACTACAATCTTTGCTGCATATTCTTTAAGGTAAACAAATAAGTTGAGTCACCAGCTCATGACACTATGCAATCCTCAAACTTTGGGGATCTATTTGATCCATTGTGAAGACTTCTTCATATTCTATTCAATGAAGCATCTGAAAATGAATTAATCTTTACATAAAGAGATTAGAATGTTTAGAAGTAATCAGTCACACTACAACAACACATAGTATACTTTGGATACCCACAAAAAAGTATGAAACAAATTTGCTTGTGAAATTATGATAACTAATCTACATGTATCAGCTTTATAATATGGGTGATATGTCACATGTTATCTTTTCAAACTTTCTTCTGATTCCAAGTTAGCCAGCATATTGTTTGTGTAACTTTTCATTTGTTTTTAAGACGATCTTCAGTACGAATGAATAACTGAAGTGATTTTTAAAGACAAGTTCTTAACCATCCTCTTAGAGATATAATCAAAATCTCTGTATATGTATTCACAGGTTTCAAGCATTTTTATTATTCAATGTAATCAGGGGCTGTAGAGAGTTTTAAAGGATTTCTTCAGAAATAGATGGCAACTGCATGACATGTTATAGATGGTTAATATTATGGGTATATCAATAAAATACTGTAGAAATGGCTTTGAACAATAACAACAAGGAACTACTGATTGTGCAGCCTCTTTAACAATCAGTTAGCATTGATTAAAAATGTATTCAACAGGCAGAAATAATTTCCTTAAAGTACTTTTACCTCAGTATAAATTCAAAAGTGCCATTGTATCTGCTCTTTGCACAAACTGAATCAAGTGGGCAATGGAATGTCATATCTGGTTCTGATTTTACTGCCACAACTGATGATGGTGATGATGATGATGATGATACGGTAATCCCATGGCTAAAATAAGTTCTAATCCTTTTATTATTATTTTTCAAAAAGGGAATATTGCTGTTTTTAAAAGAAAATCAGTGGAAAGCAGCCTTCCTTACTCCAAATGATGCTGTTACACATGACCTCTCAACCTCAGCCCACTCATGATTACCTCTGGTTCATTTAAAAAAAGAAAACCAGAGGAGCACTGCTAGCTATGATCAAGATACTGCATCTTGTTTCTATAGAAACCAGAGAAATGTCTCTAGGAAGACTACAAACAAGATTTGAAGGCTATAACCCTTTATAATTGATTGGAGAGCCACCGCCAAGTATGTACTGAACAGTCAACCTATAGCCTTCTCAATGTCTTGCACTGGAATTGACAGACAACATGGCTGAAACAGCTGGGAATTTTGAGAGTTGTAGTCCAAGATGTTCGGGAGTTTTAGGGAAGCCTGATATAGACAGCATTGAACTAGAACATGTTTCCATATCTCAGTAAATTCCAAATAGTTGGGCTTCAAGAATTGTCAGCCACCTCCATGCTTTCTAGGCAGTTCTGGGAGTTGAAGTCCACTCATTTGGAAACATTCATTTGAGCATATAGAATGTAGCACACCCATCCACTGGGGGTGGGGGGTGGAGGACATGATGATAATATGACAAATGACAAAAAACATTCCACTTCAAATCAGAAATTCATTATCCACCTGAGTTTTTTATTTAAGATAAATAAAGATCCAGTGAAGAAACAGTACAGACTATCTCTTCAAGGTTAGTTTAACTAACTCTTTAAGTGCACATTTTTTTAACGTCATGGGATTGTCGTTACTATTTTTCCTCCTCTCTTATTGAACGATCCTATGACCATTTTTTTCAATGGGAGTGTCACAACAGGAAACGACTTTTTCCGGATTATTTTAAAAAAATGAAATCTAATAAATTGACTGTGAACATGTATCAGCGGCTTCCTTAAGATTGGTATAAAAGATACAGAGGGACACTTTTATAGGTAGAATCAAATGAAAAGCAGAATGTCTAAAAGAAGCTAGATTATCAAAAACTGAAACAATATTTGAACAGGGGATATTGGTAGAAGGACTGTTCCAATCCTCCTTTAACATATAAATAGATAAATCAGTTCTAAGGTGCCGTTTAAATTCCAAAGATCTACATGTATTAGCCTGCCAGTTTACTAAAACCAGCCAGAGATATTTCTTTCACACTCTATTATAAGTTGCATTTGAAAAGGATCTGTGAAAGATCCTTGTAAAGGATCATTTCTGTGTTTCAGAGTTTTTGCTCTAATAATAACCCAGGGACAAACTTAATTTTTCTGAATATTTGCTTTAGAAATCTCAGCTGTTGTGACTGAACTGTTCTCTATGACCATAATTGTGATTAGAACTCCCCTTGCTAAACAAGATTATTAAGTGACTCATAACTGATTTTTTTTAACTTTTGTGCCATGGTTGTTAAGTGTCTATGGAAATTCTCAGTCATCCAGGTCATGGTTGTCCCAAAGGTGTTTTTTTCAAGTGGGTTCTTGTCTTCAAAGAAAAACCAGAAAGTCCAGTTGCCTCTTGAAAAAGCACCTTTGGGACATGTTTGTTAAGCAAATCATTGCAGTTGTTAAGAAAATCATGCACGTGATAAGCAACTCTAGCTTCCCCCTTTGATTTTGCTTGTTGGAAGCCAACTGGGAAAATCAAAAATGATGATCACATGATCTTGTAAATACACGCTGGTGCCAAGCATCCAAATTTTGATCACATGAATATGGGGATGCTACAACAGTCATATGTGTGAGGACTGGTTGTAAGACACTTTTTTTCAATGCCATTGTAACTTCAAATGATTGCTAAATGAATGGTCGTAAATCAGGGAATACCTGTAGTTTGCCTTTAATTGTCCTCAGGTTACCTTCAGCATTTTGTAAAAAATCTGATCACATTAAAAATAATAATCCTGAATGTAGGGAGGATAATTGTGCCAAGAAGATGGAACAGAAATCCCACTAAGGCTCAGTCGAACTGCAATATGATTCCAACTATGCAAATTTAGCAAAATGAATCAGTGTAAGATCAAAGAGATCATGTAGCTTGTATGAGAAAGTATTCAAAAATTAATTGTTGGCCTTTAAGGATTATGATGTACTAATGCTTAGTTCTTCAATTTCTACACAGAATTTTATATTCAGTTCCGAGTAGTGGTGTTTTTTTTAAAATTTACATTGCAAGTTGTAATCTTGTTGACATGATCTATGAGCAATTCACATCATAGTTCCATTATATAGCCCACTGTATTTAGATGCTTGTTATTTATTATTCAGTCATCAGATTTCTATGCACTCCCCATCTCATCAAAGGCAACTCTGGGCAGTGCACAACAATCCAATACAACATATTAAAATATATATAAACCCACATATAAAAACAATTGTATAAATATAGAAAAATCAGTATTAAAAATTACATTTTACTCAAATTGAAATATGCAAACCCAGGCATGAAGAGACTGTGTGTATCTCAGTAGTGGAGCCATCTGAATATGTGTCTGGTTCTATGGACTCTCCAGGCCTGATGACATAATCAGATCCTGAGAGACTTCTCAAATATTAAAGAGGGTGGAGATAAGCTAACTTTGGTCGAAGTAATATGGTTCCACAAGGTAGATGCCACAATAGAGAAGGCTTCTAAAATTGTGAATTTCAGGATTGCCTTAAGCTGCTATTTTAAACATTGGTAGCTTTGTGCAATTGTATAAGAGCTGTAGTGGCGCAGTGGTTAGAATGCAGTACTGCAGGCTACTTCTGCTGACTGCCAGCTGACTGAAGATCAACAGTTCGATTCTCACCAGCTGAAGATTGACTGAGCCTTACGTCTTTCTGAGGTCAATAAAATGAGAAACCAAATTGTTCAGGCAATAGGCTGACTTTGTAAACCGCTTAGAGTGGGCTGTAAAGCACTGTGAAGCAGGATATAAATCTAGGTGCTATTGCTATTAGTGTTTGATGTTTTCCTTAGGAAAAAAAAAGATAAAACCAGGTCACTGTAAAATGTATACAAGGATACAAAATATGGTTTTAAATAAAAATGCTACAATCAAAAAGGTCTTATTTTACATTGCTTAAAATTCATCTAAAGGTAGAGATTGAAAATTGCAAAAAATTACCCATCAATCTAAAAATGTTGCCAAATGTGGTTATATTTTCTTTTTTTTCAATCCAAGCCATATTTAATTGAAAGCAAATTCATTGGGTTCAACAAATGTACTTTGTATCAGTTTTTCTTTCTTTTCAGATTTCATTTTCTCTTTGACCACCTTGCCGAAATTGTGCTTGTTTCCTTCTAAAATGATTCATTGCTTTTTATGAGGTCATTATGGCACAATGTAGCTTCAAATAATATTTCATCTCTTCAGTTGGGAGTGCAATACCATATATGGTATGTGTGTGTCTCACAGGATAGATTATAATTTTATCTTGGCAACATAAAAAGTGCTCTGTTCTTTGATTAATATGATTAATATTCCTGTCCCTAAGTTTCACTGTCTAGGAAGCTTTGGAATTCAAGGTAAGTAAGAGAAAGAATTATTTATTAGCTCCTTATGTTCAGCAGGCAATTATCTCAAGGGAGTTTCCCTATAGCAGGATTGTCCTAGTTATGATTTATAGCCCATGAAGTCTCCTTTTTATGCTTCCAGTAGTCAAGCAAATAATAAGGTATCCTTGTAGGCTTCTTGTGAAGGATCCATGGGTGCCTTCAAAATATAGCCCTGTCCAGCTTAGTTTTCACTAACCGTTTGTTCTTGGTAGCCCCACACAAGTTGCAGAATCAGAACTGGTGAACTTATAGTAGGCTAACATATATTTACAGTAGGAAATTATTTGTTTTAGCAAAACATAAGTTGGTCAAGACTAATGCCTACTATGTTTTAAAATCTAAGTGGTCCTCAATTTACAAAAATCCATTTAATGACCACTTGAAGTTACAGGATTTAGAGGTGTATGAGGATGTAAAGTTACCATTAGGTGAGCTTGCAATAGGTTGCAAATGGGTGTATAAGATAAAGACTGGTGTGGACAGGACCATTACCCACAAAGCAAGATTAGTTGCTCGAGAATTTGCTCAGTCAGATAAGGACTATGATGAAATGACTATTTCAGCATCTCCACAATCATGTGATTACATTCGGATGTTTGACAACTGACTCACATTTATGATGGTTGCAGGGTCCTGGAGTCATGTTATCCCATTTTGCAAATTTCTAACAAGCAAAGTCAATGGGGAAATCAGATTCACTTAATAAACATGTTGTTGTACAATGGAGCAAAACTCACTTAATAGTAGCTCCCTCCCGGTCTACCTGGGCTGGTTGAGCTGCCGCTTCCGTTGTTCCCACCGGGTCTTTCCGGGCTGGTTGAACTTGTTTGGCTGCTCCTTCCAGGTGAAGATTCTGGGGTTTCGTGTCCCATGGGTCCTGCGTCTACAGGTGAGTAGCATCAGTTTATCTGTGGTTTGTTTATTCTAGGTGGGGGGTGTTCTATTTGTGTCAGTTGGTTCCCTTCAGTTCTTTCTTTCTCACTTGCCGATTCCCTCCCCCTTCTAGCTTCTTGCTCTGGTGTTTGGTTGTTGGTGACAGCTATCCTTGATCTGAGCTGGTTGATGTGTCGTTTCCAGCTTTTTCTGTCACTTGTCTCTAATCGGTATGATAAGGGACCGGTTATCTGGGTGATTGTTGCTGGTACCCAGAGTGGTTCTCCTGATAGGTTTTTCGCATATACTGCGTCCCCTATTTTAAATGTTCTGTGTTTGCTTGAGAAACCTGGGGGTTTGTCCGGGTTGTATGTTGGATGCATTCTATCTCGGGTTGATCGCAGTTTCCTACCCATCATAAGTTCTGCTTCTTAAGGGTTCATAAGGGCTTCTGTTTGTGGTTGCTCTAGGTGTGATATGTTGGAGGAGGAGCATTTTATTAATTTTGTCCTGTATATTGGCTGCTTCTATTTTTTGGATGGCCTTCTTTGTGTATTGGACCATGCGTTCCGCTCATCCGTTCGCCGCTGGATTTGATGGTGCAATTAATGCATGGTGTATTCCTTGGCCTGCAAGAAATTGCTCAAATGCTAGGGCGGTAAATTGGGGCCCGTTGTCCGATACTATTACATCTGGCAGGCCGTGCGTGACAAACAGCTTGCTCAGTTTTTTGATTACCGCCTCTGTTGTGGTGGATTTCATGGTGCTTACCTCCAGCCAGTTGGAGTAAGCATCCACTGTGATAAGGTACATGTGTCCCTTGGTTGGCCCCGTGAAGTCTATGTGAATCCTAAACCACGGCCCTCTGGGTGTTTCCCATTCTTGGGTTGGGGCTGCAGGAGGGTTAGGTCTGGATTCTTGGCATTGTTTGCATTTGGCCACCCAGGTTTCAATCTGTTTGTCCAATCCTGGCCACCATGCGTAGCTTCTGGCCAGGCTTTTCATTTTGACCATCCCTGGGTGCCCCTCGTGCAACATCCCCAATACCCTTTCCTGTAGTGTTTCCGGAATTACCACTCTGTCCCCCCAAAGTATGCAGCCCTTCTTGGTAAAGAGTTCAGTTTGTCTGTTTCGGAAGGGTCTGAATAGTTCGTCCTTGTCCCCTTCCGGCCACCCCTTTCCAACCCAGCTCAAGACTCGTGCCATCCGCTTGTCTTTATTTGTTTCTCTGGCAATGTCTGGTGCGGTCACAAGCGGGTTGGATATTGTCTCTATTTGGAGTACCTCCGTTGTGGGTGCTGGGTCATCTTCCTGGTCAGGTAGGGGTGAGTGGCTCAGGGCGTCTGCGTGGGCAATGTCCTTGCCGGGTCGGTGTATCAGCTGGTAATTGTATGCTGCTAGGAATTCGGACCACCTTGTCATTCTTGGCGATAGAATGTTCGGTGTGGCCCTGTTTCCCACCAGGATTCCTAGCAGCGGTTTGTGGTCCATGATGATTGTAAAAGTCCTACTGTTAAGGTATTCGTGAAATTTTTTGACACCGGCGACGACTGCTAGGGCCTCTTTGTTGAGCTGGCTGTAGTTCCATTCTGGCTTTGAAAGTTCCTTGACAAGAAAGCAATGGGTGCTTCCCTCCCGTCTGGTAGCTGGTGGCTGAGGATGGCGCCGATCCCAAATGGCGACACATCGCAAGTTATTGTTAATGGCAGGGTCTCGCTGTACTGGATTAGTATCGCATCGGATGTTAGCAAGTTCTTTGTGTTGTTGAAGGCACTCTCCTCCCATGCTCCCCAGGTCCAGGTGGCTGCTTTATTTAACAGTCTATGCAGCGGTTCCGCCACGGTCACCTTTTGAGGTAGGAAGACATTGTAAAAGTTTAACAGTCCCAAGAAAGCCTGTAATTCCATTTTGTTTTTGGGGTGAAGTGCTTCCCTTATGGCTCTCAGTTTCTTTTCTGTGGGGTGGATCCCTTGTTTGTCTAGGAGGTACCCTAGAAATTCGACCCTCTCAGTCCGTAGTTGGCACTTCCCTTTCTTGACTTTAAATCCCGTGTCTCTGAATTTCTGCAGTACCTCCCTCAACCTGACTTCTAGTTGTTTTTCGTTTTTCATGGCCACCAAGATATTGTTAAAGTAGGGCACAACCCCATCTATGCCCTGGAGGAGTCTTTCCATAAGGCTTTGGAAGACCCCGGGTGCCACGCTAACTCCAAATTGGAGTCGGTTGCAGCGGAAAGCCCCTCGGTATGTTACAATGGTTTGGGCTTCTGCTGTTGTGGCGTCAACCAGCAGCTGCTGGTAGGCTTGTGCCAGGTTGAGCTTTGCGAAAATTCGGCCTCCCCCCAGTGAGTCCAAAAGATGCTGGACTACTGGGACGGGGTATGTGCTTTGTTGGAGCGCAAGGTTTAGGGTGGCCTTGTTGTCACCACAAATTCTCACAGACCCATCTGGCTTGATGGGGGTGACAATTGGGGTTTCCCACCGAGCATGATCGATTGGTTCCAGCACCCCTTGCACGATGAGCTTATCAAGCTGCTCATCGATCTTGGGCTTGAGTGCAAACGGCACTCGCCTGGGCTTAAGGCGGATTGGCGCGATGTTCGAGTCCATATTAAAAGAGATAGGGGACCCCTGGTACTTGCCTAGGCTGTCATCGAAGACTTCCCAGAAGTTCCTCATGAGTGCCGCTTCCCAGTCCGCCTCTCTGATGTGGTGTATTCCAGTTACTTCGATTCCCAGGGGTACGAAACCACTGTAGTCCCAATAGGCTTGGGCGATCTCAGTCGAAGATCATCAGGGGTAGCACTTCTGTGTGGCCCTTGAAGGTGACCTTAAAGTGGCCTCTGCCACAGGGATTCCGTTCCCCTGATAGTCTTTGAGTGTTAGTGTTTGGTCCTCCAGTTCGTGGTGGCGGATGGTGGAAACCAGGCGCTTGAGTGTGCACCAGGAGACCATTGAGAGGAAGGACCCGGAGTCCACCTCCATGTCGCATGGCTGATCTTCTATTCCCACCGTCACATATACTTTTCTGGCGTCGCTGGTGGAGGAGTGGCCAATGACGATGGTCTGGTGTGTTTCCTCCCCTTGTCTTGTCTCCCGGAGTCGCCTGTTCCGACCTTCTCGGCTCCAGCAGTTCTCCGTCCAGTGATCACGGTTTCTGATGGGGGTGCTTTCTCTCCGTCAGAGGCTGCCGTCTCATTGTCATGGGCTGTAGTGGTTTTTTTCCAGCATACTTTGGTGATGTGCCCCTGTTTCTCGCAATGCCTGCAAATGGCATCAAGAAAATGGCAGTCTGCCCAGGGGTGATAGCCACTGCAGCCGGCACACAGGAACCTCGACTTACGACTGTGTGGTTTCCGCCGCTCCCGTGCTGATTGGAGGTGGTGGATCTCCTCCTCTTCGTCTTCAGTTTCCGAGAAAGAATCGATACCACTGTGGTGTGTGGTTGTGTGGTCTGCCTTTGGTCGCCTCTTGGTGGTCAACAGCCGGTTGTCTCTCCGCCTGTCGATCGTGGCATGATGCTCGATTGTCACATCCGAGCCGCTGATTTCTTGGCCGCTTCCGCTGCAGTGGCTTCGGCGAGAGAGATGTCCCCCTTAGCCATGATGCGGCTCTGGAGGACGAGGTCTCAGAGTCCTAGGACGACGTGGTCTCATAGGGCCTTGTCCAGGTCAGCGAACTCACACAAACCGCCCAGGTCCTGTAGTGCCGCCATGAAGTTGCCCAGCCCCTCGCCCTCACGTTGGTCTTGCCTGTAGAAATCATGCCGCTGAATAAGGATGGGAACAACGGGGGCGTAGTGACTTTGCAGCAGGAGCTCGAGGTCATCCCACTCCATCGCCTTGACATCCTCCGGTTTGGCAAGGCTTTGGCCATCTTAAATACTGCAGGCCCACAGTGTGTGAGGAACAGCTCATTTCTTGTGGCCGTTGGCGTCCTTGAGGTTGCTACTCTCAAGGAACATTTGGAACCTATTGGTATAGGATTCCTAGTCCTCGGTAGCAGGGTTGAAAGGTGCGGGTGGCGAGTTGATGCCGGCCATGCTGTCTATTCGTGAGTCGCTTCGCCACGTGCTGGGGTCTCCTTGTTCATGACCCCACCCTTGTCACCAGTGTTAAGTCTGGTGTGGGTCGGTTCGAAGGAGATGCGAGACCATTCAGTGATTTCAGCTCTGTATTTTGGATGAGAATAGTCTAAAGAATGCGAGCCGCGGCAGCCCTTCATATAGGGCTGGCTTGCGGCTCGGTGGCCAATGGCAGCATTTTGAATCTCCCACGATCGGCACACCAATCGCGGTAGATTCCTAGCGCTCCAATCACGGCCGAGCCTTCGACCAATCAGGTCGCTGTCCGTCCAAACCAATCAGTTAAGAGAGTTTGGAGTATGCTAATATCGTACACTTTCCATTGCTCTTTTTAATACTTGGGTTAACAATTCAGTTTTTCTGTGAAGATTTGTTTTGGGTTTTTTTAAAAAAATATGTTATTCTCTGGTGTGGGCAAAAAGATCCTGTGCAACACTTGTAAAAAAAATTAAGCACAAATTAAGTCAAATGTTAAAGTGAGACTGAACGTTCACGTGGAAATTTTAGGTAAGAATTTTTGAAGACGAGTAGAACCTGTGTGATCTGCTAATTCTCTCAAAGTACTTTCCAAAGAACATATCTCAGATGATGGGTTCTAAGATAATATTTTTTAGATATGGCAATAAACCTCAAGATATTGGAAGGAAATATTACTGACCCATAGTTACCCATGGGTCAGCTGTTTTGTCTCTTTATCACCTTTGAAATCATTTTTAGCCTTTTCTCCCATGAAGTCTGATTACAAGTTCAACTGAGTATGTATTAAACATTAGCTATGCTCTCACATTATACGTCTTTTTATTTCTGTAAGATGATAAACTAAAAGCTAAGTATGTAAAAAAGCATTACTTATTTTATCCATGATGGCTTAAACTAGGGGAAACATGACAAATTTTGAAAGGAAAAGGAGTGAGAGGAAAATCTATTTTAACAAGAGTTAAAAAGTAAAATAAAAAAAATATTACATAAGATAGAAAACAATTAACAGGCTCCTAATTCTGAATTGAATATGGACTTAGGTTATATAGGATATCCCGAAAGATGGAAAATCAGTAATGTAATAAACAGAATAAACTTTTAAAATTGATTCCTCAAAAAATATCCTTTTATAAACAGAGAGAAGATTCATTACTTCTAGGGAAAACTTCGGTAAGGCTGATGATGATGCAAAGCGGGTGGAGGGTAGCGGGAGAACTGGCAAAAAATAAAGTCATAAAATTGGGTATGATTCATTTAACAGCTGTCCAGTTTAGCAAGTTGTTGGCATAAATAGAGGACTATCTATTCGTTTTTTGTGTTTGGAACAGATTAATGGTTTTATTTTGTTTCTTAAATTATATGAAACCTATTTACATTTAATTTAATATATCTCCTCCTAAAACAGTTCCTACCATAGAGGTTTTGAAGCCTGCAAAGAAAGGATTTAAAGAGTCTGTTTGCAACCCTGGAAAAACAAAATCCCCTCCCCTCAATGCCACAGTTTTTAAGACAATAAAATATTACCCTCCTTCCAATTGTCCCTGACCACTCTGTAATAAATTCTGGCACCCTTTCTGGTTGCTTTAAATAATGCAGGCTTGGGCCTTTTTCATCTAAAAATGGCCTAGGCATGCATTCTTTAAAGCAATCAGAAAGAGTGCTAGAGTTTATTTTCATTCTCCACACTTGTAAACTGTCTAAAAAGGACTGGTGTTTGTCTTTACTGCTACCAGTCTCAAAATTCAGACACAGGAGTGCTCACTCTTGTTATAAATACAAGAACAATACTGTATAACAGTATCTCTCAACACTGGCAACTTTAAGATGTGTAGACTTCAACTCTCAGAAATCCTTGTCACCTGAGGAATCCTGGCAGTTGAAGTCTGTAATATCTTGGAGGATGGGCGTAATAACGGAGACAAGACATCGGATAGTAACTTCAACTCTTTATTAGTGACTTCAGAACAGAGCAATGAGCCTGGCAGCAGCAGCTCCTTTTATAGAGCTGGCTGCTGCCAAAGTGTCCAATGACAATGATTCAAGCTTGCCGTGCTTGGAGCGTCCAATCGCAGCAGCCCGTTAACTAGCCAATCAGATCAGTCTGGAGTGACCAATCACGCATGACCTGCTGTTAACTGACCAATCAGGTTTGCAGGATTACGAGCCTGCTGTTGATGGCCAATCAGGTTTGCAGGATTATGAGCCTACTAGTTCGGAACAAAGTCCACACATCTTAAAGCTGTCCAGAAACACTGATGTACAGAATCAGCCCCCTCCTTGTTCTTTATTCAGCCTTTGAACTATTGATTTGGTAATTTGTAAGATATCTTAGCAGTTGTCATAAAAAGGAAGGCTAAAATGAAAGCTGAAAAGTGCAAAGGAAATAGCTCTCTGGTAATTTAAATCAGGCATCTCCAAACTTGGCAACTTTAAGACTTGTGGACTTCAACTACCAGATTTCCACAGCTGGTCATCTTGGCTAGGGAATTTTGGGAGTTGAAGTCCACAAATCTTGAAGTTGCCTGATTTAAATTATCAGCTAAATGTTCCATGGGAAAATTGGGAAAGCAGATGAGCCAACAGTTTGCAACAAGAAGAAAACACCCCCACGCATACATTCTACCAAATCCATTTTGAAAGCATAAACAAAATCATTCATTTTAGATGCATTTCTTTTGAATCAGAAAAGTCAAATGGGTAATATTGTACATCACCAAACTAATTTGAAGTGCCTTCAATATAAAGAGTTTCTTAGTGGTTCCTGTCTTTGTTCTCTATGAAACTATCAATTAATCAGCAAGAAAACTGTGGTGTGAAACAAAACATGGTTTCGATAAATGCAGAATTCATCACAAGTAATATGAGATATTTGTTTTACACTTAGGTACCTTAGGAAAATTCTGTAAATATCATACCTTAAGATCATATGCATCTGCAATATTGGTACTTACTTCGGATGTTGATTCTAAGTTTTATAGAAGTAAAAATGAAGTTTTATATCCCTGGCATTTAACACTAGGAAAATTAAAGCTACATCCTGAAACTCTGGTGTATGTTAGATACACAAAAACACTGGCTATTTATATGTGAATATAATATGATCCATTTCAGAGAAAAGTGTTATCAGCTATTCAAGAAATTGTGAATTGCTGTTCTCATATAAAAGGGATATCCCAGAGCCAGACTCCAAGATACAACTGTGTAAATAGAATGAGGGGGTTGAAGTGCTAAAACAGATTATTTCTTAAGTAGGCAAAGGAACAATGTGAAAATAATAGTATTTTCCATCTCCTTTCCCAGCTGTGCTGTCCTCCTGAATTTGCCAATTCGCCATGATCAACTCACTGCAGACAGCTCACCATGGCCAACTCGCCACAGCCAACTCACCCCAATACAACTCACTCACTGCAGGACAATTCAACAATTTTATTTTATTTTTTGAAATAATTTAAAAATATTTTAATTTTTGTCATTCACATTTCATTTATCCCCCCTTTGCATCCTTTCTTTAATGATTCTATTCCACCATTTCTTTGATAACATGTAACAAGTTGTCTTGTAGTGATTGGGTTGTGGCCAATTGTTCTGTGGTGAGTTGGCCATGGCAAGTTGACTGTGGCAAGTTGGCCATGGTGAGCTGGCTGTGGTGAGTTGTTCTAGACCCCCTCAACCTTCTGTAAAAAAAAAAAAATGTTTTCCCTTTGCTCAGTTCCCTCTGTCTTTTAAAACAGACATCCAACAATTGTTGCAATAAGTATGGTTATTAATAAGTATGGTTATCCTCTTAAGTGTTGTGTTCAGGACTTCTGAATTTTCCACAACGCTCCTATCTTTTTACCACAAGGTTATGCATAGAGACCTTTAATAGGGACTGAAAATGCACTCATGCCAGGCATTTATATTAGTCTTGTTGCGTTCCAGAACTTTGCCTTCAAAAATAAAACTTCATACTCAAAAGTAGAAAATCTGTTCCATGTGTATCACATAGAGAATAGATAATGAGATTCTTTGCTTCCTTGCTGGCTGTTGTCTAAGTAATTGGGTAGGGGTCAGAAGTGCTATTCAGCAGGTTCTGACCAGTTCTGGAGAACTGGTATTAGAAATTTTGAGTAGTTCGGAGATTTTACAGTATCCTTCCCCTGCCATGCCCACCAAGCCACACCCACAGAACCGGTAGTAAAAAAAATTGAATCCCACCACTGATAGGGGTCTTCCTAAAGCAATTCTTCATGTTCCAGAAGTTGAAGAATAATGGCCCACTCAGTCACAATTTGGCATTATCATTTGCAAAATATTCACAGGTGCTTTTCTAGCAAAGGGATTGTGAAACTGTCTGCATGTAGATTTAATGTAGCAGTTCCTAAATGAAGAAACTGATGCTTGTAATGAGAAAGAAAGATAGGATTCATAAAGCTCAAATCATAGCCACAGAGCAGAGCTTTCTTTGTATTCTGAAAAACACATCTGATTTATAGTATTGTAATCCCTTGGATTATTGATCTTTGAGGTTGCAAAGTTTTGTGCACATCTTTGGATGGAAGAGTCCACATTCTGCTGTTGTTCATCACATTTATCATTTTTATTGATTGTATTACATTTTTGCTGCTGTTGTTGTAGTTGTTGTTTTGGGCTGCCAGAGTCTTCAGAAGTTTGGCAGAAGACAAGTTAAATAATAAGATTCGCTACATAGTCAGCCAGATATTTAGACTGGATTTGGCATTTTATCTACCTATCGAATCCTTTCCAAGGACCTAGGTGGTGATGGTTGTTTGATGGCATTAAAGTTAAATTTTAATGTGATTTAATTCATTTTAGGATAATAGTTTATGCTTAGTGCTAATCTTTGAATTATCCTACAGCATATTAAACCTTGCTTAATACTGTATTTTGACATTATGAGTAAACTTACAAATACAGTTAAGTTTCCTGCATAATCCTTTGATTTAGGTTGAGGCTTTGTGTTTAGTAATAGCTTTAGAATTATAATGTAATATAGGATTTCTTTATGTGTGTTGCTTAGTATGAGAAGTCCTACACAAGGAATTCCTAGAATGAATTTAGGGTTACGATTACACTTCATTGAGACTTCAGGAATCTCAAGAGCTGTCGGGTTTAGAATTATAGGATTTTGCTTTGGGGTGAAGCTTTTTGTTTAAAGGGTGACGCCTTGATCCTACATTTTGCACCAAGGAGCTTGAAATTCAGTCAGTTTTGTAGTATATGAATCTCACTGGTATCCTTGTTCACTTTCAAGTATGTGCTCTATAAATACAATATAAGAATTCTAAACATCTGTGTCCAGTTAATGCATTTGGAGGATTTTTTTCTCATGCACATAAAAGAGACAATAGAGATGATATAGAGAGAGATAGACAGAGATAGATATCTAGATAGGTAGACAGACAGATGAATAGACAGACAGATGACTGTAGATAAATAGACAGACAGATGACTGACAGGTAGATAGATAGATTAAATAGGTAGGTGTAGGGATAGATGATAGGTAGGTGATAGATAGATAGATAGATAGATAGATAGATAGATAGATAGATAGATAGATAGATAGATAGATAGATAGGCAGGCAGGCAGGCAGGCAGGCAGATAGATAGATATAGATGACAGATAGGTAGGTAGGTAAGTAGGTAGGCAGGCAGGCAGATAAAAAGGTAGGTAAGTGATAGAGACAGAGGGATCTACAAATAATTAGGATAATTGGAGAATAAAATATGCTAATTTTATGTATAGCATGATATTTTGATATTATTGAGTTTTTCTATATAGGAAGAGCAAGGGCTTTTGATCTAGTAACATGGAATATTACTCAAGACCTATTCAGTACTGAAAATGAACTCTCTCCCACCCTACCCTTTTTTTTCAGAAATAGATCATCATCACATTTACCCATTTTCATCTCTCCAAATTGTATGACTATGGATAGAATGAAATTAATAAAAAGTGTCACAAATGTATGGAGCTTGACCAGAAATGCCTTCTGAAAGAATCTTCTCTTTGAAGGAGTATATAGTCAATAATAAATCAAAATGCTAGAAGGATATATGAAGCACCTGCATTTTCATTTTATGGGAAATCAGAGCTTTTTTATTTAAATGAAGTAGCTGATTTAAACCCAGCATGTAAAGTCTTAAATGACAGTTAAGGCAACTTATCCTCAGGGGAAATTTGGATGCACTGAGGTACATTATCAGTTTTTGTACTGGGATTTTTTTTCCACATAAAGCTGTTCCAATTTAAGGGTTTCTTTGAAGAGTGGAATTAAATGTTACATTCAGTTATACATTGTGGAAAGATACTGGTTTAATGAGTCAAACCCCAATGGTTAGCAAAGATAAGCATTCTCATAATTCATTCATGAATTTAGGCAAGCTATGAAAATTAAAGCAGCATTATTTCACTAATAAACCTTGCAAACCAGGTAGATTTTATTATTAAATTGGATTAAGGACAGAATTGGTGTTGAACCACAAGTTCCACCTGGTTCTGTGAAGGAAAAGCTGAAAAAATCCAGCATTCTGATTTCATATTAAAGCCCAAAGCTCTACCCCACCTCAAAAAAAATCTCAATTGCTGAAGCAGATAATCTTAATAACCAGCATTTCCATGCATTACAAAAATGCTCTCACTAACTGCCGAAGACAAGATTTTGGAGGCCTATTTTCTAGCAAGGCTTTCTGTAGCAGCAGCTATTATCTAAAAACTGGTAGAAACCTTCACATGTTCCAATAAAATAAATTCTGATTTTTTAAGGAGAATACTTATTTTAACAAGAGAAATCATTTGATTCTATTATTATTCATAATCAGCTCCTGATAGCTAATTTCTTCAAAAGCTTTCAAGCCATTTATATACAATTCTTTCCTTATCAGACCGCAAACAAGCATGGTGGACTGTCAATTGTTTTGGGACCTGTGGTGATTTCTGAACCATGTTCTAAGAAATTTTGTTTTGTTTTTAGCCTGGAGAAAATAGAAAATTGCTTCTTATTTCTTAGGGGTATTTTGGTAGCACATGAGGCTTTGGCTCTTAAATATTTAGGCAAATTTCTGCCCAGACCTTTGGTGTGACACCAGGAAAGCCGTATGAAGCTTTCTCTTTCCTTTTCAAAAGGATGTTAGCCCTCAGTCCTGATCTGATGTATCCCCAGGACTCTTCTTTTCCTTAAAAGAAGAATATTTGAAAACAAACAAACATGTCCTTGGTACATCTGATCCTAAGTATGTTTTAAATCCATAACTCCAGTCCACTGTACCAATGTTGGTTTCCTCAGCTGCCTTCAGAATTAAAATAGTAAACACAGAATCAGAGGTTTAAAGCAATACTTGGAAACAATTCTTATTTATGTGTTGCATTTTTGCCTAGAATTATAATCACAATTCCCAAATGTCATAGCCAAATATCATGCTACTAATAATCACCGTCCAGAGCCCCCTTACGGGGGAGATCGCCAGTTTGATACATTAAGTAAAAATAAATAAATTATAGGAACTGATGTCCAAAGTCTCCAGAAAAAAAATACAACTTGGGAGGTTACAGAGAGAAATTGCAATAATCCTTCACCAGACCCATGGGGAGGACTGTTTAGATCAGGGGTCTCCAACCTTGACAATTTTAAGCCTGGTGGACTTTGCTGGCTGGGGAATTCTGGGTGTTGAAGTCCTCCACCTTAAAGTTGCCAAGGTTCGAGCTCCCTGCTTTAGATGGCAGCAATAGCTGGTCTTCTACCAACTGACTGTGTTACTGCTGAGAAACCCCTTTAAACTATTTTCTCCTAGAAGCTGGTGTTTTCTTGGATTTAGAAAAGCTAATAAGAACAAGTATCTTTGAGGCACATTATCTTGCCAGAGGAAAAAAAGACAGGGGATCTAATATCCTTCCTCCATGGGATATTTACTCCATGGTGTAGAGCAAAGTTATCCTTTTACTGGAAAATAAAGTGGAAGCTACATATCAATTCCGAAACTGAGAAATTGGCGGGTAGAACACACATACAAAGAAATAGAATTGTTCCCACCCCTCAAAGTTCAAATGATTCTTCCAATTAAAACTTCTGAATAAGCTCATGTGGTCATCTTCAGATGGTGATGAGGTTTCTTGTCAAATGGCCTTGACACATTTTGATAAAAGTTCGCAGTTGCGCAAAAGAGGACAGAAGATAGCCAAGAAATGGAAAGTTAAAGAAAAGAATCCCCCCTCCCCTTGCTAGCCCAGCAAAGGAATGCAAAACACCTCCAGCCTTCTTCCCCTTCAGAGTCCCCCCTCCCACCGTTGTCATGACAGCCGAAAGAAGTAATAGCAGAAAAGCGGCAGTGGAAGATATCTTGATGCTATCATGAGGCTGACAGATGGGTTCGGAGAAATCTCCATTGGAGCTGGTAGTAAGAGTTGGTTTCCAGGTGACTACCAAACACAACCAGTTTCGACAGCTAATGCAGCAAGCCAAAAACGATCTTCAACACAGGGTAAACATTTTCACATATGCACACACAGACATAGATAGACACATTCTGAGAGAGGGAGGGAGGGAGGGAGAGAGTTATCTTCACCCCTTCCAAAAGGAAAAGATACAAAGTCAGATTTTGCTGGAAACTCAACAGAATTTGAAGATTATAATTTGTTCTCATAGCAAGCAAGAGAGAAAACAACAGTGTACAGTGCCTTCCTTTGCCTGTATTCAATATAAAAGTCACTTATTTCTGTCATCCACTTCTTGCCTCCTCTTTTGTCGCTTTGAACAAAATCTTCCATTTTTCCTTCAGCCTTCACTCAAGAATGACATTCTGGGTCTAATCCTCTCATAGGTCATACTGTAAGTCTCCAATCGATCCAACTTCTTGTTTATCTTCCATTTATCCCTTAGATCTTTGCTGGTAGTGATGAATTAAGACAGCAGGAAGGAAAAACAGCTTCAGAAAACTTTGAAGATTTGTGCTCCCTCCCTTTTTCCAGCAATTTTTTAAACCTCATTTTTAATGGGGGTTCAGAAAGAACTCCAGGAACTAGCCTGATACATGCAGGATTAACTAATTGACTCCCATTCAAATGTAAAACTCAAAGGAAAGGAAAAGATAGTTGCAAAATCTGTCACATCTCATTTGCACTAAGAGAAAGTATAACTGACAAGCAAGGCAATTAAAAATTAGATTCTATTTAGTTGACTCCGACAGAGCTTTCTGTATGACACAAAGGTGAAGGATAAAATTATCCGCGTAATAGGGCAAGGTATACACATATACATACCCATAATGCTCTTCTCTTTCAGGTTATGCAGGACCATGCAAAGTGCAGATGAAGAATGAGAATCAGTAAGCCAATGAAAATGAAGGCATAAAATAAGAAAAAAATAAAAGGAAAGATTCATTAATGTTTTTTATACCTAGATTTTTCACATAACTTTCTATTCTTACACCATGCCATTATCATGTCCATACACCAATTCACCTATTGTTTTTCTTTTGTTCTTCAAATTTCTCACCTGTCTCTGGGAATTTTATTATCTCCATCCAATCTCAACATTCTGAGATTTCCCCTTCCACTCAACACATTCATTCTTTCTACATATATCTGTTTTGCCATTTGATCATTTGTTCTCACAATATGCTGATATTATATCAGCATATTTTTAATACTATCACTCACTTTTGTATCCAGTTGGATGTTCAATGGTTCAATTGCATGTTTTACTACGTATAGTTCTTTAATACTGCATTCTTACTGCATTCAGCTTATTTTTATGTTGGGCCTGATACTCTATATCCAATTCTTGCTTCTATACAGAAAAATGAACACTTTCATGCACAATTATTATCACTTCCTTTGGCAAACATTTCTTCTTTGCAACAAACAACTTACACTTAGCATCTGCAAATCTAAAAATAGCCTATTTCCCCATTTTTAAAAAACATTCTAACAAGATACAGATGTTCTTCCTCCAGTTTCCCACTATTTGGTTCACTATAATCTCCCTCCCTCAATGCAAATGCCATGATATTTGATAAATTTGCAGATCCATACTCTTAGATGTTTGGAGGCATGATAGCTCATGATAGGTTAAAGACTTGTCAGCTGGGTATGAGACCCGAGCGCCATACAATGTGTTGAGTTCTCATTACTTGCCTCAGCCCCTGCCCACCTAACAGTTTGTAAGCAAGCAAACACAAGTAAATTATTAGATACCATTTCTGTGGGAAGATAACAGCATTCCATGCATCTTTGGCATATAGCCAGGCTGACTACATGTCTACAGAAATTGTCTTCGGACAACACTAGTTCTCTCAGCTAAGAAATGGAGATGAGAACCATGGCCTAGAGTCGGACACAATTTGATAGGGAAATTATCTTTATCTTTATTCTTCAATGCATTTTCTACATTATCTCACTTCTGCTGCAAAATATTTTGGTCAATAATATGCACTATCTGCCAACAAAAGTACAGGCATATTGATGCACCTGGTCAACATATCTTATTGTCCATTTTTGGACAAGCATTTGTCCATAAATATGTTAAACAACTAAGGGGACATCCAATAGCATTTATTTGTTTGTTCAAACAATTTATATAGCTGCCCATTGCATATCAATGACTTGTTATACTTTTAGTACACACCAAGTTTTTCATTTGTATATACCATTATTTTTTAACATATACCATTATTTTTTCTCATTCAGCAATCAACCATCAACATTCCAATGCAAAATGTTCATAATTCAACCCTACACTGTTTATTCACCTTATATGCTTTCTCAGACTCAGCAAAAGCACAATAAATGGTATTTCCCACATTCATACATTAGGTAATGGTGCCTTGAAGAACATATCTCATCTGTACACTTTCTGCCTAGCATAAAATGGTTCTGCATGGGTCCTTCCCGGATTTTGCACACATTCTGTCTTTTTTTCCCTTCTCTTTCAGCTTGCATATTACAAAATGATCACACAATCTTCAATGATACGTACAAGGTCTGCAAAATTTTCTCCTAATAGCATCAACAGTGAATTAAGATTATGTTTTCTTTTACTTTCAGCACCAGGATTTTGTTAAGTTTTTGGTTTTTTTGGCACAATTTATGCCAAGTATACCACAATTGCAACCAATTTTACCCTAAGCGCATTCACACTATTCTGTGCAAACTAGAATTGCTCAGTTCTAAAGATTGTTTAAGGGAACGTGGTGGCTCAGTGGCTAATATGCTGAGCTTATCGATCAGAAAGGTTGACAGTTCAGCAGTTTGAATCCCTAGCACCACATAACGGAGTGAGCTCCTATTACTTACCCTAGCTTCTGCCAACCTAGCAGTTTGAAAGCATGTAAAAAATGCAAGTAGAAAAATAGGGACCACTTTGGTGGGAAGGTAACAGCGTTCTGTGCTCCTTCAGCATTTAGTTATGATGGCCATATGACCACAGAGACGTCTTTGGACAGTGAAAACGAATAGCACAAATGTGCATGGAGAACCTTTATCTTTTAAAGATTGTTTAGCTTATCAGCACTCTGTTGTTCACCTCTTGCCAACTAAGATGTACATGCAAGATACTGACATGTATGGAGGGATAAATGATTGGTATTATTATATTATTGCTGTGCCTTATTTTCAGCTCAAAACCATCTTCGGCCTCCCTTGCAGATGCACTTTTTGGAAAGCAAAATAAACGTGCATAACATGTCAGTCCTTCTTTCTCTACTGCTGGGTTGCATTTTCTGCCAAAAAAAACCCAGGACAGGTTTAGTGGTACCTAAATAACAGAAGTCCACTTCAGAAGATAATAGCATTAGCAGTGAGTTAAGGTTATGTTTTTTCCCCTACAGCACCAAAGTTTTAGCAAGCAAACTACATCTGCTAACTTCAGTATATCTGTTCCACAATGACATACTTTATGACTGAAGTAACTGTAGTCTGAGATGTATAAATTCACCTCTTTGTAGAAAGCTCTGTTCAGCTGATACAGTTGAGTACTGGAAAGATATAGCAATTTGAAACTGCTTCCATTTTTTTCAACTGCTTTGTGCAAGAGGCCTGTAAGACAGAGCTTTGGGTTTTCTCAATTTTAAATCCCAGATGGGAATACAGCCCACTTTGTTGACTAAGCTTTAGCTGCCTCACAGTTTACCCTACAAGGCAAAATATCAGCTCACAGACTTTCACTTAACCATAGAACGCTGTCCCTTGTTCATTTTTTAATGCAGTTAAAATGGCAAACAAATACAGATGGTTTTTACTGAGAAAGGTAATTGTGCTGGGAAATCTGTTCAAGATTCCTAGCACTCCTTCCACAACATACATACAGACACAAAGTCCGTATGGTGACTATTTAGAATGTGAAGCCTATATTAAGGAAAATAACATGAGCAAGGGTGAATTTAAACAAGAAATATGCACAACTCAAAAAAGGAAAGCCTGGGAAAACACGTTTGGAAGTTTAAAAAGTATTTATCTTGCTTTCTTGAAAGTTTTGCTTTCTTTAGATTATTTCTGCCTGCCTAGTCCCTTTTTGTTCAAGTGCGATTTATTCTGCATATGATCAAACAGAGAATGTCTTTCACTTCTGTCTCTGAATCACCATGCAGAAACATTTCCCTCACTCTTCTTGTTCTAAATCTGCAGTCTAACGTTTCCAAGAACCAACACCTAAATGAAATGACAGTTTGACACACCAAGACAAAAAAAAAAATAAGATGATTTTGCTTCCTGATAGTAAATATAGATGATCTGGCTGAGATTCCAACATACGTCTACCCACCTGCCTGGTACTTCCTTCCTTTGATGACATTTGAGACAGCTGTTAGTTTCTTCCAGTTATCTCCCAAGAGGCCAGCATCCTCAATTTGTTACTAGCCCTATCTTCAAACATCTCAGGGCAACCAAAATGTGACAGGATGACAGATAGCCCTCTCAATGGATACTGACAAACAAATTAGTGCCAAGATGTTTTTCAGAGTATACCAGATGTGTTGGTTCGATCATATGGAGCAAGCAATGAAAAGCTGTCTGTATCCCATCTGTGCTTTCTAATCAATCACTGTTGGTTGAGGAAAAGGCACTGTAAACATTTGGTCTTTGTTTTTAAACAGTCTTGGGTCCTGGCCTTGTCGTGCTGAAAGCTTTTTCTGCTTAAAATTCTTTTTAAAAAAAAAAAAAAAATGACACACAAAAATCCAGTCCCAACTTAAAAAAAAAAAAATAGAAGAAGAAGAATAAATAACTAGATGTAGAAATCAGATTTGAATGTTCTGGAGCTGAAGCAAAATATTGTAGACCAGGAAATGTTTTGCATCTGACATGTGTGCTTCATGAAAGGACAACTCCAGACCACACTGTAAAAAAGATGTTGAGGCTCTAGAAAAGGTGCAGAGAAGAGCAACCAGGATGATTAGGGGACTGGAGACTAAAACATATGAAGAACAGTTACAGGAACTGGGCATGGCTAGTCTAGTGAAGAGAAGGACTAGGGGAGACAGGATAGCAGTGATCCAGTATTTGAGGGGCTGCCACAAAGAGGAAGGGGTTAAGCTATTTTCCAAGGCACCCAAAGGTCAGAAAAGGAATAATGGATGGAAACTGAACAAGGAGAGATTTAACCTGGAAATAAGGAGAAATTTTCTGACAGTGAGAACAATCAACCAATGGAACGGTTTGCCCTCAGAAGTTGTGGGAGTGCCATCACTTAGGACTTTCAAGAAGAGATTGGACTGCCATTTGTCAGAAATGGTGTAGGATCTCCTGCTTAGGCTGGGGGTTGTACTAGATGACTTACAAGGTTCCTTCCAATTCTGATTATCTGTAAAGAAGTTTTCTATGAACCTGAGCAACAGGAAAAATAAGATTAGCCCTCTTGCTTGCAACCATAGAGGAGACTTTTAAAGGACACTAAGTTTGCACCCCTCATTTTCTAATTACTTTTAAAAATTGCTCATTAGTTACTAAGCTATTAGAGACCTTCAGAATGACAAGTTTGAAAATGCCAGGCAAGTTTGTTTTTAATCCTGAATGAAAGAAAATTGTAATGATAAGCTTAAGAATTTAAAGCATCTGAAATAAACAGTAAAAAGCTAAATACATTTTGTTCTTAGAAACTTTTAAATGAACAAAGGGTTCAGATAAAATTGAAATATTAAAACTTTTACAATAAGATTTTAGACAAAAGCTTCTCATGGGATATAGATACTGTTCTGTTTATACAAGAGGTAGCATAATTTATAAATTATAATTTCACAATTTCAAAATCTAGACATTAGAGGGGACTAAAGATTTTAGGCAGAAGAAAGATATAAAAGCCTGGTTACGATTATGGTTTTGACAGTAAAAATATTGAAAGAGAATCTGAAAGAAGAGAGTCAGAAAAGAGTAACCATAATATCAATAACTTCAGCAATGATGTCTACTTCTGTCAATAGGCTATGTCCCAAAAATGTCGTGAAAAAATGTCAGATATGAAACAGACTTTATTTGATAAGAAAGATATGTAATCAAAGTGTATTTACAACTGCCAAGTCAAGAGGATGATTTAGAAAAGGGTAAAGAATTGTGAGAAATTGAAGTCTACACATCTTAGAGTAGTTATGTATTAAACTAGATAGTTAAAAATAAAATAAAAAGTATTTTCAATATGCTTGTTCTGACTTATTATATTGTTGATAATAAGAGTAAGAATCAATTAAGCATGAACAAAGCTGGCATAATATAACTATTTAGCCTTGCCAATCGCACAAACAACGCAGGTGCAGAAAATATAAATTAGCCTGTAATAAACTTCAGTTTTTATTTATGATGTGACTTTTGCAGTGGATCAAAATCAAGTCTTGCTATATTCATGGGAATAACCTAGATAAAAAATATGCATTGAATAATTATGAATTTTATTAGCATCATTAACAGGGAACTTTCCTGTTTTAATTGAACTTTTCTGATCCAATCACTTCAGCCTGTAACTGTATATTGTTTATTCTGTTTATTAAATTTATAATTCCCAGAGAAAAACACATGATTTATAGTGCTTTCTTTTCCAGCTTTATTCACGAAGAGATAGTGGCCTGCTCAAAATCAACTGATTAACCATCCTCTTCTGAGCATAGATTTTGCATGGAAATATTGAGTCCATTTGGATCTAACCGGGGGGGGGGGAATTGGGGAGGGGACTGTTTTAATATACATTATTGGAGGAATCAGACATGGTTCTTATCAAACTACATAGCATGATGCACAGCATTTGAGGAAAATGCCAGACTAAACAGGACCCACTTATAATCTGTTAAGTACTGAGCGTGGGCGCGAAGAATGGAGACGAGCCGGTAAAATAGTGAACTTCAAAACTCTTTATTAACATGATGTGACAGCTCAGCTCAATGGCTGCAATGGGCCTCCTTATACAGGCAACTTCTTAACTATTCAACCAATGAAAACTTGGGAGCGCTAGCTCCGTTAACCAATGGGAGAGGCTTGTTAATGGCCAATCAGATTCACCTGAACGGACCAATCTGATGTTGCCATCAATGGCCAATCAGAAGTGCAGGGCCAGAACCCTGCACTTGACTTCAAGCTCTTGATAACTTTATTAACACATTTATTCATTCACAACACCCCTTCCCCCCGGGTTCCATTTACGGGGTGCGATTACGTAGTCCTTGAGGTAGGCCGGTTGTTTTGTTAGTCTATTTGATTTTCGTATTGCACCCGGTATTTGGCTGCAATCTTTTTGAGGTAGGGCGTTATATGGCGAAAGGGGTGTCTCTAACTCTGAGTTCGAATTTTCGCTGTTCCCAACATCCTCGGTATCACCATGAGGCGAACTCACTCCCATCCCCAATTCTTCTTCACATGTTTCCGTTTTGCCGTCGTTTCTATCATTAAAACTTTCTGCTATTCCAAGTTCATCTTCCTCCGTATCTCCTCCCCCCTCAGTTTGGATATCAGGGGACTCGGAGATTCCTGACTGTAGCCTTGATCATAGCTGATCAATGTGGCACTTCCATAGTCTATTATCGCGACACTCCACGAGGTACGATCTGGGGCCGGTTACTCGGACCACAGTCGCCTCGACTCACAACGGATCGCCTGACAAGTTCTTAGCAAATACTAAGTCGCCTACTTGGAAGGTACGGCATCGCCCGCTGGATCCGTGTGGTTTCTCAGATTCGTATGATGGGTATAGTCGGTCGAGGTGGCAACGGAGCTTCCGCCCCATTAGCAATTTGGCGGGAGTTTTGTTGGTGACGCTGTGTGGAGTGATATGCTGCAAGAGGAGTATCCGGTTTATCTTTTCTTCGATATTGTCATAGTCCATTTTGTGTAGTGTTTTCTTGATGAATTGTACCATGCGCTCGGCCCTCCCATTGGCCATAGGATGTGCCGGCGAAGTCAGCGCATGGCGAATACCATGGTCCGCCAGGTACTGCTCAAAGGACAACGTGGTAAATTGGGGTCCGTTATCAGATACCAGAACGTCTGGTAATCCATGTGTTGTAAATAGTCTGTCTAGTTTCTTGATGACCGCTTCGGTTGTTAGGGATAACATTGTTTACCCTAACTGGTTTAGGTAAAATAATAAATATGTAATCATAGTTTATAAGTTAAAGTGTCTGCAACTTTAAATATGGGAATGTAATTAGGGGAGTGGTTGTGAAAGCACTTTAAAAGAAGCAAAGAACGTCAGCTTGCTCTCTCTGGCTTTGATGATCCCTAATTACTGCAAGGACTCAACACTGCTTTACTCGAACAGGAGAGATAAACAAAGGACTGATTTGTAAGTGAACTGATATAGGATATTCTACAGGGACTTTGTTAACTGAATATCCTTGAATGGACTGACTAAATGATACATGACTTATGGACTGTTATTTTGACTATGCTATTAATGGAATAAACTATATTTTTGATAGCACAAGCGTATCTGTTATTTTTACTGTATGTTAATAAACATACAAGCTTAGCTCACTCATTTATCTGTGTGCCTATCTGATGAACACTGCACATTCTGTTTAGCTTGTCTCCCTAACCCTGGTTGGGGAACCCAGGCTTAACAGTATTCCTCATTTCGTAGATTTCGAGCCAGTTCGAGTAGGCATCTACTATTAGCAAGAATGTGTGGCCTTTGGTAGGTCCCGCAAAGTCCAGATGAATACGGGACCAGGGTCTCCACAGTGTTTCCCATTTGGTTGGGGTCGCTTTTGTTGGGGCATTGCTTACTTCCTGGCATTTGTGACAAGCTTTGACCCACGTCTCGATTTGCTTGTCGATGCCCGGCCACCATGCGTAGCTATATGCAAGGGCTTTCATGCGCAGGATGCCGGGGTGGCCATCGTGGAAGGTTCTTAGTACTGCTCGTTGTAGCCGCTCTGGGACAACGACTCTATCTCCCCAGATAATGCAGCCTTTCTGTGAGAACAATTCCATTTGTCGACTCTTGAATGGGTTGTAGTCATCAGGTATCTGGTCCAATGGCCATTCGTGCTCGACCCAACTGAGAACTCGTGCTAAGGTGGGGTCACATTTCGTTTCCATCACGATATCTTGGGCTGTTAATGGTGGTGTCCGAAGTGTCTCGATCTGCAACGTTGTCACCATAGGCACAGGGTCATCAATGGTCTCTGGAAGCAGTGCTCGGCTCAATGCGTCGGCGTGGGGAATAGCCTTCCCCGGGCGGTGTTGCAGCCGATAATTATAGGCAGCCAAGAATTCTGACCAGCGAGTCATTCTGGGAGATACTATATAGGGGGTTGGCTTATCTCCCGCTATTATTCCCAGCAAAGGTTTGTGGTCAGTCACTATAGTAAAGGCTCGGCCGTACACATACTCATGAAATCTCTTGACAGCAGACACAATGGCAAGGGCTTCTTTATCAATCTGACTATAATTGCATTCTGCTTTTGAAAGCGTCTTTGAAAAATAGGCAACAGGGGCTTCACTACCGTTTGGCAAAATGTGGCTCAAAATGGTGCCTACTCCGAAAGGCAATGCATCACACGTGATCGTTAATGGCAAAGTCTCATTGTACTGCATTAGTACAGCATCAGAAGTCAATAAATTTTTTACATTTTGAAATGCCTGCTCCTCTCTATGTCCCCATACCCAGATTGCTTTCTTGTCCAGTAAACGATGTAGGGGTTCGACTACGGTTGCTTTATGCGGCAGGAAAATGTTATAAAAGTTGACAAGGCCTAGAAACGCTTGGAGGTTGGCCTTATTTCGGGGTCTTGGGGCATTCTTGATTGCCCTCAATTTCCTATCGGTAGGGTGAATACCATTACTGTCAATCAAATATCCTAAGAATTTAACACAATCAGTGCATAGTTTACACTTGTTTTTCTTAACCTTAAGCCCTGCATCTTTGAATCTCTGGAGAACCAATCTCAGGCGCTCTTGTAAAATTTTTGGGGTAGGTGCAGCAATTAACACATCATCAAAGTATGGAACAACGCCTTTGATTCCTTGTAATAGTCTTTCCATCAAACTTTGAAAGATTTCCGGGGCTACGCTCACTCCGAATTGGAGCCGGGTACATTTAAAGGCACCTCGGTGCGTAACAATTGTCTGTGCCTCTGCCGTTTTTTTGTCTACAGGCAGTTGTTGGTATGCTTGGGCTAAGTCTAGTTTAGCGAAGACTTTTCCACCCCCCAGGGAATGGAGGAGGTGTTGCACCACCGGTACTGGATATGCGTTTTGTTGAAGGGCGTGGTTCAGGGTGGCTCGGTAGTCCCCACAAATTCTTATCAAACCATCCGGCTTAATGGGTGTAACGATTGGGGTTTCTCAGGGAGAGTGATCGGTTGGCTCTAACACACCCTGGGCTATCAATTTATCAAGCTGCTTGTCGATCTTTGGTTTAAGGGCAAATGGCACTCGACGAGGCTTAAGGCAGATGGGAGCTATTTTGGGATCAAGGTTAAATGATATCGGAGTCCCCTTGTACTTGCCTAGTTTTTCTGCAAAGACATCCTTGAATTCTTGGATGAGGTCCTCTTCCCAGTTACTGCTACCGATTTGGTGAATGCCTCCCACCTCAATTCCGAGCGGAGCGAACCATTGGAGGCCTAGCAGACTAGGCCGGTCCTTGTCGATCACAGTCAGGGGTAGAAATGCTGTACGGTTCTTGAACGATACCCGGACTCAACTGGATCCTACGACTGGAATCCGATTCCCTTAATAGTCTTTGAGTATGAGTCTTTGGAATTGGAGATCTTGTCGTCAGACGGTAGGGATGAGTTACTTAAGGGTCTTCCATGAAACCATCGAGAGAGACGATCCTGAGTTGACTTCCATCAGGCAGGGCTGGTTTTCGATAGCCACTTTCACTCGGATCTTCTTGGCATCCAAAGAGGAGGCGTGACCGATTGTGATAGTTTGGTGAGCCTCTTCTCACTTCATGGGGTGGTTTATGGTTTTGTTTCTGTAGGAGCAGTTGTTCCATTGGTGGTTCACTGGTTCTCGCCTTACAGGATGGCTTCCTGTCGGTTGGCGATAGTTAGCCCCCCTCAAGGGCTGGCTGGGTCCTATTTGGCTTCTACAGACCCATCCGATATGGCCTCGTTTCCCGCACACATGACAGAGCGCGTCGAGGAATTTGCATTCTGATTGGGGGTGGCTTGCCCCACAACCAGCGCATTGATATTTTGATTTCTGGCATTGGTCCCGTTCGGACCTTAGTTGATGGACCTCTTCTTCGTCACTGTCTGACGACGAAGAGAGGTCCTTGTGGTGGGCCGTTATGGTTGCCCTTCTGACTGAGGTGAAATTTCGCAGGTCAGTTGGTGAACCGGGGCGCGGTTGCGGCGCATTCGGGCAGCTGACTTCCTGGTTGCTTCTGCTGCAGTAGCCTCAGCGATAGCATCGGCAAGGCTGATGTCACCTTTCGCCATCAACTTGCTTTGGATGTGCGGTACATCCAATCCCAGAACTATTCTGTCTCTTAAGGCTTCTTCGAGATCAGCAAACCCACATAGGCTTCCCAAATTCCGGAGATCCGCTATGAAATCAGCAACACTTTCGCCCTTCTGTTGACTTCTTTGATAAGATTCATGCCTTCTGTCGAGCGTTGGAACGACTGGCGCGTAGTGGGCTCTCAGGAGAGATTCGAGGACATCCCAGTCCATAGACTTCACTTCTGCCGGTTTCACTAGTGCTTTGGCCATCTTGAATACGGTCGGCCTGCAATGCATTAGGAATACCGCCCGTTTCTTTCCAGTAGTGGCATCCTTCAAATTGTTGGTTTCCAAGAAGATTTGGAAACGATCCATATAAGAGTCCCAGTCTTCTTGCGCTGGGTCGAATGGAGCGGGTGGTATGACGCCGCCGGACATGGTTCCGCCGTTGTGCGTTCAGTCACGTGCTCAGTTATCGATCTTCGTTGTTCAGTCAGCTCTGACGTCTCCACATCCCATCCTCATCACCAGTGTTAAGTACTGAGCGTGGGCGCGAAGAATGGAGACGAGCCAGGAAAATAGTGAACTTCAAAACTCTTTATTAACATGGTGTGACAGCTCAGCTCAATGGCTGCAATGGGCCTCCTTATATAGGCAACTTCTTAACTATTCAACCAATGAAAACTTGGGAGCGCTAGCTCCGTTAACCAATGGGAGAGGCTCGTTAATGGCAAATCAGATTCACCTGAACGAACCAATCTGATGTCGCCATTAACGGCCAATCAGAAGTGCAGGGCCAGAACCCTGCACTTGACTTCAAGCTCTTGATAACTTTATTACCACATTTATTCATTCACAACATAATCCATATTCTAATAATGGTCATGCTTTATTATTCAGCCTTCTTCTCATACAGTTCCTAACCAATTTGCTGTAGAAAAATAGCTAACTATAGGTTTAATTCTTGTTTTAGGGAAATGCAATCATAAGTACTGCTTTGCTAATGTATACTAAGTCTATGATAAATCTTAAAATTGCCTTTAATAGAGCTAGTGTTTCTGGAATAACTTGTACACAACTAACTCACGTTGCTGACCAATTATTGTAGTTAGTATTACTTTGCAGCAATTATGTTCAAGTATTAGTCTTTGATTATTTATTTAACAAAGTTGTATAGCTTGCCCCATCCATTAGCAGGAACTCTGCAGGGCAAACAAAGTAAAAAATATTTTTTATACTAAAAAGACTTGCGAGATTGTTGTCAGCCCTGTAAGGTAGTCTAGAGAAGAAGCACAGCTAGGAAGATGGTTCACTTCTCAGCTAACAAACTTCATCAGTTCTGATTCAGCTTCTTGGACAGTGGTGGGATTAAAAAAAAATTACTACCGGTTCTGTGGGCATGGCTTAGTGGGGGTGGAGTGTCTTGTTGGGTGTGTGCTTGGTGGGCATGGCAGGGGAAAGATATTGTAAAATCTCCATTCCAACCCCACTTCTTGGGGAAGGATACTGTAAAATCCCCATTCCCTTCCCACCCCACTAACCTGCTTTCCAGCTCAGTTCTCCTGTGCAAGGCAATCAAAGAAGACCCAGCTAATCAGCCTGGACTCAGGAGGAAGAGAATAGATGGGGGCAGGGGCAGTCAGAGGTGGTATTCTGGACGACTCAAAATTTCTGCTTTTGGTTCTCCAGAACTAGTCAGATCCTTCTGAACACCATCTCTGTTCTTGGATAAGAAGCAAAACATCTTTTTCCTCAAGGAAAATATATAATTGAGTTGCCTCATGAAAAAGCATCTTTGAGACAATCAAAGACATTTAGCTCTAATTTTATTGTAGGTTTACGTTAACAGAATCTTGCAAGTCTGAAAATTCATAACTTCCTCACTTGCCTTTAAAGTGCAACAAACTAGATAGGCTCCTTTCTAAAACATTTTCCATGCCCTGTCAGCTATCTTTTATCTGCCAATTGTTTAGTCTGAAATTCTTCCTCCTGTCTCACAAGATCATTCCCACATGCTATTACAATTTCATACTTAACCCCATGCTGAAAAAAATGACCTCTAAGTCCTGAGCATGGGCGCAAGGAACGGAGACGAGACATCGAACTGTGACTTCAACTCTTTATTGTGACTTCAGAACAGAGCAAACACTTGGGCAGCAGCAGCTCTTTTATAGAGCTGGCTGCTGTCAAAACAACCAACGATTTGAGTTTACTGCTCTAACGAGTGTCCAATCAGAGAGACCCACTAACAGCCAATCGGATTGGCCAGAAACGATCAATCACAACTCGCTGTTCGTGGGCCAATGAGAAGTGCAGGATTACGAGCCTGCTGTTAAAGTAAAGCTATTAGAGTTGTTACTGATGCGTTGGCTTAGTCCATAACACCCCTCCCCCCTAGGTTCCGTCTGAGAGGTGGGGTGATGTATTCTCGTAAGTAGGCAGGTCGCTTCACCTGTCTGCTTGATCTGCGCTGTTCCACCGGTTTCTGTCCTGGCTCTGGTTCCGGTGGGCTGCTTAATGAGCTGGTGGCGAAAACGGTTCTGCTGTTTCATTGAATGGCTCTGGGCTGTTCTCTCTGCTCTCGCCAATGCTGTCCTCTGGGTTCCCTGGATCTGTTTCCATCACGGTGCTGTCACGCGGCAAGGCCACTCCCCGGCTCGGTTCTCCTTCTGGCGGTGAATATTCCATGGTTGGTTGTGTAGACTGCTAGGTTTCGATTGTTAAATCATCTGTTATTTCTTTTTTGGCCCCCTCGATGTCCTTCCCCCCCCAGTTGGAGATTCAGGGGATGAGATGGGAGTAGGTGCTAGTCTGGATTGAAGTTGGTCTATGTGGCGCTTCCACATTTTACCATCTGCAGTTTGTAGGCGATAGGATCGGGGTCCCGTAAGTTGTGTTATGGTAGCAGGGACCCACAATGGGTCTCCTGAGAAGTTTTTTGCAAAAACGGGGTCACCTTCCTGGAATGATCGACACTTGCTGCTGGATCCCAGGGGTTGTTCAGGTGTGTAAGCAGGGTGGAGGTGATCAAGATGTGAGCGAAGTTTCCGGCCCCTCAGGAGTTCAGCTGGGGTTCTGTTTGTGGTGCTGCTTGGAGTAATATGTTGGAGAAGAAGCATCTGGGTTATTTTGTCGTCAATGTCACCATGGTCCATTTTGTGTAAAGTCTTTACAAATTGAATCATTCGCTCAGTCCTACCATTGGCCGCAGGGCGAGCTGGCGATGTTAAGGCATGGCGGATGCCCCGGTCTGCTAGGTACTGTTCAAATGCCAGGGCAGTGAATTGGGGGCCATTATCAGAGACTAGGACATCTGGCAATCCGTGGGTAGTGAATAGCTTATTCAGTTTTTTAATGACCGCCTCTGTGGTGGTGCTTTTCATCTTGTGGACCTCGAGCCAGTTAGAATACGCATCCACGGTTAGAAGGAAAGTGTGTCCTCTTGTGGGTCCCTCAAAATCGATGTGGATACGGGACCAGGGACCTCGAGGCTTTTCCCACTGAGTTGGGGGTGTTTTTGGAGGAGCAGAGCAAGTCTTCTGGCATTTGCTGTACGTCGCCACCCAGGTCTCTATCTGCTTGTCTAAACCAGGCCACCATGCATAACTCCAAGCCAATGCCTTCATCCGCACGATGCCTGGATGTCCATTGTGCAACATTTTTAAAACTTTATGTTGCAATTTCTCCGGGATTACAACTCTGTCTCCCCACCAGATGCAGCCCTTTTGGGAGAATAGTTCTGTCTGTCGATTCCTGAATGGCTTGAAAGTGTCATTGGGTGCGCTGTCTGGCCAACCCTGTTCCACCTTGCTGAGGACTCGTGCCAAAGAAGGGTCCTTTTTCGTTTCTGATCTGAGGCGATGTCCTGAGCGGTCAGCGGCGGTGATTTAAGAGTTTCGATTTGCAATACGGCTAGGGTTGGAGCTGGGTCATCTATGATGTCTGGTAGTGGAGAGCTGCTCAAAGCGTCAGCGTGGGGAATGGCTTTCCCCAGGCAGTGTTGCAGTTGGTAATCGTATGTGGCTAAAAATTCTGACCAATGTGTCATTCTTGTTGATAAGATGTGGGGAGTTGGTTTGTTTCCTGCCAAAATACCAAATAGCAGCTTGTGGTCTGTAATTATGGCAAAGGATCTCCCATACACATATTCATGGAAACATTTAATTGTGGATACAATGGTGAGAGCCTCTTTATCAAGTTGGCTATAGTTCCTTTCAGTTTTAGACAAAGTTCTCGAAAAGAACGCAATAGGTGCCTCATTACTGTTTGGCAGGACATGGCTTAAAATGGCTCCCACTCCAAATGGTGAGGTGTCATAGGTAACCGTTAAGGGTAGAGTCTCATTGTATTGTATCAATACAGCATCAGAAGTTAAGAGGTCTATTACTTGTTGAAATGCTCATTCTTCACGCCGTCCCCAGACCCAGGAAGCCTTTTTGTCGAGAAGTCTATGTAGGGGCTCGGCTACGGTCGCCTTCTGGGGCAAGAAGATGTTATAAAAGTTAATGAGTCCCAGGAAGGCTTGGAGGTCTGTCTTATTTCTAGGTCTTGGGGCATTTTTGATTGCAGTTAGTTTTTTTTTGGTGGGGTGGATTTCCTGTCTGTCGAGAAGGTATCCCAGGAATTCCACTCTCTCCTTGCAAAGTTGACACTTGTCCCTTTTTACCTTCAGGCCAGTGTCTTTAAATTTTTGAAGAACCCTTCTGAGTAGTTGTCCTAATAGCTCTTTAGTAGGTGCAGCTATTAAGACATCATCAAAATAAGGCACGACACCTTTTATGCCTTGTAATAGCCTCTCCATCAAACTTTGAAAAATGCCCGGCGCCACGCTTACTCCGAATTGGAGTCTATTGCACTTGAAGGCACCTCTATGTGTAACTATTGTCTGGGCTTCTGCAGTCTTCACATCTATGGGTAGCTGTTGGTACGCCTGAGCTAAGTCCAATTTCGCAAATACTTTTCTGCCACCCAGGGAGTGAAGAAGATGTTGGACCACCGGTACTGGGTAAGCGCTCTGCTGAAGCGCATGATTTAGGGTGGCCCGGTAATCCCCACAATTTTTTTTTTTTTTTTGAAAAAGTTTTTATTAATTTTCTACAAACAAACAAGACAAACAAAACATAAAAACATCAACTCTTATATGTACATCCAGTGTGTCAGTTGGTTCATCATTTTTGTGCATTCATTCTGTAGTCTCAATTACAATTATGTTACATAACAACTCATATTGTCAATCCAAACTTATATATCCTAATATCACTAAAAAAAGAAGTTTTTGACTATATTTTTAATCATTCATGCTTAATGAGCTAACAATACTTTAAACCAGTTTACTCTATAACAAATCATCTAGTCATATCAAATCAATCCTAAAAAATCCTTTATAAATATAATAGCAAATAGCAAAATAATAGCAAAATAAAGATATTCCTTACTATCTAGCATTCTAAATATTCTATTATCGTATTTTATCATCTAGCCATTTATAAAAAAGATCCCAAATTTCGTAAAATTGTTTATCCTCTTGCTCTCTAATTTCAAATGTCAATCTGCTCATCTCAGCACATTCCAATATTTTCTTAATAATTTCTTCCTGTAATGGTATTTTCTCATTCTTCCAATTTTTAGCAAATACAATCTTGGCCGCTGTTAATACATTTACAATCAGGTATTTCAAATCTTTACTATATATATCAGGTAAAATTCCCAATAAGAAGATCTCTGGTTTCAAATCTATATGTTTCTTTGTCATTTTTTCCAACCACATGCGAATTATAGTCCAATATTTTCTAGCATCCTCACAAGTCCACCACATATGGTAATACGAGCCGGGTATCTGATGACATTTCCAGCATTTTTCAGATTTGTTCTTAAACATTCTTGCTATTCTTGTCGGAGGAAAGTGCCACCTGTAAAACATCTTATACAAGTTTTCTTTATATGCTGTTGACATTGTCATTTTATAATTTTGAGACCACAATTTCTGCCATTTCTCTAAATCAATCCCATATCCAAAATTCTTCCCCCAAACAATCATAGTTTCTTTGACTTGTTCTTCCTCTAATTTCATTCCCAGTAAATAACCATATAGTTTTTTAATCACCTTCTCATCAGTACCCATCAAGATCTTATCTAAATCAGTCTGTTTATCATAAAATCCCTCCGTTTTAGAATCTTCATCATACCTTGAGTGTATTTGTGCATATGAAAACCAATTCATCCTTATACCTTGTTCCTCTAAGTTTTGGATCGATTTAAGTTCACCCTTTTCATCCAAAAGTTCCCCATATCTAACTGTTTGTTCCTTCTTGTAGATTATAGGATAGGAAAATGCTTCAATGGTCGATAACCAAACTGGAATTTTCAAATAACATTGTCTTTTTATCTTCTCCCAATTTAACCACAAAGACTCCCGTACATAATGTCTTCTAAAATAACCCTGTGTTTTAGTTCCCTTATACCATAAAAAAGCATGCCAACCCAACAGCAAGTCATGCCCTTCTAATGTCAACAACCTATGTTTCCTTAATGTTATCCATTCTTTAACCCACATCAAACTTGCAGCTTGATAATACAATTCCCAATTAGGCAGACCAAAACCTCCTCTAATTCTAGCATCTTGCAAAAGCTTTAGCTTTATTCTCGCTTTTTTACCTTGCCATATAAACTTCAACATAATTTTATTTAAATCTTCAAAATAGTCTTTTCCAAGCCTAATTGGTATTGTTTGAAACAAAAATAAAATTCTAGGTAAGATATTCATCTTAATTGTTGAAATTCTCCCTATTAATGACAATTGCAAGTTTTCCCACTTCTTCAAATCTGTAGTTATCTGTTGTTTAAGTTTAATATAATTATTCTCCTTTAATGTGCTACATCTTGTTGTCAAATATATCCCCAAATACTTAACCTTATTTGTAACTTGAATTTTCAAAAGATCTGCCAATTCTTCTCTCTGTCTCAATAGCATATTCTTTGTCAAAATCTTTGTTTTGTCTTTATTTATTTTCAAACCAGCCACCTCTCCATATGCCTCTATCCTTTCCAGTAACTTTGGAGCTGTTTCTAGCGGATCTTCCAAAATAAAAGCTAAGTCATCAGCAAAAGCTTAGCCTGAGCTAAGTCCAATTTCGCAAATACTTTTCTGCCACCCAGGGAGTGAAGAAGATGTTGGACCACCAGTACTGGGTAAGCGCTCTGCTGAAGCGCATGATTTAGGGTGGCCCGGTAATCCCCACAAATTCTTAATGAGCCATCTGGCTTTATGGGTGTAATTGGAGTTTCCCATCGGGCATGATCAACAGGTTCCAACACACCCTGGGCTATCAATTTGTCTAGTTGCTCATCGATCTTTGGCTTGAGGGGAAAAGGTACCCGATGAGGCTTAAGGTGAAAAGGAGCTACCTCGGGACTGAGATTAAACGATATAGGGGTCCCCTTGTACTTGCCTAATGTTCCTGTGAACACATCCTGGAATTCCTGGATGAGGGCCTCTTCCCAATCATCGCTTCTGGTTTGGTGTATGTCAGCTAGTTTAATTCCGAGTGGGGCGAACCACTGTAACCCTAACAAACTGGGCCGGTCATGATCGGCGACAGTCAGGGGAAGCGTCGCGGTGCGGTCCTTGAAGGATACTTGGACGTGGCTGGAACCGACAACTGGAATTCTGTTTCCCTGGTAGTCTTTTAGGATGATTCTTTGAGTGCTGAGGTCCTGGCGACAGATGGCAGGGATCAGCTGTTTGAGGGTTTTCCAGATAAGACCATCGATAAGGATGACCCCGAATTGACTTCCATCACGCATGCTCGATTCTCAATATTGACCTTTATGCGGATCTTTCTTGCATCTAGCGATGAAGCGTGGCCGATAGTAATAGTTTGGTGTGCCTCTTCTCATCTCGTTGAAATGGCAGGTGCTCGATTTCTGTAGTAGTGGTTGTTCCATTGGTGGTTCAGGCGGTCCCAATTTCCAGGTGGTTTGCCTGTCTCCCGTTGGAGGTTATTCTCCCTTTGGATTGGACTGGACTCTCGCTTGCTTCTGCAGACCTTTGCAATGTGGCCTCTTTTCCCACAGGAACGGCAGAGTGCGTTGAGGAATTTGCAGTCCAATCGCGGGGGGTTTGCCCCGCAACCAGCACATTGGCGCGGGAGTCTCTGGTTCCTTTGCTCTCATTCCGAGTGGAGCCGGTTGACTTCCTCTTCCTCACTGTCTGAGGATGACTCGAGGTCTTCACGATGGGCATTAATAGCGTGCCTCTCAGAGGAGAGCGGGCTATCGCTAATGAGTTGGCGGTGTGGTGCGTTCGCTCGGCGCATTCGAGCGGCTGACTTCCTGGTTGCTTCTACGGCAGTAGCGTCGGCGATGACATCTGCAAGGATGATGTCTCCTTTCGCCATGAGTTTACTCTGCGCAGTATGGTCATCTAATTCCAGAACTATGCGGTCTCTCAGGGCTTCCTCGAGGTTTGCAAAACCACAGAGGCCCCCCAGGTTCCGGAGGTCAGCTACGAAGTCCCCAACACTCTCGTTCTTCCATTGGTCCCTCTGGTAAAACTCATGTCTTCATATCATTGTAGGTACTGCGGGTGCGTAATGGGCCCAGAGGATTGGCGTGAGGTTATCCCAATCCATGGTCTTCACTTCCGCCAGTTTGGCAAGTGCTTTAGCCATTTTAAAAACGGCAGGGCCACAGTGGGTCAGGAACACCGCTCGTTTCTTGCCAGGCATCACATCTTTCAGATTGTTGGTCTCCAGGAACATCTGGAAATAGTCTATATACGAGTCCCAGTCTTCGTTTGCCGGGTCAAATGGAGTGGGTGGTATGGCGCCGCTGGTCATTCTGCCGTTTGTTGCGTGCGCTTTTCAGCCACGTGCTCTGTCTTGTTCAATGAGTACTTAGTCAGCTCTATCGTGTCCGTATCTCGTCGCCAGTGTTAAGTCCTGAGCATGGGCGCAAGGAACAGAGATGAGACATCGAACTGTGACTTCAACTCTTTATTGTGACTTCAGAACAGAGCAAACACTTGGGCAGCAGCAGCTCTTTTATAGAGCTGGCTGCTGTCAAAACAACCAATGATTTGAGTTTACCACTCTAACAAGTGTCCAATCAGAAAGACCCGCTAACAGCCAATCGGATTGGCCAGAAATGACCAATCATGACTCGCTATTCGCGGGCCAATGAGAAGTGCAGGATTACGAGCCTGCTGTTAAAGTAAAGCTATTAGGGTTGTTACTGATGCGTTGACTTAGTCCATAACAACCTCACCCAGATTTTTCATGTAGATGTTAAATAGAATTGTTAAATCTCACTGACATACCCTTATTTAACAAATAAACACATAAATTGTATAAGTACTGATCATATATTGTTATATCTTTTTCCTGACATTTTGTTTTGATTCTTGTTTTAAGAGTGGGAAAGCAATTGTTAGAAATCATGGCATATTTCCCCCTCTCTGGGTATTTAAAAAAACAGTTGCAGAAAAAAGTTAATTTAATCAGAATTTTATCAGCCTCTTAAAGTACCAAAACACTTGCAAACTATTCCCCTCCACCATCCAGTCAGAATGGAAGAAGCTTTTTGGATGAGAAGTGAAATGTCTTCAAAGAAAAGAAAACAAAGAAGTCAAGTTGACTCCTGAAAAAGCATCTTTGGGACAACCACGACCCAGATGACTGAGAATCCCTAAAGACTACTTGCAAACTAGTTAGTGATTTATATTAGAAACTAGTGATTTATATGAGATTACTGTAATAGAATATGAGGGTGTCTTTGGATTCAAGAGGAAGACCATAGTCTAGATCAATGGCCCCCAACTTTTTGGGCACCAGGGATCAATTCCATGGAGAGATTTTCCACAGACCAGAGGGGCCCTGCCTGCATCCCATATGGGGCTTTGTTTGTTTGTTTGGCCAGGTTTCTGGCATCCCGAGGCCTGATGCCAGTCCATGGATCAGAGGGTTGGGAATTCCTGGCTTAGATTACAAGACAAATTACTCAGGAGTTTATTTAAAATAGAATAGCAGGATTGAACCTTGGAGGTCTTCTAGTCCAACCCCCTGCCTAGGCAGGAAACCCTACACCATTTCAGGCAAATGGTTATCCAACGTCTTTTTTAAAAATTCCAGTGTTGGAGCATTTACAACTTCCCAAGTCAAGTTGTTCCATTGATTAATTGTTCTAACTGTCAGGAAATTTCTCCTTAGTACTAAATTGCTTTGCTCCTTGATTAATTTCTTAACCTGCCCTCAGGTGCTTTGAGAATATAGCTTGACTCTCTCTTCTTTGTGGCAGCCCCTGAGATATTGGAACACTGCTATCATGTCTCTTCTTTTCATCAGACTAGACATACCCAGTTCCTGCAACCATTCTTCATATGTTTTAGCCTCCAGTTCCCTAATCATCTTTGTTGCTCTTCTCTGCACTCTTTCTAGAGTCTCAACATCTTTTTTACATCATAATAACCAAAACTGAATGCAGTATTGCAGTCTGATAAGTCTGATAAGAGAATCTGAGTCCAAACTGTTGTGAATTAATAAAAGTGCTTAAATAAAGATTATTGAAACCTTTAGAAAAGTGCAGGGTTCTGGCCCTGCACTTCTGATTGGCCGATAATAGCGACATCTGATTGGTCCATTCAGGAGAATCTGATTGGCTATTAGCGGGCCTCTTTCATTGGTTAAGGGAACTAACGCTTCCCGTTTCTTATTGGTTATTTGATCAGCAGCTTGCCTATAAAAAGGGCCATTGCTGCCGTAGTTTTTGCTCTGTTCCACAATGTTAAATAAAGAGTTGAAGTTCACTGTTCATCGTCTCGTCTCCATTTCTTGCACCCATGCGCAGAATGTAACACTAGCGACGAGGGTGGGATTTGGAGACGTCAGAGCTGACTGAACACTACAGAGTGCTAAACAGAGCATGTGGCTGAAGACGCACCAACGTCTGAACCATGTCTAGCAACGTCATACCACCCACTCCATTCGACCTGGCACAAGAAGACTGGGACTCATATATGGACCGATTCCAGATGTTTCTGGAGACCAACAACTTGAAGGATGCCACTAACGGAAAGAAGCGAGCAGTATTCCTAACTCACTGCGGGCCGACCGTGTTTAAGATGGCCAAGGCACTAGCCAAACCAGCTGAGATGAAGTCCATAGACTGGGACGTCCTCGAGCCCCTTCTATGGGCCCACTATGCACCAACCGTACCAACGCTTGTTCGAAGACATGAATTTTATCAGAGAGACCAGCAGAAGGGAGAAAGCGTTGCAGATTTCATTGCAGATCTCCAGAATTTGGGAGGCCTCTGTGGATTCGCCAACCTCAAAGAAGCTCTGAGAGACGGAATAATTCTGGGATTAGATGCACCGCATGTGCAGAGTAAGCTGATGGCGAAAGGCGACATCAGCCTTGCAGATGCCATCGCTGATGCTACTGCAGCAGAAGCAACCAGGAAGTCAGCTGCACGAATGCGCCGCACCCACACTCCGCTCCGCCAACTCGCCAGCAAAATCTCACCTCACCTGGAAGGACAGGCAATGACAGCCCACCATGAGGACATTGAATCGTCATCAGAAAGCGATGAAAAAGAGATCAACCGGCTCCGATCTGAATGAGACCAACGCCATCAACGTAACCAGAGAGTGCAGTACCAATGCGCTGGTTGTGGGGCAAACCACCCATGATCAAACTGCAAATTCCTCGACGCACTCTGCCATGTGTGCGGGAAAAAAGGTCACATCGGAAGAGTCTGTAGAAGCAAGCAAGGATCCAACCCACCTCAGAGGGGGACCAACTACTGCCAGCCCACAGGAAGTCGTCCTGTGAATCGAGAATACTTAACCCACCAATGGAACAACCACTCCTACAGAAACAAACCACTAGCCCAGTCAACGAAATGAGAAGAGGCACACCAAACCATTACGATCGGTCACGCCTCATCATTAGGTGCCAAGAAGATCCGGGTGAAGGTCACCATCGAAAACCAGCCCTGCATGATGAAAGTCAATTCAGGATTGTTTCTCTCGATGGTTTCCTGGAAGACCCTTAAACAATTAATTCCCACCATCCAGCGGCAAGACCTCAGATTCCAAAGAATCATACTTAAGGACTATCAGGGAAATCGAATTCCAGTTGTTGGATCCAGCAAAGTCCATGTCTTACTTAAAAATCGTACTGCATCCCTACCACTAACCATAGTCAATAGGGATCGGCTTAGTTTGTTAGGCCTCCAATGGTTTGCCCCACTTGGAATTGAAGTAGCCGGCATTCACCAAACCAACAGCGACGACTGGGAAGAGGCCATCGTCCGGGAGTTCCAGGATGTCTTTACAGATAAATTAGGTGAATACAAGGGGACCCCGATATCATTTAACCTTAACCCCGAAATAGCTCCCATCCATCTTAAGCCTCGTTGAGTTCCATTTGCCCTTAAACCAAAGATTGATGAGCAGCTTGATAAATTAATATCCCAGGGTGTGTTAGAACCAACCGACCATGCTCCCTGGGAAACCCCAATAGTAACACCCATCAAGCCGGATGGATCGTTAAGAATTTGTGGGGACTAGCGAGCCACCCTGAATCACACCCTTCAGCAGAAAGCTTATCCGGTACCGGTGGTACAACACCTTCTCCATTCCTTGGGGGGTGGAAAAGTCTTCGCTAAATTGGATTTAGCACAGGCATACCAACAACTGCCTATAGATTAAAAAACGGCAGAGGCACAAATGATCATTACGCACCAAGGTGCATTTAAGTGCAACCGACTCCAATTCAGAGTTAGCGTGGCCCCAGGAATTTTTCAGAGCTTGATGGAGAGACTACTACAGGGTATAAAAGGGGTTGTACCTTATTTTGATGACGTTTTAATTGCTGCCCCGACTAGAGAAATACTAAGGGAGCACCTGAGGTTAGTTCTCCAGAAATTTAAAGATTCTGGCCTTAAAGTAAAAAAAAATAAGTGTCAACTGTGTATGGATAAAGTAGAATTTTCGGGGTACTTAATCGATAAACAAGGCATTCACCCCACTGATAGCAAGCTAAGGGCAATCAAAAACACCCCAAGGCCCCGAAATAAGACTGATCTCCAAGCTTTCCTGGGCCTTATCAATTTTTACAACATGTTCCTGCCCCACAAAGCGACCGTAGCCGAGCCCTTACATCGTCTGTTGGACAAAAAGACAACCTGGGTCTGGGGACACCGAGAGGAAAACATGTTCCGACAAGTAAAAAACTTATTGACTTCAGACGCTGTTTTGATGCAGTATAATGACACTTTGCCCTTAACGATTACATGTGATGCATCACCATTCGGAGTGGGTGCCATTTTGAGCCATGTGTTACCAAACGGTAGTGAAGCCCCTATTGCCTACTTTTCAAAAGCGCTATCAAAAGCTGAACGTAACTATAGTCAAATCGATAAAGAGGCTCTTGCTGTCGTTTCTGCTGTAAAACGATTTCATGAATATATTTATGGGCGAGTTTTTACTGTAGTTACCGACCACAAACCTTTGCTGGGGATTATAGCAGGGGACAAGCCAACCCCTTATATATTATCTCCCAGAATGACTCGCTGGTCGGAATTCTTGACTGCATATAATTATAAGCTGCAACACCGCCCGGGGAAAGTCATCCCCCACGCTGACGCACTAAGCCATGCACCACTTCTGGAAACCGTTGACGATCCAGCTCCAACCATTGCAACGCTCCAGATTGAGACACTTCAATCACCACCACTGACAGCTCGAGATATCACGATCGAAACCAAACGCGATCCCGTTTTGGCGCGAGTTCTTAGCTGGGTCGAGCGAGGATGACCATTGGATCAAATCCCTGACAACTTCAGTCCTTTCAAGAATCGACAGACGGAATTGTTTTCCCAGAAAGGCTGCATCATTTGGGGGGATAGAGTCATTGTCCCAGAGCGACTGCAACGAGCGGTATTGAAAACCTTGCTTGAAGGCCACCCTGGCATCGTGCGCATGAAGGCGCTCGCATGAAGCTATGCATGGTGGACGAGTATCGACAAGCAAATCGAGGCCTGGTTAAAACTTGTTCCAAATGCCAGGAAGTTAGCAATGCCCCACCGAAAGCAACCCCAACAGAGTGGGAAACATCTAGGGGACCATGGCCCCGTATTCATATTGACTTTGCGGGACCCACTAAAGGACACACATTCCTAGTAACGGTGGATGCCTACTCAAACTGGCTTGAAATCCATGAAATGAAAAGTACCACAACCGAATCTGTCATCAGGAAATTGGACAGATTATTCGCAACCCATGGACTGCCAGATGTTCTGGTATCTGACAACGGCCCCCAGTTTACCGTGCTTTCTTTTGAACAGTATTTGGCGGACCGTGGTATCCGCCATGCGCTAACTTCGCCGGTGCATCCTGCGGCCAATGGAAGAGCCGAGCGCATGGTACAATTCATCAAAAAGACCCTACATAAAATGGACTATGGCGATATCAAAGATAAGATTAACCAGATACTCATTCTGCAACACATCACTCTGCACAGCGTCACCAACAAGACTCCGGCCGAATTGTTAATGGGACGAAAACTCCGCTCCCACCTTACACCCATCGTACGAACCAGAAAAACCACATGGATCCAGTGGGAAATGCCGCGAATTCCAGATAAGCGACTTAGTCTTCGCTAGAAATTTTTCTGGCAATCCTTTGTGGGTCGAGGCAACTGTAATCCAAGTCACAGGACCCAGGTCGTACCGAGTAAAAAGTCGCGACGGAAGAATATGGAAGCGCCATATTGATCAGCTGCATTCAAGGCTGCAACCTCATTTCTGCGACTCTGGTAACTTCCAAACTGAGGGGGGAGGAGATGCCAAGGAGACCAAGTTTGAAACGGCAGAAAGCACGAGTGGAAGAAGTGAGCATTCGGAAGGATCAGAGAGAGTGGTGGACTTGCCGCAAAGAGACACCTCGTCAGAAGCAAGCCCACAAAGGCTGGAGGACAACGAGGACATTAGCGGCACCGAGTTTTTAAATGAAGGACCGGAGGCACCCCACTCGCCAGAAAACGTCCTGCCCAAACAAGATTATAAACAAGTACCGGGGGGACAGCGAAAATCTAACAGACAATCTAAACAACCTGCCTATCTCAAAGATTACGTCATCGCACCCCTTAAACGGAATCCGGGGGGAAGGGGTGTTGTGAATTAATAAAAGTGCTTAAATAAAGATTATTGAAACCTTAGAAAAGTGCAGGGTTTTGGCCCTGCACTTCTGATTGGCCAATAATAGCGACATCTGATTGGTCCGTTCAGGAGAATCTGATTGGCTATTAGCGGGCCTCTTTCATTGGTTAAGGGAACAAACGCTTCCCGTTTCTTATTGGTTATTTGATCAGCAGCTTGCCTATAAAAAGGGCCATTGCTGCCGTAGTTTTTGCTCTGTTCCACAATGTTAAATAAAGAGTTGAAGTTCACTGTTCATCGTCTCGTCTCCATTTCTTGCGCCCATGCGCAGAACGTAACACAAACGATGGACAGGGATGAAGAAAGTATCAGAAGGGATCCTTCCTAATTATCTGGAAAGTAAAGATAAGGGAGTGGGATAAGCACATTCAGACTTGCAAGATTCTATAACTATAATCTTACAATAAAGGTAGCATTAGAACTCATGTTTCATCAGAATTATCTTGAAGGACTGAAAAATATAAAAAGTGACTTCCTACGTTTTTACTGCTTTTTCATTGTTCATTTGACATCAGGACCAATGGAGGAAATTTTTGATTGGAGTAGCTCTATGTTAGAGAGTTAAAATATGGGCAAAGAAAATGCTAGGGGAAATATGGTTTGTGCTAAGGGATAAATGGAAGCCCTTTTCTAACATGGGTAGGTAAGGGGTTTTTAAATTCTCATTTGATCATTTACAAAAAGCTTCCAACTTGATTGTTAAATGTTTTCTCTTGTGCTTAAATTTCATGCTGGAGATTATTAAAAATTGACTTTACAGTATTTACTTTACTTATCTGTCCTAGCCAGGCTGTGCTGAACTCATGGATTTGGTGAATTATTAAATTTTTAAAAGCCATTTGTTTGGTATTTTATACTGGCTTTCTCTCCATCTGTAGGGACAAGCACCTCTGGTCTCAAAAATTGGAGAAAAAAGATTTAATTTATCTTTAATCTAAGACGGTTTTTAAAGTGTTCCATGATGTAAGACATAATGACAGTCTCCAGTGTAACGCTTAACTAACTGCTTGTTAGTGTTAACATTTAGAAGCATATGATGAAAAAGGGAGAACAATATGGCTTCCAATAGGTTACCCAAGCAGTAATGTTAGGCAAAATAATTCATTGTGTCAGATAACAAGATTTATTTTAGAACATAATGAGATGCTGATAAAGGTCACCATGCCTACAAGTCCATTTTATATGCCATATTAACAGAACCACCTGAATCTTGAATATGGGCTCCACATTTAATTGAAATCTTTTAGATATGTTTGAGAGAGAAAAAGGAGAGGGAGGAAGAGAGGGAGAGATATCAAATATGTGGTACTCCCTAACTTATGTTGGCTAAACTAGAAACTGAAAAGGAAACATCCAACTGAAGTTAATTGTCAATTTGTAAAATATTCCTATGCCATTTTCCAAGTTGCCATATGAAAGAGGGGTGGGAAAAGCCTGAAGAAGCATATGGCAAATGACTTAGAAGCACATTCCAAGCTTATCTCAATGGGTATTCTGGGCGTGAAAATCTTCTATTGAAGAGTGTGATTGATGACACCTAGCCCATGAACATGTTCGTTGGACAGTCTGAATTATGATACATCCAGAGGTATGGGGGGAAACAGGGTCATGGGTGATTGTATATTACATATCTCAGGGTCTGCTTCATACAGGCCATGCCAGTATGTTGCTCCCAATAAATCCTTTGAGGTTTTTTGAAGTTTGGCTCCAGGCTCATGATTTAATTAGGGCAATCACTGGAATTCTGACATTACTTCAATGGTGAGCTACCACTTGGATGGAAAATCATAAGCAAAATGCAAATAGACTAGTGGTTTTCTTAAAAATAATGTCAAAACAGTTTACCTTTTTTTTTTGCAACTAAGGGAAATTATTTAAATTCCAGCCAATGAACAGAAATATCACACCCATTCTACCTGCATGTCCACACTGAATCAGGCTATTAGTCTACTTACTCTAAGCAACCTTATGGAACTCGTGAGCTTTCCATTGGATGACAGCTCTTTTTCTCTCTTTGACTTTCAAAAATAAATATTTAAGGCACGCAGCCTTTGATGTTAGTCAAATCTTTCACCACATTCCAGTGTGGTGAGTATTGTGACACCTTGTATATCAGAATGACCTTGAAAGCTATTGAGGAATTGCTGTCAGCCCAAAATAAAATTCCTCTTCTTGGCTGTGACAAATGAGTGATACAAAAGAGAACTTCAATAATTGTCATTCTGTTTCTAAATTCTTTTTCATTCAAAGGGTTTTCTATCATTATATGGTTGAGGAATCTTTTCTCCAACAGAAACCTGCTTCTGTACTGAATTTTTTTTCAGAAGTTCCCTTTCATTTTTTTCCCCAACCAGGCCAGTTAAGGATGGTGTCAACCAGAGATATTCTCCCAAATATAGTGCTCTAATTAGGGATTATTCCTGTGTGGTTGTTGGTTGTCTCTATTAAAGATAAAAATCACAAGAATGGAATTGGTGATAAGTGTACTGGAGCAGAAACAACAACAAGTAAATGAAGCCATGAGAGTAAGAACCTGTGAGATCCATCTATACATGGATTCTCAAAAAAAAGAAAGAAAGAAAGAAAGAAAGAAAGAAAGAAAGAAAGAAAGAAAGAAAGAAAGAAAGAAAACTCTTGATGAGATTCTGAACTTCTTATTTCTCTAATATTTTCACATGGATATATTATCATGCAAGCACATCCAAACATATTTCCCATAAATGTAACTCTTGACTAAACGTAAAGACTTATTTTTGTAAGTATGGCACAAATTTACAGTTGTTTTCTCTCATGCAAACAATTACTGAGATCTTAATTATTAATTCTGAGTCTCTGCAGTTTACAGCTCTTTATTTGGTACATTGTAAACAAGACTTAATGGATGCAATTTAAGGTCCTTTCCAATAATCTTCCAAACAAAGATTTCTTTAATGGTTTTTTCATGCATATTCATGGAAAGGCTGATTAAATAGAGCAAGGCTTTAACTTCTAAGTATTTGCTGCAGCATGTTTTATATTCTGTTGGAATTTAACTGGACTTCCAGCTAGGAAAAAAATCTTAAGCAAGCAAATCTAATTCACATCTTCTAAACTAATATGCGGAACAAGTATATTTACCTTGCAGACTATATGTGTTTTGTTACAATGCACTATTTTGAAAATGAGATCTTATGGGATTATTATTAAATGTAGATGAAGCACAGGGCCTGGTTCATATATCCCACTAAGCCAAAATCAAGTCAGCCTCTTTAAAGAGGATTGTAAATGAAGCATGCCACATACAACGTTGTTCTGAAAATATATTGATTTCATTTTTTAAGAGAAAAGAACATGAAATTTTTATTTATACCAAGAATAGTCTGGTACAAATTGAGAAGATGAAGATAAGCTTTTTGGGGATTTTGGGTCAAAGTTTCTTAGCAGTTTTCTTTGACCATTCTTTGTATGGTGCTTAGAATCCACCTCAATACTATTGGGCCTTGTGGGATTTCCAGTTTATTTATTTATTCAAAAGACTGATCAAACATTCTTCAACATACATGGAACAAATGCAACAAAGAAATTAGGTGATATAACAACAAAGAAACAAAGAAATTAGGTTGTTTAGAATAACTCAAGGCCGCTGTTAACTTTTCAATAAAAGCACAGCTACCCTTCCAGAAATGAAACCACTAGAAAGCATTAAACCAACTTTTCTTGATTTAATAAAAGGATTAAAATTTGTGCTAAGAGATCTTTACTCAGTAGGAAGAATAGTAACCAGAATTCTATATTTGGGGGGATATCTCTGGTTGACATTAATCAATTAATAATAATTGATATTAATATTAATTAGAAATATTCTATATCTTTGATAAACAGTTAATTCATAAATAGAAAGCAAATAAATTTCAACTACCCCAAATAGGAAGTTTTGTTGTTCCTTCAACATTGAAGATGTGCTGTTGGGTATGAGAGATGTTCCTGTCTCCATGTTCTATGATCCATGATTCTTGAAACAGAGATTACATTTTGGATATATAATTCAAGAGTTTATTCACATCTGTTGATTATATTGATCTTTATAACACCATAAATATAATCTGTTGATTATATTGATCTTTATAACACATTTACAATTACAGATACTAAAGCAAAATGAGGTAATAATGGGACAAACCCCTATTCATCAGTATATGTTGCCATATAATTTTAAACTTTTAGCAGATAAGGTCAATGGTTAGCTCTTTTTAAACATTTCTCTGGGTTATATAGTAATTGGGAGAATTTTTTTATTAAAACAGTCATAAATCATACTTTACATAAAATCCTGTTTTAGGATACTCTAAATTGCTTGTTTTCAAGCATTGTAGATTTACAAACATATTCCAACACTAATTGTAATTCAGATATTTTAAATACTAGTAATTCATCTGGACCAAACTGAAGCCCGTGTTTTAATTTAATACATTACTATTTCTCAATTGTAGATAACATAGGTTCCTCTTGCAAAATTTCAAATGGTTTGAAAAACAAATAGCTAATTTTAAAGTATTAATATGACTATATATAAAAAGATTTATCTTTGCTATTGAAGCTGAAATTGTCATAGAACAATGATTGCTCTGGAATAATGATCAAGATTTTACAAAATATGTATTAAGATCCCCCAAATATGTTTTGCAGCCTTTAATACAGAAATGCAAGCAGGTTTTTTTAAAAAACAGAGCAAGCTCTTGCATTATGTCAATGTCATATAATAACTTTCTAATTTGTTTGTTGTTCTCTTCCACAGATCTATAAAGATTAATGACAAAGATTAAAATCAGGAAAGTTGAACCCATCTATCATCATATGGCAGCAAAAATGTAAACTAAGAAAATATATGGATTTCTTTTCCATAAAAGACAAATTAATATCATATTAATCTTTAAAGAAATTTAAACTATTAACATAGCAATACCTCAACATAAATATATCAGTCTTGAAGTAATGTTCATTTTATAACACTTATCTTTCCCCATAAAATAATGGACTTTTTAACCAAATTTTGATAATTTTTTATATCAAATAAAAAGTAGTCATATACTTTATCTAGAAATGAAGATGTTTTCCTAGTATAATTGTTCCCAGACATTTAAAAGAATTCTTCTATTTTCTGACCACAACACTGAAATTTAATTTGTACCCCCAATAAATTCAGTCATTTTAAAAGTTATATCATGATAAACAGTTTTCAAAGTAACAAGAAATTATATTCTTTTTCTTATCAATCTGGATTAAATTCAGATAAGACTGAAAGCTATCTTGCAAATGAGATGAAAGTTCTTTTCTCTAATTTCTGGTTTTTCAAATCCACAATTAATAGAGAGAGTCAGTGCTTGAGAGAGGAAAACTTCTCTTTATCAATTTGAGAAGTGAAAAAAATTACTAGCTAGTTGGGGAGAGGAATCTTTAATCATATTTCTATATTCCAAACCTGAAGTTTCTGAACATAATTTACTTGATAATGTTTACAAATAGCTCAAATTAGCTGGGTGTTAATATTTTGAATAAATCACTTTGGTCATTTTAAAGATATTGAGCCATTGTTGTTTTTTAAAATATTGTATTAATTTAGGATTGGCAATCATTTCAAATCTTCGGTGACCTCCTTAGAAATACTCTGCAGTCTTGTTCAATTTGATCTAGAGAGACTTCAGTGAGATCCCATATGAGATTTTCAAAGATTCTTGAAAGTTTAAGGTTCGCATGTAAGGTTTGCAGGATCACATTTATTGATGCCCATGTTTTCATATATAGGAAAGACATTTCAGTGGCTATCATGTCCACAGACAAAGGTCCAGGGATTTAAATGTGAAGTAGTCAATCAAATAAGAAATCAAACCAGAGTACAAACATCACAATAAAGTTGTTCAGTAAAGGTCCTTCTGTGTTCCTTTTGGGGTTAACAACATCTTCTGGGCATCTCATGTCTCAACAACCAAAAAGGCTAATGCAATTCTAAATTGCATTAACAGAGGGATACAATCAAGATCAAGTGAGGTCCTAATACCACTCTATAAAGTCTTAGTAAGACCATACCTAGAGTGCTGCATCCAGTTTTGGTCATCACAATGTAAAAAAAGATGTTGAAACTCTAGAAAAAGTACAGAGAAGAGCAACCACAATGATTAGGGGACTGGAGACTAAAACATATGAAGAACAGTTACAGGAATTGAGCATGGCTAGTCAAGTGAAGAGAAGGACCAAGGGAGACAGGATAGCAGTATTCCAGTATTTGAGGGGCTGCCACAGATATGAAGGGGTTAAGCTATTTTCCAAGGTACTCAAAGGCCAGAAAAGGAATAATTGATGGAAACTGAACAAGGAGAGATTTAACCTGGAAATAAGGAGAAATTTTCTGACAGTGGGAACAATCAACCAATGGAACAGCTTGTCCTCAGAAGTTGTAGGAGTGCCATCACTTGAGACTTTCAAGAAGAGATTGGACTCACATCTGTCAGAAATGGTGTAGGGTCTCCTGCTTGGGCAGCGGGTTGGACTAGATGACCTTCAAGGTTCCTTCCAACTCTGATTATCAGTTATCTGTTTATTATCTGTTATCCTTTCTCAGGAAAATGAAGTTTTAAAATGTTGGAAGTCTGGCTTGAAAAACTAACATTCCTCCTCTTTTCTGAGAGCATGAAATCACAGCCAAGGCAACTATCAGAAAACAATTAGAATGTCTTTGTATTATCCACTGTTAGATCCACTTCCCTTTCAAGGCATTCATAACAAAATTGCATGGAGTCTCTGAGGATCATCTAGCGAAGCACAACACATGAATACAGGTTTGGGTTATCCTACCCTGCTACCAAAGGCAAAGCAGAATTCTTAGAGCTGTCTGTAAGCAGTGGTCCCTTGTGTCGGTCTTTTATCAGCAAAACCAGCCTGCCAGATTTCACAACGGACAATGGTGTGTACTGGAAGGACAAATCCACACAAAGGATTATTGATGGTATCATTCCAATTAAACTCTTGGAGGGAAGCCTCTGTCAGCAGAGTTCCCTAAGTTTGTAAAATGACCTTTCTTTGCACTGAAAAAGAGAGATGTATGAGACAAGTCATATATTTTTTTTCTCCTTGTCAAGGTAATTAATGGCATACTTTATTCAAAGGAGCTCTTGCATAATAAGAAGATCCCATTGGAATCACTGGAAGCTAGTCATGAGGTTTTGAGCTGGTAGAGACATTGAAATGTTGAGGCAAAGTCATGGGTAACATCAAAACCCTGGCTGCATTTGGAAGCATTAAATCCGTATTTCTGCCTTGGTCATCCCATTCCTGATTCAGCGTGGTAGCAGGGTCCTCTGTTGAGCGAGAGAACTCTGAGAATGATCTTGTTGAGCACAAAGAAGTCAACATGAAGCTTGCTTAATTGATCGATACACTTACTTGTAAATACTTTTTTTTTATTTTAAACAAAGCCAGCATAGAAGTGAGGGGGGAGGAATGTGAGAGTTTGGGAAATAAAGGGTTAACAATAGGTAAGAGAATATTTGTACAAATAGGAGAATATTCAGACATGAGAATGCAAATTTAAATAAGGAAGGAACTGGGAGGAAAGCAGAGAAGACATTGGAAGAGAGTTAATTTTAGATCTTGCAGTTTGCAATGAGTTATTGTAATTGCAGGACAGATATGCCCTTCCTTGAAGGTGATTTGGAGGTGATTTATTAATTTGGAGAAATAAATTCAGTGCACCATTCCTAAAGTTGATTTAGACTTCTAGAGCTCAAGAACAGTCTAAGGCAAAGAACTCTGAAGGACTTCTTTTCTTTTCATGAATTTTCCCACTTAATCTAACGCAGGAGATTAAGAATTCTCTTGGTTCTCTAAAACTTCTTTCTAGCTAATTGTCTTTTATCTAATCTGCTGAATTTTCAAAATATTTTGAGCAAACTTTCACTCCTGCGTTGATTTTATTTATATATTCGATTGTTTAGTCGGATGGGTTCTTATTCTAAGCTATTTTAGAATAATGTAATAAAAAGGTGGCATATATAAAACTCAGAATATTAAAAAATAAGTGAGTGTGTTTGTTTCACAAGTGTGGGTAGTTCCCTGGTCTGGCTGGAATCCCTGCTCCTCTATAACTTGGCAGAAGACAAATTCCTTGGCATTAATTCACTCTCTAGCTTTTCCATGAATAAGAATCTCACATATTTTAATCAATGCAGTTGGAAGCATAGCCCTGCCTTAGTGAATAGGATCACTAACTGTATAATTACAGTAATGATCAGCACTTTAAGTGGATTAGACCCAACCAATTATAGGTAGTGATTTGGAAGGTTGAATATATCATTGTGAAACAGTAGTGTTAATTATGCTAGATGGTCTTTCTGCATCCTCCAGTTTGTTTCAAGGATGGGGGAACAAGTTCACAAATACAAAGGTAAAGAAATACATAAGATCACACCCAAATTGCTTTTATTTCATATTCATTGCATCAATGATTCCACTGTATTTGCAATTTTGCTAAGCTTATTTTTAATTACTGAATCGACGAAATCTCGTGTCCCTGGAATTAGCACAGTAGGAGTTTTTGAGGAACATAATTATTGGCATTTATGAATAATGTATAGAATCAAAATATAATGGCTCTAAGTGCAACTCCTGCCACTCTTGGGCAAGCTGGAGGAAAATATAAAAATCTAAGTAGCAAAAAAAAAAAAAAAAGCTGAAAGTGAAGTATGGACTGTTTGTTTTGTAGAAAAAGACCAGCCAATCAAAGGATATAGCAGAGGGGAAAAGCTAAGATCAGGGCAGCCTGTTACTATCCAGAATCTGTTCAACCACCATCCTCCTGTTGGAAGTTATAACCCACCCCACTCCTAGAAAAATGAAATGCTTTAAGATATTTTAAAAGAGCAGAATATTTCCCCTGTGTTAAGTTCTGCACATGGGTGCAAGGAACGGAGACAAGGCAGTGACAGTGAACTTCAACTCTTTATTAAGCATACTGAACAGAGCAATCACCTAGGGCAGCAGCAGCCCTTTTATAGGGTTGGCTGCTGTCCTATTAGAAACATGAAAGTGTTAAACCCTTGAACCAATGAGAGTTGGCCCATTAACAGCCAATCAGATTTCCCAGAAAGGCCCAATCCAATGTCGTTATTATCGGCCAATCAGAAGTGCAGGATTAGAACCCTGCTTTTTACTTAAGGTTGTTAAAACTTTATTAAACGCCTTTATTAGTTCATAACACCCCTTCCCCCTAGGTTCCGTTTGAGGGGTGCGGTGATGTAATCCCATAGATATGCAGGTTGTTTCAACTGTCTATTAGATTTGCGCTGTCCCACCGGTTCCTGTCTGTAGTCCGGTTTCGGTGGAACGTTTTTTGATTTATCTGGTACAGGTGGTTCCGCATCCTCACAGGACGACTCGGTGCCACTAATTCTGTCATTGTTGTCCTCCGGTCTCTGTGGGCTTACCTCCGTTGAGGTATTCCTCTGTGGCGAGGTAACCCCCCTTCCTGATTCTTCTTCATGTAATGCGCCGGCCTGCTGACTTTCTTCGATTTCGTCATCCAGCATCTCGAATTCGGTTCCCTCGACATCCCCTCCCCCCTCAGTTTGAGAGTTACAGGAGTCACGGGAACTGGGTTGCAACCTAGAGCGAAGCTGATCTATATGGCGTTTCCAAATCTTCCCGTCCAATGTTTGCATGCGGTACGATCTGGTTTGAGTTAGGGTTGCTTCGACCCATATTGGTTCGCCGGAAAGGTTTTTAGCGAAGACTAAGTCGCCTACCTTGAACTCATGGCATTTTCCGCTAGATCCACAGGGTTTCTCTGGTGCGTAGGATGGGTGGAGACGGTCGAGGTGGGAGCGGAGCTTGCGTCCCATCAACAGTTCAGCTGGAGTCTTGTTGGTGACACTGTGCAGGGTGATGTGTTGGAGTAGGAGTATCCTGTTTAGTTTGTCGTCAATGTCCCCATAGTCCATCTTGTGGAGAGTTTTTTTAACAAATTGGACCATGCGTTCGGCCCTGCCATTGGCCGCAGGGTGTACCGGCGAGGTTAGCGCATGGCGGATACCCCGGTCCGCTAAGTATTGTTCAAACGCCAGGGCAGTGAACTGGGGTCCGTTGTCAGAGACTAGAATGCCTGGTAGTCCATGTGTTGCGAATAGTTTATTTAATTTGTGGATGACTGAAACAGTTATAGTAGTCTTCATCTTGTGGATTTCGAGCCAGTTGAAATAGGCATCTACTGTTAGGAGGAACATATGTCCCTTAGTAGGTCCCGCAAAGTCAACGTGGATGCGGGACCATGGCCCCCGGGGGGATTCCCACTCCGTTGGAGTTGCTCTAGGTGGGGCACTGCTGACTTCTTGGCATTTTAGACAAGTCTTCACCCAGGCTTCGATTTGCTTATCGATGCCCGGCCACCACATGTAGCTTCGTGCAAGCGCTTTCATACGCACGATGCCGGGGTGACCATCATGCAATGCTTTCAAAACTGCTTGTTGTAACCGCTCTGGGACGACAACTCTGTCTCCCCATAGGATGCAGCCTTTCTGTGAGAAAAGTTCTGTTTGCCGGTTTCTGAAAGGGGTGAAGTTGTCAGGGGTTTGTTCTACTGGCCATCCTCGTTCGACCCAGCTGAGAACTCGCACCAGGACAGGATCTCGTTTAGTTTTGATAGCAATGTCTGACTGTTAGCGGCAGTGAATGTAGTGTTTCAATCTGGAGTGTCATGAGGGTTGGAGCTGGGTCATCGACGGTTTCTGGAAGTGGGGCATGGCTCAATGCATCAGCACGGGGAATGGCTTTCCCTGGGCAGTGTTGCAATTTATAATTGTACGCAGCTAAGAACTCCGACCAACGAGTCATTCTAGGCGACAGTATATAGGGGGTTGGCTTGTCTCCTGCTATAATCCCCAGCAAAGGTTTGTGATCGGTAATAATAGTAAAAGCTCGTCCATACACATATTCATGAAACCATTTCACAGCAGATACAACAGCAAGAGCCTCTTTGTCAGTTTGGCTATAGTTACGTTCAGCTCTCGATAAGGTCCTTGAAAAATACCGTGTTTCTCACATAATAAGGCTGGGCCTTATTTTTTTTTGAGCCCCGAAAAAATGGCTAGGCCGTCTTTTCGGGGGGTGACTTAATTCCCCCCCTTGCATCCTCGCCAACAGCCGCTCCTACGCACCAGAGAAACCCTGTGGATCTAGCAGCAAGGGTGCCAGGTGGAAAGGACAGGGTCGCGATCACACAGAGATGCCCAAAGAGTGGAGCGCACATAACTAAAGGCGGTGCACGCAGTTGGTTTGGGGACTACAAGGCAGCATCTGCGCCTCTTCCCGGGCACGTCTCTAGGCTGCTTCCGGAGCTACGGGACGCTCTCCGTTGCCTACCGGCCCTTCTTCCTTGGGCTCCCTGCCATGGGATACACCCACTTCCTCCTGCAAATTACGCCTCGCAACTCTTCTCTCCCTTTCCTCTCGCTCCAAAATGATCGCCATCGTATCCCGCCGATTCGGGCTTCCAGCCACGTTGTGATCCACTAGTGAGGTTGCCATCTTGGATGGAGGCATCGCAGTCTCCCTCTCGCTCGCTCTGAACTTCACGTGGACCAAAATAAAAAGATCGCCCGCTGTCATGTTTGGAGCTGCCACTTCCGCGTTTGGAGCTCCAAATGGCGGCGGAACTCCAAACACAGAAGCGGCAGCTCCAAATGTGGCAGCGGAATGGGCAGAAGGGAAAGCAACAGCGGTGGGTGCCAAAGGTGTCTGCAGCAAAGGTGTTTGGTGGGAGTAGGGAGCTCTCCGTGCTTCGCCATGATCGCCAGTCAGGAGTGGCTGGTGGCGAGGAATTCCTGCCCGCTGGGCGCTCCTAATGGCAAGTCTCCCGCCCTTCCCCCTTATTTTGCATATTTTAAGATAGGCCTAAATTTGGGGGGAGGGGCTTAATTTGATTTTATGCCCCAAAAACATGCTGGGCCTTCCTATTGGTGGAGGCCGTATTGTTGGAGAAACACGGTAGGCAATAGGGGCCTCACTACCATTTGGTAACACATGACTCAAAATGGCTCCTATCCAAATGTTGACGCGTCACATGTTATTGTTAAAGGCAAAGTCTCGTTATACTGCATTAAAACAGCATCGGAGGTTAGTAAGTTTTTCACTTGTTGGAATGCGTGCTCCTCTCGGTGTCCCCAGACCCAGGTGGCTCTTTTGTCGAGAAATCTATGTAGGGGCTCAGCTACGGTCGCCTTCTGGGGCAAGAAGATATTGTATAAGTTAATGAGCCCCAGGAAAGCTTGGAGGTCTGTTCTGTTCTTGGGTCTTGGGGTGTTTTTGATCACTTTTAGTTTGCTATTGGTGGGGTGAATGCCTTGCTTATCGATTAGGTATCCCAGGAACTCTACTTTCTCTGTACACAGTTGACATTTATTTTTTTTAACCTTTAGGCCGGAGTCTTTAAATTTCTGGAGAACCATTTTAAGACGCCTCTATAGTACTTCTCTATTCGGGGCCGCAATTAAAACATCGTCAAAATATGGCACAACACCCTTGATCCCTTGCAAAAGTCTCTCCATCAGACTTTGAAAAATCCCTGGGGCCACGCTCACTCCGAATTGGAGTCGGTTGCATTTAAAAGCGCCCCGGTGCATAACGATCGTCTGTGCTTCCGTGGTTTTTTTTATCTACAGGCAGTTGTTGGTACGCCTGTGCTAAATCCAATTTAGCGAAGACTTTTCCACCCCCCAGGCAATGGAGAAGGTGTTGAACCACCGGCACCGGGTAAGCGTTCTGTTGAAGGGCATGATTAAGGGTGGCCCAGTAGACCCACAAATCCTGAACGATCCATCCGGCTTGATGGGTGTTACGATTGGGGTTTCCCAATGGGCGTGGTCAGTTGGTTCTAAAACACCGTAGACTCTTAATTTATCGAGCTGCTCATCGATGTTTGGTTTTAGGGCAAAAGGTACCCGACGAGGCTTAAGGTGGATGGGGGCTACTTCAGGGTTAAGATTAAATGATATTGGGGTCCCCTTGTACTCGCCTAGTTTGTCTGCAAAGACATCCTGGAATTCCTGGACGAGAGCCTCCTCTCAGTATTCGCTTCTGGTTTGGCGAATACCGGCTACCTCGATCCCAAGTGGGGCGAACCATTGAAGGCCTAACAGACTAGGCCAGTCGCGATCGACAACGGTCAGTGGTAATGACACAGTACGATTTTTGAATGATACTTGGACTTGGCTGGAGCTGACAACCAGAATTCGGTTCCCCTGGTAATTTTTGAGTATAATTCTTTGGGCTCTGAGATCTTGACGCCGGACAGCAGGTATCAACTGTTTAAGGATCTTCCAGGAAACCATTGAGAGGGACGACCCTGAGTCAACTTCCATTACGCAAGGTTGGTTCTCGATGGTGACTCTCACTCAGATCTTCTTTGCATCTAACGATGAAGCGTGACCGATGGTAATGGTTTGGTGTGCCTCTTCCCGTCTCATTGAAGTGGCAAGTGTTTTATTTCTGTAGGAGTGGTTGTTCCATTGGTGGTTCAAATGTTCTCGACTCACAGGACGATTCCCTGTGGTCTGGCAATAGTTGTTTTCTCTCCGAATTGGGCTGGACCCTCGCTTGCTTCTACAGACCTTCCCGATGTGGCCTCTTTTCCCACAGGAATGGCAGAGCGCGTCAAGGAATTTGCAATCTGATCACGGGTGGTTTGCCCCACAACCCGCGCATTGGTGTGGTAGTCTTCGATTCTGCGGGTTGCATTGGTCGCTTTCGGACCGGAGTCGGTTGACCTCCTCCTCCTCACTTTCTGGTAGAGATGCGAGGTCCTCATGGTGGGCTGCTATTGTGTGCCTCTCTAGGCAAGATGAGGTATCATTGGCGAGTTGACAGAGCGGTACGTTAGTGCGGCGCATTCGGGCGGCCGACTTCCTGGTTGCTTCTGCTGCAGTAGCATCTTTGATGGCATCAGCAAGATTGATGTCCCCTTTGGCCATGATCTTGCTCTGTGCCGTCTGGTCATCTAATCCCAGAACTATTCGGTCTCTCAGAACTTCTTGGAGGTCTGCAAACCCACAGAGGCCTCCCAGGTTCCGGAGGTCCGCAATGAAATCTGCGACGCTCTCTCCTTTCCGTTGTTCCCTCTGATAAAACTCATGTCTTCGGACAAGCGTTGGTTCGGCGGGTGCATAGTGGGCCCGTAGAAGGGGCGTGAAGACATCCCAGTCCATGGACTTCACCTCAGCCAATTTCGCTAGTGCCTTGGCCATCTTAAAGACGGTAGGCCCGCAATGGGTCAGGAACACTGCTCGCTTTTTCCCTGTAGTTGCGCCTTTCAAGTTGTTGGTCTCCAGAAACATCTGGAACCGGTCCATGTACGAGTCCCAGTCTTCTTGTGCCGGGTTAAATGGAGCAGGTTTTATGGCACCTCCGGACATGGTTTCCGTTGTCGATGCACCTTCAGCCACGTGCTCTGTTTGGTGCTCTGTAAGTGTTCAGTCAGCTCTGATGTCTCCGCATCCCACTTTTGTCGCCAGTGTTAAGTTCTGTGCATGGGTGCAAGGAGTGGAGACGAGGCAGTGAACAGTGAACTTCAATTCTTTATTAATCATACTGAACAGAGCAATCACCTAAGGCAGCAGCAGCCCTTTTATAGGGTTGGCTGCTGTCCTATTAGCCAATGAGAAAGGTGGAAGTGTTAAACCCTTGAACCAATGAGAGTTGGCCCGATAATAGCCAATCAGACTTCCCAGAAAGGCCCAATCCGATGTCACTATTATCGGCCAATCAGAAGTGCAGGATTAGAACCCTGCTTTCTACTTAAGGTTGTTAAAACTTTATTAAATGCCTTTATTAGTTCATAACACCCTGAAAGAGAAGTAGAAAACTCAGAAGCAGAAACTCACCCCCATCTTTGTTAGTTAGCTAAGAACTCGCCCCTGGGAATCTGACAGCCAATGGGATACATTTCTTACACAAGAACAGGAAACACTTAGGTGTGGCCCAACAAAGGATATAAAACTAGGGGTCTCTCAACATCTTGCCCCTTCTTTTCCTTCACCCAACATTTGTAGTTTGTGATCATCCTTTTCACTTTGCAGCTCCAAGCCATGTGGTCCTGTCCACCATTAAACCATCTTTCCAAGCTGTCACCATATTTCCAGTGTCTTTCTTCCCCACTTGGAACTGAATCCAGAAGGATATTTCTTCCAACACTCCTCAATTCCAGATTGTGCGGCCTTAAGTAATCGATAACCAACAAGGTCCAGTCATTTGAAAATGGCAAAATCTTCTGTCTATGTTGAAACCCGACACTGTGGGTTGATAAATGTCAGAGTGGGAATCCAATATGTTTTCTGTAAGATCCCTTTTACATCTTGGGCTTATGACTGTTTTCTAATGGTTAAGTGTTTCTGAGCGTAAACTTAAGTGATAATGAAATCGTTTGAGTACCCTCCCTTGGAGTTAATCCAAGGAAGTTCTCAGCAGGACCAAGATCTGAATGTGTAATGGAGCAGCCAAGGAAACAATGCATGATTGATTCTCTATTGATGAAATCAAACTTGATTTCTGGTTGCATGTATTCTAAGGAAGAAAAGAGATTCTCAGTCAGATAAGTCTTTCCTAGCCAGCTGCTATTGCTGACATCCTCCAAAGGGAGACAAGTAAAATCCAAAAAGGCAATAAGAAGTTAAGTACTGTTTTCCAGCTAAGCTAATCAGTTTTTTCTGAAGATGAAAGGATGTGTGCCAAACGAAAATCAATGCCCTAAATCAACGAGCGGCATGCCTGAGCCTTTGCCAAAGTGTCAGCTGCTAACAAGGGAATAAAGAAAACAGTTATTGGATACTTAGGAGTGCTTTGTAAGTGCTTGTGTAAAATAGCATATTTAATTTACTGCACTGTTATAAGCTTTATTGGACTTTATAGTTATTTCAGTAAGGAAGCTAAAAATAAGTTGTCTCCTTCCACTGCTTTGAAAAGGCTTACTGTTTGAGCCTTACTGATTTATAGATCTGCAGATCATTGTTATTCAGCATTGACAACTGTTTTTTTCTGATATTTATATTTTGATGTATCTTCATCACTTCTGCTGCTCTACACACCTGTCCTCTTCATCCATCCTTTATTGCAGCCTTTCTCCTTCTTTTGGGGTCTTTTTCCTGATATTCTTCTGATCCATCTCCTCTCACATGATCCAATCCCCATTTCTTACATTTTTTAAATGTTCTCACAGTATCAGTTACCTTCTCAGCTTCTGCTTTCTTAGACTACTCCTTTTTCCCTATATTTTCTTTTTACTTTCTATCTCTGCTAGATTCAGTTAGATGAAAATACAAAAATTGTAAGGAAGCAAGAACAGCCAAGGTGGATCTGATTAACATCCCATTAGGTCTGTTCCTTAATGGGGCATAAATGCGATACCATTAATATTGTTCTCAAGAGGGAAAAATCGTGGCACAAATAGCATAAAGCTTCTTACAATCCATGAATTTGATAACAAGAGTCCATATATATACATATGACTATTGCAAAAGTAAGTATACAAATAAAACACACACACACACATGTTTTATTTGTATACTTACTTTTGCAATAGTCATATGTATAAATATGTTGCATAATGTTTTTATTTGTGTATGCACTTTTGCAATAGTCATTTTAAAAAATGATTATTTTTATTTTATTTTAATTTAAAATTAAATTAATTTGAATTTTTTAATATAAAAACAAGGACCTACTGGTTTTAAGGCTGCATTTGTCAACTAGTGATATTGTCTCATTTGGTAGTAATTTTTTCTTTCTCTCTTTAAAGATGTGAATTTTGCCATACAATATCACAGTCTTCAGAAAACAATTTCCTTCAATAACCATAGAGAGGCAGCTCTCTATGCATTTTTTTATTTATCCAAATCTCCAATCAGCCCTCAAATTCTCTAAGTAATCCAGATTGTCTTAGGAATAAGCTGTGTGTCCTGTTGTTTGGGTTTTTAAAGTTGGAATTCAGCAGAATCTCCAGCACTTTATGAAAATGTATTGACTTTGATTACACTCAAGATGGATTTTGGAACCGTGTAAAGGGACAAAAATGCAGACATCTCATTATTATGTCTGATCAGTCTCTAACCTTGGATCTTCTGCTGGTACACCTATTACAGCAATAATTGAAGTCATCACATTGCTGCTATTCATCCTCTTTTTCTCTTTTCTTCCATCCTTTCCAGTATTATAGGGCTTTCAAGAAATCTAGGTCTTTGCATAATGCAGCAAAAATAAGATAATTTGTGTTTGATCACTTATCTCATATAAGAATTCTGGATAGATCTGTTTTGTAATACATTTATTTGTTTTCTTGACTGTCCATAGTCTAAGCTCAAAAATGTCAGTACTCTTTCTATCCTGCTTCTTCAAAGTCCACTTTGCCCATAGAGTGTCACACAAAAATTCCTGGTCATCTTTGATCTTTGTGGGCACAGACTCCTTCCCAGTTCAAAGAGTTATGGAATACTTTCCTTGTTTTTCTTTCTGTTTTCACCTTCAGTGTCTTTACAGTTTTCATACAACTGTTGTCTCTTTCTAGTCATTTCTGAAATTCTTTTTAATAAATTCTTCTTTCTTCTCACCTGAGATCTTTATGATTCTTGACCTTGACTCCTCCTCTCTTCTTGACAATTTCCACTATTTGATTTGACATCTGTTTGTTTCTTGATTTTCTGCAGTCTGTTTTATATGAAGACTTTACAGATTCTTTAAGTTCACTTTACAGTTCTCCTGCTTCCCTATCAATCATTGATGACTGAGTAAATAGTTTGATTGGCAGAAATTGATAAAATGTTCTCCTATTACGGTGCACTGTCCTAGTCCAAATATTGTATAATTCAATTATGTTTTCCTCCTTTTTCCAAAATTCTAATTTCCAGCAATAAGCAGTACCTCTTGTTTGAATTGGCCTCCTTCTCTTCTGCATCAATGGTTGGCCCATTATGCTTTGATAATGATAGTTGGATAATAGGTCCTTACTCACAGTCATTCATGCCCTGGTCACTTCCCTTCCTGATTATTGAAATGTGCTCTACATAGGGCTGCCCTTGAAGAGCATCCAGAAGCTCCAGTTGGTGCAAAATGAAGCGGCCCACATGGTTTTGTGCAGACCCCAATGTGCACATGTATCACCTCTCCTGCAGGAGCTGCATTGGTTGCCGATTTGCTTCTGGGTGCAATTCAAGATGCTGGTTGTCATCGTTAAAGCCCTTCGTGGCTTGGGTATGGGTTATCTGAGGAAACATCTCTTGCCAGTCACATCTACCTGACCCATTAGGGCTGGTTTTTAAGACCTGGTTTTGCCAGTGAGCTTGGAGAACCCAGAGAGGGATGGGGCCCATCAAATGGCTAGTGTGACCTGCTGTCATCGGGGCAGGGTGTGTGAGTTGGTTTTTGTTTTTTGTTTTGTTTTGTTTTCCCAAATTTTGTTCTGTTGTACTTTACTAATTAATTTGATTCTTTTTGTCAGTTTTTATTGTTTTTTATTTTTATTTTTTGTTTTAAATATGGTTTTACATTGAGCAAGCTGCCTCGAGTCGCCATGGGCGAAGAGGCAGCAATATAAATTAAATAAATAATGCTAAATTTGGAAGTTAATGTGCTCTGCTGCATAACAAAGGCAAGAGCACAAAAGCAGACAGGTGTAGGTCTGATCTGGGAGCGGTAGAAAGTCTATGTATGATGATACCCTCTGCTTACAGCCTCAATGAACCTATCTTCACTGCTGGTTTAAGAAAAGTAGCACAGTCTACAACAGAATTATTGCAAAGAAGAAAGTGATGACTTCACTCTGTCCCAGCAACCATATGAATGCAAAGCAAATAACTAAGCATCTTAGGTTGAACATGTATCCCACTCCTTACTTAGAATGACATTATCACCCGAGCTTTACTTGTTAATGTAAAGTGGCTAACCAATACTATTATCATCCTGCTCTCACCCTATAAAATAGAATAGAATTCTTTATTGGCCAAGTGTGATTGGACACACAAGGAATTTGTCTTGATGCAAATGCTCTCAATGTACATAAAAGAAAAGATGCATTCATCAAGAATCATCAAGTACAACACTTAATAATAGTCATAGGATACAATAAGCAATCAAATCATACTAGGAAACAGTCCATATAAATCGTAAAGATACAAGCGACAAAGTTACAGTCATACAGTCACAAGTGGGAGGGGATGGGTGATAAGGAGAAGATTAATAGTGATAGTAATGCAGACTTTGTAATAGTTGTACAGTGTTGAGGGAATTATTTGTTTAGCAGAGTTATTGAACAGATGTAACTCCTCTACCTTCCTTGTTTAAAAATGTACAAATTTTCTGTGCCTGTAAGAGAATCCTGGAATGAAATGAGCACTAAAAGGTCAACTCATGCTATAAAGCAGAGGCTAGAGAGGATTAAGATTAAATATGCATTATAAGAGAAGATCAAATCTCACCCAGTTTCTGGTAGATACAGGATTAAATAGAGAGCCTTTAATCATTAATCATTTACTTTACCTTTCAAAAGAAAAGAAGTAGAGAGTCAGCTTTTATTGTATTGCCTTTCTAGATTTTTAGATTTTAAAACAAAAGACAAACAGAAGAACTGCATTAAAGTTTAAGATGTTGTGATGTTTGTGTTTGGATCTCAATTTCACTTGCCTTCCTACCTATATTTTATACATATGTCATAGATCAGGGGTGGCAAACCTTTTTCAGCTCCTGTGCCGACGTTCGCCAACACAGTCATGGATGGTATGATTGTCCATAAAGTTCTTGTCCAGGTGTTAGGTAGGGAGTTCTTTATTATGCATAATCACACCATAAATGTATGTTCTGTTCCCATAAAGTCAAATATTGAACATTCTGAAAATAAAGAAACAAAATGTCCTCAAATCAAAATTAACTGCTAGTAAATACATATGGGTAGTTTGTAACAATGTGGAAAAGACTTGACAATGGTTTATTCTGGGATTGTTTTGCAACACCACTTTTTTGGTCTACAACCTAAGAATTCCCTGATGGTTTTCCATTCAAGTACTAACCAGGTTTAATACTGTTTAGTTTCCGAGTCTAGACAAAGTTGATCAATTTTTGCCATCCGATGAATCTGAATCTACTATAAGATAAAAGTGCATCTAATTAGTGTGTGTATCACAATGCTGACTTGCGTCATTGTATAAATCAACATTTCAGCAAGACTTCAATTTGTAAGCAAGCTCCATATCAAGTTTATATTGTCAACTTGGTAGTTGACATGGCAGCATAGCTGTCATTTTAAGCATAAGGTAGTAGAAAACCAATTGATGCAGATGCTATTAATTAGAAGACAAATAACCTTTTCTAATAAGGTTCTGATTATATATAATTGTATCCCTGAAGAACAAAACAATAACAGCTTTCTGAAGTGCATGCCATAATCTTCAGTCTCTTTTAAGCTTAAAATAGAATGATGATCTTGAAACATACACTGACAGAAGACGCCTAGCCAATAACTAATCCTAAAATGGCAATATATTATTTCTAATATCCAAGGCAATATGATTATGGATGCCACTATTTCAAGAAATGTAAGGATTCTATGACATCATTTCTCGCTTTAGAGCATCTGGGAAGCATTTGACTGCCAGGAAATAAAACTGATAAAAAAGAACCCAGGCCAAGGAAAATGGTTATGCCAACATTGAATAGGTACTTCCCGGTCTCAAGGCTGCAAAAGGAATGGCTTTTGGTTGTCTTAAAAATATAGAAGAAAAGGCCTAAACTTTGAGAGATGATGATAGACAGATAGATGATAGATGGTAGAAAGATGCTTTGCTTTTGGTGTATTAAAATAAGCAGGCCTTCTCTGCTCATTCTAGTCTTCACTAAAGACATTAATGTATTTGAATGAGATCTGTGAACATTTGCTGAGTACTCTTTTCAAGAATAACGTGTTAGTGCCTGGAGAGTCAAGATTTTCAGATATGCCAGGAAGAAACTTACAGAAGGTTGATGGACTAGAATGAATTAATAAAATCCAAAAGCTCTACAAAGCAAAGTGATACATCTATACTTTGTCAAGATGGGTGCAATTCTCTCCCTGAAACTGCTTGTGAGATATCTGGAGAAGTTGCTTCGCCACTTAATTAACTCATTATATCTGTGGCTGTACAATTACTTCTATGGTTGTCAAGATTCTGTATTTACTCATTAGGATTATATATGCCTTAACAGGTATCTCAGTCATTCTTGTTTCCTTGATCTTGCTCACTGTGGGGGGTTTGATGTTACCCTAACTCCATTCAGATCTCTCTATAATGAATATGCCAAAGGAAAAAGAAACTTTAAACTTCACCGATCTTCTACTTTCTTTATCAATTTCAACTTATAATTTTAACTGATAGAATCCTCACATATTTTTATCCACCTCAATGAGAAGTTCATTTTGGAAACAAGTCTTCTACAGAGCTGAATGAATTTACAACTGAATGAAAGTTTGATGAAAAAAATCAGGGGTCCTTTTCCAGCAACAAATGAGCAAAGCAAGGTCAGAAATACAATTTGATCTTTTCAGACAGTAAATTGTTGGTTATCTAATTCAGTAGTGCTGTATTTTTAATGTCAGAAAAAGTAGGGGTCAGATTTTTGAATCAAATATTAAAATAACTTGAAAAAGGCTGGGATATGCATCTTGACAAAGAGAAGTACAAATTACTGCTAAACCTCTGACAGCAAAATATCTCAGGTCAATTTTCATTCATGGGAAAAAGTAATATCTGTATTTCCACTCTAGTCCTATTAGAATCTTACAAGACTATTAGAAAACTCAGAAGGGATAATTTTGTAGATAACTGAGTTTTACATGAAAGTAGGCTGCTGACCTTAATGGGGAAATGATTTTGAGGTTTGCACATATGGTACATTATTGCTTTAAACCGGCAGCTCTTAGCAACCCACTACATATTTGAAAAGTGCATTTTAGCAACAATTTCTACAAATGAATATAAATAGGCATTTCAATAAACATATCCCACTAGTCCTTTAGCGTTTCCTAACCACCCACTCAAAGCCAGCTTGAAAATGAACCACCACTTATAGCATGTAGTACAATATGTTACATTACTTCTAATAATCAGCAAAATGAAACAAGTTAAAGGGGGAAAAAAGAAAAATAATTCTAATTCATGAGATGGATTTTCAATAAGAGAGGCAAAGTATGTGTGGGCTTCTTTATTAGATTCCATGGAAATCAATCTGAAATCTGGTTCAGGATACTAAAATTAGATTTAGAAACTATTAAATTTAAATTCAAAAGTGTTTTCCCCTTCTGTTGCCCAGCCACAGGACACAAAGAGATAAAATACCTAGAGTAATTATTATTTTATGGACACCTTCATCCTGAGTGAGAATTACATCTAACTATGCATTTCTCAGCAATCCAATTCCAGTGGTCATAGCAATCAACCAATAATGTGTTTTTTTCCTCATGTACACTTAAAAAAGCTTTGATCCTACTTTTACTTTTATATTACAGCAGTGGTGCGTTTCAAACATTTTTACCACCGGTTCAGTGGGCGTGACTTTGTGGGCATGCTTTGCACATGCACACACACTTTGAACACACATGTGTGCCAAACGCGGACTTTGCGCAGGTGGAGAGGGCGGGCAGATGGGCCCAACAGCAGAGCATCGGAGAGAACAGTTCGGTCTTCACTACTCATCAGCCTACCAGCTCAGGAGAACCAGGCCAAACCACTAAAATACCACCATTGATTTAAAGGCTTTGTTTGATGCTTTAAAAAAGAAACATGAGTGTTCAAAGCAGGGATGGGATTCAAATTTTTGAACAACTGGTTCTATGGGTGTGGCTTAGTTGGTGGGTATGGCTTGGTGGTCATGTTATTGGCTGGGCATGGCCAACTCAATATCACTCACATCAAGGCACGCATCTCCTCTCCTGGCCTCTCATGACTGTGGGGATGCTGCAACAGTCGTAAGCATGAAAAATGGTCATAAGTCACTTTTTTCAGTGCATTCTAACTTTGAATGATCCCTCCACACAAGCAAAGTACCAGCAAAGGAGGGGGGAAAAACTCCAGAGAAGTTCCTGAGACAGGAAGTCTAGTCCTGCCAAGAATGTAATAAGGGTTAATGGAAAGGCAATTTCTGTAAGCAACACCAGAATGTTTCCTTCCGGCCTTCCTTACAGGATTAGGCCAGTAATTTCTTCTAACAACCGGTTCTCTGAACTGCGTAGAATGTTAACAACCAGTTCTATTGAATAGGTGAGAACTGGTAGAATCCCAACTCTGGTTCAGAGTATATATCCTGATTGTGCAGAATCAGATAGGTTAATCTTAGAATTGCAAAATAAAGCAGTATCATCTTACTATGAAACATGGAATAAGTTTTATCAGTGGCTACAAAAAAAAGGGGAAGGTCGGGGGGGTGGAAATAGAATGAATAGAACCTAAAAGTAAATACTGAATTAATAATATGAAAGTTAATGGCTTAGCAATATTTTTGTATATATGGTATATGTAATGCCAAAATGGCAGCACCATTGTATATTTACAGTTGCAAACAATAAAAAATATATTCCAAAAAAAAGTATATGTCCTGATTATTTTTAGAGGAAGATTAATAAGTGCTATTGTTATTTAGTGAAATTGGTCAGTATTAGTAAAAAACAAACAAATGATATAGTGTTTTTACCAATGTTAGTAAATTACTAAATTGGTCAATTAATTAGTACACAGCACTCACAACAGCTACTCATTCCATATAGTCTTCTTGAATTAAATATCTGCAGGGGGCAAGGGTGGGTAAATCATCTGCAATTGAGCCTGGAATTATCATCATTATAAGATGAGGCTGTCATTAAGCAGATCACCATGTGATCATGCCTGATTTTGTTGTGGCAGTTGTTAAGTGAATGCCATAGTCATTGAATCAACCCATTGTTTCCAACGGGTGTTTTTGCCTGAAACACTAGTTTCTGGCAAAGAAATACTAAAAATCATAGTTACATTGCCATGGGATTCTGCAAACATTCATAAGTCCAGACTGGTTGCCAAACATCCAAAATACAATTACATGAACCTGATGAGAGAAGGCACCCACCCATCATAACTTTGAAACTGTGTCATAAATAACTCTGGAGAAGCTCCTCATAACTTTGACCAGTCATAAGTCAAGGATTGTAATTCACATCTGCATGATGGTGACATGATGAATGTGATGTTATTGTAGCTCTTACTGAACACCTGTGGCTAAAAGTAATCTAATTTTTCCCTTAAGAATTTCTTCCAAGTTTTAAGATGGGCTGTCATTTAGAAGCTGGGAAGCCTTTTTTATGGTGGATCCAAAGCTGAATTCCCTTTTCCCTTCTCTTGAGGGAATTTGTTCTCATGTTCATGCATCTGATGGAATACATACACACACACACACACACACACACACACACATGGTATTTAGGTTTCTTCAGGTATTTTCACACATCTTAATAGTTGTGCTTTTAAAGTTATAGCAACGTTTCGGCAGAATCTCATCTGCCATCCTCAGGCTTGTGTATTAGGTTTTTCTTAATCATGTGTGTCAAGCCTTTCTGATTGAATTTGGCTTTCTGTTTTATTTGTATGGTTTTTTTCTTCATCCTGATTAGTTGGGAGTCTAGGTCTGTGTTTATTGATCTCCGAGTTGCTGTGTTCTTAATTAGCTGGCAACATTGTGGTTTGTGTATTGGGGGGTTTTCAGTGAAACTTGGTTTCTTGTGAATGGCCGACAATTGTTTATTAGGAAGCTAGGTTTTATTTGGGTAGCTGGCTGGGGCGTGTTTGGGTTGGAGGTATTAGGAGGGGTCTGTTTGTGTCCAGGTGTTTGTTTGGATTGTGGTATAGAGATTTGTTTGTGAGTGCAGGCTTCCAGATGATTGAAGTGGAGTCATCTATTCATATTATTAGGTCTTTTTTCAATCTCTAAGGCTTCTCTGATGATTCTGTAGCTGGGGGTTTTATAGTAGCTAAGGTTTTGGTGCCATTGAAGTCGATGCTATGACCTGTGGCTTTCATATGTTTCATTCATATGTATGTATGTATGTATGTATGTATGTATGTATGTATGTTTTCTTAAGTTTTCGCAGGTACTTACATGTATGGTATTCAGCTTTGTTCAGGTATTTTCCCACATCATTATAGTTGTGCTTTTAAAGTTGTAGCATATATATGTATATATGTATATATGACAGGTGTGATGACCCAGGGTGTGGCACAAATGCAACACCATCAGATAAGCAATAAAAGTCCCTTTATTATCTCCAACTTTATTGGAGACATTATCCCCAATGTCCAGGTTACCTCTGACTGGAGAAAAACTCTCACAGGAACAGTCTTTGACTTCAGAAAATTCAGTCCAAAACAAGGTACACATAAACCATAACTTAAAGTCCAAACAAGCCAAACTGTAGTAATTAGTTTGGCAGGGCAGGAACAAGAATTTCAGACTTGAAAGCACGGCAAAACTCACACAGTTGGGAAGACACCAGGAACACAGATAAGCCACGATGATACAAGATAAAACCACATTTGCTCCCAACATCCTGATGCATGCAGCTTGCCTTTTTTATACACTATTCCCAGCTGTAGCTAATGAAGGGAATCAGGGCCCTTTCCTCCCCCATAAGCCATGCAACCCAGGTTGCTCTCTTCTCCGTTCCTCCCTGTGTGCCCTAGGATGTAGAGGGGATGGGCCTGGGTCTTCCTCTGAATTCCCTCTCCCTTGTTTTCCCTCTCCCTTGTTCTACCTCCTCCCTGCTCTGCCCAGCTGGACTTTGCCCTTCCCCAGTTTCCTCCACAGCCAATGGAGCCACACTCCCACTCCCTGTCAGCTGTTCGGCTTCCTCCTTGGATTCAGACTCTGACAGGGGTATGACAACAGGGCTGTCAAATTCACGGCCCACGGGCCGGATGTGCCACGTGCTGGCCAGTTTAGTGAAGGGGGGGGAAATCCCAATACATCACATGACATCATCATGACAATGCAAGTTTTACACCCCTGATATATGACACTATTTTCCTCAGAAAGTTTTGGTTATTTCTGACTGTTATGTTTGAGTATTCACTGATGCCATCTATGTGTTTACTGAATTCATGTATTATTTATGTTATCAAATTTTGGGTCAACATCAAAAGATTAACTTGTTAAAGAAATGGGGGTATTGACCATCTTGAATATTTACAGAAACAGGTTTGGTAAATACAGTGAAAGATAAAGATGCAGGAAACAGCTTGATACTGTTCTTGCGTAAGCCTTCTCTTTGGTATTCTTTCAATACCTTGGAAGTATCCAATTGCAATAATTCATAGAATTGAAGTACCACCCAATGAGAGAGAAAGAGAAGATTGAATTACCCTAATAGCTCAATTAAGTTATTTAATTTCATAACTGTATGTTCAATATGAGTTTCTTTTTTTTAAGTAACATTTTTGCAAGGACCAATTATTATCCACACAATAGAGTAATGCAACATTTTCCCTCTCTCCCTTCCAAACATTATCAATTATTTGGAATTGCACATGACTTCTAATTTATATGATACCAATGTTGCTTTTTTAAAAACAAAAACAAAAACAAACAATTCCATTTAAGAAATCTCCAACATGCAAAATAGCTTAAAGCCATCAATTAGGGTATGATGGTAATGGAAGTAATTCCCTAAAACTAAGGCTTATGTGGCAAACTACTAGTTGCCATCTGCTGGGAAAAAATCAGAGAATATATAAAACACAAGTATTAATTGCACTCATTAGCTTCTGAGCAAAAAAAGGAATGCTTATTTCCAAAACTTTATGATGGTTTAAGTAAGGAAGTAAAATGTTGTCCATTCCTGATTTCTTTAAATCAAAAGGACATAAAGAAAGGTATTTGTAACACTAAGATGGCTCTCCTGGCTATTCTTTAAAAACAGCAGTTATTAAGCAAAATCTACTGGTATAGTTCTCCAACCCAGTGGTGGGATTCAAATATTTTTACTACTGATTCTGTGGGTGTGGCTTGGTGAGCGTGGCAGTGGAAGGATACTGTAAAATCTCCAATCAGAGGTGATATTTGCTGGTTCTCCAAACTACTCAAAATTTCCACTACTGGTTCTCCAGAACTGGTCAGAAGCTGCTGAATACCACCTCTGCTCCAACACCTGTATGAGATTGTTTTATGTACAGGTGACTTATAACCATTCATTTAGTGATGATTCAAAATTACAATGGCACTAAAAAAAGTGACTGATGACTGTTTTTCACATTTACAACCATTGCAGATCCCTGTGGTCATGTGATCAAATTTTGGATGCTTGGCAACTGGCATGTATTAATAATTGATGCAGTGTTTCCAGGTCATGTGATCACTATTGGCAATCTTCCGATAAAGCAAAGTCAGTGGGGAAGCCATATTTATTTAACCAACATGTTACTAACAAATGCAGTGATTCACTTAACAAGGGCAGCAAGAAAGGTTGTGAGATATAACAAACGTGCTTAACAATGGGAGTTTGCTTAGCAATGGAAATTTTGGGTCAATTATGGTTTTAAGTCAAGCACTACCTATTTTCAACAAATGACTCCAGACAATGAACAACTTTAAAATAAATGTTTAAAAATTCCCATCAAAATATAAAAATTAGAATACACAGCAATTAAGGAAAATATCAAAACTGCCTGTTGCTATCATGGGGCCAATGTACTCAGGAGCCCAAGAACAGAATAGGACCTAATGAAAGCATAAAAGTCAGGGGCCTGTTGTGTATATATGAGTATGGAAGCCAAGTTCTTAGTTTTATCATGGCTGGCTTCACACAACATCCTAAGCTTGTTGTTTTCTTGCAGATGTTGTTTTCTTGTTGTTTTCTTGCTAAGTTGTTTTCTTGCAGATGATTTATTATCCAGCTAGATAATAACATCAATGTTAGTAAGTATGGGTTCTTTTATTCACATTCACACATCTCTAAACCCTCCACCCATTAGTACTAATGATGTTATCTAATATCTGGATGGAAAACCAATTCCTGGAAGATAGATCTGGTGATTAAAATAGTCCCAAAACAATAACGGTAATGCTTAAGAAAACCAGGTATAAAGACAATTGTCTTTGCTTTTACGCGGAGAATTAATCTTTCACTTGATAACCAGTAAGGAATCATTCTCTGATTTTTAAATTGAATCTTGTATAAATTTTGGCCACAACTGTATTCAAGTCAAATATTAGATTTACTCAGGATGTGGCAATGCAGGCATGGTAGGCCGAAAGAATTACATACTTCAGGATGTAATTGGAAGATAGACAGATTACAACATGGGTATAGAATTTCTAAAATTGGGCACTCAAATGTTTATTCTGCTGCATTTAACATTTAATTCTAGTTAATCTAGAACTGATTAGCAATTAACATTCCATCTACATGAGCCATTTGCAGAATTCTCTTTAGAACAGCAGATTGTGAAGCCCAATTTCCCTTCTCAGATGTTTAAATAGAAATGAATGGAACAAAATAAATGTAGGTTGACCACCTCTCCACTAAAAATGAGTAATGCTAATAATAAAGGTAAGTTGGTTCAATGTCTTAAGCTAAGTATTAATTTGATATGAATACAAAATTGATAACAGATAAACTTTACTTCCTTAGCCAATTCCAAGGATTTGGGAGGGAAAAACCTCAAGATTTCATAACTATGTTTTGTTCTGTTCTTTTGTCTCCTTACAGAAAAGGGAAGCATTTTGTCAACTCTCATTGCACCCCTGAAGTATTTGAATCCTTCAGCAGCAAACATGGAAAATGAGGAGAATTTAAGTAAGCATTTTAATCTTCTTCATGTGGATCAGTCAGGAAGTCCTCTATTTTTCATTTATTAAATTTATGCACCACCCATCTTGCTCCGAAAAGCAATTCTGAACAGCTATCATGTATCTTACATTTTCCTGAAATGAGAAATAGTAGAGTCCATCTTTGAAACTTTAAAGGAAGTGCAAGTAAATGTGTTTTTCTGATGAATCTTTTAATGTTAAGCCAGCCTGTTTATGGTGATCTACAGTGACTTGTTAATTATTATTTTGGGACTGAGAAAAAAATGTATGTAATGTATGTATGCATGTGAATGTGTGCATGAAAGACATATGGAGATATGTAGCATCTTTTTGTTGAGACTTTGTTCATAATGAAAAACATCACATTTCTTTATATTAAACTACCATCTTTAACTGTCCTGCAGATAGGAACATAAATTTGCATTTATTTAATTTACTGCTGGGAAAAAGTCATAGCCTCATCAAAATCAGGCAAAACAAAAGTTTTTGATAGTCCTGGTGATATAAGTAGCTGAGATGAAGCCCATATCCTGATAAAGAACTTACATAACTCAAGATTGGTTTTGAAGTGAAATCCATAATTTCCAAGAAATTTATTTCCATGAAAGTAAATGTTGGAAGTGAAACCTGTTCTCATTCTGTTCCTTGTATAAAGGATTCCCAAACCCTGATACCTTGGAAATTGATGTAAGCATCAGGTTAATGAGCTAAACTCCATTTGTCAAAGTGGCAGACATACGCGTGCAACTATCCCTCCTGGGCCCAAGAAATGGAAAGGCTGAGGACCACTGCCTTGTATGGTACAGATGGGAAACAAGTATCAGGCTATCCCTGAGAAGGTTGAAGAGAGTGAAAATTACCAGAATGTCAGGGTGACAATTCACCATTCACAGTTCACAGTGGACAATCTTAACAGTCAGTCAGGACGCATTATGAGAATCAAAAACGTAAATGATAAAAAATACTTTTATGTGTGTCCTAAATTATATGTTAATGGCCCAGGCTTTGTTTTGATAGACCATGATGAGTGAAGAGCAGCCATTTAGACAGTTCAGTGACAATCCTACTTACTGTTTTCCCATTGTAGGAAGGAAATTAAAATGGACTCTCCTACTTTGCAGGGAAATGTTATTATTTTTTCACAAGGATCACTAAGAATATAGATATAGAAAATTTTAAAATTGATATTAATATTGATACTGATAAGTATAATAGGGAAGTGTGATGAATTAGGCCATTTCTAGTAAAAAAAAATATGTACTTGAGTCATATGCAGTTCCTAAAACTTTACATATAGCTTCCAGATTCTTGAAAAACTGCTTATTTTCATTGGGATGGAATGAAAAAATAATAATTATGTGCATAACTGGAGAGTTTGTTTATCTATACCGAAACCAAAGAAAATTCAGTGTTGATCTTACTCTACATTTTAGAATGTTAACAACTCTTAAAGCTAAATGTGTCTGTCTGCCCAAAAAAGAAATAATGCCTCCTGGCCTTTTCACAGCCTTCAGGAAAGACCAGAACAAAGAACTTTGCTTTATTTTGAAAGGAATAATAGCAGAATATTGAAAGCATAAGTTCTCTCCCTCTTAAGACAAACAAGGTTGGACAATCTTTAGTTTCTTTTTTACTCTCTCCTCTTTTTCAGCACAAAGATTTTGTCTGATATCTGTATGATAATCTAAAAGACCACTTTTATGGATGTTTTTGTATATCTTTACAACTACCAAGTCCAAGACCTACCAAGTCCAGGGTTCCAGTCACATGATAGTCAGCATAATACTTCTAGATAGCATGCAAGTATTCATAACATTGGACTTATATTCACTTGATTATGCAAAAGATACATATTATATAATTTATCTGAATTGTGGGAGGCATCCAATACAAATTATATAATTTAATGTATTTGTGATGCAAGTGATGCAATATTTGATCACACTACATCTCATATAATGGGCTGCCTCCTTTTTCCAAATGCCCAAGCTTCAAAATAGCAATAGTACTTAGACTTATACACCGCTCCATTGTGATTTTCAGCCCTCTCTAGGAAGTTTACAGAGTCAGCATATTGCCCCCCCCCCAACAATCTGGGTCCTCATTTTACTAACCTCAGAAGGATGGAAGGCTGAGTAAACCTTGAATCAGTCAGGATTGAATTCTTGGCAATGGACAAAGTTTGCCTGCAGTACTGCATACTAACCACTGTGCCACCAAGGCTCCTTGTTGTACAGTTTTCTTCCAGTTGACCTCTAGAGGCAGCATTTCTAGGCATATAGCTTTGGGTAAAAGAGATAAGACATTTTTATTGTTATAGCAATCATGATAATCTAAGGTAAATATCTATTCTTCTTTAAAGCCATCCAAGTGTTTCACATAAGAATGAAATCTATATTTAACTATGGTTGGGGTGAAGGAGCCGTTACGTCTATCTTAAATCTTAACCATTTATGTTGACTGAGGTTGAATCTTTATGTCACTTCCATCTTTTCTTTTTTTTCTCACTTTATACACAGTTCAAACTTTGTTAATTTAAAAGAATTCCAGATGTAGCCTGCTATGACAAAGGAATGGATTTCTTTAATTACATTACTATATTTATCCTTTTCTACATTTCTTCCAATGGTATAACATTCTTTTTGAAGTGCAGCTACCAAAACCATAGATAGTATTCCAAGTATAGACACACCATTGATTTTTATGAAGGTATTATGATACAATATTGGCAGTTTTGTTTTTTATTCCTTTCCTAATGATCCATGACAAGGAACAAATCAGCCTTTTAACAGCAGGCACTTATTGGACTCATGTTTTCTCATGCTGTCTGACACAATTCCAAGATCTTTTAGTTTGTCAGACAGCACCACCACTAACTTTTTGATGAATGCACTCTATGGACACTATTTAAAGTCTACCTTCTGATTAACTGGGTTCCTTCCAATTGATTTCTCATTTTGTCATAAGCATCACAACATTCTATTATGGAAATATCATGTGCTTATCTCTATTCTATTGCTGTACTTTATCAAGGTAAATTATTATCATGTATCCATAGGGGAGATAATAACAACATCATACAACAGATATTTTCCCCTTTTTACATGCATGTGAGGCACTTGGTATTGTTAACACCTCTTTACAATGAATGCTCCTGCAGACTATTTTAAAAGTTCTTTCAGTAACAGATGCATCTGCTTTACACAATTGCATGCGTAATCCCTTCTCCCTTTCAGAAGCTTGGAAGTATTTGTACTTTCTTCCTTTAGTCCAGGAATTTCAAATTACATCATCACGGCAGCATCACATGACATATGAGGACTTTTTTCCCTCTCACTAAACTGGATGTGGGTGTGGCTATGCATGACACATTCAGTCCACAGGCTGCAAGTTTGACAGCCCTGCTTTAGTCTGTCACTTAAGTTTGTTCACTTTTAAAGCTTTTCCCCCAAAACTAGAAATTACTCTTTGGTGTTTATGCATCCCCTAAGAAACTTTATAATGAACTTGGGATATCTTTATGTTGTTTTTGCAATTTTTTTGTTTACATGCAGATTAACGAATCCCTCTTTCAAGTATCTCCATTTCATTTTTGGAATTAGGAAGGAATGTTGCAAACTGTAACTGCTTTTCTATTATAAAAATGAATGAATGAAGATCAAAATGCTAACATAGGAGCAATTACTCTACTGCAATTGCTCTCTTTTTGGTGAGGTATTGCATGAAAAACTTCCTGGACATTTTCTAATTTAGTTGCACCTGGCACACATACCCATTCAATCCCTACATCCATATGAAAACAAGCACATATATCACTTAATAACAAAAATATAACTCAATGTTTGTTAATTAAGTATTAACAAACATCAAAAAACTGAATCAAAAATGAACCAAAAGGTCGGAAACAAATAGGGAGAAAAATACATTAACAACAGCCTCAATAAACATTCCTCTTTATTATTCCAGTTGTTGTTATTGTTAGTTGTGAAGTCATGTCATTGTAACCTCATGGACAACATTCATGCAATCTTCCTGTCTTCTACCATTTCCCTGAGTCCATTTAAGCTCACGCCGGCTGTTTCAGTGACTCCATCCAGCCATCTCCTTCTCTATTGTCCCCTTCTTCTGACGTTTTGGCAGAATCTCATCTGCCTTGTGTATTGGGTATGTCTGTGTGTCAGCCTTTCGCAGCTGTTTCTGTTTTAAATTTGGTGTTAGCCTCATGCTTTGTTAGAATGGTTTTTTCTTCATCCTGATTGGTTGGGAGTCTTGGTCTGTGTTTATTGGTCTTAGAGTTTGCTGTGTTCTGCTTGATTGGTATTTCTAATATCTTCTGTCTGTTTTGTAGTGTTTTTTTGTCTTGATTAGTTGGGAACATTGTGTTTCATATATTGGGGGCTTTTAGCACGGCTTGGTTTCAGGTGAATGGCCAGCTATTGTTTATTAGGAAGCTAGATTTTATCTGGGTGGGGTGTGTTTTGGCTGGAGATATTAGGGAGGGGGGGTTGTTTGTGCCCAGGTGTTTGTTTGGCTTGTGGTGTGGAGATTTTTTTGTTTGTGAGTGCAGGCTTCCAAATGATTGACAGTCTGGTGGAATCATCTCTTCTATTCATGCTTTCAGGTCGTTTTTCAATCTCTATGGCTTCTCTGATGATTCTGTGGCTGGGGTTTTCTATAGTGGCTAGGATTTTGGTGCCATTGAAGTCGATGCTATGACCTGTGGCTTCCATGTGTTGGACTAGTGAGGAAGTGTGTTCTAGCTTTTTGACTGCATTTTTGTGTTCATCAAGGTGGGTACTTATTCTTCTATTGGTCTGTCTGATGTATGTGGCAGGGCATGATGCACAGGGGACTTCATATATGCCTTGGTTTTCCAGGTCAGTTTTATCTTTGGGGCTTCTTAGGATGGCTGCTATTTTTCCGTCTGTTTTGACGGCAGTCTTGATGTGGTGCCTGAGTAGTTTTTGTTGGGCACATGCTTTGGTTTGGTGGGCACATGCTTTGTTGTGCACACACAGTGCTTTTGAAAGTAGAAGGAAAACTTACTTTTTACTGTAGTCTGGGTGAGTAAAAACAGCTGAGAGGTGGTAATCTGGGCTGCCGGGCCTATCAGCTGGGCTTCAAACAAAGGAAATAGCACAGAATAGGGCAGGAGTAGGTGGGCGGGGCCAAATGATCACCAGAACTACCGGTTTGCCCGAACCAGTCCAAATTGGCTGAATCCCACCCCTGTTTATAGTGAATTTAGAAGTATGGTTCCATGCATAAAAATGCTTATAGCGACTGTTTGGATATTTTTGTAAGCAAAATTTGCTGTATTGTTGGCTGAGAACCTGAATAATGTACAGCAGATGTTAAGTAGATTATATGATGGATTGAAGAGCATAGATCTGAAAAATTACGTATCAAGAGAGGTGGTTGTGCTTAGCAGGAAAAATGATGTGAACAATTGTGATCTGTGATTCAGGTTTATGTGTGGATTAGCCTTAGAGCAGGGTTGTCAAACTCCTGGGCCACAAGCTGGATTCATCATGCACTGGCTATGCCCACACAAAGTGGAAAAAAGTCCTGATATGTCACATGATACCACCATGACAATATGAGTTTGACACCTCTGCCTTAGAGTATGTTTCAACTGTTATATTCTTAGATTTATGGGGGAAATAATTTTCTTGATAAATTTTTTTGGAATTGGTTTGCCATTGCTTATTTTCTAGGACTAAGAGAGCCCAAAGTCATCTACCTAGCTTTATGTCTAAGACAGGAATAGAATTCAAAGTGTTTAATTCCTTAACTCTATCCCAAACTGACTCTATTTAGATAATAAACTTTAGAATAAAATTTTATTTTGGCACAATGATGAAAATAGGGCGTGGGCTAGGCTTCCTTGAGATCTATGATTATATTTTTCTGGTTTAATGACTTGCTTTCATTAGTGATGTTCTTGCCATTCTACTATGGCATTGCTTACCATGCTATGAAACATTTACCTTGGCATTAGCATGCCATTAGATATATATTGAGCCACAGTGGTGCAATGGTTAGAGTGCAGTACTACAGGTTCCTCCTGCTGACTGCCGGCTGACTGCAATTTGGCAGTTCAATTCTCACTGGCTGAAGGTTGACTTAGCCTTCCATCCTTCCAAGGTTGGTAAAATGAGGACCCAGATTGTTGGGGGCAATAGGCTGGCTCTATAAACCGCTTAAAGTGCACTGTGAAGCACTATGAAGCAGTACATAAGTCTAAGTACTATTAAGTACTTACTAAGTACTTAGTACTTACTAAGTACTAAGTCTAAGCTATTATTAAGAGAGAGTTTTCATGGTTAGTGATACTCTTAGATTTTTGTTATGGAAAGGATTTCAGATCAGAAAACATTTAAGGTAAGACATTTCTGTTAACATTGAAATGAAGATAGCATTGATGTTGGACTTCTTTGAGGTCTATGGTTCAATTTGTTTTGAGAGTTAGGTTAATAAGAAACCGGTAGAAATTGATTGGTGTGTTTAACTAGTTCTGGATTTTGTCCCTTTGTCAAGTCATCAGGGGCATTATCAGTTTAAATTGCTAGTACTGGTCTGCCATTTATACAGAACTTCCCTATTATTTGGAAACCTTGATTATAATTCATGCTCCTATGCACTCAACTCAATAATGCTATCAAGGTCAATTAGTTTTTCCTTGTTGTGGACCTTTTCCCACACGACTGATGCTCTCTGGAATCACGTCCCTTCTTGTGCTATATCTGAAGGACCTTTATGGAGATGGGAAAACCTATCATTATTTGCTTTAATATTAGGAAATGTTCATATTAGTCATTAAGTTGTATCGGAAAATTTCTTACTTTGATTATTAAAATATTTTATTACGGTATGCTATGATTGTTTATATATATTATTTTCATTTATTTGTACTACACTTAGTTGTAGCTACACATTCAATTAAACTTCCACTGCTGTTACTATTAATTTGTTCACCATTGTAAAATGCTTACGAAAGATGAAAAAATGAATTTTTAAAGAAGTTTTAAGATGTGCAAATGCAGCTAGAATTGTATGTGGCCTGTTGTAAGGAATGAATGATTGTCAAATAAAGAACCCACTTTGTTATACGGAAATGAGAATTGGGTAAATTAAATGCAATGGCAATGGATTCTATTAAAAGAGATAGAATCAAGAATGAATCTGTTTTAAGTGAATGTGGAGTGAATACAACAGCTATAGTGCAAAAGAAGTACATAGATGTGAACTGTAATGTAGAAAGAATGAATGACAATTGAATTACAAAATATCTGAAGGATGAATAACAGATGGAATAAAGCAAGAAAATTAGAATTGAATGGAATTGATAAGCTTATAAACAAAGGATGATTCATAAAATTGGGACATGAATTTGAATAGGATGAATAGGATGTTAATGAATCCGTTTGTTATGAACAAATATTATTAACAGATTTGTTATGAACAAATGTTATGAACAAAATGTTAACAAATGTTACGAGGATAGTTGTATTTCTTTTTCTTTTTTAATCTCATGTCTTTAAGTTCCGGATTTTCAACCTGCCTATTGATATAAGAGATATATAGAAATAGGTCACAACCTGGATTACACTCTTTGCATATAATTGAAATGAAAACGTTATTTACATACATATTTTTTTTCACCAAATATTCCAGCCACAAAGACAGTAAAATAACTTTCAAGAGGAATAAAATTGTCATTTTAAATGTAGCATGCAGAATCATATGGCAGGTTCTTCTGTCACCTTCTGTGACCCAGTGGCTAAAGTAGTGCCATTTTAATGGTGCATTACAGACTTCAACAGCACTCCATGATGCAACTATGCCAATAATATTGTCCTCATAATGACAAAAAGGAGGAAAAAGCATGACTCAGAGGCAAAAGGAAGAATAAACAAAGAGATCTAAGATGAATCTTCACAAATTTACACATAAAACTTTTCATTCAGTCAAATGAAATTAAGATTTTTAGAATAAATAATTTCTTCGGTCTAATATAAATCATTGGAGTTTAATAATCTCACCATCATAGCTGTTTCATGTTGGAAACACATTTTACTCATTTAAACCATGCTTAAGAAATGAAGTCATCATGAAGGATAAAGTTGATTTAAAATAATTAAAATAATTAATTGGTTTAAATTAATCACTTAATGTTATTGCTTCCTTTACATTTCTATATATTTGAAAGCCTTTCCAAAATTCTTGGCAAGCTTTTTACCCATTTGGAGCTCGGCTGCCAGTTTTCCAGCTGACAAGCCCAGGTTTGAGGTCTGAGCAACCGTACTGCCCTAAAGAAGCTGTATAAGAACAGAAAATATAGCCCAAAGAATTACAGAGAAACAGACATGATTGAACTGATGGCATAATCATCCCATATATTTAGTGATTTTCCCCCTTCCATTCTATGAAACGTAATAATTTAATGGCAACCATAGGCTGGAACCTGAGGTTTGGGAAGATTGTTGGTTGCTTTCCTAATATGGTATCATTCATTGCAAGGTTGTTTTTGGAGTCTTCATCCAACTCATTTTTCTATTCCAAAGTTGTCCTGATAGAATCACATTGAATAAGTGAGATAGTCAGGTTCTAAATTATGGAACAAATTGGAATAGGGAGAACCAATTGTTTAATTTCCCTAAAACAAATTATTATTTTCTTTATTCCTTTGATAGTCCATGAGTACAATATAGCAAGTCGTCCAAGGGTGCTTTTTCAGGAGGCAACTGGACTTTCTTGGTTTTATTTCTTTTGAAGACATTTTGCTTCTCATCCAAGAAGCTACTTCATTTCTGACAGGATAGTGGGGAATGGAAGGATTTATATTCTTTGTAAACAACTGGGCATTTGCATCCTTGTAGAGGGTCATTGAAAAACTTGGAGGTTTATCTATGTCCACAGGATCACCTGAGTAGTGCTCCTGGTTTCTATAGTCTGAGGACACAGATAAACCTCCAAGTGCTACAACAACCCTTTAAAAGGATGCAAATGACCAGCTGTCTGCAAGGAATATAAATCTTTCCATTCCCCACTATTCTGTTAGAGCTGAAGAAGCTTCTTGGATGAGAGGTGAAATGTCTTCAAAAGAAATAACAAGAAAATCCAGTTACCTCTTGAAAAAGCACCTTTGGGATAACCATGACCTGGATGACTGGGAATCTCTTCAGACTATATAGCAAATCATGCACTTCCATGATAACCTCTGACTGAAAAATATCAGAAAAAATTAATAGAGACAGATACAAGATAATTTTTGCAGAAAAAGAAAACATGTGCCTTCATAATAATACTGTGTGAAAACAATTCCAGTTGGGATTGTTAATCAGTTGATCAGTTGTGTTAACAGAAGTATGTTTTCTATATAATCGGAAACCATAATTTCTTTTTATTCCACCTTGATCAGAATCCATTCCAAATACTATATGCATTTCTAGGCATTTAAAAAAGATTTAAAGAACTCAGAATAGTTTTAGGGAAAGCAAGTAACAGCGCTCAGGGAATGGAGATATAAATCCTACAAGACAGACTGAAGAAAGTGGGCATGTTTAGCTCTTAAAAAAAGACAACTAAAGGAGAAGAAGCCCAAGATTTGCTATCCCTTATGGAATAATATGTTGAAATTATAGACAGGCAAATTCTAACTGAATGTTAAAAAGAAAAGTAGTGTAAGTGGTACTAGTCATCTAAAAAGACAAGATTCTGCTCCATTTTTTCCAGCTCCATTTTTTTTACTACCAGTTCTGTGAGGGTGGCTTGGTGGGCATGGCTTGGTTTGGTGGGTGTGGTATAGCTTGGTGGATGTGGCAGGGAAAGGATACTGTAAAATCTCCATTCCCACCCCACTCCTGGGGGAAGGTTACTGCAAAATCCCATTCCCTCCTCACCCCACTAACCCGCTTTCCAGCTCCATTCTCCTGTGCAGGGCAACACAAGAAGACCCCGCCGATCAACTGGGACTTGGGAGGCGGAGAGTAGATGGGGGGTAGGGCCAACCAAAGATGATATTTACCAGTTCTCCAAACTATGCAAAATTTCCACTACCAGTTCTCCAGAGCCTGTCAGAACTGGCTGAATACCACCTCTGAATCTAGGCCTTTTTTAGGCATGAAAGCCTTTGGGTCAGTCAACCCACATCCTAGGGTTGTTGCTATGGAGAAAAATAGGAAGCAAGAATATTGTGTTATCTGCCTTAATTTTAAATATAAAAACAATATGAAAATATAATAATAATAATTCCTTTCCAATCATGGTAATTTATAGAAATAACTAACAGGATTAATTATGAGGTAGTTAGCCTTGAAATTATGACAGTTGAACAGTTGCCCGCAATCATACTGGGGGGAATAGCCAAAATTTTAGAAGATGGGCTCAAAATTCAGAAGGATCTTAACAGACTTGAAAATTGCATCCTATTCAACAAAATGAGTTCAGTGCTGCAAAAAGTAAAGTTTTCATTCAGGCAAGGAAAACTAAATCTAGGAGTCCTAATGGTCAATCACTTAAATATCAGCCAGCAGTTTTCTGCAGCTGCCAAAAAAGCCAGTGCAATCCTAGGTTGCACCAACAGAGGGATAGTATCAAGGTCACATGAAATGTTATTACCAATTTATACTGTTTTGACAAGACTACTCTTGGAATACTGCATCCAGTTTTGGTCACCATGATACAGAAAAGATATTGAGACACTAGAAAGAGTACAGAGAAGAACAAGAAAGATAATGAGGGGACTGGACACTAAAACATATGAAGAACAGTTGCAGGAGCAACGAAAACATTAATAAAAAGAAGAACAACTGCAGGAATGGGATATGTCTAACCTATCCATGAGAAGGATTAGGGATGACTTAATAGCAGTCTTCCAATATCTGAGGGCTGCCGCAGAGAAGACGTGATTGACTTATTCTCCAAAATACCTGAAGGCAGGACAAAAAGCAATGGATGGAAATTGACCAAACAGAGATCCAACCTAGAATCCATAAGAAGAGACACCTCTTATATGATAGAATCTGCCATTTAAAATTAAAAATGCAATTTTGCAAAATTAGAAATTGCACTTTTCAACTGATTTTAAAACACTTTAATAATGTAAAAAAATAAAAAATACCCCTGAATAATTAATTGTGATGTAACTTATCATTCTAAACCAATGGTGCAATAGGTAATGCTCTTTGGTATTAAAATCTAAAATCCTGCAACCAAGAGGACTATTGTTGCTGCCTAAGCAGAAGAAGATAGAGACAGTGACAAAGAAGTCACTGGATCTACAGGGTACTATCCAAGTTTACCCTACATGCCACAATATCTTTTCTGAGTTGACCAGATAACCAAGTGATTACAAATGCTCATTTTATTATTTTTAACTTTATTTTTGTTTTCTGCATCCAAAGGGTGCTTATTAAAGTATATAGCATATGGCCATCTGGAGGAAAGAATAAGTGTAAGACTATTCAATTCTAGACCAATTATTGATCTAAACCACTGCTTTAAATGATTACTCCAAATGCATTGTAGCCATAATATACAGAGCCAAACAATCAGGGGAACAAATGGAATTTTCCTTATGTTTCCATTCTATCAGATCAATAGGTAGTCAGTGCAGGCAGATGTATCCCATAGATCATGTTTGAAGAAGGTCATAAAATCAAGTTCCTCAAAAGAAAACAATTTTTCCCCGACCTGGTTCCCTAAATTAGGAACTAGCCAACACTATTTCCATCAGTTTTCTCCAGATAACCTTGATGTCAGGAGTGGAATTCAAATTTTAACAACCGGTTCTGTGGGCATGGCTTAGGTGGTAGGCGTGGCTTGGCGGTCATGTGATTGGGTGGACATGGCTTGATGGTCATGTTATTGGCTGGGTGTGGCCAACTCAATATCACTCACATCGAGCCACACATCTCCTCGCCTGGCTTCTCATAACTATGGAGATACTGCAACAGTCGAAAGTGTGAAAAATGGTCATAGGTCACTTTTTTCAGTGCCATTGTAACTTTGAATGGTCACTCCACACAAGCAAAGTACCAGCAAAAGAGGGGGGGGGAAGTCCAGAGATGTTCCTGAAACAGGAAGTCTAGTCCTGCCTAGACTAATAAGGTTTAATGGCGAGGCAGTTTCTGTAAGCAACACCAGAATGTTTACTTCCTGCCTTCCTTACAGGATTAGGCCAGTAATTTTTTCTAACAACTGGTTCTCCGAACTGCTTAGAATGTTAATAACTGGTTCTAGAGAATAGGTGCGAATGGGTAGAATCCCACCTCTGCTAGAGCAGGGGTGTCAAACTCAAGGCCTGTGGGCTGGATCCGGCCCATGGGGTGCTTAGATCTGATGGGCCTGGAAACAGTAAAGACTGGCCTGCAGCATCTCTGCCAGTGAAAAAAGAGCTCATGAGGGCCATAGGAGGCCCTCCCGAGCTCTAGCAGAGGATTGCAGGAGGCTGTCACAGCAAAAATGGAGCTCAGGAACCCTTTTTTGCTGGCAGAGTGTTCAGGCCATCACAGCCATCCCCAATGTGAGTGACGTAGAGATGGCCATGTCCACTCAGGCCATGCCCACTCCAGCCTCCTGAGGTCAAACACAATGCTGATGCAGCCCTCGGTGAAATCAAGTTTTACACCCCTGTGCTAGAGCTACAATTCCCATGACTCTGAGTCAATTCGTAAACTAGTCAGGACTACAATTCAAAGTAGTTTGAAAGGACAATTACTCAGGACTATTATGGACAGAACACTAATATCTCCAACTAATTTGAGAAGCATTTGAGAAAAGCATGGGCACAGAATGTTAGGTTTAAACTGGAAACGTCCAGGTATAATTTTTAATCTGGCCGAATTGGTTTGGAATTCTGGGGTGCATAATCCAGGAGATTTAGGGAGCACCAGGTTGGGACAAATGCATTTTGCTAAGGTCATAGGAACTCTCAGGTCTCAAAGGGTCTATTTACTTTGTGTTATCAGAACCAGTCTCTTCGTCTGTTCATGAAAGAATGTGGAGGCTTAAAGATGAATTTACTCTGTTCACAAACCATGCAGCCAGTGTTATGAAAGTAAGAGAGGGGAATAGAGATTGGGAAAGGCAATATGAATTATAAATACAAATAACCCCTTGTGTTTTCCTATTCAGTGGTGCAGAATCAATACAAATTCTTTTCAAACCTGAATACACGTGAAACAAGAGTTACCTATCTCCTCATACTTCCAGTACCATTGTTTACAATGATTGGTTCAGTAAAAACTGTTTAAAATGGGAGGGGAGATGGGTAAATGTTCTACATTTCTACATTATTTTCTAGGAAAGATATGATTGGAAATAATAGGTTGTGTCTGCTTTGAGAGAGTGGGGAGAGGAGATCAGTTTTAAATTAATACAAAAAGTAATTGCCCAACCCAGAGACACATTATGATCTTACTGTATTGTTTGAAATCCTGCTATCTTATTAAACCATAGTACTATGGACATAGCATAGGATGTATAGGGCAATTGTGTTTTGTTAGCCCAAATTTTGGGTTAAGCATGTTGCACAATCCTAATTTACTCATTTCATATTGACATTGAAGAAATGGGCACTTCTGTATTTAAAAGCTTTGAATAAAAAGCAGAAGGATAAGAATTAAATTCTGAACCAGGGTAGTATGAAGACAGACTATTGGACTTAAGTTTTAAATAAAGGTAATCCTTAACTTACATCCATTTGTTTAGCAATTCTTCCAATTTACAACAGCATGGAGGAAAAAGTCTTTTGACTATCGTTGCACTTACAACCATTGCAGCATTCTCACAGTTGCTTCACAACTGACATGTATTTATGGCAGTTAAGTATCCTGGGGCCACAAGATCATCATTTGTAACGTTCCCAGAGGCTTCCAACAAGCAAATTCAATAGTGGAAACTGGATTTACTTAACAACTGCAATGATTGTCCCAGAGATGGTTTTTTTAAGAAGCAACAGAACTTTCTGCAGTGATTTGTTTTACAACTGTGGCAAAAAAAGAAGTTCCTGTCCCAACTGTGGTTGTAAGTCAAGGACTACCTGTACAACTCATATTCTACCTCCACAGAGGGAAGCAATTGTGGTACTATTTATGTATCTGCTCATCTGCTTGCTTGAAGCTTTTCTAGCTTACCCCACTCGTGAAAGACTCTAGGCCAGGAGTTTCAAAATCAATTTCATTGAGGACTACATCAGGGTTGTGTTTGACCTCGGGGGGTAGGTGGATGTGGCCAGAGTGTGTGTCACCAGGGTGGACATGGCCAGCTTGATGCGACTCATCAATTGGTTCTATTTTCAGCCACAACAGCCTTCCTGGGCTCCGTTTTTGGCTGCAACAGCCTCGGCTACCCTCTGCTAGTGAAAATGGAGCTTGGAGAGGCATGGCCCTCCTGGGCTGTGTTTTGGGCCACAATGGCCTTCTGCAACTCTCTGCCGTGCAGCCTCTCCAAGCTCCGTTTTTGCTGGCAGGGGGTTGCAGGAGGCCATTGTGGCCCAAAACAGAGCTCAGGATGGCAGTGTGCAGCCCTCTCGAGCTCTGTTTTGGCTGGCAGAGGCATTGTGGGCAGGTCCTTCACTGTTTTCAGGATGGGCCTGTGGGCCAGAGCTATAAGCATCCTATGGGCTGGATCTGGCCCATGGGCCTTGAGTTTGACCCCCCTGCTCTAGGCAGTGAAGAGCAAATCAAAAATTCCTGTAAAGCAGCATAAATAAACTAATACAATACATTTATAAATGCCCACATGTCATGGTGTCCTTATTAGTCTAAAATAGTTTGAATGGAATAGGCCTCTTTTCACTTGATTTAGATTGCAAAGAGAGTTGGAACCGCACATATCTATAGAAGAAAATTATTTTACACTGTAGATAATATTACAAAAGATCTACCAACTTTTACCTTGCATAGAGAGGGATTCTCAGCAGGCCCTTTCTAGATGATAGGCAAATTCTTTTTATGGCAAGGCAAGAGTTGATTTGACTTGTTGATGCACTTGGTGGAGTGTTAAAGGCAACAACTGAGACTTTAAATTGGTCCTAGAAGCCTACTGGTAACCAATGTAACAATTTTAAAATGGTTGTTTCTTGAACTGATGGGATTGTTTAATCCATTAATCTTACTACCACATGCAGATATTCCAGGGTGCCACCTCTGGAATATCTGCAAAGACATTGGAGAATACAAGGCCTTGAATGCATCTCACCCTCTACCACAGATTTCAAGATCCTGCTCCAACAATTGCTGATGGCTTAACCACCACAAGAGTCTGCCCTAATCCTTGATGATGAGCCAGAATAATACCATAGTGGAATGTTTTGGAAAGGCTTAGTAGACAGAATGGCTTTGAAGGGCTTAGAAGGGTCAAGAGGAACACACTTTTTCAGAACTTGGTCCTGGTTGTCATTCTCCCAAGCAACTATTGTCATTTCAGTCCCATGAACAGGCCTGAACATTGATTGAAAAGAATCTAGATTATCTTGTTTCCTAGATAAGAGGTGTGGTGGTGCAGTGATTAGAATGCAGTACTGCAGGCTATTTCCACTGACTGCCAGCAGTTTGACAATTCAATCCTCATTGACTCAAGGTTGTCTCAGCCTTCCATTCTTCCTAGGTTGGTAAAATGAGGACTCAGATTATTGGGGGCAATATGTTAACTCTGTAAACCGCTTAGAGGGGGCTGTAAAAACACTGTGAAGCAATATATAAGTCTAAGTGCTATTGCTATATAATCTAGATTATTCTGAGCAGTTAGCTCCTCGTTGCCTTCTCAACTACTTCCTTTAAAGAAGGGGAAATTGTAAATAATAATTGTAAAAAATTGATCAAGTTATCTGGGAAAGTTTCTTTAAAAGAAAGCCCATCTCCATCTGTATCAGAGCAGGCAGCATTTTGCCCCCACTCAAGCATTAATTATCTCCTGGAATCATTCATTGACATTGACTATAAGAGCATTACTGGATTAAAGCAGATGACTGTATAGTTGGTCCAACATCCTGTTTTATGTGATTGCTAAGCCAGATGTCTGTGGGAAGTACACCAGTAAGATATAGCTATTTTCCCAGGATTTGGTATTCAGATACATGTTCATTGTGACCTTGATCCTGTAGTACACAGCCATCTTGTCTTGTACTGATTAATAAGCTTACTTTCTATAAATTAGTTTAATCCCCCTTTAAAACAATGTTTATTACCGGTCGGTATTGCATCTTGTGGTAGGGTAATAATTTAGCTATGTGTGCAAAAAGTTATTTTCTGCTGTCTATTGTAAGCCTTACCACATTCATTACAACACTCAATAATCCACATACCTGCAGAAAGAAAAAATATTATTTTTATCCATATAACTAGGTTTTGCCAAACTGATTAAAAAAATAGTAACTCAATCAAGATTTATACAATACTTTTGAACTGTTGTGTGTACATTTTGCACTAGTTCCAGTAATGTTAGTGGGCTTTTTTTTTTTTTTTTGCTTTTTTTCCCAAACAGATATAAGCAGTGCCGAAGTAAAGGAGAATCGTAACACTGGCAATTTAGAAGATCATTCAGTTACTTCTAATGAAAGATCAAGAGTAGCAGCTTCCAGGGTCAAAAGAAAAAGGCCTCTAGAAGAGGGCAACGGTGGACATTTCTGCAAATTTCAGCTCATCTGCAAGAAGGTCTCATGGACTGTAACACCAAAGAATGCCCTGGTTCAGCTACATGAACTTAAACCTGGTTTACAATATAAAATGATTTCCCAAACTGGCCCTGTCCATGCCCCAGTATTTGCAGTTGCTGTGGAGGTCAATGGACATACATTTGAAGGCACTGGTCCAACAAAAAAGAAAGCCAAAATGAGAGCTGCTGAACAAGCCCTCAAGTCATTTGTGCAGTTTCCCAATGCATCTCAAGCTCATTTTGCCATGGGAAATTGTTTCAACCCATCTACAGACTTTACGTCAGACCTAGAAGATTTTCCAGACACTCTGTTCAAAGAGTTTGAACCATCTGCACACAGTAAGGAATTCTCAGTCTGTACACCAGTGAATAACGAATTGCTTTCTAAGGCCTGCCGTCAAGGGAAGCTACTCTACCACACATTGGACTTCATGAGCCACCCTAAACAAAACAAGATGGCGTCCACCGCCAAGAGTGAAAAGAACCCAGTGGTGTTGCTCAATGAGCTGCGGTCAGGACTGAGGTACGTCTGCCTTTCGGAGACTGTGGAGAAGCAGCATATCAAGAGTTTTGTGATGGCTGTGAGAGTGGATGGGAGAACATTTGAAGGCTCGGGACGTAGCAAGAAGCTGGCTAAAGGTCAAGCAGCACAGGCTGCACTGCAGGCCCTCTTTAACATTCGTCTGCCCAGTCACATTCCCAGCAGGAGCAAATGTAATCATTTGCCACAGGTGAGAGCTCTGAGGTAGCCACCACCGAGCTGAAGGGATTCTGTAAAATTAATGTGATTTTTTGTGTTCTAGCCATAAATTGTGACTTTATCAGAATGCTCGCCCAGAGGATACTATACTTCAGCAGTGTCTCGTTCCTGGCTAAAGCCATGTGCAAAGACGTTGGCATTTTCTTCCCCTTTTGCATAACTAAGAGCTACCAGACAAGTTAATATTTTTAATAAGGAAGTTGAGTATAGAGACCTTTGAAGAACTATCAATATTTCAACTGCAAATTAATTGCATTTCCATACATAAAGAACATAGAACCCTATTTTTGTTTTTATTATCAAAGTATATTTGCTCTTAAGAAAGACATCATAACTAAGGCATGGTAAGAATGTCCTTTTTATCTCCCCCCTATTGAGTTACAGTCAGATAAAGAGGACATCATTGTTTAAAATGTACATTTAAAATCTATTTCCCAGGTTTCACCTCCAGAATTCAGATAAATATTAAAGATATCTGAAGAATGACTGTCAATCAATTGACTGAGATAAAGGAAAAAGCTGGTGGTGTTTTGCTGGTTCATGTGGCATACTTGGGTGCTGAAGCATGAAAAAAATTCAATTTTTCTGTCCTCTAATTTGAAAGTGTTGCTAGTTTTTAGTTAGCAACTATCAATCAATCAATCAGAATAGAGTTGGAAGTCAAACCCCCTTCTCAAGCAGGAAACCATTTCAGATAGGTGGCTATCCCAATCTTTTCTTAAAAACCTCCAGGGATGAAATTAGTTATTCAATCTCTTCTTGAAAACTTCCAGTGATGGAGCATCTACAACTTCTAATGGCGAAGTGTTCCACTGGTTGATTGTCCGCAGTGTTAGAAAACTTCTCCTTGATTCCAGATTGTTTCTCTTCTTGATCATTCCAATCTGTTGCTTTTTCTCCTGCTTTCTGGCAGCTCCCTCCATTGCAAAGGGACACAGTGGGGAGGGAGGTCACCTTAGTCCCCAAAAGAGACCCCTCTACGCCCAGGTCCCTTTGACTGACAACTAAAATAACTAAGTTGCGATGAGGCTATATTAATTGATAGATTTTGTTACCTGAATTTTCTTTCAGTGTTGTTCTTCTTGGTAGTCATTTTGTCTTGGACTCTTCTTCAATTGAAATTTCTTCTGCTTTTCCTAAGTTTTTGAAAAGGAAGTTGGAAAAAATAGAGCATCCTGTTATACATTTTTCCTTGAGATCTTTATCTGCTTTCAGATTTTTCCCACTTATGTTAGAATTTACTGACTACTCTAAAATAGAGGAAAGATATATTCATGTGGTATATATTCATGTGGATATATTTCAGGGTCACAAAATAAGATCTATGATCCATACCTACATGGAAAATGCTCCAAGAGAGGTGTTTTGCTATGTACTTATTTAATAAGGTGTTTTTTAAAAAAATATTTTTTAAAAAATATTTTACTTTGCATGCCAAATCAACTAACCTTAGCTTGCATTTTCTTTCATTTTTGCCTTGTACAGTTTTCAGCTTGTTAAATTAGATGGGCTATTTTATAGTACATCTTTGAACATTATTCTGGGTTAAAATGCATTACACAAATTTCAGTATTACATGTTTGCGTGCTGTGAATGTACCTATTTTAAAAACCATGTTTGACATTTTCTATCCCATTTCTGGCCACAAAATCAAGGCTCATTGAACAAATGTGTGAAACCAAGTGGTCAAATTAAACAGTTTATGTGCATCAACAGACCAGATGCACAGGGAATAAAAATGGTAATAGGTCAAAACTATAATAGATTTTATCTAAAGATAGTATGAGCAAATATCAACTACGAGTCATTTCCACACACCATTTCAGAAATATATTAAAGGAATTCCCAAATGGCCACATTTAAAGAATCAGATTATATGGTGTTTTAACTAAAGAAAAATATTAGCTGGAGCCTGAGAAAGTGAAGGAATTCAGCGGATTCATATTTACTACTGTAGTGCAAACCTAGTACTATAAATTCCATCCTTTTGAACTAATATTCAAGCCAAACTTCTGTTATCTTTCCAGATTCACCATTCTTCAAATTTTGCAAAGCAATTCTCAAAATTGAACTTTTACTTATTAATGAAAATATACAAAATGGAATTCTTAAATGGAAATAACATACATAGAACAAAAACTTGTATATTAGAGAAACTGAGCAGGAAAAAAAAGTATGAATTTTCATACAAATTATGTCTTAATGTTTCAAACTGGTGTGGAAATGGAAGAAACCAATGAAGCCTGGAAAAATAAGAAGCTGTCAGAAACCAAAACAGAAAGATTAATCAATCTCTGGATGGACCCAACCTAGCTGGGAAATATGTTTTGTGAAATTGTTCATTCCATGGGATTCTTTATATTGCTGAATAAACCAAGAATTTTATGTGTCAAACTGCACCCAAAAATTGGGTTTAATTCTCTGTGGAAACACTTACCTACAAATATATATGGTAGTCTTCCTCAGCTTTTAAAATTCCTGTGTATCCCTTATATATTTGTGGATAAGCCCATATACAGATTAAACAGAGCCTTGAATTTTTAACCCAAATACCATTAAAAAAATACGCTACTCACAGATAAGTCAATTATGAAAATTAAAACATATGAACATTTTGAGCTTGGTTTATGTGTGGTGAGGCCTTTTTCATGATATTTGGGTTAAAAAATGAGGGTCAGTTTATCTGCAGTTAGACTTATTTGCAAATATATTTATAGTATATGCGCCTTGCCCCACTCACTATAATAACCCCTTCGGGAAAACAATAGTAATTTGCTGATAGGTGAAGAATCTATTTTGGACCTCTTCCTAAAATTTAGTAAAGAAGTAATTTGCCTAACTCCAGCAACTTTAACTTTATTGGATAAAGAAGAACTGAAATTTCTCTGGAATTTCAGTAACTGTCAGTGAAATGCAAGCATTTTTTATCTAGTTGGCTTGCAAAACAAAGTCATCCCAAATTATGGAAGGTGAGAATGAAAGTCTTGGAGAAACAAATTATTTTTATCTGTAGAGATTCAGGTGAGCTATGGGAAAGAAATGAGGCTCCAGACAACCAGTAGAAAAGCAATGCTTTCTTAGAACACCTTGAAGAAACATCTTGAACATCTATCAGTGTAAAGACACTGAGACAAGAGGTATGTTTATGGAAATTTTGTATCAGTAGAATTTATCCATGCCATTTATCCCTGCCAGTATTGGTGCAATACGGAAAGGAAAAGCGAAATTGAATTATGGAATATTAGAAGAGGAGAGAAATTAAACTTTTTTGTAGAGTTAGACTTAACCTGTAATGAAGCTTTTATGTTATATAGATTTTTAAAAAATAGGCAGGAGTAAGAGTTCGGTATGAGTTAATGAAAACTCCAATCCTAAGTATAACCAAAACCCTGAAAATAATCTTTCCCTTGTATTTTAGGATTCTTCCAATAATCCATAAAATTATTTCTATATTGTTTTCAAGAAAACTCATGAATGTATCCATTAAGTCATAGGAGCTGAACATGACTGAAAGGATACTTGATTTGTTCCAACTGAACAAAGCTTACGATTAGGAATATACAGTAGATAGAAAAAGAGTAACATTTTTCCATAGACTTTAGAGATTTTTTGAGCTCACTCATAAACGTTGTTCGATAAATCTTAACACTATTGCTTAATTGAGTCTGCAAATGCAAAGGCATCTCACCCAGGTAAGCAAGGAAGAGATCCATTTGAAAGGAAAGTGAGCCTCCCTCAAAATATAAATTGGAATCACTTCCAACAATGTTCCCTGGAAAACACAGGGAGTAACGTAACCTCACAGTTACAGAATTTCCCTTTCCTGGGAATATAGGAAAAATGTATGTTGATTTCACAGTCTCCCATTATTTAACAGATTGCAGAAGTATGTCTCAGACAAAGGACATTAAAATAAATCTGTCCTATGCATGAAAGGACATCCCTTGAGCACAAACTCCAAATGAAGGTAGGTCAAGTTTTGGTTTTTGGAACTTAAGAATATGCTTCACCTATTAGTACCACAGGAAAACACTCATGCCATACTTGTTCCTTGCAGAATCACAGAGTGGCTGAAGAAGCACAATTAATATTAGGAGCTGTGTTCTCTACTGGATGGGTGAGTTTCACCAGAATATTCATATTCTCTTTTCCAATTATTAAAGGTTTGGGCAGAGATTCTAGGAACATTATGAATAAAGTATCACCATGGGGGTGAGGGTCTGCAGAACAGAAAATTATCATCTAACTGGAGAGAAGCCATTGTTCCTCATTTCCCAATCCATATTAAGCATTTAGTCATAGGAGTTTTCCATTGCAGCTGCCACCAAATTTTCATCACTGTTCTCCATATCTGTCATCTCTCTGTAGGCAACCGGGCAGTCATTTAACACCCACAGAAGCAAAGCTGCTTCCCAGCATCAGTGTCATGTTCCCACAAGCAAAACCTATATCTTCAGCAGCAATGATTAGAAAGCCAGCTGTTCCTCTTTGAAGTCATTTTTGCCCTCGCTGTGTTCCTTGGCCATTCAGAAAAGGATAACAGACATTGTTGGTGACAAACACACCATTACTGTTGACTGCAGCTACAGTGATGGAGAAACTTTTTCCTGTCCTACAGCTTTTTTTGGAAACAGGAACTGTGCGAGGCAGGTATATGACAACTCCTTTCATCTGTGATGTTACCTGAAGCTCGCAATTGGTAAATATCAATAAAGGTGAAGCTACTTTATTCATGTCTCCATTGTTATGATGCTAAGCAGACAAGAAAGTCTCCCTTAGAAATGAAGGACAAATGTCTTCCATTCATTGTCCTACATTATTCTGAACCCTTCTGAGAACTTGGCTCCTTATAATATTCTCATTTTCTTTCAAAGTATGTGACACAGTTCGTCTATCAAAAAAAATAGTATAGAACTGCATCCATGAGGAGGATTAACTTATATATGGTGCATATATTATGAAAACCACTTACAGAAATGAATTTAAAGAGAGAAAGTTACCTGGAAAGGTACGTATGTTAGGAAAATTGCATACAAAAAGCATGTATACAAATGCATACAAATTTTCCTTCATACTTTTTAAGAAAATTCACAACTGGCATAGAAAGAGTATAAAATGAAAATTGGAGCGAAAAGAAGCTAAAATGAGCAAATTCATCCAGATCTAATTTGTTTTCCAAGGAAAAGAAAAATAGTATCAATGGATTTTACTCCGTAGTCATTGGTGAATATAGGGGATACCACTCATCTCCATTTCAAGATTGTTCCAAGATATTTCCTTGATCGTGATGTCACAGATTGTTGTTACCTTTCCATCAAAGTGGTACCCCCTATTTATCTACTTACATTTGCATGCTTCTAAACTGCTAGATGGGCAGGATGTAGGCAAAGACAGGCACTCACCCCACTGCATAATGCTTGGGACTCGAACCCACCTGCTGTGGGCTTTCTAGCCAATGAGCCCAGTATTTTAACCACTGAATCATCATGCCTCCCACTTTCCAAGGCACTTAGTGAAATATTTTCATGTTGGAAGACAAACAAGCAAGCATTAGTGAACAGTTCAGTATAATAACACATGATGGCAGCTGTAAAAACATGAATAGAAGCATATATAATGGTAGAGAAAAACCAAAAACAACAAAAATCCGGAATAGAAATTATGCACATCCATTTTAGTATTTGCTTCCATAGAATAATCCATTTTTTGGGAAAGATGTATTATCAGAACTTGCTGCCTTCCTGGTACAAACAGGCAACTGTAAACAATGAGATTTGAGGGAGATTAAATATAGAAATATATACCTCATTATCTATTTTTAACTCAGAAACCCCTGATTAAAATTAGCCTTCGTCAACTGAACCCCTCTAGTTAAAAGAAGAAAACTCGACCTTTTATATAAACTTTTGCTTCTTTATAATAAAATGTTTGAAAATATAATGGCAGTACTACTGGTATTTTTATTATTATTTGGATTTATATCCTGTCTTCCTGCCAAAAATGACACTTAAGGCAACTAAGAATGAGAATAATGAAATGCAAAAAAATTAATTTAAAAGCAAATAAATCAAGTTTAAAACATCACCAGCAGAAACAATTATTAAAACACTTTTTTAAATTAAATTTCTCAAAAAGTACAATATTTGCATATTTTGAAAGCATAAAAGATATATTTTGCTACCATAATAATACTTGGAAAGAAACATACCTACTTCATACATGTACACATATACATACATTAGTAAAATTATCTGCAATTATATTGACATTCAACTTAGTGCAGTAAATCTCACTGATTTTAGTTTGGGAGACACAGTGATATGCAAAATATCTAAGAACAGGCACTGTACTTATGATTGAAAATACATAAGAGTGTGTTATAAATCTGTCCTTGAAATAAATGGGGAGGAAAAAAATAACCTTGGCTAGATCATAGCTATAGTGTCTCCATTAATTTCCTGCTTCTTCATATGAAAAGTCAAGGGACATTGCTTGATATATGAGCAGGCCCACCACTGATTTTCATTTTTAAAAACATTCTGTGCATGTGCAGGGCATATTTCATTTGAAAAAGAGTTCTATGTATCTCAGAGTATTTGCTTCTGGCATTTCAAACACTGATTTTTTTTAAAAAAATTGGGAGGTATTTCCAGACTATGAAGATGGTGAGAGCCAGTATGGCTTCCAATAACTATGTCATTTACACCAATTTCTATGGAGAATCAATGGTGGAAGTTGCTCTACCAACTAATTTATTATTATTCTGAGGCATCATTGCAAATGGGGCTTGTTTGGGAGCATTACACCATGTGCAAAGAACCAAACTTTATTAGATGAAAGCTTATAGTCTCAATCTAGGGTTATCAGCTATAAAGATGGCTTTAAAAGCAGCCATTTTCACATCCAGCAGATTCTATTTTTGTGCAGCTCTGAATGAAAACAAGACCCATATTTCAAAATGTGAGAATCCTCATTAAAGCTGCCACTTCCCCTCCAAAAATACATCATTCCTGACCACCAAGCAGAGCTGTGATACTTGTGTGCAGCATGAGTAACTGTCTGTCTGCATCCCGTTTGAAATTGGGATGCTGGCATTCCTTTCAATATTGCATTCTTTATCTATTTGTGGCTAATGTTCACTTCTACGTCTAGGAAGGTTTAAATTTATTACAATCAGTTTTTATCCCCGAGAATGCAGAACAGCAGATTAACAGGAGCTACTGCTGAGTTCTGACTCCCTCTTGTGGTGAGAATTTCACCTTTTTCAGAAGAAAAAGAGAAGGGAAAACAGAGGACGAATTAAAAACAGGTTGTTTGAGATCATAGAAGCAGGCAGATAGGGAATCATTCTGATGTCTCTGACTTTTTATTGTCTTGTGCATCGATCAGTAAAGGGCCTTTTAATTGCAGACTGTTTCTACAAGCTGGCATGGCTGGTTCTTTGAAGATGCTTTTTTAATATTCTTGTCAATGATACTGAAAGAAAATGAACCAGAAAGAAAATCAAACTGTAGGTTACATTTAAAGGTTTTTTAAATCTCACCTTTTACTTTCTAAAAAGCAGCCATTTGACTCTCCAATACAAATGGCTATAACAAGAGAAGGGATTTAGTTCTTTATCCTTCTACTTTCAACACTATGGGGAATGTGGAGATTTTAGGAGGGAAAAACACTTCTACGAGGAATTTTGGAGGAAGGAACTTCAATGAAAAATGGGGAAAAAACTAACCAAAATGATCCATTTTGCAGCCTTTTTAATAAATTAAAAGAAATAGGAAATTGTGTTTGACATAAAATACAGTGTTATCATCATTCTAAGCCATTGTCTATCCACTGCAGGATGAATGTTTCCAAAAATACAGTGTATTCCTCATTCAGTAAGTTATGATCTTCAAGATGTTATTAAGCTAGAAAATGCCCAACCTTGCAATTGAACTTCTATCAACATTGGTCATACTTCTTGGGATTTAGAAGTGTAGTTCAATAACATCTGAAAAGCCATAACGCTTTCACTAAAATGTCTTTAAATAAATGTGATGGCTGCCAACTTCTGGGACAGACCATTGCTTGTTTCTATAACAAAAAGTAATCAAGTTTGAATGAAGTCTGCACCTTCAGACCTTTGTTGTTAAATGGCTATTAACCAGAGGATTGAAAACTGAGCTATATGAAAAAATATATAGATTTGACTAAAGGCTATAAGAAAAGTGGTGTGAGGTCAAACTAAAAACCATACTACTAAAGGTGCTGTCCCCACACCTTAGGGGCTCATGGCCAATCAGATGCCTTTTGGATATCTTTAGTCAAATATGAGAGTTAGAGGCATTGTCTCAATCTATCCTGATCTACATAAATAAATGGTGTTTGTTGTATTCTTCCATGTTTTAGTTTGTTTACTCAAGTAGATCTTCCCCTTGTATTTGAAGGCACCAACTTTATATTTGTCTAGGTCAGGGCTGTCAAACTCCTGGCCACAGGTCAGATGAGTCATACATTGGCCACACCTACACCTGGTTTAGTGAAGGGGGGAGTCCTGATATGTCACATGACGATGATGGGACAATGTGAATTTGACATTCCTGATCTAAGTGATAAGTTTGAATTAACAATATACATGTGGAATCTTGGTGCTCTTTGATTTTGGTTGTTAGAAGACATTTGATTACTGAATTAGATAACTACCAGTGCAAGTAAATCTGGAGTTTGTTTCATGTTTATATATAGTAGCTTGTCCTATCAGTGTTGGTAGGAATCCATTTTCTCCTTGGCAGTTCTTTGTTTAGAGTATTGTTTCATGCTTTATGTTTGGTTGATGTTAAATTCATCAAAGTACACTGTAAATTTTGCTGCTCCTGATATCTGTGAATAGATTCCATTCATTTCCTATTTAGCTGTACCAAGCCATACGATGCTCACTAGACCCGTCCGTTGACTCCTGTGATAAATAAAAGGTACAAGGAATTAATATAATTGCCACAAAAGGAATGGTATTAGACAGAACTGAAAAATCTTTTGACCTGTTGTTTTTCACCTCTAATCTACCTACTTCTTCTTATCTCTTAGTTCTAATACTGTACAAGGCTGGCTTGCTGGAGAGAGAGAGAAAGATTGCAGGAAGATTGCAGGAAGAATATTCAGCTTTATTCTTGCTCGTGTCCATTTGAAATTTTAAATTCGATCTGTACTTTCTCACTCTCTGAATGATACACATGTCAAATTACTGAACACAAACATGCATGTATTTTGAGTTTCACAGCAGTGAAGTAGAATGCATGGATGTTTGAATCACACCTGACTTACCAGGACTCAGAAAGAATAGTAATGCTAACATATTTAAACATCTATGTGTTTTCTCTTGGATACAAAAAAACATATCAGTTGCAGAGAAATGAACTTGCACACAGAAACAGGTGAAGGCTGAACCTTCAGAGTCTCAAGAAACTCAGACTATATTCTAACAGACCATCTGCAAGAGATGGGAAGTTCTGTTAATCCCAAATGTTTGATAAATATGAAAGTATATCATCATCATGATTTCTATAATGATGCCATTATATAAATTATGCGATGTGCCTCATTTGCATAATGAGAACATCATACAAATTATGATAATTACAACAGATGTCATAAAATTAAGACAAAATTAGCAAAAAATGAAGTGCCTTGTCCAGAATTCTTTGAATGGAATGGACATGTTATTTTCAGAAAGGGGATATTTATAAAATACGGTCTACTACACCCGAAGTCCATTAAATCAGATTTCTCTGTGTGCACTACCACCATAATTAGCTGTTGTGCTTACTAATGCATTCTTACTTACTTAATTACATTTGTCACATAATACATTCTATAAATAAATTGAAGACTTATTTATTATTTGTTAGTTTATTTGTTTAAACAAATTGTGTGGCTCTACTTCTGAGAAAAAGTATGTACATGGGTTAAAAACAATTTAATAGCATAAGGCCCAAAGTCACAAATATAATTCCAGTTCATCAAAACAACATTAATCTACAAATCTCACTTAACAAGCTATTCTAAAAGCCTCAAGGACAGCCAGTATAGTTTTTACCAACAGCTAATAGGGTCAGGATCTGTTCTATAGGACATGCACCATCACAAAGAAACCATGACTCCTGGGTCCAACAAGATGATATTGAAGCATGCCCTCCTTGCTAAAATTGGTAGAACTGATGGAGTAAGCTAATACATTGGGAGACAAGTATTCCTATTGCATGCATGCAACAAGCAGTATTCCTTGTTAATGCTTAAGATGGCACCTGAGGTGGCCAATCAGGTTTGGCCACTATGCGCAAAGAACAATCAAAGTCCATTTTATCCCATGCATTCATATTATTTTATGGTAGCCAAGTCCTTTGATCTAAGGACTATCTTACAAGCCAAATATATTTACCATATTTTTTGGACTATAAGTTGATCCAAAGCATAAGACGTGCCTAGCTTTTGGGGAGGAAAACAAAAAAAAAAATCTGTTCTTGCCTCTTGCAACAAACAGCCTGGTCAGTTCAGCGCAGCCTGATTTAGCATGAGCAGCTGGTGGTTGCCCCGGCCTCCCAGAATACCGCCAATCAGCTGTTCCAGGCTGTGGGGATTGACACCACTCAACATGACTTCTGCACACTCCATTTTTTGTTTCTGCACACGCCATTTTTGGCCTCCATGGGTTTCATTTTTGTCCTCCATGAGTTCCATTTTCGGCCTGTCCCAGATGGCGGGGATCGGAATGGGCCAAAAGGGGGGCCCACGGTGGCCGAAAACAGGGCATGTGGAGGCCAAAAATGGGCATGCTGTGGCAACAACATGCACTGGCAATCCCTGCAGACTGAAACAGCTGATCATCGGGAGACCAATCCAACTGACAACTGCTTGTGCTAATCAGGCTGTGCTGAAGCTGACCAGGTTGTTTGCTGTTTGCTGCGAGGAGGCAAATTGCTGGGAGGCAGAGGCTGAAGGGTAGGGGCTGGTGGGTGGGTGGGTGGAGCTTCAGTAACAGAGCATCCAGTAGTGGGAGGTGCTTCAGTCTCTGCATGTCTAGGCTGGGCTTAATTTGTGGAACACTCCTCCTCCTCCACGGGACTCCTCCCCAGCATTCGCCAATTTTGGCTCAGCCTCGTGAGGGATAGGCAGTGCTTTTTCATTCCTCTTTGGCCAAAACGAGAATTTCCCTTTTCAGGTTTGGAGACAGTCAATTCGTCTTTCAGGTTCTCTCAACAAATTGCTTAACAATCTATCCATGCTGCCTTTTCCATCTGGCCGTCACTATATCAGGAAGCGCTTTTCACACCCTGAAGCAGAGGGAGCTTTAGCTTCATTCTGCACACACACCCCAACCACTAACCCTGCCCTTGCCCTAGCGATAGCCATGCCATTTTAACAAACAAACGGCGTGGTTCTGTTTCTCTCGCTCGCAACTGAGTTGTATCGCTGTTTTTCCCCCAGATACCACCTTGGGGTGAAGGGCTTAAACGCCTGGTTATTTTCACCCCTCACAGCCATTTAGTACCAAGGGAAAGCTTTCTGGAGCTAATCCCTTTTCACGGTGGGAGATTGCTGCTGGCACGCACGCCAAAATTAATGGCCGGTCGCCATTTTACAGTCAAATACTTTAATTTTTTATTATATATATCAGGAACGATTCCCAATAAAAAAATCTCTGGTTTCAAATCTATGTGTTTCTTTGTCATTTTTTCCAGCCATATGCGAATTCTAGTCCAGTATTTCCTGGCCTCCTCACAAGTCCACCACATATGGTAATATGAGCCAGGTATCTGATGACATTTCCAGCACTTTTCAGATTTATTCTTGAACATTCTTGCTATTCTTGTCGGGGGAAAGTGCCACCTGTAAAACATCTTATACAAATTTTCTTTATATTCTGTTGACATTGTCATTTTATAATTTTGTGACCACAATTTTTGCCATTTCTCTAAATCAATCCCATATCCAAAATTCTTCCCCCAAGCAATCATTGTTTCTTTAACTTGTTCTTCCTCTAATTTAATTTCCAACAAATAACTATATAGTTTTTTAATCACTTTTTCATCAGTACCTGTCAAAATCCTATCTAAGTCAGTCAATTTACCATAAAATCCTTCTATTTTAGAATCTTTAAGATACCTTGCATGTATTTGCACATATGAAAACCAATTCATCTTTATACCTTGTTCTTCTAAATTTTGCATCGTTTTAAGTTCACCCTTTTCATCCAATATTTCCCCATATCTGTTTGTTCCTTCTTATAAGTTATAGGATACGAAAAAGTTTCAATAGTTGATAACCAAACTGGAATTTTCAAATAACATTGTTTCTTAATTTTCTCCCAATTCAACCATAACGATTCCCGTATATAATGCCTTCTAAAATAACCCTGTGATTTAGTTCCCTTATACCATAAAAAAGCATGCCAACCCAATAATAAATCATGACCTTCTAATGTCAACAATCTAGTCTTTCTTAACGTTATCCATTCTTTAACCCACATTAAGTTTGCAGCTTGATAATACAACTCCCAATTAGGAAGGCCAAATCCTCCTCTAATTCTAGCATCCTGTAAAAGTTTTAATTTTATTCTCGCTTTCTTGCCTTGCCATATATACTTCAACACAATTTTATTTAATTCTTCAAAGTAATCCTCACTTAACCTAATTGGTATTGTTTGGAACAAATATAAAATTCTGGGTAAAATATTCATCTTAATTGTTGAAATTCTACCTATCAATGACAATTGTAGGTTTTCCCATTTTTTCAGGTCGAATGCTATCTGCTGTTTAAGTTTAATATAGTTATTCTCTTTCAGTGTAGCACATCTTGACATCAAATATATCCCCAAATATTTAACTTTGTTCGTAACTTGAATTTTCAATAAATCTGCCAGCTCTTCTCTTTGTCTTAATTACATGTTCTTTGTCAGAATCTTTGTTTTGTCTTTATTTATTTTTAAACCAGCCATTTCACCATATGTCTCTATCTTTTCCAATAGTTTTAGAGCTGTCTCTAAAGGGTCTTCCAAAATAAAGACCAAGTCATCCGCAAAGGCTTGCAATTTGAATTCCTCCTTTTTGATTTTCATTCCTTTTATGTTTATAACCTCTCTAATATTTCTATTTAAGACTTCCAAGGTCAATACAAATAACAAAGGAGATAATGGGCATCCTTGTCTTGTACCTTTTTTAATATCGATAGAGTCTGTGAATTCTCCAATCTATCATTACTTTTGCCGTTTGCTTATAATATGCGGCTTCTATTGCTTGGATAAATTTTCTAGCAAAGCCCATCTGTTCCAATAGTAATAACATAAATCTCCAGTTCACATTATCAAATGCCTTTTGGGCATCTAAAAATATCAAAGCCATTTGTTTTTCCAGGTGCGCCTCATAATATTCCAATGTGTCCAGGATTACCCTCATATTGACTTTAATCTGTCTCTTTGGTAAAATTCCATTCTGATCAGAGTGAATAAAGTTATTTAGGTATTTTTTAAGCCTTTCTGCCAAGATTGAAGCAAGGATTTTATAGTCTGCATTCAATAAGGAAATAGGTCTATAGTTCTTAATTTGTAATGGGTCAACCTCTTCTTTTGGAATAAATGTAATATAAGCTTCTAACCATGTTTTAGGTATTTTCTTATTTATCATAACTTCATTCATGACTTCTAACAGTGGAATGCTCAGTGATTCTTGTAATGTTTTATAAAATTCTGCTGGGAAACTATCAGGTCCTGGTGCTTTCCCATTGTTCTGTCTGTTGAGTGCTTCAGTTAATTCCATCATTGTTATAGCACTTTCTAACATTTTCCGAGTTTCATCAGGTATCTTAGGTAGGTTAGCATTTTGTAAATACTGTTTAATTTTTTCCTCATCAAGATCCTCCTGTTTATATAATTGTCCATAAAAATCTCGAATGATTGTCTTTTTCTCCTTATTACCATAACAAATTTGACCATGATCATCTATTAACTGTGATATTTTCCTTGATTCTTTCTCTTTTCTCAACTTATATGCTAACCATCTACCTGGCCTATTTGCATCTTCAAAATAGTTCTGTTTAGTACTTCTAATTTTTTGTGCCAGTTCTTCTTTCTCTGCTTGATCCATTTTATGTTTAATTATGTCCATTTTAAGTTTGATATCTTTTTTCTGTGGCATCTTCTGTAATTCTTTTTCCAGTTTTTTATGGTCATCTTCTAAAGCTTTAATCATTTGCCTCTTCCTAATATTCTTTTTCTTTTTATAGTCTATTATTAATCCTCTTGCATATGCCTTCATTGTATCCCAAACATTCTGTATTGAAGTATCTTCTTTTTTGTTTTCATCAAAGAAGAAGGCCAATTCTTTTTCCATCCATTGTGTAAAATCTTTTTCCTTTAGAATAGTATTGTTTAATGTCCATCTAGATCTTCTTTTTTGTCCTTTCCATTTAATTGTCATTGGATTATGGTCTGCCCATGTACTTGTTTCAATATTTATTTCTTGAATATTAGATAATAATTCTGTTGATGTCCAAATCATATCTATTCTGGACCACGATAAATGCCTGTTTGAATAAAAAGTATATTGTTGAGTTTTAGCATTTCTTTCTCTCCATATAACTTTTAAATTTAGTTCATCTGTCATTTTAAAAAAGGATTTAGGGAGAGTTTTCCTATTTTGTCATGTTGTTTTTACTGTATAGTCCAGTTTATCATCTACAATTCCATTGAAATCCCCCATCATAAATATATTAACATAGTCCAGTTCAATTATTTTCATATGTAATTTTTTATAAAATTCTTCTTGTTTATCATTTGGGGCATAAATTGCAACCAAGAGTGTTTTTATATTATTATCCACTATTTCAACTATTAATACTCTTCCGTCTTCATCAGTATAAATCAATTTAGCTGGAGTGGTTTCTTTGACGTACAAAACCACTCCTCTTTTCTTACAATAAGTCAGAGAAGTAAATATTTTCCCTAACTTTGGTTGTATCAATAATTGTTCATGTTGTTTTTTTAATGTGTACTTCTTGTAAGCAAATTATATCAAATTTTAGCTTCTCTAATTTGTAAAAAGTTTTCCTTCTTTTGATAGCTGAGTTCAGTCCATTTATATTCATGGAAATCAGTTTTTTTTCCCCCATGGTTATGCTTTATATTTAGGTCTAACAGATCTCGTGGATCTTATTGTTCTTTGATCTCCATTTGTCCACCTATTGCACCTTCTTCTTTTTCCATCTCCATTTGGTCCTCTTCAAATTCAGTTAAAATCTTTTCTTTTTCTATCTCCATTTCTCTTCTTTCGAAAAATTCATTGTAGAATATTTCTGCCTTCTCAATTGAATCAATTCTGTGTCTCTGTTCTTGCCATGTAAACATTAATCCTTCTGCAATCAGCCATCTATAATTCACCTCTTTTTTCAATAGCATTTTAGTCAAAAATCGATACTCTCTTCTAATCTCTCTCACTTTTCTAGGTACTTGTTTTAAAACCAGGATCTCTTTGCCTTTATATTTCAACCCCTTCTCTCTTACCACTTGTAATATTTGGTTTTTAATAGTTTTTTGGGTGAATCTAATATGGACCTCTCTTGGTAATTGGTTCCTCATCGCATATCTTGTGAAGACTCAATATATCTCATCTACTCCATCCATCATCTTTTCCTCTGTTATTTCCAAGACTCCAGCCAGAATTTCAATCATTACTGCCACCAAGTTTTGTCCTTTTTCTTCCTCGATATTTTGGAATCTAAGATAAAATTCTGACCTGTCCATCTCCCACTTCAACATCCCACTTTTTCTTGTTTGACCATTATTAATCTGTTATCGATATTTCCAATTGTATCATCTCTTTGATTGTCTTTCTCTTCTATTTTTTGGATTCTCTCATCGTGTTTCACCATCATTTGTTGAAAATTTTCAAGTTTCTCATCCATCTTTCCAATTCTTTGGTCAATACTCTCCATTCTTTGTTCAATACTCATTTTAAGATCTTGTATTCCTTGCATAACCATCGTTAAATCCACTTGCGCTTTGTCTTGCTTCACCATTGTTGAGAGTCATCCTCCAGATGACGGGGAGACAGGAGCAGAAGTTGAGATGCCCGAAGGTAAAATTTTCTTACTCATTTTGATAACTCAGGGTCTTCCGGGTCTTTTAATCCAATTAGTGAGGTAGCCAATTATAATCCAATTTAGAAAAAGGAAAACACCATAAAAAATGAAAAACAAAACCAGTAATAAGTAAAAAGCCCAAAATTAAAAAGAAAAAAATTATTCAGGTTCTTCAAGACCTTAATCCAATTGTGAAATACGCAAATATAATTCAAAAGTAAAAATTAAAAAATGAAGAGGAAAAAAGAAGCAAAATAAAGCCCAATAATATCAAAAAGTAATAAGCAAAGAAAAAGGAAAGAAAAAGAAAAAAGAAAAAGAGAGTTCTTTAAGTTCTTCCCAATTGAAAAACCTCAGAAGATGAAAAAAAGCCATAAAAATAAGTCAAAAATAAAAATCAAAAGGCAGACATCCCCATGAAAAAAAGAAGAAAAGCAAAAAAAGAATATTCTGAGGCTTCCCCTTTAAAAATAAAAATAAAAATGAGACATAATAAAAAATAAAAATAAATATATGAATATTACAAAATAGTGTGGGGTTAGAGGGGAGGGATGAAACAATTAATAAGGAGTTTTTAAAAAGGACACACACTGCCTTTTATTTATCCAAGGCTCTTATTTGACTTCTCCACAAATTTCAAAGCCAAACTTCAGATGTTCATTTAATAATAGAAGTTCCAAAGAGCATCTGTGTAAACATCCTCCAATACTCTTCCCTCTATCTTATCATTTCCAGTAGCCTTGAGAAAAGTTTTTCAAACAAAAAAAGTTTTTTTTTTCAAAAAAAGTTTTTTTCAAACAAAAAAACTTCTGTCTGAAGTTTTTCAACTTCAGACAGAGTATTTTTCAACTTGAAACAGAATATTTTCAAGCCTCTGGTTGGCAGTGTTACAAAATTTCTTCTATCCACTCCCCCTTCTTCCCCCCTGAAAAAGCCTAAGAGAAGAAAAAAAAAGTATATTTGTATATTTATATATATTAAAAAAAAATATTAAAGGGGGCCTCTATTTTAAAAAATATAAACAGTCAGAAAGACGAAGAGAAAGCAAGTAAATATAAAAATGTAAAAGAAAAAAACCAGTCTGATTAACTAGATCGCAATAGAAATTCAGTAAAGAAAAAAAAAGTAAAATAAAAAGCCAAGCCTCACTTTGACATTACTAAAAAAATCGCTGCTAAATCAAATTCTGTCAATAAGTTTACAGATTTCTTCTCATATTAGAGTGTTCTTAAGTCCCAAGCAAAAAAAAAAAAAAAAATCCTCACCAGCCGATACACTTCTTTCTATCCCGTTCTTCCGGAGCTGTCCCAGCTTCAGCAGCCTAATGGCTGCCTCTCCGCCGTTGGCAAAAGGGTTTCTTCTGGATCGACCAGGGACTTGCGATGTCCCCAGAATCTACAGAATGCGCCCCTTACTGTCCCCGTCACTACGAGACGGTTTATGTCTGTTGGGACCAACCAGGGCGAAGATATCAGCTGTGATCTCGGAGCCCCAAGATCGCAGCTGTATCGCGGCGACGAAGCTCCCTGGCTGGTCGCCATTTTGTTGTAGGCAGACCACATGGCCACGCTCAGTGCAAATCTTCTATAGACTGTGTGAGGTAGTTTCTTTTTCTTATTCTTATATGTAGGCGTACCTACATATCTCTATTCGGCCTTCCCACTATACATTTTTGAGATTCTGTTATGATAACCACCATTTCGAATATGTGGCTCTCCCTTTTGGACTAGCATCTGCCCCCAGGACCTTCACAAAGGTTCTTGCAGCTCTTGCTGCACATCTCCAAGGTGTACCTGTGTTACACCTTGATGTACTCCAGTGTTACCTTGATGATATATTAATTTTGACATCTTCTGTTCATCAAGCACTCAGAGATACTCAGACCACATTACAATCCCTACAACTACATGGGTTCTCAATTAATTGGAAAAAGAGTCATTTAACACCATCGACTCAATTAATCCATCTGGGGGCAGTCATAGATACAGTGCAAGGCAACGTTTTCCTGTCACCAGATAGACTAAATAGCATTCAGCAATTAGTTAAGGAGATCAGGGGTCTTAAGAGGGTACCCTAGCTGACCTATCAAAATTGTTAGGCAAAATGATCTCATGTATATGTATAATTCCTTGGGCCCACCTCCACACTAGATCCCTCCAGTGGTTTCTGCTCCCATACCAGCAATCTGGCCAAAGCAACTCCAAATACAAGGTCAAGGTTCCATCAAAGGTCCTCATATCTCTCCACTGGTGGATCAATACAGTCATAAACAGAGGTTGTCTCTTCAAAGAGCCCCAGAGACTTACCATCACCACCAATGCCAGCCTGTTTGGATGGGGAGCTCGCTTTCAATCACTCACAGCCCAAGGCCACTGGTCCTCCATAGAACAGTCATGCAGCATAAACTGGCTGGAGCTTTGAGCAGTACACCTGGCTCTCCACAGCTTCCTTCCACAGGTACGCAATCAATACATACTAATATTGACTGACAATGTAACAGCAAAAGCTCACATAAACAAACAGGGGGGCATACAGTCGAAAAACCTCATGCGGGAAGTGGAGCACTTGTGTCATTGGGTGAAGAGCAACCTACTTTCCATCAGAGCAGAGCACATTTCGGGACTGTCAAATACACAAGCAGACTGGCTAAGCAGGGCCACAATCGATCAATCGGAGTGGCACCTCCGTCTGACCCTGTTTCAAGAGGCGGTCAGGACATTTGGACAGCCAGTGGCAGACCTGTTTATTTCCCCCCTCAATGTTCAGCTCCCAAGATTTTTTTCCAGGTACCCCTCATAAAGAGCGGAGTACTTCAATGTGCTCCACTGCCGTTGGCCCCCGGGACTTCTGTATGCATTCCCGCCACTTCCACTGCTTCCCAAGGTCATCCAGAAGTTGCTAGACAAGAGGATGGAGCTGCTTCTAGTAGCTCCTTACTGGCCCAGACAGCCGGGGTTTGCGGACCTCCACAGTCTATCCATATCAATACCATGGAGAATTCTGCCAGACAGGGTCTTGCTAACCCAAGGACCCTTCAACATCCGGACCCTCAATGGTTGCACCTGACTGTCTGGAGGTTGAGCAGAGTTGTCTGAAGAGTGAAAGGTTTTCCAACAGAGTTATCGCCACCATCCAAGCCGCCAGACGCCCCTCAACAACTCACATTTACAATGCCACATGTTCATGTTTCTGCAAATGGTGTACCAAGTCTCAAATTGATCTCATCTCTACATCTGTGACTCAAATCCTAGAGTTCCTACAAGAGGGGTTGACAAGGGATTATCACCTAATATGTTGAATAGACAGGTGGCAGCCTTGGCATCAGTTATCACTTGTGAAGATCTACTATCTCTTTCCCATCACCCATACATACAGTTTCCTTCAAGGAGCCACAAATTTTCTCCCACCAGCAGTTCACCATTATCCCACCTGGAACCTTTATAAAGTCCTTCTTGCACTCATTAAAAGGTCCTTCTTGCACCCTTGAAATGTCTCCAATTTCTGACGTATAAGGTAGTTCTCCTCATAGTGAGCACTTCAGCTCGTTGCATTTCTTTTTTCTTTTTTAATTTTTATTGGTTTTTAAAACAAACGTAAACAAACAAAACATAAAGTCATCTTCCATATATGTACATACAATGTGTCGGTTGGTTTACAAATTGTTTTGTGCTTCCATTTCATAGTCTTCAATTATAATTACACTGTATATAATCTCATATTTCCAATCAAATGTTAAATATATTAATATCATTATTTTTTTTTGAAACAAATTTTTATTGATTTTAAAGATAAAACAACACATCATTAACTATTAAATACATAAACACATAAAACCTCTTAACATTGTAAATCCTTACAAGTCAAACAAAACATTATTTTTATACAGTATAATTCCAATTTATCCCATCTCCATATGGACACACAAACATCTTTCAGCAAATTTCTCATTTTTTCTCTTTACTCCTATTCAATTTCATTTCTCTTCCATATTTATCCATTTTATAGTCATCATATTCTTTTCTTTCTGGCTTGTATAAATTATTCTCATCTAACATTCCTCCAAGGTTTTATTGATTCTTTCCTTTCTTTTTTTTTTATAAAAAACAAATTTTGTTAGTTTTACCATAAGCACAATACACAAACATACAAACACAAAACATAAACAAAACTAAAAGATCTTTTCTGAAGGTTGTCTGTTCCCGGGTTAAAACTCTTTACACAGACACAAATTCAAACATCATATTCAACCCATATCTCCTTCCAAATCTTATTATCATTTTCTTTTTTATATATATATATAAAAACCATTTTTATCAGTTTTATAAAAACAATGCACAAAGAATCAAGGCATAGCAGCTTATAAATTCTTTTCTAAGAAAAAATAATAATAATAGACCAATAAGGCATAGCATTTCCAGATTATAATATCAATATTTCATATAATATTAACTTCATATCTTGTCCCTACTTCTCTTTTCCATCCAAATTATTTATTAATTAAAATTTTATTGCCTTTTATCAATATACAAAATCCAAAAAAAAAAAGCATATATATCCTTCCATATCTTATTACCATTTTCAACAACATTCTTTGTCTGTTCTATTTCCAATTATCCATTCATCTTTTTTTTTCTTTTACTATACTTCTCCTGTACACCAATTGGAGTAACATCTATAACTCATTACCCTAACTTAGAAATACTACATATAGCAATCTTTCTTGGGATTCTGTTTAAAAAAAATTCTAAAATTACATAATAAATTTTATATTCTAAATATATATATAAAAACACACTCTTATATACCCTCCAGAATCCCTCTTTTAATCTAAATTAAATTCACCCATTGTCTCTAAATAAACTTTTTTTTCTTAGGTCTTGCTTCCCCCCATTAAGGCTTCTCCTCCCCCCCTTTCTCTCTTGCTTATTCTTCTCCTTGCCCTTTCTACCCCTTTGCTTTTTCTCTTCGCTTTTCTTGCTCCTTTTCCTTTGCTTTCTAACCTTGCCTCCATCTTTTCGCTCATTTTTCTCTCTTTTGGTTGTTTTTATAATTCTTAAAATCCCCTTTTTCTTATCCTTTTTGTCCTCCTCTCCAGAAGGGACCCATTGTTCATCAAAGATGGCTTCTTCTTCCTCTTCTTCCTTGTCCCAGTCCTTCTGCTGCGTAATCAACTTTTCAAAGGAACATAACGCCATTTCTAAAAATTGAAACAAAGCGCCCAAAGTATCTTCTTTTTTATATTTTTGATATTCAATCTCTAGTTCATCCATAGACGATGCCATTATGAAAAGGGAAACTTTTTCCAAAACAACCACAAGAATTTTTAATCAAAGACAATCAAAAGCAATTAAAAAAAAGAAAAAAAGTTCCAAAAGTTAATACTTTTCTTCCTTCTTCTCTTTCTCTTTCTGAATTAATTTTTAATCAAAGAGGTCCAATTACCATATATCTTCTTTTGGGATCCACAAAGACGTTCTAATCAATCTCCTCCTTTTTCAGCTTCTGCTCCAATTTTTTTTTTCTCCCTTCCCACTTGCAATGAGAATTTTAATAATCAAAAATCCATACCTCCAGCAGAGATTTTCCAATTTCTCACATTTTTCAATGTCCAAAAATCCCTTTGTCTCTTATCTTAGCTTTCAAAACAATCCACTTTCAATGTCTAATATATCCAAATATTTCTGCTTTTTCCGTGGGGTGGGAGAGTAAAAAAAAAAAAAAAAAAAATTCCCTTTAACAGCTTCTCCGCCGCTTTTCGCTCTTCTTAGGGATACAATGTATCCTCCAGCAACAAACAGCTCAATTCCAGGCAATTTAAAAGGTGTTACTTGACCCGGCTCAGACAGAACTTTCACTCTTCACACTTCCTCCAGCACAGTTCTTACCCGGTTGCTGGCTTCTTCGTGGCGGCCATTGCTGACCGCCGCTCCACCGCCTTGGGAAAAAGGGGTTTTCCCGGAGAAAGGGGGGGTCTGCGATGCCCCCACCTCCCTTTCCGACTCCCCTCTGTCTTCAGCTGTCCCTACAGGGCAGCCATATCCCCCTGACCCATCTGGATCGGGGGTACCTCGACGGCTAGCACAGCAGGAATCGCGAGCTGTCGCGAATTTCTGCTGCCCCGAAGCCACGCAAACCGGAAGTTTCAATATATTAATATCATTATTAATCAAACATTTGACTGTACTTTTATTCATTCATGTTTTACAAAATGATCATATTTTACTTAATTTGTTTTATGTCAATTCATATTATCATCCCAGATCTATCCTAGAATCATTTTGTAGATATAATAAAAGAATACATCTTTATATATTTATTATTTTCTAAAAGTCTACATATTTCATTACTGTATTTTATTGTCTAACCATTGATAGAATAGATCCCAAATTTTATAAAATTGTTTATCATCTTGTTCTCTAATTTCAAATGTCAATCTACTCATTTCAACACATTCCAATATTTTCTTAATAATTTCCTCCTGTTATGGTTTTTTCTAATTTTTCCAATTTTTAGCAAATACAATCCTAGCCGCTGTTAATACATTTACAATCAGGTATTTCAAGTCTTTATTATATATTTCAGGTAAAATTCCCAATTAAAATATCTCTGGTTTCAAATCTATGTTTTTTTGTCCTTTTTTCCAACCACGTGTGGATTTTAGTCCAGTAATTTTTAGCATCCACACAAGTCCACCACATATGGTAATATGAGCCAGCTATCTGATGACATTTCCAAAAATTTTCGGATTTATTCTTGAACATTCTTGCTATTCTTGTCGGGGGGAAATGCCACCTGTAAAACATCTTATACAAATTTTCTTTATATGCTGTTGACATTGTCATTTTATAATTTTGAGGCCACAATTTTTGCCATTTCTCTAGATCAATCCCATATCCAAAATTCTTCCCCCAAGCAATTATAGTTTCTTTAACTTGTTCTTCTTCTAGTTTAATTTCTAGTAAATATCCATACAATTTTTTAATCACCTTTTCATCAGTACTTGTCAAAATTTTATCTAAATTAGTCAATTTATCATAGAAACCTTCTGTTTTACAATCTTCATCATACCTTGAATGTATTTGCACATATGAAAACCAATTCATCTTTATACCTTGTTCCTCTAGTTTTTGTATAGATTTAAGTTCACCCTTTTCATTCAATATTTCACCATATCTATTTGTTCCTTTTTGTATATTATAGGATAAGAAAATGCTTCAATAGTCGATAGCCAGACTGGAATTTCCAAATAACATGGTCTTTTAATCCTCTCCCAGTTTAACCACAGAGACTCCCGTATATAATGTCTTCTAAAGTACCCCTGTGTTTTAGTTCCTTTATACCATAGAAAAGCATGCCACCCCAACAACAGATCATGTCCTTCTAACGGCAACAATCTAGTATTTCTTAATGTTATCCATTCCTTAACCCACATCAAATTTGTAGCTTGGTAATACAACTCCCAATTAGGCAAACCAAATCCTCTTTTTATTCTAGCATCTTGCAAAAGTTTTAACTTTATTCTCACTTTCTTACCTTGCCATATATATTTCAACACAATTTTATTTAAATCTTCAAAGTAGTCTTTCCCAAGCCTAATTGGAATTGTTTGAAATAAATATAAAATTCTGGGTAATATATTCATCTTGATTGTTGATATTCTCCCTATTAATGACAGTTGTAAATTTTCCCATTTCGCCAAATCTAGCGCTATCTGCTGTTTAAGTTTGATATAATTATTCTCTTTTAGTGTATTACATCTTGCTGTTAAATATATCCAAAAGTACTTGATCTTATTCGTGACCTGAATTTTCAACAGGTCTGCCAGTTCTTCCTTTTATCTTGATAGCATATTCTTTGTCAAGATCTTTGTCTTATCTTTATTTATTTTCAAACCAGCCACATTTCTATATGTCTCTATCTTTTCTATCAATTTTGATGCTGTTTCTAGTGGGTCTTCAAAGATAAAAACCAGATCTTCTGCAAATGCTTGCAGTTTAAATTCTTCCTTTTTAGTTTTCATCCCTTTTATATTCTTTTCATCTCTAATATTCCTATTTAGCACTTCCAAAGTTAACACAAACAACAAAGGTGATAGTGGGCACTCTTGTCTCATTCTTTTTTATATATCGATAGAATCTGTCAGTTCTCTCTCTATCATTACCTTTGCCATCTGCTTATGATATATAGCTTCTATTGCTTGAATAAATTTTCTAGCAAAGCCCATCTGTTCCAGCAGTAATAACATGAATCGCCAATTCACATTATCAAATGCCTTCTGTGCATCTAGAAATATCAGAGGTATTTGGGGTAAATTAGCATTCTGTAAATACAGTTTAACTCTTTCCTCATCAATATTCTCTTGTGTGTATAGTTTCCCATAATAATGGGAAATGCCTTGGTCATCTATTAATTGCAATATTTTCCTTGATTCTTTTTCCTTTCTCAATTTATATGCTAACCATCTACCTGGTATATTTGCATCTTCAAAGTAGTTCTGTTTAGCACCTCTAATTTTTTGTGCTAATTCTTCTTTTTCTATTAGACCCATTTTATGTTTGGTTATATCCATTTTTAACTTAATGTCCTTTCTCTGTGGTATTTTCTGTAGCTCTTTTTCAAGTCCTTTATACTCATCTTCTAATGCCTTAGAGACTAATCTTTTCATGGTATTTCTTTTCCTTGTATAGTCTATTATCAAGCCTCTGGCATATGCCTTCATTGTATCCCATACATTCTGGATTGATGTATCTTCTTTTTTGTTTTCTCTAAAAAAAAAGGCCAGTTCTTTCTCCATCACTGTGTGAAGTCTTTTTCCTTTAAAATAGTATTATTTAACGTCCATCTAGATCTTCTTATTTGTCCTTTCCATTTAATTGTCATTGGATTGTGATCTGCCCAAGTACTTGTTTCAACATTTATTTCTTGAATATTAGTTAGCAATTCTGTTGTCATCCATATCGTATCTATTCTGGACCATGATAAGTGTCTATTTGAGTAGAAAGTGTATTGTTTAGTTTTAACATTTCTTTCTCTCCATGTATCTTTTAAGTTGATTTCATCTACCATTTTAAAAAAAGATTTAGGAAGAGTCTTTCTATTTTGCTTTATTGTTTTCTGTGCTGTATAGTCCAGTTTATTGTTTACAATTCCATTAAAGTCTCCCATCATAACTATATTAATATAGTCCAGTTCAATTATTTTCATATGTAATTTTTTATAGAATTCTTCTTGATTGTCATTCAGGGCATAAATTGCAATCAGGAGTGTTTTCGTATTATTGTCCATTATTTCCACCATTAATATTCTTCCGTCGTCATCAGTATAAATCAATTTTGCTGGAATGGTCTCTTCAATATATAAAACCACTCCTCTTTTCTTACATTGTATCAAGGAAGTAAATATTTTCCCTAATTTTGGCTGTATCAACAATTGTTCATATTGTTTTTTAATATGTACTTCTTGTAGGCAGATTATATCAAATTTTAATTTTTCTAATTTATTTCCTTCTTTTAACGGCTGAGTTAAGTCCATTTATATTAATTGCAATCAATTTTTTCTCTTCCATGGTAATATTTTGTAGTTAGGTTTGACAGCTCTCATGGATCTTGGTTCATGTTGTTCTTTGGCTTCCTCCTTTCCACCTACTGCACCTTCTTCTTTTTCAGTCATCATTTGGGTGTCCTCTTCGAATTCAATTAGTGAAATTTCTTTTTCTGCCTCTTCCTCCCCTCTGAAAATTCTGTGTAAAATGATTCAGCTTTCTCAATTAAGTCAATTCTGTATCTCTGTTCTTGCCACATGAACATTAAACCATTAAACCTTCTGGAATCAGCCATCTATAATTCACCTCTTTTTTTAAAAAAAAACAAAAACAAATTTTATTAATTTTACAAAAAAAACCAATACACAATCCAGGCATAACAACTTGAAAAATCTTTTCTAAAAAAATAATAATAATAATTAAAGAAGAAAGCCAATAGAACATAATTCCAAATTGTAATATCAATATTTACATTATCTATTTAACTTCATATCTTATCCAAACTTCTCCTTTTATCCAAATTATATTTCTTGCTTATTAAAATTTTATTGCCTTTCATAAACATACAAAACACAAAACATAAACAAAACTAAAACATCTTTTCTGAAGGCTGCCTGATCCCGGGTTGAAACTCTTCACACAGACACAAATTCAAATATCATATTCACTTTATATATCCTTCCATATCTTATTATCATTTTCTTTTTTATATATATAAACCAATTTTATCAATTTTACAAAAACAGTGCATAAACAATCAAGGCATAACAGCTTATAAATTCTTTCCTAAAAAAATAATAATAATTAAAGAACAAACCAATACTTTATCTATTTAACTTCATATCTTATTCCAGCTTCTCCTTTTCATCCAAATTATTTCTTATTGATTAAAATGTTATTGCCTTTTATCAATATACAAAAAAAAAAAAAAACCTTTATATATCTTCCATATCTTCCATATCTTATTTCCATTTTCAATAACATTCTTTGTCTGTTCTATTTCCAACTATCCATTCATCTTTTTTCTTTTACTATACTTCTCCTATACACTAACTGGAGTGACACCTTTAACTCATTACCCTAACTTAAAAGTACTTCATATAACAATTTTTCTTGGGGTTCTGTTTAAAAGATTCTAAAATTACACAATAAATTTTATACTCTAAATACACATATAAAAAACACAATCTTATGTACCCTCCAGAATCCCTCTTTTATCCTAAATTAAATTCACCCATTGTCTCTGAATAAACTTTTTTTCTTTAGATCTTGCTTCCCCTCATTGAGTCTTCTACTCCCCCCCCTTTCTCTCTTGCTTATTCTTCTCCTTGCCCTTTTTACCCCTTTGTCTTTCCTCCTCCCTTTTCTTACTCCCTTTCCTTTGCTTTCTAACCTTGCCTCCACCTTTCCGCTCATTTTTCTCTTCTTTGGTTGTTTTTATAATTCTTAAAATCCCCTTTTTCTTATCCTTTTTCTCCTCCTCCCCGGAAAGAACCCATTGTTCATCAAAGATGGCTTCTTCTTCTTCTTTGTCCCAGTCCTTCTGCTGCGTAGTCAACTTTTCATAAGTACATAACGCCATTTCTAAGAATTGAAACAAACTGCCCAAAGTATCTTCCTTTTTATATTTTTGATATTCAGTCTTTAGTTCATCCACAAGCGATGCCATTATGAAAAAAGAAACTTTTCCCAAAACAACCACAAATATTTTTAATCAAGAATAATTAAAAAAAAAAAATTCCAAAAATTAATACTTTTCTTCCTTCTTCTCTTTCTCTTTCTGGGGTTAATGTTTAATCAAAGAGGTCCAATTACCATATACCTTTCTTTGGGATTCTAGGCAATCTCCTCCTTTTTCAGCTTCTGCTCCAATTTTTTTTCCTCTCCCTTCCCACTTGCAATATCAATTTTAAATAATCAGAAATCCATACCTCCAACAAGGGTTTTCCAATTTCTTAAGTTTTTCAATGTCCAAAAACCCTTTTGTCCCTTAGCTTCAACTCTCAAAACAATTCACTTTCAATATGCAATATATCCAAACATATCTGCTGTTTCCATGGGGTGGGAGAGTGAAGAAAAAAAAAAGTTCCCTTTAACAGCTTCTCCGCTGCTTTCGATCTTCTTAGGGATACAATGTATCCTCCAGCAATTCAGACAGCTCAGTTCCAACCAATTTGCAAGATGTTACTTGACCCGGCTCAGACAGCACTTTCACTCTTCTTACTTCCTCCAGCGCAATCTTACCCGGTTGCTGGCTTCTTCGTGGCGGCCATTGCTGACCGCCGCTCCACCGCCTTGGGAAAAAGGGGTTTTCCCGGAGGGGGAGGGGATCTGCGACACCCCCAACCCCCTGTCCGACTCCCCTCTCTCTTCAGCTGTCCCTACAGGGCAGCCATATCCCCCTGACCCATCTGGATCAGGGGTACCTTGGCTAGCACAGCAGGAATCGCGAGCTGTCGCGAATTCCTGCTGCCCCGAAGCCACGCGGAGCTGGAAACCAATAATTCACCTCTTTTTTAAGTAGCAATTTGAATTGGTATTCTCTTCTCATCTCTCTCTCTCTTCTGAGTACTTGTTTCAAGACCACAATCTCCTAATCCTTGTATTTCAATGTTTTCTCTCTTGCCACTTGCAATATTTGCGTTTTAATGGCTTTCTTTGTAAATCTGATGTGAACTTCTCTTGGTAAGCTATTTCTCATCACATATCTTGTGAAGACTCGATAAACCTCATCTATTCCATCATCTTCTCTTCAGTTATTTCCAAAGCTTCAGCCAATATTTCTATCATTATCTCAGCTAGATTTTGCCCTTTTTCTTCCTCTATGTTTTGGAATCTAAGATAAAATTCTGATTTGTCCATCTCCCATCTCAGCATACCACTTTTATCTTGTTCAACCACAGTTAATCTGTTATCAATGTCTCAAATCTTCTTGTCTCTTTGTTTATCTTCTTCAATTTTTTGGAGTTTCTCATCATACTTCATCATCATTTGTTGGATGTTCTCCACTTTTTCATCGGTTTTCCCTGTTCTTTGTTCAATGTTCTCTATTCTCTTTTCAATATTCTCTGATCTTGTTTGAATATTTTGAATTCCTTGCATAATCATCTGCAGGGTCACTTTTTCTTTTTCTTTTTCTTGCCTGAACATTGTCAGAATTGAATGTTGTCCTCCAGATGGTGGAGAGGAAGAAGTAGGAGTTGAAGAACCAGGAGCTGTTAATTTCCTACTCATTTTGAGCAATTCAAAATCTTCAGGTTCTTCTAAACCTTAATCCAATTGTAATAAGCCCAAAATAGAAAATTGTAATAAGCCCATTAATTTATGTCTTCACATTTTGCATTACTTATAGCTGAGTAAAATATATTTCAGTGTTTCTAGTCTTTGAAGCTACTGCTTTGAAATATCTTCTAGGGAGCAGAGAGAGATAGAAAAGGATGTACGTGTGTGTGTGTGTGTATCTGTGTGTGTATATCTGTGTGTGTGTGTACTTTGTCTACATCTTTTTTCTGACATTGAAGATGCACATAGTGGAAAACACAATAGAAAGTTCAGCCAATCTCCACGTTTCAGAAAACAGCAGAAAAGAAGATCCAAAATAAATGCTGGCTTCTGTAAAGAAGAAAGCCAGCCCCAAAGGCTCATTGTTATTAAAATAAGTCAGAATGGATCTAAGCTTCAAGATGCTGTCCCTGCTTATCAGGGTGACCTGCATGAATAAAAGGGATCATTAAGTAAGCATGAAGTAATGACAGATTCTTGGGATAAATGCCAATGGCACCAGATTGATCTTCAGGAGACAAAGAAAACATTGCCCATGCAAGCCAAAAAAAAGTGGCTTCCCATCAGCCTCTGACAGAAATTGATCTGAGCAAATTAAGTGCTTAGAGTAATTGGAAAGAAAGATAAGGTATTGCTAAGGTTGTAGTGTCTCTGCTTTTTTTGTGTGAACTTTCTTTCTTTCTTTCTTTCTTTCTTTCTTTCTTTCTTTCTTTCTTTCTTTCTTTCTTTCTTTCTTTTATGAAAGATGAGTCAGGACGTTTGATGAAAACTAGACATTGGTTTCTTCATCCCATAGTGCATGAAGATATATTGCATCCCGAACCATGGAAGTATCCTAAGGCAAGAGATGGCCTCATGGACTGCTTCCCTGCCTTCTATCACTAGATGACTAAGACTCACTCAAATACCAAAGAAATGTGTGTTTAGCCCGAAAGGAGTACATTTTTGGCCTTGTGCTAAGTAAGAAAGATCAATCTGCCTATGCAATTCAAAGGAAATGCAATAATTCTGCGCATTTTGCTTCTCCAAGGTTGAAGGCTATAATTCTGGAACTAGATCCTGGTTGTCTATATAAATGATGTTTTCTGGACATGGGAAGACTTGGCCTAGGGAGGCCTAGATGAGGCAAAGTGGGAGGGGATTATAATTCAACATTATTTAAGCCAGGGGTGAAAAACTTGATTTCATTGAGGGCCGCATCAGAGTTGTGTTTGAGCTCAGGGGGATGGGGTGGGCATGGCCAACTCAATCTTACTCGTGTTGAGGCCAAGCACTCTGCCAGCGAAAACAGGCTCCTGATCTCCGCATTCGCCTGCAATGGACTCAGGGGATTCAGTTTTTTTAACAATTGGGTCTGTGGGCATGGCTTAGTTGGTGGATGTGACTTGGTGGTCATATGACTGGGTGGGCATGGCCAACTCAACATCACTCATGTCAAGGGGTGCTTCTCCTCGCCTGGCCTCTCATGACAGTAGAGATGCTGCAACGGTCATAAGTGTGAAAAATGGTCATAAGTCACTTTTTAGTGCCATTGTAACTTTGAATGGTCACTAAATGAACTATTGTAAATCAAGGATTACCTGTACAAATATATAAAAAGCTTCTTTGCTTGAAAAAAGCTGCCCTAAATGCCAATCATTAGATTAAAAATACCTGCAAGCTGAAATTACAAATCAAGCAGGGTGCCAGAGCACCTTGAGGAATGAAAATAGTTAAAATGCAGTGATAACCATCAAGCAGCTAACTCTTGCTCATAAAGTGAAACCCTTTAGCAGAGCAGTCATTAAAGCTCTCCAGAAAAAGCACCCAGGAAAAGCAATCCTTAGATCCATTTGCACCACTTAAAGATACCAGCTGGTCTCATTCACCTCACAAGATATCCTAAGGAAATCATCCAGATTTAAGGAAAGGTCACATGTCCCCCAGAAAGGCAGTTTAAAAAAAACAGTGCCAAGCTTGCATCCTGCCTCTTGGAAGTATACCTCAAAAGAACAGTGCCAGATACCACTAAAGCAGTGAAGGAAGACCCCCTTCCCAGATAAAAAAAGAAACCATGAGACAGGAAAAAATTCAAACACAATACAAATAATTAAATCACAGTAGCTGTGGCTTGTTGAAGTTGAATAGGGAAAATTATCCCATCAATAAATACAGGATTAAACGTCACTAAGGACAGAATTAAACTTCACCAAAAACCAGTTTTAGACCTAAACTCAGAAAGGGTATGTAAACTCATGTCAATCTTTCAAGATTGAATGTCAATCTTTCTAGCTAGCCAAGAAGTTTTGCTTCATTATTCAATTATTTCTTCAAAGTGATGATTGTCCAGGGAAGTATTTCCTCCCAACAATAGTGTAAAATTCTTAAAACAACGCTTCCCCTTTAAGAAAGTCAAGCCCCAGAAGCTCCAGAGACAGGAAGTCTAGGCGTACTGACAAGAATGTAATAAGGATGGAAAAAAACAAAAAGGAGAATGCTTCTAACTACTGGTTCTCCAAACTGCTTAGAAAGTTAACAAGGGATTCTATAGAACCGGACAGAACTGGTAGAATCCCACCCCTGGATGGCCTCCTGCAACCCTCTGCCAGCAAAAAGGGTTTTGCATGCGGCCCTCACGAGTTCCATTTTTGCTGGCAGAGGCATCACAGGCTGGTCCTTCACAGTTTCCAGGGTGGCCCCACTGGCCAGATCTAAGCACCCTTTGGGCCAGATCCAACTTCCGGGCCTTGAGTTTGACACCCCTGATTTAAGCTCTACATATTTCTGTGTACTAACTTAAGGAGGCAAGCTAAAAATCTATCTGAAGCTGGAGCTCAAGTGCCCACCAAATGAGAAAAGAGGACTCATTGGGAAAGGCCCTGATGTTAGGGAAGACCAAAAGCCAAAAGAGAAGAGGATGGAAGAGGATGAAATAGTTAGATAGAATCATTGACAGAATGAAAATGAATTTGGGAGACATTGGAGGACAGGGGCCTGGCATGCTGTGGTCCATGGGGTCATAAAGACTCAGGTATGACTTAGCAACTCAACAACAATAACAATCTGTATGTTTCTCCAACTTTAAATTTGCTCTGTCCAACAGGATTCTGGATGGACTCGAACATCAGGGCACCCTAATCTAAATTTAAAATTGTTCTATCTATTCTTTCAAAGTTTCAACAAAAATAGATTAGTGATTACAGTGCTGCACAAATCTAATTAGCTAATTTTGGGTCTATACTGTCTACACATCTCTAGGCCTAGTTCAGATAAATTATATCTTTTTGATTCAACAGCTGCTTTCAGGACAATTTGGTTTGGCTGACCAGACTATTTGTAACTTTCAGATGGATATCTCAGAGCTTCAGTGGCAGAAAAAATGATCACTTTGCTTGTTGGTTGGATTGAGTTCAGTTGTATTTGCACTTACTGCATTAAGGTTTTATCTATGTTCTTCCAGTGGCTAAATTGGTTGCTGTTTTAACAGTTTTCTATCTGGCTTTACACATGTTTACATAAGCAGTGTGCAACGGCAAATGTGGAATCGATAGAAACAAGACCTACAACATCTTTATTATAAAGGTTACTTCAGTTGGAAAATAGCTGCTGATGACTGGATGTAATGACCTGGAACATCCTGAAAGTAATACCTTACAGCACACTAAAGATGATAATATAATTGGCCTGACATGGGGAATCCTCAGTAGACTATTGGGAATAACCTTTTTTCTGGAAGAGAATTTTGTGGCTTGCCAAGAGCTAGTAATGTATGTACGAAATATTTTTCCAGTGAAGAGCAGTTCATAATTCATAGCACATAATTCATAGCACACCAAGTTACAAAGGTCATTTTGATTCTATTACCCAGGAGAAATAGTTAGTGCTTGGTAGATCACTCACAAGGTCTGTCTTGAGACCAAGGAAATCTGGTAGTGTGTTTGTCCCATTGATTTTAGGAAGATTCCGTTCCAAATATTTTTTTTAATTATATGGTTTGCTGTAGGTATTGGCATCTTTTTCAAATCATACTTGATTCCTTGGGGTTTTGTAGACATATTGATGTTTTGTAGGAAGATAAGATGAAATGTGACATTGTTGATTTCAGGATGTTACTAGGCAGATATGATCCTTTTTAATTTTTGAAATAGCGATATTTCGTTGGGTGCTACAACCCTGTTTTTTCTTGGAACAAATCCTATTCTTGATCTGGTTCATATATGAAAGAATTCTGAGACTTATCTGGTAGTGGTAATAACGGCAATATTTCCAGGATGTTGGGAAAATGCCATTTTATTTTCTCCCAATATAGTGGAGTACCACATATGCTGTTACTCAGGAACTCTGTAGGAAATTAAATAGGATTGAAAACCTAGCAGCTCAAAATGGAGAGTCCAGAATCCAGAATGTACCAATGTTCTCGAGCCTTGACTACTGGTCTTCTTACAATAAATTGAGCCTATTTATAAAATTGCAATGGACATTTCTTCTCATTCATTCCAGTTAAATTTTTTGATAAGAATGAAACTTAGAGGAATTGGCCTCAACTGGCCATATTGAGAAGTGCTTTAAGTCCTCTGTCTCCGAAGTATTCTTATTTTTTCCTTTTATTCTTTCTGCTCCCATATAGTGAAGGCTATGTTTGTCTGTAATGTAGTGTCACCTAAATAGAGATTGAAAGCTAATATTTTCATCTACAAACCCTGTTACGTTTTGAGCATGGGTGAGAAAGAATGGAGACAAGCCTCTGAATGGTGAACTTCAGCTCTTTATTTACATTGTGACTTCTTCAATTCAACAGCAGTAAACCCCGCCTTATATAGGCAAGGTAACGTTTAACCAATAACAAGCTAGGAACGCTAGCTCTTATAACCAATAAGAACTCTCTGTTAAGGGCCAATCGGATTCCCCGGAACGGGCCAATCTGGTCCGGCCGTTTAACAGCCAATCAGAAGTGCAGAGCCATAACCCTGCACTTACTCCAAGCTCACACTTTATTAATCTTATTGCATACACAACACCCCTTCCCCCTGGCTACTTATTTCAGAGCACAGTTACATAGTCCCTTAGGTAGGACGGTTGTCTTTTTAGTCTCTTTGATTTTCATTGTATCGGCTGGTTGCAATCATGCTGAGGTAGATCGTTGCTTGGCAGTGGGGCTGTTTCTGGTTCCGAGTTCACTTCTACATCATTGCCCACATTTTCTGCAATTCCCTGAGGTCCAACCGTTTCTCCCTCCGGCTCTGCTTCCTGAGTTTCTATTAAACCGTCGTTTCCTTCGAACTGGTTTCCTAGGAATTCATCTTCTTCCATACCTCCCCCCCCTCAGTTTGGTCAAGGGGGATTTGAGGACTGGCCGCTGCAAGCCGCGATCGTAATTGGTCGATATGCCGTTTCCAAAGTTTATCATCAAGGCATTGCACAAGGTAGGATCTGGGGCCGATTACACGTACTACTGTCGCTTCCACCCACAACGGGTTGCCCGATAGTTTTTTTGCATAAACCAGGTCTCCTACGTGGAAGGTGCAACAGCGACCGCTGGATCCTGGTGGTTTCTCCGGTTCATAAGCCGGGTGCAACCGGTTGAGGTGGGAGCGGAGCTTTCATCCCATTAGCAATTCAGCGGGAGTTTTGTTGGTGACGCTATGTGGGGTGATGTGTTGCAAGAAGAGGATTTGATTGACCTTGTCATCAATGTTGTCGTAGTCTACCTTTTGCAAGGTTTTCTTCACAAATTGGACTATGCGTTCTGCTCGGCCATTGGTCGCAGGGTGCACAGGTGAGGTGAGCGCATGGCGGATGCCTCGGTCAGCGAGGTACTGCTCGAATGCTAGTGCAGTAAATTGTGGGCTGTTATCGGATACCAGGACGTCTGGTAATCCATGGGTTGCAAAGAGTCTGTTTAAAATTTTGGTAACCACCTCAGAGGTCGTAGTCGTCATGCGATGAATTTCGAGCCAATTTGAGTAGGCGTTGACGGTAAGCAGGAAAGTGTGGCCTTTGGTTGGCCCCGCGAAGTCCAGGTAAATTCGGGACCAGGGTCCACGTGGTGTCTCCCATTCAGTAGGCATGGCTTTTGGTGGGGCGTTGCTGACTTCTTGGCATTTGGGACAAGCTTTAACCCACTGTTTGTTTTGCTTGTCAATGCCCGGCCACCATGCGTAGCTTCGAGCAAGGGCTTTCATTCGCATGATGCCGGGGTGGCCATTGTGCAAAGTTCTCAGCAGCGCTTTTTGGAGCCGTTCTGGGATAACGACTCTATCGCCCCAGATGACACAGCCTTTCTGGGAGAAGAGCTCGGTCTGTCGAGACTTGAATGGTATGAAGTCATCTGATAACTGGTCCAATGGCCATCCACGTTCTACCCAGTCTAGGACTCATGCTAGGGTGTGGTCGCATTTGGTTTCTCTCGTGATATCTCGGGTGGTCAGTGGCAGCGAGTTGAGTGCCTCGATTTGCAATGTGGTTACCGTTGGTGCCGGATCGTCGAGAGTCTCTGGAAGCGGTGCTCAGCTCAATGCGTCGGCGTGGGGAATGGCTTTTCCCGGGCAATATTGCAGCCGATAGTTATAAGCAGCTAAGAATTCTGACCATCGGGTCATCCTAGGGGATAATATGTAGGGAGTCGGAGCTTAGTGATCTCGTAAGAGAGGTTCGAGGTCGTCCCAATCCATGGCCTTCACTTCTCGAGGTTTGGCTAGTGCTTTAGCCATCTTAAATACGGTTGGACCGCAATGCGTTAGGAACACCGCCCGTTTCTTTCCTGGTGTGGCGTCCTTTAAGTTGTTGGTTTCTAAGAACATTTGGAAGCGATCCATGTAGGACTCCCAGTCCTCCTGTGCTGGATCGAACAGAGCGGGTGGTACGATGCTGCCGGACATGGTTCCGTTGTTGGCATCGTCTGTCACGTACTCGGTGTTCTTCGAAGTTTTGTTGGTTCAGATTTCTCCAAATCCCATCCTCGTTGCCAGTGTTACGTTTTGAGCATGGGTGAGAAAGAATGGAGACAAGCCTCTGAACGGTGAACTTCAGCTCTTTATTTACATTGTGACTTCTTCAATTCAACAGCAGTAAACCCCGCCTTATATAGGCAAACCCTGTAACGTTTAACCAATAACGAGCTAGGAACGCTAGCTCTTATAACCAATAAGAACTCTCTGTTAAGGGCCAATCGGATTCCCCGGAACGGGCCAATCCGGTCCGGCCGTTTAACAGCCAATCAGAAGTGCAGGGCTAGAAACCTGCACTTACTCCAAGCTCACACTTTATTAATCTTATTGCATACACAACAAACCCAAAATAGGGTTTAGTGTATTGCAAGTATGAAGACATTGTGGCATTCTCAGCTTTATGTCTGCATTCTCTTGTCTGAAAAACATACATATATATAGTTTTCTGCTTGCAAAGGATTTGCTTCCAATAGGAATAACCTCATAAGGCAAAAAGAACCTCATAAGGCAAAAAGAAGTAGATACCCTTTCTTGAGGTGGAGGACACAAAATATACTCCAGTGGATGTTCCAGATGGTTTCAGAAGGAGCATGAAGGTCCCTGGCAACAAATGATCCATTGTCAATACTTAGCATCTTTGGATAATTCATATCCTGGCTAGTCTAATAAAGCCTAACCTGGACCTCTTCTTATAATTAAATGATGTTTCCAGCACTTCTGTGCTCATTTCCCATACTGCCTAAAACAAGAATGCCTTGGATAAATTTTGATAGAGTAACTGGATCTCATTAGCTGGCACTAATCAGAATATTGTCCTCACCAGCACTTAGTGATAAGAGAAACATTGTCCAGTAAAAGGGCATCTCTCAAAACTAGAACCAGCATTAGTGTGCAATACAAGTACTCCTTAACTTACAATCACAATTAAGCCAAAACTTCTTTAGTTAAGCAAGATGGTTGTGAAGTGAGTTTTTCCCCATTTTCTTGCCACAAATGTTAAGTTAGTAACATAGTTATTAAGTAATATGGCTTTCCCTTTGACTTTGCTGGTCAAAAGTTCACAAATAAGGATCAAATGACCCCAGGACACTACAGAACCGACATAAATATGATTTAGTTGCCAAGCATCTGAATTTTGATCGTGTGACTATGGGGGATGTTGCAATGGTTGTAAGTATGAAAAACAGCTGTAATAGTTACTTTTTTTCAGTGCTGTTGTAACTTCTAAGTAAAGGTAAAGGTTCCCCTTGCACATATGTGCTAGTCGTTTCCAGCTCTAAGGGGTGGTGCTCATCTCTGTTACAAAGCCAAAGAACCAGCGCTGTCTGAAGATGGCTCCATGGTCATGTGGCCAGCATGACTAAACATTGGAGGTGCATGGAACGCTGTTCCCTTCCTATGAAAGTGGTCCCTATTTTTCTACTTGCATTTTTACGTGCTTTCAAAGTGCTAGGTTGGAAGAAGCAGGAGCTCACTCTGTTACGCAGAGCTAGGGATTCAAACCACTGAACTGCTGACCTTTCTGACTGACAAACCCAGCGTCTTAGCCACTGAGCCACCGAGTCTAATAGTCACTAAATGAATGTAAATCAAGAATTACATGTAGAGAACCCAGAAAGATTAATGGAGCCAATAAATATAATGAGAATCTTGATGGTATAAAATCAGGGTAGTTAAACAGCCAAAGGATTAATGTGGTTTAAATCATCCTCGAGTTCAACTGACACACTTTTATAAAGTGCAATTTCATAATTCAGTCTTCTTGTAAAATTGTTAAGTAAGTGAACAGAGAAAGGCTTTCTGGGATGTCCTTTTGGGGAAAGGCAGACTCTGCTATACTAAGCAAAAGTGTTCTTGCTTTGATGGGATTCTAGTGTGTTGGGCTGCATCCTTTTTACTCTTGTCAATTGCTAAGCTCTCGCTTATTTGACTCCCGGCCTTTTTGCTGATTTTTTTTTTCTCATCTTTCCTTTTTGTCCACTTCTTTTTATAGATGCTTTTCATATCCTCGTTCCACGTTCCATTGCAATTGAATTGTATGCAGCTTTTCAGTGGCAAGTCACACCTGAGAAAAAAAACAGGCTGGGGTAAAAAAAAAAGAGAGAGAATCAAAATGTAAATAATAAATAAAAGAAATACACAATACTTCATTGTATGTTTCCCCAGTCTTAGTGAAAGAAAGGCACAGCAATGATATAAGCAAGGACTTGTACAGTGGGGATACAATGTGAGATGAGATGGTCTCGTATTAGCTTGAGATGTGAGATATTCAAATTGGAAGCTCTATCTGCCAATCATTTGTAATTTCCACCTATTTTAATAATCCCCATTTTATCTTCCAAAATAGCAGCAAGCAGCACTGTAATCTTGACAGGAAACTATGAACACAGTGACATAAATTATCAGCATTCGAAGTGCTCTGTTCTGTGTAGGGACTGCCAAAACATATTCTGATACTTTTCTGAACTGTATATCACTTCAGTTAGAGTTTATTGTGCTATTTTGAGTGGGAGAATGGAGCATTTGATCATATTTTTCCCCCGCCAATCCTCCAGGGTCTGATTTCTTTTCTCCTTTTAAAGAATTGTTTTTATCATCTATCTTTTACTTTGCCAGTGCAGCATTACCTCCTCTTGTTAGGGGAGGAAATGAATGTGTGTACAGTGTATAAGGGACTGACAATGTACAATGTGTAAGGGACTGACAGTAAATCCTTAGTTGGATGCTCCCTTCAGAATATCAAGGATATTCTGGGCCCAATAGTGACTAAATAACTCATTGGAAGAAACACCGTTCTCGTCAGTCAGCTATGAAATTTGAAGCATTACCAGGAAAGCTATGTGGAGCTCATGTTTTCCTCGATTATAATTTTTCTCTGGCAGTCAATAAAAGCCCTTTGTGTGTGTGTGTGTGTGTGTGTGTGTGTGTGTGTCCGCATGCACGCGCGTGCCTTGGACAAAGAGGCTGCTGTAAAATGGGAAGAAGGCCAGGAGTTGACAGTGGATGTGATCCAGTGGGGATAGTCTCTGGACAAGAGCACAGGAGTTACTGGGCCTTCTCCAGCCTAATTTGTCATACAAGCAAAAAAGATTTGGCTCAGTGAGAGGGAACAGAGGCCACTGCCCTGAAGAGTTATCAGCCTTTGTTGAGAGCCAACTGAACATTAGAAGTGATGGCATTCCTGTGCGTTTCACAGCTTCAAATTGACGTTTAGTCCAATTGCCAACTGTTCTCTTTCTCTCTCCACAAATAGGCTTTTTATGAAAAAAACAAAACAAAACAAGTCCGTTCTTTAAATGTTCATTTCCCCATTAGATGTGATTTATTGGGAGTCAAAAGCTGTTGTCAAGCACAGGAAATCAGGAGTGAAGGTGGTTCAAATGAATATAACATTTGCAAACTAACACTCTCTACAAGAATCTGAACTGTTAGCATTCAAAGCAAATTGACAGGAAATAAGAATCTGTGGAATTCAAAGGGGACTGAACTTGGATTTCTTGTGGGTACAATAGGACTTTAACCTGATGACACATTTGACCCCTCCTTTGGTTTTCTCCTACAGCTGTATTTCATTGGACATAGTTCTCGTCTATCTTCCCATGAATCTAAATAGTTGATTTGTGAGATGCTTCATATTGCCATTTTTAATTTAAGTTTAACTTTTACATGTTTGTACTGCTCTGCACAGCTGGCTTCTTGGAATGCAACCTTATGAGATGTTCCTTGTGGCACTTGCAGAAATAGAGTGCTTGTGAAACACAAGCTGTGCTGTCGAAACTTCACAGAAAAGACATATATTTTTCGGACCAAAGGAAAGCAATTAAACTCCATTGGTTGCCAGTTTGCTTCCAGATCCAATTCAAGGTATTGGTTGTTATCTTTAAAGCTCTACATGGCATGGGTCCAGGGTATCTGAGAAGCCATTTCTCCCCAATGGGACTGGGCTGTCCCACTTGTGCCAGCAGAAGAGGCCTGCTACAAAATACCAAGAAGTCTGCTTAGAAATTCCAGCAGGCAGGTTCAAGGAAAAGATTCTTTTCCATTGTGGCCCCATTGCTGTGGATTACTGCATCACTAGAGGTGAGAAGTTTCCCTTCCATTTTGGCCTTTCAGAGGGTATTAATACCAGTTATTGCCAGATGGCTTGATGCCCCAAAGGAGGCACTCACGAGTGGAGGTGACTAACAGGGTAAGAAAACATCTTACCCATCCATCAGAACAACAAAACACAAGGACAGTTTTTTTCCTGAATTCCATCACTCTTCTAAACAACTAATTCCCACAATACTGCTCAATTAACTACTAAGACTGTATTACTATTATTATTCTCATCCATCCTATTACCTATCTCTTCCCACTTATGGCTATAACCGTATTGCTTGCATCTTTACAATTTATATTGTTTTTATTGTTCCCTAGCATGATTTGATTGCTTATTAGTATCCAATGACTATCACTAAGTGTTGTATCTTATGATACTTGATGAACTTTGATTTTTTCTTTATGTACACTGAGAGCTTATATACCAAAGACAAATTCCTTATGTGTCCAATCACACTTGGCCAATAAAGAATTCTATTCCTATTCTTAGTTCTAGCTTCCTTTACTGACAGTTTTTGACGTAGAACCAGACATTTAGTGATCATTTGAAAATACAACAGCACTGAAAAAAGTGACTTATGACATTTTTTTCACACTTACGACCATTGCAGCATCCACGTGGTCATGGTGATTAAAATTAGCAACTGGCTCATATTTATGATAATTGCAGTGTCCCAGGGTCATGTGATCACCTTTTGCAATCTTCTGACAAGCAAAGTCAATGGAGAAGTCAGATTCATTTAGTAACAGTGTTACTAACTTTACTGCAGTGATTCCCTTTGCAACTGTGGCCAGAAAGGTTGTAACATGGGGAAGTCTCTTAACAATCGGGTTATTAACAATGAAAGTGATTCATTTAACAACTCTGGCAAGGAACATTGTAAAATGGGGCAAAACACACTTAACAACCATCTTACTTAGCAACAAAAAAGTTGGGCTCAATTGTGGTTGTAAATTGAAGACTACCTGTAGTAGAGTTTTTATAATCTTACTCTATGCAGTTTAAATGTTTGATAGGGCAGATAGGTGGTCTAGAATGTTACTAATAATGACAACAATAACAGCAACAGCAACAGCAGCAGCAGCAGCAACAACAACAACAACAACAACAACAACAACAACAATAATAATAATAATAATAATGATGATGATAATAATAATAATAAATGTGATACTGGTGAATTTCAGTACAAAATTCAAATTTTTCAACTATGTGACACACACAGAATCTTTTTTAGTAATAGATAACTTCTTTTCAGTTTAAAGAAGTTGATTAGTCTTGGAGGTGTTTAGTAAAACTGATTTTGCACTCTTGCATATGACCAGGTGTGGGTTTCAGCCGGTTCGGACCGGTTTGAGCGAACCAGATATTAAATTTACATCTGGTTTGTCGAACTGATAGTTGAACTGACCGGCTGATCCCACCCACCACACCCTGCCACTCCCAGGAGTCTCTATGTGGCCAGTTTTGGATGCAGGGAAGTGCAGGGTCTAGGCAGTGGCTCTGGGAGGGCGAAAAACAGGCCTTCTATAAGTCTAGAAATGGGCCTATTTCTAGCTTCCAGATGGCCTCCAGATCCCAGGGGATGCCATTTTCATCCTTCCAGAGGCCTTCAGACCCTGGGTAACGTGAAAAATGTCCCTCCAGGAAGTTCTGGAAGTCCAGAGACAGGCCTATTTCTGGCTTCCAGAGAGGTTTTGGACCCTAGGGGAGGCCATTTTCTTCCTCCCAGAAGCTTGAGAGAAGCCTCCGTAACCTGGGGAAGCCAAAAAATGGCCCTCACAGAAGTTCCAGTTGGCCGCACCCATCATGGCCATGGCCACCCAGCAACTGGACAGTGAACCAGTTGCTGGGATTTTTGAATCCCACCCCTGTATATGACCATTTAGCCAAGAGTCATTGAAACACGTTGGAGGTTCCCGAGCCCAATCCTCTGTTCAGTGCAAGAACTGAAATTAAAGCATCCTTGACAAAAAAAATTCTAATCTTCCCTTAAATCTGTGTCATTCAGTTGGGATCTACTTTTCTCTCCTAAACCTATTATTCTCAGTCCTGTATTCTGAGATGATAGAAAATACTTGTCGTCTGCCAGTTAACAGAAAGTCAGCCATTCACCTGCCAGAGGTGGAATTATTTAAATATTCAAGAATTTCTCAGTTTCCAGGCTACCAAGAACTGCACAAAGGTTATTAATTCATAGGAAGGGCTGGAATAAAAAGCTTTGTGTTTTGGCCACCAGATGTAAGAAACACCACTTTGTAATGGCTATAGATGATAATTTGGTTCCTATGGATGTATTTGTATGTGTGAGTCTGTGAAACTCCTACCAAGTTCAGGCATAAAAAGTAATGTAACCATGCAAAATCAGGAAATCTGAAATTTATTGCTTTGCACTGATTAGTGTGCATGACAGTGTGGTAACTGTTATGTATGTAAATAGTTGAATAAAGGCAAGCTTGGGGTAAAGTGCAGGGTTCTGGCCCTGCACTTCTGATTGGGTGTTAAGCGGCTAGATCGGATTGGTCGGGTTGTGAGAATCTGATTGGCCCTTAACGAAGGACTCTTATTGGTACTGGAGCTAGCGTTTCACAAGCTCCTGTTGGTTATTTCACATTAGCATTGCCTATATAAAGCAGAGTTGTTGTTATACAAGTTAGAAGTCACTATGCAATAAAGAGTTGAAAGTTCACCAACTAAGACTGTCTCCATTCATCCTACCCATGCCTGAATCTATGATAGTAACCTTTCAAATATTGGAAGAATGCTATTATATACACCCTTTTTTCAAGGCTAAATCTTCTCAATTCATTTAATCTTTTTATGAGTTTTCATTATTGGATCATCATCCTTGTCTTTCTGTAAATCTATTCTAGTTTGGTTCAATCCTTTATAAAGTGTGGTGTCCAGAATTGGCATGGGTTCTATCCAAAGCAAAGTAATTACTATTTATCTTTATTTGGCAATGAAATCCTTTGGCTAGAACTCAAAACTTTAATCTTTCCAATAGAGATTGAGTAGTCTACAGATCCCTAGATTCTAACATTGCCCTTTTTTGAAAATGGGAACAATATTTACTCTCTATTTTCAACATTTCATCTGTTTGTCATGATTTCTCAAAGATATTATATAAATGTTAAGCCAAGCCATGAATTATGCCCTTTATGTATTTATTAATATTCAAGCCTTTTTATACCACTTCAATCATAGTAAATCTAAAGTAGATTACAAAAATAGTAAACTAAAAATAACCATATAAACTGCATTTCATCTGACCCTAGAGATTTAAACTCATTCCAAGTTAGTCCCTGTTTCTGTAAGTGTCAAGTTTCAACCCTTTTATAGTTATTTCCTTTTATATTATGAAGCTGTTTTTTTCCACCTCATCTTTTTTTAATCATTGAAATGGTATTACAGAGGGAAAAAATTGACAGCAGCTTACAAAGCAAGTGTTCCTCTTGCATATGCTCAGCACCACCAAGCTGTAAAAATATTTATAGTGGAAGATTTTCATTTTTCAAGAGGTTTCAAGAGCGAAGTTCATATATACTGCAAAATCCTTGGCATTAATTCCTCCTGAATATTTCTGTGTAGTCAGAACCCTAATATAAAAGTTTTAATTTCTATGCAAACTGGGATGATTGAGTTATAATTAAAATGGTAATTATACCCTTAATGCTCCTTGTTTGACTTTTCAAGAGAAAAAAATATATTATGCTCCAAGAAAAGCTATTTAAAGATCTGAGGGAAAAAAAGTTTAAAATAAATATATTTTGAGTCATGCCATCCTAGGCATGACTTTTTTTAAAAAAAGTAAATTAGATCAAATATAATTAACCTTATTCCAGTATAGGAAAATTTGAGATTGTCTAAAACTTATTGTTTATTCATTTGCACCATCTTTGTTGAAATTATTTCTTCATTTGTTTTGCCAGTAGTTGACTACAAAATCAACACAATGATTTTTACATTAAAAAAACCTATTTACTACTTACAACTACTTACTTACATAAGTAGTTGTTGTCAACTACTTTTCCTTACCAGTGCTCCTAGGCAATTAAGACGGAGGTGGCTTTCTGAGAAGTGATGAAAACATATTTGTTGATTTTGCTGTGTGGCAGCTATTAAAGTCAGGCTCTAAATACCAGGCATTTAACAGATTTCTACTATTCCTGCATTTTGATCAAAATGTTCAACATACTCTAGAAATGTTGTGCCGAGAAGCAAAGCAATGTTTTTAATAGTATAATTTCACAAGGTTGAAAAAATGCTGACAAACATCATTCATCTGCAAGAAAAACCCAGTAGAACCACACAACATTTATTGGGAAGTAAATGTATATAATGCAACATTAATAAAGGAGGGAAAGAGGAAGAGGTTTTTAAATAGATCCAACTATACATGAGCCCAGTGCTGCCAACTCTCACGCAATCAGAGTGAGACTCACGCAATTCAACCAATTTTGACTGTCTCACTCTGATAAACGAAATCTCACGCTAAACCCCCAAAATGGAATGTACAAAAATAAATATATCTCTGCATTCTCTGATATTCCGAATATTCCCCTTAGGAGAAGGATGAGCTCCCAGCGCCACCCCGCCCTGCCCAGCCACCCCACCGTGCCTCTTTTCCCGCCTTAATCCTCGTTCTGCCTCGGCGTCCCGTAACTGTGCATGATGCCGATTAGCAAATTCGCTTCAGGAAAGCGAAGAGCAAGAGGCTTCTTCCCGCCCGGGGCGCTCGCAGCCACTTTGCCCCGTGCTCTCCCTCTCTGCAATGTCCTCCGGGACAAGCCAGCTGCCCTTTTCAAAGAAGGACACGAGGGGGCTGCAAAGCCTCTTTTGCAGGCAACAGCCTCGACCAGTAATAACCCTGGTAAGCAAAGCTGAGAATTGTCCGCTGCCAGAGATGTAACTAGAAGCTGGGGCGTCTCTCTCTCTCTCTGAAAGACATTTGTTCCAGAGGATCACATCCTGTCAGTCCTCCAACTTTCTATTTTGCACAAAGCTGCCCAGCCCCTTTATAGATCAGCCTGGCGTGCTTCTCGCCTTGCTGGTTTGGGAAGACTCTTTTGGATCAGCTAAAAGAGAGCATAAGGCATGTAAAGGGGTGGTGGTGGTGGTGGAAGTTTGCTCATACACCCACATGCTAAAAGCATTAGGACAATGTTCTGTTAGGACAATGGGATCAACCAGGATGAAAGGTTATGTATTTCCAAGCGATCGCATGACACTCCAGCATTGACAGTGCAGTTGGGTTTCTTTAATAACTTGGATTTGGTTTAGTAACCTTCCCCCTCTCCCCCTCCGGTTTACTCTGGGCCTTGGTAGCAGGTGAGTTTTCAAGACGGCATTTTTGAAAATACTTTAAAAACAAGGTTAGGGTTTCCCTTTTTCTAATATTGGAAGCAGTCTCCTCCAAATGGTAATTAATTAAACATCTGCTTAATTCTTCAGCCAAATAAAGTTGCTATAATGGCTCTTTAAAAAAAGTAATTTTACGAGCACCACCCTGGGGTTTACACTGTGTAAGATACAAGGAAAGGAGAGGAAGGTGGAAGAAAAGAAGACTGATGCAAAATATAATGTTCACTTGCTGTATTTTTTAGTCTCTACCAGGGCTTTGTTTTGGTTCTATAGCTTCTATGATGAAAGCTAGGGCCAAGCTTCAGAATACAGTAGATGAGTTTTACAGTTAACAATATGTATATTTATATGAAGCACTCATTATTCGATTAAATGTTTAGTTTATACATGTCTGAAATTATGAACCCCTATTTCAGTCAACAAGTTAGTATATAATTAAAGACTGAGACTATAGCATTTGATATTGGCATGTAGTATGGTATTTGATACAGAAAGAAGAATACCCATTGATGTATTTGCATTATCTCTGTAGTTGTTTCGGGTTTTTTGTCTTTTTGCTGCACATTGAATTCATCCTATAGTGGTCTATAGTACATCACTAAGCTAATAAAGTCAGTTGAGGTAGAATACTGCAGTTACAAGTCAGGAACTTCAATTATTCATGGTCAGTGAACTGCATTATTAATATCTTACAAATCCGGTTCAAGTACATTGGTGCTGCTTGCATGTATGTATGTATGTATGTATATGTCCAAATCATGACTAAAGTATGCATCAGATTGCACCATTTAAAATGTAAAATTGTCAAAGCTCCCTACCGTGGAAGGGGGGACACCCCCCTTCCACACCATCCCCCCCTCGGTCGCTTCGCTCCCTCGCAGTGTCTCACTCCGAACTATCACTCAAGGTTGGCAGCCCTGCATGGGCCTCTCTATAACTGCAACTTATTTCTCCTTTGTCTGTTTTTTTACTTTCTATTTTACTTTACTTTTTACTTTTTTTTTACTATTTGTACTCCATAAACCCCTCATTTGAGCATCTGCGAAACGTTATTAAATTACACCTTTGAACATAGAAGGGGAAAATTATTACCATAAATATTGGTGGAACATTCATGTTTATTTTACTTAATATGTTTAAGGTAGACATGCCTACCATGATTAGGAATGACTTTTGCTCAGCCTGAGGGCATCTCTCCTATTGAAAGTTTACTTACTTTTGAAATAACATCAAAATAAATGCCTTTTCTGTCCTGCCCCTGCCCACATTGGGAGGCCCCTATGTCAGGCCTGCCCCAGTTTGAACATTTGGGGAAGAAAAACCCTCAACTGCCTTTTGCAGCATAAGTATAGTTTTACTAAATCTAAGTGGTCACAGCGTAGGAAAGCCAGTTCTGGAGATTCTAGCATCATCATTAGAGGTGGTATTCAGCAGGTTCTGACCAATTCTGGAGAACCAGTAGTAGAAATTTTGAGTAGTTCGGAGAACCGGCAAATACCACTTCTGACTGAAGATTTTACAATATCCTTCCCCTGTCACACCCACAGAACCGGTAGTATCATCATCCTCTTTTAACAACCCCACACTGATCATTATCCTCTTTTAATGACCCCACAATCCCTTGCGGGGTAGAGTCTGGACAACTGAATAGAACTGAGTGTTTACTGGCTGGATGCCTTTCCTGTTGCCAATGAGGAGTTTTGTTCAGCAGATATATTCTCAGTGTGCCTAGAGAGAAAAATATCTGCCTGAACCTAGGATTGAACTCACAGCCTCCTGATTGTGAAGCATGACCTCTAGGCCACTGCACCCCTCTTCAGAAGATTCTAGCAAAAGTCCACATTAAGAAGAGACTGGACAACCATTTGTCTGAAGTGGTATAGGGCTTCCTGTCTGAGCAGGGGGTTGGACTAGAAGACTTCATTGGTCCTGTTGAGGCAATTCCCCGTTAGGGGCACACAGGGAAACATAGTGAGAGTGATGTTGAATAACACACGACCAGCACACAGATACTCTGAATAGTAAAATGTAGGTTTTATTTCCAGTAAACGGTTAAGCAAAGTCCAAGAAGCAGTCCAAGTCATACACGGTTAAAGCAGTCAGTAGTCAGTCCAGGGATAATCCAAATAACAAAGTCCAGTATCATACACAGTTCAGTAACAGACTTACAGCAATCCAAGAAGAACAACGATCAGCAACAGTCAATAGGGAAAAATGCAGGAATCAAGAACATCCACCATCAGAACATCTAGCAACTAGCAACTAACAACAACAGAACTAACAATACAGGTTTCTGGCTCCACCTTATGGTCATTTGAGGAACCACACCCAATTACAATTTTAGCATTCCCTTAAAGAGACAGTATTAAATGTCTATCCTGGTTTATATATTTCCAACCCAACTGTTAGGTGACTATCAATTCCTAACAGGTCCCTTCCAGCTCTGATATTCTGTTCTGTTCTGTCTGTTACTTTGAATCCCATTCCAAAACCAAGATGCTTAACCTAAAAATGATCGCCCACTTGGGTTTTCAAGTGAAGAATTTTTCAAACTGAGGACCTACAGAATTATACAGGAATTAGATGGAGTTCCATGTAAAGTAAAGGCAATTTAAAGTCACTTATATGCAGCAACTTTTTTTAATCACTACAGCTTTATTTTTTAATCAAGGATTTCAGGATTTTTTTTTCTTAAATTAAGAGTTCAGCAACCTGAAAAGTTCTAAAAACTCCTTGTTTTGGTGTCCTGGTGACTTTACTAATATCTTCATGTAGGTTTCTTAACAGCAATACAGAAGCACTTGGTTACTTTCTTTTCCAAAATGTTTTCTGAACTTCCTTGCATAATCTTGTCTTCCAGATGAGCACAAATTAGGTCTGACCCTACAAGTATAGGCTGACCTGGTATCCAGTAGCAGCATCCAGACACTAGAAACCCTTGATGTCTGATAACTGGCTGTAGGTTAGGAACTATGGGAGATGGAATGAGAAATGTCTCTAAGACAAGGGTGACAAACTCAATTTCATTAAGAGCCACATCAGGGCTGTGATTGACTTTGCAGGGTCAGAGTGGTCATTGCTAAGTGGGTGGGTATGACCAACCGGGTGGATGTGGCCAATGGTTAGTTTGAAGCCACTCCCAAAACTACTGGCATGTTTCCTCTTTGCATTGGGTAGATCAGATCCGACCTGTGGGCCTTGAGTTTGACACCCCTGCTCTAAGATATCAGCACCACCTTCCCCATAAGCTGTCCTATCATTCTCCAATCCATGCATTCCTCCCCCAGACCAAAGAGCTCCATCCAAACTTGACCATCACTCTGGATGGTCAACTGGTTCTTCAAAGTCCTTGAATACCACTTGGCCAGCTGTCTTCACAGCACACCTAGAAATCTTCCACACTATACCGCCTTCCCCACAACACTTCCAGACCACAGGCAACACAAAATCTATCCAATCACTTTTGCCAATAACTAAAGCAACCCAGAAAGTCAACACAACTCCTCCCATTTCTAATAAGCTCTCCTCACTTCTAATCTCTTGAAACAATATGTGTTCTGGATTCACTTTTGTTAAGCAAGAGATGTCTGCACATCACACACTGTAAAACAGTGATTTCCTTTGATTCCTTGTTGACTGTTAAGAAGTATATGTGTGTATGCTTTTAAGAAAGAATAACAAGGAGCACCTTAAAGCCATAAATCAAATGCCAGATGTGGCAGCATTGTGGAACCATATCAATATAATGTGATATATGGCTTGCTGGGAGGCTTTTGAAACATTGACCGTGCCAGAAATGACACCTCTGATGCGTTGCATTCACTCAGCCATGCTGTGCGCCTAGAGCTGCAGTAAATGAATGCAAGAGTCATCATTAGGCAATGCAGGGAGAGCCTAAATGTATATGTGGCTGGAGCCCTAGCACAATAGGATTGGAAAAGAATCCACCAGAATTATTGGGCTTAGAGTTTCCTGCTTTTTTCTCTTGGTCTGAATTTGCCAGAGCCTGAGAGAAAAACCTGCAAAGCAGGGAGAGAACGGTAGAGGTTTTTTTTTTTTCAATCTGCAAAATAGAAGCTCTGTTCTACATTGCAATAGGTAGCCATATTAATCTTTAATAGGTATCAACAAAAAAAGTATTGTGATAAACAGGAATACAATTTATAAATATTCTTTAATTCAATGCTAGAGGGCTTTTTTTCCAAAGCACAAAAGAAGCAACAGGAATGCTAATTTATCAAGTGCTTAGAAGGCAAGGGCTTGGCAGCACAAGGAAACAATAACCAATGACTTAATCACTGGTTATCAACACCCCAATCAACAACACAACCAGCCACCACATAAATACTACACGTAGAATAGCCCACATTCTGCTAGAGGGAAGTTAGCACAGGTCCAAAAGTTTGGAAGACTAAACCTTTGGTCCTGGTGACCAATCCTGAAGTTCTTGATTAGCAGAAAAGGGTGTTAAAAGGACAATTGCCCATTGCAAGATAATTAGTTAACATGGAAACACATGGAAATTTCATTCTGATCCTAACAATTTGTTTTTCAAAAAAGAAAACAGGATTTCTGCTCAGTTCTGTTTCATTGCTGCAAGAAAAGCTTTTCTTATTTAAAGATAAGAGTCAATCAGTTTGACAAATATTATATACTGTTTGTTATACTTGTTTAAATTTAAATTCATAGGAGGCCTACAAATGCCTCCTTCAGGTCAATGAATCCCACCACCACAAAAAAATTAATTAAACTGTAAAACTGTAACAACTTTTAAATACATAATTAAAATGGAGAATGCAAGAGAATATTTCTGTCTGAACCAAGGTTTCAAACGCTTTATACTGGTTTGTGTTGTGAATGAATAATACCAATAAAGTTATCTTGAGCTTGAAGTCAAGTGCAGGGTTCTGGCCCTGCACTTCTGATTGGCTGTTAATGGTAGGATCGGATTGGTCCATTCAGGAGCATCTGATTGGCCATTAACAGGCCATTCCCATTGGTTAACGGAGCTAGCGCTCCAGGTTTGCTATTGGTTGAATAGTTAATAAGTTGCCTATATAAGGAATGCTTTAGCAGCCCTCGAGTTTGAGCTGTCACAATATGTAAATAAAGAGTTTGAAGTTCACTGTTTCTACCGGCTCGTCTCCATCATTCGCACCCATGCTCCAGACTTAACACTGCCGACGAGGATGGGATTGGATGACATCAGAGCCAACTAAGACAACTAAGCACGTGGCTGAAGCGCACAACGGTGGAACCATGTCCGGCGGCATAGTACCACCCGCTCCATTTGATCCAGCTCAAGAGGACTGGGAGTCCTACATGGATCGTTTTCAAATGTTTTTGGAAATGAATAATCTGAAGGATGCCACACCCGGGAAGAAATGGGTGGTATTCCTAACGCACTGCGGCCTGACGGTATTCAAAATGGCTAAGGCATTAGCGAAACTGGCGGAAGCGAAGGCCATGGACTGGGATGTCCTCAAACCGCTACTAAGGGCCCATTATGCACTAACCGTTCCAATGCTCGTAAGACGACACGAGTTCTATCAAAGAAACCAGCGGAAAGGAGAAAGTGTCGCCGATTTCGTTGCAGACCTCCGGAACTTGGGAGGCCTTTGCGATTTCACCGACCTAGAAGAGGCTTTGAGAGACCGAGTAGTCCTCGGGTTAGACACTCTAAACATACAGAGCAAAATAATGGCAAAGGGCGACATCACCCTTAAAGACGCCATAGCCGAAGCTACAGCAGCAGAGGCGACCAAGAAGTCGGCTGCCCAACTACGCCGAAATCATGCTCCAGCACACCCTCCGGCCGGCGAAGTTTCACCTAATGCAGAAGGGCAGCTGCAGACGGCCCACCATGAGGTCCTCTCTTCGTCATCAGACAGCGACGAAGAAGAGGTCCATCGCCTGCGGTCCGATCGGGACCGTTACCCAAAGTCCCAGCAACCGTGCGCTGGCTGCGGGGCCAACCATTACCGCTCCGACTGCAAATTCCGCGACGCGCTCTGCCACAAGTGCGGGAAACGAGGCCACATCGGACGGGTCTGCCGAAGCCTCCTCGGACCCAGCCAGACCTCGAAAGGAACCAACCTCCACCAATTGAGGGAATCGCCCTGTAAGGCGAGAACCAGTAAACCACTCCTACAGAAACCGCCCCGTGAATCGTCTAGCAAGACGGGAAGAGGCCCACCAAACACTCACTATTGGCCATGCCTCTTCACTGAGAAAGACACTAAGAAAATTCGGGTCAATGTGAACATTGAAAATCGGCCCTGCCAAATGGAAGTTGACTCGGGATCGTCTCTTTCAATGGTCTCATGGAAGACCCTCAAGCAACTCATCCCCACTATCTGATGCCAAGACCTTCAATTCCAACAGCTCGTGTTAAAGAACTACCAGGGGAACCAAATTCCAGTCGCAGGATCCAGTCGAGTCCAGGTTGCATTCAAGAACCGCACGGCATACTTACCCCTGACGGTGATCGATAACGACCGGCCTAGTCTGTTAGGCCTGCAATGGTTCGCACCACTCGGCATTGAAGTGGCTGGCATTAACCGAATCGGCGGCAGTGACTGGGAGGAAGACCTCGCCCACAAATTCAGGGACATCTTTGAGGAAAAGCTAGGTGAGTACAAGGGGACCCCGATATCCTTTAGCCTTAATCCAAAGATAGCTCCCATCCGCCTTAAGCCTCGTCGAGTTCCGTTCACTCTAAAGCCAAAAATCGACGAGCAGCTTGATAAGTTGATTGCCCAGGGAGTGTTAAAGCCAACTGACCACTCCCCATGGGAAACGCCGATTGTGACACCGATTAAGCCGGACGGCTCCATTAGAATTTGTGGGGACTACCGAGCCACCCTAAACCACGCCCTGCAACAGAACCCATATCCGGTGCCGGTGGTACAACACCTCCTCCATTCCCTGGGGGACGGAAAAGTCTTCACTAAACTAGACTTAGCTCAGGCTTATCAGCAACTGCTGGTTGATGAAAAAACGGCACAGGCACAGACTATCGTAACACACCGAGGTGCCTTTAAGTGTATGCAGCTTCAATTCGGAGTCAGTGTGGCCCCGGGGATCTTTCAGAGCCTAATGGAGAGACTATTGCAGGGGCGTTGTCCCCTATTTTGATGGTGTGCTCATTGCTGCCCCCACTCCAAAAATCTTACGGGAGCGTTAAGACTGGTATTATGAAAATTTCAGGAAGCAGGCTTGAAAGTCAAAAGAAATAAGTGCAAACTGTGTACCGATCATGTTGAATTCTTAGGGTACTTAATTGACAGTCAGGTTATTTACCCTACCAATAGCAAATTAAGAGCAATAAAAAACGCTCCCAGACCCCAGAACAAGACCGACCTCCAGGCATTCTTAGGCCTCATCAATTTTTATAATGTATTCTTGCCGCACAAGGCGACTGTCGCTGAACCTTTACATCGGCTATTAGATAAAAAATCGATTTGGGTATGGGGTCACAAAGAAGAGCAGGCGTTCTGTAATGTGAAAAAACTACTGACTTCGGACACCATACTAATGCAGTACAATGAGACTTTGCCAAAAAACATTACATGTGATGCATCGCCTTTTGGAGTGGGCACCATTTTGAGCCATGTGTTACCTAAGGGTAATGAAGCCCCTGTTGCTTACTTCTCAAAGATGCTCTCAAAAACCAAGTAAAATTACAGCCAGATCAATAAAGAAGCCCTGGCGATTGTATCAGCTGTTAAAAGATTTCATGAGTATGTGTACGGCCGGATTTTCACCATTGTAACTGACCACAAACCATTGCTGGGGATCATCACTGGGGACAAGCCAACTCCCTACATACTTTCTCCCAGAATGTCCCGCTGGTCAGAATTCTTGGCTGCCTACAATTATCGGCTACAATATCATCCCGGTAAAGCCATTCCCCACGCCGACGCGCTGAGCCGTACACCGCTCCCTGAAACTATTAATGATCCTGCACCAATGATGACAGCGTTGCAGATCGAGACACTCCACACGCCGCCATTAACTGCCCGTGACATTGCAAGAGAAACAAAATGCGACCCCATCTTAGCACGAGTCCTCACATGGGTGGAACGTGGATGGCCATTGGACCAAGTACCAGACGACTTTGCACCATCCAAAAGTTGTCAAACAGAGTTGTTTTCGCCGAAGGGCTGTGTCATCTGGGGCGATAGAGTCGTTATCCCAGAACGACTCCAACAGACATTGCTAAGAACCTTGCACGATGGCCATCCTGGCATTGTGCGCATGAACGGCCTCGCACGAAGCTACGCATGGTGGCCAGGCATCGACAGACAAATCGAATCATGGGTTAAAACTTGCAGGAGATGCCAAGAAGTAAGCAACGCTCCACCAAAGGCAACCCCAACTGAATGGGAGACGCTGCGGGGACCCTGGTCCTGCATCCATCTGGACTTTGCCGGGCCGACCAAAGGCCACACGTTTTTACTAACCGTCAACGCCTACTCGAATTGGCTCAAGATTCACCGAATGAGCAACATGACCACCGACGCAATCATCAAAAGACTGGAAAGACTGTTTGCAACCCACGGATTACCAGACGTTCTGGTATCCGAAAACGGGCCCCAGTTTACCGCACTGTCTTTTGAGCAGTACCTGGCTGACGCGGTATCTGACATGCGCTCACTTCACCTGCACACCCTGATGCCAACGGTAGGGCTGAGCGCATGATACAATTCGTCAAAAAGACCCTCCAAAAGATAGACTACGACAACATCGACGAGAAAGTCAACCAGATCCTTTTCCTACAGCACCTCACACCTCACAGCATCACCAACAAAACTCCCTCCAAGCTGCTAATGGGACGAAAGCTCCGCTCCCACCTCGATCGGTTACACCCAGCCTACGAACCAGAAAAACCACTCGGATCCAGCGGCCGATGCCATACCTTTCAGGTAGGCGATTTAGTATTCGCTAAAAAGTTATCGGGCGATCCGTTGTGGATAGAAGTGACCGTAATCCGCGTAACCGGCCCAAGATCATACCTCGTTCAGTGCCCTGATGACAGACTTTGGAAGCGCCACATAGATCAACTATGATCGCGGCTACCGTCACGCACTTCCAAACTCCCTTATGACCAAACTGGGGGGGGGGAGATACAGAGGAAAGCGAATTGCAATTAGAGGGAAACCTTTTTGAAGGAACCAATAATGGGACTGAAACGCAGGAACAGGAACCAGGGACCGGAGTGAGTTCACCTCAGGGAGTGGCCAGTGATATTGGTGACGACGGGAACGCGCACTCGGAACCAGAGGCACCCCTACCGATAAACAACGATCTACCTCAGCAGAAGTGCAGCCAACCGTCAGGCACTTTGCGAAAATCGAAAAGACTAACAAAACAGCCGTCCTACCTTAAGGACTATGTAACTGCGCCCCGTGGGCAGAAGCCGGGGGAAAGGGGTGTTGTGAATGAATAGAGCTTGAAGTCAAGTGCAGGGTTCTGGCCCTGCACTTCTGATTGGCTGTTAATGGCAGGATCGGATTGGTCCGTTCAGGAGCATCTGATTGGCCATTAACAGACCATTCCCATTGGTTAACGGAGCTAGCGCTCCAGGTTTGCTATTGGTTGAATAGTTAATAAGTTGCCTATATAAGGAAGGCTATAGCAGCCCTCCAGTTTGAGCTGTCACAATATGTAAATAAAGAGTTTGAAGTTCACTGTTTCTACCGGCTCGTCTCCATCATTCGCACCCATGCTCCAGACTTAACAGTTTGAATCACAGCTCATCTATTCAATATCACCAATAAAAGAAAATAGAAAATAGAAAGAGTCATAAAAGAATCAGACATTGTCAAGGGCTTGGCAGAAAATATGAATTTATAGTTCTATTTTGCACCAACAGAATCAGAAGACTTTTAAAGAAAGTTTGATGGTATAACAGAAAAAGAAAATGCCCCCCCCCCCCCCCACCAAAAGGGAATATGGCAAATATTGTTTCAGTGGATGGAAAAACTTGACAATAGAACTGAGTGCAAAAATGTCTTTTAAAATTATCTAATTTGTGAGGAGAGGAATTCAGTGGAAATTCTTTGACCATTCCTCAAGGACAGGAGAATTCCTTAGCATGGACAGGAATAGCATGATGTAAAAAAAAGTATTTCCCCAAGAATAACTTTCCTTCCTGTGAAATTGCTGAAGTTGAGAAACAGTGCAGTACTGCATGCTTTCAAATAAATGATCATATCACAGTGGTGAGTAGATTCATTTGTAGGAGTACCTGAAATGACCAGATATGAAAGAATTCTATGAACGTGCAAAATATATAACTTGGAATTATTTTTCCTATCACACTGTGTTTGCCCATTTCAAATGAATGCTCTTAATGTAGGTCAAAAATGTCAGAGGTGTCACTGTTAAGAGCAGTCTAAAGCGACATAACAAATCTCTCCACTTCAATTATTGTTGCGAAAAATTAGCACATAAACATTTATTTCTGGGGCGGCAGGGAAGAGCAGAACAATAATGTAAATAATAATTGGTTGATATTAGCCCATGGAAAATGTGATTTTAGAATGAACAGACTAAATAATGAAAAAGAAAATAGAACAAATTGAATTAAATAATGGAAAGACTCCAAAAAATTCATCCAAGAATTTAAAGTCATTGATATTGTTAACCCATAGAAAGCTCTGTCTTCATTTCAGTTCTGTAAATTAGTCTTTCCATTTATTACTAATGATCTAACAGTCTCAGGAGATGAGTGATATGAACAGATGAGAAAATGAAATAATTGGAATAATATGCTCTGGTCATACAGTATGCTAAAGCTGGGTTACTTTTAATCTTGTTTAGTTAATTTACATCTTAAAATGTAATACAACTTCAGCTCACCTGGTCAGTTTACCATCTATTACAGGGTACAAACAAAAATAGTAAAATCTAGGAACCTTCTTAAACCATTAGAAATTCTGTGCACACCTTGTTATTTTAATTCCCATTGTAAGAACAAAACTCACAACTGAACCACCTGTTCAAGGTAGATCACCTTTGTTATGGAAGTGTCTGTAGTTTTAGGGTTCACATTAAAATTCTTATTCCTTCTTAATTTAAAATATGAATCATTGTTCTTTGAGTAAGTTTTATCCCCCAGAAATCCTTAGATAGCATTATGGTTTATGAAAGGGAAGTTCTTATAAGTGTATGCAGAACTCTGTAAATGTGAGAAAAGCAGCCACGTCCCAACTCTCTTTACATATTTTATTTATTTATTTAAATTTGTCAAAAGCTTACAATACAACAGGAACAAGAATAAACATAAGTTTAAATACAAGAAATGGGAACTAATAATTGGGGACAATAGGATAGGGACGGTAGGCGCTTATGCATACCTATGCACATACATGCGTACAATATGTACAATAGAGATGGTATAATTCTGTTGCTTTCCTCATTTGCTGTCTTGACCTTATTACTATCACCAGTCCAAAGTCTTAATCTTTATATCATATTTCTAGATACTGTAGACCCATTTCTAGGACACTTTCTTTTGTTTAAAAACATGGTGTTTTGAAACAAACACCATGCTCTTTTTCCCCTTCTTAGACAGTATTAGGAAAGGAAAGACTACAAATAGTGAATTTTGCTTACATATCTGATCAAATTGAAGGAGGAAATTTTATTTGCAATATGGGCACCTTATGGAATGTTGTCAAAAAGGCCATAGGATTGAAGCTCTAAAGAACTGTATTGTGTAACTCTACAAGCTATTTTCTTTATTAGCTAACATCAACAAAATACAAAGTTTTGACCGTTGAAAGTTACAACAGCACTGAAAAAAAGTGAGTTATGACCATTTTTCATGCTTATGACCAAGGCTGTCTTAATGCATGGGCCTGATGGGCATTTTCCCGTGGATCTCACAAGCATAGGGACCCCATATTAATCTCTCTGTGTTAACCCTTCAATCTTGTATCATATAAATACAGCAATATATTTATTACATTTTACTGCTTTTTTTAAATTAATACTAACATGCAAATATATGTTTATTTTATCGACCATTTATATTTTTATTCCTGTGAATAATTGTCACTGCTTTGCTCAGGGCCCATAATGCTGTTAAGACAGTCCTGCTGATGCAACATCCCTGTTGCAACATCCCCACGATCACGTGATTTATATTTGGATGCTTGACAACTGATTCACATTTATGAAGTTGGAGTGTTGCAATATCATTTGATCCCCTTTTGTGACTTTCTGGCAAGCAAAGTCTATAGGGAAACCAGATTCACTTAACAACCTCATTACTAATTTAACAACTGCAGTGATTCATTTAACAACTGTGGCAAGAAAAGTCAAAACTCACTTAACAAATTTCTCACTTAAGTTAAATTTTGGGCTTAATTGTGGTCATAAGTAGAGGACTCTCTGTATTGCATTCTTGCAAAGCAAAAGTATTTCAGTAGCATCCATTATATGTTTGGAGCTTTCTTTCTAACCAAGGGTCCCTGACTCCCAGGTCGCAGCCCACTGGCCTGTTTGCAGCTGGCCAGCACACATGAGCCCTTCTCCATATTTCACTTCCTTCACAAACTGCCTATTTGGTAGCTCTTAAGAAAACACCTAGCTGACAACTTAGAAACTTCAGAATCTGTTGTGTAGTTTTAAAGATGTAATTCTCTCCATTTTTTTGAGGCCGACTTCTGGCTTTTGTTTGCTTTGATCAGTCACACAGCTTTAAAAAGTTTAGTCTGAAGGGTAATAAGAATGGATAGATAAATCTTTACAGCATGCTATGACAAACACTGTGGAATATAAAAAAATAAAATAAGGAATAAAATACAAGAAGCAGTAAAGAATAAAACAAAATAAAAGTGTCAGATCTTTGTCAGACAGTTTAGACTTTCAGTTTGAATTAAATTTTCAGTTGCTAACTTTCCAAGACATTTGCAACAAAGGACTCTCAAATATTTCCAGAAGTTACTTAATAATCAGAGGTTAATACATCATATTGTGCATGAGGTGAATGGATTTAGAACCATTGTTACCAATTAGGCTGAATCAAAGGAACTAAAATAATTCATCTGAGTCAATATTCAGTGTACACCCAGGGAATCTAAATCAGATTTTATCATTTGGAAAATGTTTACTGGAAGATCAGAGTTACTCCCTATTTTGCTGTGACAGGAGCTTGTGCCATTAATAATAAATTAACCCACAAGGATAACAATAACTTTAACCTTTGAAACATGGCATCTGCCACATAATTGTATCAGTCCCATAACCTCTAAACCTCATTTTCAAAGTTTGTGGCTGCTGGGTTATATTGAAAGTAGTTGCTCTGTCTTATCAAAGTATCTTCTTTCAGAACATACATTCAGGAGCATTCAATTTCTTCAATGTTTTCAAAAAGAAAGCCATCTTCCAGATTCATTTCTAATGATATTTTAGCCTTTACTGTAAACTTAGGAGGTAAGATTGCCTAGCTTAAAATATGCCAAGAAACACTGTTTAAAGATTAATAATCAACCATTTGTTTAAATAAACTCTGCTAGAAACTGTTGGGTTAAAATAGATGTTACGAACTAAGCAAACTGATCAGATTGGCTGATAGCGGGTCACTGCTGATTGGACGCTCTTAGCACGGCAAACTCAAATCATTGGGTGTTGTGACAGCAGCCAGCTCTATAAAAGGAGCTGCTGCTGCCCTAGTATTTCGCTCTGTTCTGAAGTCACTAATAAAGAGTTGGAGTCACTATTCGATGCCTCGTCTCCGTTCCTTGCGCCTACTCTCCCAGATCTAACAATAGAGGTGTCAAACTCATTGTCATTGAGGGCCACATCAGAGTTGTATTTGACCTTGGGGAGATGGGGGAGGCATGGCCGGGATGGGCATTGCCAAATTTGACATCACTCATGTCATCTGTGGTGGCATGAGCACTCTGCCAGAGAAAACAGACTCCCAAGCTCTGTTTTCGGCTTCAATGGCCTCCTACAGCCCACTGCCAGAGAAAACAGAGCTTGGGAGGGCCACGAGTAGCCCTTGCAAGCTTCGTTTTTGGCTGTGATGGCCTCCTGCAATCCCGAGCTCCGTTTTCATTGACAGAGGCACTGTGGGCCAGTCCTTCACTGTTTCCAGGGCAGCCCTGCAGGCCAGATCTAAGCACTCTGTGGGCTGGTTCCGGCTCCCATGCCTTGAGTTTGACACCCCTGGGTTAAAAGAACATGTATACATCCATGGGTAAGATGAGAGCAGGATTTTCATAATCAAAGATTTGAGTCATTGAGACTCTGATAAAAGCATGGTAGAAAATAATGTTTTTTAAAATCATACTGCTTAAGCACATGCCCATCTTTATGACATCTTTTTAGCCAATTTTTTTTTAAATTGAGCAGTGCAAATCTTCCTGAATTCAATAGTAGTGATTAAAAATATATGAAATTTGGTAAAATCAAGAGAAAACAAAACGAGGAAAACCTACATAAGAAATGAAGAGCAACTGTTTGTGACCAACCAAATTTCTCATGGTGGAACTCTTTGGACTGAGGTGACGTATCAAGTTAGTGATTATAATTTATCAAAATATCCTTTGGGTTACTGTCATTTTGGCAAGTGAACTATTATCCTCTAATGCCCTAAAAATACTTTCTGAAAAGCCAAGTGATATTTTAAAAGATCCAGATATTAAAGCTTGGGGTGGGGTTCTGAGTCTGTTTTAAGATCAGTTTAAAAATTAAGACAAATGTACCCAAATTTAAATCCGACTTTTTGGAAATGTAAGCAAATGAGGGGTACCTTCTTTCACACTTGGTGGCTTTGCCCAAAAAGTAAAAAGTACTGGGAAAAAAATTAGAATTTGGATGAAAGAAATTACAAATATATGACTAGAATTTAAGGCCAAAATATTTTTTGTTGGGAAAGTTAAAAGAGGACTATGCAAAATAAATGAAATACTTAATTTTCTATATAATCACAGCAGCAAGGATTGCATTGGCACAATGCTGGAAGAGTGACCAAATGCCAACAAATAATTTGATAATTCAGAAAGTTCTTTTTTTTTTTTTCCAGATCTACCAAATTCAATTCATTAAGTTTCAGAACTGTTTGAAATTCATTCCAAAATTTGTATCTCTTCTTAATTCATACTTCTTGAAACATTCATTTTTATTTACAGTTCTGTTGTTTTTTTTTTAAACAAATTTTATTAATTTTACAAACACAATACACAAGATATAAACTAAAACATCTTTTCTGAAGGCTGCCTGATCCTGGGTAAAAACTCTTCACACAGACACAAATTCAAACATCATATTCATTTTATATATCCTTCCATATCTTGTTATCATTTTCTTTTCTTTTTTTTTATAAACCAATTTTATTAATTTTACAAAAACAGTGCACAAACAATCAAAGCATAACAGCTTATAACCATTTTCAGTAACATTCTTTGTCTGTTCTATTTCCAACTATCCAATCATCTTTTTTCTTTTACTATACTTCTCCTATACACTATTTGGAGTGACGCCTTTACCCTAACTTAAAAGTACTTCATATAACACTTAATTTATCTTGGGATTCTGTTTAATAAATTCTAAATTTACACAATAAATTTTATACTCTAAGTACACATATAAAAACACAATCTTATATACCTTCCAGAATCCCCCTTTTATCCTTAATTAGATTCACCCATTGTCTCTAAATAAGCTTTTTTTCTTTAGATCTTGCTTCCCACCATTGAGGCTTCTCCTCCCCCCCCTTTCTCTCTTGCTTATTCTTCTCCTTGCCCTTTGTTAAGCCTGGTTTCCCCAACCAGGGTTAGGGAGACAAGCTAAACAGAATGTGCAGCTTAGTCAGATAGGCACACAGATAAATGAGTGAGCTAAGCTTGTATGTTTATTAACATACAGTAAAAATGACAGATACGCTTGTGCTATCAAATATATAGTTTATTCCATTATGAGTTCATAGCATAGTCAAAATAACAGTCCAATAGTCATGTATCATTTAGTCAGTCCATTCAGGGATATTCAGTTAGCAAAGTCCGTGTTGAATACCCTATGTCAATACACTTACAAGCCAGTCCTTTGTTTTCTCTCCCGTTCGAGCAATGCAGACTTGTTTTCCTTGCAGTAATCAGGGATCATCAAAGCCAGAGAGATAGCAAGCTGTCGTCTTGCTTCTTTTAAAGTGCTTTCACAACCACTCCCTTAATTACTGTCCCACAGTTAAAGTTGCAGACACTTTAACTTACAAACTATGATTACATATTATTATTTACCTAAACCAGTTAGGGTAAAACAATGTTATCCCTAACATTCTCCCCTTTTAGGAAATAATAATATAACTATTTACATCTTTAAATCATATTTGTTACAACTTTCTTTAAACTTAGTTACTCCTTGAGCTTTTGTAAATTGGTCTGCAATGTTTTCTTCCGTCATGCAGTATTCCAATTTAATTAGCCCATTCTTTACAGATTCTCTAACATTTAAGTATCTTAAATCAGTATGTTTTGATCTAGTTTTTACAGCAATACTAGTAGCTAACTTTATAGCTGCTTCGTTGTCCTCGTACACAATAATGGAATCTTTAACAGTTATACCTATGTCTAATAATAACTGTTTGTACAAAATCAAATCAGTGCATAATAATGACAGACATGAAAATTCCGCTTCCATCGTGGACAAGCTGATATGCTGTTGTCTGATTGACCTCCACCCTATTATTGTCTTACCAAATAATATAACCATCCCAGATGTTGATTTTCTTGTGTTTATATCAGTTGCAAAACTTGCATCTGCATAGGCACTAAGACTCAAATCACCCTTTGGTTCTATATACAATGCATGGTTCATTGTTCCTTTAAGATATCTTAAAATTCTCTTTAATGATTGCCAATGACATTGATGTGGATCTGAATTAAAACGTGCCAGCTGATTTATACTATAAGCTATATCTGGCCTAGACCAATTGCTTATATATGATAAGCTACCAATCAAAGATTGATATATGGACTTATCAAATTTGGGACTTTGATCATCAGTTTGGCAAACTTCCTGACTCATTGGAGTCTTTGCCGGTTTACAAAGTTCCATTTTAAACGTTTTAATTAATTGGCAAATTTTATCTTCTTGAGATATCTTAAAACCATTTTTTGTTTTGTTAATTGTCAATCCTAAATAATTTTTAATTTCACCTAAATGCTTTAATTTTATCTTTTTGGCTAATAATGATATAATCTCATTAACTTCATTATTAGTCTTAGTTATCAAAGCAATATCATCTGTAAATAATAACAATAATGACACCGTTCCATTATTTTCTCTTTTAAACACACATGGATCTGCTAAACCAGATTTAAAACCTATATTGTTTAACTCTTTCACAATATATTGGTTCCACTCAAACCCAGATTGTTTCAACCCGTAAAGACTCTTTTTGAGTTTCCAACAATCATTACTATTTACTTTATTGTCTTTTATACCTACTGGTTTTCTTAAATATATAGTGTGCTGCAATGGTGCATGTAGATAAGCAGTTTCTACATCTAAATGGTTAATGACATAGTTTTTCTTAGCTGCCCACACTAATGCTGCTCTTAAAGATGTTGCTTTAAGACTTGGTGCAAAAACTTCATCATAATCAGATGCAGTTTGATTAAATCCTTGAGCTACTAACCTAGCTTTATGGGTAACAGTCCCATCATTTCCAGTTTTTACTTTAAATATCCATTTGCACCCTATGGATTTTTCTCCTGGAGGTAATTTAGCATCTTCATAAACTTTCATTACCTTTAATGAATTTAGTTCCTTTTCCATTGCCTTTTGCCAATTCTCCTGATCCTTAGCAGGATACATCCTAAGTTCATCTATACTAGTTGGAACTTTAGTTACTTGGCAAACTATACTTGCTTGATACCTATCAGGTGGTCTAGTTACACGTGTAGTACGCCTAGGTATTACAGGACTTACAGGTGGACTTTCATTTATTAACTCTTCTTGATTATCTAACTCTTCCTGATCAACTGTTTCCTCTTGTTCTGGTCCTATTTGCTCTTCATGGACTTCTTCTTTAATTGGACTCTTCTTATAACTAGTCTGATCTTTCTGCCTTTTGTAGGGTTCAATAATTACTTCATTATTTAAATCTTGCTCTAATCTATTCCATCCTACATGTTCTAGGAATTTAGCACTAGCACTGGTGTAAACTCTAGATGTACCTGATTCCCAGAATCTATAAGATCTATGATTAGATGTATATCCTACAAAATATAATCTTTTAGCTCTATGTTGTCCTTTTTGTCTAAGTTGTGAAGGGATATGCACCCATGCTGGTGCTCCAAATGTGTGCATGTAACTTAAATCAGGTTTTGTACCATGCCACAGTGTGAATGGTAATTCACCTGTTGTTGAATTAACAACATTATTTAATATATGATTACCACACATTATTGCTTCTCCCCATAAATTGTCAGGTAATCCTGAATCAGACATCATAGTTTGTGCCATTGATTGTAATGTTTGGCTTCTTCTCTCTATAAAGGCATTATGTTGTGGCCTATATGGTGCAGACATTTTATGTTGAATTCCTAACATTCTTAGTCTGTTCTGGAATTTATTATTTGTAAATTCTGTACCATTATCTGTTATAAGAGTTACTAATTTCTTTTTAGTTTTCCTTTCAGCAAATTTAATCCAATTAAATAGATTTTGATACGTTTCAGTTTTGCTCTTCATTAAATAGCAAAACCCATATCTAGAATAGTGGTCCATTATACTTAGTATGTAACGAGCTCCTCCTACACTTGGTTTTTTAGGACCTATTAAATCTGCAAATACTACCTCTAAAGGCTCTTTGGTAGTAAATCCATCAACTCTATCAGCAGGTGTGACCCTGGCCTTACTTTGATTACAAATAGAACATTGCAAATACTTATTACAAGGTTTCAAACTTATTCCCTTAGATAATTCAACAGTTTTCTTAAGCATTTTAAAATTTAAATGCCCTAGCCTTCGATGTAACAAGTGAATACATTCATCATGAGGTTTCTTATTTTCATAAACTGTGTTAGCCACCTTTAAACCATCATCATTTAACACATATAATTCACCTCTTAAAGATGCAGTAATTCTCTTATCTTCTTTCTCAATTATGCAGTTATCTCCTTTAAATGTAACTACATATCCTAGTTTAACCAAAATTCTAACTGAAATTAAATTAAACTTAAGTTGTGGTACATATAACATTTTTACATTCTCTTTTATAAAAGAACAATATGCTATACCTTGACCTTTAGCTTTCAGTTTCCAGCCATTGGCTAACGATATCTGCTGTGTACTCTTGGACATTTTAATAAAATTTTTCTTATCATTTGTTATACAATATGATGCTCCACTATCAACCACCCATAAATTATTTTTTACAGCTCCGTTAGTATACATGGCTAACTCTAAATTTTTATTTATCTTTTGATGACTTTTTGTATTCTGGCCAGCGTTCTGGTGCTTTGCCTTTTTACAAAATCTTGCCAAATGTCCTCTTCCTCCACAATTAAAACACTTTTTAATTGCGTATGCAGTAGGAGTTTCATTATCTTCTTTTTGAGGTTGCTGCCTCCTTAACTCATCTCTTTCAAGCCTTCTTCTGGCTTCTTCAATCAATCTGCCAGTTATATCAGTTAAAGTTAGGCTTTCCTTTGGCAATATTTCAAGTGAAGTTACGTAGTTATCATAGGTTTCGTCAAGTGAAGATAGAATTATATAGACTTGGTGTAGTTCAGAGAAAATAAGCTCTTTCTCGTGCAGTTCTTGAAAAATGCTTTGCATAGTTTTCAAATGACTCAGCATATCACCATTCTTATGGAGAAGTGTACTGAAAAGTTTCCGTGTTAGATTTATGTGAGCACCAACATTATCTCGAACATAAATCCTTTTCAGCTTCTGCCAACACCCAATAGCTGTCTTCTCTCCATGGATATAAACAAGTTGCATATCAGTTAAGGTTAAAGCAATAATGCAAATAGCTTGCTGATTTTTATGCATAAATTCTTCTGTCTTTAATTTATCTTCCTCATCCTCTGGATCCCATTCTTCTACGTTTGGTGGATTTTCAATTATGTTCCACAAACCTTCTCTTCGTAGAAGCAGACTACATTTCATAGACCATGATACATAGTTTGTTCCATCCAACTTGGATATAAGGGACAAACTTTGTAGATTGACTTGTGCCATGTTTTTCTTATATGGATATAAAAATATAATTAATAAAACACAGTTGTCTGTTTACTGTAATGTATAACAACACAAACTCTCACTTTTACATAAATCTGTTTTATCCTAGTTAAACTGACTTTGCAGCCTCTGGGCCCATAACCAGTGTTAAGCCTGGTTTCCCCAACCAGGGTTAGGGAGACAAGCTAAACAGAATGTGCAGCTTAGTCAGATAGGCACACAGATAAATGAGTGAGCTAAGCTTGTATGTTTATTAACATACAGTAAAAATGACAGATACGCTTGTGCTATCAAATATATAGTTTATTCCATTATGAGTTCATAGCATAGTCAAAATAACAGTCCAATAGTCATGTATCATTTAGTCAGTCCATTCAGGGATATTCAGTTAGCAAAGTCCGTGTTGAATACCCTATGTCAATACACTTACAAGCCAGTCCTTTGTTTTCTCTCCCGTTCGAGCAATGCAGACTTGTTTTCCTTGCAGTAATCAGGGATCATCAAAGCCAGAGAGATAGCAAGCTGTCGTCTTGCTTCTTTTAAAGTGCTTTCACAACCACTCCCTTAATTACTGTCCCACAGTTAAAGTTGCAGACACTTTAACTTACAAACTATGATTACATATTATTATTTACCTAAACCAGTTAGGGTAAAACAATGTTATCTCTAACACCCTTTTTATCCCTTTGTCTCTCCTCCTCCCTTTTCTTACTCCCTTTCCTTTGCTTTCTAACCTTGCATCCACCTTTCCTGTCATTTTTCTTTTTTTGGGTTGTTTTTTCAAACCTTAAAATCCCCTTTTTCTTATCCTCTTTCTCCTCCTCCCCGGAAAAAACCCATTGTTCATCAAAGATGGCTTCTTGTTCCTCTTCTTTTTTGTCCCAGTCATTCTGCTGCGTAATCAACTTTTTATAAGTACATAACTCCATTTCTAAAAATTGAAATGAAGTGCCCAAAGTATCTTTTCCATCTTGTTCTTCCTTTTTATATTTTTGATATTCAATCTTTAGTTCATCCACAAGCGATGCCATCCTGAAAAGAAAAACTTTCCCCAAAACAAGCACCCAAGTATTTTTAGTCAAAAGTAATTCAAAAAGAAAGTTCCAAAAGTTAATACTTTTCTTCCTTCTTCTATTTCTCTTTCTGGAGTTACTGTTTAATCAAAGAGGTCCAATTACCATATTTCTTTTTTTAGTATTCTTGGCAATCTCCTCCTTTTTCCACTTCTGCTCCAATATTTTTCCGCTCCCTTCCCACTTGCAACATCAATTTTTAAATCATCAGAAATCCATACCTCTAATAAAGGTTTTCCAATTACTTAAATTTTTAAGTCCAATGTCCAAGCAACTTTCAGAATATTTCACCTTCAGTGCCCAAACAAATTTCAAATCTTCTTCTGCTTTTTTCATGGGGTGGGAGAGTGAAGAAAAAAAAAAGTTCCCTTTAACAGCTTCTCTGCCGCTTTCGATCTTCTTAGGGATACAATGTATCCTCCAGCAATTCAGACAGCTCAGTTCCAGCGAATTTAAAGGATGTTGATTGACCCGGCTCAGCCAGCACTTTCACTTTTCTTGCTTCCTCCAGCACGATCTTACCCAGTTGCAGACTTGTTCATGGTGGCCATTGCTGACCGCCGCTCCACCGCCTTGGGAAAAAGGGGTTTTTCAGGACGAGGAGTGGGTCTGCGACACCCCAACCCCCTGTCCAGCTCCCCTCTCTCTTTGGCTGTCCCTACAGGGCAGCCATATTCCCCTGATCCATTTGGATCGGGGGTACCTTGGTGGCTAGCACAGCAGGAATTGCGAGCGGTCGCGAATTCCTGCTGCCCCGAAGCCACGCAAAAACCGGAAACCTCGATAATTCAGAAAGTTCTTGACTGCACTGAAATGGACCTACTTATATAAAAACTTAGAGATAAGGTAGACTCAAAATATACCACAGCTTGGGGGAAATGGTACAATTGGATGAAGGAGAAAAACAAGGACATTAAAAGATAAGGATTTGAAAAATGAAGTGGTTAAACTAAGAGCATATACCAAAAATAGAAAATGAATATTAGTAAAATTGTATATATAATAAAGTTTATTTTAAAGTTTTTAAAAAATTAAGACAACTGTTGGTGGATTGAATGTCATGGGGGCTCTAAAGGATGAATTATTTAACCTATATAGAGTATTGAGAATATGATGAACATACCATTAAAAAGAATTGAAGGGTTAATGTAGTTGCTTGGATGTTGAATCTGGCCCTAGCTGTGAATGAATGCTAACAAATGTCAATTGTATTTGACCAAAAAAAAATCAGATTTCACAATATGTAATGTTTTCAAGATTGAAATTAGCCTTTTGAGGTAGACCAGAATAGGAAATAAAAGCTATGAAAGTTATGACTATTTTTGTTATAGATTACAGTAACAGAATCTTTCAGATCTCAATGTGCCTATTCTCTCCCTCTCTTTATGTTCAAAAGAACTAGGAAGATCAAGTCTGAGGTTGTTCCTCAAATTATATTTTTCCCAGACTTAAAATTCTTTTATCTAACTGTGGCCTTGATTGAAGCTCTTCTTTCCATTCCTCAAAGTTATTGATACTGTCCATTATAGAATACATAAGACAAAGAAAACTTCACTTCTATTTAAACTATATCAAGGAAAGCACCAGATAGACAGACAGACAGACAGATATAGTGCCCAATTGTTTTATTAAAACATAGAGACTTATTAAATTAACCCTCAGCCAGATAACAAAAACCCATACGGGATTAGAGTGTAAAAACCTTCACCTTATCTGTAGCATTTCTTTGTATATTAAAATGCTTGACAATTTAGCATTGTGGATGACAGATTGTTCTAAATGTTACTTCAAAGACTCTGAAAGGGCATTAAGCAATGCATATCCCAAAGATGATTTTTCAAGAGGCAACTGGACTCTTGTTGTTTTTTGGACTTTGGACTTTTTTCAAAAGGCACCTGGTCTTTGTCACTTCTCATCCTTCAAAGAAAAAACAACAACAAGAAAGTCAAGTTGCCTCATGAAAAAGTACCTTTGGAACAACCACAACCTGAATGACTGAGAATCTCCATAGACATTTAGCTATGCACTTTGGGATAAACACCTTTTGAATTGTGTGGGAGTATGAATCGATTTCCAGAAAAAAAAAAAATGCAGACTACAGGAACCATTTATGCTTCAGTTTGAGACCCCAGCAGCCTGCGCTTGTGTTCAATAGTAAAGGAACACAGGGCAAAGAATGCACAGCACAGTCCTTTCAGCAGTTCCAAGTAGGCTCCACACCCATTTACGCTATTTGAAGACACAAATAAACCTCCAAGTAGCCTCAGTGATTCTCTAAAAGAATGCAAATGACCAGCTGCCTGCAAGGAATATAAATCCTTCCATTTCCCAACATCAGTCAGAGCTGAAGAAGCTTCTTGGATGAGAAACGAAACGTCTTCAAAGAAAAATCAGAAAGTCCAGTTGCCTCTTGGAAAAAACATCTTTGGGACAAGTATGACCCGAATAACTGAGAATTTCCATAGATACTAAGCAATGCATAGACACAAAATACACAAGTGTAATATTTGTACAGACAATATTGTTTTATTGGGGGGTTTATTTTTACATTACTCAATATAAAACAAGTGATATTCTTCCATTCCCATTCTCATCTTCCCTCCCTTCTCCTCACGCTCCTTCCTAGTCTCTTCCTAGTTTTCTAATTGAAACAAAATAAGCAAAAAATGATAATCATGCCTTAAAAAGAAGAGAAGCAAATAAAATAAAAAGAGTGGGTATTATGGCTCTTCATTTACATGCTTCTGTTGCTTTCCACAATGAATTATATTACTCAGTATGTCATCTTTAGCTCTTTTGTCCTTTCTCTCTTTTTTGGAATTTTTAAGGAACTACTGACACCATTTCTCTTTAGTTAAATTAAAGTTGTTGTATGAGGATGGTGGCTTTAAACTGCCAGATTTTCAACATTATATATAATGTGACAAATTCTTAGCTTAATTCAGAGAAAACAAAGACTGACTTTCCCGGTTTTGAATGCTGTCAAACCCATGTAGAGAAAATAGTTGCATTTGATCCAGATTCACATAAGAAATTGATGCTGAGAACAACAGAACAATGGAAGAGATCTTGGAGGTCTTCTAGCCCTGATCAAGTAGGAAACTCCATATCATTTCAGATAAATGGTTATCCAATCTCTTCTTAAAAACTTCCAGTGTTGCAGTATTCACGACTTCTGGAGGCAAGTTGTTCCACTGATTAATTGTTTTCTGCCAGACAATTTCTTCTTAGTTCTAGATTGCTTCTTTCCTTGATTAGTTTCCATCCATTACTTCTTGTTCTGCCCTCAGGTGCTTTGGAGAATAGATCAACCCATTCTTCTTTGTGAAAGTCCCTTAGATATTGGAACACTGCTATCCTATCACCCCTAGTCCTTCTCACTAAACTAGACATTCCCAATTCCAGCAACTGTTCTTTATATGTTTTAGTCTCTAGCCTCCTAATAATCTTTGTTGTTCTTCTCTGTACTCTTTCTAGAGCCTCTAGAAAGAAAACATTCCATTTGGAGATGGAATGATGGGGTGAATGAAGGGATGAGGAGGAGGAGGAGGATAGTTTTTTGGAACTAGACATTACATTATAATTGTATGGATTCTAGAACCAAAGAAGTGCTGGGCCGGAAGCAAAGTTGAAATCCTTCAAATTGGCATATACAACCAGCTCTTTCATTTATCCATTTGGTCTGACTAATTATTAAAAAATAAGACAGTGTCAAGTATCTACAGCCACATTTAATGTAATCCTGTTGAACAATGTTGTTAGCATGTGGTAAAATACAATGCTAGGTGCAGCATAATCATGGATTCATAGTTCAGTATTCTTTTTTTTTTTTTTTTGAAAAAGATTTTATTAATTTTTCACAAACAAAACATAAAAACATCAACTCTCATATGTACATCCAGTGTGTCAGTTGGTTCATCATTTTTGTGCATTCATTCTGTAGTCTCAATTACAATTATGTTACATAACAACTCATATTGTCAATCCAAACTTATATATCCTAATATCACTAAAAAAAGAAGTTTTTGACTATATTTTTAATCATTCATGCTTTATGAGCTAACAATACTTTAAACAAGTTTACTCTATAACAAATCATATAATCATATCAAATCAATCCTAAAAAACCCTTTATAAATATAATGTCAAATAACAAAATAATAGCAAAATAGCAAAATAAAGATATTCCTTACTGTCTAGCATTCTAAATATTCTATTATCGTATTTTATCATCTAGCCATTGATAAAAAAGATCCCAAATCATAACATTGTTTATCCTCTTGCTTTCTAATTTCAAATGTCAATCTACTCATCTCAGCACATTCCAATATTTTCTTAATAATTTCTTCCTGTAATGGTATTTTCTCATTCTTCCAATTTTTAGCAAATACAATCCTAGCCGCTGTTAATACATTTACAATCAGGTACTTCAAATCTTTACTATATATATCAGGTAAAATTCCCAATAAGAAGATTATTAAGAAATAAGACAATGTCAAGTATCTACAGCCACATTTAATGTAATCCTGTTGAACAATGTTGTTAGCATGTGGTAAAATACAATGCTAGGTGCAGCATAATCATGGATTCATAGTTCAGTATTCTTCATAACCCTTTGGCTATTAAAAGCAGTGGCAGATATTGGAAAAATTTAAATATTTTCATTTGCCACATTTCATTTCAGGCTGCAAATTATCTTGAATTAGGATTAGATTTATAGCCGAGTATTGCAATGGAGTTTTGAGGAGTTGGTTACAATGCTAATTTGTCACTGTATTACTTGATGGCCTTGGACGTTTTCCACCTTGTTTTCCTCTCCCCAAACGAAGCCCAATCACATAGTTTTGTAGCGAAGCATGGATATAGAGCTAGTTATTCATAATTTAACTGCATAACATTATGAATGTAGCACAACCTTATGCTTAATATATAAAATATAATGTTTGAGTGCTTCATTCTCCTTTTCCCTTTTTTGAACGTATATATATATATATATATATATTAAAAATTAATATGATGGGAATAGAGGTATGAAAATGTTTAGGGTCAAAATAGTTGGTGATTAGTTGAATCTTGCATTAAGGTTTGCTTAGAAAATGTAGTCAACAGTTATTGTTACAAGAGACTAAACCTCAACCAAATTCAAACACTGGCACTTTTGTAACAAACTTTAGGAAGGGTGAGGAGTATGGGTACTCTGGTGTATGAAAAGACCATAAATATGAATTTACAAAGTGAAAAAGAAAAGAGGGGAAGGGGAATTGAGGTGATTCTTAGATTAGACAAAGTATGGATTTTTACTACCAAGAACAGGTTTGCAATATGAACTGGAAATCTAATTTTATTTTTTGTAGCACATAAAAGGCTGTTTTAGAAGTTAGCAATTTCCAAGTGTTAAGTGTTTTTATAGAGCTCTTATCTAGTTACATAAGGCCCAGTTGTGCTAATGTAATCTCTGTGGTGGTACAACAGCTTGCCAATTGAGACCTGTCCCTACACAGTTGGAACATACTACAAATGTAAAAAGTCTCAAATTTTTTTGCGTTACATTATTCATTCCTTACCACCAACCTAGAATTTATCTCCTATAGATAAAAGTTAGGGAGCTAGGCACTAGTCAAGTACCGTCCATTTCTAAAACAGCCCCAACGTCTTTTTGTTTATCTATTTCTTTTTAATTCTCTCTTGAGACTTGCCAATAGAAAATGGACTGATTTCAGGAATTATTCTGCAAAATTGGTTGTCATGTTCTTCATTACCCAAGCAATAAAAAGCAAAAAATAATGTCACAATTGACCCCCCACACACACAAAAAAAAAACTCCCCAAGCACAACTATCAGCTTTATTTTAGGGAACAACTGTTTTGTTTTGTTTTGTTTTTTAGTTAAAAAGCTGGTTTTCTCTCAACTCATTGAAATGGGTTCAATTTGTATGTTTTTAAAGTGATACGACAGAGAAAACAGCAATGAACTGAGCCCAGATGGAGAGACTCATCTGTTAACATCAACACATTAACATATGAATATGAATTTAAAATTTCTAATTGTTTGATTATGTACCATAAAGTCGTTTTCAACTCCAAATGACCCCTAGACAGATTTTCTCCATTGTCATGTATCCCAAGCCAGATTTTTTTTTTAAAGTTCCTAGTGGGTACCCTTTCCCAATGTAACGGTGCATCCTTGAAAATTTAATCAAAAGTGCCCAAACATCATTACTTTAGGACTTACTAATACCATAATTGCTCATCTCATATGGATACAACAATTATGTCTTGATTTTGGAAAAAAAAATACCGAGAAAATAAGAAATGAATAGAGGATAGAGTAATATCCTTTAGCTTTTATATGTTTCATATTCTTCCTTTTCTCACTAGCCAATTTATATTTACACAGAGACTGGTGCTATGGGATTATTCAATCAATACTTCACAAATGTATTAATGCTTATCTCAATTTAAATGTTTATCTCAATTTAAACTGTGCGGTATCTGCCATCCCACATCTGATGGGCGGCTCATGATAGGGAGCGAAGGGAAGAGAAACGACAGGAAGCGAGGTTTCCTCTTGATGAGCGCGCTCCAAATGTCTTGGCACACGCTCTTTTATTGTGCTTTTTTACAAGAAAATGATTTAATCAAAGCTCAAGTCAAACATGATAATCTCATCAGGATGTGCATGTTTACAAAGCTGCATACTGGACAGATTATTTACAATGTGGATAAGCTTATTAACAACCGTCTAGCTCCTTGTCCCTTGTACGTGCCTTGCAAAGGTCACTGAAGAGACAGAAGTTAATGGTTAGACGTGAATTATACAATGTTGCAAACACATGAATGATACATAGTTGCAATGATACATAGTTGCAATGATACATAGTTACAACATCTCCTCTGTTTTTATTATTTATGACGAGTCTTCTTCCTCGTCCGAGAAGACAGGAACCATTTTTCTGAAATGTTCGCCGTTCCCGTCATCTAGGCAAGAGTGCGACCCATCAGCATCAGGGTTGTCCAAGAAGCGGTAACTCAGCAATGACATTTTTTCGTCCAGTGTTGAGGATATAACATGAGCTTGCAATAGCACATTAACATCAGCAAAGGATAATTGATTTTTAAAAAATTGCAATATTCTATTAAAACAACAAGGTCCTATAATACATATCAATATAATGATTATTAATGATCCTGCCAATGCAGTTAAAAAGGTTGTAAACCATGGCGAAATAGAAAACAAGCCCCCCTGCTATCGGCATAAAAACATTCTTCTTTAAGCGTAGCACACAATCCCCCTTGTTTTTTTTAAAAAATAACAGATCTAAATCTTTACGATTTTGCAAAAGAGGGGTATTCCATGGGTACCTGTAGGGATATAAAATCATCAGAGTTATACACACAAGCCATACTTGAATGCAAAATGATTTGGATTTAACAATTTCATCCCTGTGGATACATGCCATGAAACCGGTGTAACAAGTCCAAACAAAATTATTGCCAGGGATAAAATACATTCCTTTCAGGCGTGATGTTAAAGTTCCTCCTGAAGTGGTGTAGATTTCAGAATATCCCCTGGTTGTGTGGGTGCGTCTGCCAAATCGAATTGAAGTGGTGGATAGAAGTCTTCTATGCGAGAAAAATTGGTTGTAGAACTTAAACGAACTCCTTGAAAGTCAGTTATAGTCCAAGCAATATTATATCTTCTATGAGGCTTCTGCAGATCGTCATGGACAGTTCTTTTGAAGCGTCGTTTGTTGACAGGATCAAAGTTCGGGTATATAAAAACATCACAAGCAGGAGAGAGGGCTATGGACAAGTTAGTTGTAGAACATTTACGAGATGAGGAGGGAATGCAATTAGTAGAAAAAGGATAATAATTACAATAATGACAATAAAGATTAATTTGGTAATTCATCAAGGATGTTAGTTGGGGTGGGGAAACCCATAATACAATAGAAGGACATCTAGGTCCCCTATGTTTAAATTGGATAGAGGAAAAGATTTTAAGGTTCCTTTCCATAGGAAGAGTAAAGAAGGAACAAAAGAGTGAATGGTAGAGTGTTCTGTAAGTAGGATACGAATAAGGTAGAAATTGCAAAAAGGATATAGGCAAGAATATCAGGAAGAGTTTTAAGATACAGATGTAGCGGAGGAATTCCCATGATAGGGTCTAACCGCCCTACCAGGGATCCAGCAAGTGGTTTTGTCTGGCAGTAAGATCGCAGCGTAGCCTCGTCCCCAAGTGAGAAGCTCAGCGGGACCCTGCCAGGCAGGATCTGGCAATCTGCAATAATATACCAGAGGTCTGTTAGGCAGGGATGAGGGGGAGGAAAAATGATGCGAAGCAGCAGAAGTGGGAGGAATGCCAGTCAGATTGAGAAAGTTTAAAGTGTAAAGACAAATGTTAAAAGAATTTTGCAATGCTGGGAGGTTCTGGGGTTTTTCCCGCAACGAATATCGATCAAGAGCACGTTTCAGAGACAAGTTCGCTCGTTCCACAATAGCCTGCCCCTGGCTGTTGTAGGGAATCCCAAACTTGTGGGTTACATCCCATCTGTTACAGAAATCCTGGAAAGGAGAACTTGTATAGGCAGGTCCATTGTCAGTTTTGATTTCTTTTGGACGTCCCAGCGAGGCAAAGGTACGAATTGAATGATTGATGACATGTTTTACAGTTTCTCCCCTTTGAGGAGTAGCTAGAATAAACCCTGAATATGTATCTATGGAAACGTGCAAATATTTCCAAGGGGCAAAAGGTGGATACTGAGTTACATCCATTTGCCAAATTTCACAAGCTTTTAATCCTCTAGGATTTACTCCTATGGGAATGGAATGTCCTTGCTTACTACATGTAGGGCATTGTTGAATAATGGCAGCAGCTTCTGCCTGAGTTAGAGAAAATTGTTTTTGTAATGCTTTTTTATTTTGGTGAAAATAATCATGGCTTTCGGCTGCTGTCAGATTACAAATTGATTTACCGGATGCAGCTGCTGCAGCTGCGTCTGCCACCTTGTTTCCCTCCTGTAATATACCAGGAAGAGGTTGATGGCTCCTGATATGTGCTACAAAGAATGGATGCGTGCGGCTGTTGATACATTGCTGTAGAGGAAGCAACAACTTTAACAAAGAAACAGATATGCTAGGAGATAAATAGGCTTGATATATATTTTTCAAAATCTGAGAAACGTATAAGGAATCTACTATTAAATTAAAAGGAGCTTTTTGAAACTGTCGAAACGCAGTAAGAGATGCAGCAAGTTCTGCCTGTTGAGCAGAAGATTGCGGAGGGGTAATTTTAGTTTTCCACTCTCCCTCCTGGTACCATGCACAAGCACCATACATTTTCCCCCCATCTGCATAAAGCGTAGGTGCATCTACTAATGGAGATATTGAGAGGGGGGAATGCCATTCAAAAGGGAGAGTTTTAAGAAAAGTGAACCGTGGGTCAGCTGGTAAATGGCAAGAAATTTGCCCTGGCCACTCTACTAAAGTGTATTGTAGTTCTTCTGAATTACACCATAGCATTTCCCACGTAGTCAATGAACAAGGAGTGAATATTAAAACAGGCTCACATCCCATGAGTTGTTTACATCTTTGTCGACCTTTAAAGATCAACTGGGAATATGCAGAGGCTTTACTAGTGATTGTGGTCCGTGGGGTGAGAGACAAATGCAGCCATTCTAAAATCAAAACCTGTGTCTGATGAAATTGCACAATGACAGCTGTGGGTCTCTGAACAGTATTTAATAAAGCAATTGATAAAGGACAATTTTCTATAGCTCGATCCACCCATCTAGTAGCCAGTAAATGGGAAATGTCTTTTAATGCCTGCAACTGCTCTTTATTTAGAATGATAACATCGGACGGGGCTTTACCTTGCGTGAGAGCATTAAAGAGAGGAGCTAATGTAGCTGTAGTCAAACCCAAATAAAGACGTGCCCAATTTAAGGTTCCCAGGAACTGTTGTAAAATCACAAGTGTTGGTTTTGGGGGAAATGTTGGGAGGGGAAGGGAAGGAACAGCAGCTGAAGCAAGCAACTTGTGTCCTAAATAGGAAAAGGGAGGTTTGGATTGTATTTTTTCTGGGGCTATAATGAGCCCTGCTTTACCTAAAATGGAGGTCAGGCACGGCAGAGTTTTTAATACCGTGCCCTTTGGGCCAGGTGCAGATACCAATATATCATCCATGTAATGATAGATTAAAAAATGAGGATATTTGTCCCTGTATGGTTGCAAGGCTAAATCCACAAAAAATTGACACATAGTTGGACTGTTTAACATGCCTTGCGGTAAGACTTTCCATTGATATCGTTTGGTAGGTCTTTGATTATTTAAAGTTGGTACTGTAAAAGCAAATAATTTTCTATCTGACTTGTGTAATGGAATGGGGAAAAAGCAGTCTTTTAAATCGATAATGACAAGATCATACTCTTGAGGAATTATGTTAGGATTTGGAAGACCACATTGCAGGGGTCCCATTGGAAGGAGGACCGAATTCACAGCCCTTAAATCCTGAAGGAGACGCCAAGCGCCGTTTTTCTTTTTGATAACAAAAACTGGGGTATTATATGGACTCAATGAGGGTTCTAGATGACCTCTAACTAATTGTTCTTGAACAAGAGAATGTAAGGCTTCAAGCTTTATAGAAGGGAGAGACCACTGATCAATCCACACAGGGTTGTTGTTAGTCAAATATAAGCGAAGCATGGTTAATGGAGGGTAAGTTGCGCATTAAACTGTGACATAAGGTCTCTTCCCCACAAATTAGTATACAGAGGAATTACAGCTGGTTTAATATAAGCAACACATTGAGACTCAGGGGAATGGGCTTTTACCCAGTTTCTGCTAATGCGAGTCTCCTGGAGTCCCCCCACTCCTCTCACCGCTGGTGCCACATCTGCAGGCCAGGTGTCCGGCCACTCAGCGGTTCGGATGACGGAAATATCCGCTCCAATATCTAAAAGACCAAGAAAGGATCGACCATTCAATAAGAATGTTACCGTAGGTTTTGGTTGACTAATTGGTCTTTCAATTGCATAGAGTTGCTCTTGTTGTTGGTCTAAGAGCACAATCATTTTTGCCACAACATCCCCCTCATTTATAGTAACTTCTGTATTAGCTAGTACAGACAGACAGACATCAGACAATACAGAGGGGTCATGCAGAAAAGGAGAGGCAAGAATACCTTGTTCAGCTAAATCCCTTACAGAAAAGACTAGCACTGGAATATTGGGGGGCATATGAAAAGGCTGAACAGGGTGCACAAAGAGAAAGTCAGCGATACCAGGGAGATAAGTAACAGTTTCATTAGCAACAAGATCATAAGCGAAAGAAGAAAAATTGCAAGTTTCAGCAGCCTTTGTTGTGGGGCTAGCTGCCTGCCCCGTTTCTAGTTTCCCTGATTCAAAAAAGGTTTTTGAATGATTGTAGGGTTATTCTGCTGTTCATTCTTTTGGACTCTGCACTGACTAGCCCAGTGATAGCCCCTTTTACATCGAGGGCATGGCGTTTTTGGGTGAGCTATCTGGTTTCTTGACATATTTGCTCCCCCACCCGGGGCTCTGCATTGGCTCTTAAAGTGAGCTGGCTTGCCACAATTAAAACAATTACCCATTTTACGAGTATTTTGTTGGGAAATGGGAAGAAGAGAGCCCATGTTCTGCTGCATGCCTTCCGTAATGGCTGTAGCCAGAGTAGACATGGAATGGGATGTGGTTCCTATGATTCGGCAGGCTGCAAGATAATCTGCCAAGGTAACATTTTTCTTATTAATTAATGGTTGCAAAACTTTCTGACAATCAGCGTTTGCGTTTTCATAAGCAAGTTTTAAACTTAATTCATTACAAGCCTCCTCATTATCAATTTGTCTCTCCAAGGCTTCTGTGAGATGGTTTATAAAGGAGGAAAAAGGCTCAGAAGGTCCTTGGATAATCTTAGAGAAAGATTTGGGCACGCATCCCGCATTATCAATTTTTTGAGCCGCGGCCAAAGCACAATCCTGTAATATAGGGAAAGCAGCTGCGTCTGTGGCAGTCTGCTGGGCAATGGTAAGCATGGTGCCGGTACCGTTAAGCATATCTAAAGTGACATTTGCCGGCAAGCCTCTAGCGGCTGCGGTACGTTTATGAAATTCTGACTCCCAGACCAAAAATTGTGAAGGCGTGAGGATCATGGTAAATAATGTACGCCAATCAGCATTTATCAAGTCAGCGCCTGGTTGGGTTATTGACCCTAAAAGACCCTGTACATAGCGGGATTGAATACCATTTTCCTTGCAAGCTGCTTTTAAATCCTTAATTATTTTGTACGGCATTGGGGTATACTGAGGAGCTGAGGGATTGCCGGCTTGTATGACAGGATAAAGGGAGGCAGCTGCAAGGGTGTCCTCATCCATTTCCCCTTCATAAAAGGCTTGTTGAATGGCTTTTACAACACCCCCCCCACCTCGGGAGGGTGGTGGAGGACACAGGGGCTCTACATTTATGGAAGTGGATTGAATGGAGGGAGGCTCCCGTAATGACTTATGACCATCGGGAGCAGAGGGTTGAAGGACAGAAAAGCTATCATAACTTGGCGGAGGAGATTCAAACACACTCCCTGCTTCTATTTTATAATGGACTTTTAAAGCCTCCATAATTTTCCTCCAAGTGACCAAAATGCCAATAGGTGCACGAGGAGGACTATGGAGATGTTCACCAATTTTTTGCCAAGTGGAAATTTTTAAGGACCCTTCCTCTGAATAATTAGGACAATGTTGCCACACATAAGCCAATAATGTAGCAATAGGTTTCATTTTTACAGGAGAGCCCTTTAAATTAGCAGAATATTTAGAAGAAAAAGCGACTAACTCCCTCAATTCCTTCAGATGCTGCGTCTGTTGTTGAGAAAAGTTTCCACCCATACTTACGAAAGTCGAGACCGTGTTTCAGATCCGATGATGTGCAATTCGCTTCAGGCCTGGCGATGCACAGCTCCCATCGAGCTGATAAGATATGGGCGCGTCGCAACGTATCCCCCTTAGGGAATCACGTCGGGGTCACCAGAATGCGATATCTGCCATCCCGCATCTGATGGGTGGCTCATGATAGGGAGCGAAGGGAAGAGAAACGACAGGAAGCGAGGTTTCCTCTTGATGAGCACGCTCCGAATGTCTTGGCACACGCTCTTTTATTGTGCTTTTTTACAAGAAAATGATTTAATCAAAGCTCAAGTCAAACTTGGTAATCTCATCAGGATGTGCATGTTTACAAAACTGCATACCGGACAGATTATTTACAATGTGGATAAGCTTATTAACAACCGTCTAGCTCCTTGTCCCTTGTACGTGCCTTGCAAAGGTCACTGAAGAGACAGAAGTTAATGATTACACGTGAATGATACAATGTTGCAAACACATGAATGATACATAGTTGCAATGATACATAGTTGCAATGATACATAGTTACAACAAAAATGCTTCCACCCTAAAATATATATATTTTTTAGAAGTGTCTTCTGTTCATTTCTCAGTGAAACACCAATCTTAAAGGTGAATATTTGGAATATTTGGAGAGGGAAAAATCCTTTTCACATAAAGCAGTCAATGCCTACTATGTCTTTCCATTATTAAGTTCAAGATATTTCCATTTATATTGTCTTGATATTTTAGCTGTGAAATATTGTCCATAAAGTTAAAAAAATAAAGTTTGACATCTTGAAAGTTTTGTCCTAGTGGTCAACCACTTAAATATAGTTGCCCAGAACCAAGCAGTCCTAATCTAATACCTATCAGAGGGATAGAATCACAATAATATGAAGTATTAGTTTCACTTTTTGTTGCACTGTAACATCATACTGGCCACCGGCATACAAAAAATATATTGAGATTCTAGAAATAATGCAGATAAAAGCAACAAAGATGATTAGGGGAATGAAGGATGAAACATACCATGAATGGTTGCAGGAACAGGGTATGTCTAGTCTAATGAAGGGAGTTGACTTGATAGGGATGGCTTAATAGCAGTGTTCCAATATTTGCCACAGAAAGGGAGTAGTCAACCTATTCTCCAAATCACCTGGGAGCCAGGCAGAAAGTAATAGATGGAAACCTATCAAGGACAGATCAACCTAGAACTAAGAAAGAAATTTCCTGAGAATGGGGGGGAAAATTCAATCAGTGGAACGACGTCTCAGAAATTGTGGATGCTCCATCATTGGAGGTTTTTAAGAATAGGTTTTTAAGATCGGACAGTCATTTGTCCAGAAAGGTATAGGGTATCCTAAGACCTCTAAGTTATACTGTTACGTGCTTTCTTCTTTTTAGTGTCCGGCTATCAAATCCTATTGCTTCCTTTTGTATGCACATAATAAATAATAGCAAGAGGTGTCATCCCTCTTTTTGAACCAAGAAATTTCAAATGGGCTGACTTACAGAATGTGTCCAAAATCCAGGACCCATGACTCCCAAGGAATTGGCACATTTTATAAAACTTTTATGTCATAATACAAAATATCATAAAACATTTTCCGTGATCAGTTCCTCATGTTTGACTGTGCTATGCAGTTCAGTGGACTATTTTCAAGGCAGATGTCTTTTAATATCTTGCTGAATTTTTTAAAAACTTTTCAAGATTAAAAGTTCTCCCATTTTTTGAAAGCATTGAGGAAATATCTCAGAAATGATGAGCTAGAGAATCACATTTGTCTAGTTTTCAATAAATCAGAGAAAAGCAAACAAATAACTTTAATGCAAGATCCAAACTGGATCAGTCATCGGACCTGAAATTTTCTCTTCCAAGCTTTTGAACTCATGTTGGAGCCTATCATCAGCTCTACTGGAATACATGCTGGACTACTCTATGAATCATATTTATGTGGTGCCTTCATGATGGTTGATTGGTCTGTTGATGGCCAGCAATTGGGTGTTGTCAAATATCTTCCATGGATTGCAAAATGTTTTATGAAGCAAGTATCAAGGAGAATTGTAATCACTCCAGCAGTGAATACGACATTTTCCCCTGTCCCATCCCAGAAATAATTTACATCAGAAGTATGAGTAGAAAGTGTTTTGATAATTTCCAAAGAACCCCAGGACAAATGACAGATCAAAGAAGTCTGGAAGAAAGTTACCACCTTCTCTTGAAGTGATGTAAATCAATGGGCAGATTAGTTTCTTGTCAAGTAGATATGTTCGCTACTAATTAAAAAGTGAATAATATTATCATACCTCTTAATTGAAGGCAAAAAAAACCCTTGCTCCTCAATAACTCATCTTCCTTTCCAAAGTAGTTAGTTAATGGTTAGGGGCATTTTGCTATGTCCTTATGAATCTCAGTCAGCAATCATTTATAATATTGAGTGAAGGACAGGGACCCTCTTGACGGCTTCAAGGTGTGGGAAATTGTGCTAAAATCTCAGGAGAAAGAAGAGCTACTCTTTTCCAACAACCTTTCCAAGCCGAGAAAAGTCTGCATGACACCAAACAATGAAAGCTAAATTTAAAAAGCTGGAAATACAAGAAATCCTAGGTTTATATTGATTTTTGGAATAAAAGAATCAGTATTTCTTTTTCCTATTTGATGTAAAAAGGCTGGAGATGAGGGTGAGGTTGTGTATTTTAGCCATCATAAATCCCTTGTTGCCAATGGGGAGATATTCCTCAAATTTTCCATTTGCTATACTCTACATTTGCCTCCAAATGTCAACAGAAAGCGCTGGAGTAGCAAAAAAGCAACAGCAGTTTTTGATGGTGCTTGTTTAGGAGAATATTTTATCCCACCCATATGCAAATCTAACCTTTTTAATATTTGAGTCCAATAAGCCCAAAGACAGGATTTCAACAGAAAATGTTTACTAAAGACTTTTCCCCTAATAATCTATTGATTTTAATATCCATTCAAAATTCCTGTTGAATGTCAGTTTTTCCCCAAAGACTGCCATTGCAAATATAGCATATTTCATTTATTTATGCCATTTGAAATAAGCATTAAGATAATGTTACTTTTTGCTGATGATCCAGCACTGAGATCCATAATTTAATTATTTGTTCTCTGTATATATCGTCAGTGGCATGCTGAGATGTCACTCAAAAATAAGAATGTAAGAAGTTTCCTGAATCAGAACAAAGACCCATTAATTCCAGATCTAGTGACATGGATGTGATTTCTATGCAAGAATTTGTTTTGAGCTCATTGAATTTTTCCCAACATGTTAAGAGCACTGCATTATTGTGTGCAGAATTCCCTGTTATAATATAGAGTCTTGATTAAGATAATGTAAATAATATGTAGATTTTTAAAGATTTTTTTCCTGCATCAATCTTATATAAATAAATACCAGTTTTTCACAGCAAATAAATCAAACCCTTTAAAAATAAAAACTCTAAGGGTTTCTTAAAAATGGACTACAGAATTGTATGAAAAAAATATTTCCTTGATTCATTCTGAATAAAAAAATTGGTTACCCATCGTAAAAAGTTAGCAAAAAGACAAACTAGACATTTTTCTGTTCCCTGCTGTTCCCCTTTTCTTGCTTTTTTATCACAATCTCCCAGTACTACCCCTCTTCCTATTCTACAGTATTAGTTTAACAGTATAATTAAACAAGTGTCATTTCTGAAGAGTATCATGGCTTATGCTTCATTTAACGCGACAATGTGGTATTAACAGAATTGGCAGTGCTCAGTCTTGCAAGCACACCATGAGAGAAAGGAAATTACGTGTCCAAGGATTGGACCTATCCCAGCTTCTACATTGGGTTCATTTCTCTTCTTGTGCCAATTTCCACTCTAGGCATCAAGATTATCATCAGACTCAATGGACTCTACGGTATAAGGATTTCCCTTGGCGAAGGGCCATTGCTTTCTACAAGAGCACAAGAAAATGCTTGGTTCAATGGCAAGTTATTTAGAACGATGAAAAAGCTTTTATCTGAAACATTGGAGTGGTGTAATTGATAGTAATATTAAATGGACTAATAATCTGATAAATAAAATGACCCTGTTTAGTTAGTGATTAAGGTGCCAGGGGTCTGTGTGTTCTGGTCCTGCCAGCTGCAATAGTGGTATTCTACTGGTTCTGCCCGGTTCTGCCGAGCTGGTAGAGGCGATGAGCTGCAGAGACCGAACTGGTTCTCTCCACCGCACAGCTGTTGGGCCCACCCACCCAGCCAGGCTCCCATACTTTATCCTCTGAATTTGAAGAGCAGTTCCTTTGTGCAGCACAGAAGAGTGCCGCGCAGTAGCTGCTGAAGCGACCAGGAGAGTGCAGGCTTGCAGGAGGTGAGTAGGAACATCTTTGCATCTGCATAAATGCCTCTATGCCTGTGCAAAGTGTGCGTTTGGTGTGTGTGTGCACACATGCAAAGCATGCTCCCCAACCCACACCCACTGAACCGGTGGTAAAAAATATTTGAATCCCACCACTGGCCAGCTGAGTGACTTTGGGCCAGTCATTTACTGTCAACCCAACGCATTTCACAGGGATGTTGTTGTTGTGGGGGAAATAGAAGGAGGAAGATATGTTGGATAAGTTCGCCACCCTGAATTATTTGTAAAATTAACAAAGCCAGGATACAAACAAACAAATAAATTACTGGGTGAACGATAAGCAAATAGATTTTTCCAACTGTTGCCTATCAAACACAGATTTAGAATCAGTCACACTCTCAACAAAGATTCTAAGCTATCTGCATTAAAATCATCTACAAATAGAGCTTTCTTCGTAGAACAAAACAAAAGGATAAAAAAGTTCATAAGACAATTAGGTTAGATTCAAACCCAATCAGAAAGACAGGTAGCCTGCTTGGGGCATCAGTAAAGGTCAGCAAATCATTAGTTATCAGATTCATTATTGTTGCATTTCTATTTCAAGGATACCAACAACATATGTCCATATTCTGCAGCCCTTAGAGATCATTCAGATCAAAATTGCTGAACAATGACTGTAGAGCATGGATGTCAAACTCAAAGTCCAGGGATCTGCCTGCAGGGTGCTTAGATCTGTCCCATGAGGAATAGCAAAGGGCCAGCCTGCATTGCCTCTGCCAGCAAAAACAGAGCTCAGGAGGCTGTGATGGTCTCCTGGACCCTCTGCCGGTGAAAACACAGTTCGGGTGGCCATTCCAAGCTCCGCATTTCACTGGCAAAGCACTCAAGGTTACCACAGCCACCCCTGAAATGAGTGACATTGAGCTGGCCAGGCCCACCCTGGCTACTACTCCCACCCTGGCCCCCCAAAGTCAAACACAACCCTGAAGTGACCCTCAATGAAATCCCTGCTTTCGAGCTTCTCTGGGAGATCCATGAAAACTGAAGAATTAAGAATTAATCCCAAAACCTAAATAAAACATCCCCAAATGCTATCCCTGGCCATCTATAACGGGGTGCCCAACCTCCAGGCCTGTTCAGACTTGGACTACAGAAGCAGTGGGTGAGTACAAACACCATTTGTGCAAATAGAACTGGGCACATGCCACTCCTTCACACTCATCTCCTCTTTCCTCTTTCTGCTGGTCCACAAAGCCAGAAAGGTTGGATTGTCTGATCTATAAGTTACAGATAGATTATTAAGAGTGGGCCCTAGACATCAATAGGTATAAAAACAGATTTGTGTTTAATTTTTTGGCTCAAAAGCCATATCTTGGGTTGGCTCCAGAAGTGGTATTCAGCAGGTTCTGACCAGTTCTGCAGAACCGGTAGCAGAAATTTTGAGTAATTCAGAGAACCAGAAAATATTTTTGACTGGCCCCGTACCCATCTATTCTTTGCCAACCAAGTCCCACCCAATCGGGTGGGTCTTCTTTCATTGCCCTGCACAGGGGAACAGAGCTGGAAAGAACATCAGTGGGGTGGGGAGGGAATGGGATTTTGCAGTATTCTTCCCCTGCCATGCCCATCAAGCCATGCTCACCAAGCCATGCCCACAGAACCAGCAGTAAAATAATTTGAATCCCACTACTGCTTGGCTCTATGCTTTCAGAATCTTTTTTTTTATTTATTTATTTATTTATTTATTTGTCAAGTGATGATAAGATAACAGGTATAAGCATAAACATAGTTATGAATACATGAAATGGATACATATAAGAAAAATAAAATGAAACAATAGGGCAGGGAGGCTAGGCACCTTGGTGCGCTTATGCACACTCCCTACAGACCTCTTAGGAAAGGGGTGAGGTCAATAGTAGACAGTCTAAGGTTAAAGTTTTTGGGGTTTGGGGAAGAAACCAGAGTCAGGTAGAGTATTCCAGACATTGACCACTTTCTTGCTGAAATCGTATTTCCTGCAATCAAGTTTGGTGCGGTTTACCTTGAGTTTGTATCTATTGTGTGCTCTTGTATTGTTATGGTTGAAGCTGAAGTATTCATTGACAGGTAGGACATTGCAATGTATAATTTTATATACTATACTTAGATTGGACCGAAGGCGGCGTAGTTCAAGGTTTTCAAGATCTAGAATTTCAAGCCTGGTGGCATAAGATATTCTACAATGAGTAGAGGTGTGGAGAACTCTTCTTGTGAAATATTTCTGGACTTTCTCAATTGTATTAATATCAGATACGTAATGCAGGTTCCAGACTGATGAGCTGTATTTAAGTATTGGTCTAACAAATGTTTTGTATGCTCTAGTTAGTAGTGTAATATTACCAGAGAAAAAGCTACGTAAGATTAGGTTAACAACTCTTAATCCTTTTTGGCTATGTAGATGAGTTGGCTCTAGCACATAGATCATTAGAGATGAATACTCCAAGGTCCTTGACAGAATTTGGATCATCAACAAGATCCTGACTATTCAGCTTGTATTTTATTTTCTGATTTTTTTTGCGAATACGTAGGACAGAGCATTTATTTGTTGAGTTTTGAAGTTGCCATTTGTTTGACCATTCTGATATACAATTAAGATTTTTTTGAAGGGTAGCAGTATTGTCTGTGATGTTGAATAGCTTTACATCAGCAGTGAAGAGAACACAGTTGCTCTTGATATGATCACAGAGGTCATTTATGTAGAGTATGAAGAGAGTTGGTTCTGAAACACTTGGGGGACACCACTGTTGACAGGTACAGAATTTGATAGGACGCTCCCAATTTTGACCATTTGTTGTCTGTTTGACAGGAATGCTTCTATCCAGTTATGCAGGTGTCCAGAGATACCATAAAATTTTAGTTTTAGGAGTAGTTTGTCATGTACCACTGAATCATAGGCTTTACAGAAGTCTATATAGATTGCATCTATTGCTTTGCCCTGATCGAGTTATGTAGTCCATATGTTTTTGCAGTGTAAGAGTTGCAGATTACAGGATAGTTTTTTCCTGAAACCAAGTTGTTTATTAGAGAGTAGGTTGTTTATCTCTAAGTGGAGGATAATGGATTGGTTAATAATTGATTCCATGACTTTACAGGTAATGCAGCATAAGGAGATTGGCCTATAATTTTCAACTAGGCTGGGGTTTCTCTTTTTGAAGACGGGGATGACCGTGGCTTATGATCATAGGCTAGGCAAGGGGCTGGTCCTGAAAGATTTTTCAAATATTATGCTTAGAGGTTCTGCTATGGCATTGGATAGCTTTTTAAAGAAGTAGGCACATATTCCGTCCAGTCCAATAGACAGAGATGGTTTTAGATTGCATAGTGCTTTTTCAACATTGTCTTCTGTAAAATTGATATGTATTAGATCATTGTAGTTATCTGTCATTCGACTAGGAAATGCTGGGCATGATCCATTGCTGTTTACAAATACTGAGCCAAAGAATGTGTTAAAGAGGTTGGCTTTAATAGTGTCGTCGTTTCAGTCTTTACCATTAGGTCCTTTTAGGGGTGGGATGGACCTTGAGTCTTTTAGTTTGTTGTCTACAAAATCAAAAAGATTGTGCTAAAGCAGCAAAATGTCTGTGGCTTTTTCTATCAGTGATATAGAAAAAGGGTTCGAATAGAGATAGACTTTATGAATAGAGCTCTCTGGAAAAAAAAATAAAAGGAGGGAAGTAAGTTGCATTGTTTCTCTTTAAAAAGTTTGTTTTTTTCTTAAGTTGTTTCTAGTTTTTGTTTTAATAAACATCCATTGTTATTTCTTCTGATTCTCATGCAAGGAATTTATAAATCTTTTAAAAATTCCCAGGCAGTCTTTTCTCAACCTAACTTTGATCATCTTTGTCTAGCTATTTGACCATGATTTTATCTCATTGCGTTCATTTGCTTTGGATTTGGCTGCCAAATTGAGTAAATAAAAGTGGGCTTACTGGAATATCTAACTGGGTTTGTTAAAATGTGTTTCTTCTTTCTGATGTTTCAACAAAAATTCTTACGCAAGCGATATGTCCCTCTGAATTAATTAATTCTTTGTAAATGTGATGCCTATATGTTGGACATTATAGAAAAAATGATTGATCAGACTGTAGGATTAGGGGGAAATTAAGGTTATAATTTGATCTTTTTAAAAAAAAAATACACTTTCTTGTATTGATTTGTAGAAGTGAGTCATTTTTACCTTTTTCTATGCAATTAGAAGCTGTCACAACTTCCCTTAATGGATGAATTTTCTTTGGATCTGGCTGTCCATCCTGTTTGAAGTCAAGAAAGAAAAAATCTGTAAATCTGGATTTTTATCTCCTTATTCTTCAAGGCACTTCACAAGGTTATAATGCTAGAATTAAAATGAAATAATTGAATACACATTATATCTCTTGACATTGAGCCATTGGAATGTTTTTTAAAAAATCAGCAACAATTAATAAAAAGCAGAAGTAATTAATGAAAATCAGATTGTTTCTGTGGATCACGTCCACAAATGAGGCCTAGAAGATCCTAATGTAAGGCTGAAAATGTCTGACCATTTGTTTAATATTGATGGTTCTGCACAATGTCACAATTGATCACATCCATCCGTGTGTGGCTTAAATATTTCAGTTAGCAGGTAGCATTGTTGCAGATGATTCTTAGACAAACTCCCGTAGAAATATTTAAAGGCCAAAGTCTGTAATTCAAATTGAACAGCTGCCCAACAAAGTGGTAACAAAATGCTTGACCACTTGTCAAATATATTTACTTTTTGCTTTTAGTGGCAATCCAGTTTCATAGAGCAATAAAATCTGAATGAAACTATTGAATGTCTCATGGAAGCGAAATCTGCTTTTTTTTAGACAGGACCGGAAATTAGAAATTAAGTTTATAACATCAACTTCTGGAGACAGGCTGTACACTGAGTGGGAGAGAATAGCTACTACAAACTTATCTCTCGGGAAATAGCAGACTGACTACTGTATTACAAGAGAGTGGATGAGAAGGTCATAGTTATTGACTATTACAAAACCTTCCACATGGATTAATCATCAGTACATGACAGTTGGGCCTTGAATGTACCCTGTAAAAGCAATCTCTCTGTGGCTATTGAAGTTCCTTAGAATATTCCTGTTCTGACCAAGGCTTCCTGATGTCGGGCTCCGGATGCTTTCCAACCTGCTCTGAAGCCCAACACATCAGCAGGGTGCACGAAGGGGGTGACATCAGCAGCCACTGTACGCTATGGCCGCCCAGAAGCTCCAGATGCCTTCTGTTTTGTTCTGGAACCATCAGCAAGCTACCGCTGCCCAGTAGCTCGGAAAGAAGGAAGATCTGGCAGTCCTGATGATTCTGACTCTTCAGTGTGACAGAGCTGCGGTTGAGTGGCCGAGAGGCTGTGAAAACTTGTACTGCGTAGGGCTGCATTTGTGTGACTGTGGCTGTTTGCAATGTTTGGGAACAGTGCATGGAGCACAGGGGTGGAATAGACTGCAGAATAGGTTAGGGGCATTGGATGATTAAGGGGTAGGATAGGAGATGCAGGATGGCAGGCAGATATTAGGAGGGGATGGTATTAGGAGGGAGCAGATGTTTGTTAACCTGGAGTTGTTTACAAAGGTAGTGTTTCAAGCGCTGAGAGGCGTTAACTCTCAGCACTGGCTTTTCACAGGTTTCCCATTCTTGCTGCTGTTAATCCTCACTGCTCAAATTAAAGCTGAAATGTGACTACATCAAAGAGTGAGTACTGTCTGCTTTGTGAGTAACTGCTCAGGAGTTCAAAGGCAGCTGAGACCTGAGACCATAATTAAGCAAACACTTAGTCCAAACAACTCTTGTTTTATTTCAACTCTGGGAATTATGTGCATTCCCAGCCAGTAATGAGCCCCAAACCGTACCTTGATATAAGCACCCACCTTATCTCCTTTGAATTGCTGCCAGCAACTAAAGTAAATTAACTGTAAAAAACTAACCAAAGTACAAAGTCCACACAAATCTTCCAAGGTTTAATCCAAACAGAGTGAATTACTTTGCTTCCAGTAAAAGTGTCTCTACCTTTGCACCTCCTTTATATCTTATGGGAGGGACAATCACCTCCAAGCCTTACTCCCAAGTCACCTCTTTTGTCTCAGCTGCTCTTGCTTTCTAGCAGCTCTGCACGCACATGCACTGGGAACAGGCTCCCCTTGTTCCTCTGCCTTGCTGCTGCCAGGCTCCAGAGGCTCCAGAGTCAGCACACCACTCCCAGATGGTCCTGGCCCCATCTCTGCATATGACACAAGACCCTCATCCAAGTCCTTTCCAGACTGCTTTCCCCACTGTCCAATTCCACTGCTGTCTGCACAGACTGCTGGTGAACCACAACACTTCTCTCTTCCCATGTCCAGCATCATAACTGAAATTATCTCTTTTGCAACAATAATCTCAGTTGTAACAATTATTGGTTATGGATGGGTCAATTCACCTACCTTATTCTTCAAACCCAACACACTGCACAGAATCATAATTCAGATTGTCTAAGCTATAGATTCAGTACAGTTGAACAGTTTCTCTCTGTCATCTCTTCAGTTTATCTTGATGAGATACTAAAAATCAGAGGACAAAACTAAAAGATCTCTTCCACCTTCTTCACCCTCTTAAGTAAAACATGTTCATTATTAAACCATGGCTGATTCATATTTTGTTATAAACATATCCAGTATTACATAACATAGCATCACCATAAATGCCAAGGATTGTTTGACTTGATCAAAATAATGACCATAGGAGCAGATGGAGCAGATCTGAAGGTGTTGGAGCCTGATTTTCTCCAATTACTGTGTCCCAATTGCATCCTCATGTCTCTTTGGCAGCATCCATAGGTATGTTGATTTCTTTCCCTTTTATCATAGGGATATTTTACAGATTATTGAAGTCCATAAAAGAAATAGGTTCAACCAGTTGAAAGGCATTGCAAATGAGACATATTTAAGAGCCACAATGGACTGCTATAGTCATAGAGAAAATAAGTTTGCAGGAGTGTTCTGTTGTCTATACACTTGAAGGAGAAACCATATCTTGGTGCCCTGAAATGAGTGATGATTACATTCACTTTAAAAAGACATGGGGAGAAGGAGGGAGAATTGGGGAGATGTCAACAGGAAAAAGAATGCATGACTTACATCTGTGCAGGCATGGCTTGTTCTTCATACTGTGACAGCAAGACAGCTTTTCTGTATTTATTTACAGCAAAGCTTAATAATTAATGAACACTTATTATTATAGCTGCTCTAAAACCATATGGCATGCGGGATATGAACAAATCTTTTGAGACAAAGCACTCAGTGGAAGCATGTTTTTATTTAGCTACTTTTTCTTAGAGCAGAAGGCGAGGTGCTTTCCCAGCATGGAGTGTTTACTTGCAAGTCTACATTTAAAAACACTTCTGTTCTGTTCTGCTCAGGCTCTTGCTTCAACAAATTGCTGGCAGGTATCAGCCAGCTCTTACATCTATTGAACTTAGGTGAAGCAGTGAAGTCAGTGAGATGATAAAAAGTTTGAGATGGCATTTGCTCAGCTACTTAGCAGATGAAAGCCATGGCATATGTACCCTTTCCCCACTCTACACAGACTAGAAATAGCTACATTATTTAAGTGTATGGTTTAGGAAGACATTTCAGTCCCAATAGGTTAGACCTATTCTGGACATCTGGTAAGCAGTCAGATCATAAATTTATCAAAATGAAAACACTGAATGATCTCAATCACTAGCTCTTGGATTAAAGAGGCCTATTCAGAAGCTAGAACATTGAAATGAGTAGTGAATTACTCTTGGGAGAATGTCATGGCCCTGCTGGAGCCTGGGTCTGAGGAGGAAGGGAGATGGTGCTCCAAAACATATGTAACAGTGGCAAATGTAATATTGGAAAGGGGATTTAATAGGAGATAATATAAATTTAGATGAAATTTTGAATGATCAATGAAGTGATATGAATAGAGAATATGTTGAATATAAGAATATATGATAAAGGAAGATAGAAATTGATTAAAAATAAAGAGACTGATATAAAGTAATTTTTGAGAATATAAACTTGGTAATGGGTAATGATGTAATGCTAGAAAGCTGTATTGGTGATTATGGATCAAAGATGTATCTAAATAATTTAAAAATAAAAAACTTTTCTACAAAAAAAGGGAGATGGAGCCGGTGCCAATGGAGTCCCTATGACCTATGTCCCTATGACCCATGAGGAACAACCTGGGGATGAGAACAAGGCAGTCCTGGGCTGGATCCCTTGGGCTTTGGAAGAATAGGCAGAGAAGAAGAGAGGGTGCAGGTTGACTGAGGAAGTGGGAAGAGACGGAAAGAGGCAGGTGGGGAGGAGGGATGGAGCTTGGAGATGAGCAAATGCTTTCCTCATCCCCAAGTGTAGAGAGTGGAGAGGAGGCAAAGTTAGCACAGGGTGACCAGGGGTGGGATTCAAATTTTTTAACAACCAGTTCTGTGGGAGTGGCATAGGTGGTGAGCATGGCTTGGTGTCATGTTATTTGCTGGGTGTGGCCAATTCAATATCACTCATATCGAGGTATGCATTTCCTCGCCTGGCCTCTCATGACTGTGGGGATGCTGCATAGTCGTAAGTGTGAAAAATGGTCATAAGTCATTTTTTTCAGTGCCACTGTAACTTTGAATGGTCACTTCACACAAGCAAGTACCAGCAAAGGGGGGGGGGGGAATTCCAGAGACGTTCCTGAGACAGGAAGTTTAGCTCTGCCAATAATGTAATAAGGGTTAACAGAGAGGCAGTTTCTGTAAGCAACACCAAAATGTTTATTTCCTGCCTTCCTTACAGAATTAGGCCAGTAATTTCTTCTAACAAACAGTTTTCCAAACTGTTGTGAATTAATAAAAGTGTTTGAATAAAGCTTGTTGAAATCTTAAAGCAAAGTGCAGGGTTCTGGCCCTGCACTTCTGATTGGCCGATAATAGCGATATCGGATTGGTCCATTCAGGAGAATCTGATTGGCTATTAACAAGCCTTTCTCATTGGTTAAAAGAGCTAGCGTTCCTGTGTTTTCATTGGCTAAATACCCAAGAGCTTGCCTATATAAAGGGGGCTGTTGAGGCCGTTTTCAGAGCTGTTGCACCATGTTAAATAAAGAGTTGAAGTTCACTGTTCGTCGACTCGTCTCCGCTTCTTGCGCCACGCACCAAACATAACACTGGCGACGAGGATGGGATGTGGAGACGTCAGAGCTGACTGAACACTATAGAACGATAACAGAGCACGTGGCTGAAATGCACCAACGGCGGAACCATGTCCGGCAGCGTCATACCACCCGCTCCATTCGACCCGGCACAAGAAGACTGGGACTCATATATGGATCACTTCCAGATGTTTCTGGAGACCAACAATTTGAAGGATGCCACTACCGGAAAGAAACGGGCGGTATTCCTAACTCATTGCGGGCCAACCGTATTCAAGATGGCCAAGGCACTAGCAAAACCAGCAGAAGTGAAGTCCATGGACTGGGACGTCCTCGAACCCCTGCTAAGGGCACACTATGCACCGACCGTACCAATGCTCGTGAGAAGGCATGAATTTTACCAGAGAGATCAACAGAAGGGAGAAAGCGTTGCAGATTTCATAGCGGATCTCTGGAATTTAGGAGGCCTTTGCGGGTTTACTGACCTTGAAGAAGCCCCGAGAGACAGAATAGTTCTGGGATTAGATGCACCAGACGCGCAGAGTAAGCTGATGGTGAAAGGCGACATTAGCCTTAAAGATGCCATCGCTGACGCTACTGCAGCAGAAGCAACCAGGAAGTCAGCTGCTCGAATGCGCCGCACCCACGCTCCACTTCGCCAACTTGCCAGCGAAGTGTCACCTCACTTAGAAGAACCGGCAACAACAGCCCACCACGAGGACCTCGAATCGTCATCAGAAAGCGATGAAGAAGAGGTCAACCGGCTCCGGTCTGAACGAGACCAACGCCAGAAATCGCAGTACCAATGTGCTGGTTGTGGGGCAAACCACCCCCGATCAGACTGCAAATTCCTCGATGCACTCTGCCATGTGTGTGGGAAAAGAGGCCACATCGGACGGGTCTGTAGAAGCAAGCAAGGACCCAGCCAAAACCTGAGGGGGGGCTAACTACTGCCAATCTAAGGAAGCCGTCCTGCAAAGCGAGAACCCTTGAACCACCAGTGGAACAACCACTCCTACAGAAACAGACCCCTAAACCACTCAACAAAGCGAAAAGAAGCACACCAAACTATTACGATTGGTCACGGCTCATCACTGGACGCCAAGAAGATCCAGGTGAAGGTGGCCATCGAAAACCAGCCTTGCATGATGGAAGTCGATTCAGGATTATCCCTCTCGATGGTTTCCTGGAAGACCCTCAAGCAACTCATCCCTACCATCCAGCGACAAGACCTCCAATTCCAAAGAATCATACTCAAAGATTATCAAGGAAATCGAATTCCAGTCGTTGGATCCAGCCAAGTGCGTGTCTCCTTTAAAAATTGTACTGCATCTCTACCCTTGACTGTAGTCGATAGGGATCGGCCTAGCTTGTTAGGCCTCCAATGGTTTGCTCTTGGAATTGAAGTGGCCGGCATTCACCGAACCAGCAGCAACGACTGGGAAGAGGCTCTCGTCCAAGAATTCCAGGATGTCTTTGCAGACAAACTAGGCGAGTACAAGGGGACCCCGATATCATTTAACCTCAATCCCGAAATAGCTCCCATCCGCCTTAAGCCTCATCGAATCCCATTCGCCCTTAAACCAAAGACTGACGAGCAGCTTGATAAATTAATAGCCCAGGGGGTGTTAGAACCAACCGACCATTCTCCCTGGGAAACCTCAATCGTGACACCCATCAAGCTGGATGGATCATTAAGAATTTGTGGGGACTACCGAGCCACCCTGAATCATGCTCTGCAGCAAAACGCTTACCCGATACCGGTGGTGCAACACCTTCTCCATTCCCTGGGGGGTGGAAAAGTCTTTGCTAAACTAGATCTAGCCCAGGCATACCAACAACTGCCTGTAGACAGAAAAACAGCAGAGGCCCAAACGATCGTTATGCACCGAGGTGCATTTAAATGTAACCGACTCCAATTCGGAGTAAGCGTGGCCCTGGGAATCTTTCAAAGTTTGATGGAAAGACTATTACAAGGGATAAAAGGCGTTGTCCCCTATTTTGATGATGTGTTAATTGCTGCTCCGACTCAAGAAATACTAAGGGAGCGCCTGGGGTTGGTTCTTCAGAGATTTAAAGACTCAGATCTCAAAGTTAAAAAAAACAAGTGTCAACTATGCACTGATCGAGTAGAATTTTTAGGATATTTAATAGATAAACAGGGTATTCACCCCACTGATAGCAAACTGAGGGCAATCAAAAACGCCCCAAGACCCCAAAATAAGGTGGATCCCTAAGCGTTCCTACACCTTATCAATTTTTATGATGTCTTCCTGCCTCACAAGGCAACCGTAGCCGAACCCCTACATCATTTATTAGACAAAAAAGCAACCTGGGTTTGGGGGCACTGAGAGGAACAGGCGTTTCGACAAGTAAAAAACTTATTGACCTCCGACACTGTTTTGATGCAGTATAATGAAACCTTGCCTTTGACTGTTACTTGTGATGCATCACCTTTTGGAGTGGGCACCATTTTGAGCCACGTTTTACCAAACAGAAGTGAAGTCCCTGTTGCCTACTTTTCAAAAACGCTGTCAAAAGCAGAATGCAATTACAGTCAAATCGATAAGGAAGCTCTTGCTATTCTATCTGCTGTTAAACGATTTCATGAATATATTTATGGGCGAGCTTTCACTATAATAACTGACCACAAACTTTTACTGGGAATAATAGCAGGAGATAAACCAACCCCTTATATATTATCTCCCAGAATGACTCGCTGGTCAGAATTCTTGGCTGCCTATAATTATAAGTTGCAACACTGCCCAGGGAAAGCCATTCCCTCCGCTGACGCATTAAGCCGTGCACCGCTTCCAGAAACCGTTGACGACCCTGCTCCGACCATCACAACACTGCAGATTGAGACACTCCAAAAACCGCCGCTGACAGCTCACAATATCGCGATTGAAACTAAACGCGATTCCGTTTTAGCACATGTCCTCAGTTGGGTAGAATGTGGATGGCCATTGGACCAAATCCCTGACAATTACGCCCCCTTCAAAAGTCGATAGATGGAACTGTTTTCCCAGAAGGGCTGCATCATTTGGGGCAATAGAGTCGTTGTCCCAGAGCGGTTATAGCGAGTGGTACTGAGAACCTTGCACGATGGCCACCCCGGCATCATGCGCATGAAAGCACTCGCATGAAGCTATGCATGGTGGCCGGGCATAGACAAGCAGATTGAAGCCTGGGTAAAGACTTGCTCCAAATGCCAGGAAGTCAGCAATGCCCCACCGAAAGCAACCCCAACAGAATGGGAAACACCCAGAGGACCATGGTCCCATATTCATCTGGACTTTGCGGGACCTACGAATGGACACACATTTTTATCAACAGTGGATGCCTACTCAAACTGGCTCGAAATCCATGAGATGAAAAATACAACAACTGAATCGGTCATCCAGAAATGGGACAGATTATTTGCAACACACGGATTACCGGACGTTCGGGTATCTGACAACGGGCCCCAGTTTACCGCACTTTCTTTTGAACAGTACCTCGCGGACCGCAGTATTTGCCATGTGCTAACTTCACCGGTGCACCCTGCAGCTAATGGAAGGGCCGAGCACATGGTACAATTCGTCAAAAGAACTCTACATAAAATGGACTATGGCGATATCGAAGACAAAATTAACCGGATACTCCTTTTGCAGCACATCACTCCTTACAGCGTCACCAACAAAACTCCCACTGAGTTATTGATGGGACGAAAACTCCGCTCCCACCTGGACTGACTACACCCATCGTACGAACCTGAAAAACCACACAGGTCCAGTGGGAAATGCCGAAATTTCCAGGTAGGCGACTTGGTTTTCACGAGAAACTTTTATGGCGACCCATTGTGGGTCGAGGCAACTGTAATCCAAGTAACCAGACCCAGATCATACCGAGTAAAATGTCGCAATGATAGAATATGGAAGTGCCATATTGATCAGCTGCGTTCAAGGCTGCAGTCGGGGGTCTGCGATTCTGGTGATTTCCAAACTGAGGGGGGAGGAGACGCCGAGGAGGCTGATTTTGAAACGGCGGAAGGCACAAATGGAACAAACAACTGATCAGACTCAACTTGTGAAGAAGGATCGGGGACAGGGGTTAACTTGCCTCAAAGAGATATCGAGGACATTAATGGGAACGGAAGTTTAGATACAGAATCAGAGGCACCCTGTTCACCAGATAACGTCCTACCCCAACAAAACTCTAGACAAATACCAGGAGGACAGCATAAATCAAATAGACAATCAAAACAACCTGCCTACCTCAAAGACTACGTTACCGCACCCCTTAAACAGAACCCGGGGGGAAGGGGTGTTGTGAATTAATAAAAGTGTTTGAATAAAGCTTGTTGAAACCTTAAAGCAAAGTGCAGGGTTCTGGCCCTGCACTTCTGATTGGCTGATAATAGCGATATCGGATTGGTCCATTCAGGAGAATCTGATTGGCTATTAACGAGCCTTTCTCATTGGTTAAAAGAGCTAGCATTCCTATGTTTTCATTGGCTAAATACCCAAGAGCTTGCCTATATAAAGGGGGCTGTTGAGGCCATTTTCAGAGCTGTTGCACCATGTTAAATAAAGAGTTGAAGTTCACTGTTCGTCGACTCGTTTCCGCTTCTTGCGCCACGCACCGAATATAACACAAACTGCTTAGAATGTTAACAAATAATTCTGGCGAATAGGTGCGAACTGGTAGAATCACACCCCCGAGGGTGACAAAACAGCTCAGGGAGAGGGTACCCTGCCTCTCTTCCCAAAGATCACCTGGAGAAAAGCATTTAAGGAGAATCATGGGAATCAATTGTTGTATTTCTCAACATCACACTCCACAGCTCCAAGAAGAACTTTGCTCCAGAATCTTTGCTGGTTTGGACTGAGGTTTGATCCTTTGCTTTGACATTCATCATTAACTTTGCCAAGTTTGAGATCTAGTCTTGCCCCCAGAGCGGTGCTGCTTCTGTGGACTTTCACTGCCAGGAAGTTTCATGAAGTAGATGTGGGCGCATGTGTTTGAGCCTTGCTTTTAGACTGTAAGGGTAACCTGGGGGCAGAGACTTTGGAGAACGGAATTGCTGGATTGTGGGAGAAGATGATTAAATAAAAATTGTCAAGCTTCCACCTGCCATGTGTTTATTGCGTGCCAACCCTGGGCCATAACAGAGAAGGAGGAATTGGGTTGGTAACAAGACTTTGCCTGACAAATGGGCAAATGTTTTTCACTTAAAAATGATATGCTGCTACAAAATTATTAGCTTATATATTGTCAAAAAAAAAACCCCTATGTATTGTTTTTAAATTTACTATGAGCTTTAAACATCTGCTTAGATGAGGCTCAAGGATTCTCCTTTAGCTGTATGAAAGATGAGGTTGGTTTCATTCCCTATTTTACAAGTAGTCTTCAACTTACAACAGTTCATTTAGTGAGCATTCAAAGTTACAACAGCACTGAAACTGACCACTGGCAACTGACTCATATTTATGATGGTTGCAATGCTATGTGATCTTCTTTTGCGAACTTCTGATTAGCAAAATCAACGGAAAAGCCGGATTCACTAAGCAATCGTGTCACTAAATAACATCTACACTGATTCATTTAACAACTTTGGCAAAAAAGATAATAAAATGGGGCAAAATTCACTTAACAAATGTCTCACTTAATAGCAGAAGTGTTAGGCTCAATTGCAGTCATAAGTCGAGGACTATTGGTACTTAGTCTTAATTCAGGTTCAAACTTCCTTGCTGTATTTTTCTTGGTCTGTGAAATAAATGACAGGTCTTTGTGGGATTGAATTTGTACCATATTTGTTTGTTTGTTTGCTTGCTCAGTTTCTATGGCCGCCCATCTTGGTCAATGACTCTTTAGTTAGCTGTATTCTGTACTGAGGAAATAGCTTATATACAGCGACTAAAATACAATATGTATAACATTGGGCCCAAGGTTGACTCAGCCTTCCAACCTTTCGAGATGGGTAAAATAATAGTTGGGGGCAATAGGCTGACTCTGTAAACTGGTTATGGAGATTGTAAAGCACTATAAAGTGGTATATACATGCGTAGTGCTATTGCTATCTAAAGGAATGAAAGCCAACTCAAACCAGCATTGAGTTGCAACAAATTATGGTCAAGATGCAAATGAAATGAAAAAAACTGAATCAGCTGACAATGATTTGATAGGCAGTCTGAAAAGTGACAGTAGGATCAAGGAAAAAGTAGTAATCATGCAATACAGCTTAGCACCATGTTGCAAAAGCTGCGTCTTCTTTTTCAAGACAATCTTTGGTTGGAAGCTATTTTCTATTTGCAGGCCATGTGAATGCAAAGAGATGAACTGTAAAGTTTATGATTCTTTATAGTTAGTCACACAAGCTGTTATGAATTAAAGGAGAAAACTTGAAGATGCAATCCACAGCTTTGGTCATGCCACGTTAATAGAACAGCTTCCGGTTATGTCTTTCCAGGAATTTGCTGATTCCGTGTACCAAATAATTGCAGAGAAATTTCAGGAGATGACGGATAACTTTGGTGCCCTCCATGCATGTCACAGATCCCTTGCAGGAATTGTAATGACCAGAGGTAAGCCTCCAATTTTCTTGCTTTTTGCTTAGCCTACAGTTTTATTTATTCTAAGAAAAGCCTGTCTATAGTTACTTGAATATAGATAATATTGGTATGTGCCCCAGTATTACCTGCACTTAGTAATTAAAAGGGTGTGTGATGGTGACACTATTCTGAAATTTAGCTACAACATTAAGTTCACCTGCCTGAATCTACAGTAAGGTATGAAGCCTTTATGTTGAACTCTCCCAAGCTGCTTTGAGCTTCGCATAATGCAGCAGATAATGTGCTTTAAATAAGCATATAAATAAAGCATATAAGCACTTCATCCTTTTTACAACGTTATAGTGAAGATAAAGGCCCATTTCAGAGGAATGATGGGATGCAAATGTCTTCCTTTTCCAGTCATTAAAGCGGCCACATTAAAGATGCACTTGTGTGCATCTGCTTCAAAAGCTGTTCCAGTTTGCCTGTTCATGTGCATATAACTCCACCTGTGGAACTGCTACTAAAGCAAAGGAGCTGTACATACACACCAGAGGTGGTATTCAGCAGATTCTGACCAGTTCTGGAGAACCGATAGCAGACATTTTCAGTAGTTTGGAGAACCGGCAAATACCACCTCTGACTAGAGATTTTACAGTATCCTTTCCCTGTCACGCCCACCATAAAACTGGTAGTAAAAAAAAAAAATCTGAATTCCACTACATGTGTAGACTGTGGGAATGATTTTCAAAACAGCCATACAGACCCTGCAAAAGCTGTATATAAAAGCTGTTCCAATGATTGAAAGAGGAGTTTCCTGCATGCTCAAACATATTGTATCTTTTTAAAAACAAAATAACCCAAAACAATTTTCCTTGGTGCATAAATTAGTCAGGGTGTCAGCTGCAAAAAAAAATCAGGATTATTTGTAAAGTTGCAACATAGAAGTGTTTAATTGACAGTTTATAAAATAGTAAGTTTATCCATGACATCTATCCTAAATAATCATCCGTGTAATTTCAACCTATTAATTCCAGTTAATACTCTGGGACAATAGAGAACAAATCCACACCATCTTCTTTCCAAATCCTTTAATTCTTAGGGTTTCTGGGGGGAAAATAGTTCTCGACTTACAACAATTCATTTAGTGACTGTTTGAAGTTACAATGGACCTGAAAAAAATGATTTATGATTGTTTTTCACAGTTACAACCATTGTAGCAACCCCATGGTCATGTGATCAAAATTCAGATTGCTTGGCAACTGACTCATATTTATGACGCTTGCAGTGTCCCAAGTTTTTTAACTTTCTGATGATCAAAGTTAATGGAGAAGCCAGGTTCATTTAACAATCTTGTTACCAACATAACAACTGTGGTGATGCATTTAACAATTGTGGCTAAGAAAGCTTGTCAAATGGCAAAAACTCATTTAACAAATGTCTTGCTTAGCAACATAAATTTTGAGCTCGACTGTGGTTATAAGTCAAGGACTACCTGTATTCACATTCACACATCCGTAGACATTATTTTACCTAACTCTTAACCAAACTGTTATTCCTATAATTATTCCAATTTATTTCATTTACATATTCTGCTAGAGAAATATCGTCTCATAGCAATTATATTCGAGTACAGAAAGTTGCTGGTAGGAATAATTGATCTTTCCCTTATATATGTTTTATTAAATACTACGACAATAGGGATATTACCTTAACATCTATTCTACATGCAAACAGAAATATAGTCTTTAACATATTAGGTAACAAAGACTATCATTGGGACTGTGCTACAGCATAGCACTTTGGGGTGTCAGCAGAGTAGGGATCCATAGGGATCAAAGCTTCACCACTTTTTATGTGCAGCAAATATTAAAAAATTGTTGCATTTTGATCACATCATTGTGATTGTCATCTTAATTTTTTTTTAACCGTATCCTGCAGATATCCCTGATAGAACTATGAGTCTAATTTCCTATCTTTTATTATGGCCTTTCAACAGTTTAAGAATGGTATTTTTCATTATGCCCCAGAATTGCAGATGAAATGTAGATGCATGTTCTGATTCCAGCTGTTTTTTTTCCTCCCTTTCCTACATAAAGTTTGATTTCAGCTCTGAATAGAGTATAAAGGCTTGAATTAGTGTATTAAATGTAGAATCTAACCTCGTATGCATATGTTTAGAGTTTGACAGACAATTTTTCAGAGAAAGCAGGAGGTATCCAATGCATATTCAGAGGAGCTTGCTAAATTATCTGGAACAAACTGGCATTATGCTGTAGATTTAAGCTTTATGATATGTTAAATGCTAGCGGCTCCAACTAGATCACTAGACAGAAGTGAACCCTAATAAACCAACGATCCTATTCCTCCATGTGGTATTCCTTTGGTACTTGAGAATTTGGCTCAAGAATGCAGGGAAAACTAGCTGAGTTATCTTGAGCCACATTTTAGTTTAGGAAAAACCAGTTCTAAATAATCATTCCAGGATAGGAAATCACAGAATAGAGAGAACCTTCATGATATATCTAGGCAAATATTGAGGTCCTCACTGAAGAAGGCTCTTCTAGGGAAAATTACAGGTCATCATTCAGGTCAACATATTTAAGCACAGAAAAAAGGCAAAACCAATCCCCCCTAGAAGGGAGGTCTCCTATCTGGCTTTTTGTTCACCTGTAAAATCACCCAATTTATAGGAAAAGCAGTACTGTTAGCGACTGGAAGGTGAAGAGTGTTCAGTTATAGGAGAGATCACCTTACGTTTCACTCTCCTAAAACTGTATGCTAATGAACAGTTTGGTTCATCCTGATGTGTTCACAGCTTAAATAGCTTAATGTGTCTCAGCAGAGAGTTATTCATTCATTCATTCACTCCATTCATTGGCTTATTCCTGCAGGAATTGAAAAGACATCCAGTGGTTCATGCAACAAAGCTGTAGACTTCAGTGTGAAAGTCTACTTGAGAGTAGCACATATCTGAAAATGCTCTTGAACTTGTTAGAATAACGAGCTATTCTTCTGATTGAACCTTGACTGACTAAATTCTCTAATCTCCTGATTCTTTGTGCCTTGTGATCTAACTCTGAGACTTTGAGGAGGCCTTTGACTAACTGACTTTGGCTCTTGATTGACTTGTCTCTTGATTGACGTGTCTCCTTAATTGCAAGGACCCCTTTTTTGTGATTCTGGGTAGTTTACAAAAAAAAAAAAAAACCCAGGAAACCATAGCTAAAATTAAAAAGTCTGCTGTTGATTCTTCCATTTGTCAAGCTTGACCTGGAATAGGATAGTTGTAATAATATTTGTTGATAGGAGATCCGTAGGTAGATTCCCAAGTGACAGCTTGCACCAGAAGTTCATTGAAAGTGCATCTCTGCACATAGGAAAGAGGGACTGATTCTCCATCCATGGATCATTCACCATTCCAAAAATTCTTATATGCATTGTAGTGGGAAATGGGCATGTAGAACTTGATAAAGAGTGAGAGATAGAAAAGAAATGAGCACTATGCAATGCTTTGGTTTCACCCACATCAGATCAAACTCTGACCTTTGCTAGTTATGGGCCCAATTTATGTATATTTCTTGTCAGTGAATTGCAGTTTAGAATTCAATTATTAGAAAAAAAATAATTTAAAAAACAATGCTGGAATTTGCAATACCACTTTTCCTCTTAACTGGCAATTACTGGACAGAATAAAGAATTGCAGTCGTTCATTATGTTGCTCATCTTATTATTTTCAAATAATAATAAGAGTAAAAACACTTCCACACTTAACTTGGATAAAAGATGATAGGTATTTAAATACTGTTTTTCCTATTTAAAGGTGATGCATCTGGACAGTTAACAATGGATAGAAATGTTTTCCGTCTTCTTTTCTTTTCAAATGCATAATCTAAGAAATGTAGTCATCTTTAGAGGAGAAAGCAAGGATGCCTACAGAAGAGTGATATACCCTATTTCTTTTCTTTGCATCAGAGTTCTTTTTATTTTTTTGCAGGCTCTCTCTCTTTCTCTCTTTTTATGAACCTGACAATCACTTTGATCTTAAAAGCAAGTAGGGATGCCTTTTCTATTACCTTATATGAAATAAAGATGAAGTGGACGAAAGGGGCTCTAAACAGCAATTTCATGCTGTGATAAAAGTTGGAAAATTAGAGCCCATATTGCTTGAAATGGATCTTAATCATCACTAAGTGGGGTAGCTGGAGAAAAGTAAAAGTTGACAATCTGTCTCCATGGATCCTTCTAGTGGTTTTAAGATTTAGAATGCATGACACCTAAAAGGAATAAGGAATATTAATGGGCAATCTACTTCTGGCCCTTAGTGGGAAGCTGGTAAAATATGTTTGCAGAATGATGCAATAGTCTATCAGTTTAAGGATCCAACCAAGATACCTTTCAAATAAAATCAATTACACAGCTAGACTTCTTTCACTAATAATAATAATACTTTATTGTCATTGTACGTATATACACAATATACATATACAACTAAATTCACATAATATCCAGAGACCAGATCCCAACATGCACACACCAAAATTCCCCATCCCCTAAAAACATACAAGCATCCACACAACAGACCAAGTAATACTGTCCAACAGCTCACTGATGATGGTCCTTAAGTTCATTGTTAAGTGCAATTATGGCTCTGGGATAAAAACCTATTCAGAAAACGTGTGGTCCAAGTTTTAATTATTTTGTATCTTCTGCCAGAAGACAATAGTTCACAAAAATTGTAAGCAGGATGGGAAGAGTCTCTGAGAATGTTATGCAACTTCCTCACACTAGATGGTGGCCATCTTTCAAGAATGCTTTAATCTGGATTCTTATACTAAGCAGACAGTGTGGGGCTAATGGTAAAAATGACTCCTTCCAATTTGATAATTCTTTGAACCATCGTGTAATCAGCAAAATCAAACATATTGGTGCAGAACTGTTGAATGATGAACAATGCCTGGGAGTTCTTTCCAACTGTTATAGCCACAAATTTTTACAGGTAGATCTCGACTTACAATAGTTCATTTAGTAACCATTTGAAGTTACAATGGCACTGAAGGAAATGAAGTATGACTATTTTTCACACTTATGACTATTGCAGCATCCCCATGGTCACATGATCAAAATTAAGATTGCTTGGCCATTGACACATTTTTATGAAGTTTGCAGGGTCCCAGGGACATGTGAGTACCATTTGAGATCTTCCGACAAGCAAAGTCAATGGGGAAGCCAAATTCATTTAACAACCATGTTATTATCTTAACAACTACAGTGTTTCGCTTAACCACTATGGGAAGAAAGGTTGTAAAATGGGGCAAAACTCTCTTAAAAACTATCTCAGCAACAGAAATTTTGAGCTCACTTATGGTTGTAAATTGAGGTCTACCTGAATTTGTCTATGCTTGAAAATACAGCTGCAAGCTTCAGATCATCTTGTATACCAGGAGAAAAATACAAGTGTCCACCTTTCAGTTATGTTGCATGGCTAAATTATTGTACTGTCTTTCCAAGTATATGGAATAAAGCAGAAAATAGTTATAGGATCAAACCTATAAATAAACTTTAGATGAGTTTACCTATAACAATATATGCATTCATACAATCTTGTGTAAATGTTGGAAATGAAGACAATAGTAACAATAATGATCAACAATACATGTGCAGAATTTGACATGAATTCATTATTAAAAGCCGCCTTAGCCTGATGCTCTTGAGATAGGTTGACCCTGCTGGCTGGATATGTGGAAGTAAGACTATCTATGAAGTATGTACAAAGAAAATGTCCCTCTATAGATACATAAATCTCAGACAAAGACATTTACAAACTACCTGGAACAAACAGTATATGAATGGACTCATGTTCTATCAGTGGCTTATTTAACTGTGGAAAGACATCTTTTGGCACTGGACATCTAGATAATTTTTCAATTTGTCACTGGACCAAATAATGCGAATTAGGGCTATGAGCCGTGGGGTCTCAATGGTTAGAATGGTTACTGCAGGCTATTTCTGATTGCCGGATGATTGCCATTTGGAAGTTCGAATCTCACTGGCTCAAAGATGACTCAGCCTTCCATCCTTCCAAGGTGGATAAAATGAGGACCCAGATTGTTGGGGGCAAAATGCTGACTCTGTAAACCGCTTAGAGAAGGCTGTAAAGCACTATGAAGCAGGATAGAAGTCTAAGTGCTACTGCCAGTACTATTGATAATAAAATTCAAGATAGATAGAAAGGTGAATCTACACCAGGCTGATAGAGCACTGTGATGAAATCTTTTGAGGATGGTTATCTTATCCAATGTCCATATTATAGTAAATATAAAGAGTTCTTATCTTTAAGGAGATGGTTCAATTAAAAAGAAAAATAAAGTCTACCTGGAATTGTTTTAAAGAGCATGTGAATTTCTTGTGTTCTATCTTTGCAGGACAGTGTAATTCACTTGTCTGAATTTATAGAAAGAACTTAATAAAGGAAGTTCTTCCTAACATTGACCCACAAGTATATTGAACCAAATTGTTCAGATCAGTTAACATCTAGGGAGCTGCAAATATGCAATCTGGTCCAGACCAGCATTGGGAGGGGGGGGGGGGCATAATACATTGAACAAAGAAGAAGCAGGCTCTTTTTTCCCTTGTTCACAGTAGGAAGTAAGTCTAACGAACCATGGAAATTAGAACAAGAAGGGAATGCTAAGTCATCACATTTATGTATCTGTCAGTGCCCAATTACTCCCTATAGTGCATTCTGGGGTGCCTTTCTTTTCTGCATCAAAATTATATCATGTAGATTTCAGCGCTTCCACTGAGAGATCTATTCATTCTAAATTTCTTCAGTTGTTAATAATGATTCTTCTTTTCTTCTCTATTTTTCTGCCTGTGATCTTTATTGAAGCATTCTTCACATCATCATTCATATTGTCCTGAACAGTACCTGACTTCTGATTTACATTCCTCCTCTTGTTTTTTCCTCTTAGAGTCTGACAGAGTGTTCCTACTGTTCCTGAATAATCAATTAGCTAATCTATGTATTCCCACTATTTCAATCTTTCCTCTTTTGAATCCCTTTTTCACTTGCAAATGTTTAATCAGTTCTGTTGCCATTCTGATTTAACAACTGGTTTGCCTACTCTGATCATGTTGGGGATAGGGTAAGGGTTAAGGTCAGAGGTAGTATTAAGCAGGTTCTGACCAGTTCTGGAGAACCGGTAATGGGAATTTTGAATAGTTTGGAGAACCAGCAAATACCACCTCCCACTCCCATCTATTCTCTGCCTCCCGAATCCCAGCTGATTGACTGGGTCTTCTTTTGTTGCCCTGACAGGAAAACGGAGCTGAAAAATAGTAGGCTGGGGAGGGAATGGAGATTTTGCAGTATCCTTTCCCTGCCATGCCCACCAAGCCAAGCCACACCTGTTGTGTCCGTCGGAAATGATGCCAGGAGTCGGTGACTTGTGCATTAGCTCTTTATTGGGTACAGGAACTGAACTGGGGTTAAAGGCAAACTTCGCGGCTTTTTATTTCCAAGCCGCGGCGGCCGCGGCCAATAAATCTCCCGCAATCCGAATGGACCAATCACAGGAGATTCTCAGTGAGCCAATCGGCGCGGCTTGCCTAGCCAATCAGAGTGCCCCGCGCTTTGGCCAATCAAAACACGGGGATCTCAAGAATGCAAATGAGTGGACAGAACACCCCTCCCCTCTTGGTTCAGTCCTTACGTTGCGTAGTCCTATAGGTAGGCGGGGCTCCGTCTCTGCCTACTGGACCTGCGCAGGTCAGTCGTAGGTTGGATCCCGGCCGGTTCGGTCGGGGTCTCTGTTTCCCTGGACTCCGTCATGGGAACAGCCTGGTCTGTTTGGCCGGGCCGCTCTCCGCAGCTCCCTCCTGTGCTTCCTGGGTTGGTTGAGCTGCGGGTTTCACCGCTCCCGCTCAGTCTTCCCGGGTTGGTTGAGCTGGCCTGGCTGTCTCTTCCTGGCGAAGTTTCGTGCTGGCTGCTTTCTGGTGAGTATGGCTGGTTTATTCCTTCTCGGTTTTGGTTCCCTGGGTATTCCCTCCCCTCTTGGTTTGTGTTGTGGGGGTTGGTTTTGCTTGGTTGCACGTTGGTGGTCTCTTGGGTGGTCGTCCTCGATCTTAACTGGTCGATGTGACATTTCCACGCTCGTCTGTCGGTTGATTGTAGCCGGTACAAGTGTGGGCCTGTTAGCTTTGTTATGACGGCCGGTACCCATAATTGGTCTCCCGTTAGGTTTTTCGCATAGACGGCGTCGCCTGGTGCGAAAGTTCGGTGTTTGCTGGTTGAGTCTGGGGGTTTCTCTGGGTTGTACGTGGGGTGTAATCTATCAAGTGGGGACCTTATTTTCCTCCCCATTAGCAGTTCGGCTGGGCTTTTATTTGTTTTGCTATTTGGGGTTATGTGTTGGATAAAAAGTAATTTATTTATTTTGTCCTGGATCTCCCCGTGGTCTATTTTCTGGATGGTTTTCTTTGTGAATTGAACCATCTGTTCTGCCCTACCATTTGCCGCCGGATGCGCCGGGGCTGTCAGCGCGTGTCGTATGCCCCTCTCCGCTAGGAATTTTTCGAATTCTAGCGAGGTGAATTGGGGCCCGTTGTCAGAAACGAGGACGTCTGGGAGGCCGTGTGTTGCAAAAAGTTTGCCGAGTTCTTTGGTCACGGCCTCCGTGGTGGTTGTTCTCATGTTGCTTACCTCCAGCCAGTTGGAGTAAGCGTCTACAGTTATTAAGAAAGTGTGTCCTTTTGTGGGCCCGGAGAAATCTATGTGGATTCTAGACCAAGGTCCCCTGGGGGTTTCCCACTCTAGGATGGGTGCTGCGGGTGGGCTTGGCCTAGTTTCCTGGCATCGTTGACACCTTGCTACCCAGGCCTCGATCTGTTTGTCCATCCCTGGCCACCAAGCGTAACTTCTGGCCAGGGCTTTTGTCCTAACGATGCCCGGGTGCCCCTCATGTAACAGTTCCAAAACCTTCCCTTGTAGTTTTTCCGGGATGACCACCCTATCCCCCCATAGTATGCACCCTTTTAGTAATGAGAGTTCCGTTTGCCGGTTCCGGAATGTCCTGACGGACTCGTCGTTGTCCCTTTCCGGCCACCCTTTTTCTACCCAATGCAACACCCGCGCCAGACATTTGTCTTTATTAGTTTCTCGGGCAATGTCTGACGCAGTTATGGGTAGGTTGGATAGAGTCTCTATACTGAGGGTGGTCGTCGTGGGTGCTGGGTCAGTGTCAGGTTCCGGTAACGGTGAGCGGCTTAAGGCATCCGCATGGGACATAGTCTTACCCAGTCTGTGCGTGAGTCCGTAGTTGTAGGCAGCCAGGAACTCGGACCACCTTGTCATTCGGGGAGACAGAATGTTCGGGGTGGCCCTGTTCCCTGCAAGGATTCCCAGCAGCGGTTTGTGGTCAGTGATGATGGTAAATGTCCGGCCATAGAGGTACTCATGAAACCTTTTTACTGTGGCGACGATAGCCAGAGCCTCTTTGTCCAGCTGGCTGTAGTTCCGCTCCGGTTTGGTGAGGGTCCTTGAAAAGAACGCGATGGGTGCTTCTTTTCCGTCGGGGAGAGTGTGGCTGAGGACAGCGCCGACGCCGAAGGGTGATGCGTCGCATGTGACGTCTAGTGGTAGGGTCTCGTTGTACTGGATCAGGACAGCATCCGAAGTGAGTAGGTCCTTTGTTTTCTTGAAGGCGGCTTCCTCACATTTCCCCCAAGTCCAGGTTGCCGCCTTGTCCAAGAGCCTATGCAAAGGCTCCGCCGCTTTCACCTTTGGGGGCAGGAAGACATTATAAAAGTTAAGCAGCCCCAGAAACGCCTGCAGTTCTGTCTTTGACTTGGGTGTGGGGGCTTCTTTGATGGCCTTGATTTTTTGGTTTGTGGGGTGAATGCCGTGGTGGTCTAGGAGATATCCTAGGAATTCAACCCACTCCGTGTATAATTGGCATTTTTCCCTCTTTACTTTGAGCCCGGTCTCTTTGAACTTGGTTAGGACCTCCCTTAGGTGACTCTCTAGTTCGGCCTGGTTGGTTGCCGACACTAAGATGTCGTCGAAGTAGGGTACCACCCCCTTGATGCCTTGTAACAGCCTTTCCATTAGGCTTTGGAATATTCCAGGCGCCACGCTGACTCCGAATTGGAGTCGGTTGCATTTAAAGGCTCCCCGGTGGGTGACTATGGTTTGTGCTTCTGCCATTTCCTTGTCGACCGGCAATTGTTGGTATGCCTGGGCGAGGTCGAGTTTAGCGAAAACCTTGCCCCCTCCCAGTGAGTGCAGTAGGTGTTGCACTACTGGGACGGGGTAAGCGCTTTGCTGCAAGGCGCCATTTAGGATGGCCTTATAGTCCCCACAGATTCTCACCGACCCATCAGGCTTAATCGGGGTGACTATGGGGGTCTCCCACCGGGCGTGGTCTATGGGTTGTAGAACCCCTTGCTTGACGAGCTTGTCAATTTGCTCGTCAATCTTCGGTTTAAGCGCGAATGGTACCCGCCTTGGTTTTAGGCGTTTTGGGGGGACGTTTGGGTCTAGGCTGAATGATATAGGGGGCCCTCGGTACTTGCCTAGGTTTCCGTCGAACACCTCTTGGAATTCCCGGGCTAGTTGTTGCTACCAGTTGTCGTCGGCGATGTGGTTGACGCCCGTGACTGCGATGCCGAGCGGTGCGAACCATTGGAGTCCCAGTAGGCTTGGGCAGTCACGATCGACGATGGTCAAGGGAAGTCTTTCGGTGTGCCCTTTGTAGGTTACCTTGAACTGTCCGGTTCCGACTACAGGGATGCGGTTTCCCTGGTAGTCTTTCACGATTAGTCTCTGGTTGTCTAGGGCTTTTCTCTGGATGGTAGGCACCAAGCGTTTTATTTCTTGCCATGCTATCATGGAGAGGTAGGACCCGGAGTCCACCTCCATTTTACATGGCTCGCCTTCGATGCCTACCTCCACGTAGACCTTCCGGGCATCGTTGGTTGTGGCGTGGCCGATGGTGACCATCTGATGGATCTCCTCTCTTCGCCGGGTCTCGCCGCCTCATAGGGATTGTGCATTCCGGTCCCATCGGTTGTCAGCGGGGCGATCTCTGGTCCGGGGTGGTGTGCTCTCTCATCTCCGTTCACTCTGGTCCCATCGTGTAGGGCTGCGGTTCTTTTTGAGACGTCAGACGCGGGCGATGTATCCCTTCTTGTCGCAATGCCGGCAGATTGAATCGAAGAACCAGCATTTGGACCTGGGGTGGTCGCCTCCGCAACCGGCACAGGTGGTCCTCGACTTATGACCCTGCCGGTTCCGTGGGTCGCGGCCTGCCTGGAGATGGTGGATTTCCTCCTCCTCATCGGAAGTGCCCGATGCTGAGTGGACGTCGCCCTGGTGGGTGGTCGTCTCGGGTTGGGCCTCGGTCGACCTTGCAGGGTGGTTGTTCCCGCTGCGGTCCCCGGCGTTTGGTCTGCGCATGCGGTCGGCGGATTTTCGGGTGGCTTCGGCTGCTGTGGCTTCGGCGAGGGTATCGGCGAGGGCGATGTTGCCCTTGGCCATCAGCCGACTCTGGAGAACGGGGTCCCAAAGGCCGAGCACGATTGGGTCTCGCAGGGCTTCGTCCATGTTGGCGAATTCGCACAGCCCCCCTAGGCGCCGTAGTTTTGTGATGAAGTCGCTGAAGCTCTCACCCGACAGTTGGTCCCAACGGTAGAACTCGTGTCGTCGGATGAGGATGGGCACGGCTGGAGCGTAGTGTCGCCGGAGTATTGGCTCGAGGTTGTCCCAGTCCATCGTGGTCACGTCGGCGGATTTGGCAAGCGCTTTGGCCATCTTAAACACTGCGGGCCCGCAGTGGGTCAGGAATACGGCTCGCTTCTTCGGGCCGGTGGCGTCCTTCAGGTCGCTGCATTCGAGGAACATGCGGAATCTGTCTGAGTACGATTCCCAGTCCTCACTGATGGGGTTGAAGGGTGCGGGAGGCACGATGTTTGCCATCGTGGAGTTTTGTCTGGCTTCCGTCGGACACGTGCTTCGGTTCAGGATCAGAATCCCATCCTCGTTGCCAGTGTTGTGTCCGTCGGAAATGATGCCAGGAGTCGGTGACTTGTGCATTAGCTCTTTATTGGGTACAGGAACCGAACTGGGGCTAAAGGCAAACTTCACGGCTTTTTATTTCCAAGCCGCGGCAGCCGCGGCCAATGGCACCGCTTTGAATCTCCCGCGATCAGAATGGACCAATCGCGGGAGATTCTCAGTGAGCCAATCGGCGCGGCTCGCCTAGCCAATCAGAGTGCCCCGCGCTTTGGCCAATCAAAACGCGGGGATCTCAAGAATGCAAATGAGGGGACAGAACAACATCCACCAAGTCACGCCCACAGAACGAGTAATAAAAATATTTGAATCCCACCGCTGGTTAGGTTCTCAAGTCATCTCCTAATTAGAGATGAACCAAAGCATACAGAAAGCCTGAATTTGGCCAGGTTTCTGTCTATGACACCATCTCCCTATTTCTCTATCAACAGCCTCATATAATATTTTTATTAGTTAATTTATTTGCCACACATCTCACTTCGAAATGACTCTGGATCTAATGCTTACAACATTAAAAGCAATGAAACCATGAAGACAATTATGCAATACTGCAGGCTACTTCTACTGACTGCTGGCTGCCGGCAGTTCGGCAGTTCAATTCTCACTGGCTCAAGGTGGACTCAGCCTTCCATCCATCCAAGGTTAGGTAAAAGGAGGGTCCAGATTGTTGAGGGCAATAGGCTGATTCTGTAAACTGCTTAGAGAGTAAAGCACAATAAGACAGTATTAAAAGTCTAAGTGCTATTGTTATTACAATGCAAGTGAAGTTGAGGCTAACAGATGGAGAGGGAGGGAGCAACATGTTTGGGGGGAAGTAGGTGGGATTTTCTCCTAATTCAATCACCTCCAATGTGATGCCATCCTGTTGGGATCCAATGCCATCGGGCAGGTCTTCAGACCTTTATGAAAGATTAGAAGGATGAGAGGCAATCTCACTAAAGGACAAGATGTTCCAAGAAGATATTCCATGGCAGAGAATGCTCTTCTCCTGGACACCATCAGCTGAAATTGCCTGACTGATGCGCCCCCACATGCTGCTGGGATAAGCCAGTCCAATTGGGGTGAGATGTACCTGGATCCATGCTGTGTAAGACTTTAAAGGGAATAACCAAAGTCTTGAATTGCACTAGGAAGCAAACAGAACAGTGGTATAACATGGGCCATTTGAGGGGACCTAAGAACTGCCTGAACCTGCACCAGTTATAATTTCCAAGTGATCTTCAAAGGTAGCCCCGTGTAGAATAACAGAATAACAGAGTTGGAAGGGACCTTGGAGGTCTTCTAGTCCAAGCTCCTGCACAGGCAGGAAACCCTACACCACTTCAGATAAATAGTTGCCCAATCTCTTCTTAAAAACTTCCAGTGTTGGAGCATTCACAACTTCTGGAGCCAAGTTGTTCCACTGGTTCATTGTTCTAACTGTCAGGAAATTTATCCTTAGTTCTAAGTTGCTTCTCTCCTTGATTAGTTTCCACCCATTGCTTCTTGCTCTCAGGTGCTTTGAAGAATGGTTTGACTCCCTCTTCTTTATAGCAGCCTCTCAAATATAGGAACACTGCTATCATGTCATGCCCTAGTCCTTCTTTTCATTAAACTAGACATACCCAATTCCAGCATACCCAATTCATATGTTTTAGCCTCCTAATCATCTTTGTTGGTCTTCCTCTTTGTGCTCTTCCTAAGGTCTCAACATTTTTTTTACATTGTGGTGACAAAGCTGGATGCAGTAGTTCAAACAACCAGAGTTTGAGTGAGTGAGCATAGGAACTCTAAATCCAGGAAAGGCCACTGCTAATTGCCATCTGCTCTTTGAGCAGAAGTCACAAGTCCAGGAGAAAATCCAAGTTGTAGACCGAGTCTGTCTGAGTGCAACCACATCCAGAACTAATGTTAAAGTCCTGGATCTCAAAGCTCCATATATCCAAAGCCAGACAGTTTTGCCAAGATTCAGCTGAAGCCTGTTATCTCCCATCCAAACCTTCCCAAGCTTCCAGACCTGCAAGAGGGCAGCAACAGCATCATTTGAATCACCAGGGGTAGATTTTATTAAAGTTTCCCAGTTCTATTTTTGTCAATAACTGCCTTACTCATGTAGCTTTGTCAAGAAAGTCAACCAAATGATAGCAACTTCCATTACTGACCCTCCTGATTTTTTTCAAAAAAAAAAAAATGAATAGGGAAAGCTGCCTAGTATATTTTAGTGATTAACATCTACCTCAAAATGTATTAAGTATGAATAATCACTATTTTCCATTATATTTCATACTGGCGTGGAAAATGCATCAGAATTGTAGTGCTTTCTAATAAAGAAGTGGCATAAAATATAGAATAAAAAGTTGGAAGGGACCTTGGAGGTCTTGTAGTCCAATCTCCTTCTCCATACTATTTCAGACAAATAGTTGCCCAGTCTCTTTTTGTAAGCCTCCAGTGGAGCACCTACAACTTCTGAAGGCAAGCTGTTCCTTTGATCGATAGCTCTCACCATGAGGAAATTTCTTCTTAGCTCTAGGTTGCTTCTCTCCTTACTTAGTTTCCAACTTTTTCTTGCCTTGCTTTTTGATGCTTTGGAAATTAGATTGAGCCCTTCTTTGTTGGAGCCCCTCAATCATTGGAACAGCAAATGCTCTAATAACACCTGAATGAGATACAGCCCACAAACTTTCTATTATTGTCCTCACTCCTTAAAAATAAAGTAGGAAATTCTTCTCTGTACTAAAAGGTTCAAAATATTGTTTTTCTTTTCCATTCTAAAAGTGAACTCTGTTTTCTCTCTTTGCATTATCTGCCAAATTCTTCCAGATCAGCAGTTTTGATGCTGATATTTTATGGATGGGGAGGAAAAGTTTCAAACTGCCTGATTAGACACACAATGTATTCTAGGTTAAATCACTTATATATTTGGAACTAGTCTAGTTTCTTTTTTTTAAATGTAGTTACTCCCAATCTACTTTGATGCAGAGTAAGGATAAAGAACAGGAGCAGGATTTGCTGGATTTTCACCAGTCAAGATGGGACAAAAGGCAGGTACTAGACCAATAGAAGAATAAGTACCCGCATAGATGAACACAAAAATGCAATAAAAAAGCTAGAACACACTTCCTCACTAGTCCAACACATGGAAGCCACAGGTCATAGCATCAACTTCAATGGCACCAAAACCCTAGCCACTATAGAAAACCCCAGTTACAGAATTATCAGAGAAGCCATAGAGATTGAAAAAAGACCTGAAAGCAGGAATAGAAGAGATGATTCCACCAGACTGTCAATCATTTGGAAGCCTGCACTCACAAACAAAAAAATCTCCACACCACTAGCCAGACAAGCACCTGGGCACAAACAGATACCCCCTGATACCTCCAGCTCAAACACACCCCAACCAGGCACCCAGATGAAACCTAGCTTCCTAAAAAATGATAGCTATCCATTTACTTTGAGCCAAACCACACTAAAAGCCTCCAATACAGGAAACACAATGTTGCCAGCCAATCAAGACTAAAAAAGCTACAAAACAGACAGAAGATATTAGAAACACCAATCAAGCAGAACACAGCAAATTCCAAGACCAATAAACACAGACCAAGACTCCCAACCAATCAGGATGAAGAAAAAAAACCATTCTGGCAGAGCATAGGCCAGCACCAAATTTAAAACAGAATAGGCTGTGAAAGTCTGACTCACAGATGAACACTATACAGAAGCCTGATGATGGCAGATGAGATTCTACCGAAACGTTGCTACAATTTTAAAAGCACAACTATAATGAAATGGGAAAATACCCGAACAAAGCTGAATACCATATATATTTTATATATATATATATATGTTTTCTTAAGTTTTCGCGGGTACTTACATGTCTGGCATTCAGCTTTGTTCGGGTATTTTCCCACGTGGTGCTTTTAAAGTTGTAGCAACGTTTCAGCAGAATCTCATCTGCCATCATCAGGCTTCTGTATGGTGTTTGTCTTGAGTCAGACTTTTACAGTGGTTTCAGATATAAATTTTAAATAAACTCCGTGGCTAAAACACTAATTACTAGAACCAAACGCCTGGCAGACAAGACACACATTAAGACTGAACTATGCACCCTGACTAAAATATTGACAGCCAACGGCTTCCACAAAAGCAAAATCACCAACTTGATCCACAAAAGCACACTGAGACATAATAGAGACCCAGAAGATGAACAGACCCATGGAACAGCTGTCCTGCCCTACATAAGAGGCACTACAGACAAAATTAGTAAGATTCTATACAGACACCACATCAAGACTGCCTTCAAAACAGACAGAAAAATAGCAGCCATCCTCAGGAACCCCAAAGACAAAATTGACCTGGAAAACCAAGGCATATATGAAGTCCCCTGTGCATCATGCCCGGCCACATACATTGGACAGACCAATAGAAGAATAAGCACCCGCCTGGATGAACACAAAAATGCAGTCAAAAAGCTGGAACACACTTCCTCACTTGTCCAACACATGGAAGCCACAGGTCATAACATCAACTTCAATGGCACCAAAACCCTAGCCATCATAGAAAATCCCAGCCACAGAATCATCAGAGAAGCCATAGAGATTGAAAAAAGACCAGAAAGCATGAACAGAAGAGATGATTCCACCAGGCTGTCAATCATTTGGAAGCCTGCACTCACAAACAAAAAAATCTCTACACCACAAGCCAGGCAAACACCTGGGCACAAACAGATCCCCCCTGATACCTCCAGCTCAAACGCACCCCAACCAGGCACCCAGATGAAACCCAGCTTCCTAACTAATGATAGCCGTCCATTTACCCGAAGCCAAGCTGCACTAAAGGCCTCCAATAAAGTAACACAATGTTGCCAGCCAATCAAGATACAAAAAGAGCCCCCCCCCCAAAAAAAACAGACAGAAGATATTAGTAGCAGAACACAGCACACTCCAAGACCAATAAACACAGACCAAGACTCTCAACCAATCAGGAGGAAGAAAAAACCATTCTGACACAGCAATAGGCTGCCCCAAATTTAAATCTGAAACCACTGTAAAAGTCTGACTCAAGACAAACACCATACAGAAGCCTGATGATGGCAGATGAGATTCTGCTGAAACGTTGCTACAACTTTAAAAGCACCACGTGGGAAAATACCTGAACAAAGCTGAATGCCAGACATACATATATATATATATATATATATATATATATATATATAAGTAGGATGAATCCCATCCCATAGAAAGGAATTGTGCATAACCTTTTCTTTTGCCTAATAAAAAGAGAATAGATAACACTCCATAGCCGTTTTTTATGGTGGTGATCTCAAAAAAAGCCTACAGATGCTTGATTAAAGCAGCATTTAAGCCCCAACGAGTAAATCAATCAATCAATCAATGGTTGGAGGCTCCAAAAAATGCATATATTTTTTTCCTTTTGTGTGTTTATTACAGTTTAATGCCATTCTTCCCATGAGCTGAAAGAGGTCAGAGAATGCTCTCCCATAGATTTTGATCTCTTCAAAGGGGACATTTTGATTGAGTGATGATGAATCATCACTCTGGACATTTTGATTGAGTGATGATGAATCATCATAATATGGAGATATGGAGATAATCAATATGTACAGTAGAGAGTCCACAATATAGAGCCTCAATGTCCTAGGGTCTTCAATATATTCTTATGCTTCATTTCCTACCACCAGAGGTGTGATGGCTCAATGGTTAAAGATGCTACACTTGTCAGCTGGAAAACTGACAGCTTGGGTTCAAGACCCAAGCACCATGTAGCGGGGCGAGCTTCCATTACTTGCCTCAGCTCCTCGCTATTCAGCCGTTTCAAAGCATGCAAATATAAGTAGATAAATAGGTACCAGTTTGGTGGAAAGATAACACATTCTGTGTGTCTTAATCATGCTGGCTACATGACCACAGAAATTGTATTTGGACCATGCTAGCTCCCTCAGCTAAGAAAAGTATATAAGCACTGTGCCCAAGAGTTGGACTCAAGTGACAGGGAAATCTTTTCCTTTACATTTCCTAACAGAAAAATAAATGAAGATGGTTAAAATTAGAGAGTGGTACACAAGCTTTACATCTTCTGATGTAGGACAGAATTTGTATTGCAATGCTTTGTTCACCATCTTGCCAATTTGGACACACACACATCTCACCAAAACCACTAAGGGATACAGTATGGTATGTGCACACACATGCATGGTATTGTAGTAGTGGCAAAAATGGCCATACATAAACTTGCTTTCAGAGATCTCTTCATTAAGTGGAAGAGCAAAAGAGTTGAAAGTTGTAGAACAAGCAAGAAAGCAAATTAGGTTACACAGGAATGATAAAAAATTTGCCAAGCTGATAACGGTCTATTTGCATGGCTGAAGACATTTGCATTGCTGATAGTCTATTTGCAAAGCTGGTTACAAGTATCTGAAAACATTTTGCAATTTACTCAAGTATTCACTGGAGGGTTACAGGCAGTTGGGTTTACTGGGAATAAATGGTAACAAAAAAGGAAATATTAACCCTTGAATGGTAATTCAGTCTCTTGCAGATACAAGATTGGCACTGTTTTGCAAAAAAATCAGTCATAATTAAAAGGAAGATGTATTCTGGGAAAACCCATTTTGATCAACCTTCCTACCTAATGAGGGTTATAATTGTCATCTTATCCGAAAAGTCAAAAGTGTAATGTTTTACATATATATATATATATATATATGCTGATCAATAGCCTCCTGTTCTTCCTGCACTATTGTCATATTTCAATATTTCCATAAAAATGATAGCAGACTTATATACCACTTTACATTGCTTTGCAGCCCTTTCTAAGCAGTTTACAAAGTCAGCATATTGCCCACAACAATTTGGCTCCTCATTTTACTCACCTCAGAAGGGTGAAAGACTGAGTCAGCCTTGAGCCTGATGAGATTTGAACTGCCAAATTGCAGGCAGCCGGCAGGCAGCAGAAGTAGCTTGCTGTACTGTACTCTAACCACTGGCCCTACATGATACTTAGCCCGCTGTGCTTAGTTTTTCCCAAACAGATTTGGGGAAAATTATGCTTGCAGATGATGATGGTTGTGTCTTCACAGATAATGTCTGATTTTTTCAACCCATCTCAGTTTTGTCTCTTTGATTCTCTTGCAATGTGATCTGATTAGAAATTTTTCTAAGAATTCAGTCCTATGTTAAAAGCCCAACCAGTTTTAAATTCATTGACATTCAGCCTAGTTGTTTCTTTATGTTCACCTCCCACCCACTCTCATCATCCCTTAAGTTATTTCATAAAAATTTTATAGAACACACTTTCAAAATTCTTTCCCAAATAGATAAAACAGGCATCAAGGCGGTAACAAGGATAAAATACTGTTTCCAAGGCTTAATTACCATTATTTTTGGGAAAATGAGTCTTTTAAAAAGCAATCATTGAGTTGAAGCAAGATAAAAATAGAAATGTGTATGTGAGTGCACGCACATGTAGTTTTAAAGCAGCATGTCTCTTGAGATTAATTCTTTTTAATAGTTATTTAATTACTTGAGTTTTACTTAGGCTATAGCATCCTTCACCTAGTTTACAAGAATAAAGCAATTGCTTGCTAAAGGAGATTATGAGCAAATTACTTTCAACCATTTATAGCTTAATACTTGAGGGCATCTAAACATACTATGCTTTTTCTAACCAGATTTTGGAATTGTTTAAATATAAGCTCCTGTCTATATATGCAACAACTGCTGCAGTGATGTGTATCTTAAATTTTATTCTCATAAAAACAACTGCGTGAAGTAGCTTGATCTAAGAAAATGGTTTATTCCCTAGCTATGACTCTGAAACTTGGCCTCTTAGTCCTATTTCATCAGATGAGAGCTTGTGGAGAGCTTGGTGTTATAAACTAATAAAGGCGTTTAATAAAGTTTTAACAACCTTAAGAAAAAGCAGGGTTCTAATCCTGCACTTCTGATTGGCCGATAATAGCGATATCGGATTGGTCCTTTCTGGGAAGTCTGATTGGCTGTTAACGGGCCAACTCTCATTGGTTCAAGGGTTTAACACTTCCATATTTCTCATTGGCTAATAGGTCAGCAGCCAACCCTATAAAAGGGCTGCTGCTGCCCTAGGGTTTTGCTCTGTTCAGTATGATTAATAAAGAGTTGAAGTTCACTGTTCACTGCCTCGTCTCCGTTCCTTGCACCCATGCGCAGAACTTAACACTGGCGATGAGGGTGGGATATGGAGACATCAGAGCTGACTGAACACTACAGAGCACCAAACAGAGCACGTGGCTGAAGGCGCATCGACAACAGAAACCATGTCCAGTGGCACCATACCACCCACTCCATTTGACCCAGCACAAGAAGACTGGGACTCGTATATAGACCAGTTCCAGATGTTTCTGGAGACTAACAACTTGAAAGACGCAACTATAGGAAAAAAGCAAGCAGTGTTCCTGACCTATTGCGGGCCTGCCGTCTTTAAGATGGCCAAGGCGCTAGCGAAACTGGCTGAGGTGAAATCCATGGACTGGGACATCCTCGCGCCCCTTCTATGGGCCCCCTATGCACCTGACGTACCAACGCTTGTCCGAAGACATGAGTTTTACCAGAGGGACCAACGGAAAGGAGAGAGCATTGCAGATTTCATTGCGGATTTCCAGAACCTGGGAGGCCTCTGTGGGTTTACAGACCTCCAAGAAGCTCTGAGAGACCAAATAATTCTGGGATTAGATGACCTCACGGCACAGAGCAAGATCATGGCCAAGGGGGACATCAATCTTGCTGATGTCATCAAAGACGCTACTGCAGCAGAAGCAACCAGGAAGTCAGCCGCCCGAATGCGCCGCACCAACGCAGTGCTCCGTCAACTCGCCAGCAATACCTCACCTCGCCTAGAGAGGCACACAACAGCGACCCACCACGAGGACCTCGAATCGCCATCAGAAAGTGATGAGGAGAAGGTCAACCAGCTCTGGTCCGAACCTGACCAACGCAACCAGCGGAATCGAAGACAACTGCACCAATGCGCGGGTTGTGGGGCAAACCACCCGCTATCAGACTGCAAATTCCTCGATGCGTTCTGCCATTCCTTTGGGAAAAGAGGCCACATCAGGAAGGTCTGTAGAAGCAAGCAAGGATCCAGCCCAATTCAGAGAGAAAACAACTACCGCCAGACCACAGGGAATCGTCCTGTGAGTCGGGAACACTTGAATCACCAATGGAACAACGACTCCTACAGAAATAAAACACTGGCCACTTCAACGAGATGGGAAGAGGCACACCAAACCATTACAATCGGTCACGCTTCATTGTTAGATGCAAAGAAGATCCGAATGAGGGTCGCCATCGAAAACCAACCTTGCGTGATGGAAGTTGACTCAGGATCGTCCCTCTCGATGGTTTCCTGGAAGACCCTTAAACAATTAATCCCTGCCGTCCGGCATCAAGACCTCAGAGCCCAAAGAATCATACTCAAAGATTATCAGGGGAACCTAATTCCAGTTGTTGGATCCAGCCAAGTCCAAGTATCATTCAAAAATCATACTGTGTCGTTACCACTGACCATCATCAACCACGACTGCCCTAGTTTGTTAGGCTTTCAATGGTTCACCCCACTCGGGATTGAGGTAGCCGGCATCCACCAAACCAGAAGCGACGACTGGGAGGAGGCCCTCATCCAGGAATTCCAGGATGTCTTTGCAGACAAACTAGGCAAGTACAAGGGGACCCAGATATCATTTAACCTTAACCCTGAAGTAGCCCCCATCCGCCTTAAGCCTCGTTGGGTACCTTTTGCCCTAAAACCAAAGATCAATGAGCAGCTCGATAAATTAATAGCCCAGGGTGTTTTAGAACCAACTGACCACGCCCGTTGGGAAACCCCAATCGTAACACCCATCAAACCAGATGGATCGTTAAAGATTTGTGGGGACTACCAGGCCACCTTTAATCACGCCCTTCAACTGAACGCTTACCCGGTGCCAGTGGTGCAACACCTTCTCCATTACCTGGGGGGCGGAAAAGTCTTCGCTAAATTGGATTTAGCACAGGCGTACCAACAACTGCCTGTAGATAAAAAAACCGTGGAAGCACAGATGATCGTTACGCACCAAGGCGCCTTTAAATGTAACCAACTCCAGTTCGGAGTGAGCGTAGCCCCAGGGATTTTTCAAAGTCTGATGGAGAGACTCTTGCAAGGGATCAAGGGGGTCGTGCCATACTTTGATAACATTTTAATTGCGGCCCTGAATAGAGAAGTACTAGAAAGGTGTTTTAAAATGATTCTCCAGAAATTTAAAGACTCTGGCCTTAAGGTTAAAAAAAATAAATGTCAACTGTGTACAGATAAAGTAGAGTTCCTGGGGTACCTAATCGATAAGCAAGGCATTCACCCCACTAATAGCAAACTAAAAGCGATCAAAAACACCCCAAGACCCAGGAATAGGACAGATCTCCAAGCTTTCCTGGGGCTAATTAACTTTTACAACATCTTCTTGCCCCAGAAAGCGACTGTAGCTGAGCCCCTACATAGACTTCTCGTCAAAAAAGCAATCTGGGTCTGGGGACACCGAGAGGAGCATGCATTCTGACAAGTGAAAAACTTACTAACCTCCGATGCTGTTTTAATGCAGTATAATGAGACTTTGCCTTTAACAATTACATGTGACGCATCACCATTTGGAGTAGGAGCCATTTTGAGTCATGTGTTACCAAATGGTAGTGAGGCCTCTATTGCCTATTTTTCAAGGACCTTATCGAAGGCTGAACGTAACTATAGCCAAATTGACAAAGAGCTTCTTGCTGTTGTATCTGCTGTGAAACGATTTCATGAATATGTGTATGGATGAGTTTTTACTATTATTACCTATCACAAACCTTTGCTGGGGATTATAGCGGGAGACAAGCCAACCACCTATATATTGTCACCTAGAATGACTCGCTGGTCGGAGTTCTTAGCTGCGTACAACTATAAATTACAACACCGCCCGGGGAAAGCCATTCCCCACACTGATACATTGAGCCGGGCCCCACTTCCAGAAACCGTCAACGACCCAGCTCCAACCCTTACAACACTCCAGACTGAAACACTACATTCACCGCCACTAACAGCCAGAGACATCGCTATCGAAACGAAATGAGATTCTGTCCTGGCGCGAGTTCTCAGCTGGGTCAAACAAGGATGGCCAGTGGAACAAACCCCTGACGACTTCACCCCTTTCAGAAACCGGCAAACAGAACTTTTCTCGCAAAAAGGCTGCATCCTATGGGGAGAAAGAGTCATCGTCCCAGAGTGGTTACAACGAGCAGTATTGAAAACATTACATGATGGTCACCCCAGCATCGTGTGTATGAAAGCGCTCGCATGAAGCTACATATGGTGGCCGGGCATCGACAAGCAGATCGAAGCCTGAGTAAAGACTTGTCTAAAGTGCCAAGAAGTCAGCAGTGCCTCACCTAGAGCAACTCCAACGGAGTGGGAAACCCCCCGAGGGCCGTGGTCCCGCATCCACGTTGACTTTGCGGGACCTACTAAGGAACATACGTTCCTCCTAACAGTGGATGCCTATTCCAACTGGCTCGAGATCCACAAGATGAAGACTTCTACAACCGATTCCGTCATCCGCAAATTGAATAGGCTATTCGCAACGCATGGGCTGCCAGACGTTCTGGTCTCCGACAACGGACCCCTGTTCACCGCCCTGGCATTTGAACAATACTTAGCGGACCGGGGTATCCGCCATGCACTAACCTCGCTGGCGCACCTTGCAGCCAATGGCAGGGCTGAGCGCATCGTCCAATTTGTTAAAAAAAACTCTCCACAAAATGGACTATGGGGACATTGATGACAAACTAAACAGAATACTCCTACTCCAACACATCACCCCGCACAGCGTCACCAACAAGAATCCAGCTGAACTGTTGATGGGACGCAAGCTCCATTCCCACCTTGACCGGCTCCACCCGTCCTACGAGCCAGAGAAACCCTGTGGATCTAGCAGAAAATGCCGTGAGTTCATGGTAGGTGACTTAGTCTTCGCTAAAAACCTTTCTGGCGAACCATTATGGGTCAAAGCAACCGTAACTCAAACCACTGGGCCCAGATCGTACCATGTGCAAACATTGGATGGAAAAATATGGAAACGCCATATAGATCAGCTTCGCTCTAGGCTACAACCTAGTTCTCGTGACTCCTGTGACTCTCAAACTGAGGGGGAAGAAACCAAATTCGAGATGGTGGAAAGTGGAATCGAAGGAAGTCAGCAGCCAGGCACAATACATGAAGAAGAATCAGGGAGAGGGATGGCCTCGCCACAGAGGAATACCTCAACGGAGGCGAGCCCGCAGAGATCGGAGGACAACAACGACAGAATTAGCGGCACCGAGTCATCCAGTGAGGATGCAGAACCTGTACCAGATAAATCAAAAAATGTCCCACCAAAACCGGACTACAGACAGGAACCGGTGGGACAGCGCAAATCTAATAGACAGTTAAAACAACCTGCATATCTACGGGATTATGTCACCGCACCCCTCAAACGGAACCTAGGGGGAAGGGGTGTTATGAACTAATAAAGGTGTTTAATAAAGTTTTAACAACCTTAAGAAAAAGCAGGGTTCTAATCCTGCACTTCTGATTGGCCGATAATAGCGATATCAGATTAGTCCTTTCTGGGAAGTCTGATTGGCTGTTAATGGGCCATTTCTCATTGGTTCAAGGGTTTAACACTTTCATGTTTCTCATTGGCTAATAGGTCAGCAGCCAACCCTATAAAAGGGCTGCTGCTGCCCTAGGGTTTTGCTCTGTTCAGTATGATTAATAAAGAGTTGAAGTTCACTGTTCACTGCCTCGTCTCCGTTCCTTGCACCCATGCGCAGAACTTAACACTTAGAATTTGGGAATGCCCATAGCCCTCAAGTATAGTAGATACATAATTTGTCAGATGGATTATTGTAACATGCCCTACATGAGGCTCCTTTGAAAAGTTATTTGGAAGCTACAGCTGGTGCAGAATATATCTGGAGTGCACTGTCCCAAAAGAGAGAGGTGACTATGGACAAAACACAGCATCTCATATTCTCTGGACTGGCAAATTCCATTTGCACTGGACATTCTAAAGGATATATAGGTTTTCAGCCATATTGCAAAGCAAGGGAGCAAAGCCTGATAACTGTTCCCATTTTATAAAGAAATACATGTTCAAATAGTTGAACTAGAGATTTATGCATTAAAATATACATGATATAAAGAAAAGACACTCTAAAACTCACTTTTTATTAGTCATTCCAATCCTAAGGAAATGAAAGCTCACTGTATGTAGGATGTATATTTCTATCATAAAAAAGGAATGGTAGTGATAACAACAAAATAAAGTTCCTGGAAGATTATTGTTCATCTGGGTTGCAGGAATAGCTTTATTATTTCCTTACGGGATATATCATCTCTGGTTAATGATTTAAAAAGTAAAATTTTTGGTTCATTTGGATGTGGGAATTAGTGGCCCATATTAAAACAGATCATACATTTATTGTACCATACACATGTGATGAAAACAATGGTTGCTATTTATCCCCATATAATCACCCATTTAGAATCATCTCTGGGGCTACACAAAAGCATGATCTCAAGCCATTATGAGCTTTTGATTGTGTGTGCTGTTTTTTCCCCCCCACAGGTATGGACATTCAGCAGGCTCAGGTTATTGTGCTCTCCTCAGGCACCAAATGCCTAAATGGAGAATACCTTAATGATCAAGGACTCGTGGTCAATGATTGCCATGCAGAAATTGTTGCTAGGAGAGCTTTCATTCACTTCCTTTACTCACAGTTGGAGCTTCACTTGAGGTAAGTTTCATTTAAATAATACTCAGGAGGGAAAAGGATTATCCAAGAAGTCTAAAATGCATTTTGGAAAACAAAACTATATGTTGGAGAGAGTATGTAATTTTTCTGAAAAATTGCAAAGGAATGATCAGCCTAGACACAAACACACACCACAATCAAAATTGATAAAGTTGGATCAGGTTGCTTCATCCAGTGTTTTCTGCATCGAGAGAAACCAATATGGGCTAATCACCACATCATGGAAATAATATCTTCTTTCATATTCTATAGCAACCATACTTAGAAGCATACTGGAGTATTTGTGAATATTAATCTATACTAACTAGTTCCTGGGAAAAATATATGTAGTTGGTAAGAGTCATCAACTTGATGGCACATAATCGTAATTAGCAACACTTGACAGGCAGATTTTAATCTTATCTGCATTTAAAGACACCCAGATTATGCCCACAACTTCTACATTTTGTAGTAGGAAGTTCTACATCCATTGTTCTTCTTTCTTCTTCTGGTCATTGTTTCCAATTATCTGATGCTTACAAGAAATAAAATCCAGGAAACCACAGCAAAAGGCTTGTTAATTAACCAACCAGTTGGCCTGTTTATAATATCAGTTGATATTCATAAAATAGCTTTGCTGGTCAGCAAGATGAGATTTCACCAAAAATCTTATTGTATATGCCATATGTTCCAAATGAGATTCAATTGGTATTTGTGGGTATACAACTTACGATAATGCTATGTAGGAAGAAGCCCAACCATCATCGCCTGAAACACCCAACTTGCTGCTGCATTTCAATTCTAGTAGTTGTAAATTATTTAACTTTCTTGCCTCACCATCTTCAATCCATGATGTAGATAAAATGGCTCTTGATTCATTAGTAAATACCAATAGGAGGATGGCATGAGAAATAACAGCTTGAAATATATTTGTTTCTTTAAGTGCTCTGATTTCACAGGCTTGCCATTCAGCTGTAGCCCTGGGTAGCCAATAAAATATTGATCATTATAAATACTACGAATTCAGAAACCAATTATTCTAGCCTGCCAAGTTTTGATAATCCCTGAATTTGGAAGTCTCAGGCAGGCAGCATAAGGCCCCAATCCACCACCATTATCTTTCTCATATTTGTCTGATAGTGAATTAATTTTAACTTGATGTAACTACATTGCATTGTTGGGTTTAAAGAAGCAATCTATTGAATTCAGACAACAAGAACCATGGATTAAATTAGATGGAAATAAGAAAGTTTAAATGCATATTTTTGAGTTGTCTTTTAACTCACCATCACTGATTCACTGTTGTGGATTCTCCCTCTGTCGTATCCGCAATTAAGACTCGTAGTCAGTGACTTTCAATTCAAGCTCTTTATTAACACTGGTGGAACCGAACCGCAAAAGACAAAAAGCTTGCGGCTTTTATATCTTTTGCTTCGGCGGCCGCGGCCAATGGCAGCGGATCAAGTCTCCCGCTCTTGGCTTTAACCAATCGCGGGAGACTTCAATCGGGCCAATCAGGCGCGGCTCGCCTGGCCAATCAGAAATCCCCGCGCCTTAGCCAATCAAGGCACGGGGATTTCGAGTAGTCCATTTGCATACATGACACCCCTCCCCTCTTGGTATGGTCTTCTCACGTGGTGTAGTCACGCAGGTAGGCGGGGCTCCGTCGAGTCCTAGATGACCTGCGCAATTCATTTTCTTGTTGTATCTCGGTAGGGGCGGTCATCTTTTTGGCTGCTCCTGCCTCTGAGCGAACCGGCTGGATGATCGGGCCGGTTCCTTCGCCGCGGCTCCCGCCTGGGCCTACCGGGTCGGTTGAGTCGCGGATTCCGCCGCTCCCGCTTGGCTTCTCCGGGTCGGTAGAGCTGGCCAGACGGTTCTTCTCCGGCTGTGACTCGCGAAGGCTGCGTTCTGGTGAGTTTTTAATTTTTATTTGTTCTTGCGGTTGTTTAACCGGGTGTTCCCTCCCCCCTTGGTTCGTGTCTTGGGGGTTGAGGTTAGTCAATGTTCGTGACCGGAGCTGGTCGATATGTCGTTTCCAGGCTCGCCCGTCGGTGGTTTGGAGCCGGTACGACTTTGGACCAGTGATCTGAGTTATGACGGCTGGGATCCATAGGGGGTCCCCCGTCATGTTTTTGGCGTATACTAGGTCGCCTGGTTCAAATGTCCGATACCTGGAGCTGGAGTCTGGGGGCTGCTCTGGGTTGTAGGTTGGGTGTAGGCGGTCGAGTGGGGATCGCAGCTTCCTGCCCATCAGGAGCTCTGCAGGACTCTTGTTTGTGGTTGTGTTTGGCGTGATGTGCTGTATGAAGAGCAGCCTGTTGATCTTGTCGTTGATCTCCCCGTGGTCCATTTTCCGGAGGGTCTTTTTTGTAAACTGGACCATCCGCTCCGCCCTACCGTTCGCCGCCGGATGCGCCGGTGCCGTTAACGCGTGGCGGATGCCTTTTTCTGCCAGGAACCGTTCAAAATCGATGGATGTAAACTGTGGCCCGTTGTCCGAGACAACGACGTCTGGGAGGCCGTGGGTGGCAAACAGCTTACACAGTTCTTTAATGACGGCCTCTGTGGTGGTGGATTTCATGTCGGCCACCTCTAACCAGTTTGAGTATGCGTCAACTGTGATTAAAAAGGTGTGGCCATTTGTGGGGCCGGCAAAGTCTAAATGTATTCTGGACCAGGGTCCCCGAGGTGTCTCCCAGTCCCGGATAGGTGCCGTGGGTGGGCTGGATCTGGTCTCCTGGCACCGGTGGCATTTGGCGACCCATGTTTCAATTTGTTTGTCCATGCCAGGCCACCAAGCGTAACTCCTGGCCAGGGCTTTGGTCCTGACGATGCCAGGATGACCCTCGTGCAACATCTCTAGGACCCTGTTCTGTAATTTAGTCGGAATTACCACCCTGTCTCCCCAAAGGATGCATCCTCTCAGTAGGGAAAGTTCCGTCTGGCGCTGGCGGAAAGGTTTAAAAGTCTCGTTATCGTCTTTTTCCGGCCAGCCTTTTTGTAGCCAATGTAAGATTGGCGCTAAGTGTTTGTCCTTAACCGTTTCCCTCGCTATGTCCGATGCGGTAATGGGTAAACACTCGATGGACAGGGTATTTGTTGTTGGTGCGGGGTCAGGGTCAGAGTCAGGTAAGGGGGAACGGCTTAAAGCGTCCGCGTGCGATATCTTCTTACCTGGCTTGTGTAGCAGTTCATAGTTGTAGGCTGCCAGGAATTCAGACCATCTTGTCATCCGGGGTGACAAGATGTTTGGTGTGGGACGGTTTCCCGCGAGAATGCCCAGCAACGGTTTATGGTCAGTCACTATTTTGAATGGGCGGCCATAAAGGTACTCGTGGAAACGCTTAACGGCGGCCACTATAGCCAAAGCTTCTTTGTCCAGCTGGCTATAGTTCCGCTCTGGTTTAGTCAGAGTTCTCGAGAAAAATGCGATAGGTGCTTCTCTCTGGTCTGGGAGGGTATGGCTGAGGACAGCGCCGACGCCGAAGGGTGATGCGTCGCAAGTGACAGCTACAGGCAGGGTTTCGCAGAATTGCATTAGGACGGCATCAGAGGTGAGGAGGTCTTTGGTCTTTTGAAAAGCTGTTTGTTCCCGTCTCCCCCAAGTCCAGGCTGCCTTCTTGTCCAGGAGTCTATGTAAAGGTTCCGCCGCCGTAGCCTTTTGAGGTAGGAAGACATTATAGAAGTTTAGTAAACCTAAGAACGCTTGCAGCTCTAATTTGGACTTTGGGGTGGGGGCTTCTTTGATGGCCTTTACTTTTTTTGTTGTGGGATGGATGCCCTGCTGGTCTAGGAGGTAGCCCAGAAACTCTACTTGCTTTGTACAAAGTTGGCATTTTTCGCGTTTGACTTTAAGTCCTGTTTCTTTAAATTTCGTTAAGACTTGTCTTAAACGGTTTTCTAGTTCAGCTTCATTTGGCGCCGCCACTAATACGTCATCGAAGTAGGGCACCACCCCCTTGATGCCTTGCAGCAAGCGTTCCATCAGGCTCTGGAAGATGCCTGGTGCCACGCTGACCCCAAATTGAAGTGTTACATTTAAAAGCCCCCCGGTGGGTCACTATTGTTTGGGCCTCTGCCGTTTCCTCGTCCTCAGGTAGTTGTTGATAGGCTTGTGCGAGGTCGAGCTTAGCAAAAACTTTGCCCCCTCCCAGTGAGTGCAGTAAATGTTGCACTACCGGGACTGGGTAGGCGCTTTGTTGCAACGCGCCATTTAGGGTGGCCTTATAGTCCCCGCAGATTCTCACGGACCCGTCTGGTTTTATTGGGGTCACTATAGGGGTTTCCCATCTGGCGTGATCTGTCGGTTGTAACACCCCTTGTCTGACGAGCTTGTCTAGCTGCTCGTCAATTTTGGGCTTTAATGCAAAGGGTACCCTTCTAGGCTTAAGCCGCTTCGGGGGAACCCTTGGGTCTAAATCAAATGAAATAAGGGGCCCCTGGTACTTGCCCAATTCTCCATTGAAGACCTCCTGGAATTCTTCGGTTAGCCGCTGTTCCCAAGCTTCAATGGATACGTGGTTGACACCTGTCAGCGCGATGTTAAGCGGAGCAAACCATTGTAACCCCAGCAGGCTAGGGCGGTCGCGGTCGACTATTGTGAGTGGAAGTTGTTCTGTGTGTCCTCTGTAGGTTATGTTAAAGTTCTTGGTGCCCACTACCGGAACGCGATTACCTTGATAGTCTTTTATGATGATTTTTTGGGCGGGTACGTTTCTTCTTTGTAGTGTAGGCACTAGTTGCTTGATTTCGCGCCAAGCAATCATAGAAAGGTAGGAACCGGAGTCCACTTCCATCTTACATGGTCGACCCTCTATGTGAACTTCTACGTGAACTTTTCTAGCTCCGTCGGAAATGGCGTGGCCAATGGTCACCGTCTGGTGGGTTTCCTCTTTACGCCGGCTGTCACTGCTTCTTTGCGATCGTTGTCTCTGGTCCCATCGACCCGTTGGCTGGCGCTCTCTGGCTCTGGGCGGGGAGCTTTCTCTCTTCCTGTCAAGTTGTTCCCGTTTGGGCAGGCTGCGGGGTTTTTTCTGGCGGCAAACTCGGGCGATGTGGCCTCGTCGGTCACAATGCCTGCAGATAGCGTCGAAGAATCGGCATTCTGACCTGGGGTGGTCGCCGCCGCAACCAGCGCAGTTGGTCCTCGACCTGCGACCTCTTTGACTTCGCTGTTCGCCTCGTCCCATTTGTACACGGTGTATGTCCTCCTCGTCATCTGACGCGCTGGAGGCTGATTGGTATTCGCCGTAGTGTGCGGTCGCTTCGCTTCTGGTGTCGGCCGACCTCGCGGGGTTGTTGTTCCCGCCCTTCGCGTCAGATCTTCGCATGGTGTCTGCTGACGTGCGGGTGGCTTCTGCTGCTGCGGCCGCAGTGAGGGCATCGGCTAGGCTGATGTCGCCTTTGGCCATGAGTCGGCTCTGGAGTGTCGGATCCCATAGCCCGAGCACGAAGCGGTCTCTGATGAGACTATTAAGTCCTTCAAACTCACAGAGTCCTCCCAGGCGCCGTAATTCGGCGACAAAGTCGCTTAATTTCTCGTTCGGTTTCTGGTTTCTGCGGTAAAACTCGTTTCGCCGTATCAGGATGGGGACCTCGGGGGCGTAATGGCGTCTCAGTATGGGCTCGAGGACGTCCCAGTCTATGGCGGTTGCGTCTGCTGGTTTGGCCAATGCCTTGGCCATCTGGAAGACCTCTGGTCCGCAGTGTGTGAGAAAGACGGCGCGTTTTAGCGGGCCCGGGGCGTCCTTCATGCCGGCGCATTCCAGATACATCCGGAATCGATCCGAGTACGATTCCCAGTCCTCGGCGGCGGGGTTGAAGGGAGCGGGCGGTGCTATTTTTGCCATCTTCGCTGTCGCTGGTTCTTAAACGGATACGGGGTTCGGTTCAATGGCGAGATCCCACCCTCGTCGCCAGTGTCGTATCCGCAATTAAGACTCGTAGTCAGTGACTTTCAATTCAAGCTCTTTATTAACACTGGTGGAACCGAACCGCAAAAGACAAAAAGCTTGCGGCTTTTATATCTTTTGCTTCGGCGGCCGCGGCCAATGGCAGCGGTTCAAGTCTCCCGCTCTTGGCTTTAACCAATCGCGGGAGACTTCAATCGGGCCAATCAGGCGCAGCTCGCCTGGCCAATCAGAAATCCCCGCGCCTTAGCCAATCAAGGCACGGGGATTTCGAGTAGTCCATTTGCATACATGACACCCTCCTTTATTAAAACATAGCTATGTAACTATACAAGGCTGCCTAGAATTCTTTTATGTTGGCTTTGTTTTTCTTCAGCAGTGATTAGATATTCATAATAAAGTCATGTTTCATGAAGCCTCTTGGTTGTATCTGATTAACACACATATCAAAACGTGATAAAAACAGGGAATAGCTGAGAATGAAAAACTAACTACCTTCTCATTATGGGCTTTTTCTTCCACTCTGGCTGAGTCATATTGGGAAAGCTATTTACTATGAATACATTTTCTTGTATTTAGCTTGTCATTAAGGCACTTTTGGGCATAAAAGATCTCTCCAGTGGCACATGAAACAGATAGCAGTCCTTCGGGTTCAATAGTGCATAATAGTACTCCCCTCTGTCTGTGAAAAATTCACAGCATAGGATAGCAATCAGAGCATTAATCTTGTCTAAATGTTTCTTGACTGTTAATGCCTTATTGCAACCCAGTCTACCCTAACCTTGTATTTTTCACATTGTTTGACTTAGATCGACTGCCAGGAAACAGAACATTAGCAGGTTTGTCCTATTTTGAGATCATCAGACATTTATGGTCAGATCTTTTTATGGAATTCAAACTCTCTAGTGGAAATTGTATTCATGGAGCATTGCATTTTAGATGGATATAACTTTAGGCCCTATCCAGGTCTTAGTGCTTAGCAGTATGACATTAAGGGTTGTTTAAAATCTATCAAAATCACATAGAATCTATCTTCCCTTAAACTGTTTAAGAAAGAGAGAAAGGTGTTATGTCATGTCTCCATGTATGCAGTTTTACATGTTATTCAATTGAATATTTAATCATGCCTCCATCTTCCTTCTGTGGATGAAGATTCTTGGAAATGTAGGAGAACTTCCGGTTTGCGTGGCTTCGGGGCAGCAGGAATTCGCGACAGCTCGCGATTCCTGCTGTGCTAGCCGTCGAGGTACCCCCGATCCAGATGGGTCAGGGGGATATGGCTGCCCTGTAGGGACAGCTGAAGATAGAGGGGAGTCGGAAAGGGAGGTGGGGGCATCGCAGACCCCCCCTTTCTCCGGGAAAACCCCTTTTTCCCAAGGCGGTGGAGCGGCGGTCAGCAATGGCCGCCACGAAGAAGCCAGCAACCGGGTAAGAACTGTGCTGGAGGAAGTGTGAAGAGTGAAAGTTCTGTCTGAGCCGGGTCAAGTAACACCTTTTAAATTGCCTGGAATTGAGTTGTTTGTTGCTGGAGGATACATTGTATCCCTAAGAAGAGCGAAAAGCGGCGGAGAAGCTGTTAAAGGGATTTTTTTTTTTTTTTTTTTTACTCTCCCACCCCACGGAAAAAGCAGAAATATTTGGATATATTAGACATTGAAAGTGGATTGTTTTGAAAGCTAAGATAAGAGACAAAGGGATTTTTGGACATTGAAAAATGTGAGAAATTGGAAAATCTCTGCTGGAGGTATGGATTTTTGATTATTAAAATTCTCATTGCAAGTGGGAAGGAAGAAAAAAAAATTGGAGCAGAAGCTGAAAAAGGAGGAGATTGATTAGAAGTCTTTGTGGATCCCAAAAGAAGATATATGATAATTGGACCTCTTTGATTAAAAATTAATTCAGAAAGAGAAAGAGAAGAAGGAAGAAAAGTATTAACTTTTGGAATTTTTTTTCTTTTTTTAATTGCTTTTGATTGTCTTTGATTAAAAATTCTTGTGGTTGTTTTGGAAAAAGTTTCCCTTTTCATAATGGCATCGTCTGTGGATGAACTAGAGATTGAATATCAAAAATATAAAAAAGAAGATACTTTGGGCGCTTTGTTTCAATTCTTAGAAATGGCGTTATGTTCCTTTGAAAAGTTGATTACGCAGCAGAAGGACTGGGACAAGGAAGAAGAGGAAGAAGAAGCCATCTTTGATGAACAATGGGTCCCTTCTGGAGAGGAGGACAAAAAGGATAAGAAAAAGGGGATTTTAAGAATTATAAAAACAACCAAAAGAGAGAAAAATGAGCGAAAAGATGGAGGCAAGGTTAGAAAGCAAAGGAAAAGGAGCAAGAAAAGCGAAGAGAAAAAACAAAGGGGTAGAAAGGGCAAGGAGAAGAATAAGCAAGAGAGAAAGGGGGGGAGGAGAAGCCTTAATGTGGGGAAGCAAGACCTAAGGAAAAAAAGTTTATTTAGAGATAATGGGTGAATTTAATTTAGATTAAAAGAGGGATTCTGGAGGGTATATAAGAGTGTGTTTTTATATGTATATTTAGAATATAAAATTTATTATGTAATTTTAGAATTTTTTTTAAACAGAATCCCAAGAAAGATTGCTATATGTAGTATTTCTAAGTTAGGGTAATGAGTTATAGATGTTACTCCAATTGGTGTACAGGAGAAGTATAGTAAAAGAAAAAAAAGATGAATGGATAATTGGAAATAGAACAGACAAAGAATGTTATTGAAAATGGTAATAAGATATGGAAGGATATATATGCTTTTTTTTTTGGATTTTGTGTATTGATAAAAGGCAATAAAATTTTAATTAATAAATAATTTGGATGGAAAAGAGAAGTAGGGACAAGATATGAAGTTAATATTATATGAAATATTGATATTATAATCTGGAAATGTTATGCTTTATTGGTCTATTATTATTATTTTTTCTTAGAAAAGAATTTATAAGCTGCTATGCCTTGATTTTTTGTGCATTGTTTTTATAAAACTGATAAAAATGGTTTTTATATATATATATAAAAAAGAAAATGATAATAAGATTTGGAAGGAGATATGGGTTGAATATGATGTTTGAATTTGTGTCTGTGTAAAGAGTTTTAACCCGGGAACAGACAACCTTCAGAAAAGATCTTTTAGTTTTGTTTATGTTTTGTGTTTGTATGTTTGTGTATTGTGCTTATGGTAAAACTAACAAAATTTGTTTTTTATAAAAAAAAAAAAAAAAGGAAAGAATCAATAAAACCTTGGAGGAATGCTAGACGAGAATAATTTATACAAGCCAGAAAGAAAAGAATATGATGACTATAAAATGGATAAATATGGAAGAGAAATGAAATTGAATAGGAGTAAAGAGAAAAAATGAGAAACTTGCTGAAAGATGTTTGTGTGTCCATATGGAGATGGGATAAATTGGAATTATGCTGTATAAAAATAATGTTTTGTTTGACTTGTAAGGATTTACAATGTTAAGAGGTTTTATGTGTTTATGTATTTAATGGTTAATGATGTGTTGTTTTATCTTTAAAATTAATAAAAATTTGTTTCAAAAAAAAAAGATTCTTGGAAATGTAGTCCCAACCCTTCTGCTAGTTGAGACATCCGCTTCATTTTTCTGCCTAATGAGGTGAGGGGAAAGCAATCTGTAATAGTCCATTTATTGCTGAATCACAAATTTCTTTACCTCAGATTGGGTAAAATTGCTGGGAATTGTAATTTGGCAACATGCAGAGCACCCCATTTGCTTTTCCATAAAATATGTTTCAAGTTCGTTAACAAGGACTGTCTAAAGCAGGGGTGTCAAACTCAAAGGCCCAGGGACCGGATCTGGCCCACAGGGTTGTTAAATCTGGCCCACAGGGCTGCCTTGGAAACAGCAAAGGACCTGCCCGCTATGCCTCTGCTGGCAAAAATGGAGCTTGTGGGGGGATGGTGTGTGGCCTTCCTAAGCTCCATTTTCTCTGCCAGAAAGTTGCAGGAGGCCATCACAACTGGAAACAGAGCTCACAGGCTGTACTCCCAAGCTCCGTTTTCACTGACAGAGGATTGCAGGAGGCCGTCATAACCAAAAAACAGATGTCAGGAGCAGTTTTTGCTGGCAGAGTACTTGGGCCACAACAGAAGCCCCCAACACAAGTTGGCCACGCCCACCCTGACCATGCCCACCTCAGTCCCCCAAGGTCAAACACAACTCTGATGAGACCCTCAATGAAATTGAGTTTGACACCCTTGGTCTAAAGCTAGACATGACTTCAGTTGTAGGATTTTGTTTATTATGTAAGTAGCATAATTCAGGTTAAGGAAAGAATTTTCTTCCTCTGCACAGCCCTAATTTCTTTGAACAGATGATGATGATGATGATGATGTAAGAAATTGCCTATTAGCATAGATAGAGGTTGCTCTTTAAATGCAAAAGGTTTTCAGAAATGGAGTTGATTGGTTGATTTCTTTGTTTCTTTTGGGAGGGCCATGACGGGGAATAGAAAAATTAACTAAATTAGTTACCTTAATACAATTAATGTCATAGTTGGTTTAGTTCCATCGGGGGGGGGGGGGGGAGGCCAATATGGGAAACTGAAGTTGAAGTAGCACAGGCTTCTGAACTGGTAAGAAAAGGTGCAACGTGATGTAATTATATAAATGGTAAAATTGCAGCATGTATTATGATATCATTAAGTCTTTCCAAGATAATTATGTCAAGTAGATAAATCCAAGCTCATATACCTTTAATAAAATATTATTTAGTAACTTGCTTGTGAATGTGTGGATTACTTACATAGAAAAGCATTTCAGATGCAACAATATAATGAAAAAGCTCTTTAATTTTCAGGAGTTATTTTATATATAGGAAGACAGACAAATTGGTTTTTTTACTTTAACATAGTTTACTCTCCAGACTCCAGTAGACCTACTGATGTAAGAAAATCAACCTGGGATTATTTTTATACTTAGAATATCCCAAAGATGCTTTTTCAAGAGGCAACTGGAATTTCTGGTTTTTCTTTGAATATATTTTGCTACCTATCCAAGAAGCTTCTTGGATGAGAAGTGAAATGTCTTCAAAGAAAAAAACAGAAACTTCAGTCGCCTTTGGGGTAACCATGACCTGGATGACTGAGAATTTCCATAGACATACTATGAATGTTTCTTCTGGATTGCTGGACATTATATTTGTCAAATGATTAATAAATACCGTGTTTCTCATATAATAAGGCCGGGTCTTATTTTTTTTTGACCCCCGAAAAAACGGCTAGGATGTCTTTTCGGGGGTGACTTAATTCCCACCCTTGCATCCTCGCCACCAGCCACTCCTAACGGGTGATCATGGCAAAGCGCGGAGCTCCCTACTCCCACCTTTGCTGCAGAAACCTTTGGCACCCGCCGCTGTAGCTTTCCCTTCTGCCCATTCTGCCAAGTTTGGAGCTGCCGCTGCCGTATTTGGAGTGCTGCCGCCATTTGGGGCTCCAAACAGCATTTAAAATGACCAATCAAATGGAAATGTCTCTAGGTGGCACCACTAAGGTTACATTTGCTGTTGCTTTGGAGAAAGAAATTTTAAAACCAAATAGTTGGCTGATAACACTGGATATTAGTACACTGGAAATTCACATGGCAATAAAAGAGGTGATAAGCATAACCTCTGAACTCTACTCAGCCTAGCCCTCCTCAACCCCATCTTGGGCTTACATTAAATTATTTTCTTCATTTAGCAGTCCCTCTGCTTGCTTTGTGTTAAGCATGGCATCCATGCCTCTAAGGATAAAACTGCAATTATTGTTTCTTATGCTTCTGTATTGATTCAGTTTCATAGCACAAACAGTTATGTTATTATGTTATTTGGATCAATGCTATGTTGTTTTGTGGTGGAATTCTCCCAACAGCAGAAAATTCTGCTCACAACAACTCGTCCAGATGACTCTCTCTGTTTAGCCAGGAGCCAAAGCTCTTCTTACGCTAACCCAGATACACATGTGTGCGGACACACACACACACACACAAATTGAGAAAGAGAACCATAATTCATCCTGAAATACAAAAGTCAAAGTATTGCAGAGTGAGAGATTAATCTTATTCACAATACATTTATTCCAATGTACCTTATTCTTACCAGAAAAATAGTCTTCCAAGCAATTATTTTTGAAATGAGGAAAACATCTTATATTCTTCATATCTCATGGCAAATTATGCAATTACATGTCTGGAAGAAAGTTGGAATAGAAGAAGAAATCTGCTCTTGTTTGGGATTCCTTCTCTTTCATTTTCTTGCCTCCATGACATTTGGTCCTCCCCTTCTTCCTTTTCCTTCCCACTCCTAGAATTCTAGGAAGTGACAGAAAAAAGCTGATTGATAGAGTCATTTATATTAATTCATGTCATCACAGCAGTGTCACATGACGTATCAAGATTTTTTCCCCTTCATTAAACCGAGCATGGGTGTGGCCAGCGCATGACACATCTGGCCCGGGGCTGGGAGTTTGACAGCCCTACATTAGTTCATCTTCTATTATTAATAAATATCATATCTAACATGACCACTGAAGAAAGGTTCAAAGTACTTTGAACCTTTGGATAATGTTTCCAAGTGAAACCTGTTGCTTGGATCAACATCTCATTCTTAGTTTCTAACACACTGGGCAACAACTCTTTGAACTGAGCTGAACTCTGTCATAAGAAATTCCCCACCAGGTTGAAAGAGGCTTTTCTTCCATCAGGATTCCATCATGTCCATGTTAAGAAACTGCTATCAAAAACCTTCTACTTTAGTGTAACAATGAAAGGCAACCTTTGTACACCGTCCAAATAAAAGCTACCTTTGTTCAAGTAATCCTTGATTTACAACAGTTCATTTACTTCAAAGTTACAATGGCACTTATAGCCACTTATGACTTATGGCCTCTTTTCACACTTACGACCTTCCCCATAATCCTGTGGTCAAGATTCCAACTAATGACCCAAACAAATCAGAACTTTTGAGACTTGAATCCACCTCAAATGACTTCTTTACTGATAAGTACATCATATCGGCATGGTTTAAAGGAAAACCAACTCTAATTCCCACAGTTAAGGTATATTTAAAAGAAGAAATAAACCCATCCCCAAGGGTCACAGGTCATGTTGGTCAATTGGGTCAATTGGTGGGCTCTCTGGGTACTCCTTCCTCAACCTTATCCGTTCTCCATGGAGATGACCTTGGTTTCCATGAGAAAGTTCTTCATTGTGATTTTTCGTCCCCCTCCTTCCGCTTCAGCATGGCAACTGAGGAACAGTAAAATAGCTTCTGCCAAGTTCGGTTCAAAGTTGACACATGTCATCAAAATTCAGATGCTTGGCAACTGGTTTATATTTATGACTCTTGCTATGACCCAAGGTCATGTGGTCAACTTTTGTGACCTTTTGACAAGCAAAGTCAATGGGAAAATCAGATTCACTTAAATCCGGATTACTAACTCATCGACTGCAGGGATTCACTTAATAAAACCGTAGCAACAAAGTTTGTAAAATGAGACAAAACTCACTTGTTTCAACTTGCAACAGACATTTTGTGCCCCATTGTGGTCGTAAATCGAGGACTACCTCTACTTCATTACTTCAAAATGAGTATGCTTGCTTTAAATCATGGAGAAGCAAGATTTTCAGGTATTTTTCTGTTCTAAAGGTTTGGTGATAATGCAAATAAAGTGGATGGAAGATTTTGGGAAGAACCGTAGGGAAATGGAGCAGCTGCATACATCCACTTTCTCTCAAGGGCCTCAATGTTCTTGTCATGGCGGGAAAAGTGACCATAAATTTTCTTCAATAGAAAATGCATCATAGCATAAAAACAGGCAAACCATGGAAGAATGACAGTCCTATAGTTTTAACAGTATGGAGACTTTGTGCACCTAGAACAAGGTGGCGGGGTTTCAACTCAAAGACAAGCTGGTCAAAAATGCAATGCAAGATGTTGCTGAGATTCTTGACTGGCCTTGTGGAAGAAGAAAACTATTTTAGCTACATTCAGAGCCAGCAAGAACAATAGCTGTCCAATGGAAAATATTTATTCAGCATGGGATTGAGGAATTTCCCTTGTAAAGATATGATTTGAGGAGAGAGTGCAAGAATATATTTCTACATCTTTGTTTTGAGCTTTGTATAGTTCTACCATCAGCACACGAGAAACTTCAAGTCTCTAATTAATTTTCACAAATAAACCATCATATTGCCTCAAAGATGCTTTTTCAACTGATTTTTTCTTTTCACCACCATCCACTCAGAGCTGAAGAAGCTTCTTGGGTGAGAAGCAAAACGTCTTCAATAAAAAACCCCAGAAAATCCAGTTGCCTCTTGAAAATGCACCTTTGGGACAACCATGACCTGGAAGGCTGAGAATCTCCATAGATAAATCATCATATTATATTGTACAGGGTATTTGGAAGTTCTGGCTACCAACTTGATTTCTGGACACTTGCTCCCTTCTATCCCTTGTATATGTATTGGAGGATTACTTAGAAGGGGACATGAAATCTTGGTCTATTTGCTTTTTGGTTGTGTTCCATGTTTTTTCAAAGCCATGTAGCTTCAAAACACACAAAGGAAACATCTGGCAGCTCCAATTCCAGATGTTTACAGTATACAAGAAACCAGAGAGCTGCTGGTGGTTGACGCAAACTCAGTTCCATACTGACATGAGGCAACTGTATATCATAGACAAGCTCAACAACACCCAGAAAAGAAAAGAAAACTATCTGAGCAGTCAAGTCATCATGGTTTGTTACATACATCAGAGGTATTTAAATTTGGCCATGGGGCCAGCCTGGAATTAGCAAAGGACTGGTTGCTGTCTTGACTTCCTGTCCTGGCGAGGGAAGAACTACAATGCTGATCCGGCCCTCGAAGAAATCCAGTTTGACACCCCTGACATAGATCTTGGGTTTGTAGCTGAGACTAAATCTGATATGATTCAGGCTTCTGTATTTTCCCCATTGCCATTCTTAGTAAGCTAGAAAGTTATTAATATCATCACCACATTTAATCAGAACCTACCTCAAGCCAGCTAAGCTAAACATTCAAAACTATATCATTGAAACCTATCAATTCCACAGGATGAGCATATGGGAAAAGTACATATTTAAGGATGGTTCTCCTAATCATAATGAATGTGTAAAAGTTAAAAGTTGATGCAGATTCAGGACCCAAAAGGGAAAAATATAAAGGACTGATGATTTTTTTTAAAAAAAAATACTATTTTTAATTGATTTGAGGACATTTGTACAATGCTTTAGGACATCAGCTGTATCAAACATATACAGTATGCTCTCTTTTTTTTGTGTCCCTGTGATCTGGATATCCTGCTCAGCTCCACATAAGAACTGGGTTTGTAATATTTGTTTTATAAGCAGAATAAAAATAACTTTAAAAAAACTATTACAAGAGTTTGAAGGCAAGAAATGGTAAAACTTAACCCAGAAGGTTGTTGAAACTGCATGACTGGAAACAATATGCAAAGTATATGCAAAGTATACAAATAAACATGCTCAAATGCCTCATTTTGGTACTTGAGATTTGAGAAACCTACAAAGGAAAATATTCTACTACATGCCCCAACTATAGAATATGTCTATTATAGGTATCAAGGGGACAGGCAAGGGGGCAAGCGATGACCCATATGGCAATTGTTGCTATCCTAATGACATCATTTTGGTGTGCACTTGATATCTCGGTATGTTTGTTAGCATCATGGGAAACTGTTGGCTGTCGTTCATTGTGACATTTGAATATCGCTGTTGTTACTATTCTATTCATAAAAATAATAGTTATCAGTTATCTTATGCTTCTTTTTAAAGAAATGGAAAAAGAGAAATTTTAGGTCATCTACAGTTTCCCAGTTCCTATCTACTACTTAAATATTTTTTTAAAATTGTTAATAAAGAACAGAACCATATGGTCACTCATCTCTTTGAATCAACTTTCTTCTTGAATTTGCAAAACAGCTGTGACCAGTATCCCAAATGTGCTTTTTTCAAGAGGCAACAGCACTTTTTTGTTTTTCTTCGAAGACATTTCACTTTTTATCCAAGAAGTTTTTTCAGCTCAGAGCTTCTTGGATAAGAGGCAAAATGTCTTCAAAGAAAAAACAGGGAGTCCAGTTGCCTCTTGAAAAAAAATCACCTTTGTGGCAACCATGACATGCATAACTGAGAATCTCCATAAACTGTGACCAGTATGTAATGCTGCTATAGATTACACAAAAGTTGAAAGGGTTGACAAATTGTTCTGGTTGTGTTAGATTAAATGTTGTTACAGAATTTTGCAAACCATTCAACTTTTACATTTTGCATAATTTGTCTTTTAAAAAGCATGTTTCGATCAGAAGTGATTGTGATCGTTTGAATTAATAATGACAAATTTTGTAATATTTCTTATCATTTTTGTTAGTTGACTTGTTCATCAGTCAGATTGCTAAAGATTTTTAATTCCCTGTGATATTGTGGAGTTCATTAAAAGCATCTGCGAGAGAGAACTTATATGAGATATCAAAAAGAGAATATAACAAAGAGTCTGAAAGCTAACCCATAGGGAGAAAAGAATTAGTTCTTATTTGGAATGTAAAAAATAACCTGCAACCTTTCTTTGTGATCCTAGCAGACAACAAGAAGACAGCGAGCGATCAATCTTTGTGCGGTTAAAAGAGGGAGGCTACAGGCTAAAAGAGAACATTCTGTTCCATTTATACGTGAGCACATCACCTTGTGGAGATGCACGCCTCAATTCCCCCTATGAAATAACATCTGACCGTAAGACCTGTATTTCTCTAGTTTTGTTCTCCATTTTTCTATCTTTATAGTGTGGACAGCCACTTCTGTCTTCTGTCAACATTTTTGTTCTGTAAAGTAGGCATCACTTATGAAAATAATGCAACTTGACTTCTCTCACTGGGGTAAACATAGGCGTTTGATTCACCTCCATTGTTAATACCATATATGATTTGTTTATACCATATAAATATGTTCTTATATAAATAAGAATAAACATAATAGATTGGCTTCATACATTGTATTAGCTGGCTTTCCTTGGCAAATTAAGCCAAAAGTCAAATGAACTACACTCTGTTTTAGCACAGTGTACGAACATAACATAAGATTAGTTGTGAAACTGGGAAACAGACTCTAGAAAGGAAAATCTATTTTGCTGGCTGCACCTTCAAATTAGTTCCTCAGAATTGGAATGAACTATCGGTATGTTTAATCAACTAGGTCCTTAATTTAGATCCAAAATTATGATTTAAATTAAGTCTCAGATTTTTTTGGTTAGAAGCATCTATATTATTATTATCCAAAATTAACACTAAATAAGATAACTTGATGGTGAAACACTTTTATTGAATAAAAATAATCAAAAATCCACAGTTTTGCTACTATTACAGCAAATACCTTACTTCTTGTGATTAGTAAAGCTTATGCAAATTCATACGGAAAACCACAACTTTTGTAGCGATCTGGATTTGTATAGTTAAAGATTTTAAAAGTAATATTCTGGGGCCTTTAGGATATAGTTCACATCCTTGACCTTGCCCCAAAGTGAAATTAGGTTTTCATTCCACTCAGTGAAGCCATCTTTACTGTGCAGATTTCACTAATAGCATTTAAAACTTACATTTGCATATTTTCCTTTGGCAAGCCATTTTCTTTGTAATTTGCTTTTATGGAGATATGCTTTACATTCATGAGTCCTCTGAATTGTCTGTGGCTAGTTAATGGAAGCTTTGCTTTCTTAGTTTAGAACGATTCCTTCCTTTTGTGAAGCAGTGATTTAAAGGCATCATCTAGTAAATTAGGATATGTTAATGTACCATCTCAATATTTCAATGACACATTTAAAATCCCTCCAGATAATTAAGGTTCCTCCCTATAATTTTAGTCATGAGGTGAAATATATATAGATGATATTGTTTCAAGAAACTAGGGCACAGGTTTCTGAGGGCCATTTCTTTTGATAATGGACCTGAAAAAGTTTGATGTGTTGCATAAGTCTGTTCCCCCATTCACTTATTAGGATGAGCTCTATGTTCTTCAAGTCCATGTGTTATCTATGTGTCCAGTCCATATGTTTTGGACAGTCTGACCATGGGTTGTAACTTTTTAATCTCAACCATAGTTTTAACTGGCATATTGAGCATCCTAGACCAAACTAAATCCAAAGCCACTTAGGAATTTCTAGATATTTAGCATTCAGATGGATCAGCCGTAGAGAGAAACCATATTATACACCATTCAAAATAGACAATAAGAAGCTAAGGAAGAAACAAAAAGATCAGAATGCATTCTCCAGCAACCAACACAATAGATAAGCAGGGGTTAACACCAGGCAAACAATCAAGTGGGAAACGATACCTTAATCAATCAACCATCAACTACCAAGGAGGAAACCACACCCCTATAAACACTGGCAAGGCAAGCTACTGAGCTACAATATACAGTAGAAATAGTGAGTGAATTCCACACTCCCATGCACTGATGTTATTTAGCCAGGTAATGAAATGTCTGCATACAAATAACCAAGCTCAGAGAGCATCAGCTCATGGTGGGATTCAGCCAGGTCATACCACTTTGGGAGAACCAGTTGTTAATTTTCTGAGCAGTTTGGTGAACTGGTTGTTGGAAGAAATCATTAGGGTAGAGAACCGGTTGTTAAATTATTTGAATCCCACCATTGCATCAGCTCCACTATAGGATTCATCATTCCCCAACACAGCTTTAATTCTTTCAAAAAAGAAAGGGAGGGAAGGGGAGGGGAAGTGGGAGGAAGGAAAGAAATAGCAATAGCACTTAGACTTATATACAGCTTCATGGCAATTTACAGAGTTTGTTTACATAGTCAGCATATTGCCCCCAACAATCTGGTTTCTCATTTTACCTCAGAAGGATGGAAGGCTTAGTCAACCTGAGCTGGTGAGAATCAAATTGCTGGCAGTCAGTATAATTAGCCTGCAATACTGCATTTTAACCATTCTGCTATCACAGCTCATGAAGGAGGAAGGAAGGAAGGAAGGAAGGAAGGAAAATTGCATTTTTAGTCATTCTACTTGCTTTTTGCTTTTTTACTCCTTCCTTTGTCACTTATTTATTTATTATTTTTAATTTATTTATTGAATTTATTCTAGCCTTCCCCACTGGAAAAATAAGGGGAAAAATCATCCTACTCTCTATATTTTTTAATTTTATCTCTTACACATTCCCAATACATGGACAGAACAAGACTGCAGACCATGGAGATTATGTTGTTAGTGGTGGTAGTTATGATAATAGGAATAGCATATTTTTGGGCTTTTCATTGCTTTTTTGGGAAAAAAAAGTTTTAGTTAAATGCATCAAGAAGTTTATTCTGGTCTTCCTGTTTTTCATTTTCTTTGTTCTCAATCCATTTTTCTTCCATTGTCTGCAACATTTGCTGACGTTAGACAGGTTGGCAAAGAAAATGAATGCAAACCTGCCCTAGGCTGTTTCTCCTCTCTTCCCCTGGGTGGCTTTTCTATCTTTTTGCTAACATGTTGTATTGCCTTGTGCCATTGACTTCCTGATAGCCCAACTCCTGTTTTATCCCACAGTCCTGTTAGGTCTGAAACACACCATTTCATCTTCATGGCATGAAGCCTTCCTCCTGGTTGTCTATTAACCTACAGCTGTGCCAAAGTTGTGATATAGACACATTCTCTGGTACTTCCATCACAGCAGGATCAGCATGCAGCACTGGCAGCTGGGTCATTGGGTTCATGCATAATCTAGGAGTAAGAAACAGATGCATCATTTCTCTTCCCCCAATAAGAATTCAAGAAAAAGATCAATTACCCCGCCATCTTTAGAAGAAGAATATAAATCAAGAATGGGCAAGAGTTGTCCTTCTCCCACCCATTTCCAGGTCTAATCAGAATACAAATATTTTAACCCAACCTAGCCAGGGATTGGGGATGATCAGAATTGTTCCTAGTAAGATTAGGAATAATTGAATGATTCTAAATGTGAATAATTATGTTTTCCTTAAAATCAGTAGCTGAAAAAGCAGCTCTGCTGTATCTAGGTGTCTACGTTATCAGTAAACTTGTGTATAGTCTCAGACTTTAGATTCTGTGGTGAAATTGCTTCAGAAAAGATAGATTATTTGCAATGAAGGGTCATTTTAACTGTAATTCTTTAACATCCCTTTTTCCATTCTCCTATTTCTGTACAGTGCACTGATTTCATATGCTCATTCCAAGAAGTGGTAGAGAACGAGGAAGAGAAAATGGAGATAGGAACTCTTGGACATCTCCTGTAGTAACTAGTGGAAACCTAGTGTTTTGAAATACAATTTAGTCATCTTTCTAGTTTTTTAATAACAAAAGCTGATAAAAAAATATGCTCCCAAAGTATAAAGCAAAATAACACTGATTTCTCCTGAGCCATAAATTCCTAACTGGTTCTAATATAGATGTTCCTTTGGAACCCCAAGCCATTCCAAAATGTTGGATATGAAATTATTATCCTAGAAGACAAAAATAACAACTTAATAGATTATGATGAGTTGACTGCAAATAGCAGAATTGACTTCCTGATAGCCCAACTCCTGCTTTATCCCACAGTCCCATTGGTCAGTGCAAAGTTCATTGCTTAAGAAACAGAAATGAAACACACAGACATAAAATGAGGGATCCTGGCTTGGCAATAATACTTGAATATTTGGCAATAATACTACAGTATTACTACAATAATAATACTTGGCAATAATACTACAGCTTGAATGTGAATCAGAAGAGTACCTGTTAAAACAGCAAATATAATCTTAACTTCATCAACAAAAATGTCATTTCCAAATCAAGAGAAATAATAATTCCACTTGTGTGTGATTTGACTAAACCCACACCCCAAATGTTATATTCAATTCTGGGCAGGTATCATACTTTAAGAATATGATACAAAAATAGGTTCATGAATGGTTAAGAGAAATTGTCTTCCTGTTAAGGGAAATTAAAAGAATTGGGAATGTGTGGTTTTGGGAAGTAAATATTGAGAAGTTTTCTTTTTTCATTAATTTAGTAAATGTCTATTCCATCTTTCCTTCAGAAACTCAAGACAGCGTAGATAGCATCTCTTCTACCAAAACTAACCCTGTGGATTAGGCATATATGACTGGCCCAAAGACACCCAGGAAGTTTCTGTGATTATGGGGAGACTAGAATCCAGCCTAGCTCCAGCCTATCTCTTGATTTTCAGATATATCATCTAAAACAATGGTCCCCGATCTTTTTGTTACTGGGGTCTGGTTTTGTGGAAAACAATGTGTCCACAGAATGGGGAGCTATGTGCTTTGGTTTCATTTGCTCTCTCACTCCTCCAGTTGTGTGGCCCAGTTCTTAACAGGCCATTGATAGGTACCAGTCGGTAGGATGTATCTCATAAAAATAGGCCAAAAAGCCAGACCACTGGATATGGACTACAATAACAGGAAACATATTCCAGCCAAATGCTCTTAAGAGCATCTTAGCAATAAAACCAGTTTCCCAGAGAGATGGTGAGTAGGCTGGACAAACTATTCTCTAGTTGCTTTAATTCGGTTGCCCAAACTATATATAGGGTGTTAGGTTTTGTTTTTGGGAATTCTGGAAGTTGGAGTCCACACATATTGAAGTTGCTGGAGTTGAGTAACATTGATCTAAATGGTTCCCCTGAGGTTATTCTGCAATTAGTTTTAGTTATTGTCTTCTGCTTCTATAGTACCTGTAAAAGATGTTTCTTTAATAACAGCAGTTACTGTTATTTTATCTGCTTGGTATTTGACATGTGCAGATAGTCCTTGACTTAAAACTATTCATTTAGTGAAATCAAAGTTAAAATAACATTGAAAAATGTGATTCATGACCATTTTCACACATGACCATTGCAGCATTCCCATGGTCACATGATCAAAATTCAGGCACTTGACAATTGGCGTGGATGTATTCCAGAGTCGTGTGATCACTTTTTGTGACTTTCAATTGGGAAGCAAAATTCTCTTAACATCCATGCTACTAGCTTAACAACTGTAGTGATTCATTTTACAACTGTGGCAAGAAAGGTCGTAGAATGGGGCAAAATTCACATAAGAACTATCTTGTTTAGCAGTGGAAATTTGGGACTCTGTTGTGATCGTAAATCAAGGACTACCTATATTTGTTTTTATTCCATTCTATTTTCCACTATGGGATGACTAAGTAGAATGGGCTGCTTGTAAATTCATTAAACAAATACAAATAAATTATTAAAAAAAGAAGGAACTGACCCCATAACCAGGACACTTCTTTTTTTTCAGAAATTGAGCAGGGCCATATAAACATCCTTTGCGAAGGATTAGGGAAATTATTCCTAACTCTTCTCAATGAATTGGTGACATTGGATGGGGGACTGTCTCTATGTAGGAGTCAGAAACATGATAAAAGAGGAACATTGATACATAACTCTAATTGTTTGTCTTGGTGGCCTGCAGAGCTGAAGTGTCAGTTTTGACTATGTGTAATTTCAAGCCTGGGTGATGAAATGAAAACAACACTTTAGACTCAAAAAGGCCAAACATAGGGCAGTTTCTTGTTAAATGTAGGAAGTTGTATAGAATTCCTGCCAGATGGTCAACAGGCAAGCCCCTGCCTTCGATGCTGCCAGCAACCAAGAACATCTCATCTCCAGAGACAGTTTATTCTTCTGCCAAGTAGCTTTTGCTATGAGACACTTTTTTTTTCCTTAAGTTTGGTCAAAATCTGCTTCCTTGCAGTTTCCACCCATTAGTTCCAGTCCCGCTCTGCTTGCTTGTAGTTTCCATCCATTAGTTCTAGTCCTGTTCTCTCGACTAACAAAGAACAAGTAGATTCCATCTTCTGCATGACAGATATTTGAAGACTTGTGTGTCCTTAATCTTCTGTTCTGAAGGTTGATATATTCCCAAATCTTTCATTTGTTTTTGATAGGAGTTGGTTTCCAGTCTCCTAAATCTCCTGGTTGCCCTTCTTTTGATATGGTCCATTGAAAACTTGCAAGGACTATGTTTGGATATTAGCAGGATATAACTTCCTGGGTTTGATGCTGTATCTTCTTCACATTCATTTTGTTCCTTATGGAAGAATTTTATGTAACTTTTCTACTAGCCATCTGGATCTAGTCTATAATTTTGCAGCAGTGCTTTCCAAATCTGGTAAACTACCCCAGAATCAGATAAAAGTCATTTTTTCTTTGGGCAACAACACACAAAGCCATTATCCAATCACAACTGGGACATTTTAACTGCCTTAAAGTGTTTTACCTACATTAAGTAAAAAAAGACTTTGTAATAAGTAGCTTTACATAATGAAGGAAAAAGTTTGGTGAGCACCGATTTAGAATCTGGGATGTAGGCCTTGGCAATTATGTAGCTGTTATCTTTGCCCAATTGAAGCATTCAGAAAGTTCTATTTAGCAATGTGCTGTTTAGAAAGTTTTATTAAAGCACTGTGATACTACAGATTTAAAGCATAACCCAACAAACACTATGTACATGAACTTAGTGTAGGAAACAAGTCAGATCAGTTGTTAAAGTATCTAAAGCAACTGAGAAACTATTCCTTCTATTAAAAAAAAACCTTATTCCTTATACAGTAAGTCATCCAGCTTCCCAGATCCCTTGGTTTGTTTATGGGCTTGATATTAGCATTTCCTATTTTTGAATTTACGTGGACTACAGTATAGGTAATCCTCAATTTATGACCAAAATGGAGCCCAACATTTTTGTTGCTAGGCAAGATAGTTTTTAAATGAGTTGTGCCCCATTTTATGACCTTTTGTGCCACAGTTGTTAAGCAAATGACTGTTGTTAAGTTAATAACAATAGCAATGGCACTTAGACTTATATACCACTTTACAGTGCTTTACAGCCCTCTCTAAGTGACTTACAGAGTCAACCTATTGCCCCCACCAATCTGGGTCCTAATTTTATCCACCTCAGAAGAATGGAAAGCTGAGTCAATCTTGAGCCTGGTGAGATTTGAACTGCCAAATTACAGGTAGCTGGCAGGCAACAGAAGTAGCCTGCAGTACTGCACTTAACCACTATGCCACTGTGATTCATGTGGCTATTAGTTATGGATGAATATGGATCCCTCATTGATCTTCCTTGTCAGAAGTCAGCTGGGAAGGTTATAAATGATCATAATTGAGAAAACCATTCATAAGTCCTTTTTTTCAGTGCCGTCGTAACTTCAAGGGGTCATTAAATGAATGGTTATAAGTCAAGGACTATCTGTATTGGACTTTTGATTACTTTTACTTTGGGTAATCTGAGAAGAAACTTCAGTTCCCTTTGACGGTATATTATGCCAGCTTGGGTACTTTGTGTTCTTTGTAAGGATATTGCCCAATTATTATTCTTCATTTGACCAATTATTATTCTTCATTTGAGTTTTAAATTTACTTAACCAAGAACTCAAAGTTTCTATGGCTAAGTTAGATAAACACACCCGGGCCGAAGATCTCTTTTTGCCACATTTTTATTCATATTTATTTTGTACCATAGAGATGAAGCATAGCTTTGATTATTGGCATCAATGCAAAAGTCATATTCATGAGATTTGTTTGTGAGTAGTTTTTATATAAAGCTTAAAATACTTTAAGATTTTAAGATCAGTCAAGATTGACAGGATTCTCTGCTTATTTCTTCATTGAGATATCATCTTCGATGTGAATGAAGTATTGGAAGCAATTATTTCCAAAATAATTGTGTCTACCATATCGACTTTTTCATATGCATTTCCATTTCCTAAGGGTAATGCGTTGTTCTCCAACTTGTTCTCGTGAATATATGAAGTATATGGAGACTATAATTCATAAAATCTGCAGCTTCCACTACTTCCCTCTCTAAATTCCAGCTTTCACTTAATTCTGGCTGAGAATTCCGGGTTGCTGTCCAAATACAACTAAAGTCACAATTTTTGCTGTAGCCTATCAGATTTTCAACTTAACATGTATATTTGTAGGAAGGATGAGATCTTTAATGAATATTCTCCTCTTTGGGCTATTTGTAATAGAAGAATAAGAGTAACATCTCTGAAATCTTGGCAGATATTACAGTGCAGTTCTATTAAACAGTGAGCTTCATTTTCCACATTTGGTTGGAAAGCAATTCTGTTTGTTCCTGAAGCACATGAGATACTGACATTGTACAATAACCCAAATTTTAAAGTAGTCAGGAAGATGCTTTGTTTGAATGCTTGGGTTTTAACAAGTGATAAATTGTTTAATTTCCAAAGGTTGTTTTAATTTTTTTCAGACATTGTGTGTGTTGAATATGATTGACTTGCAATATTTGTTTGGTAATATATACAGTTGAAAAAAAGTACTTTAAATAAGTAATGCAGGTGTATCAAACTCATGCCATCATGGTGACATCACATGACATATTGGGACGTTTTCTCCCTTCGCTAGACCATGTGTGACGCATCCAGCCTGCGAGCCAGGAGTTTGACAGCCCTAAACTAATGCAATCAATGTATTCTAGAGGCATCTAAGTAACCTGCAATTCCTGAAGTACAAAATTTGAATGGAATTTAATTTTATATAGGATGAAATAGTAAATGAGAATTAGCCATATATCTGAAGTGTGGAATGAAGGATTGGAATCTCCAGTATTAGAGAATAAATAGGTCCAGGTATTAAGAAATATAAACAATACTTATTGTGTTTTATTGGACAAAAGAATTTTTGAAAATAAATAGATCTTAAATTTTTGTTGTTGCTGTAGTTAACATTGTAAGAAATTAGCTGATCTTGTTCAAGAAAACATCTCTGTTATAAAAAAAAATATGGAGATGAAGCTACATATTTTATATAGTCTAAATTTAATGATAATCTTAAAATCTGAAATAATTTTATACACTAATTATAATTATTATATGGATTTTTTTGTTTTTTGTTTTTTCTTCCTCCTTTTTTATCATGTTTTGTTTATTTTAATCACCTATTTTTTTCCATTCTGTGAGCATTTTCTGCACAGGTGTCCATGCTTTCCCCTGTGGGGCCTGCAGCATTTTCAAAATGGTGGTTCTGAAGTGTTAATTATAGATGAACTGTGCAATTAGTAATTAAAAATAATACTCTTGAAACCTTGAAGCTGTGCTTGTTTTGATTGGTGTCTCTAAGCAAGCCACCTGTGTAGAATTTTGATTCCTCTGATTAATTTGCATTATTTCTACATCAACATTCAAACCTAAAGACAGGAAGAGATGCAGAAATGTTGTTTTATCCCTAAAGAGAAAAACCAAGGAGGATGAAAATATTGGGCCATTTTTGCCATTTTACTTGTGACAAACACTTCCCCACCACCACCTTTTATACCAAGGATGGGAGAAAAAGAAGGAGAATAGATACTCATTTAAACAAAAAAATATTCTACATTTAATAATGCTCTGCTTTATCTTTTGAAATAACCACAACAGAAATTTGCAGTGCCTTGTTTTGTAGAGGCTGATTTAGGTTCTCAAGTTTGCAAATGTCCACAGACCGTGGCCAAATGGTTGCATAGAAGCTCTTGGCCTAATTTTATAACCATCTTGAAGCTATTAAATCTTTGGCAAGAGAGCTGGTGCTTCCTCCTGGCAGCATGCTTGGTTGGATAAAAAGAGTGAAAATGAACTAGCACTACCATCTCTTTTCCAAACATAGATCTAACACTGTTTAAAAAGAGTGCTAAACCTTTGTATATTCCAGAGATCTTGCAAGTCCTTTGGAAAGTGCTATCTAGCATTACATAGATAATTGCATCTGTAGAAGCCAGTTGGCTTCTTCTGCCTGTACATCACCATGCAGGACATTGTTCAACAATCAGAAGTAAAGAATCAGACCTATAATAGTCTTAAGGTTGGCTGTTCTATTGGCTTATAGAAGCTGAGATCCTAGTCTCTGATCACATCAGTTACATTCTTCATCAAGGGCTCTAGATCATGTCCACAACAAACTTCAACTGGGAAAACAGCAAAAACACTACTTAAAAAGTGAAGTAGCTAAAAGTTTTTAAAGTTGCCTCATTTCTTGGCTGGTTAGGATACAGAGCCAACAACAAAAAATACAGCATAATTAGAAAAAGTACATTAGCACTATCAATCAGAACCTGGGTGAGACAGGTGAAACTCAAATCCTCAGCTTCATGCCATAAGGTTCTTTTCATGAGCTATCCTGATTTTTAAAGAATCCAGGCTTTTTAACAAAAACAAACAACTCTTGTTTTAATATATCATAATTGCATTTGGTCAGACTCGGTTCCTTTCTCACAGAGGAAAGCTGCATAGCAATACATATTTTTGAAGTAATGCTTGCTTATACAATACTGGCCTTGAGTGGAATTGTGCTCCATGATTATTTGTTGGTGTGGTGAGAGAGAGAGAAGGCTAATGGTAGTGAGCAAGCTTTGTTCTCAACAAGTGACAATTGAAGTGATAATATTCTGATAATTGGATTTCAGCAGGATTAGTTTCTTCTGTAATATAATCTATATCCATGTATTTTATTTTGTGCATTGAAATACTTTTTTCAGAAAAGGGGATCCATAAGTTGCAGGAGATTTTTAAAGAAGTCCATGGCACACAAAAAGAGTAAAAAGCTCTGAATTGAAAGTTGACTCCTGGGTCTGAAAAAAATTCAGATATAGGACTCTAGAATCAAATTGTGTCAAGAACATTCTAGAATTTTAGCAGGAATTAGTAGGATGGAGTTGTAGCTTGACAAGTCTGTGACAATTCACTTTGGCCAACTCACCACAGCCAACTCACCATAACCAACTCGCCACAGCCAAATCGCTACAGAACAACTTGCCACATAACAGTTCAATGCAGGATTTGCTCCTTTTAGTATTCATCAAATCATTACAAAATAGGAATAATTTCCTTTGATACAAGATATATAATAATTTTGACAAAAACATGGTCAACAAGAATAAAAGGAATTAACTGAATCCAACTGCAAATTGTCCCATGGTAAGTTGACTGTGGCAAATTGGCCATGGCAAGTTGGCCATGGTGACTATGGAGATTCTCAGTCATTCAGTCAACCATCCAGGTCATGGTTGTCCCAATGGTGCTTTTTCAACTGGACTTTCTGGTTTTTTGTTGAAGATATTTCACTTCTCATCCAAGAAGCTTCTTCAGCTCTGAACTGAAGAAGCTTCTTGGTTGAGAAGCAAAACATCTTCAATGAAAAAATCAGAAAGTCCAGTTGAAAAAGCACCTTTAGGTTGCCCATGATCTTGACCATTCTGTGGCTTACTGAATTGATTTCCTCCATGCCATAAGCTCCATGTGCTTTACTTAATTAACAACATGGGCATTTGCAGTGAACAAGTCAAAAAGTACATCTGAAATCAGGATCCTCCATGTGAAGAGACTGTAAAAAAAAAGTCAAGATGGCAGCCACAATTGCAGGATTGAAATCCTACCTGTGATCAGAAACAGTCTCAGACAGGTTCCTTGGCACAACTTTCCTGACCTGCAGCAGAAGTGGTATTTAACCAGTTTTGACAGGTTCTGGAGAACCGGTAGTGGAAATTTTAAGTAGTTCGGAGAACCTGTAAATAATCCCTCTGGTTGGCCCTGCTCCCATCTATTCTCTGTCTCCTGAGTCCCAGCTGATGGGGTGGGGAGGGAATGGAGATTTTGCAGTATATCCTTCCCCTGGAGCAGAATAGAAATGGAGATTTTATAGTATCCTTCCCCTACCATGCCCACCAAGCCATGCCCATCAAGCCACACCACACCCACCAAGCTGCACCACGCCTACCAAGCCACGTCCACAGAACTGGTAGTAAAAAAAGATGAATACCACCACTGACCCACAGATATCTTGACCTAATGTATGAATTGTTTATTAAAATATTCCAGAACATATTCTTTAATCTTTACAGTATTGCAGAATTGTTTGTTGCTTTGCTGCAACAGAATCGCCACTCCACTGGTTTTTATTCCATGTCGCAGTAATATAAAAGCACTTCAAAGAATCTCAAAATAAGCTTTCAAAAATAACTTGAAACTGTATGTATTAAAACACGGTCTCCCCCAATGAATCAACCAAAGCATGCATTGAAATCTTCTTATAGTATATTTTATTACCATTTGAACTTCCTTTGGTCATGACGCATTCTTCCAATTCTTAATAACTGTAGTGATAAACTCAGAGGCCAGTATATAAGGGGTAAAATGAAAGATACCTTCTCCCCCCTCCTCACCCCCTCTGTCGAGGGGGGAAAAGGCAAGATGCAATGAAGTGAGAAAGAGAAAATGAACTTCTGAGTCAGCCATATGTGAATTTCAGAGAGGTTTTTACTCATACGATTCTGTTTAATCACCATTCATTTCCAGCATTAAAAAAAAAAGCAGAAAGATTTTTAATGTTCCTTTTACTAAAAATGCATTGTCTGTCATGACAAAAAAAAAAAAGGCTGACTAGCTGCAGATTATTACAGAAATAATTGAACTGACTATGTACTGCATTTTTAAGGGGAGGATTTATCTCTATACATTTATAGTATCTTGCTGATATTAGTAATTTGGCACTTTTTCTTTGTCTCTTCCTCTTTCTCTGAAACTCCAAGCAGTGATTTACACATCTAAGTTCTAGTCAGGCACACACCATAAACTTATACCAAATGATTTTTAAATTGGTCCTCTCTAATGCTTAGGTCAGACTAACACCTGGTTTTGGATAAAGTCATATCTTTGGCTGCCTTTTCTCTGCTTCTCCCTCCCTCCTTTCTTTCTTTCTTCCTCCACCACCCACCATTAGTGAAGATAATTAAGAGAGATAATAAATCACACAAAAATCACAAAGATTTAGGATATGTTGAGATCCAAATCAATCTCACCATTTTTTGCAGAAACAAGCATGGACAGATGTGAACTTCTGACTAAAGCAGCAATGATAAAGCTCCAGTCATCTTTGAAAAAATATTTTTTGGAACAAAGAATAATTATTCGAAAAGCAATGGAACTCCCATTAACTGAAAATCATCTATTGGTCAGAACTGTTTTATTTAGCTCATGTTTTTGGTGCATCTCTGCTGTTCTGCTGAGCTATTTACTCATATCCAAAACAGTTTTGTATAGATTGAACTGCTGCAGAATCTCAATAATTTGAACTGCCTTGAATTATGGAGGAAAGAGGACAGGTAGTGAAATCCACCTATATCCTCCATTTTTCCCATAGTTCTAACCAAATCAGGGTCCCTATAGATTTCTGAATCCAATATGCTTCCTATCTCAGGACACAGTATGCATTACAGCAGTAGGACACAACAGACAGAACCAAGCTCTCTTTCCAGTTTAAGTTGATCTTTTGAACTAGTACCTTCACTACATGAGGTAGGTGTTTTTTAATCTAGGTCTAGCAACCTTCCCAAAGAGCATTCAGCCTATGCTTAAGAAGCTGATCTTGTGCTCTTTCAAAGCTGCAAAGGGGCAGATTCCTCCTTGCAGTCCAGGCCAAACTAGCATGGAATTCAGTGCTCCAAGGAAGCATGTGTCAGGGTTCTGACCGATGCCCTGCAGCAACCTCAAGTGACTGTATGGCAATTTGCCACAGCCAACTCAACATGGTCAACTCAATATGGTCATCATGATCAACTCACCATGGGACATCTCACTGCAGGACAAGATTTACACTAATATCAAAGAAATGGTGGAATAGAATCAATAAGAAAGGATGCAAAAGGAAGGACAGAATGAAATGGGAATGAAAAAGGTTAAAATATTTTTTATTTATTTTAAATCATTAAAACTGAATTGTCAAATTATCCCACGGTAAATTGTCCTGCAATGAATTGGCCATGGTGAGTTGTTCCATAGTAAGTTGGCCGTGGTGAGTTGGCTGCAGCGAGTTGTCCCATTTCAACCTAGGAGTAGGGTAAATCTCAGATCCTGATTTATCTTCACCAACATCACCAATGATGTGCTACAGGTCAATAGTAGAGCAACGTATCTGCCAGAAAAAAGGGAGCTTTTAAATTATGAAGACAGCTGCCACTGTGCTGGATAAGTGATGAGATGAAGGTGTCTTCATAAAGATATGAAGCCTTTAAAAAAAGCCTTTTAAAAAAAATTAGGGAGGAATCTTCATGCTTAACGAGGTGGACCTGAGGATGGCCTCCTAGTCCTGTAATGGTGAACTCATGGCACACAGAGCCATTTCTGCTGGAACACATGAGGTCGCTTGGAAGAGCTCCACTGCACACACACGCACACATCACCACCTGACAGCTGATTGTTGGGAATCTGGCATACACATGCGGAGGTGGGGTGTGTGGAAGACGCATGAGCATGCACAGAAATCTGCAGCACATGTAGGGGTCTCATGCACATGCACAGAGATGCATGGGGCATGGGGCATTCGCATGCACATGCAAAGAGATGCACAGCATCGGGGTCATGTGCGCATGAGCAGGGGACATTGGGTGGGCCAGAGGCATTGCCTTCTGGGTGCTGACATGTGAGCGCGCATGCATGAGCGTGAGTACAATTTTTGGCATGAGAGCCAAAGAAAGTTAGCCACCACTGTCCTAGTTATTACGTGCAGAGCATGTAAGTTCTACATTAAATAGATAGATAGATAGATAGATAGATAGATAGATAGATAGATAGATAGATAGATAGATAGATAGATAGATAGATAGATAGATATCTGTATCTTTTCAGGCAATTGTCTACATTTACCCAATCATTTTTCAACTTCAAAAGTTCTGAAAAATCAAAAACTTTGTTTATGATTCCGCATCTTCAATTCAAACATTGCTCCTTACCTGTAGTAATGGTTTAGACTCATGTATAAAGATCCCAAGTCAGAAGTCTTTCAAACATCGCCACGTTTTCCCCACTGCAAAAACAATTGCAGTTCTCTTCTCTAATATTCATATGAAATGATGTCGAAGGCCTTGGCAGCAAGGCAGGATGCTAAAGTTGCATCTATAAACTCCCAAAATGATAAAATAAACCTTTTTACATTTTAATTAAAAATGATGGACTTTGCAAGATTATGACATTCCACAATCCTTTTTGCTTTCTCTTAAGAGATTTTCCCCATTTTTGTATGAGATAGTGAAATTTTGGAGATAAGATTATGCAAAGGTGTTAATATCTATTAGGGTTCAGCTTTCCATATTTGTTTTTATTCTTTATTTATTACAGTGGTGCTGGGGATCAGATTTCTTGATTTCACCTGAAATGGTGCCATCTTCCATCTTAAACAGGAGCCTAATCTCAGGACAGGTTTAGAACTGAAAAAATATTGGATTGTTTTCAACCACATAGCTTTTTATGAAAGAAGATGAATATGAAGTATGAAAATGGAGGATTCAGATATTTCTGAATAGGCCTAAAATAGGAGTGAATTTGAAAAATGTCTGACAGAAGTGTGTCTGAATCAAGTTTGTATTTGGCAATTATGATTGTCGGTGTACCTCTGCTCAGGCTTTGATTCTTGGCAGCTAACATTTACTTAGTATAATCAAAATCATGTAAATTACAGTATGTGCAAATGGGTCCAGAATTGCTGGTATTTTCAAACAGTGTCTTTTTTTTCTGTGTGCTCACATCTGCCCTTTCTATAATTTCTGCTTTTCAAGCTTTGAAATACAGAATTGAAGGCAAGGATCCAGGTAACAATCTGAAATTTGAAAAGTAGTTCAGTGTGATAACGGGGGAAATAGCTTGAAGGCCTATATTCTGGGTGGGTGTTGGTAAGGACAAAACAAATAGAAAATTAAGCAAGCTATTGAAACATCTGATCATTTTCCAGCTCAGTCAGCAGATTTTTCACAACCCAGGTATGTGTAGGAAGGTAATGTGGAAGGTCTGTAAAGACCTCTTGTATCACCTGAAGAGATCCCAAGAGAAAGATGTCTTGCCTTGTCTCAAAATAATTTTCACAATGAACAGTTTCTGACAGAGATGAACTTGGGATGAAGAAAGGTAAAAAGTGATCTTATACTTCCAGGTATAAAACTAATGCTAGTTTTATACCTGGACCTGCTAGTTTTATAGCCCAGACTTAACAATAGGATCTCTATTTTCCTGAACTCCCAGAAAGGAATATTTGGGCTTCCAGTCATAAGCATTCAAGAAAGACAAGTACACACTACAAAGTATTAAGAGATCAGGATAGAAGCTGATCACTATCAAGGGCTTTGTTAGTAGATGGAGATCCATTAGTCAAGCTCATGGCATTATGTTGCTGGGAATTGTAGATATTTTTTATGGGTTCTTCCAATGAAAAGGTCTCTTCCCAATTCCCTTAGGGCTAAAGCCACAGGACTTCTTATCAGATTGCAACCATCATGTAAAATATTCTTCTGTAAAACACAAATAATCGTATGCTACCTTGTGTTGAAAGTATGAATAATGTAACAGACTACAATGATGCATTTTGTATGTAAAAATTGATTTATGCTTAATAATTAAATTGCAAATAGCATTTGCTAATCCTACAGAAGAAGGTGATGACCAGATCTGAACTGACAGAGAAGTTAACAGAACTGAATTGACTTCACTGTTCCACATGAATTTGTTCTTAATAGTCCCAGGTTACTAAAGCAATTTATTTTTTCCCATTACCTTCTTTTTTCCCTTGTAAATCATTTGTTGGCATCATTCAGAGTCAATCAATTGCTTCAATTCTTGCTAACATGTCCTTAGAAATATATTATAACAAAGCCAAAAGTTCACGGGTGGAAGATAGAGGAAAAACAGCAATACAACTTAGGGATAAATCCAATAACGGCCACTTTTTTGCTCGATGCTTTGACAAAATTCATGATTTTGCAACCCTTTGGTTTTTTTCATTTCTATTTTTTAATCACACAACTTCATGAATGCACTTTACTTCTGTGGGAATTTATTTTGTGTAAATGTATTCAGGTTCCATCCTTAGAATACTATAGTATGAGTTTAGGATAGTTTTTGAAGATGTTCTATAAATTAAGCTAGTGCAGATGAATTTTATCTGGTGCATATAAAAGTTTAGCTCAATATTTCCCCCTCATTTGAAGATGCTAATGCTTTCCTAAGAAACTTCTATTGCTGGAGTCTCAGAAAGATTGACACTGAAGGAATGGAACTTCTCACAATAGTCTTGCTGGATACTGTGGTTATCTGACACAATCTTCCTCTGAGCATCGCAGAGATTTGAAATAAAAGTGGAGGGAATGAACAGAGAACTTGGCTTTATGCAACACAACACTTATTCAGAAACCACCCCTCCATCTTTAGCGGGATTTATTATCAGGCAGATGTTCAAAGAATGAGAGCTTCAGTTCACAAGTTGGAACACTGTGCATGGTGGTTAAGAGATACAATTGTCTTTTGTACCTACTTACATTTGGAGATTTTAGGAAATAAAATGCAAATGATAATTCTATTGTTACTTTCTCACTGTGCTGTTTTCCTTTTTTTTTTTTAAACCTAGAGAATAGCATTAAACACATAGTAAGAAAGTATCGTGGGCATCTTCGAGCGAAGATTGAATCAGGAGAAGGAACCATACCAGCTCGATGTACCAATGGAATTCAGACATGGGATGGCGTGTTGCTGGGGGAACAGCTAATCACAATGTCGTGCACAGACAAAATTGCCAGGTAATATTTTAATGAAACTGAACAGCAGGAAGCAGTGAGTGTGGAAATGATGTTAATTAAATAAATCCTAAACAAATTCTAAAGAACTTCTTTAGTGTTGCCATATAATTGCATGGTTTTAAACCATTGTGTTAAGGTTGGTTTGAATATAGATAGATAGAGGATAGATAATAAATAGATGATAGATAGATGATAGATAGATAGATAGATAGATAGATAGATAGATAGATAGATAGATAGATAGATAGACAGACAGACAGACAGACAGACAGACAGACAGATAACAAACAGACAGACAGATATAGATGATAGGTAGGTAGGTAGGTAGGTAGGTAGGTAGGTAGGTAGGTAGGTAGGTAGGTAGATAGGTGGGTGGGTGGGTGGGTGGGTGGGTGGATGGATGGATAGATAGATAGATAGATAGATAGATAGATAGATAGATAGATAGATAGATAGATGCTTTTCATAGATTTACATGTCAGTAATGTATGATTTACTTATGAGAAAGATCACCTGTGCTTAGGTGATTTTTCAAACTCATCTGAATTTTTTTATATTCTAAATTACCAATCAGTGACACTAGTTGTGTAGTCCTTATGCGCTGTAGACATTTCTGATGTGTGTTTTAGAATGTGCCCAACAGTATGTGCCCGCTGTGGAGCCAATATAGAAATATTGCACGCTTGCCAACATGTCTTCCAAAGAAGTTGCTCAGAATTAAATGACCTTATCACTGTAACTTAGAAACAGTGTTAAACTATGATAAATCTATGCTGAAACAGAGGAAGATCATCTATCCAGGCCAAGAGGGTAAACTATCCCCTTCCCTAACTGTATGTTTGGATTCTGATGAGGGGGGAAAAGTTTCAGTGAAACAAAACATTCTACTCATGAGCCACAGTGGTGCAGTGGTTAGACTGCAGTACTGCAGGTTACTTCGGATGATTGCCAGCTGACTGCAATTTGGCAGTTCAAATCTCACCAAGCTCAAGGTTGCCTCAGCCTTCCATCCTTCTGAGGTGAATAAAATAAGGACCCAGATTGTTGGGGAAAATATGCTGACTCTGTAAAGGGCTTAGAGAGGGCTGTAAGGCACTGTAAAGCAATTTTGCTATTATAAATCACAGCTATATAAAAGAGTTGTTGCCTACTTAGATATTTGTTTGTTATAAACATTTCTTGCTTATCTGACTAATGTGCACATTGCTATCTGTAATGTTATGCTGAGCAATACAACCAGTTGTCCCTCTTAGTCCAAAGAAAAAAATTAAATTCGAATTTTGCAAAATTTTGCTCAGCAAAATTTGGTTCAGCATAATACTGGATTCTTACATATCTTCTGCAGAAAATATTTTAAAATAACAGGCCACAAAAATAGCACCCAACTAATAAATTATATCTTTGAATATATGGTTGATAATAATGCAAAGGCATGAAAGCTGGCTGGATGGCTTTGGTCCGATTGTGAGTTGTAGTCCTGCCTTAGGCTTGAAAGCCAACTAGATGAGTAAAGGCCAATCTCTGTCTTTTGACTCACTTCACCTCACAGAGTTGGTTTGAAAATAGAAATTAGGTAGACTTGCTGCCTTGAATTATTTATAAAAATAATGATGGTAAGATAAAAAGTCTAAAAATATATAAATGAATAATCAACCATGTGTATGTTTAATTTTACTTATACATTTTCTACAGTTATGCAATTTACAGTAAGATAAAGAGATCCAATAAAAGGTATTCCACTACTTCAGTGAAGGAAAGTTTCCTTTTTATTTCTCCCCTCTCCATTAGGCTTCATTTAGATAGGGCTAAATTAATAATTTAGTGTGGGACACTTATGTACATAAATTAAGTTCTGTGCAGAAGAGAGCAGTGATGCATTACAGAAAAAAAATGAATGTTATTTTGCTGTAAGTAGCACAAAAATATTTACCTTAAAAGTTTGCAGGTTTACAAAATAATAATCTGTTTAAAATCAATGGTATTGTCCAGTCAGGATATGTCTTCACCTAATTAATCCAACTTTAACAATTATGCATGAGTCTAATGATACTACATCAAAATAATGGAGAGCATGTGTAATGAAACAATCTCAAAACAGCATTAGATCAACATATTTGTTCTGTCCTTAATTTGAATACTCGAAATCCCCGCGCTTTGATTGGCTAAAGCGCGGGGATTTCTGATTGGCCAGGCGAGCCGCGCTCATTGGTCCGATTGAGGTCTCCCGCGATTGGCTCGCTCCAAGAGCGGGAGACTTGAATCACTGCCATTGGCCGCGGCCGCCTCAGCGAAAAGGATAAAAGCCGCGGGCTTTTTCCTTTTCGCCGGTTCGGTTCACAACTATTCAATAAAGAGCTTGAAACTTAGTCACCGACTCCTGGCTTCTTTTGCGGACACGACACTGGCGACGAGGGTGGGATCCCGACCCTGAACCGAACCCCGTGTCCAACAAGAGCCAGTTTCAGCACGGAGATGGCGAAAATCGCACCGCCCGCCCCCTTCAACCCCACCACCGAGGACTGGGAATCGTTTTCAGATCGGTTCCGCATGTACCTCGAGTGAACCGGAATGAAGGACGCCCCGGGCCCGCTAAAACACGCCGTTTTCCTCACACATTGCGGAACCGAGGTCTTCCAGATGGCCAAGGCATTGACCAAGCCGGCAGACGCAACCGCCATGGACTGGGACGTCCTCGAACCTATCCTGCGGCGCCATTACGCCCCCGAGGTCCCCATCCTAATCCGGCGCAACGAATTTTACCGCCGAGATCAGAAACCAGGCGAAAAACTGAGCGATTTCGTCGCCGAGTTACGGCGCCTAGGAGGACTCTGCGAGTTTGAAGGTCTGAACAGCCTCCTCAGAGACCGATTCGTACTTGGCCTATGGGACTCTACCCTCCAGAGCCGACTTATGGCCAAAGGCGACATCAGCCTAGCAGACGCCCTCACCGCAGCCGCAGCAGCAGAAGCAACCCGCACTTCCGCTGACAGCATGCGAAAATCAGACGCGAAGGGCGGAAACAACAACCCGGCAAGGTCGGCCGACCCCAAAAACGAATCAACCGCACACTACGGAGAATTCCAGTCTACGTCCAGCACGTCGGAAGACGAGGAGGACATACATCGCGTGCAGACGGGCCGCGGCGACCAGCGGAACCGAAGAAGTTGCAGGTCGAGGACCAACTGTGCCGGATGCGGTGGCGACCACCCCAGATCAGAATGCCGATTTTTTGACTCTATCTGTAGGCATTGTGACAGACGGGGACACATCGCTCGAGTTTGCCGCCAAAAGAAGACCCGCAGCCCGCCCAGATGGGAACATCACGACCGGAAGAAGGAAAGTCCCCCGCCCAGGACCAGAGATCGCCAATCGGATGGTCGGTGGGACCGAATCCAACGATCTTCAAGAGGCAGCGACAGTCGGCGAAAGGAAGATACCCACCAGACGGTGACCATTGGCCACGCCATCTCCGACGGCGCCAGAAAGGTACACGTAGAAGTGCATATAGAAGGCCAACCATGCAAGATGGAGGTGGACTCCGGGTCCTACCTCTCCATGATTGCATGGCACGAGATTAAACGGCTAGTGCCCACCCTCCATAAGAGGAACATTAATGCCCAAAAAATCATTATAAAAGACTACCAGGGAAACCGCGTCCCGGTAGTGGGCACCAAGAACTTTAATGTAACTTACAAAGGCCGCACCGAACAACTCCCACTCACAATCGTCGATCGCGACCGCCCAAGCCTGTTGGGCCTACAATGGTTCGCCCCGCTTGACATCGCGCTGACAGGAGTCAACCACGTCGTTGACGATGGCTGGGAACAGCGGCTAACCCAGGAGTTCCGGGAGGTCTTCGACGGAAGCCTGGGCAAGTACCAGGGGCCCCTTATCTCATTCGACCTAGACCCTAGGGTTTCCCCCAAGCGGCTAAAACCTAGGAGGGTACCATTCACCCTAAAACCAAAAATTGACGAGCAGCTCGACAAGCTCGTCAAACAGGGGGTGTTGCAACCGATAGACCATGCCCGATGGGAGACCCCTATAGTGACACCGGTCAAGCCAGACGGGTCCGTGAGAATTTGTGGGGACTATAAGGCCACCCTAAATGGCGCGTTGCAACAAAGCGCCTACCCCGTCCCAATCGTGCAACATCTACTGCACTCCCTGGGAGGGGGCAAGGTCTTTGCCAAGCTCGATCTAGCCCAGGCATATCAGCAGTTACCGGTCGACGAAAAAACAGCGGAAGCCCAGACCATCGTTACCCATCGGGGGGCATTCAAATGTAACCGGCTCCAGTTTGGAGTCAGCGTGGCACCAGGCATCTTTCAGAGCCTGATGGAATGTTTACTACAGGGCATCAAGGGGGTGGTGCCCTATTTTGATGACGTTTTAGTGGCGGCGCCAAACGAAGCCGAATTAGAAAACCGACTCAGGGAGGTCTTAACAAAATTTAAAGTAACAGGACTCAAAGTTAAACGAGAAAAATGCCAACTATGCACAGAGCGAGTGGAATTCTTGGGCTACCATCTAGACCGGCATGGCATTCACCCTACAATTAAAAAAGTGAAAGCCATCAAAGAAGCCCCCGCCCCAAAGTCTAAAACGGAACTACAGGCTTTCCTAGGCTTGCTGAATTTTTATAATGTTTTCCTACCCCAAAAGGCTACGGCGGCGGAGCCTCTGCATAGGCTCCTGGATAAGGCGGCGACTTGGACTTGGGGGAGACGAGAGCAAGCCGCCTTTCAAAAAACCAAAGACCTCCTCACCTCCGATGCCGTCCTGATTCAATTCAGCGAAACCTTGCCCTTGGTTGTCACTTGCGACGCATCACCTTTCGGCGTCGGCGCTGTCCTCAGCCATACTCTCCCCGACAAAAGAGAAGCACCCATCGCTTTCTTTTCCAGGACTCTAACTAAACCGGAGCGGAATTATAGCCAGCTGGACAAAGAAGCTTTGGCTATAGTTGCCGCCGTTAAGCGATTCCATGAATACCTTTATGGCCGCCCGTTTACTATTGTGACAGATCACAAGCCGTTGCTGGGCATCCTCGCTGGAAACCGAGCCACCCCGAACATTTTATCACCCCGGATGACAAGGTGGTCCGAGTTCCTGGCAGCCTACAGCTACGAACTATTGCACAAGCCAGGTAAGAAAATTTCGCACGCGGACGCTTTAAGCCGCTCGCCTTTACCAGACTCTGATCCTGACCCAGCGCCAACGACAAACACCCTTAGCATCGAAAACTTGCCCAACCTACCCATTACCGCATCAGACATTGCCAGGGAAACTATCAAGGACAAACGCCTGGCGCGAGTTTTACATTGGGTGGGAAAAGGCTGGCCTGAAAAGGACAGTGACGAATCCGTTAAGATATTCAGAAACCGCCAGACTGAACTTTCACTACTTAAGGGTTGTATTTTGTGGGATGACAGGGTGGTCATCCCGGACCGGTTGCAAGGGAGGGTCTTAGAGATGCTGCACGAAGGACATCCTGGCATCGTCAGAACTAAAGCCCTGGCCAGGAGTTACGCTTGGTGGCCAGGGATGGACAAACAGATAGAGGCTTGGGTAGCCAAATGCCGACGATGCCAGGAGACCAGACCCAGCCCACCCGCAGCACCCATCCTGGACTGGGAAACACCAAGGGGACCCTGGTCCAGAATCCATTTAGACTTTGCCGGTCCCACGAATGGACATACCTTTCTGATCACAGTTGACGCTTACTCTAATTGGTTAGAGGTAAGCGACATGAAATCCACTACCACGGAGGCCGTTATTAAAGAACTTTGCAAACTCTTTTCCACGCACGGCCTCCCAGACGTCGTCGTCTCAGACAACGGGCCCCAGTTTACTTCCCTCGACTTCGAGAGGTTCCTGGCGGAGAGGGGCATCCGCCACGCATTAACAGCACCAGCGCATCCGGCGGCGAATGGTAGGGCGGAACGGATGGTCCAATTTACCAAAAAAACCATCCGGAAAATGGACCACGGGGAGATCAACGACAAAATCAATAAACTCCTCTTTATACAACACATCATCCCGAACACCACCACCAACAAAAGCCCAGCCGAGTTGTTGATGGGTAGGAAGCTGAGGTCTCCGCTCGACAGGTTACACCCAACGTATAACCCGGAGCGACCCCCAGACTCCAGTACAAAATACCGGACCTTTGCCCCCGGGGACTTAGTGTACGCAAAAAATCTGACGGGGGACCCCCTATGGATCCCAGCCGTCATCACTCAAATCACAGGTCCACGGTCGTACCGGCTCCAAACCACCGATGGGCGAGCCTGGAAACGACACATAGACCAGCTCAGGTCACGAACTGCAACAGAGCTCAACCCCCAAAACACGGACCAAGGGGGGAGGGAATACCCGAATAAACAAACACAAGAAAAAATAAACCAGCAGTACTTACCGGAACGCAGCCATCGCGAGTCCCCACCGGAGAAGAACCACCCAGCCAACTCTACCGACTCGGAGAAGCCAAGCGGGAGCGGCGAAACCCGTAGCTCAACCAACCCGGTAGGCCCAGGTGGGAGCCATGGAGAAGGAACCGGCCCGATCATCCAGCCGGTTCACACAGAAGAGGGAGCAGCCAAGAACATGACCGCTCCGACCGAAATCCAGCCTGCAACTGAGTTGCGCAGGTCAAGTAGGACTAGACGGAGCCCCGCCTACCTACGTGACTACGCAACGTGATGGACTATACCAAGAGGGGAGGGGTGTTCTGTCCTTAATTTGAATACTCGAAATCCCCGCGCTTTGATTGGCTAAAGCGCGGGGATTTCTGATTGGCCAGGCGAGCCGTGCTCATTGGTCCGATTGAGGTCTCCCGCGATTGGCTCGCTCCAAGAGCGGGAGACTTGAATCACTGCCGTTGGCCACGGCCGCCTCAGCGAAAAGGATAAAAGCCGCGGGCTTTTTCCTTTTCGCCGGTTCGGTTCACAACTATTCAATAAAGAGCTTGAAACTTAGTCACCGACTCCTGGCTTCTTTTGCGGACACGACAATATTCTCTAACATTTAATCAGAGAGGTAAGGGAGAAGCTTCTAATGCTATTCTCTCACTGTTTCCGAATACAACCCAACTTCTCAGATGAGATTTCAGGAAGAAGAGGACAACTAAATCAATTATGGCTTCCCTGACAAAATGTTGCTGTCTCTGTTTTTCTCGGTGTCAATACATAATAAATTAAATATAAACTCAGGAATCAGATTATATTTTAATATTGATGAAAAAGTCAATTTCAGTACTGAGTGTCTAAAGCTGCATTTTCTTCAACTAATGAAAATCAGATGAGAATTTGAACATCTCTACAGACTGCTGCAAAATAGTATGATATATTATCATGCTTGATTCCAGGATCAAAAGACAATCCACCAACTTAATATTCAAAAATTCTAATGGTTAATATTTTTATTTATCACATATTAATATATTTGTGCCATGGGCTTTTCAGTCAGTTCTAAACCTGTTAAAATCAGAGAAGAGATGGCATGCTGCATACTTATATTGTGGTTTCTCTTCAATTTGTATAAATCTCAGCATTTTTTTCAGGATTCTGTCCATTAGCCCTACTGACTGGAAATTACTAAATTTAACACCATCTAAAAATCTGACCATGAAATGCAAATCTACCATCTTCTGAGTTTTATTAGAACAGCCAAAGTTAACTAAGGTGCTAGATAGTATAATATTAAAAAAGGAACTAACAAATATGTCCCCCATCAGTATATAGCCATAATAATGTCTCCATTTAGCAACCATCAGAGGTGAAATGTGACAAAATGTATGTGGGGATGGGAATATACTAGCCATATATGAATGTTGCTTATGGATGCATACTTAGGTGAAAAACTTCAACAGTATTAGGAATTTATTTTAATGACAGCTCACTGTAAAATAATCAGAGAACATGACGGGATGGTCACCCAAAACATGTCTTTGTTATATTGCTGCCTGCTGTTGTTGTGCATTGTCTAGAGTCTTAATAAACTTGAGTAGCCTTCTAAATTTGATAAATAAATGTCTGTGGCATTCTTGGTTCTTTCCAAGCTTGGTAGATTTTTTGTAGATGTTTCAGTACCCAACTAAGTGACATCATCAGTGCTAGAATAGTTTTGTTCTTTGTTTATATATAAGTGCCTTGCCCTGTCAGTGTTAGTGGGAGGGATATGGTAGTTCTTTAATTAGACTGTTTTTTTACTGTTTGATTGTTTGTCTGAGTTGGTAGTTGCTTGATTGGATATTATTTACTGCTTGATTGTTTGTCTGGTATTAATCTGCTGTTGATCTCTGCTTAGGCTGGCAAAGAGGTATTTCAATATCTCTGGAAGAATATATACTCATTGCTTCTTTATAGGCTGTAACAGTCTAAATATTCCCATTTGCCCAAATAAATGTATTGACAATTGAATCTTTCATTCTGTTTACTTTTTAGAGATATGAAGAAAATTCCCCATTGAGATCATCAATCATAGTTGCTTTAAAGCAACCTATTTGCCTGACGTACACAGAGAATCAAAATAGTACTTTTCTAATAGATTAGAAAGAATTACTGAAGCCTGGTGAATAATGCACAGTTAATAATTTATCTAACAGCTGTTATCATTTTTCTGTACTCACAAGATATGGAAGCAAGAAAGCAGTTTCATCAATCTGATTATCATTCAAAGGACTAGGCAGCATTATAGGACTTTGAAGATCTATAAATGTGTTGTGATAGCATTCGAGATTTTAAAAGACAGTACAGTTTCTGGAATTCTGAGATGCCTTCTCTGTCATGGGAAGGGAGACTTTGGCCATCTTCAATAGCCTAAAGTATATCTAGAAGTATCAGTCTTTTAAATTGCTGAGAGTATCTTGCTCTAGGTCATAGTGAGACTTTGCATATAACTCATAACACAGGTAAGATAAAGCTAAAGGTTTCCCTGTCCAATCGTGTCCAATTTTAGAGGCAAGAATAGACATTATAACAGCCAGCAGTTACTTTAGTTCTTATTTTTCTCCAAAGGCAGTATGACCTGACCTATAGGAGCTGCCAGGAAATGAAAATGGAATTGTAATTTCCATTATATATTGGACAATTAAAACGGCCATCCAGAGTAACATTTTAAACAGCAACCTAACTTCAACTTTATTTTTAAAAATCTCAAGTGACAAATATATATTTGTCCCTTGAGATTTTAAAATACCTTAGCAAGATAACTTATGGGTGTAATAAGTTTCAGAATGGCCAAGTATCTCCTTTCTTTTTTCGCTGGGACATTCCCAATTTTAATGCCACCTCTGCAGAAACATTGGTGTTAAAAAGGAGTGGTAGGATTCAGCCAGTTCGCACCAGTTCGCGAGAACCGTTTGTTAACTTCCTGAGCAGTTTGGTGAACTGGTTGTTAGAAGAAATCATTAGGGCAGAGAACCGGTAATTGAATTATTTGAATCCCATCACCAAAGTGCTCTTATATATACAGCAATTAAAGCAAAGCCAGCTGTTAACAAGGTGGGAAAAATTGCATTAAAAAATCACTTGAAGCTTTAACAAGTCTTTTTAGTGATAGACTATTGGGATTTTCATCTGTTAGCAATGGAAGGGTTAATTCCAGAATCTGCCACTTTGAAAATGAGCTAGAAACTAATGGGAGCAGAAATCAATTAACAAGGCCAGCTCCCCAACCAAAGGCAATATGTACACTCTTATTTGACTGGAGAGTGATAGTGTCTTTCATTATCGGATACAAAAAGTCGAGTTACCCGCACTGCTAAAATACTGATCAAACACCATTGCAGTAGGTTTTGTTTCCAAAACATAATAGCCAAGGCGTGATATAATGAGAAAAGCACCAGGTGTCCTGGAAAGTTCAAGACTACCATGAAGAGCTATCCTTATTGTTGTGTCCGCGAATTGATGCCAGGAGTCGGTGACTTCAAATCATGCTCTTTTATTAAAGTAGGTGTCAGGCTGCGCTCCTTTTAGATCCCAAGAAAGAAATACTCAGACTCCATGGGGTAGAGCAAAGTTATCCTTTTACTGGGAAATAAAGTGGTAGCTACAAAGCAATTCCGAAACTGAGAAATTGGCGGGTAGAATGCATATACAAAGAAATAGGTTTGCCCCCACCCCCCAAAGTTCAAATGATTCTTCCAATTAAAACTTTTGAAACGGCTCATGTGGTCATCTTCAGATGGTGATGAGACGTCTTGTCAAATGACCTTGACATATTTTGATAAAAGTTCGCAGTTGCGCAAAAGAGGAAAAGATAGCCAGGAAACGGAAAGTTAAGGACAAGAATCCCCCCTCCCCTTGCTAGCCCAGCAAGGAATGCAAACAGCTCCAGCTCTCTTCCCATATAAAATCCCCCCTCCCACCGTTGCCATGACAGCCGAGAGAAATAATGAAATAATAGCAGATAGTCAGGAAGGGGAAAGTATCTTGAGGCTGACATTCGGACCCCCTAGAAGAAGGACATAAGTCCCTGCAAGAAAAACAAAATAGTTACATGTTAACATTAATGTACATTTCTATGGTTTATCAGGATATTTGGCATGAAATTTCTTTAACAGTTCAGGAGCCCTAAGGTCCTTTTCATTTACCCACTCAGAATGGGACGGAGGAAAATGTTTCCAAGCTACAAGGTATTGGATACGACCCCTCCATTTTCTAGAGTCCAGAATTTCTTTAATTTCGAAATGTTGTTCTCCTTCAATTAATATTGGCACAGGGGGATCAGATTGGATTGGTCTCAAGGCACAGGTACGTTCTGGTTTCAACAAACTAACATGAAAAACAGGATGAATACGACGAAGAGTCTTTGGTAAAGTCAGTTGGACAGTTACAGGATTTATAATCCTCTCAATGGGGAAAGGTCCTACATACTTAGGACCCAATTTCTTTGATTTTTGGGTAGTTTGTAAATACTTGGTCGAAAGAAATACTTTATCGCCCACTTGATATGACATCTGTGGAGCTCGCTTTTTGTCAGCAAATTTCTTATGAGATTGGTGCGCCTCATCCAAAGCTTTGCGGACAATTGGCCAATTAAATTGAAGTTGAGATATCCAATCACTCAATGACTGGACAGTTGGGTTTTCACCAGGCAGTTCAGGTATGGGTACAAAATCTTGTCCTGTTGCTATTTTGAAAGGAGTGAACCCCGTACTACTATGAACAGAGTTATTATACGCCACTTCCGCAAAAGGTAACAGATCCACCCAGTTGTCTTGTTGAAAATTTATGTAGCATCGGAGGTATTGCTCTAGTACTCCGTTAGTCCTCTCGCAGGCCCCATTAGTTTGGGGATGGTGGGCGGAGCTTAAGCTTTGGGTGGAGCCTATTAACTTCAGAAATTCCCTCCAGAAATTAGAGGTAAATTGGACTCCTCGATCAGAAACTACACGTTCAGGTACACCATGCAATCGGTAAACATGAATAATGAAGAGTCTGGCTAAGGTTTTCGCCGAAGGGATCTTTGAGCAAGGAATGAAATGAGCTTGTTTGGAAAACAAATCAGTCACTACCCAAATGACCGTGTGTCCACTGCTTTCAGGTAGATCTACTATAAAATCCATGGAAATTTCCTTCCAAGGGGCAGTTGGTCTGGCCACATTCTGTAACAGTCCTGGTGGCTTACCCGGCGGTCTTTTTGCTGAGGCGCAAGTCGGACAACTCGCCACATAAGTCTCAATGTCCTTTTTCAAGGAAGGCCACCAAAACTGTCGTTTCACCAAATGCAAGGTCTTCACAAAACCAAAATGACCAGCCACTTTGGAATCATGGGTTTGTTGCAATACATGGCTTCTCAGGGTTTGTGGTACATACAATTTCGCCCCCATCCAGGCTAGGCCATCTCGAATGGTGCAGTTATTCGCATTTGCCAGAAACCACTTATCTGTCTTCAAAGCCTCCTTAAACTGTTCCATCAGATCAGTAGGTAGAGCCCTCTCCTGGTTTCTTTTCTGTGCGCGGGTAACAACAGGGGCAGCCAGTTGTGTAGTGGCTACAATTGGCCTAATCACTTCTTTTCGGATACTGTTGTATTGAGGCATTCTAGACAAAGCATCTGCCATAAAATTTTTTCCCCCCGGGATATATTTCAAGGAGAAGTTGAATCGCTTGAAGAACTGAGCCCACCTAACTTGTTTAGGGGAGAGTTTCCGAGGAGTCTTTAAAGCTTCTAAATTTTTATGGTCAGTCCACACTTCAAATGGGTGTTTCGCACCTTCCAGAAAATGCCTCCAAGCTAATAAAGCCCAACGGACTGCAAATGCTTCTTTCTCCCAAACGGCCCATCTCCTTTCAGTCTCAGTGAATTTATGAGAAGTGTAAGCGCATGGTTGTAGTGTTCCCTTCTTGTTCAATTGGAGTAAGACCGCCCCCACTGCTACATCGCTTGCATCAGCTTGGATCACGAACGGGGCGTCCATGTCGGGGTGTTTCAGTATTGGTTCTGCAGCAAAAAGTCTCTTAAGTTTTTCAAATGCAGCTTGGCACTCCATAGTCCAATTCAATGGTTGACTGGGATTTGGTTTCAATTCCCCCTTTGTTTTTTAGGAGGTTGGTGATGGGCATAGCTATTTTTGCGAAAGACGGGATGAATTGGCGGTAAAAATTTGCAAATCCCAGAAAACTTTGAAGCTGTTTACGAGTTTTCGGTGGGGCCCAGTCCAAAACGGCTCGCACCTATTCTGGGTCCATTTCAATGCCTTCGGGGGAGATACGATATCCCAAGTAGTCGATTTTTTCTTGATGGAACTCACATTTGGATAATTTGGCGTATAGTTTGGCGGCCCTCAGCTTGTGTAACACAGAGCGTACCAACTTCACGTGGTCGCTTGTTGTCTCCGTGTAGATAAGAATATCATCAAGGTATACTAGAACACCTTTGTACAAATGTTCGTGAAGCACTTGATTGATCAATTGCATGAAAACAGCAGGCGCCCCCTGTAAGCCAAAAGGGAGAACATTGAACTGGAAACACCCCATTGGGCAGTTGAACGCAGTCTTCCACTCGTCTCCCTCCTTTATCCGGATCCGGTAGTATGCCTCCCTCAAGTCCAGCTTTGTGAAAATTTTCCCCTTTGCCAGGTGGGCTAACATGTCCTTCATCAGAGGGAGGGGGTACATGTTCTCTACGGATACTGCGTTCAGGTTTCTATAGTCCACTACCAGATGCTTGGAGCCATCTTTCTTCTCGCGGAACATCACAGGGGCCGCTACTCGAGGTCTGGCAGGCGTGATGAAACCTCGCTCCAAGTTCTTGTCAATAAACGCCCTCAATTCCTCCAATTCCCCCGGTGTCATCGGATACATCTTCGGTTTCGGGAGCGTCACTCCCGGCAGGAATTCAATGCTACAATCGGTCGACCGATGTGGGGGGAGTTCGTCGGAAGCCTCTTCACTAAACACCTCTCTTAAGTCCCAATACTCCTTCGGGATTTTTTCCTCTCCTTCCACGTGTTCGGCACCCGTAGAAGCTATCTCGGCGAGTGCCTAGGACTTCGGATGGGATTCCTCCTCCCCTTCCGGATAGGGTTGCTCCTCCCCTTCTGGTGGCCGATCGGTGCGGATGCGTATCCACCCCTCTCTCCAGTTTACATGGGGATTCCACTTCCGAAGCCATGGTAGTCCCAATATTAGAGATTGTTCCATCCCAGGGGCCACAATAAAACACAGGGTCTCATGATGGTTTCCCATGGTCATCTCTAGGGGTTCGGTTACAAAACGTGCGGGGCAACCTCCCGCCACCGACCCATCCAGTTGGCAAAAGGATATGGGCGTTTTTAGAGTTCTCAGTCCAATGCCCATCCCCTTAACCACTTTCATGTTAATTACACACCTCGTGCACCCCGAGTCCAGTAAGGCCATCATCACTCCCTCAGTCCCCGAGGTGGGCTGCCTTAACTTTATTGGGATGGTCATGGGCCCTTGATTAGGACTTACCGAGACGTCATCTTCCGAATCTGTCTCATTCTCGTCGAGTGGGGTTGGAGGTCCCAGCTCCTCTCCCGCCGAAAGGGCAACCTCTACAACCTCTCCTGTCTTCAGCCCGGTCTCGCGGGGTTTGGTTGAGGGGTTTTTTGGCTTTCTCCCGGGGTCCCGCGCTTTCGGTGGGTTCACCTTTACTCGACAATCCACCATCCGGTGGCCCTCCTTTCCACAACGGAAACATGCCGTGGTTTTGGCTCCTGCCGCCATCCCTCTCGGTTGGGGCCCTGAGGTCTCCCGGAGACGGGGGGGAAGCGGTTTTCTCCAGGCGGGACCTCCTCTGCGTCTGTTTCTGGCTAGATCAATGTCCACCTCTTCCGCCAGCAAGTACCATGACTGTAACTCACGTGGATCCCTTCTGGAGATGCACGTGTGGTATACATCTTCATTTAAGCCATCTTTATAGGCTTCTACCAGGGCCCCCGGGACCAACCTCGGATGTGGTGTGCCAGCTGCCTGAATTCTTGGGTGTAGTCTGCCACCGATCTCCCCCCTTGGACTAGGGTCTTCATTCTGATTCTGGCCTTTCTCTCTGCCAGAGGGTCCTCAAACCTTCTCCTCAGTGCAGTCATGAAAACATCGAGGGTTTGTAGTTGGGGGGAGTTATCATTGTACAAAGTCACCACCCAATCTGCTGCCATCCCTTCCAGGGTTCTGGTAACGCATCTCACTTTGGCTGCTTCAGAGGTGAACTCCCGCTCAAATTCTGCCATATAACTCCCAACTTGTACCAGGAAAAATCCCAAATCTCTTGGATTTCCTCCAAACTTTACATCTAGGGGGGGCAGGTGGCATCTTCTAGGAGCCACTCCTATTGCTGGGGCTCCCCGGGCGGCAGCGGGCGGTTGCGCTGGCGGACGCTGGGCAAGGGGGGTAGAGGTAGCTTGGCTCCCCCGGGCTGATCTCGCTCCCTCTTCCCCCTCATACCTTTGAGTTGTGCCGGGCTCTCCAGGAACGTCCATAGAGAATTTCTTGGCTTCATCCAGCTTGCCTTCCATCTCCTCCCCCTCCTGCCAAAGCCGTCCCCTCGCACCTTTTCGTCTTACAGTGATCCTGGGAGGAGGGGGGTCTTCAGGGTCTCTCCAACCAACCCCCAACGACCATCTGGGCATCTCAGCTGAGGTTTTTTCCAGAGTCAGTTCGGCCAGCCGGTCAGCCACCGACGCTTCCGGCAGCGGCATGGGCTGCCCCCCCCACAGCTCCCTGATCCTCTTCATCGCCGGTTGGAGACGACATGGGATGAAACCCCCTCGGAAGAAAAGTTGCTGTTTTCTCCGGGTGGGTTGATGTGTGAGTTTCGGAATTATGTCAGGTTGCGCTCCTTTTAGATCCCAAGAAAGAAATACTCAGACTCCATGGGGTAGAGCAAAGTTATCCTTTTACTGGGAAATAAAGTGGTAGCTACAAAGCAATTCCAAAACTGAGAAATTGGCGGATAGAATGCATATACAAAGAAATAGGTTTGCCCCCACCCCCCAAAGTTCAAATGATTCTTCCAATTAAAACTTTTGAAACGGCTCATGTGGTCATCTTCAGATGGTGATGAGACGTCTTGTCAAATGACCTTGACATATTTTGATAAAAGTTTGCAGTTGCGCAAAAGAGGAAAAGATAGCCAGGAAACGGAAAGTTAAGGACAAGAATCCCCCCTCCCCTTGCTAGCCCAGCAAGGAATGCAAACAGCTCCAGCTCTCTTCCCATATAAAATCCCCCCTCCCACCGTTGCCATGACAGCCGAGAGAAATAATGAAATAATAGCAGATAGTCAGGAAGGGGAAAGTATCTTGAGGCTGACATTAGGAACCAAACTGGCTGGTTGGTTGCCGACACTAGGACATCATCGAAGTAAGGTACCACTCCCTTGATGCCTTGCAATAGTCTTTCCATTAGGCTTTGGAATATTCCCAGTGCCACGCTGACTCCGAATTGGAGTCGGTTGTATTTAAATGCTCCCCGGTGGGTGACTATGGTTTGCGCTTCTGCCGTTTGCTCGTCGACTGGCAACTGTTGGTATGCCTGGGCAAGGTCGAGCTTGGCGAAAACCTTGCCCCCTCCCAGTGAGTGCAGTAGGTGTTGCACTACTGGGACAGGGTAGGCGCTTTGTTGTAGCGCGCCATTTAGGGTGGCCTTATAGTCCCCACAGATCCTCACCGACCCATCGGGCTTGATAAGGGTGACTATGGGGGTCTCCCACCGGGCGTGGTCTATGGGCTGTAGGACCCCTTGCTTGACGAGCTTGTCAATTTGCTCGTCTATCTTGGGTTTATGTGCGAATGGCACCCGCCTTGGTTTCAGGCGTTTTGGGGGGACGTTTGGGTCTAGGCTGAATGATATAAGGGGCCCTCGGTACTTGCCTAGGTTTCCATCGAAGACCTCTTGGAATTCCCGGGCCAGTTGCTGCTCCCAGCTGTCGTCGGTGACGTGGTCGACTCCCGTGACTGCGATGCCGAGCGGGGCGAACCATTGCAGTCCCAGTAGGCTTGGGCGGTCGCGGTCGACGATTGTTAGGGGAAGCCTTTCGGTGTGCCCTTTATATGTGACGTTGAAGTGTCCGGTTCCGACTACCGGGATGCGGTTTCCCTGGTAGTCCTTTATGATGAGTCTCTGGCTGTCTAGGTTCCTCCTTTGGATGGTAGGCACCAAGTGCTTTATTTCATGCCATGCTATCATGGAGAGGTAAGACCCGGAGTCCACCTCCATTTTGCATGGCTCGCCCTCGATGCCTACCTCCACGTGGACCTTCCGGGCGTCATTGGTTATGGCGTGGCCGATGGTGACCGTCTGATGGGTCTCCTCTCTTCGCCGGTTATCGCCGCCTCGCAGGGATTGTCCGTTCCGGTCCCATCTGTTGTCCGAGGGGCGATCTCTGGTCCGGGGTGGTGTGCTCTCTCTCCTCCGGTCTCTCTGGTCCCATCGTGCTGGGCTGCGGTTCTTTTTTAGGCGGCAGACACGGGCGATGTGTCCCTTCTTGTCGCAATGCCGGCAGATCGATTCAAAAAACCGGCATTCCGACCTGGGGTGGTCACCGCCGCAACCGGCACAGTTGGTCCTCGACTTACGACCCCGCCGGTTCCATGGGTCGTGGCCTGTCTGGAGGCGATGGATGTCCTCCTCGTCATCGGAAGTGCCCGATGCCGAGTGGAAGTCGTCCTGGTGGGTGGTCGTCTCGGGTTGGACCTCGGCCGACCTCGCAGGGTTGTTGTTTCCACTGCGGTCCCCAGCGTTCGGTCTGCGCATGCGGTCGGCGGAGGTTCGGGTTGCTTCGGCGGCAGCGGCGGCGGCTGCAGTGAGGGTGTCTGCTAGGCTGATGTTGCCATTGGCCATCAGCCGGCTCTGGAGGACGGGGTCCCACAAACCGAGCACGATTCTGTCTCGCAGGGCGTCGTTCAGGTTGTCGAATTTGCAGAGCCCCCCTAGGCGCCGTAGCTCGGCGACGAAGTCGCTGAAGCTCTCACCCGACCGTTGGTCCCGACGGTAAAATTCGTTGCGTCGGATCAGGATGGGTACCTCTGGAGCGTAGTGCCACCGAAGTATTGGCTCGAGGAGGTCCCAGTCCATTGCGGTCGCATCGGCGGGTTTGGCAAGCGCCTTGGCCATCTTGAATACCTCAGTCCCTCAGTGGGTCAGGAAGACGGCGCGCTTCATGGGGCCGGTGGCGTCCTTCAGGTTGCTGCACTCGAGGAACATGCGGAATCGGTCGGAGTCCGATTCCCAGTCCTCGGTGCCGGGGTTGAAGGGTGCGGGGGGTGCGATTTTCGCCATCGTGGTGGTTCGTCTGGCTTCCGTCAGACACGTGGTTCAGTTCAGGGTCTGGATCCCATCTTCGTCGCCAGTGTTGTGTCCGCGAATTGATGCCAGGAGTCGGTGACTTCAAATCATGCTCTTTTATTAAAGTAGGAACCGAACTGGCTCTTCGCAAAAGGTTCGCGGCTTTTATTCTTTCAGCCGCTGCGGCCGCGGCCAATGGCACCGTTTTGAATCTCCCGCGATTCGAATAGACCAATCGCGGGAGATTCTTAGCGAGCCAATCGGCGTGGCTCGCCTGACCAATCAGAGTGCCCCGCGCTTTGGCCAATCAAAGCGCGGGGATCTCAAGAATGCTAATTAGGGACAGAACACTTATTGTGTGAAATATAAGAGGAAGCTTTGATAATTGACTCTCCAGGACAGTAATTTACAGAGCTGTGCCACATGCTCATTAGATTTGCTGTGGATGGCCACAGCCAGTCCATCTTTCCTCCTGTGTAACAGATTTCTTTATAGACTCATAGAATTGGAAATGACTCACAGGTCATCTACTCTAAAACCCTGCTCAGTGCAGGATCTACTAGAACATTGAGCTTCTGTTTGAAGAGTACAGTGAAGGAGAACTCACCACTTAATGTGGCAGAGTAGTCCAGTGGTGTCCGCTGCAAAGGAAATGTGAGTCAAATGCCCAAAGCTGTTTCAACCCTTTTGTACACACGTGTGTGTAAGGAGAAGAGCTTGGGTTGTAATGTTTGACATTTTGGCAAAAGCAATAGATCTTGGAAACATGTCTGATTCACACAGTCAGGATGTTCCCCAACTCTGAACTCATAGGTAGTTCTCAACTTACAAGCATTTATTTAGTGAACGTTCAAAGTTACAATGGCACTGAAAAAAGTAACTTATGGTTGTTTTTCACATTTGAAACTGTTTCAGCATCCCCATAGCCACAATTTGGATCACAATTCGGATACTTGGCATGTATTTATGATGATTGAGGTGTCCCAGGGTCATGGGATCACCTTTTACAAACTTCTGACAAGCAAAGTCAACGGGGAAAGCCATATTGACTTAACAACTGTTTTACTAACTTAAGAAAGGTCATAAAACGGGGCAAAATTCACTTAACAACCATCTCGCTTAGCCACGGAAATTTTGGGCTCAAATGTGATTGTACATCAAGGTCTACCTGCAAGTAACACAAATAGCAAACATACATAAATATTCTTTCCTTTTCCTATTTTTCTTTCTCCTGTAAGGTGAATTGGGTTGAGAAAAAGTAACTGACCATTTGTTTTTTTTAAAGCTTTTTCCTGGACTGGTTTCCTAAGCAGAGGTATCAATGGGAGAAGGGGGAAAGCAAATGACTGCCAAATTTGGCAGAAAATTCTTATGATACAAGTTCCACTCCTTTTGAACTTGTGACATTACAAGTATATATGAACCAGACAGGATTTTTATTGCAACAGGACAACATTGTTTTGAGGGAAGATCTGACCTTGCAAAGATTTCTGATCCAAGATTTCTTTTTAAATTAAGGATGCTAGAGCGTGAATTGTTCCTCCCTTGCACAAAACGTTCTTTTTGGTTTGAGAATAACTTTTCTATTTGCACAGCTGAGTTTCATTGCTCTACTGTTCAGTAAGAAATGTAATTCAACTTTTGCGGGAAAGGAAAAAATTAGGTTCAATTATTAGAAATAAGCTGACATGTCAGGTGTAGAAAATAATCAATGGATTAATTATCAGTAATATTATACTGAACAGGATCGGAAGATTAAAAATTAAAAATTGGAATATTGACAATTCTCTGTTTAATTTTTTATTCTCCTCCACTTTCTACTACCTGTCAGTTAGTTGTTTTCAATTTGTGGCTCAGTTATTTTTTTTCAGCATCCTGATGAGAGTAGGGTTCTCTCAAAGTTTTGTTTAATTTTTGTTTTTACTATATTATGATAAGTAAATGTTTCTATTGATTTAAAGCTTCAACATGAATCTCTTCAATATAGTCTGAAAAGAATCAGTCAGAAAGAATTGTCAGCTTAAGGATATAGCAAGAAGAAACAACAATCTGAGAATCATTGCATACTAAGGTTGAGAGGGAAAATTACTAAAAAAAAAAAAAAAGTGGTAATTCTAGGATACCACCTACTGCTCCTCGAAGCGAACACCGCAGAACTGGCTCTCAGCAACCAAGATAAATAAATAAGCTCCATTTTTCAAGCATAGTGTTGAATTGAATATTTATTATGTACAATTCTTGTTGCTTCTAAATATATCTTACAGAGAGCCAATTTTGAATCTGGCACTTCCATTTTGAATCTGGCACTTTGGTTCTTGACAATAGAAAACCATGTATGTTTTAACAGGAATTATTGTACTGCAAAAAGCAGAAATAGATGCAATGAAACATATTTCTTTAGTTCATTGTATTTTCTTAGTGAGAACAGATTTCCAAGTGCACACTAAAATTCAGTCCCAAGGACTTAGATTTAAACCCATCCAAATTCCCTGGTTTTGGTGTAATTCAAGACAAATCAGGATAAAATTCAAAAACTTTATTTAGATACTTTTTATTTAAAAGATATGCACGGTTGTTCATTCAGCCACAGCTCTGGACTGCTCACAATAGAAGCTAAAACCCAATAATTTTTCAAAAATGGAGGTATTGAGGTATGGAGGTATTCAGTTATCCAAGTCATGGTGGTCCCAAATATGCTTTTTTCAAGAGGCAACTTATTTTTCCTTGAAGATGCTTCTTGGATGAGAAGCAAAATATATTTTTTAAAAAAATACTTTTTAAAATAACCTCTTTCCCCAAAAATACAGCCTATCCCAAAAGTACGTCCTAGCTTGATTTTACATGTGTGCCCAATATAAACCCTAACCCCAAAATAAATTCTAATTAAGATCCCACCCACTCCAGGGTACATAGGTAAAAATTAAGCTAGGATGAGGATGGGAGTGGTAGAGCTGCCCTATTACTCTCCTTGGAACAGTTGCAGCCAGGCCTCACATACCCCAACACCTGCCTTGTCAGCCCATTTCTTCTGCAGCCAGCACGACTTTTGTAAAGGCCTCTGTAGCTGATAACAGAGCCCCAGATCGATCTGGAGCTCTGTTATCGGCTGCAGAGGAAAGCCTTGCTGGACACAGAAGAAGTTCCTGAAGGCCTCTGACAGCTAAAAGGAGGCCGGGATCGATGTGTGCAAGTGAGGTTAGTCAGTGGATGACATCCCCCCAAAATAAGACCTGGTGCCCTTTTTTGGTGGCAAAAAAAATAAAAGACAGGGTCTTATTTTCAGGGAAACATGGTACTAATTGAATATCCTGCTCCCCTTAAGTGGATGAGTCAATTTTTCCTTTCTGGAAGTTACTTCAGCTGGGGTTGTGTCCTTGAAAGGTGCATTCTCAATATTCTGCACAATTAAAAGAAAATATCCGTCTATCCATCATATGCCTTCTTCGCAAGACAAGTCACATTGATGTATTGAGTGCCTGGAATGCAGTAGTGCTTTCATTTTCTGTAATCAGGTTAATATTTCAAAAATTTTAACTTTGAAAATATCTATCCATGGGGAAATAAGTGGAATTGTAACTACAGCTTTCTATCTATAGCAAGAAAACCAAAAAAGCAACATTATTGTTAATTATGTTAATAAAACTGTTTCTGGGATTTGGACTGAGAGAAACAGAGAAATTATTCTCTATATGGAAAAAAACTAATTTACCTTTCTATCTGATAAATTTCTACCCTGTTTCTCATATAATAAGGCTGGGTCTTAGGTTTTTTTGCACCTTGAAAAAATGGCTAGGCTGTCTTTTCGGGGGTGACTTAATTCCCCTCCCTTGCATCTTCAGGCGGCCGGGTGGCAACAGCTTGGATGTTGACCTTGGTGTTGGTGGGGCACTTCGTATTGGGGTCAATGCAGGCAGCACCATATCCGGGTGTGCAACAAAAGTACTTCCTAGTGGCAAGCCCCCCCATCATTCCCCCCCATTTCGCATGTTTTAATATAGGCCTTAATTTGGGGGGAGGGGCTTAATTTCATTTCATGCCTATAAAACATGCTGGGACTTCCTATTGGGGGAGGCCGTATTGTTGGAGAAACAGGATATTATGTGAGTGGGAAATTTTAAAATGCAAACCGGTGGTTGTGGTCCCTCTTATTGGTTGATAAAGTGATGTACTGAGACAAAAAAAAACCCCAACTAATTCAGGTAAGGATATGTATAGTTGTAGAGTCTACATATTAGGTGTCTTTTTTTTCCCAATGATTGTACTAATGGAGGACAATGCTTGAGTTTCCTTCTCTCTTGCAATCATTCCGCAGATCATTTTCAACCTGCATCCTTCAATTGCAGACATCTCCGATGTTGCTTTGATGAAATCCTTAATTCATTCAATGTTAGTTGAATTTATGCAATTTAATGTCAGTTGAATGAATATAAAGCAACAAGGAAATTTTATTCTGACAAAAATAGAATGTTTTGTAGAAAGGCATTCTCTACATCTTTTGACATTTACTAGCCAGGCAACATGAACTTATTTAGTGGATCCTCAAACATATATTTTATCTATCTAGGACAGTGATGGCTAACCTTTTTGGGCTCCCATGTTGATAATTGCCTGCGTGTGCTCAAATGCCATCATCCAAAAGGCAATGTGCACATCCTCCCATGCCTCCTGTGCATGTGCGTGCCCCAACGCATGCCACATGCTTCTGTGCATGCACGAGTGTATCCTACACACTGCCTCACCCTCACAAATGCACACCATATACCCAACAATCAGCTAGTAGGCGGTGTGCATGCATGCACAGTAGACCTTTTCTGGGTGAATGCTCATGTGCCAGCAGTAATGGCTTTGCATGCCACTTCCAGCATATGTGCCATAGGTTCACCACCATGGATCTAGGAGCTGCAGTGGCACAGTGGTTAGAATGCAGTACTGCAAGCTACTTCTGCTGACTGCCGGCTGACTGCAATTTGGCAGTTCAAGTCGCACCGGCACAAGGTTGATTCAGCCTTCCATTCTTCCAAGGTCGGTAAAATGAGGATTGTTAGGGGCAATATGTTGACACTATAACCACTTAGAGAGGACTGTAATGTATTGTGAAGCAGTATATAAGTCTAAGTGCCATTGCTACTGCTACATTGCAATCCGTATTTGAGGCCCATTCCTAAAATACAAAAGAGCACTGCTGAATAAGTCTAGCAATTATTTGATATTCATAGTCATTTGTATTCCAGAAGCTCATAAATATAGACCAACAAACAGTCTTCACCCATTGTTGTTTCCTAACAGCTGCTATCCAAGATAGTTTGCTTGCAACTCCAGGGATGTGAAGTATCCCCAAAGACAAGAATCCATTAGTCTGATCCTTCATGAACCTGTCAGATACCATGCTCTGTGATTTTGAACAGACAAGCTGCATTACTTAATCGATTAATCAGTGGAACAACTTGCCTCCAGAAGTTGTGAATGTTCCAACACTGGAATTTTTTAAGAGGAGATTGGAAAACCATTTGTCTGAAATGGTATAGGGTTTCCTGTTTGAGCAGATGGTTGGAATAGAAGGCCTCCAAGGTCCCTTCCAACTCTGTTATTTTACATCAGAGATCCTAAACTGCTATATTGAACTTCCATGTTTAGTGAGAATACATAAATCTGAATACAGTAGAATAGTTAATGGAAAGGATCATAACCACAGGATGGCCATTGTAAGATGAGACAGGGAACATCTTATTAATAAGAAGAAAATATTGATGACATTAAGGTTCTGTCTTAGAAGTTTTGGAGTCTGTTCTAAATTATTCCAGAAACAATTTTGAGATAATATATGTATTTCTACCAAAACAGAATCTCTGATGACAAATCAGTTCTGTTATTAAATAAATCTAACATTGTTTAACATTTGCAAAGCTTTCCAGTTTTCTTTGATTTCATTCTTAATTTGTTTTAGCACAGAGTAGCCTTTAAACATAATAAATTGGATAGATGATAAATAGGCAGATAATCTGAAGAAATGACCATATATGCAAATCTGATAGACTAAAGTAAATGTTTCATAAAACCAATGACTGTTTAAATGGTGGGACTAAAATGTTTGTATATAAATATTACCTTTTATCTTCCATTTGAGTTTTATGTAGGATGAACACATTACTTTAATGACCTGCATTTTAGAGAAAAAGAGAGGGGCAGTCTCACTCAGAAATCCTCCAGCAACCAGATGGCTGCCTTGTCTTCCATGAGATTAAAAGATGTTTCTCATTCACCAGCCTTGCTTCTAAAGCAAATTAATATAGCCAACTAAATTGCCTGTGGTTTGCTCTTTTGTGTGTGTGAGAGAGAGGGGAGGGGAGAGAGAGAGAGAGAGAGAGAGAGAGAGAGAGAGAGAGGAATAAAATTTTAAAAGAACTTCTGAAAGCAATTTTTGTCACAGGTTCCTTGAGCAGATTGCTCTCCAGGTACAGCATGCTGGTTTTAAACATTCAGTAATTAATGGAAAGTATTTCGTGTTAATTGACTGCTTCAGGAAAGGGAAGTATAATGGCTCCTTATTAATCATGGAAAGAGACGTACGGCACAGAGGCACCGCAATTATAGCACTAACGGTTGAGAAATGTTAATTAATGAAAAGAACAATGATGTAAGAAATTAGCTACATAATGCTTCCTGCTGGTACAGATTTGCACTTTAAATGCTTTTTTTTTTTCCAGCACAGCAACCACTGGATGTTGCCTTAAATAGCAAAATCTCTCTAACCTTTTCTAAAATGTCTCCCATATTTCAGCTCATCATCATTAAACCCACTAAAGGCAACGTATGTGTGGCAGTTTTTCTTATGGCGTGTTCTTCAAGAACAGGATGGAGTGTTAGGAATATGGATAAACTCTCTAGGAGGGAAATTTATATCGATAAACTGTCTACAAGGAGAATTGTTATGTTAATTTTAGGCAATCCCCAAACCCTCTGATCAAATAGAGAAGCCTAGCCTTCATTGCAAAAGGCAGGTAGGTATTAGTGTTCACCCTTCTGCAACTTAGAAAAGAAATAAGGTAGGTGCTATTGTTGAAGAAAACTCCTTTGCCATTCTGATCTCGATGGAGGGCTTCCAGAATGAACTCCAACTCAATAATTTTATAAGCAGGTGAGATGAAAAGGATGTTCTCTAGGATACTATGGATCTGAGCAGTTTAAGATTTTGGAGGCCAGCTAAATATTAATAACAGTCCATAGACCTGGAGAGACATGTAATAGTATATTTTACATATCTGACTCTTGCCTATCATGAAGTATCCTTAACCAAAGTCATATTTTTCCTTCCATTATAGTATTAGTTCTAAAGCATACCAGATCAACCTCCTGAAACCTGGTGACTTCCAGATATCCAGATTTCTGAAACTGGAATTATGGAAGTTAAAATGCCAACACATCTGGATAGCATCAGATTGGGGAAGCTTATGGCATTCTGCATACTGGTTTAGATCAAAAGAATGTGATCCATCCCAGACATACCCCCTGCATCCACTCAAGATTTTTCTCTGCAAAATAAACCTATGCATCCACCTAATAAGCTTTGCCATGTCTCTGAATATTGTTTTGTTACCCGCAATGTAATTCATCTCTAATTTCTTCCCTTGCAGAACATCTTTTTCACTGTTGAATTTCTTTTCCAGATGGAATGTCCTTGGATTGCAAGGCGCACTTCTTAGCTACTTCATCGAGCCAGTATATTTGCATAGCATTATTGTGGGAAGCCTCTCTCACACTGGTCACCTTTCACGGGTAATGAGCCATAGATTAGAAGATGTTGGTCAACTTCCAGCTTCATACCGGTGTAATCAGCTTCTCCTGAGTGGTAAGCTCATGTTGGCTTAGAAACATAAATTGCCTGCCTTCTCATGGCTTGTATTATGGGACTCTAAAACAGCTCTTCCAAGCTGCATGACACATCTTAAAGAACTTTATCTTCTTTATTGTTTTATGTCACTAATAATGATTCAGTCTATCCTTAAGGTTAAAGCATTTGAAGTTGAAACAGTGCCTCCCTTCCTTCCTCTGCTCCTATGTCCGTGATAACTTGTCTTTCCTAGGAAGAGTTCTTGAAGAGATCAGCTCTTCAAGGTAAGATAGGTCAAGAAATAGAAACCAAAAGGAATATAGGAATGGGATTTTATTGTTACAGAGTATAGAAATGGAAGTTTGAAGGCCATCCATAATTTCCTTTTCCTCTCTCTTACACCGAAAAAATTATCAAAATGAAACTATTTTGAGTTTCTTTTTCATGTTTTTTTTCCTTTCCTCAGACTAAGGTGTCATTTCTTCTTCTTTAATCATTCCTGCATTTCTTTATCAAGATTATCTCCACATTTTCTACACTTTTCCCTAGAATAATCAGTGAAGGATATGAAGAAGAACATTGCATTTATTTCTTCTTTACTTCCTCTTTGACCACTTTGGATCTCAAGGGAGATACACTCAAGGGAGTGTGTCTTTGACTACATTTATTTGCTTGCTTGAAATTTAAATGTTTAACGTCTCCAGGCATATGTATAAAACCTCATATTTCCTAATCCAGGTAAAATGAGATATTTCTTCTTTGTTCAAAGCTGTCCTTTTTTTAATCATTAGTAATTCATTGATTTTGGCCATCCATACTTTTCCTAACCAGAAACACAACACAAAATAGTTAAAAATACTGAGCACTACAGTAAATTTTAATTTTACTGCTGCAAACTGAGAAACAAGAGTTCCTGAGTCAGCCTTGTTTAAATTCTTTGGTATTTGAAAGGGTAGTGTTTATATCAGTGGTTTCCCATGTGACTCTATGTGAATATATGAATTAGACATTTATAGCAGTTTGTACTATGATTAATGCATACTAGTTTTTTTTTAAAATGGCTTGCACCATTAACCATTATTAGAGACATCAATGGCTGACTAGAAAGGTTTTAGAGTTAGATACAATCTTTATCCAATAAAGCAATTTTCCATTATTCTTCAAGTGATTAGATGATAGACAGACAGACAGAAAGACTGACAGACAAACAGATGGATAAATGGATACTGTAGATTATAGAAATGGATAGATCAGGAGTGGTATTCTACTGGTTTGGCCTCGTTCAGCCAAACTTGTAGCTCCAAGGATCATCGGGGGGTGAACCAGTTTGCTCCAATGATCAGCTGCTGAGTTTACCTGCCCTCCCTGGCTCTATATTGACTTTTATTTCCGGGTTTTGAACCTCAGCTGCTTCGCATGGCACAATGGATTGCCGCACGTCAGCTGTTGAACACACAGGGAGAGTGCAGGATTGCAGGAGAAGGTCAGTTTCAAACCCTCTCTGTGCGTGCAAAGCACGTGTTTGGTGCATGCACATACATGCGTGCACAAAGCACACTCATCAAGCCACACCCACAGAACTGGTGGTATAAAAAGTTGAATCCCACCTCTGAGATTGATGATAGATAGATAGATAGATAGATAGATAGATAGATAGATAGATAGATAGATAGACAGACAGACATCTGTTCTTAGTCAAAGAATTTAAAGCACCAATTAAGTATTAAAGTCAAACTAGAGCCTTGGATCATAAAATTTATTTAAGAGCAGATTTAAAACTATTCACCATTTAGTTATGTGGTTAAGCACGTCATTTTAATGAGCTAAGTGCAACGCTGAATGAAATGGAAATTCGTTGAAGAAGCAAGACCATGTCAAGCCACTGAAGGCTGCAACATCCTGCATATGCCAGATGGACAAGGGGTAGAATTAAGGATGCTTTCATGTAGGAGATTTAGTCAGTGTCAAAACTGGACTACAACTAAAACTGGCGAATCCTGCCTAGAATTTTTATCTTTCCCATATCCTTAGGTTGCTATATGCATATTTCCTTGCTCTTTCTCTATTATTAGTTGCTCCTTGTAGGACTTATGACCACATAATGCAATATTAGCCCCATTTAGGAATAGTCTTCCATGTGCAGCCTTTGGGGGAGTTTTGGTTCTCAGTTAGTGAAGGATTGTAGCTCAGGTGGAACTGATCGAATGAAAATTGTTGCCTGCAGACAATCATGCTGTAAGCATTGAGACCATCTCTTTTTATCATTAGCCTCACAAAGAAAGAAAGGACGGTGCTAATTTTAATTTACACAGCTACGGCATCTTTGTAATTCAACAAACAATGGGGTTGGCAACCTGTAATCTCCAGTTCTCAGCTCATTTCAAAGTCTTCATCCAATTATAATATTTCTTTTTTAGTATACAGGATGGCAAGATAATATGACTCAGAAACTATAAGAAATTTGAGAACGATCTTGGAAAATAGAGGAAGGAGATGTTGACTTAGGAATGATCAAATTTAAAAAAAGGCTTACAACTGACTAAGGGACAGTGAAAGAAACTTAGAAAGGATCCACCCTAACTTATTAGCAGTAAAAAGAGATATTTGTACTTTCAGACTTGTAAGATTCAGTTAATGTAGCCTTACAATAAAGTAGAATTCTTTCATCTTGTGGAGTTTTCCATCTGGTTCACTTGGGATACTAATAAAAGCTTAATAAAATAGTATCTTCAAGAGGAAAACAGAGCAGATGGATATCAGAAACAGGGATTGGAAGAAGCAACAGCCCCTTTGGCTATAGTCTTTCCTATCACTAACATAACCCCTGTAAACTTACTCTGAAGAAAATGTAAATTTATTTGGAAAAAGGTAATAACCCAAGATCAGGGGTGTCAAACTCAAGGCCCACGGGCTGGATACAACCTGCAAGCTGCTTAGATTTGGCCCAAGGGGCTAACTTGGAAGCAGCGAAGGACTGGCCTGCGGTGCCTCTGCCAGCAAAAACGGAACTAGGGAGAGCTGTAGGCAGCTCTCCTGAGCTCTGTTTTCACTCGCAGAGGGTTGCAGGAAGCTGTGGCAGCCAAAAACGGAGCTCAGGAGCCTGTTTTCAGTGGCAGAGTGCTCAGGCCATCACAGGCACTCCCCGACATGAGTGACATCGAGCTGGCCATGCTCACTCTGGCCACGCCCATCTCAGCCCCTCCAGGTCAAACACAACCCTGATGCAGCCCTCAATGAAATTGAGTTTGACAGCCCTGCCTTAGATCATGAAACAAATATACTTCCACTGCTATGTTATGATATATTAATGTGGCAAATTATTGATCCAACCTCTCACAGTGTTGCCTGCTTGGACTTTGATGTTCTAGTATTTCAGCAAAATAGGTATTTTCTAATGCTGTCCCCAGATTTGTTGATTGTCCTTATCTTTGAGCATGCAGGCACATAATTTTCTTCTTTCAGCATGCAGGCTCATGATCTTTGTTGTGAAGGTCTTTCCTACGTGATAGTATTTGCACTATTTGTGCAAGAGAAATGTTGGATGTTTTGGATTTATTATTTTTTTAAAGGTAAAGGATCTAAAGTAGGAGAATGAGAGTCTTGATCCACCAATTAGTATCGGGAGAATAAGAACAGAAAAGAACTCTCATGAGCTAGAAGGCCTCCCTTATTAATATATAGTCCCGGTTTGTGTTCTATTTTGTCCTCTCTGTTAACAATATATAATCCATTCTGATAAATCATTAGAGACCCATTCCAGTTCATTCCAACAAGTTATTGTTTTCAATTTCACTTTCAATTTGCAAAGAATTTGTTGTATTTTCCAGGCCTCTGAGGATTTTGTTTTTTAAATTGCTCACACTTAAGAAATGTAAGACCAAAGCTAGAGATGGGGTCCTGCCAACCAAGGACATACAAAGGAGTTAGAAATGGATGTGATGCAAAGGTCTTCCAGATTTAAAAGCAATTATTTTCTCCTCAGAAAGAGGATTAGAGGTTGTTACCAAAGTTTAGAGTTAGTACTTTGCTACAGTGCTTTCCTATTTAATTTCTCCAAGTTCCCTAAATCTACTTCCATACACACACAAAATTCTTTTAGAAGACAAGGGATAAAAATGCTGCAATGTCTGCTCACCAAATATATTTATTAACAACCAGACTTTAACTTCTCTCGGCTTTCATTTCCTTTTATTTTCTAACAGAAATGTTGATCTCTTGATAGGAAGCATCTGGAGACCATTTGTGCTTAGCTTTTATCTTCTGAAATCCTTGGTAGTGCCTAAATACAAAAGCTATTAATTTGACCAAATGCTTTATTTTCTTCTGATTATTAGATTGCTGCATCTATGTTTGTTCTGTTACCTATGGCTTTATCCTAGGCAGTCCTTATCTGGCACATATTGTCATAGGTTGGCACACTATCCAGTAAGTAACATAATAATTCTAACAGAGGCTGACACATTCATGTCAAGTCATAGAGTGAGATCTATGTGCAACAATTGTCAGATGGATGTATTTAAATAGCATCATGATGTAAGAACTGCATTTACTTTATAGCATATTCCCCCTAAGATACAAACAGATCAGTTATCATAGTGAAGAAATGGAGATTGCTATTTGTTATGAACTAATAAAATGCTTAAATAAAGTTTTATCAAACCTTTAGAAAAAGCAGGGTTCTAATCCTGCACTTCTGATTGGCCAATAATAGCGATATTGGATTGGTTCATTCAGGAGAATCTGATTGGCTGTTAACGAGCCAACTCTCATTGGTTCAAGGGGTTAACACTCCATGTTTCTCATTGGTTACTAGATCAGCAGCCTGCCCTATAAAAGGGCTGCTGCTGCTCTAGGTTTTTGCTCTGTTCAGAATGATTAATAAAGAGTTGAAGTTCACTGTTCACTGCCTTGTCTCCATTCCTTGCGCCCATGCACAGAACTTAACACTATTAATATGACATAAATGTGATTACAAGTTCAGCATGAAATAATAACTCAATTATATTTTCATTTTGATTCATCTGTACACAGTCACTTAGGATATAGACACTTAGCTAAGGAAATGGGTTCCTTCTGGTATAGAAGCTCAGAAATACAGAGGATTTTTAATAAATCTTTTAATAAGTGACCATTTCAAGTGTATTTTCCAGTTGTTTCTAACTGATGCAAATGCATACAATGTTTCAGTACCTGTAATTTATTTAATCCCCATATATATCAAACTGCTTTATTTATTCAAGCTATCCAGGTATTTAATTTGGAGGCTTGATTTAAAGGCATGTCAGTTCAATCGCCAGATCTAATTAGCTTTCTGAATTGACTTGTATCATAATTTGTATCATAATTTGTATCATAATTTGTATCAACAAATTGGATGTTTTGAATTGATATGGATGATTTGGGGTGTTTCATCCATGCACAGAAACAATTTGTGTCAAATTGATTCTAAAATTCAAGCCTAATCTACCCATTTCATTGATTCAGTTTAAAGAAATTGAATTTAACTGAATTTCCAGATTGATGTGCATTGACAATTGGATTAATTTTCCAGATCAAACTATTTGAATTGCCTCTGCATCATGCATATGGACCTATGTAGTATCTGCCATATTGCATAATAATGAGGAATTATATATTTTATTCTGTTTTTTTGTTTTTGCTTTTGTTTTTGTTAATTTTATTAAACCAAGGTTAAAATTATTAAGAATCTGTAATGCAGTGATGCCTCTGAAACTGATTCAAATGCTTTTGTGTAAAAATTAAAAAAACAAGGTTTAAAAATGGAGTATTTGTCCTATTTTAAAATCATTTTTAAGAATAAAATGTTTAACACCTTTATTTGGGCTATGAGAGTAAAATAATAAAAAGTAAAAATGTAAGAAATTTCATAAAATCTTTGGCAGCCAAAATAGCTTTGTCTATTACTTTTCATAGTAAAAAAAATCTGGTTGCCCATGTTGGTTGATCCCATTACATATATTATTCTGTTACAAAATTTGTAATCTACCCATCCCATGGACAGATACCTGCTGTCTTTATTTCTAATGTGCCCTAATTTAGATTTTTTTTTCCATATTAAACACTTGTAGAAAGCAGCCATTGTCAACCAGACAGTGATTTTATATCAACAAAGGCTGTGAAAATGTATGCATGCAAACAGAATCTTAATTATATTTTGGCAACATTAACTGAACACTTCTTAAAAGCATATATTGATCCAAGCAGATTCCAGCCAAGGGATAAGAACATATTGATGTGTATATAGGTATGGGAATATAGTTTATTTCCCAATAAAATAGAAGCTCCATTTTTTATTTTTCAAACCTATTGCTTTCAATGCTTGTTTTCTGCTTCCCCTTTGACAGGAGTGAGTAACGCTGAAAGGAGGCGGGCTGGGAAATCACCTGGTTTCAGTGTGAATTGGATAGCAGGCACAGCAGACTTAGAGCTTATTAATGCCACAACAGGGAAAAAAAATTGTGGGAGTTGTTCACGACTCTGCAAGCACATGTTTTACACTCAGTGGGCAAAGCTTTATGGAAAGGTAAGTGTGAGTTGCACTGGTGAAAAAACTGGGTTGTTTGAGTGGTAGAGGATATCTATCAACTGCAAATCTTTGTCCCTGGAGATTCAGTATTTTAGCATTGACATTTTTTATCCAAATATCATGGACCACAAGCGTAAGAATGTATGGAGATTTCCAGTCATCCAAGCCATGGTTGTTCCAAAGGTGCTTTTTTATCAAGAGGCAACTGGACTTTCTGGTTTTTCTTTGAAGACGTTTTGTTTCTCATCCAAGAAGGCTCTTCAGCTCTGACTGGATGGTGGGGAATGTGCATGTGGATAGAACCAAGGCCATCATGAGGATGTAAAAACAGATTCTTGAATAAATAGGTAAATTTTATTTAAAAGCTTACATAGTGCTACAGAACACTATCTCTGTTGAGATAGTATCTCTTTTGTATCTCTGAAGATTTGGGAAAAGGAATTCAGGGGTGGGCTTCTGGGGGCTTGCAGGGGCTTGGGGGAGCCCCTAGCTAAGGCTCTGTGCGGCACAGAGAGGCCCCAATAAAGACATGCAGACTAGAATAACAAATGGACATCTTTTTGGCTTTTTTCCTTTCTGGACTTCAGCCAAGAGTATTTCACACCTCGTAAAAGTGTCAAGCTAGATAAAGCACTTGTCTAGGGCTAATTCCCAAATGATACGAATCACATAACTCACCAGAAACTCCACTAACTCCAAGATCCCTCTCACAGGCACTGCTATTAATTTATTTATTTAAGTATTAAATGCATGAAATAAAAAAACAACTTTTTGGTATGTTATTTTTTTTTAGGCTGTAAGAAAGGAAATCCTCTTTTTCCTATAGGAGAGAAGCTTAACAAATCCAGCTTCCCATCAGAAGAAAACAGCAGAAATAAAGAAATGAATAAAAAAGGAAACTCTTGCTTAAGTCTCTACTTTTAACAAGATGCCCCATGCCCTCTTTTACACCTCCCTGTGTTTCAGGAAGTGTGAAGAAGTCATGAAAAGAACATCCTTAGGACTGTACCAGGTCACTCACCTGATTGAATATATGCTCTCCTACTGGATTCTCCAGATTCCATAATTTCCCCCAGATTTTAAATTCTCATTCTTCATTTGGTCATACTGTGTCCAGAAATAAGGTCATTAATTTAATTGTGCAGAACAAGAAGTTAATAAAACAAAAATGAACACTTTTTTTTGCAACCTCTGATGCACAACAGGTAGAAGTCCGAAAGGTGCCTTTTTCCAAAAGGCAATTGGTTTTTCTCATCAAAAATATTTTGCTTTTCATTCAAGAACTGAAGAGCTTCTAAAGATGAGAAGCCAAATGTTTCCAAGGAGGAAAAAACAAGTTTGGTTGCCTTTTAGAAAAGTACCTTTGGGACAACCATGACCTGGATGATTGAGAATCTCCACAGGCATAGGGGCTGGAAGTGATCATTGTATTACAAAGGTGTGTGTTTCAAACATTTAAAGCTGCTTTTGGGAAGCATCTCAGTTGCAGGTTATTCCATAAAGTACTTCTCCTCAGCAATGCTGCCTCTCCACTCTGTATGTTTAGTACATCCTTGATGGTTGATTACTGCTTTCTCTTATAGCATTTGTTATCAGTATAACATAGGAGAAGAAGGTTATTTTTTTTTAAAAAAAAAAAGTGCTTTCACTTGACAATTCACCTTTTCTCTGTCACAAACATTTGCTGATTTAAATTCTTTCTCCAAATGTCAGTATGAATTTTTCTTTTTCAGCACTGACATGGAGTCTTGATTTGCAAAGCTGGTTTTTAATTTAATGCCCTAGGAAAACAGAACAGAAGTAATAAATATGTATAAAAATCACAGCAAAAATAAAAGTATCGGGGTTTTTTCCATTCAAAAAAGTCAACATGTTCTTTGCTCAATCAAAGTCCCTCCCTTTTATTAAAAGGGGAGGGGAGAAAGACAACAATTGCATTGTGCCATCTTGACTTTTTTGACCTCCTCAGATATCCTGGCTGTGCAAACCAGAATCAAATCAGAACATCAGAAATTCTTTACCACGTTGACCAGGATCCTTGTTACCACCATAGACTGGCTTCCTACATGAGTTCAATTTGAATAATTAGATTGCAGCTTTTGAAATTCAGTATGAAAATAATCTTATCCCAAGCTATGGAAAGCAAGGGTGTGACTGCTAGGAGAGATGTCAATCATTGCATATTAGTAGATGGGGAAGGAAACTATGGTGCCTATGCTTATTTTTCAGTATATGCCATATACATGGTTCTCATAAATAAAAACAGGCTCATCCTGTAGCAATGAGGATAGCCAAAAAGAATTGTCTTTGTAGGAGAAGAAGGAGAAACTGAGAGGGATATATACATGGCACTGATGATGGGAAGAAGTTGGAAGAATATTTCAGTAGAGAATATCCACCTATAAAGCAACTTACTCTGTAGGTCAAGGCTGTCAAACTGGTGGCCCGCCAGGCCGGATATGTCATGCACTGGCCACACCCACACCCTGTTTAGTGAAGGGAGGAAAAGTTGTGATACATCATCTGATGCTGCCATGATGGCGTAAGTTTGACACCCCTGTGTAGGTGGACACAGTTAAGTGGATATAAAGCCAGGTAAGGGAGATGAAAACATCAAGATGGTTTTCAAAATTACATAATCAAAGTTTTACCAAAAAAAGATTCTATTCTGTTACCCCTTTTTCACATGTGTCCCACCCATTAGAAGTAAGACTTTCTGAGTGTGGTTTTTACTTCTGTACTTCTTTGAAATTTTATTTCTGCCTACTAGTCTACAAAATAGTTCAAATTCATGTTTAGCAAAATAACAAAAAAAGGAGAAAGGGGAAGGAATTCTATTCCTCCCCTTCTCACCTAGAAATTTAGAGAGATTATTGGCTTTTAAATAAAGCATCAATCAATTTCATATGAAGTGAAGTTTCATTTCTTTGAATATAAATTTGAAAATGCTATGAATTTTTTTTTAAATGAGCAATACCTTTGTTGGTTGTTATTAGAAACATATTGGACTATTAATATCACTTAACATGGCAGCATTTCCAATTTTGTTTCTCTTTCCCAAATGACAAATGAATATGGCCTTCAAAATACTCTGGTTCCTTCCAAATGAGCAAAATTGAGTCATTTAGAAGAATGGAGAGTCCATTTGGAAAGAACTAACCCATTCCAATGGCCATTCTTTCTCATGGGCTTTACAATGCTTCCCCCAAAAAAAATCTGTCCAAAAGAGGAATGTGAATTAACTGGTAGAATTTATGCACACAGAACTCTGGGCAGTCTTCCAAATGATGTTCAATATTGGTTGGTTGAGCTCTCTAAAATTCCCTTTTGTGTGAAGATGGTAGTCTGGCATTGTCTGTGCAGTGAAACTCGGATCTTCTCAAATATTTTTTTCCCTGAATACCGTTACATGTAAAGCTCACAATTTCTTTGTAGCTTAAGAGCGGAAGACAGAATGGTGATACAAAACTACAGAAGAAGCCAATGCTTCTTTGTTCGTTGGCATCTGAATTTCCCTCTCCCTTCTCTTCCCCCTGCAGCTGAGCACACCGATATCAAGCCATGGAGAAGTGCCATCAGTGTACAGTGAGGCCAAACTGGTGGCACATGTCTATCAGTCTGCCAAACAGCAGCTGTTCAGAGCATTTCAGAAGGCAGGCTTGGGCACTTGGGTGAAAAAACCCCCAGAGCAAGATCAATTTCTACTCGTGGTGTGAATCATTTGGCATCTTGGTAACATGACCATATTAAAAGGACTGGAGGGAAGAGAAATACTCTACGGGAGCCGGAGAGACCGTCATGTGAGACTCCGTTCAACCCAAGTCAGAACCTTGTATCTAAATGTGTTAGATATGAGATACATTCTGGTTAATGCACTGAACCTTTAGGAAATTGCTTTTACATACCCATCCCTTCTCAAGGATATACAAGCCCAGGTTACAAAAATGACCTTCACTATTTGTTCCTTGTTTGTAGCACATTGCTGTAATTATCTAAGCAGCACCTGTATTTCAGGCAACAGCAGGTTGCAAGTTGCGTCTGGCTGAAAAACAAACAAAACCATCAGCCCTCTGGTGTTCCTCTTCACCATTAGTGCAATAATTATCATAGGAGAATGAGAAGATTTTTCTAGGTTACAAACACATGCAAGAATTAGCATACATTGAAACACGGAAAGTTATGTCTCTGTGTCTCTGTATGGGTGTGAGAGAGAGGAAAGAGGTGGGATTTCAGACTGCAATCCTATACAGTGGCATCCCCAGAGCTTTAGAAAATCTGCTCAACACATCATAACCAAGGGAATAGAAAAGCAAGATATCGCCCCAAAGTTTAGATTAAAAGTTTCTGTGTATTCACTGCAGGGAGCATAATATTTCAGAAAGAAGCAAGGAAAAGCTTGTATGTCTTTACCTTGCATTTAGGAAATAAATGGTTCTAAGACTGATTGACACCAGATCATGGCTATCTTGTTCTTGACACACAAAGGCTCTATCATGCAGCTGGTTGCACAAATATACAGCACGTGATAACTATCAGCTGCCATTTTGAAGATCTCTGGTTAGGCTACAGAGCATCCTGCCTGCCACTGTCAAATGGCTCCATCCTCCTCTGGGTTCCAAATCATGGGAGGCAACTGTAGTTCTGAGAAGAATGAAGATAGTGTTAGTTTCTATAAATCAGAGATCTCCAAACTTGGCAACTTTAAGACTTGTGGAGGGAATTAAGACTTATGCTGACTGAGGAATTCTGAGAGTTGAAGTCCACAAGTCTTAAAAGTTGCCAAACTTAGAGACCCCCATTATAAATTGAAAACATTGTAGGAGACACAACAACAAAATAAATTGCAAAAGAGTTGAGAAGCAAAGATGGGTGGCTCTGGCTGGAATATGGCATGAAACAGAGGACAGGCAATGATCTGAAAACTCAGGTTGAAAGGAACTGGGGAAGTCAGTTTGAGTGGGAAAGGATGAGTAAAAGACAGAGCAGGATTATGGAGGGCTGGGAGAAATTAGAAGACCACAAGGAGTTTGGTAGGGGTGCAATTCTGGACAAGGCATCATATCCTGCACCAGATGGCCTCGGGTTGCATGCTTCTCAGAAACCACTTTTTTTTTTTTGCACTCTAGTTAAAAGAGACACAGATGGGCCACGTTGTTGCATTAGATGACTTCACACTTTAGATTGGTTGAAAGCACATTACAGGAGACCTCCCAGATGTACATACCATATTAAAGTCAAGCTGCATTACATTTCATTTATTTGCTTGCTACTCATAAGCAGAATAAAAAAAAAGATATTAATTAGGGTGCTGAAATTCAGTATAGCTGTAAGCAACAACACCTCTTTTGTCTTTGCACAATCCTTGGCATTTGGATCTTCTGAAATCCTTACTACAATCTGATCTAGGGCCAGCCAGCTCAAAAATCTGAAATTGCAGAAATTGGAGAAGAACATCGATATTGCACAAATGCCAATGGAAAGCAATTCAGTTGTATGTTTTAAATATTCTAATATCAACATAGTGTGAATTGGAAGATACAGAGGGAGGAATTGGCATATATTGATATTAGATGCGCTCCAAATAGGATGCTAATTCTACTCTTACCTGGTTTGTTCATATTCTTTTGCCTATCAAGCATGGTATGAAAGTTTTCTAATTTATGTGGACCAAAGAGGCAGGGTGAGCCTTCTCTTTCATATTTGTCCATAAATCTGTTGGCCTAGATTCTACATGAGGGATATTTAAGGGATTCTACATGAGGGATATCTAAACATTACAGATTTTTTAGAAGCACAATTCCTAACCTTGATAAGATCACTCTATTTCATAGCAATGATCAGTTTTCTAATATCTAGTAGACCTGAAGGCAGCCTCAACCAGCACAATATATTATGAACAAGGCTTTCTCAGTTTCCTAGTTAGCACAGTTGTGCCAACTAAAGACCTAACATTACTGTCACCATCCAACTTTCTCCTTGAGTGATTGAGGTCCGAATCCTGGCATTATTTTTAAATATTGCTGCCCTCAATCAAATTACATGTTTAGAGCATTGTTGCAAAATGGAAAAAAAAAAACTTAATTCACCTTTCCAATTGGATGTTCTTCAAAAGTTCAAACATCAACTTCACTTAACACTGTGTAGTCCAGCATCACCAGGTTGGACTGGTGATATCTTAAATGATTGGTATGATATTCACCTGATGTAGATGTTATGGTATTTAGGATGCCCGAGAAGTTATAGAAAATCTAAGAACCTCCAGAATTAGTCTCTACCCAAACGGTAGTTCTTTTTTTTGTTGTTGTTGTTCCACATGACAGGATGTGCGGGTGTAGCGTTATTGTTTCTAACTTTTAGTTTTCATGAATTGTGTATATATGAACGTGCTGTTCCTGATCTGTCTTGGTGTATCTTCTTAGAGCTATCCAAACGATTTATGTCTCATGCACAAAAGCAGAGTTCATTCTCGCACTTGTTGTATGAGAAATCTCCCCTAGAACTCCCTTGATGCTACCCGTTTTCTGCAGATAAAGTTAGATGCTCTGTATATAAGATCTTGAGAGCCATACTGAGTAAATACATTTGTTTATTAATGTCACAGGATAGGACTAGCTGCTGTATTTTAATGATTTTTTTTAAGGTGATAAATTACAAGATGTAGCTATAGTGTCTGTACAAATACAGTTATTGTGATCAACTAGAAATTTTAATTAGATTTACAAAAGGAACACTCCCCTTGCAGAAACGTCTTGAACAAATAATACATTCCATATTAACTACCAAAAAAAAAAACCCTATAAAAACCCTATACTAGAGATAGTAGAAAATACAAATTCAACAAGATAGGAATTTAAAAAAAGGCTTTGTGATGATAACAAGTGCTTAATTTTGAAACTGAGATTTTCCATTAGACCTTGAGCAAGCTTCTCCATGGACATCTCTTCCATCTAACTTGAAAAAGAAGATATACTTTCAAGTTTCCTAAAAGTATAAACACTCTCATCAAGCAAAAGGAAGCACTAGTTCCAGAATTATATTTAGTTCCAAGAAAGCCTTTGAATTTCCTAAGATTTTTGTACATAGTCTCGGATTGTTAAAATTTTCAACACTCTGTGTGGACATGTGCCCAGCTCTAGAAAAAGTAGACAAAAGTTGGGGGACATCCTGTGAAAAAGAATGGCAGAAAGCATCCAGACAATTTGCTTTTATAAGGGGATGTTTAATGACTGACTATTTTCCAAATGGCCATGTTGTGAGAACACCCACAGAGGCGCTTTCTCAAATTTTCAAACAAATACTCATAAATCCCAAAGACTTGGAGAAAGGAGAGAATAGTTTCAGGAAAAATCCAGTGAAAGTTTTGCTGAAACTAATGGAATTTCATATTTGTTGTCCTCTACTTATCCATGTACAAACTCATCCATGTTTGTTTGGAAGTAAACTCTACTGACTTGAGTGCTTCTTACTCAAATGGGAGATAAGATTGTATGAAATCTCATCGTGAAGAGCATGTTTTCAAAAATTCCCAGGTTCAGAATGCATTTGGATGTTTGGAGCTATTTTCCCTTCCAGCTCTATTATGATTGATGATTGATTGATTGTCTATTGCCCCACTCCTCAATTTTCCCTGCTATGAAAATAGACATTTTTGTTAACTTATTAACTTTGGAAATACAGGATGCTTTGGATCAATCTCATACATTCTTATGAGGTCCAAATCACTACATTATCCTTTTTTTCCCCATGAAATTCAAACACATAAAAAGAAGCTCCCATTGTATGTGGGGTAGCTACTTAGAAAAGATTGCCTTCTCACTAAAAACTCTGCCTGGGAGACACAATAGCTCAGTGGAACCTACCTCATGGGTTGTTGTAAGATTAAAATGAGAACGGATACATCAAGGGTCTTCAAACTTGGCAAGTTTAAGACTTGTGGAGTCTCAGAATTCCTCAGCTGATATGACTGGAGGAGGAATTGTGGGAGTTGAAGTCCACAAGCCTTAAAGCTGTCAAGTTTGCTCTAGACCAATGGTCTTCAAACTTGGCAAGTTTAAGACTTGTGGACTTCAACTCCCAGAATTCCTGAGCTAACATAACTGGAGGAAGGATTCTGGGAGTTGAAGTCCACAAGTCTTAAAGCTGTCAAGTTTGAAGACCCATACATGAATCCTAAATGAGAAGGTAACCTTTGGAGGAAAGTTAGATTAATAATAACATCTCTGCAACTTGGTTTTGTGTTTCAGTATGTGGGCCAAAGCTGCTAATAGATCACATTAAAGTGCCATTTTACAAACAGGGTGGTTTTTCCGAAGTTATCTTTATAGTTGAAAAAAATATGTAATGCTTTCTTAGAATTTCCCTATCAGTAAAACATTCCTCTTCCATATAAGAAACAAACTTGTGGAGTTTCACAGAAACCCAATCATACATGGCATTTCCTGTGAAGACATGCCTCTGCCCCTTCAGTTCTTGCAAACTGGCGATAACCCTAGATCCCATTCCTGCAAGAGAATTCCTTGCTAATTTCCATCAGAAGTTTTGTGAACTGCCTTACATGAGGCCTGAGGACCAATAAGGCTGTTCATTTTGTACTCTGAAATCTTGGTCCAGCACAAACTCCATGCTTGCTACTTAATTACCCAGATTCCCATGGAACTTTTGAACCGTTTTCTTAAACTCCTAATCATTGTTGTCAGAATAATGACAATGGTTCTTTGGGGAACCTTTAATACTACCTAATACTTAGCAAATCTGTTGTCTATTAAAGAGCTCTGGATGATGATAATGATGATAATGTTTTTATCTTGCTCTTTGCTTATACAAGCACTTTTGTTGTTTTAGGAGTGACCAGTTCACCCAATCCACCAGTTAAAGACAATATAGACTCAACAAAGAAAACAAGAATTATGGCAGAGGTTTCTTACACTGTTAACTTGACCATGGAGAATATTGGATAATTCCATGGAAAACCCTGAAAATGTTGGTTTTGTCCTTTCAGAATTTGAGTTCAAAGTCCAAAGCTCATGCAATAGCCCAACATTTTGTAATGAAGCTTCTTCCCAATTGTACATCCACATTTCCAACACAGGAGAGAATGGCGCTGCACTAGAAATTCAAAGAGAAGACAGTGTATATATAGTGAGCATGGATAAATGGCAATATGGTACAAATGGATGTACATTTGTAAGATTTGTACAAACAAAAATAACAATTTCCAAGTGTGAATTTGCTGCTAAATTCTGTAAATTTGCACTTCAGTGATACCTGATAAGTGAATGTTTCTGTTATAAGTGAATAAAATGTCTATTTAAAAAAATCTGTTTGTTTGCTGGTTTTGCCTTCCTCTCTTTGCAAAAGGCCTATAAATGTCTCTTTGAAATAGAAAACTTCCGCAGATTGGATGGGTTTCTCTGAATTTCACCAGAGAGGGAATCTTGGGAATGATAATAGGACTGCTGAGAAAAAGGTCTTATGAAGTCCTAGCTGTGGGAAGCCACAAGTGGAGAAGTTATGATTCAATAGTCTCATCCATACAGCCTCTTTTATCAACACCAAGATTTTCCTTCTTTGTTTGTTAGATGGACTTTAGGGTCCTGCAATAACTAATGACTAAGTGCCATCCATTTCAAAATATTGAATTAGGTTGGAATATAAAATAGACCATAAGAACAACTTATGCATCATTTCTGAAGACATAGCCTCACAATGTCATGATACCAGCCTATCACGAAGACAAGCTGAAGCCAGATCAAAGCGATCCAGCCGTAAAAAGGTCTTTTTCACAAGAAAATGCAAAACTATCTCCTATGCAAAGATTGTAATTTGCAAGTAGGAGGAGCCTAAAGGATATCAGCAACCAAAAGCTAGCTTGCCGCAGGAACACCCCTCTTATCTGGCCCATGGCACTCTGTGCTTCCATGGACATTTCCCCTTTGTCTATAAAAGAGAACAGAACTAGCTCAGCAACCAGAATGTCCTTGTGCATTTTTCTCCTCTCCAGCACAAAACAAATAAGAATAAGAGAAGGGAAGCAAGCAAAGAGAAGATCCAGGCAGATACATGCATCATCTGTTAGTTCCCAATGCCTGGTGGTATGATTGTCCATTGATTTTAATAGGTCTGCTTGTGGGGGAGGATCTACAAGGAAAAGTTGAGAAGGATTGAAAGACTCCTGATCATTAAAAAAAAAAAAAACTCCTTCCAAACTGCCATTCCACACAATTTTCAATGCATCCTCAATTAAAGGGATTGTGTTTGTTCTCCTACCTCATCAAGTAATTAAAAAAGGCATTAGTTTTGAATCCCAAACCAAGTTAGTGGAAGTTTGTTTCCCTTTATTTAAATAATAGTGTGGTTTGGGTTAGTTTCCTTTATTAGTACAATTTTATCCTAAGCAGCACATATACCTGGAATGAGTAGCCAGAAGTAAAACCCAATTGTACAACAGCAGTGAACTCTGTCCAAGGAACTTTCCCCTTAAAGAGCTTGGTAAAAAAAACTGCTTCAAACTAAAATCAAACATTCTTGACAGGGAAGGGCAAGAGAAGGGAGCAAGAGAGACAGAGAAATGAGTTTGCTCCGTTTTATCACCTTTTAACATTCACAGGGGTAAAAAGAAAAATTGGACTAATTTTAGCCATTGTCATAAAAATGGATGACGATTGATGGTTTCGGAGGCTACATAAATGCATTTTTTTCATTCTTCCATTCCTTTTCAAGGAAATTGCTTACTAAGAAATGTCTCACACTGCATAGCATGATCTGAGCAGTTCATCTATGGATACTATTTGGTTTATGATTTATTTTGGTCTTCAGGTCTCCAATTTAGTTCTGGCTGGCTCAAATCTCTGCCTGCTACCTTGACACCCAGCCCCAGATGCCACATCCCACCTGTTTTTTCTTTAAACATGTTTACTTTTAACATAATCGGGGATGGGGGGAAGCAACATGCTACATAGCTACAAAGCAAAACAGCCAGTTTAAACACCACTGCTCTTTCAAGGATGACCATCTTAAAAGCAGGATTAAAAAATAGAAATGACAGAAGAAATACCCTGTTTCCCCAAAAATACAACTTACCCTAAGTCCTAGCTTGTTTTTCCATGTGCCCCCAGTATAAATCCTATCCCCCAAGATAAGCCCTAATGAAGATCCTGCCCACTACAGAGTGCACAGGTAAAAATTAAGCTAGGTGAGGATGGGGGTAAAGCTGCCCTACTACTTACCTTTGGACAGTTGTAGCCAAGCCTTGCCCATTTCTTCTGCAGCTGGCAAAGTTGTCAAGGCTTCCCTGAAGGCCTCTGTAGCTGATAACAAAGCTCCAGATCGATCCATGGCTCTGTTATCAGCTGCAGAGGCCTTCAGGAAAGTCTTGCCAGCCATAGAATAAGATGTCCCTGAAGGCCTCTGACAGTGAAAAGGAGGCCAGGGCTGACATGCACAAGTGAGATTAGTTAGGGGATGACTTCCCCAAAAAATAAGACCTGGTACCTAGGTCTTATTTTCAGGAAAACATGGTATGTCCCAGTCCTTTATTCAGTAATAGTTCTACCTGCACATGAAAAAGATAAAAGTAAAATGGGGGAATAGATGCTGATAGGCCAAACAGATAAACTAAATAGTTTCTGACTGATGTGAGAGAAGAAATATTCTTGCACTAAAATCTGTTTGACAGTGGTGGAACCAGTGAACTAGCAGTAGTGAACTTTGGTTCATTTGGGGTGCCTCTATTCAGATACCTGCAGGAAGTGTAGTTGATGACTTAATTAGCCCCCTTTTTGAACCTTCAAAAAAAGGATATTTGGGGACTGGCCTTGTCCTGACAGCTGCTTTTTTGTGAGAATGTTCATAGCAGTTTTTGGAAATCTCAGGCCTTCTCACCACCCAAAAGAATAAGTTCCCTAGATGTAGTACTTCTATCTTCCAAACACGCCAGAAAAGGGAACCATTTTTTTTTATAATTTGGAGCAATTCACTATGGATTGCCATAATTCATTAGGCAATAAGATCTAAAACAATAATATGCCACCAGGCTTGAAATTTCGAACCTAGACAACTTAGAACTACGCCGCCTACTGTCTGACCTAAGCTTAGTACACAAAATTGTCTGCTACAGCACCCTACCTGTCAATGACTACTCCAGCTTCAACCACAATAACACATGGGCAAACAATAGATACAAACTCAAATTAAATTAAACAGCTCCAAACTCGATTGCAGAAAATACAACTTCAGCAAGAGTCGTCAATGCCTGGAACTCACTACCTGACTCTGTTATTATATCCTCAAACCCCCAAAACTTTAACCTCAAACTGTCTACCATGGACCTCACTCCATTCGTATGAGGATTGTAAGGGGGTGCCCTTATTGTTCCCATTTATTCATACTCATTTATTATGTATATACTTATAGCCATTTATACTTATATATGTGATGTTCATACATAATTATTTTCTCATAAATGCTTGACAAACTAAAATAAACAAATAAGGTGAATAGCAAAGAGCTCAAAAATAAGTGGTCCATTGGAATAACACTTTACAAATACCAACTTCTAACCCTCACCAAAAAGTGAGGCATTCTCAACTTATTACGCTCTGCTGACTGAAGAAAGAGATTCTCCATCTTACATTCTGCAGCCAGTAGAGTTATGCACCAGTGGTTTTCTAGTTCTTGCAATAACTAGAGTTGTGTCTTGAATCACTGCTTGTGAAGCTCCTAGTTTCATGGTGGTGGAGGTGAAGCCTGACATAGCACCTGTTCACAGAAAAATCCCATGAACATGATTATAGCATCAGATATACTGTACATATACCCTATGAATGTAGCTATCATGGGGGGGAAATGATAAGGCAGTGAAATTAACCTTCAGGTTAGTCTCTCCTTTTCATCTATATCCTGTTTAAAAATATAACTAGATTTTAGGTAACAAGGCAGACTTTGTTTCCCCTACAGAAAAATATAAACAAGGGGATTAAAAGAAGAGGCTGTTTTCTTTTCTTTTTACAGCTTTGTAATCCCTTTTAGTGGAATGGAGTTAGACAACTTTTATGGACTTGACTGGGTGCCCTTCCTGATGTTCACAGCAGACATTTTCTCTTTGCATCCTGATAGAGAAATGTGGGTCTCTGCCTAAGATTGAACTCTTAACCTTCCAAGTGGGAGGCAAGTGTTTTCACCTCTAGGATACCTCACTTCTCTAAGAGAAGAGGTTATCTTCTAGGGTAAATGAAATATGACAGTCTGTTCTGTGGAGTCCTTGATGCTCTCTGAGCTTAATTGTTTCCTTGCAGACATTTCATTACCCAACTAGGCAGTGGTGGGATTCAAAAAAATTTACTACCAATTCTGTAGGTGTGGCTTGGTGGGCGTGGCTTGGTGGGCGTGGCAAGGGAAGGATCCTGCAAAATCCCCATTCCCTCCCCACCCCACTAACCTGATTTCCAGCTCCGTTCTCCTGTGCAGGGCAACAAAAGAAGACCCAGCTGATCAGCTGGGACTCAGGAGTCAGAGAATAGATGGGGCCAGGGTCAGTCAGAGGTCGTGTTTGCCTATTTTCTGAACTACTCAAATTTTCCACTACCGGTTCTCCAGAACTGTTCAGAACCTGTTAAATACCACTTCTACAACTAGGTAATATCATCTGTACTAGAAGGGAGTGAGAGTTGCAATTTAATCATAAAACAGAGGGCCAAATATTTTTCATTTTCATAACTGACATGGATTATAAATAGATTTCCAGGGACCAAATTTGCAGCTTGATCATACAACTATTACACATGTATACTTTCCTGAAGAAATTGATGACGCACCATATCTCCCATTGAAATAGATCCTTTTTAATCCTACATTAAAAGGTGGGGGGATATTTACAGTGGAAGTGTACATTTGTTAAGGATCCCCTCTTCTCTACAGAAGGCAAAAGATATGCTTTAAGTTGGTTAAACAATACCAAGCAGCCTATCAAAACATCTTCCTCTGTTAAGATTGCTTAGCAATTATAACAAGGGACAGGATGGCTTAGCAGTTAAAGTCACTGACAGCCTGGGTTCAAGATCCTAGCGCTGAGTGATGGGTGAGCTCCCATTACTCTCCCCAGCTCCTTTTCACCTAGCAGTTCAAAAGCATGCAGATGCAAATAGATAAATAGGTACCATTTCGGTGAAAAGTAACAACATTCCATGAAACTCAGCATAAAGTCATGCTGACCACGTGACCATGGAAACATCTTTGAATAATGCTGGCTTCCTCTGCTAGGAAACAGAGATGAGCAACAAGCCCTAGAGTCAGCCATGAGTAGAAAGGGAAAGCTTTAGCTAGCAATTACAAAGTTGGGTGCATGTGCAAGAAGTATTTTGCACCGTTTTAGACTTTTTGATGATTAATTCCAGACTTGCCAACTTATTCAGCAATACTGCTGAAATAATATTATTCCAGAAAAATGCAGCAGGATTAAATAATCATGTGTTGTAATTATGTGCAAGACCTATGAGTTTTTGACACCTAGGTCAAATCTGGAGGACCAATCAACTCAGGAAATTATTGCTGCCCCAATAGGCTGCTTGGACTGCTTGTTTTGGAGAGTTCCAGTTGCAAGGTTACAAATGTTCTTATCCCAAAATATGGATCACTTGAAGCTATGCTTACAAAACTTCCAAGACAACATTACTGCGAACAATCAGTTCCTGAGCCTTTAATAAATAACAGTAAAATAATAAAGAATCCACAATTTAAAAATGTGTAAATAAATATTTTTATAGGCAGCGTAACTAACTTGTTAAACATTGTTGCATGGATGGTATAACATCTCTTCAGGAAGATTTTGCAGAAGTTTTTATGTTTTTATAAGCAAGATAATAAAATGCATATCTGTAAAGTTGACTTTTTTTAACCTGTTGATGTAGCATGTTTTTAAAATTGCTCTTTTTCGATTTGGAGAAGCAATTTAAACCTTCGCTTAGATTGTTTTGACAGGTTAAGGTTGTATTTTCTCATGCTGTCCTTCTGTCCTTCTCATACAAATCAAGCCACGAGTATCTCTTTGGGTTTGTCATTGAATATAAAAACAGAAAATGTTGCTTCAGAACAGTGGTGGGATTCAAATATTTTTACTGCTGGTTCTGTGGGCGTGGCTTGGTGGGCGTGGCAGGGGAAGGATACAGTAAAATCTCCAGTCAGAGGTGGTGTTTGCCGGTTCTCCAAACTACTCAAAATTTCCACTACCGGTTCTCCAGAACTGGTCAGAACCTGCTGAATACCACCTCTGCTTCAGCAGTGGCTAAAGTCCAAGCAAGTAATTGACTAACAAGGTTACTGCCCAGATATCCATCTTATAGTTGAATTTTTGATATTTGCCTTTAATAAAGTTTTATTTGGGTTTTCACACATACAAATTCAAGTAAAACATCTTTTTTGAAAATAGCATGGTTCCGGGTTGAACTTCTTTATACAGACACAAAACTGAATTTCATGCTCATTTTTGTGTTCTATTCCATATCTTATTACTATTCTGCATTTTCTATATAGTTTTTCCCCTCTTTTAATTTTCTCAATTTTATTTTGATTATCTCATCTCAATTCAAATCATTATATTTATACTTTTGTCTGTTCTGTTTCAATTTCATATTATCTTTTCTCATTAAATAAATTGTCTCCTGTAGTTACTAATTGGAGTATGACACTTTTATATCTTTTAATTACATCCATTCAACTCTTATTTAAATTTCAATATATACCTTAAGTTTATGATCTTCAATATAATACATAATACATAACTTCCAATCGAATTCTGCTTGGCACATTCTTATAATACACACTATATTCTTTTTTAAAAAAGGAAAGATTGTAAATATATATAATTATAAACGCTCATTCCATTCCAGTTCAGTTCTATCATTAATAATCTTAAAATCTTAACATCTTTAACACTTCTTTTCAATTAAATATCATACTTCCTTAAAGACACGTATAATCTCCATAATTAATTTTTCCCTTGTTTCTCTTCACATATGTTTTGTAAGTCAAATATTCATTTTGTTACATTTATTTATTGACAAGCATTCCACTGAATTACGATAGCTATTTTATCAAACATTTTAATCATACATTGTTTCATATTTTCTAAAATTATTTCTGTTTCTAATATAACAATACTATCTTATGTACCTTTGCAGAATCCCTTTTTCCCTTAAATTTTCACCCATTATCTCTAAATAGGCCCTGTTTCTCTATATTTTGCTTCTGTCCTTTATTACTTCTTTTCCTTTCTTTCTTCCCTCTCATCTTCTCCCTCCCCTTTTTACCCCCTTGTCTCTCTACTTCTAATTCTCTCTTCTGCATTTCCCTCTTCTGTTGCTTTCTGATTTTATACTTATTTTTCACTCTATTTTTTTGGAGTTCTTGTTCCCAATCTTAAACTTTCCATTCTCTTTCCGCCCCCCCTTCCATTTTTCCCCCCACCTAAGATTACTTGTTCATTAAAGATGGCTTCTTCTTTGTCCCAATCTTCTTGTTCTGCAGGCATTTCTTGTTGTTTCTCATAGTTCCAAATCTCCATTTCTAAGAACTGAAATACGAAGCCAAAAGAACATCTCCTTTCTTGTGCATCTTCTTTGTATTTTGTAAGTTCCATTTTTAGTTCTTTTAAAAGTGGAGCCATTTTAAACAGTTTTAAACAACCACCCGATTGATTTTAGTCATTCAAATACAATAACCAAAAATCCAGAAATCCAGAAATCCAGAAATCATCAAGTAATCCAAATAGTCCCAAGTTATATCTTCTTATTTCTTTTTCGACTTTCTCTTCCGACTTTCTTTTTTTGTTGCGATATTTCAGTTAAACTGTCTTTTGGAAGTCTTGTTGAGATTTTGCTGTAAGTTCTTTTTAATTCCAGGCAGTCTCCTCCCTTCCAGATCCTGCCCTTTTATTCTTTTTATCTTCTTTCCTGTTTTCAAAGGCTTTTGATTATCCAGAAATCTTTATTATCCCTTTGACTTTTTATTTTCAGCATTAAATGCCTATTAATGTCAAAGTTGATTTTTTTCCAATATCTTGCTTAAGTCTCTTAGCTGTCAGTATAAGAAAAGGAGAAAATAAAAACCAAATCTTTTTCCTTTTCTCTCTCCTTCGCAGCTTAAAAATCTTCTTAGGGAACAATGTTATTGTTTTTTTTAATAGTTTCAATTCCAGGGTACCTTATTTGTTGCTTCTGCTGTTTGACCTGGTCAACCAAAACTTTCTTTTCTTATCTTCCTCCTGCACATTCTTTTCTGGTCAAGTTCTTCTTTGTGGTGGCCATTTCTGACCACCGCTACAACCGTCTTCAGGAAAGGGAGTAATGGCCAGCTGGGGAGGAGAGATGTGGCTCTCCTCAACCCTGCAGGCAGTCTCCCTCTTCTTCACCACCCTTATGGGGTGGCTTAACCCTGAAACCAGCCAGCTCGGGGCGCTCCAGTGGCGAGCACGGATCAAAGCCTCACCGAGATGAGGTTTCAGTCTGTCACCAAAGAAGCTCAAACTGGAAGCCCCGAATTTTGGATATTTGCCTTGATGTTAGCACTGAGGGTAAAGAAATGTGGATAGATTGCCAACCAGAAGAGAGTGGTAGGTTTGGAGTAAAAACTGGATCATTCATGGTGATCTGGTGCTTCCAGCCTGTGGAAGCTCTCTGCTGAGGGTAATCTCAGCAGGTAATTGATACAGTAGTCTTTGACTTTCAACTATTCATTTAGTGGCCATTCAAAATTGCAAAACATTGAAAAAATGACTTGCTACTGGACCTCACACTTATGACCATTATAGCATTCCCACCATCATGTGATCAATATTTGGGAAACCAGCATGTATTTATGATGGTTTTGCAGTATCCTGGGATCATGTTTGCAACCTTCGCAGCCAGCTTCCACCAAGCATAGTCAATGGGGAAAAGCTACATCCGCTTCTTCAGAAGAACAGAGTTCTTGTAGTCTACCCCCCTGCTCAACCAGGAGACCGTATACCATTCCAGACTATCCAAGCCTCTTCTAAAAGCCTACAGTGTTGGAGCATCCACAACTTCTGAAGGCAAGCTGTTCCATTTAACAACTGCAATGGATCCCTTAACAATTTTGGGGTAGGGAATAGTCATAAAATCAGCTCCAACTCACTTATCAACCACCATGCTTAGGCAATGGATTTCCGATCCTAACAGCAGTCATAAGTCAAGGACCATCTCTATTCTCTGATTCTTCTGGGGGTTTCTCTGGTTCTGAGCCATCATGCCAGCTTAGATTCACACATATCATTTGAGTTAGAAAGACTTTTTAATGCCTTGGGAGAGATAGAAACGCTAAAAAAGCTATAGCAGAGAAGGGAAAAGACCTTACAACCCACCCTCCAACAAAGCATTCTTGGTCCTTCTCTACAAGCAAGCTTTCATCTAGGACTCTCCTATTTCCCCCAGGCATGGAGTTAAGCCACCCAATCCAAGTGGCCTCTTCAAATTAAATTTCCTTCTCTACTCATCACCAAGATGCTGCTGCCTTCTGTTTGTTGAAGGACCAAAACACACTGTTTCTCCTCAGCATGGCTGCACAGCAACTGCAGTTCCTTATTTTGTTTGGTTTTTCTCCCTCTCTCTCTTTCTCCTTCCTTTCCTCTCCTTTTAAAGGAAGTTAAATAGCCAAACAAGATATTTGGATAGAACATACGGAGGACTTCTGTGTTTCCAATTCTCATTTCTTGAAAGATAAACACCAGATTTTTATCTAAACAGCTCTTTACAGGCAGGCAGGCAGCCACACCTGCTGACTTGCATTGGTGCATGTGTATTGCCACATTAATTGTGATGCAGAGAGCACATTCTGGTGCCTTCTTTGTCACAGCACTTGCCGTCTGGAACAACTTCTCTCTGGAAATGTGTTGGCCCCTTGCCCTGACCTTGGACAAAAAAGTTGTTTAAAACTTAGCTCTTCCAGGAATCAGTTAACACCCTCCCCACCCCTTTCAAGGGAATTCAGATCCATCTAACTGCTTTCTTCCTTCCCAAGAGATGCAATGGAGTCAGACAGCCTTCTGTTAAGTTCTGCGCATGGGTGCAAGGATTGGAGATGAGACGATGAACAGTGAACTTCAACTCTTTATTTAACATTGTGGAACAGAGCAAAAACTACGGCAGCAATAGCCCTTTTTATAGGCAAGCTGTTGATCAAGTAACCAATAAGAAACGGGAAGCATTAGTTCCCTTAACCAATGAGAGAGGCCCGCTAATAGCCAATCAGATTCTCCTGAATGGACCAATCAGATGTCGCTATTATCAGCCAATCAGAAGTGCAGGGTCAGAACCCTGCACTTTTCTAAAGGTTTTAATAATCTTTATTAAGCACTTTTATAAATTCACTTTTTATTAATTCACAACACCCCTTCCCCCCGGGTTCCGTTTAAGGGGTGCGGTGACGTAATCCTTGAGGTAGGCCGGTTGTTTAGATTGTCTGTTAGATTTTTGCTGTCTCCCCGGTACTTGTTTATAATCTTGCTTGGGCGGGATGTTTTCTGGCGAGTAGGGTGCCTCCAAACCTTCATTTAAAAACTCGGTGCCACTAATGTCCTCATTGTCCTCTTGCCTTTGTGGGCTTGCTTCTGACAAGTTGTCTCTTTGAGGCAAGTCCACCACCCTCTCTGATTCTTCCGAATGCTCACTTCTTCCATTCGTGCTTTCTGCCATTTTGAACTCGATCTCCTTGGCATCTCCTTCCCCCTCAGTTTGGAAGTTACCGGAGTCACAGAAACGAGGTTGCAGCCTTGAACGCAGCTGATCAATATGGCGCTTCCATATTCTTCCGTCGTGACTTTTTACTCGGTACGACCTGGGTCCTGTGACTTGGATTACTGTTGCCTCAACCCACAGTGGATCGCCAGAAAAGTTTTTAGCGAAGACTAAGTCGCCTATCTGGAATTCGCGGCATTTCCCACTGGATCCGTGTGGTTTTTCTGGTTCGTATGATGGGTGTAGTCGGTCAAGGTGGGAGCAGAGTTTCCATCCCATTAACAATTCAGCCGGAGTCTTGTTAGTGACGCTGTGCAGAGTGATGTGTTGAAGGAGGAGTATCCGGTTAATCTTATCTTCAATATCGCCATAGTCCATTCTATGTAGGTTTTTTTTGACGAATTGTACCATGCGCTCGGCTTTTCCATTGGCCGCAGGATGCGCCGGTGAAGTTAGCGCATGGCAAATACCACTGTCCGCCAAATACTGTTAAAAAGAAAGCACGGTAAACTGGGGCCCGTTGTTGGATACCAGAACGTCTGGCAGTCCATGGGTTGCGAATAATCTGTCCAATTTCCTGATGACGGATTCGGTTGTGGTACTTTTCATTTCATGGATTTCAAGCCAGTTTGAGTAGGCATCCACCATTACTAGGAATGTGTGTCCTTTAGTAGGTCCCGCAAAGTCAAGGTGAATACGGGACCATGGTCCTCTGGGTGTTTCCCACTCTGTTGGGGTTGCTTTCGGTGGGGCATTGCTAACTTCCTGGCATTTGTAACAAGTCTTAACCCAGGCTTTGATTTGCTTGTCGATACCCGGCCACCACACGTAGCTTTGTGCGAGCGCCTTCATGTGCACTATGCCGGGGTGGCCTTCATGCAAGGTTTTTAATACCGCTCGTTGCAGCTGCTCCGGGACGACGACTCTATCCCCCCAAATTATGCAGCCTTTCTGTGAAAACAGTTCCATCTGTCAATTCTTAAAAGGACCGAAGTTGTCAGGGATTTGATCCAATGGCCATCCTCGCTTGACCCAGCTAAGAACTCGCGCCAAAACGGGATCGCGTTTGGTTTCGATCGCGATATCTCGAGCTGTCAGTGGTGGTGATTGAAGTGTTTCAATCTGGAGCATCGTGACGGTTGGAGCTGGGTCCTCAACAGTTTCAGGAACTGGTGCAGGGCTTAGTGCATCAGCGTGGGGGATGGCTTTCCCCAGGCAGTGTTGCAGTTTATAATTATATGCAGCCAAGAATTCCGACCAGCGAGTCATTCTGGGAGATAATATATAAGGGTTGGCTTGTCCCCCACTATAATCCCCAGCAAAGGTTTGTGGTTGGTGACTATAGTAAAAACTCACCCATAAATATATTCATGAAATTGTTTAACAGCAGAAATGACAGCAAGGGCCTCTTTATCGACTTGACTATAGTTACGTTCAGTTTTTGATAGCGTTTTTGAAAAGTAGGCAATAGGGGCTTCACTACCGTTTGGTAACACATGGCTCAAAATGGCACCCACTCCGAATGGTGATGCATCACATGTAATCGTTAAAAGCAAAGTCTCATTATACTGCATCAAAACAGCGTCTGAAGTCAATAAGTTTTTTACTTGTCGGAACGCGTGTTCCTCTCAGTGTCCCCAGACGCAGATTGCTTTTTTGTCCAACAGACGATGTAGGGCAAGAATGTTGTAGAAATTGATAAGGCCCAGGAAAGCTTGGAGATCAGTCTTATTTTGGGGCCTGGGAGCGTTTTTGATTGCCCTAAGCTTGCTATCGGTGGGGTGAATGCCTTGTTTATCGATTAAGTACCCCGAAAATTCTACTTTATCCGTACACAGTTGACACTTTTTTTTTTTTTACTTTAAGGCCAGAGTCTTTAAATTTCTGGAGAACTAACCTCAGGCACTCCCTTAGTATTTCTCTAGCTGGAGCAGCAATTAAAACGTCATCAAAATAAGGTACAACCCCTTTTATACCCTGTAGTAGTCTCTCCATCAAGCTCTGAAAAATTCCTGGGGCTACACTGACTCCGAATTGGAATCAGCTGCACTTAAATGCACCTCGGTGCATAACAATCGTTTGTGCCCCTGCCGTTTTTTTGTCTAAAGGCAGTTGTTGGTATGCCTGTGCTAAATCCAATTTAGCAAAGACTTTTCCGCCCCCCAGGGAATGGAGAAGGTGTTGTACCACCGGTACCGGATAAGCGTTCTGCTGAAGAGCGTGATTCAGGGTGGCTCGGTAGTCCCCACAAATTCTTAATGATCCATTCGGCTTGATGGGTGTTACGATTGGGGTTTCCTAGGGAGCGTGGTACCGGTTGGTTTTAACACACCCTGGGCTATTAATTTATCAAGCTGCTCGTCAATCTTTGGTTTAAGGGCAAATGGAACTCGATGAGGCTTAAGGCAGATGGGAGCTACTTCAGGGTTAAGGTTAAATGATATCGGGGTCCCCTTGTACTCACCTAATTTCTCTGTAAAGACGTCCTGGAACTCCCGGACGATGGCCTCTTCCCAGTCATCGCTGTTGGTTTGGTGAATGCCGGCTACTTCAATTCCAAGTGGGGCGAACCATTGGAGGCCTAACAAACTAGGCCAATCCCTGTCGACTATGATTAGTGGTAGGGATGCAGTATGATTTTTAAATGAGACACGGACTTTGCTGGATCCAATGACTGGAATTCGATTTTCCTGATAGTCCTTAAGTATGATTCTTTGGAATCTGAGGTCTTGCCGCCAGATGGTGGGAATTAATTGTTTAAGGGTCTTCCAGGAAACCATCGAGAGGGACGATCCGGAATCGACTTCCATCAGGCAGGGCTGGTTTTCGATGGCGACCTTCACCCGGATCTTCTTGGCATCTAATGATGAGGCGTGACCGATCGGAATGGTTTGGTGTGCCTCTTCTCATTTCGTTGACTGGTCTAGTGGTTTGTTTCTATAGGAGTGGTTGTTCCATTTGTGGGTTAAGTATTCTCGATTCACAGGATGACTTCCTGTGGGCTGGCGGTAGTTGGTCCCCCTCTGAGGTGGGTCGGATCCTTGTTTGCTTCTACAGACTCTTCCGATGTGACCTCTTTTCCCGCACACATGGCAGAGCGCGTCGAGGAATTTGCAGTCTGATCGTGGGTGGTTTGCCCCACACCCAGCACATTGGTACTGCACTCTCTGGTTACGTTGATGGCATTGGTCTCGTTCAGACTGGAGCAGGTTGACTTCTTCTTCATTGCTTTCCGATGACGATTCGAGGTCCTCGTGGTGCACTGTCGTTGCCTGTCCTTCCAGGTGAGGCGATATTTCGCCGGCGAGTTGGCGGAGCGGGACGTGAATGCAGCGCATTCGTGCAGCTGACTTCCTGGTTGCTTCTGCTGCAGTAGCATCAGCGATGGCATCTGCAAGACTGATGTCGCCTTTCGCCATCAGCTTGCTCTGCACGTGTGGTGCATCTAATCCCAGAATTATTCAGTCTCTCAGGGCCTCTTCGAGGTCGGCGAACCCGCAGAGGCCTCCCAAATTCTGGAGATCCACTATGAAATCTGCAACGCTTTCTCCCTTCCGCTGGTCTCTCTGATAAAATTCATGTCTTCGAACAAGCGTTGGTACGGTCGGTGCATAGTGGGCCCGTAGAAGGGGCTCAAGGACGTCCCAGTCCATGGACGTCACTTCTGCCGGTTTTGCTAGTGCCTTGGCCATCTTAAACACGGTCGGCCCGCAGTGAGTTAGGAATACCGCTCGCTTCTTTCCGGTAGTGGCATCCTTCAAGTTGTTGGTCTCCAGAAACATCTGGAATCGGTCCATATATGAGTCCCAGTCTTCTTGTGCCGGGTCGAATGGAGCGGGTGGTATGACGCTGCTAGACATGGTTCAGCCATTGGTGCGTCTTCAGCCACGTGCTCTATTTAGCGCTCTGTAGTGCTCAGTCAGCTCTGACATCTCCACATCCCATCCTCGTCGCCAGTTTTATGTTCTGCGCATGGGCGCAAGAAGTGGAGACGAGACGATGAACAGTGAACTTCAACTCTTTATTTAACATTGTGGAACAGCAAAAACTATGGCAGCAATAGCCCTTTTTATAGGCAAGCTGCTGATCAAATAACCAATAAGAAACAGGAAGCGTTAGTTCCCTTAACCAATGAGAGAGGCCCGCTAATAGCCAATCAGATTCTCCTGAACGGACCAATCAGATGTCGCTATTATCGGCCAATCAGAAGTGCAGGGTCAGAACCCTGCACTTTTCTAAAGGTTTTAATAATCTTTATTAAGCACTTTTATTAACTCACTTTTTATTAATTCACAACACCTTCTAAATTTTAAAAAGAAAAAACCTGGAAAATATAGTTAATGGTTGACACTAATGAAAACTTCATGGGACAAGGGGAGATTTAGGAGACCCAAGAATATATGATATTGGTTCTGAGGAATTAAGTCACAAATAAAATAGATTTGATCACTCGTGAACTCAGTAGCTTGCTTTCTGGGATTCTTATCCAATCCAGGGATTTTTGCACTTTTTCAGCCCCAGGACAAAATTCTCCCAACAAAAGGTAACACTTTAGTGACAGAAATATGGCTGCATTCTAGTGAAATTGTGCACTGAAGCTGCTGTGAGTAACCAAGATCCCTTGGGAGCCCGATATTCCCCCGCAGCCAACCCTGGTGAAGCAGCTTCGGCAAGCTCCCATAGGCTTCCCCAGCAGCCACAGCCTTCCATCCCTGAGCCCCTGCAAAGCACAATTTCCCGGAGGTAGGGAAATTGGACAATCTTCTACAACCTCCCCAGCAGCTGTAAGGCTTGAGCCCCGAGCCCCGGTGGAGCACAAATACCAGGAGGCAATTAAAGAGCGAGGAGGCAATTAGAGAGCCAAGCTGGAGCACAGCCATCCCCACTCAGCTTTCCGAGCCCCGGATAAAGACAATTCCCCAAGGCAACCAGAAAGCCAAGCCTGAACGGACTTACAGTCAGCCAGTCTAAATCCCAGCAAGAAAAACTTCTTGTTTTTTTGTTGTTACCAGGAAACAATCTTGCTAGAAAATAATTCCTACAATTCTCTACCAAACAATCTCTCGCCAACCTCTACCTCACCAGCAAACAATTACTTAGCAGCCATTAAAACAATAAAACAAAACAAAACCTTTCTTTACCCAAGCCAGGGGCATCAAACTTGCATTGTCATGTGATGTATCAGGACTTTTCCCCCCCCTTGCTAAACCTGGGTGGTGGTGGTCATGGCCAGCACATGATGCATCCAGCCCGTGGGTTGGGAGTTTGACAGCCCTGGCCTAAGCTCAGTGTTTCTTGGCAATTTTAAAACATGTGGACTTCAACTTCCAAAATTCTCCAGCTTTAAGACACATGCACTTCACCTCCCAGAATTCCCTAGCTTTAAGCATGTGGGCCTCGGCTCCCAGAATTCTCTAGCCAGCAAGTTACAATGATTAAGAAACACTGCATTAATTTCTCATGAAAGCTCATAAAGTTCTCAGAGAATTCTAAAGTTCCTCCAAGTATATTCCTATTTCATAACACAAGGACAAGCAACTTTTTTGATTGTGGGGGCGGGTTGTTTGCAGTATTTCTCAGGAACATAAAATATTGGCCACAAGCTTCTACAACAAGCTTCTATCAGCCTTACTAGGCTAACTAAATGAGGATAACAGTAGTAAAATTGCTAAAGCACTTTTATTGAGATTGGCTATAACAAAAGAATCTTGCAAGTTTGATTTTGCCACACTTTCTTCTTTTCCTTGTGCTTCAGTGTTTCTGAATATTATTTCACTGCTTTGGATTTTAAAAAATCAGCCCCCTACCAAGATAACAATTTTGTCTTAAATCCAGCAAGATCATTTTTCTTACTTTCTATAGATTCACAGATAGTCCTCAACTTACAATCACAGTTGTGCCCAAAATATCTGTTGCTAAGTAAGACAGTTAAGTGAACTTTGCCTCATTTTTACAACTTTTCTTGCCGCAGTGGATAAGTAAGTTAAGTTTTTAAATTAGTAATGTTATTGTTATGTGAATCTGGCTTCCCCATTGACTTCGCTTACCAGAAAGTCGCAAAAGTTGATCGGACGATGTTGAGACACTGCAACTGTCATAAATACATGTGAATTTTGACCACATGAGCATGAAGATACTGCAATGGCTGTAAGTGTGAAAAATGGTCACAAGTCACTTTTTCCAGTGCTGTTGCAACTTCAAACTTTCACTAAAGAATTGTTGTAATTGAATTGTTCTGCAGCAATGATGCGATGGCATCATGAAAGAAAGAACAATAGAAATTATTTGATATTTTCATTATTTAGTAAAGTCAAAACCAATATTGCATTAGCCTTGGGGCAAGTCTAATTGACAATTCATTATAAGGTGTTATTTTTAAAATAATAATAAAATTAAACCCTCCAAAAATTATACCTCTAGGAAATATAATTATACTGCAATCTTCAGATCTTTGATCTTTGTGTCCCGGTCCATATATCTGAAAAGCATGGATTGATGATTCTTAATGTATATGTAGGGTAGTCCATGTTACACAGGGGAAAACATTTACCCCATCATTAATTTGTACTTCTGACCATCTAACCAAGTTTGTCTGTAGTGAATGGTCAAAAAAAAAAAACCAAGATATGATGTGATTGAAGCTGCGTTCATTATATATGTAATCCTTAAACATATTTTTGTACCATGGCAACCCCAAAATACTTTGGCTGCTTACAAAAAGGTGATATATGTCGTGTCCTCGAAAATGATGCCAGGAGTCGGTGACTTCAAATCATGCTCTTTTATTAAAGTAGGAACCGAACTGGCGCTTTGCAAAAGGTTCGCGGCTTTTATTCTTTTAGCCGTGGCAGCCGCGGCCAATGGCACCGCTTTGAATCTCCCACGATTCGAATAGACCAATCGCGGGAGATTCTTAGCGAGCCAATCGGCGCGGCTCGCCTGACCAATCAGAGTGCCCCACGCTTTGGCCAATCAAAGCGCGGGGATCTCAAGAATGCTAATGAAGGGACAGAACACCCCTCCTCTCTTGGTTTGGTCCTTACGTCGCATAGTCACGTAGGTAGGCGGGGCTCTGTCTGAGCCTACTGGACCTGCGCAGCTCAGTAGTAGGTTGGTTCCCGGCCGGTTCGGTTGGGATCTCTGTTGCTCCTGATGCCATCATGGGAACCGGCTGGTCGGTTGGGCCGGGCCACTCTCCGTAGCTCCCTCCTGGGCCTCCCGGGTTGGTTGAGCTGCAGGTTTCGCCGCTCCCGCTCGGTCTCCCCAGGTCGGTCGAGCTGACCTGGCTGTCTCTTCCTGGCGAGGGGTCGTGCTGGCTGCTTTCCGGTAAGTATGGCTGGTTTATTCTTCTTTGGTTTTGGTCCCCTGGATATTCCCTCCCCCCTTGGTTTGTGTTGTGGGGGTCGGTTTTGCCTGTTTGTGCGTCGGTGGTCTCTTGGTTGGTCGTCCTCGACCTTAATTGGTCGATGTGGCGTTTCCACGCTCGTCCGTCTGCTGTTTGTAGCCGGTACGAGTGTGGGCCTGTTATTTGTGTGATGATGGCCGGTACCCATAATGGGTCTCCCGTCAGGTTTCTTGCGTATACGGGGTCGCCTGGTGCGAAAGTTCGGTGTTTGCTGTTTGAGTCTGGGGGCTTCTCCGGGTTATATGTGGGGTGTAACCTGTCGAGTGGGGACCTTAATTTCCTCCCCATTAATAGTTCGGCTGGGCTCTTGTTCGTTGTGGTATTTGGGGTTATGTGTTGGGTGAAGAGTAGTTTGTTTATTTTCTCCTGGATCTCCCTGTGGTCTATTTTCCGGATGGTTTTCTTAGTGAATTGCACCATCTGTTCCGCCCTACCGTTTGCCGCCAGGTGCACCGGTGCTGTCAGAACGTGGTGGATACCCCTTTCCGCTAGGAATTTTTTGAATTCCAGCGAGGTGAATTGGGGCCCGTTGTCAGAAACGACGACGTCTGGGAGGCCGTGCGTTGCAAAGAGTTTGCAGAGTTCCTTGATCACGGCCTCCGTGGTTGTTGTTTTCATGTTGCTTACCTCCAGCCAGTTGGAGTAAGCGTCTACTGTTATAAGGAAGGTGTGTCCTTTAGTGGGCCCGGCGAAGTCTATATGGATCCTAGACCAAGGTCCCCTTGGGGTTTCCCACTCTAGGATGGGTGCTGTGGGTGGGCTTGGCCTAGTTTCCTGGCATCGTTAGCACCTTGCTACCCAGGTCTCAATTTGTTTGTCCATCCCTGGCCACCAAGCGTAACTTCTGGCCAGGGCTTTAGTCCTAACGATACCAGGGTGCCCCTCGTGTAGTAGTTCCAGAACCTTCCCTTGTAGTTTTTCAGGAATGACCACCCTATCCCCCCATAGTATGCACCCTTTTAATAACGAGAGTTCCGTTTGCCGGTTTCGGAATGTTTTGACGGACTCGTCGTTGTCCCTTTCCGGCCACCCTTTCTCTACCCAATGCAACATCCGCGCCAGACGTTTGTCTTTATTAGTCTCTCGGGCAATGTCTGACGCGGTTATGGACAGGTTGGGTAGAGTCTCTATGCTGAGGGTGGTCGTCATGGGTGCTGGGTCGGTGTCAGGTTCAGGTAGCGGCAAGCGGCTTAAGGCGTCTGCATGGGAGATCATCTTACCCGGTCTGTGTATGAGTCCGTAGTTGTAGGCCGCCAGGAATTCGGACCACCTTGTCATTCGGGGAGACAGAATGTTCGGGGTGGCCCGGTTTCCTGCAAGGATTCCCAGCAGCGGCTTGTGGTTGGTTATGATGGTGAATGTCCGGCCGTAGAGGTACTCGTGGAATCTTTTTACGGCGGCAACAATAGCCAGAGCCTCTTTGTCCAGCTGGCTATAGTTCCGCTCCGGTTTGGTGAGGGTCCTTGAAAAGAACGCGATGGGTGCTTCTTTTCCGTCGGGGAGGGTATGGCTGAGGACAGCGCTGACACCGAAGGGTGATGCGTCGCATGTAACGGCCAGAGGTAGGGTCTCGTTATACTGTATAAGGACGGCATCCGAAGTGAGGAGGTCCTTTGTTCTTTGGAAGGCAGCTTGCTCGCGTTTCCCCCAAGTCCAAGTCGCCGCCTTGTCCAGGAGCCTATGCAAGGGCTCCGCCACCGTCGCCTTTTGGGGCACGAAAACATTGTAAAAGTTAAATAGCCCCAGGAATGCCTATAGTTCTGTCTTCGACTTGGGTGTGGGGGCTTCTTTGATGGCCTTGATTTTTTGGTTTGTGGGATGAATGCCGTGACGGTCTAGGAGGTATCCTAGGAATTCAACCCGTTCCGTGTATAATTGGCATTTCTCCCTCTTGACTTTGAGCCCGGTCTCTTTGAATTTGGTTAGGACCTCTCTTAGGCGACCCTCTAGTTCGGCTTGGTTGGTTGCCGACACTAGGATGTCGTCGAAGTAACGTACCACCCCCTTGATGCCTTGCAATAGTCTTTCCATTAGGCTTTGGAATATTCCCGGTGCCACGCTGACTCCGAATTGGAGTCGGTTGCATTTAAATGCTCCCCGGTGGGTGACTATGGTTTGCGCTTCTGCCATTTGCTCGTCGACTGGCAACTGTTGGTATGCCTGGGCGAGATCGAGCTTGGCGAAAACCTTGCCCCCTCCCAATGAGTGCAGTAGGTGTTGCACTACTGGGACGGGGTAGGCGCTTTGTTGCAACGCACCATTTAGGGTGGCCTTATAGTCCCCACAGATCCTCACCGACCCATCGGGCTTGATCGGGGTGACTATGGGGGTCTCCCACCGGGCGTGGTCTATTGGCTGTAGGACCCCTTGCTTGACGAGCTTGTCAATTTGCTCGTCTATCTTGGGTTTAAGTGCGAATGGCACCCGCCTTGGTTTCAGGCGTTTTGGGGGGACGTTTGGGTCTAGGCTGAATGATATAAGGGGCCCTCGGTACTTGCCTAGGTTTCCGTCGAAGACCTCTTGGAATTCCCGAGCCAGTTGTTGCTCCCAACTGTCGTCGGTGACGTGGTCGACTCCCATGACTGCGATGCCGAGCGGGACGAACCATTGCAGTCCCAGTAGGCTTGGGCGGTCGCGGTCGACGATTGTCAGGGGAAGCCTTTCGGTGTGCCCTTTATATGTGATGTTGAAGTGTCCGGTTCCGACTACCGGGATGCGGTTTCCCTGGTAGTCCTTTACGATGAGTCTCTGGCTGTCTAGGTTCCTCCTTTTGGATGGTAGGCACCAAGCGCTTTATTTCATGCCATGCTATCATGGAGAGGTAGGACCCGGAGTCCACCTCCATTTTGCATGGCTGGCCCTCGATGCCTACCTCCACGTGTACCTTCCGGGCGTCATTGGTTATGGCGTGGCCGATGGTGACTGTCTGATGGGTCTCCTCTCTTCGCCGGTTATCGCCGCCTCGTAGGGATCATCTGTTCGGGTCCCATCTGTTGTCCGAGGGGTGATCTCTGGTCCGGGGTGGTGTGTTGTCTCTCCTCCATTCACTCTGGTCCCATCGGGGCGGGCTGCGGTTCTTTTTAAGGCGGCAGACGCGGGCGATGTGACCCTTTTTGTCACAATGCCGGCAGATCGACTCGAAAAACCGGCATTCGGACCTGGGGTGGTCGCCTCCGCAACCGGCACAGTTGGTCCTCGACTTACGACCCCGCCGGTTCCATGGGTCGCGGCCTGTCTGGAGGCGATGAATGTCCTCCTCATCATTGGAAGTGCCCGATAACGAATGGAAATCACCCTGGTGGGTGGTCGTCTCGGGTTGGGCCTCGGCCGACCTTGCAGGGTTGTTGTTCCCACTGCGGTCCCCAGCGTTCGGTCTGCGCATGCGGTCGGCGGATGTTCAGGTTGCTTCAGCGGCTGCGGCTGCGGTGAGGGTGTCTGCTAGGCTGATGTTGCCCTTGGCCATCAGCCGGCTCTGGAGGACAGGGTCCCACAAGCCGAGCACGATTCTGTCTCGCAGGGCGTCGTTCAGGTTGTCGAATTCGCAGAGCCCCCCTAGGCGCCATAGTTCGACGACGAAGTCGCTGAAACTCTCACCCGACCGTTGGTCCCGACAGTAGAATTTGTTGCGTCGGATCAGGATGGGTACCTCTGGAGCGTAGTGCCGCCGAAGTATTGGACGTCCCAGTCCATCGCGGTCGCATCGGCGGGTTTGGCAAGCACCTTGGCCATCTTGAATACCTCGGTCCCGCAGTGGGTCAGGAAGACGGCGCGCTTCATGGGGCCGGTGGCGTCCTTCAGATCGCTGCACTCAAGGAACATGCGGAATCGGTCGGAGTACGATTCCCATTCCTCGGTGGCGGGGTTGAAGGGTGCGGGGGGTGCGATTTTCACCATCGTGGTGGTTCGTCTGGCTTCCGTCGGACACGTGGTTCGGTTCAGTGTCTGGATCCCATCCTTCGTCGCCAGTGTCGTGTCCTCGAAAATGATGCCAGGAGTCGGTGACTTCAAATCATGCTCTTTTATTAAAGTAGGAACCGAACTGGCGCTTTGCAAAAGGTTCGCGGCTTTTATTCTTTTAGCCACGGCGGCCGCAGCCAATGGCACCACTTTGAATCTCCTGCGATTCGAATAGACCAATCGCGGGAGATTCTTAGCGAGCCAATCGGCGCGGCTCGCCTGACCAATCAGAGTGCCCCGCGCTTTGGCCAATCAAAGCGCGGGGATCTCAAGAATGCTAATGAAGGGACAGAACAATATAAGCTAAAACATTCCAAATAGGGAATAAACATAGGAAAAATAAAAAACCATGCGATATACAATATAAACAGCAAATAAAATACATAAGACTAAAGATGGGAACATTTACCTCGTATATTTTGGATAGCATAAAACAGGCATACCATTGCTTGTCTTGCTGTTATTGCCACGGTGGACATTTCTGCATCTAACATTTGATGTGTGTATCAGAGATGGTATTCAGCAAATTCTGACAGTTCTGGAGAGCCAGTAGTGTAAATTTTGAGTAGTTCAGAAATACCATCTCTGACTAGAGATTTTACAGTATCCTTCCCATGCCACGCTCACCAAGCCATGCTGACAGAACCAGTATTTTAAAAAATTGTATCCCACCATTGGTGTGCATATGTGTGTCTGGGTCTGTGTGTAATAATCCAAACGGTTGCCTTAACTACACCATAAAGCATTGGTCCATAATTACATAGATCACAAGCCAAAGTTAATATTAAGATGTTCCATATTGTGGAAACATGGTTGCTAGGTCTTAACCAAGCAGTAGGAGTGCATCAGCCCAAACCATCACTACTTCTTGAATGTCCATTAGAAGTTTCCACCACCCAAACAAATGGCAGATGTTCTCCCCATAAAAGCCATATTCTTTAAAAGGTAAGACTGCTTTGCTACATTTATTAGCACCTGTGAAGCTGCCAATAAAAGCTTGTAGTCCATCAATGTGCAAAAGCTGTCGGCCGAAGGCTCTATGAGATAACTAATGCAGCTTTCAAAGAATGGGGATTAAATGGTTCTGCATGAATAACCTATTTGTGCCAGCTTCCAGGTAATTAAACCCCTCATTCAGGGCCATGGATGTTCCTTTTTATCACCTCCCTGAATCCAACCATTTCCATTTGTTTCCTCCCAATACCACCCTCGAAAAGCATACATTATTTCATCACTTGCGCTGGTGAACTGTCAAGCTGTAAGCACATTTAGTGAACTCCAAAGTAGAAAAGGTGTTGTTGCTAAAATCATGTTAAGGTACCAAGTTCTGGAATTTCAAAAGAGGAATTTTGAAACTGGGAGATGGCAATTTTGAGCCAGGTATTCCCCTTCAACAGAATTCAAGTTCACCAAGCTGCCCTCTTTCCCCCTTCAGATTCAGACACTTCACCAGGGTTGGAGCATAACCCTAATAAAATTGGAAATCACCAAGGGAGATTTAAGGTTGCATATTGTTATTTAAATGACCTGTTATTTAAATCCATCTGGTTCAGTTCCAAGCCAGGGGAAAGGCACTGGAGACAAAACAGAGGCTGGAGGCTGATTGGAAAGATGGTTTAATGATGAAGCAGACATGCATGGGTGGTTCTGGGCAGCTGACCACATGGAGTTGAGAGTGGGGTTTTTTTATACCTTCTCTTGAGCTTTGCACTTGAGCTTCCTGTTCCTGTGCAAGAATATGTATTCTACTGACTGTTGTAGGGGTTATGTAGGAGTCATAGCTGTAGGTTGTCTGAGCTCCCAGATTTGGTTGAAGTTTGAACTGCTGAGATGATGCAGCGAAGAGGTTTGTGTTCTGAAAGGGTGTTAGGCATTTCCTATTATGACTTAATGGCTTTTTCCTATGTTGGATCTTGGGTGAGATACTTGCTTATGAATAGAGTTATGTCTCTTTTTATCTCTTAAGTGCTGACCTCTGCTGTGGGTTATTAAGAAAGGTGGGGCTGATTTATGTCTCCAAGAGCAAATTTCTCCATTTCTCCCTTTAGAGAAATATAATATTCTGCCTTTTTTAATATTTCTTAAAATATTTCATTCTTCTGGAAGAGGGGTAGGTGCTAACTTTCTGCAGAGCAATGTTTTCATCACTGGCTTCTAGCCTCCCGCCCCCCAACTCTCTCTCTCTCTCTCTCTCTCTCTCTCATTCTCTCTCTTCCCCCCCTTTCCCTCCCCCCCCTCTCTCTGCACTGAATACAAATGGATCTTCTTACATAGTTCTTTTTAAGGCTTATTGTGCTGTCCAGACAGTTTAGAGTTAATGGGATTTAGGATAGTTTCTTAGGAATTGTGAGCTGTCCCCTTAAGGGAATGTATCATGGTAAATGTAGTTAAAGGTATCCTGGGAAATGTAGTCCATGTCACATGACCACATCTGTAATCCTGATTGGTCACTATATTGACCCTTGTTGGGTTGGGGGACTCTCACTCTTGCCTATAACTACCATATTATACCATGCTTCAATCATCATGGGGTTAAGACCTAATTTATTTTTCTACACTACAAGACAAAGGATGCAAAGGATTGGACATTAAAAAGAACTTTGTCACAAATGTGAGTTATGAGGATACCTGATGTACCAATAAAAAGACTTTGTTGTGGATGTTTTGTGGAGTTACCCTGTCTGCTTTATACCATCCAGAGAATAATATGCCGTTCAGCCAACTCCAATTTGGCCTGCGCTTTGGCCCTTTCTGCCTGTTGAGCCACTATTTCTGCATTTAGCCTCCAAGTCTTCAGATTTTGCTACAAGACCTCTACTGCCACCTTGTGGATCAAGCAACACTAACAGGCATATTTCTGCATTTAGCCTCCAAGTCTTCAGACTTTGCTACGCAACCTCTAGTGCCCCTTGTAACAAACACACAACGTACCCTAGAATCAACCATACTGTGTGCTGTGGTAGCTTCGCCCAGACTCTGCAGCACCACCTATGTGATCTAGTGTTAAATCCAGCAGCAATTCTACTTTCTGTTACCTGCTTGCAGCGCACCCTAGTATAAAAAAAGGGAATTGCATGGAAAACCACTAAATTTTCCAAAAGTCACCTTTTGCCAATTTGAAACATGGCGACTGCTTCAGCCATGACAGATGTCTCTGATATAGCAGGGGATTCCAACTCTCCACCCACCCTTGACATAAACATGGAGCCTGGTTCCCAACAACCACTTTTAGATGTCCAACCCTCTGGAGAAGCCGCGATACTTCAGAAAGTCTATGACCTCAGATAGCATAGGAAGTTTACCTCACCTGTGGTGGCACACTTCAGAGAGGATTGGGAAAGGCAATATTGCTGTCATGCAGATGCATGGACGGAGCTAGTCAAGATCTGCAGAACTCCAAAGGCAAGTTGCCCCTCCGAATGCAGAAGGAGATAGAGGTGCATCTCACATGGTGGAGAGACAGTGAAAGGAAGCTTCATGATATCCAGTCGAACCTGGCAGACCCAGAGCTCCAAGAACATATTCAGTGCTTTGAGGAGGCAAACAAAGAACATGAAGACTACATTCAGGAGTGCAAAAATTCACTCCAGGACACACTCTACGATGTGCTCCATGGGGAAGAAGTATCAAGAGAGAGGACCACATCCAACATAGTTCTTCAATCACAACAGCTTCTTCCCACCACTCAAAGAAAGCCTTCTCCCTCCATCCCAAACCACTTAGATCGCAAGCAGGTTCCAGTGTCTTGCATCAATTCTCCGCTGCCGGCTCTCACCATCCTTCCAGAGCATTCTCTCATTGTAGCGGTACATCTAAGGCCTCCAAAACAGCTAGTTACACCGACCAGACCACAGAAGCAGAGGTAGAAGCTGTTGTAACAGATGCAGAGCTATGCGCCACAGAGGAGGTAACATGGCAGAAGGCATCAGTAGAGGCTCAACAGGCTGAAATAGCAGCTCAACAAGCTGAAATAGTAGCTCAACAGGCAGAAATTGCCAAAGCTCAGGCCAAATTGGAGTTGGCCGAATGGCAAAGAGATGCCAAAACAAAGACGGCATGGGCTGCAGCATGGCAGAAGATGGCCAACAACACCTCCCTCCAATTCAACCTCAAAGAGTTGGGAGAAGAGAGCCCAGATACAAGGGTCAAAGCCTATATGGATAAGCAGCACTCACTTCAAAAGGAGCAGGTGGAACCACCTCAGATACCTAGAAGGCTCCCACCATCAAGGGAGTACAGGGATGAATCTCAACCACAGATTCTAAATGTCAGTTACGCAACTGACATATGATCTAAAATATGAGATTCACTTCCCACCAATAGCAAACCTTCCCCAACTGATGTTGTATGTACTAAGGTCCAAGATTTTCTTCTCAGAATCAGCAACCCTACTCTAATGTCTCATGGCCTGCCAGGCAAGCAAATTAGCTCACCAATGCTCACGACAACTCCTTGACAAGTAGACATGCAACCGACGACACCTGCCACACTCAATCCACAGGTGGTACCATTCCAGCCACAACCTCCACACTACCTGAGCTCACAGGCACAACAACTGCGACCAGCCTACACAGCAGTGTAAAGCTCCACCATCACCTCTGGAATGGTAGAACAACATCTTCTGTGAGCACTGGGAGGAAGGCTACAACCCATCGTTGACATACAACTCAAGCCTACTCTACAAGAACCCAAGGGAAGATCCCTCTATGTCAATGCCTCAAACCAACTCTACAGATGATGCAGACTACTGGAGAGAGTTGGCAGTAAGCAGAGGAAAGTTAGATTTGGCCACTAGTGGTGTATACAAATTCTCTGACAAGCCAGGCGGCGCATATCTCCAATGGAAGAAAGTTTTCCTCTGCCTCATTCACACCTGAAATCCAATGAAGTACTCACACACTTGATGGTGTGGCTAGTGCCGCAGTCTGCCAGAGCTACAAAGGCACTTTATGCCTTCCACTTAGACAACCCAGACGCTGCCCTATAGTTGTCATGGCAAAGACTCAATGATCTATACAGTACTGCCTCAGACATACAATCAACACTTCTGGATAACCTCCACAGATTTCCTAAAATTCCTATTGGCAAGCCTCACTTGATCGCGGAACTCTCTAATATACTCATACAACTGAAAGTGGCACAACTGGATCTCAAATTACCAGGGATCACTTGTCTTGACCAAGATGACATGCAAAACAAAATTGTTCAAAAACTCCTGCAGGTGCTAATTGAACAGTGGCTGCAGTTGTCCGGCCCTTCATGGCCAAGGGTTGCCACAACTTTATACCCTTTACCATTCTTGAAGAATTTGTGGCCCACCAGGCAGTGGTGTGCAACTCCTCCCAGGCCCATGCACTCAGAGCTGTTAGCCCTCCCAATGAAAAATGATACAACATCAACCATACATCATCCACAGGCCCTATGCACACTGCAAGAGAAAGATCCTTCATGGCTGTCCATAAAACTGAGATCGACTCCTCATCCACACACAGTTGGGGAGAGGACTCATCCCATCCAACCCTATTTAGATCTCCAAATACAAGGAGAATACAGTTTTGTCCAATGCACCATACTCGTCACTCGCTGAACAGGTGTACTGGGTTTGCAGCAAAATCACTAACCCAATGAAAAGAGTTGATAAGGGAGTACCAATACTGCTACAAGTGTTGCGAATCCAAACACCCATCCAAGTACTGCACATCCAAGGTCCAATGCTACTTATGCAATAGTGACCAGCACCTGATCACACTTCATCCAGACGCTGATCCACCACTGCAGACATCTCGTAGCCCTCCTTTTAACAAGGAGCCTCAACGTGCTACAGAAGTACACCCAGAGTCAGCGGTGAGTGTCAATTGCACAGTGGTGTGCAATGGCACATCAGTCCCTCGCGCATGTCATCCAATCTGCTTGGCCAAAGTCTACCCAGATGGACACTCAGAAGATCAGTGAAGATGTATGTAATAGTGGACCCTCAGAGCAATCGCTCACTAGCCAAGTCTGCATTCTTCAGCCTCTTTGATGTTCAGAAGGAACATCACGATATGCACTTCACAATATCAATGTGCACCACACCGGATGCACAGTGGGGAGGGAAGCTACTGGACTCTGTATAGTCATTAGATGGAAGTTCCCAGTTTCTACTGCCGCCCGTACTGGAATGGAATGGGATATCAAATGACCGCAGCACCAGAGGTAGCTAGCAACTAGCTAGCATATGGCTCATCTATTTCCTGCCCTAGATCCTGAAGCCAAGATTTTGCTCTTGCTGGGATTCAATGTCCCTGATGCCTTAGCGCACACTGAAGTAGTCAGAGGCCCGAGATACTCACCCTTTGCCTTCAAGACAGACCTGGGTTGGGGAATCTCAGGAATTGTCAGTGTTGATCGGATGCAGGCCCAACCCAGGCAAATGCCTTAGCACCATCCATTCAGACAACCTTCTGATGCCCTTCAGCACCATCGAAAACAAGAATGCCGTTCCAGACTAAAAGGCTGCCGGTAACCAGTACACTTTCACTAGGATGCCCTAAATGGCCACCAGCAACCACCAAACATCCACTAAGACGCTCTACACAGGCATATGCCTCCACAAAACCCTTTCCATCAGCTTCCCAATGCCCTTTGACACCGTGGAAGCAAGAGTATCATTCCAACCCTAAAAGGCCACCAGAAGCAACCACCAGACTTTCACCATTGCCACCAAGAGTACCTGTACAACCTAAAAGGCCACCAGAGGTGACCAGAAGACTGGCACCAAGAGTATCTGTCAACCCTAAAATCAAAAGAAATAATATGGAAAAGTATAAAGAAAAATAATCTATAATCTATCTCACGGAGATCATTTCAAAAGTGCCTGCTGGATCTTAGACACTCCACCAGTTGGCAATATCACGTGCTAAGACTTCTATAGCACTGTAAGTTATTGAAGTTAATTTTTTAAAAAAATTAAAAATCTTGGAGCTTTATATTTATTTATTTTATTAGGTTTCTATTCCCCTATTCTTCAGGGTGCCAGCGGCTTCCTCTCCCAACAACTCTGTGAGGTGGGTTAGCCTGAGTGAGGGAACTGGCCCAAATGGCTGAGGGAAGATTAGAACCTGTGTCTCTTAGCATCACTCCAATGCTTTGTTAGCCCTGTGAGGTAGTACAGATTAGAAGCACAGATACAAAAACCAGCTCTATATTTATTATAAGGTTGCTGCCAGCATTCCAGGGAACCTCCATTCCAGTCAGTAACTCCAAGACAAGCATATTCTCAAAAGTACCTCTATTAGAATAGCACTTGGCACATCTTGGAATTCCAAAACTAAAAGTTTTCCAGACTTCCCACAATGTCCCAAACTACAAACCATCCCCTTTTCTCTCATCATCACATCACAAGAACCAATCCCAAAATAAGTTCCTTTTTTTCCTGCACCACACTCTTTGACCTTGAACTAACAAAATAATTCTATTTTGTCTACTAAGAGTTACACAGCTAAAATCACACACCCCTTTCTCAAGCTATGTGGCTGCAATGAATAAGGATTCCAAAGCTGACAGTTGCATTAACTAAATCTTACAAGCAGAGGTGGTAATCAGAGGTGACCAGTTCTGGAGAATTGATAGTGGAAATTTTGAATAGTTTGGAGAACCTGTGAGTACCATCTCTAGTTGGCCCTGCCCCCATCTATTTGCTGCCTCCAGAGTCCCTGCTGATCGGAGTCCCAGATGGTTGGCTGGGTCTTCTTTCATTGCCCTGCACAGGAGAACAGAGCTGAAAAGCAGGTTAGCGAGGTGGGGATGAAATGGAGATTTTACGGTATCCTTCCCCTGCCATGCCCACCAAGCCACACCCACAGAACCAGTAGTAAAAAAATTTGAATACCACCACTGCTTACAAGCCTAACACTATTTCTCTGGTCCTCTCCTTTTTACTCTCCAGAAAGCTGCAGAGATTCTCTTCTGAAGTTCTTTAGCCCCTCTACTTTTGTGAATTGAGAAATCTTTTACATGTGAATTGCCCCATCTGCAGCTTTCCATCCTGTCTCTCAAGGTCATTCCCACATATCCATTCACACCTTCATCATTATAGTGCCTCCTTGAGTTAAAACCATTTCCTTAGTTACCATTCAAATGGTACTGATAAAAGTGACTTACAACTGTTTTTCACACTTACCACTGTTGCAATGTTCCCAAAAGTCTTGTGATCAACATTCAGACACTTGGCAATTGATTCATATTTATGACAATTGCAATGTCCCGGGTTATGTGATCACCTTTTACAACTTTCTGGTAAACAAAGTCAATGGGAAACCAGATTCATTTAACAACCATATTACTAACTTAACAACTACTATGATTCACTTAACAACTGTGGCAAGTAACACCATAAAATGGGGCAAAACTCATTTATTGTCTTCCTTAGCAATGGAAAGTTTGGGCTCAATTGTGGTCATAATTCAAGGAATATCTGTATACTTCCCTGTTTGCTTACCATTCTTATTGGATTTGTTATGTACGCCGGCTGGAAGAAGGCTCAGGAGTCAGTGACTGGGTTTTCAGCTCTTTATTGGTCCCGAGATCGACTCGGGGTTTAGAGGATCAGCAGCGGCTTATATTCTCTGGCCACGCCAGCCGTGGCCAATGACACCGCTTTGAATCTCCCGCGATTAGTTTCCACCAATTGCGGGGATTCACTGCGGGCCAATCAGTGCGGCTCGCTCGGCCAATCCGGTTGTCGTGCGCCCTGACCAATCAGGGCGTGGTATTTACAAGTATGTTAATGGACAATACAGAACACCCATCCCCTCTTGGTATGGTCCTACGTGACGTAGTCCCGTAAGTAGGTGGGGCTCCGTACCTGCCTACTGGACCTGCACAGGTTAGTTGATGTCTGGCCTTCGGGCGGTTCAGTCGGGTTCTGTGTTGCTCTCTGCCTTGTAGATGGAACCATCCGGAGGGGTGAGCCGGGCCTTTTGTTGCAGCTCCCTCCCGGTCTACCCGAGCTGGTTGAGCTACTGGTGTTGCCACTCCTGCCCGGTCTTTCTGGGCTGGTTGAGCTGGCCTGGCTGTTTCTTCCCGGCGAGGCTTCGAGCTGGCTGGCTGTTTCTGCTTCGGTTGGTGAGTATTCCTGGTTTCTTTCTGGTTGGGGTCGGTTCCCGGGGCTTTCTCCCTCCCCTCTTGGTCTGGTGCTTGGGTGGTTCTTTTCCCTTTCTGGGTTTATGTATCTGTCTGCTTGTGTGTCGGTTGTATTTCCCGTGGTTGTTCTCAATCTTATTTGATCAATGTGTCGTTTCCATGCTCCTCCGTCGGCTGTTTGTAGCTGGTACGAGCGGGGACCTGTTGCCTGGGTTATCGTTGCCGGTATCCAGAGGTGGTCCCCTCTAAGGTTTTTTGCATATACCGTGTCTCCTGGTATAAATGTTTGGTGCCTGCTCGATGAGTCGGGGGGGGGGTTCAGGGTTGTACGTGGGGTGCAGCCTATCTAGGGGGGATCTTAGTTTCCTCCCCATTAGCAGCTCTGTGGGACTCTTGTTGGTCATTGTGTTTGGCGTTATATGTTGGATAAAAGTAGTTTATTTATTTTTTCTTACATGTCCCCAGTTTCGATTTTTTGAATTGCTTTTTTGGTGAATTGGACCATTTGTTCCGCCCTACCTTTTGCCGCTGGATGTGCCAGCGCTCTCAGGGCGTGCCGTATCCCCCGTTCCACTAGGAATTTCTCGAACTCCAGTGTGGTGAACTGTGGCCCATTATCTGACACAATTACATCTGGGAGGCCATGGGTTGAAAACAGTTTGTTGAGTTCTTTTATGACGGCCTCGGTGGTGGTAGTCCTCATGTCGCTTACTTCCAGCCAATTGGAGTAAGTGTTTACCATTATGAGGAATGTGTGTCCTTTTGTGGGCCCGGTGAAATCGATGTGTATCCTGGACCATGGTCCCCTGGGGGTTTCCCGTTCCAGGATTGGGACAGTGGGTGGGCTTGGCCTGGACTCTTGGCATTGTTTACAGCTTGCCACCCAGGCTTCAATCTGTTTGTCCTTCCCTGGCCACCAGGCGTAACTCCTGGCCAGGGCTTTTGACCTGATGATGTCCGGGTGCCCCTTGTGTAATAATTCCAGGAACCCTTTTTGCAATTTCTCCGGAATAACAACCCTGTCCCCCCATAGTATACAACCTTTTTGTGTGAAAAGTTCAGTTTGTTTGTTCCGGAAAGTCCTGAATGTCTCGTCGTCGTCTTTTTCCAGCCACCCTTTCTCCGCCCATTGCAATACCCACACCAGACGTTTGTCTTTATTTGTTTTGTGGGCAATGTCTGACGCAGTTAGGGGGAGGTTGGGTAGGACCTCTATGCTCAGGGTGAATGCTGTGGGTGCTGGGTTGGCGTCCAGGTCAGGTAGCGGGATGCGGCTCAAGGTGTCTGCATGTGTGATTGTCTTGCCGGATTGATGGGTCAGCCGGTAACTGTAGGCGACGAGGAATTCAGACCACCTTGTCATTCTTGGAGATAGAATGTTCGGGTTGTCCTTGTTTCCCGCCAGGATGCCCAGCAGCAGTTTGTGGTATGTGATGATGGTGAATGTCCTGCCGTAGAGGTACTCGTGGAAACTTTTGACGGCTGCGATGATCGCCAGGGCTTCCTTATCTAGTTGGCTATAGTTCCTTTCTGGCTTTAATAGGGTTCTCGAGTAAAAGGTGTATAGTTCCTTTCTGGCTTTGATAGGATTCTCGAGTAAAAGGCGATGGGTGCTTTGTTTCCATTCAGGAGTGTGTGGCTGAGGATTGCCCCAATACCGAACAGTGATGCGTCGCACATGACTGCCAGTGAGAGGGTCTCGTTGTACTGGATGAGGACGGCATCCAATGTGAGCAGGTCCTTGGTTTGGTTGAATGAGGCTTCCTCACATTTCCCCCAGGTCCAGGCGGCAGTTTTGTCCAACAGTCTATGCAACGGTTCTACCATGGTTGCCTTTTGGGGTAGGAAGACATTATAGAAGTTAATCAGCCCGAGAAATGCCTGCAGTTCTGTTTTGTTTCTTGGCCTGGGGGCTTCTTTGATAGCTCTGATTTTTTTTTCTGTTGGGTGAATTCCGTGCTGGTCTAGGAGATATCCTAGGAACTCGACCCTCTCTGTATGTAGCTGGCATTTTTCTTTTTTGACCTTAAGCCTCGCTTCTTTGAATTTTTATAGTACCTCCCTTAGGTGACCCTCTAGTTCTTTTTTGTTGGCCGCTGACACCAGTACATTGTCAAAGTAGGGCACCACCCCCTTGATTCCTTGCAGGAGTCTCTCTATGAGGCTCTGGAAAATCCCTGGTGCTACACTGACTCCAAACTGGAATCTCTTGCAGCAGAAGGCCCCCCGGTGGGTTACTATGGTCTGCGCCTTAGCAGTTTCCGCGTCGACCGGTAATTGTTGGTAGGCTTCGCCAGGTCAAGTTTTGTGAAAACCTTGCCTCCCCCCAGTGAGTGTAGAAGGTGCTGCACTACTGGGATAGGGTAGGCGCTTTGTTGTAAGGTGCAGTTTTGGGTGGCCTTATAGTCCCCACAGATTCTCACCGACCCATCGGGCTTGACTGGGGTGACTATGGGGGTCTCCCATCGGGGGTGATCGGTTGGCTCTAGGACCCCCTGTTTGATGAGCTTGTCTCTCTGCTCATCGATCTTTGATCTGTGCAAAAGGCCGTGGTTTTAAACGTATTGGGGAAATGCTGGGGTCTAAGCTGAAGGAAATAGGGGGCCCTCAGTACTTGCTTAGGGTGCTGTCGAACACTTCCTGGAAGTCCCTTGTGAGTTGTTCCTCCCAGTCGACCTCTGCGACGTGGTCGATGCCCGTTACTTCGATCCCAAGTGGCGCGATCCACTGCAGTCCTAAGAGGCTGGTCGGTCTCTGTCCACGATTGTTAGAGGAAGTTTTGCTGTGCACCCCTTGAATGTGATCTCAAAATGTCCTGTTCTGACTACAGGGATGCGGTTCCCTTGGTAGTCTTTTAGAATTAGCTTCTGGCTTTCCAAGCCCCTCTTGTGGATGGTGGGCACCAAGCGTTTGATTTCCCACCATGCAACCATGGAGAGGTAGGACCCAGAGTCCACTTCCATCTTGCATGGCTTGCCCTCGATGCCCACTTCCATGTATACCTTTCGGGCATCCCGATTTGATGAGTGGCCGATGATGACCGTCTGGTGGGTATCCTCTCTCTGTCGGTTCTTGCTGTTCCGTCAGCCCCATCCATCCTGGCTCCAATGGCTCTCAGTTGGGTGGTCCCTTGTCCTGGGGGGGTGCTGTCTTGTCTCCGGCTGCTGTTGTCTCATCATTGGGGCTGTAAGCTCTTTTGAGTTGGCAGACTCGGGCGATGTGGCCTCTCTTGTTGCATTGCCAGCGGATCACATTGAAAAATCGGCGCTCTGATCGCGGATGGTCGCCCCCGCACCCGGCACATTGGAGCCCCAACTTACGACTCCGTCACTCGCGCCGGTCTCATTCAGTTTGGAGTCGATGAATGTCCGCCTCTTCATCTGTGCTGTCAGAGGTGGAGTCGAGGTCGCCATGGTGGGTGGTGGTGGTCGCTTGGCGGCTTGCTTCTGGCTGTGTCTCAGCTGTTGGGGTCATCTTGGAGGTTTCGGCTCGGTTCCTGGTGTCCGGTCTCCGCATCCGGGCCACTGACTTCCGGGTTGGCTTGGCTGCGGTGGCCTCGGCAAGGGCGTCAGTGAGGGAGATGTCGCCTCTTGCCATCATCCGGCTTTGTAGAACGGGGTCCCTGAGCCCTAGGACAATGCAGTCTCGTAACACCTTGTCCATGTCTGTGAAGCCGCACATGCCTCCCAGATTCCGCAGGTCTGCTATGAAATCACTAATGCTCTCACCCTCCTTCTAGTCGCGCCAGTAGAAGTCATGCTGTCTGATGAGGGTGGGCACGGCAGGAGCGTAGTGGCTTCGCAGCAGCGGTTCGAGGTTGGCCCAGTCCATCACTTTCACAACTTCGGGTTTCATGAGGGCTTTTGCCATTTTAAACACTGCGAGCCCACAGTGTGTCAGGAATACGGCCCATTTTTTCCTGCCCATTTGCATCCTTGAGGTTGCTACTCTCTAGGAACATCAGAAACCGATCAATGTACGATTCCCAGTCCTCAGTAGCTTGGTTAAAGGGTGCGGGCAGCGTGATGCTGGCCATTCTGTTGATCTCGTTCGCCTTGGTGCCACGTGCTCGGTGGGTATCAGTTCTGCGATCCCACCTTCATCTCCAGTGTTATGTACGCCAGCTGGAAGAAGGCTCAGGAGTCAGTGACTGGGTTTTCACCTCTTTATTGGTCCCGAGATCGACTCGGGGTTTAGAGGATCGGCAGCAGCTTATATTCTCTGGCCACGTTGGCCGCGGCCAATGGCACCACTTTGAATCTCCCGCAATTAGTTTCCACCAATCGCGGGGATTCACTGCAGGCCAATCAGTGCGGCTCGCTCGGCCAATCTGGTTGTCGTGCGCCCTGACCAATCAGGGCACGGTATTTACAAGTATGTTAATGGACAATACAGAACAGGGTTGTTTTTTGTAATCTGCTTCAGATTTTTTAAAAATAATAATAAAGAAGGGTGGGATTGTTTTTTTGCAATTGGTCAGCAAAATTATTGTAATCCAGTCTTCCCCAACTTGGTGCACTTCACATAGATAAATAAATTGTTTAATTAGATTTGTATACTAGCTATACCAACTTTCCAGAATCGTTGGGAACATATAAATTTATTATAGTAGGTGAAAACTGTCAGCCAGATGTCTAGATTAGATCTGGCATTTTTATCCACCTATGAAGTCCTTCCCAAAAACTTGGAGTAAGCAGATATTATCATTTGATGGTGTTAAAGCGGTGATGGGATTCAAACTTTTTTACTACCAGTTCTGTAGGCGTAGAGGGGAAGGTTACTGTAAAATCTCTAGTCAGAGGTGGTATTTGCCGGTTCTCTGAATAACTCAAAATTTCCACTACAGGTTCTCCAGAACTGGTCAGAATCTGTTAATACCACCTCTGTGTTAAAGGGAATTGCTTTTTTGTTGTTGTTGTTCCTCCATTATTTGGGCAATTTCCTTTCTGTTCAGGTGGAAAGAGCTTGTTTTCCACTAGATGCTTTTGGACTTCATCAGCTACAACCCCAATTAGCAATTTGAAAGTTCTTGAAAAGCAGATAATTGGTATCCTGCAACATCCACTATCTTTATTAATCTTTCATTCAGGAGTTACTTCCTCCTGCTGTTCCCCACTCCCTAGTTACAATCTCATAAACCCAATTGGGCTATGAAAGAATGATTGACCAAAAGTTTTTTATGGATCAGGCAGGATTTGAACCTGGCTTTCCTGGAGCCAGCCTGATACTTCACCAATACACTACACTGGCTGTATAGATTAAAGGAACCATCTTAAAATATGAGAATGTGTATTTCTCTCAGTTCCAATCCTTGCCATTTCAAGATCTGAAGCCCTGGTGATAGTAGATTGCATAAGTTCTAGCTAAATACAAGGCTAGAACTCATCCAATCTATTATTGGATTTTATTTTTTTAATTTTTAATATTATTGGAAATGGATGGTTCAGCAGTTAAAACTATTGAGCTTGGCAGCTGGAAAGCTGATAACCCAGGTTCAAGACCCAAGCATTGAGTGAAAGGGTGAACTCCCATCCCTTGGCTCAACTCCTGCCACCTAGCTGTTTGAAAGCATGCAAAATGTGACTAAATAAGCTTTACTTTGATGGGAAGGTTTCTGTGCGCCTTCATATATAATTATGCTATCCCCATATTTCCCCCAAAATAAAATCCTGTCTTATATTATTTTGCCACCAAAAAAGGCACCAGATCTTGTTTTCAGGGTGTGTCTTCCACTGACTCACCTCACTTGCATGCAACACTCCCAGCCTCCTTTTTTGCTGTTAGAAGCCTTCAGGAACTTCTTCTGCAGCTGTCAGGGCCAGCAAGTCTTTCCTGAAAGCCTCTGCAGCTGATAACAAAGCTCCGGATCAATATGGAGCTCTCTTGTTGGCTGCAGAGACCTTCAGGAAAGACTTGCCAGCTGTGGAAGAAATGGGCCAGCAAAGCAGGTGTCAGGGTTTGCAAGGCCTGGCTTCAACTGTCCAAAGGTAATTAGGAAGGTATGTCCACTCCACCCATCCTAGGTTAATTTTTATGCGTGCACTCTAAGGTGGGGTAGGTCTTAATTAGGGCTGATTTTGGGGTAGGGCTTATATTGGGTGCACATGTAAAAATCAAGCTAGGACTTACTTTCAGGGTAGGTTGTATTTTCAAGAAAACACGGTAGTCATCTGACCATGGAAATGTATTTTTAGACAATGCTCGCTTCCTCGGCCAAGAAACAGACATGAACATCACCCCTTAGAATTGGACAAAAGAAACCTCTAAGTATATGGAACACTCCTAGACTTTTTATCAATATTACAGGCCCAGATGTTGAATATCCCACATTTTTCTTCTTAAAATTGCCCACCATTGATTTGGGACCACTATATTCAGAATTCCCAGCCAGTTGGGCCAAAAATCTGAGAGCTATCATCCCAGATCATCTAGAGCCATGGTCACCAAACTTTCTGGCTTCATAGATCTGCAGCAGCAATGGAGGTAGCAACAGCAGTGGGTATATGCACACAACCTAGGTCCCACACAGGCTCAAATGAAGCTTCGTGCTCTCGCCCACCATTTATACAGACTGATTCCCAATGGGCCCTCATTGGTACCAGTCCACGGACCACGAGTTGGGGACTCCTGATCTAGAGAATGGCTATCCCATCCAGATCCATTGTCTAATGGATCCCAGTTAGATCTATTGCCTAATAGGCCCAGGCCCAAAATTGAACACACCAAGGTGGAGATTGTAAACAAAAACTTTATTTAGCAGAAAAAAGTGACACAGTAAAGTTTCTCTTAAATCCTGTGTATCTTGGTGCCATGTCCCATGGTGGATTTTATACAGCAATTTATGTCAGGTGTATGTCACGAGATCACAAGGTGATTTTATATAGCAATTACTGCCCCCTTTGCAGTAATCTTTACTATATTAAGCACAAATGCACCAAACATGTTCCGAACTTTTGTTTGATGCATTAAACCTTTTCATTAAATTCTCTTTAATCTCTTCATTCAGGATCTGGCCTTCCAACAGTCTGAGCTGCGCTGTTGTGCATATGACTTTGTTCCCTGGAATGCTTTGTTCTTGCTCTGGGAATCTCAGTCTCTTTCATCAAACAACAGATTGGAGAAGACCGGACTGCACCTTACAGTTTCTGGCTGAAAAGAAAAAGGCATGGGTGCTCAGACAGAACGGGTTGCTTGAGTCAATATGAAGAACTATAGGAAGACTTGAAGGGCAAAGCAGGCTGCATGCAGTTGCCAATAGTGTGAAGGTCTCTATAGCAGAAATTAATTGCCAGCTGTTCCTGGAAGCTCGCAATCACCTTTGTAACCTTCACGGTGCTCACCTCTTATTTTCTCCACCGTTCCTCGCTCTTGCTAGACATTTTCTTGGACATTGGCTGGAAGCAGCTTTGTGAACAAGCACATATTTTACAGCACAGCAAGTAAGTGTCAGAGTTACAGCTCACCTCAACTTGCCTGTCTTGAGCAACAGAATTTTCGGTTTTGTGATGCCTTTAATTTATTAAAGGGGCTGATTCTACCTTGTAGTAAGATAAAACCATGGAGCCTGAAGACAACAACTTCCTGAATGAAGAAAGATCCAAGGGTAAGACACCTGTCCTGCACCTGTTAAAGTAATCTATTGCCTGCAAAGTTGATATAGAATACTTCCCAAAACAAGTACTGAAGTCAGACTCAGCTGACAGTCCACTGGATTCTGACTATGAAAGATAAGTGGCAGCCATTTTGACCTTGCTATGGAGGAGGAAAATGACTTGAGGAGAAACCTTTTCTGATAAGGCACCAATCCACATGTATTCTGCTGGGCCCCTCCAGAAACTCAGCAAGATGGCAGAAATACATTTTGCTTCACAGAACAATAAAGATGAGATTCCAAAATCGTCTACTAGTAAGAAATTCAGAATTACAACTGGGATGAAATATACCAAACTCTCTTGTGGTGAACCGTTTTAAAACAGTAAACCTAAAAAGCAGTTAAATATTTATAACAATAGCAAGAGTATTTAGATCAAAAATTAAATGAAAAGTAGGCTGGTGCATCCAGACCTGTATGCAAACATAAAGATACACACACACACACACACAGCATTCCACAAAGGTGGAACATCACAGAAAATGCCTCTTGTCACTGGTACCTGCATCACATTAAGAGTGTGACAAAACAATAGCCCATGTGTGATAAATATGTGATACAAATCCTGTCCTTATATATTTTTAAGTCTGAGAATTACCATCACAATGTTAGATGGCACCTTTCATAATTTGCTTCTTCTTGTAGAAACTCTTGCACCCACAAACCCAACAGACAAGAACAAGTCTACAAGATATCATCAAGCCCAAATCCAAGAAAAACACATGGCAGAGTTCTTAATATTTTCACCCCACATAGACAAAATCTTGCCAGACTGAGCAAAATCTTGCCAGACTGAGTTATATGTATCTACAATATGTGAAGTATTAGGAAGGCTCTGTCTGCACCCCCTTTCTCTCACACATAATATCTAGACTGAGTTGTCTCTTGTTCCCCTGGAATGCATTCTTGAGAGTCCACCTCACTACGTTCTATCACAGTTATTCTCCATGGAAGTTTAGGTTCTATGATAGCTCTATTCTCAAAGATACTTAACTGGAACAACATTAGTACATTTTTGGAACATCAAGAATCCCAGTGTTATGTTGTTCTGAGCTAACTTTACAAAATCCATCACATTGTGGAAACATGGCTTACCTAGTCCCCAAAGAAAAAGAATTAGAGAGGGAAAAATTAGAAACCCAGCCTGTCTCTTTCTCTTTTTTTTCCTTCCTTCCTTCCTTCCTTCCTTCTTTCTTTCTTTCTTTTTTTCTTTCTCTTTTTTCTTTCCTTCCCTCCTTCCTTCTTTCCTTCTTTCTTTTCCTTTCTTTTTATTTTTTTCTTTCCTTCCTTTTTTTTATTTCTTTCTTTTCTTCCTTTCCTTTCTTCCTTCTTTCTTTCTTTCCTTCTTTCATTCCTTCTTTTCTTCTTTCCTTCTTTCTTTCTTTAAATTTCTTTTTGTCGGTCATCTCACCGCAAGGCAACTCTTGGCAGCTAATAACATTATATAACAGGACTTTCATTCACCAATTGGCCAAGCTATACTTCCTACTGCTGTGAATGTAATTAATGCTGTAATATAATGTAATGAAGCACTGCCAGTACTCTCATGGATCAAAGGTTCATGAGGTACTGCAAAAATTATTTTAAGTCAAGATTCTACATCCCACACCTGGTGACCCCTGACCCATAGATTGCAATTGGGTGTTTCTGGAACCACTATTCTGGAGACCTGACTGGGTTAGTGGTCGGTTAGGTTAATCATGCTGCAGAAACAGGATCTGAGAAGGCCGGCTCCACTGGTATGGACATGTCCTTAGAGCAGCATCTCCCCCCATTGCCAAGACTGCCTATCAACTGGAATTCAATGGCCAATGACCTCATAGGTGCCCAAAATAGAGATGGCAAGACACCATCAACAATGATATGCAAGCTGCAGGCCTGAGCCCTGGAGACTCAGCTGACCATGCAAAGTAGTGTTCAATGATCCAAAAAGCAGACCCTGCACTTATGGGAATATGCTAAGAAGAGGAGGAAGAAGACTAATCAACCAAGTGAAGTCAATTTAACTTTCAGCCTGCTTACCAGAGGTGGTATTCTGACTATTTTGAGTAGTTCGGAGAACCAGCAAATACCATATCTGACTGGCCCCTCCCCCATCTATTCTCTGACTCCTGAGTCCCAGCTGATTGGCTGGCTCTTCTTTTGTTGTCCTGCACAGGAGAACAGAACTGGAAAGCAGGTTAGTGGGGTGGGGAGGGAATGGAGATTTTACAGTATCCTTCCCCTGCCACGTCCACCAAGCCATGCTCACAGAACCAGTAATAAAAAAATTTGAATCCCACCACTGCTGCTTACCCCTGCATGGCAGCCCTTTTTTCCAACATGTTCAGCTTCAAATATTTCTTGCCATTCACACAAACTGAAGGTATCCTTTTAAGAGCGACACATCTTGCTTTTCCTACCTTTAGTTGAAATCAAGCCATCTGATTTACTTCTGAGAACACTTCTAGGTTGGCATTGCTAAAGCGGTTTTGCAGCCTTTGTGTGTGTGTGTGTGTGCCTTAGATATACAGATGAAACCCACTGGGTGCAAAAGTATAATTTCTAAAATCCTTTCACATCACATCATTGCCTCTTCAGGAGAAAAGCCTGTTTGGGAGTTTTTTGTTTGTTTTTTGTTTTAGCTTTTCTGTACATTTGCTCTTAATTGAAGCTTAGTGTTCTGAGACTTGGTCTTGTGTCATGGTCCAATTACTCACAGAAAGAATTAAACTGGGGGTAGCAGAAGATGAATGATAAAACTATTCCCTGGGAATCCTTAGGTTTTTATTAAAGCTTCCTTTATTGCTTGCATTATTGTGTTTGCCCAAACCACTCCTTAAGATGTCATTAACCCCAATTTACAAATGCTAGGCAATAAAATAGGATTAGAGGCCTGAGTTTAAAAAACACAATCTTCTTCCGAAATTTTCCAGATCATTTCTAGATGCAAATAGTTAGAACTAAACATATAATCATTTGTCAAATGTCAGTTTGTTTTTCAAGCAGAAATTTATGTAGAGGTTTCTTTGGGACAGCAGGCATTTAGCTGGTGAAAATCAACAATCATCGAATACAGAAAATGATAGCTTAGATAAATAGAAAAGCAGTGAATATTTATGCCTATGAAAGGGGCAACTCGCTTGCACCCACATCTCCATCTTTATCCCCTAGATTTGGCAAACTTTACATTTTTTTCACACTTCAAAAGTGAATAGAAAGGCGGAATGAGTACTTCACACCTGGCAAAGGTTTTAGAAATCCAATAGGCTGCTTAAAACTGTCAAGCCCTAATTTTGTGGCCCATCAACCACTAGTCCCTCCAGCAACCAAATCAGAGGAGGAGGAGGTGAGGAAGTCAGGATCAGCATCAAGCAAGTTGGGAGCTCCAAGGAGGAAGAATGAAAGGAGCTGGCAGAGAGAGAGAGAGAGGTGGAGCCTTCAGCCCTCAAACAGAGAGTCAAAAAGCCCCAGGTGGAGATGAATAGGTGGGGCAAACAACTATTCATCTTCCAGCCAGACAGATTTGTTAGCCTGTGAGGGAAACGTTTTGCCAGGATTCCTAATAAAGGAATCTATTGAGTTCATGTCAGAAGGTTTGTTGTGTTTAGGGATTTGGGCCAGAACAGAACTTTTTTTTTTCACCAAACACATGGTTAATGACCATGTCAGGGGACATGAAGTTGGGGACACTAAGTTAATGGCCATGTCAGGGGTATTCACACAAGTAGTCTTCAATTTACAACCATTCAAAATTACAACAGTGCTGGAAAAAAAATATTTGTGACCCATTCTTACATTTATGACCACTGCAGCATCCCCAATGATTAAAATTCGGGCACTTGGTAAATGACCATTTACAATGGTCGCAGTGCCTCAGGATCATGTGATCCATCTTTGTGACCTTTCTAGCCAAGTTCTGACCAGAAAAAACAATGGGAGAAGTTAAATTTCCTTTAAGTGACTTAGGAATTACAGTGATTCACTTAACGACTGGGGCAAAAATAAAAAGTTTGTAAGATCAGATGCAACTTGTTTTACAACTGCCTTGCTTTGCAGTGAAAATTTTAGTCCCAACTGTGATTTTAAATTGAGAACCACCTGTAAAAGGAATGCTAGTTTTGGTTAGTTATATGTTTGCCATTTTCAGCTTTGCCGTTTGAAGTATGACTGTGTAGAAGTTTACTCCAACAATTGGATAAGCATTTCAGGGCCCTAGGCAATCTGTTTTTTTTTCCCCAGCTAATTTCATTTATTGTTCCACTTTTTCCCTTTTGGTAGGTCTTTAGACAATTTTGCTTGAATGAAATCTTACAAAAAATTCAGTTTCATTCCTCTTAAGATTTCATGAAGGCTTATTTTTATGTCAACTATGTGCCCTGTGTCTTTTCTTCTAATGCCTGAAAGGTTAAAAAAAAAAAAATCCAAACTGGCTCATTTTATCCTATTAGTCAAATAATCTTGGTATTTAAAAAAAGATACACATACAGACATCCAAAGTTTTCTTTTTAATTTCCTTCTACATCCTGCCCTGCCCTCTAGTGGAAAGTAAAGCTATGAACGTATTTTACTGAGTTTTAACAAAAAAAAATAGTGGAGGGAATTGACTCTAGGTTTTTGTTTATGGCTTTGACACCAAAAAAATAAAGAAATAAACTGAGAGCAAAACGTACCTACAGTTCAAAACAAATGATAACTCTTTGTCGACACTGGCTAATCCTGAAAAAAGCAAGCAAGTTCAGATCAAGTTAACACTTCAAAGGTAGACCCAAAGAAATCTGAGATATACAGAGACACAGAAGGGAACAATATCACTTCTTTCCATACAAAAACATTACATGAAGCTTGACTGATCCATCCAATTGAATCAAGACCTCAACATAAGAGCTGTGGTGGTACAGTGGTTAGAATGCGGTATTGCAAGCTAATTCAGCTGACTAAGCAACCTTGTGTTTGACACCCCTGACCCAGGAGAACAGGGCAGGTGGGAGCACCGGAGCCTTAATTAATAAAAGTTTGCTGTAAATCAATAAAAGTAGGGTGAGGTTCAAAAGCTGTTATTTCATACTTTATATTTTATTTATTTATTTATTTTTATTTGTCAATTGCTTACAAGATAATAGGTATAAGTAAAAACATAGTTATAAATACATGGATACATATAAGAAAAATAAAAAAATATAAAAGAAACAATAAGACAAGGATGGTAGGCACATAAAGACCTCTTAGGAAAGGGGTGAGGTCAATAGTAGACAGTCTAAGGTTAAAGTTTTTGGGATTTGGGGAAGAAACTACAGAGTCAGGTAGAATATTCCAGACATTGACCACTCTGTTGCTGAAGTCGTATTTCCTGCAATCAAGTTTGGTGCGATTAACCTTGAGTTTGTATCTATTGTTTGCTTTAGTGTTGTTATGGTTGAAGCTGAAGTATTCACTGACAGGTAGGACATTGCAATGTATGATTTTATATACTATACTTAGATCTGACCAAAGGCGGCGTAGTTTTAGGTTTTCTAGGTCTAAAATTTCAAATCTGGTGGCATTAGGTATTCTGCAACGAGTAGAGGAGTGGACAACTCTTCATGTGAAATACTTCTGGACTTTCTCAACTTTGTTAATATCAGATACCTAATGTGGGTTCCAGACTGATGAACTGTATTTGAGTATTAGTCTAGCAAATGTTTGGTATGCTTTAGTTATTAGTGTAATATTATCAGAGAAAAAGCTACATAAGATTAGGTTAACAACTCTTAATGCCTTTTTGGCTATGTAGTTACAGTTGGCTCTAGCATTTAGGACATTAGAGATGAGTACTCCGAGATCATTGACAGAGTTTGGATCATCAACAAGGTGTTGACTATTCATCCTGTATTTTATTTTCTGATTTTTTTTTTGCCAATATGTAGGACAAAGCATTTATTTGTTGAGATTTGAAGTTGCCATTTGTTTAACCATTCTGATACATAGTCAAGGTCTTTTTGAAAGGTAGCAGTATCTTTTTGATATTTAGTACAGGTAGTCCTTGACTGACAATTATTCATTTAGTGACCATTTGAAGCTCCAATTGAAGATTGCAAAAACTGACCTTCTAGTCATGGGATACTGAAACAGTCATAAATACAAACAGTTGCTAAGCAACCGAATTTTGATCATGTGACTATTCAAAATTGACCTCAGGGTACTGCAACAATCATAAATACGAACTCTTTTTTCCTGAGAAAAGTGACTGTTTTCACACAACCATTGCAGCACCATCAGTCACATAATCAAAATTCAGATGCTTAGCAACTGTTCATATTTATGAGTGTTTCAGTATGTGATGTATGAGGTCATGTATGAGGTATGTATGACATCAGAAGGTCAATTTTTGTGACCTTCTGACAAGAAAAGTCAAATGGGGAAGCCAGATTCGTTTAACAACCATGTTTACTAACTCAATTGCAGTGATTCACAAAACAACTATGACAAGAAAGGTCATAAAATGGGGCAAAACTCACTTAACAACTGTCTCACTTAGCAATGGGAGTTTTGAACTCAATTGTAAATTTTTTTTTTTTTTTTAAATTACACTAATCATATTCATTGATCCATTGCTCAGACTTAAAAAACAAGACAACCTTGATATATATAGAGAAAGAGAGAGGAAGGGAGGGAGGGAGGGAGAGAGAAGAGGAAGTAATTTAGGTCACGTTTTTCACCAGAGCCATCTTATCCAATTTGGCATTCCCCAGAAGTTTGAAACAGCAACTCCCACAGTTCCTAATCAACATGGCATTAGGCAAAGGATTATGAAAGGTAAAATTCATATTCAGGAAACTGATGGGGGATACATAGTTCGAAATATAACAAGGAAGCCTGCAGAGATGAGCAATAAAAAAGTCAAGATAGCAGCTATGATGGTGTAATTGAACTTTGTCTTGTTTTTATGTGTGTTGAACATGGACCCACTGAGATCTGGGTTTTATTTCCACCTTTAATTCAATCTCGGGCTGTAAGTCTATACATTATCAGCCTGTCAGTGCTGTTGGGTTTGTCATAGAAATAGATGCTCTGGTAATAATTTATAATGATATTATAAGGGACTTGATCAAACATCTTGCAGGAAGAAAACATCCCTTAGAATTAATTGGAAGGAGGTGTCTGCTAGCAGGACAATCTCATTTTGGGGATAAGTTCAGTGGTGGGATTCATTCAGTTCGTACCACTTTGGGAGAACCGGTTGTTAAGTTTCTGAGCAGTTTGGTGAACTGTTTGTTGGAAGAAATCATTAGGGTAGAGAACCAGTTGTTAAATTATTTGAATCCCACCACTGGATAAAATCTATGAGGGGGTGAGGTTCCATCTCCAAAAATGCTGCTGATCTGGAGCCCAGGAGCAATATGTTCCAGAGGGGTTCAGTTACTCTTGTGATTGCATTTCCAAGGATGAATTTGTTGAAGAAAAACACAGGAAAGGGGGGAAAAAACCCCAGTTCTGATGGTTGACTGATTCCATAGGCAGGCACAACACAGACAGATGTTGTGTCAACTTTGCAGCATAGGTCTGCCAACAGATTTGTTATTTCAGAGGGGAGGTGGCAGTCATCGTAGATTTCATGATATGAACAGGTGGCATCAACAAGAGATGGTTCTTCTAATTCATCCCACTGTAATGGAAATCAGGTTCAGAATTAAATGATGGGAGCAAAGGCTCCTTTTAAATTCTTCCATGGCCTTATAATTGTTCTGTTTTCTGTTTAAGGTCAAAAAGTTAGTAATAAAGCCAGGGTGTGTATGTAATGAACTTCTTAAAGTGTTGGGCTGTGAGCAGAGTTGCCCAAGTTAAAAATATAATCCAACTTGCAACCTCTGGTGAATCACATAAACAAGAAGTTTCCAACCTTTCTGGTCAGAGGAACCAGCAGAGCTAATGTTGGCAGCAGTGATAGAAGAGAGGGTGCGGTTTTATGCAGGTGCGTACCTTTTTATAAATGCAGTTTTGCACACGCTGGTCTACTTCCCCAGTTCTCAACAGATACGTCACCGGGTTGAAACAATATTGGGCTGTGTTGCAAACATCTGTATGGCTGGGATTATGAATCATGTAAAGTCACATGATCCAGGGAATCTGAAGAACTACTTTACCCAATGGGGGCCAATCCATCCTACTCATCCCAGTGGAAAGGGGCTACTTTGGATTTGATTGGCTAAAGAATTTGAAATGGCAGAATGCAGGAGAAGAGGTTTTTCTGGTGTGACCACAACTCCTGAAATATTTTCCTGTCAGAGGTGAGATCCACCCAAGGGTGAACTGCTGAGGTTTCGCAAGGGTTTGGGAGATCCCCTAGCTAAGATTCTGCACAGTTTGGAGAACCCCCAAATCCCATTCCTGGCTGGCTCCGGCCACCCCACCCCACCCAGGAGTCCCCACACGGCCTATTTTGGATGCAGAGCCTTGGGGAAAATGAAAAACCAGCCTTCCAGAAGTTTGGGAAGGCTGGAAATGGGCCTGTTTCTGGCTTCCAGAAAGCCTCTGGAGCCCAGGGAGGTAAAAGGCTGACTAGGCCACACTCATCATGGCCACGCCCACCCAGCAACCAGGCAGAGAACCCATTGTTAAAATTTTTGAAACCCACTCCTGGATCTGCCCCCCAAATTTCTGGCATTGTGGAAGATCCTAAAAACCTGGCTGGCCTCGGGCTCTGACAAGGGGCCACTACATTGGGAGTGGATGATGGGATAAAGACTGTATAAATAACAATCCAGTGATTGATGTGATGTAACTGAATGTTGTGTACAAACCTGAAATTAGTAAATCAGTGAATATGTGAATCTCCCCAAATCATGGTGAAGCAAGCAAGCACAGTATCATGTATTTGTCAGAAAGTGAGAGTAACCAACAATAGATAGAGAGGAAATGAGGCTATGGAAAAGGCTATACAGAGTCTAAGAACAGAATTAAGGATGGCCAGCTGTGAAGGGATTTGTCCTATGAAAGAAATGAAATTTGGGTGTCAGAAATGTATAATTTTTCCCACACACACACAGTGGGAAAAAGAAGATGAACAGGAGGGGCTTTGAAACAATTGGGGCTTTCTCTCTCTCCCTGAAACAAGAGGGGGAAAGAATTAATAAGGAAGGAAGAGGTAAAAAAGAAAAAAAGCAGAAGCTTTCCTTTCTACAGTGTTCTGATCAGCCCAGAAGTCCCGCGTGCAGCTAACCAGGACTAGGAGCAGTTGGGGTTGTGAGGCGATCAGGACTGCTCCCCACCCCGCCCTACTCCAGAGATGGAGACCAGTAGCTGATGTAGGATGGATGATGGGATGGGTCATCCAGGAATAACCAAAGAGGAGCAGTGAAAAAAAGGAAGTCTGGGACAGAAGGGTGGAATATCTCCCACTCTGTATTTTGAGGCTCTGGCTTTGGAGCATTTTCCAAGGGGTGAGGAGGCAGGGGGGTTGTTTCATATATCCTGCATTTCTAAGACTGCCCATTCTTTTGGTGTATGTGAGAGAGGAAAACTACTACATAAAATGCAGGACAGACGTATCCTATTAGCTCAAGGAGCTGAGAATTATTCTTTTTGTACCTGGGAAATACAGTTTCCTTATCTCTGTGGTGGTTGTTTCTTTAATGACTATAGTAATTCATTGTTAACAATTAGGGTTTCTTACAAGCTGCCAAGAATGTTCCCTTAGAATGTTGCCCATGGAAATTGGGCCTGAGGTTCTGTTGAAAGTATCTTGCATATTCTAAACAAGGTCTAGCAAGATCCAGTGGATTCCTATCCTTTATTTATTTTTATCTAATGAGTAGAGTTTGTTGATCCTAAAGGTCGGCAGTTTGGTGGTTCAAATCCCTAGCACCGCGTAATGGAGTGAAGTCCCATTACTTTTCCCAGTTTCTGCCAACCTAGCAGTTCAAAAGGATATACAAATGCAAGTAGAAAAATAGGGACCACTTTGTTGGGAAGGTAACAGCATTCTGTGAGCCTTCAGCATTTAATCATGCTGGCCGCATGACCATGGAGATGTCTTCAGACAATGTTGGCTCTTCAGCGTTGTAACAGAGATGAGCACCGCCCCCTAGAACCACAAACAACTAGCACATATGTGTGAGGGGAACCTTTACCTTTACTTTAATGAACAGAAACTTGCCAAGCTAAAGTTATAATTCTCTAAACTTTTCCCGGGGGGGGGGGGACACAATATTATGGCTTTGTTTGGCACCTTCAGAAGCTCTACATCTCAATGGGAAACAACAGCATCATTTATCAAGATATAGATTGTGATTGCATCAGTCCTTATCGAGATAAGCATAATTTTGCACAGCTTTAGAATCCGAGTGGATTAAAAACAAAGAACTCCACTTAATATAGTCAAATTAGTTTGGGCCAAGAAGGCAGTGGTGGGATGCTGCCGGTATAACAACCAGTTTGGTGATCAAACAGTTTGCTGCACGCACATGAACTGCTTTCTGAAAAAGTTTACCTGTTACTACTGGGGAGTAACACTGCTGAGGAGCGGCAATCCATTTTGTCGCATGGATCAGCTGAACGGATACAGCACAGGGGCAGGTGGGCGGGTGGGTTACAAGTGAACTGGTTTGCTGCCAGCTGATCTTCGGAGCTAGGGGTTCACCTGAACTAGTCAATCCGGTAGAATCCCACCTCTGCAAGAAGGTCAGGATTTTGTAAAGAACAGGGAGTGGGGTCCTGAAAACTTCAAAATGTATTTGAAGACATAGAAAAAAGTCACTAACCTGCAATGTATGAAGAGTAAACATTGAAAGATGCCAGGCAGCAAACCTTCTTATGCCATAAAACCATTACAAAAAGAATTATTGGGTAACGCATTTAACCAGGCATAGCTCATATGAAAATATGGTTGACCCAATTCTGACATTTTCAGTCTCTGTAGACCTTGCAACACCAATGGACTGAAATTCAGGAATTGCCTCTCCAAAACAGGTAAAGAAAGACAAAATGTTGGAAAAGTGAGATTGTGCTTATCTTCTATAGTATAGAACTGTACAAAGGCATGATTTGGAGAAATGAACCAATGCTCTGCTTAAATCTGATACTCAGACCTAACAGGAAAAAGAAAGAGGGGAAATATTTGGGGGAGCGGGGGTTTCTTGGCATTTATGTAACTGGATTATACATAGAAGCAGGGGTAGGCTTCAAAAATTTTAGCAAAGGGTTTTCTGCCCAGTTGCTGGGTAGGCATGGCCATTGTGGGCATTGCCTAATTGGCCTTCTGCACCATGGTGGGGAGGGCATTTTTGCCTTCCTTGGGCTCCATAGGCTTTCCTCAAGCCTCTGGGAGGGTGAAAACAGTCTTCCTGGACTCCAGAGGCTCTCTGAAAGCCAGAAACGGGCCCATTTCTGGCCTTCCCGAATTTCCAGGAGGCCCGCTTTTCGCCGTCTCTGAGTCTCTGTGCGCGCCCTGCACTTACCTACATCCAAAACGGGCCACATGGGGACTCCTGGGAGGGATGGGTGGGACCAGCCAGGAGTGGGATTTTCACCAAACTGCACAGAATCTTAGCTAGGGGCTCTCCCGAACCCCTGTGAACCCCCAACAGCCCAACCCTGCATAGAAGTTACATTAAGACCACTCTGCAATTATTGTATATGCAGAATATTTGTGCATGGCAAGGTGTAATTCTCCCAGATCATTGTTGCTATGGGAGTCTTTTCCAACAGTCTCTAGATGTATTTATATTAGAGATCCCATCACCCACAGCTGGCACGCCTAAAAGTCTCCTACCTCAGTTTGATTCCTTATATTTGCTGAAAAGAAGACCATCCTGAATTAAAATAGATACACTCATAAAGATAGAGAAAAAAATCATATCTACTACTAGTTTAAGTACTCAACAAATCTAAAACAATACTGTTTTAAATATTTGTTTTTAAAGTCTTTTTTCCTAGTAAAATAATAAATATAATACAGCCAACTTACCAAGACCACATGAGCCTTGAGCACCAAGTCTTACTTTCTGATCTTTGTGCTTCACTCAAGGCACAAAAATCAATTCTGCATGCCCTGATGAATGTTGATTTGGGACTGTCCTGACATATCTTTTATGCTCAGTACTCAGTTAACTTCTGTATTGAACACACAAAGAGAAACCAGACTATCACTGAGCTTCCTTGTGCAAATTTCTCCTCTTCCCTGCTGCTAAATTTCTTCAGGGTATCAGCAGACCATAATATTCCCATCCATCAAAGAATCTTGCAGCTCTCTGAAAACAAATAGAATTCTAAATAAACTTTCGATCACCTTCTGGCTTTTCATCTTTGGGATTGTGAGTTTATTGGAGTTCATTTTCTCAAAACCCAGTTGAGCTACTATTAATTTCAGCATATTCCATAAATGGTGTTTTGATTCTCCACCTGCAACAGATGAGTAAAGTATATTTTTCCAACAGGGATCTGGAGGAAACCCAACCCAACAGAGCCTGTACAGTGTGTGGTTATATGCAAACAGAACCTAAGAGTCACTCTGCAATGTGTAAAACTTTCACAAGCCTTTTCTCTTGAGGAAAACAAATTCTTTGAGGAGTGATAGAATTTTAGCAAGATAGAAACACAGAAGGAGTGCCTGCTAATTGGAACAATATTGAAAATTCTTGTTTCTCAATATACTTTGTCAAAACTTCTATGGAACTGATATATTATCTTTATTAAGACAGTAACTCGTTCTTGAAGACATAAACAGTAGAAGGGCTGGGAAGTAATTATGAAATCCATGCATACATCCTCTGTTAATGTATATTCTTTTCTCTCCTCATTCCCTGAAATGTATAAATATGAATGCATCCTTTTGTCTATAGGAATACCTCCTATTGTTTTCTGAAAGGAATTTCTTCAATGTGAATGAATAAATACTGCATTGAGCATTGAATATTTTTAAATCTTGCATTTGATTCCAATATTTGTTGGATTAAAAATTGTATAGTACTGGATTTCTGAGCTTAGAACCATTATAATTCTTTCCCTTTCTTGGACTTGGATAAAGGGAAAACTGAAGAGGTGGGTAGCATTTGAATAAAACTTGTAAGATATTAGAATTTTTGTAGGATAAAACACATCATGTTATTGGGAACGGTACTTTTTTTTCATTGAAGGCCAAGCTATTGATTTCACATAGATAATTCCATATGCAAATAGCACCACTATGGATATTCCATATTAAAATGTAAATGTGTAGTTTTAAAATGTTGTTTTTAAAACGGTTAAAATATGCAAATAGTGTGCATCTGGATAAATTTATGCCGGTTTGGCCCCTCATGAAATACTATGTAGGAAGAAAACCGTGTTAGTCTGCAGTTAACAAAAAACAGGAATCTAATAGCACTTTTTCCAACTAACACATTTTATTAGAAGGCATATGCTTTTTAAGCTGCAAAAAGTGATCCAAAGAGTGCTGCTTTCATATAAAAATGAAGAGTTAGGATTGCTATGGAAACCTACAGCATATGGCAAAGGACCCTTAAAAACCTCCTGCCTTCTAATAAAATGTGTTAGTTAGAAAAGGTGCTACAAGATTTGTCCTAATTTTCATACTTTTCTAGAAATCGTGGCAGCTAATCCTGTATGTAAGTCTTTTCACTGTAACAAATTGAAGTCAATGTTTTTTCACAATTAAATAGAAGTCTTAAATAGAAATGGAGAGGAACAATATGATATCATTTGTTCAGTTTCCAGCCCCATTTTTCTACTGGCAAGAAATCCACTGAAATGTTCCATTCAAGTAACTTGTTATGCCAGACCTCACTTGTGCTGCTTGAAAAACCCAAAGCATAAGGCCTCCAATATGTTACTGATGACAATTGTATCCCTCAAAAAAAAAAAAAAAATCTCCACAAAAGGATGTTTAACTATGCAATATGTTTCCATAGCAATCCTAACATTTCATTTTTACATGAATGCGACAACTTTTGGATCAGTTGTCAGTCTTGGCTTCAGCTCATTGTAAGTGATATCCATAATTTAAGTGTTTTGTGATACTCTAAGGAATGTTGTATCAAAATAAATTGCACTGAATCTATGCTTTGACTCATTTCTTTACATAAGAAAAATCAATTTCATGTAACACAGGGGAAACAAACCACATGGAAGATGTTCATAACCTGTGTAGCAAGATGCAATTAAAGATTTATTTGCACAGAATGTAAGAGAGAAATGGAAGCATACAGAAGTACTTGTCAAAGGCAATTTTAACGTTTTACATTCCAGAATATAAGAGTTTGGAACTCAAAGAGCACTTTCAACAGCTAGATTAGCCCTTTTCCCTGCTATCCATGGCTGAAGCTGTAATCAGATATTAAAAAGAACTAGGTTTCCAAAGACAGCATTCAATTACAAGTAGACCTTCCCTTACAGCCATCACTTAGCATTACAACAGACTTCCCTGGGAGTAATTACAACCCAGATTCAAAGTTCGGATAGCTGCCATGACCACCATCCCATGATCATGTGGTTGCACTTTGAGTGCTTGGCAACCAGGCAACATTTATAACTCACGGTTTATAGCGTCCCACAGTTATTTGACTGCATTTTATGAAAGTTTTTCCTAAACCAGGCATTTACTTCTGATTTTTTGGCAAAACAAGCTGTAATGAACTATTGGTTCACTTAATGTCTGTCACATTTGCTTAATGATTGCTGGGGGGGGGGAGCCCTAAGATCATGTTGGTCATATGGGTGACCCAATTTACAATCATCACAAGTTACAGTCATAATGGAGACAGTCATACCTGAGGACTATCTATATTTCATTCTCCAATTCTTCTGTGTAATACCTAGATATGGAAATATAAGAGCTTCCAAGGAAGAAATGGTAGACTGAAGTGTTTTGTAGAGCTGATGATTGCAGCTAAATCACCATGAGCCACGGTGGTGCAGTGGTTAAAATGCAGTACTGCAGGTTACTTCTGCTGACTGCTTGGCTGCCTGCAATCTGGCAGATCAAATCCTACCAGGCTCAGCCTTCCAGCCTTCTGAGGTGGATAAAATCAAGATCCAGATTGTTGGGGGCAATAAGCTGACTCTGAAAACCACTTAGAGAGGGCATAAAGCATTGTAAAGCAGTATATAAGTCTAAGTGCTATTGCTATTGTAAAGAACAAGAAGCTGATAAGATCAGCTATTTCGACTTCTTCTGGAGAAAGAGGGGACAAGAGATTATCCGAGTTGCACTCCACATAGTTGCTTTTCACATGGTGACTGCAAGGCAGCAACTTCCAGAGGGTAGGAGAGTCCAGAGATGAGGGAGTTTGCTATTGTTGCTTCAGCAAATCAGAGTTTTCACTTGGTTCACACTTCTTTTGCTAACCACCTTTGGAAATTGTCTATTAATTGCTTTAGAGAACTTAAAAATGAAAACACTAGCTGAGTGTCATCAATCTTTAGCATAAACAAATGAAATTGTATCTTTGTAAACTTTAAGAATTCAAAATAAACAGCAAAAAGAAAAATGTTGGCTATAAAAAGTTTTAAATGAATTAAGAGTTTAGAAAAAAATAGAACATTTGATTTTAAATTAATTTGCAAAAATAAATTTTCAAGGAAAGATGGGGAAAGGATTTAATTTCCATATTGGTGACATAGCCAGATGAGCAACTAACAATATTCAGGGATATTGTTGAGGAATGGCAACAGGCCTCTGAACCAACAATGTCAGCTATGTTTTGTGCTTTTATGAACACCCTATTTCCAGAGGCAGTAATTACACCAGAAGCTTTTACAAAAACAAAAAAACTAAACAAATTCCATCTGACATGATTATGAAGAACATTAGAATAATTTATTTCTGGCTTTAGAAAAATATCAGATAAGGCTTTAAAAATTAAGAAGAAAATAAAAAATACCAATTCAAGAGAGTTATTGGAAAAATTTCCTCCTACTCGCCTTATAAAAAAGCTTGTTAATTCTGAAAACATTCAAGACAAGGATGATCATCCAAATGGAATTAAACAGCAAGATTGTTTAAAGTAAAAAGAAGGAACATAAAAGCTTATTTGATCAGAGTTAAAGTGGGATGTGTTATTTGAGGGGCTTTCTGGACTTGTTGACAACTGAAAAACAATGTATATTGGATTTGCTTAGAGTTAAGAGTCAAGATATGGAACAGTGAATTTTTTATTTGTTAAAAGAATGTATTATATTAGGGATCTGTTTGGATTTTTTGTTGACCCTGGATTGAAAAACATATTATTTATTGGACTTGCCTGTACTTAAAAGTTGAGTTATGGGATGATGAGTTTTAAATTTGATAATTAAGAGGAGGTAAAGAGATAGTGAAACTGTTTAGCCTTGTGATGAAACAGGAATTGTTTTCTTAAGGGGCTTCTGTATTTTTTTCTTTCTGTTTTTCTTTTTTATACCTTTTATTCCCTCTTTCTGTTTTTTTTTTGTTTGACTTTTTAGTTTTAGTTTGTATTATCTTTTATTTTTGTAGTTAAACATTTTAATAAAAAATACTATTTTAAAATACATATAGAAATACGAGTGGCATGACACTGTTGTTTTTCCAGTCTTGAGCCAAAAGCCAATTAGTGAAGCCAATTAGTCAATTAGTCAAAATCAGGTTGATGACACCATGCATTTCGTAGATACAGGTATTATAACATAGAACAGATAATGATACCCATGGCTATTGCTTTCTGTAATATTCCTGTGACTCTCTATAATCTAGTTTTTCTCTTTAATAGCAGAAGAAAATCTAGTAAGATTGAAATAGAGAAAAGTCTTTTAAGGCAGAATATTAGGAGATCAAAACAGAACTTTTGTAAATCATGTCATTTGAAGCTAATTAAAAATGCAAATTCAGAAACTGCTGAATATTTTAATGGCATTTCAGATTGCAACAAGGACAAACACTGAACATCTGAAAAACACAATCACCAAATATCAGTAAACAAATATAAACAAAAACACACACAAATAAGTGGTTCTACATTGAGATACATCATAAGGTATTTTCTTTCGAGACACCAGTTTTCAAAATCTTAAGCATCAAAATAAGATTCTTTAGATTCTGAAAATTACATTTTTTTTATTTTCAAAAAAATAATGTGCACTCTTTAAAGAACATGTATACATAGAGAAAAAGACAGACAAACATTGCATTTTGTGATTTGCCCAGTATACAGCCATCTTCTCTAAAATGAGGTCTCCAATTTGAAAATATGCAACAATTACTTTCCCTCCTAGTAAAATATATGACATAATTAAAATACCCTCACACAACAGTTGCTAAAAACATTCGAGGTGGAGATCATAAAATGTGAAATGTATGACCATTAACCACGTTTTTCAGTAATGCTTCAGTTCTTTGTGGCTCTTTTACCTCCATTAAAACCTTGAGATATTGCAGCAGCTGAGCAACTAACTTGCTCCTCAAAAACTAGCCATGTTGTGGCTTAGGAAAGAACACGCTTTCTCCACTGTGAAGTCGGTCCTTTAGCCAACAGCAGCTAGTGATAATCTCATGCACCTCTATTTTATTTTAAAATCTTATAAATCAGTGCCTAGTCCATGTCAATAAAAATCCATTCTTACCTTCCCAAACCAACTCTCAAATTAAATAAAATCATACATTAGCTAAGGACTGTAAGGAATATGAGTACATATCATTTTTAAATGGAGTTATCACGTAGAACAGCAATCCTCAACCTTTCTAGCTTGACGGACTAGCAGAGGGGGTGAGGGAATGGTTTTGTATGAGTGGCGGGCGTACCCGCCGCTCACACAAATGGAGTTCTGAGCACCAGTGCCAGCGCCCACCACTTGCACAAATAGGGCTTCATATGCCACTACTAGCACTTACTGCTCAGACAAATGGAAGCTTCACACACCATATGTAGGTTTTTAGAAAACTAAGTCATTGGGAATATTGATGTGAACTAAGCTCCAAATAATAAAAATGTAAGGAAGATTTCCTTATTCACCCAATTATCAATAAGTTCTATGTACTCTAACAATTCTGAGACAGGACAACTATTCGTTTGTGCTTCTTCAAGTTGTTGATCAGTTGTTTGCTGAATGTTCAATGCTGAATTTCACAAATTTCACAAAGCCAGGGAAATGAGCCATCCATAAACAAACTTAGTGGAAGAATGAAGAAGTGCAAATAGCTGTGAAGAAGCTATTAAAAATGTTGTTGCAGTCCCACATCAATAAAAATCTCCAGCATGACAAGGTGCAAAAATCGGTAGCAACAGCCAACGTTGTTTATTACAACTACATATATGATAAGTTGGACATGCCCAAAATGAAAAAAGAAAAGCTGCCTCTTGGCCAAGGCACATCATCAAGCCATTTAAGATATTGGCCAAATCAAGTACATATGAGGACCATCGACTCCTTCAAGTCATCCTCCACCAATGGAGTGATTACTTCTCCATTACCGCAAACCAATGGAACCAAAGGGAACAATGGATCCCATTCTCACTGCTTGGTTCCTTTTAGAGCACTGTGAGAACTCCAAGCCCATCCACATGACATTCCTTGACCTGGAAAAGGCCTTTGATCGCATCCCACAGTATTCATCCTTTGCATGGACACTGTGATGTTTGACCTCCAATCGTCCCATCCATGGTCGTTCTTCTATACCAATGATGTCTTCTTGGTGAATGAAAAGGAAGACTCCGAAGAGCAAAAGTAGCAATTTTAAAGAAGAGCTCAGCAAATTTGGATTTCAACTGAACATCAAGAAAATGGAATATATAGCAGTTGCTCCCAAACAGATGGAACCATCAGCATTGGTGGTGAAGACCTGAAGAATTTAAAGTATTCCTTGGCTCCTTCATATGCAGTGACAGCAATAGCTTTCTGGATACCTGCACTCATGTCAATGCCGGCTGGAGGAAGTGGCGTCAAGCAACTAGAATCCTGTGTGATCATTGGATGCCCCTACACCTCAAGTCAAAGTTTTACAGAACAGTAAATCAAAACACGGGACAAAAGCGTCATTGTCAACAGCTAACAATCAACATCTCCCCTTCTATCAATTACAGACCAAACAAAAGCATTTCTGGGTCAAGCAATAAAATGTTACAGCATTTCTGGAGGAAATGCAGATGTGACATCGCTGAGTGGGCAGGATTATAACTCCATTAAAAATGGTATGTACTCATATTATAGTGCCCCGTGACATCATGCTGGCCACAACTGCGGAAATGTCTTTGGACAATGCAGGCTCAATAGCCTTGAAACAGAGATGAGGCCCATCCTCTCTAGTCAACAATGGCTAGCAGAGTAAAATCTGCAGGGACTCCTTTCCTTTTTTTTTTTTAAAGCTTTCCTGTTTTACTCATACTACTGCCATAAAATGAAATCAGATTCCTCTGATGGAATTTCACAAGGCCAAGTAACTAAGGAAACTTGCTCTCAGAGTATATACGAGTTCAAGACGCCATTGTCAACATATACCCATATGTATGCTTTTTTGTGGTGGTTTGTCCTAACATCAGTGCAAAAGCCAAAAACAGTCAGGAGGATGAAATGATATGGTTGCTCTCTCACTGCAGGTTTCCACTCCAGACACTCCATCTGGCAAAGCCGAGATTGCATTGCAAACACTGTAAAATAGTATTGTTATTACTACTACTACTAACAAAATGCACAACAAAGTTATTCATAGCTCACTCAATTTCTTGTTTTTGTAGATCATTATTTGGTTAACAATCTACATTTGATAACCATCATAAACCTCAATTATTAGCTCCTTACCTACAACGTTAAGATTCTATACACTTCATAATTAAAACCTCTTCTGAGATAGCCATTACCACATAGATATCCTATCATTTTATCTCATATGTTTCTAGGATTTCAGTTCCCTCATAAATAGTGTCCTTGTCTCTCATCCTATTTACTCTGTTCTCTAGGAACATTTGCCTCTGAAATTCATACTTTGCAGAACTACTGCAAGACAACTTTAGCTAAAGAAAAATGGGGTTATTGAAGCAATGATTATTCAAAATACCCTACTGCAGGAATTGAAATTGAGAGCTACATATAGGTTAATATAGCACATCAAAGCCAACTTTTTAAAAATGGGCGGGGCCTGTAGCTTGAATGGGAAGTAGTTACAAAGCTTAGAGAGAGGGAATAAGTATTTTCACCATCTGAAGGATTAGATACCATTTTCTGCTTCAAACACTATTACATGTGCATATTTGTTACCATTTACTTAAAAAAGAACTCTGCTGGCCACAAAGCAGATATTAGCAAGCTATACTAAGTCCCCCACAAGCCATACTTTCTACATCTCTGATTTATGGAAATTAATTTTAAACTCTTTGTTAAGCAATTTGCATGCCACTCTATAGAGATAATAATGGACAGTAAAGAGAATTGTTTTCTGCATTCATCTGTGAAACTTCAAGTACAACTTTCAGACTTTTCTTCCAACTAGTGGCTACCAAATGCTCTTGCAAAAATGAATTAAATATGCAAATCTGGCAGCACAATGTAAGTAGGATAATGCTCACTTAGCATGTGCTGGTGTGAATTTAAGGAAGGCCTAGAGAATTGGGTTGAACAGGAACTATATATATTTCTTAAGCTGATTTTTTTTAGCATGGTAAAATTTTATTAAACTTGTTCCAATTTTAGCTTAAAATGTGGTAATCTTTGGTAATTTAGCTTAAAATTTAGTTTAAAATTGGTAATGCAAGCAACCTATCCCATTAAAATTCTTCTTTTCAAGAATGGTCATTAAGTGAGAGAGAGGGAAGGGACAGAAGCAACACCCATTGTCCGACAGAATGCTTGGACATGGCCTTGTGTTGTCCCTGGCTCAAAAAAAATTATGTCAATTTACATTAAAACATTGGTGTATTTTTAAAAAAATAAAAACAAGTATAATAACAAGATTTACTCACTAGCTTTAAAATATTCACAAAAACCCAGTAAGAAAAATCCTTCTTAGATACAAGTCTCACATTCTCCAGGAAATGTAACTGGATATTTGGGGTTTATATCTAAACTAAAGTGCTTTAAGAACTTATTCAGATTTGCATGATTGTAAAATATTGTCATTTGCCTTATGTGAGAATCTGACACAGAGAGTGGTTCCTCAGACCAGGAGTGTAATAATTTAAATAGGTCTTGAAACCTACAGGAGTATTCCCAATATGGCAATCCAACATTTTATATCTGATGCATATATTTATAGTTTTCTTCCCTGACCCTTGTTTTTAATTCAGTAACTAAGCTATACTAGGAGTTGAAATTAATACTATATTTAAATCTTCAGATCACACTGTATATAGATGCAAGAAAAGCTCAGCTACCCATAATAGCAAACTGCTCCCTCCTTCATCTTAAAGAGTAACTTTATATTCTCTTTTATCCACAGGGCAAATGTGTAATGTGATGTGGGAAAGGTGAACTATATATTTTCATGAGAAGTACATAAAATTCATATTTAAGCTGCTTAATGCCCTAACATTCAACTAGAATGAGTAACCTGCGAACATATATGCTCCATAGTAAAGCTAAGTGTCCTTCTAGACACCGGTGGATATCAAGATAAAAAAAAAGTTCATACACAAGAACCTAATTCAACGTCTCTTAACCTTGACTACTTTAAAATGTGTGGACTTCAATTCCCAGAATTTCCCAGCTAGTTATGGTGGTTGGGGAATTCTAGTTGAAATTCACACGCCTTAATGTCGCTACGGTTCAGAAACATTGGCCTAACTTCTTTGAAAAAGTCACATTTTTTTCTGTACATTTCATGCAACTGTGCACAATGCAGTAACAATATTTGCAATTCCACCCACCGTCCCTTTCAAAGTGCGCCTTTTATACTGACTGCAGCTCACAAGAAAGTCTGCACAAAGTCTGTGGCAATAAAACTAGGGAAACACGAGGAGAACTTCTCATTTTTCCTGAAGCAAAGCAGGGATGTTGATGTTCCATCCAATAGCCTGACGATCAAATCCACAAGTGAAGAGGTTGCATATTGGATGATCTTCACTCCATGCTGAGCAACAAACCATTCTTCTATGACCCTGGGAAAACAAAAAGGACAGTATTAGACTTTGCTTGGTTCTTTTTTCTGCCTTTCTTATTAGGCTATACAGATAGTTCTTTAGCAACAATTTGAAACACTGAAAAAAGTGACCTGCAACTGGTACTCTACAGTCACAAAATAACAAAATTTGAGCATTTGGCAACTGGCATGCATTTACAATGGCAGGATCATGGAGTTTCGGTTTGTGACCTCTGCATCTGGCTTTCGAAAAGAAAGTTAATAGGGGAAGCTGGATTTGCTTAACAGCCATACGATTCACTTAATAACTGCACTGATTCACTCAACAACTGTGGTAAATAAGGTCATAATATTAGATACAATTCACTTAATAACCGTCTTGCTTAGGAATGGAAATTCTGGTCCCAACTGTGATTGTAAGTTGAGGATTGCTTGTTTACACTGCCAAAATCTACTACTTTCCAAACATGTATCCCAAGACAGAATATTGACCATACAAAAAGAAATTAGTAAGCAAGCAAAATTATATTTTATTTTTTAGATAACTATCACCAAAACTATAGCTGAAATGAAATAAGGTACATAGATGTTTGGGAATCCGAGGAACAGAGAAAGTCCCTCAGAAATTTTGAAAACATAGAAGTTGTTCAGTTTTTCTTTTTTAAAAAATATAGCATTAAAACAAAGAAAAATAGAAAACACATTTTCTATTCAGTGAAAGTTAAGCTCTTTGAATATTTTTTTAAGTTCCAGTTATTTACTAAGTGAATCAAGACAATACAAGTAGCCCTCCGTTTACAACAGTTAATTTAATGACCGTTTGAAATTACAATGGGACTGTAAAAATGATGGTGACCATTTTTCACCCTTTATGATGGTTGCAGCATCCCCATGGTCATGTGGTCAAAATTCAGAAGCATGGCAACTGATTCATGTGACATTTATGACAGTTGAAGTGTCCCAGGGTCATATGATCACTTTTCGAGACCTGACAAGCAAAGTCAATGGGGAAGCCAGATTCACCTAACAATCATGTCACTAATTTAACTGCAGTGATTTGCTCAACAACTATGCCAAGAAAGGTTACAAATGGGGCAAAATTCATTTAACAACTGTCTTGCTTAGCAATACAGATGGTTGTAAGTCAAGGATTACCTATATGTTGAAATAATTTTTTTATAGATCTTGTTTAAAAATTGGTTTGGGCTGAATTCTATGCATAGAGAACAGCATAATTAAAAATATACAGCAGATTTAACACATAATCAGAGTTGGAAGGGACCTGGTAGGTCATCTAGTCCAACACCCCCCCCCCCCAAGCAGGAGACCCTACACCATTTCTGACAAATGGCAGTCCAATCTCTTCTTGAAAGTCTCAAGTGATGGCGCTTCCACAACTTCCAAGGGCAACTTCTGTTCCATTGGTTGATTGTTCTCACTGTCAGAAAATTTCTCCTTATTTCCAGGTTAAATTTCTCCTTGTTCAGTTTTCATCCATTATTTCTTTTTTGGGCTACAGACGCTTTAGAAAATAGATTGACTTCTTCCTCTCTGTGGCAGCCCCTTAAATATTGGAAGACCTCTATCATGTCTCCCCTGGTCCTTCTCTTCACTAGACTCACCAAGCTCAATTTCTGCAACTGTTCGTTGTGTGTTTTAGCCTCCAGTCCCCTAATCATCCTGGTTGCTCTTCTCTGTACTTTTTCTAGAGTCTCAACATCTTTTTTATAATGTGGTGACCAAAACTGGATGCAGTACTCTCGGTGTGGTCTTACTAAGGCTTTAAAGAGTGGTATTAGTACTTCCCTTGATCCTTCTTCAATCTAGTATAATGTAACTGCAGTTCTCAAAAGGAACAGTGTCTTATACACTGTGCTATTTAGATGTAAAAGCACATAAAGTAGTGATACATTCAAAAATCTATATATCGGGTTAAGTTTTTTGTTTTTTGCAAACCATTATGTTAAATGTAGTATGTTAAAGAGCCTTGAAAAAAATACTTTTGTGAGAGAGATAGTTTGGCTGTTACAATGACTTCACTCAGTTGACCAACTTAGTCCTAATTCAATGTTTTAACAGTTTTATACAATGGCAAGCAGCTGAAATGTTAGACTAAGACTAGATTAATATATACTATTAGTCCTTGACATATAACCAGTTGCCTAAAACCCATTTTAAGAGATGATGCCCGCCCACCCCCGCTGAGAACTACTTATGACCCATTTTTGAAGTTACAACTGCCACATGTACACTTGAGCGGTCACATGATCATGATCACATTTTGGGCACCTAGCAACCAGTTCATCTTTATGACTGTTTGCAGTGTCTTGTGGTTATGTGACTGCACAATTGCAATTATTATTATTTTTTGTGTGTTCTCAGTGTTTATTTCCAGTTTCTGGCAAAATCGCCCATGGGGAAAATGGATTCACTTAAATGCAGTATTTGCATAATGATTGTAGCATTTACTTAATGACCATTGTAAAAAAATAGTTGTAACTGATGCCTCAACTTATGACGGCAATAACTTCAACAACAATTCTGGGCTCAATTAGGGTTGTAAGTCAAGGTCTATCTGTACAGGAAAGGAGGATAAGTGTTTTTAGTTTAATGACAACTGGTTTTCTGCAACAACATGCTATGTTTCAACTAAATAATATATATTTTGTAACATGCAGAAAAACAATTTAAGGGGAGAATGAGAGAGATGTTAAAGAAATAGCTAAAGTTCTGCTACCTGTCTGTTGCTGCGAGGAAGACGTGCTAATCGCACTCCAGACATGTCAAATAATCTAACCTGTCGGTTGTCATGTGGAAGGGCAATGATTTTTTGCCCAACACAAACATTAATCCTGTGCAGAGGAGATAAAAAAAAATAAATTAGACAGCCTGCCAGGAATTGACAGTAGTTCAAGGCCACTGAAAGTGATTTAATTGGAATTTCATGCTACACACAGTTCCCACAAATATAATTTTATTTTCTACAAAAAAAAATATGGTTGGTTTCTGGCACTGATGGTATCATAGACATTCACAAAGACATCACCAGATGCACCCGCATAGTCTTTTGCTAAAGACAGGAAAACCCCTCTGAAGCCCACACTTATAGAGACAAGGTCCATCCTGATTCCCTTCAGAAAGAAAACCTGCTCTGGAGGTAGTACTTAATGAGCACTGGGGGCCGCTACTAAAACCAGCTGAATAGAAAAATTGCATCAATTCATTTGAAGTACTTTAGCTGCGTAGACCAGGGTTTCTCAACCTTGACAACTTTAAGATGAGTGGATTTCAACTTCTGGAGTCCATTCATCTTAAAATTGCCAAGATTGAGAAAATGCTAGTATAAATAGATCCTTTGCATTTAAATTTTTCAAATCATCACAATAGGGCAATGAACATGCAGATCATAAACATTCCACACCCTCAAATACTAAAAAAATATAATCAATTTGCATTAAGAGCCTGATATGCTTTTACTGCAAAAATGGTCCAAAAGGCTATAAAACCTTTTGCCTTAATGACCAAAGCTTTGTTGCCATATTTTTTTCAGGCAGTTTTGAAGAAAGATGGGATATCAATCCAAAAACTGTCTTTCAAATCACAAACCCATATTACCTTCCCTTCTCAATTAAACAGTATTCATACTCTTCATAATTCATAATTCCCTTATACAGAAGAGCCTAGAGCAGCAACCATAGTTACAAAATACCACAACTGATTAGATGAAGTCAGTCCTTAGCTGCCACACTAGAATGCTATTTTTCAAACAATGATGCCAAAGACATGTAACCTCAACAATGCATTTCAGGAAGAATTAAGAAAAACAGACATTTCAAAGCAGTAGCTGTTTTCTACTAAATCTTAAATTATGTTGTGGTCGGAGTACCACTTTTTATTAAACAAATGCCTACCAGATTAAATGAAGTATGGCTTACCTGTTTACTGCAGAGTCTGTGCGAATAGTAGCAATGGGTGATCTCATATTTTTCAAGTCCCAAACTTTCACAGTACGATCATCACTACCTGAAACCACATTGTCTCCCACAGTGAAAACAGCTGAAGTCACAGTGCTTGAAGGAAAGAAGTTAGAGCCACAGTTAACCATATTACTGAGAATTCTGTGATAATTTTAAATCTGCTGTATCCTCCTCACTATTTTGAGAAACCACAAGGAAGACTATCGACACGGAGGCACGGAGCTGCTCGACTCTGGGTTCAATTATGAACCTTTACCAGGCATGTATTTTAACATAGTAAGACATGCCAAAGTAATAGCTTATTTCACACAAAAGAAGATATATAATTTTCTAACTGCATGCCAAATCACATACACATATTATATGTAGTCTTTCTTAAACAGAAAAGTTACAGGACATTCAGTTTTTGTTATGATACTGATCTATTTGAAATTAAAACATCTATCATATTTGAATTACAGGAAATAAAAATTGTTTAATTTCATTAACCAGAAATCTATTAACCATTGCATCTGAAAAGATAATAACGGGTTTTAAGTTATTTCTTTCATCCTTTTGCCCTAATGGGCAAAACTTGGTTGCCATGATTTTTCAGACTGTTTTGAAGAAGCATGGGAAATGTCCATTCATCAAGTTATTTCTTTCATTGCAATGCTTCTTGCTTGCTCCACCTACACAGCCTGCTAACAAAGCACTTTGATTTCCTTCCCTGATTCATTACAGTCTGCTTCTCAGCTCAATTTCTATGGATCGCATTTAATGACCTATCCTGTTATAGCTTGGGGTCACACACATCAATTGCTTGGAATTTAGTAATTTTAATTTAAAGTGTCAAGTTGCTCCTGTCACTTCTATTGTACTGTGAGAATCTGACTTCATGTTGTATTCAGCCTACTGATTGAGATTAGTATTACCCAAGTCACAATGGGCTAGTATGTGCAAGGCCTCTTAATTTAAATTGACATCAAATTAAAGTCTAATTAGATCCAAATACCATTGTGTCAGTGGTATGAAGTTTTTAAATGCTGCATCAGACTGCCCCTGAGCTGGTCAGGGTAATTATGTGGCATGAAATAGAGGCCTCAGCACCCAATTATATAAGCTTTTGTGTCTGAACTGGTGTGGGGGCATAAGCAATTACAAATGGCCCCTGGTACCAAGGAAGATCTCCAGAATTACCATACATTCATAGCAAGGAGAATACTGAATCTCCCAAAATATATGCATTAGGTAATGATATATTCATGCTAGCAGCGGGTGCCACTCTGGCAACACGACAATTGATTTGATCCCTTCATCATGCATTAAAATTATTCATCTAGTTAAGTTCTTAAAAGCTTGTTATTTTCAAGCAACCATTCAAATGTCTTTTGAACTTCTGCCCTAAAATGCGAATGATTTTATTCTTTCCAGTTTTCTGAATTTACAGATACAGATACAGATAATCAGAGTTGGAAGGGACCTGGTGGGTCATCTAATCCAACCCCCCACCCAAGCAGGAGACCCTACACCATTTCTGACAAATGGTAGTCCAATCTCTTCTTGAAAGTTTCAAGTGATGGCGGTCCCACAACTTCCGAGGGCAACTTCTGTTGCGTTGGTTGATTGTTCTCACTGCCAGAAAATTTCTCCTTTTTTCCAGGTTGAATCTCTCCTTGTTCAGTTTCCATCCGTTATTCCTTGTCTGGGCTACAGGCGCTTTAGAAAATAGCTTGACCCCTTCCTCTCTGTGGCAGGCCCTCAAATATTGGAAGACTGCTATCATGACTCCCCTGGTTCTTCTCTTCACTAGATTAGCCAAGCCCAGTTCCTGCAACCATTCGTTGTATGTTTTAGCCTCCAGTCTCCTAATCATCCTGGTTGCATCCTAATCTACACCCCAAAGTTGTAGTATATATGAAATCAACTTTTTACAAAACTGAGCTCCTCTAAGTGTTCACTGGAGCACAAAAAAAAAAATCAATAAAAGAGAATACTTGCAGCTCAGAGTTTAACTGTGGGGTCCTTGGGGGTCTCCAAACATAGTTGCTTTCTTGCAGACATTTCATTACCCAATAATAGTAAGCAATACCTCAATCAAGCAACTAACATCTCAGACAACCAATCAAACACACTTCACCAAAAATGACAGGACAGGCCACTTCTATATTGCACTGCATCATCAAGCACTGATGAGACTAAGTATTTGGGTAATGAATTGTCAAACCCTGAAGTTCTGGAGTGGATCAATCCTTCCCCCAAGGAAGAAAACAAACAAGCTCTGAAAACACCAAGGGCCTCACAGAGAACAGAAGATCCAACACACCATATTGAAAATACCTGTGCTGCCAAAGCAGGGCTGTGATCATATAAAAGGATCTTGTTTTATGGGCTTTCATTGTCTGGGATAACTTCCAAGAAGGTTTCCCAGCACTGCTTTGAAAGATTCTGAAGACTTCTGATGTTGGGGACTGACCAAAGATTGTACACAGATGTACCTTCTCTGTAAGTGACCATCTTACTTCCACCACTTACTGGAGATTCTTAAAAGGTTTGGAGAGCAATATCACTATTTGTGTACAATAACTCATGGTTGAAAAGCCACCTAATTCTAAGGAATTAAACCCAACCATGTCTTTGTTCTTTTAAATCTTCTCTTCCAATCTGTGGCTGCAATCCTCTAACTGGTCTTCCCCTCAAAGAAGTGGCCTTTTTGATACTGGGCAAACACACAATCTCTCCTAGACTTGCCCCCACCCCCCAAAAAAAGTTTATGTTGATGTCACAATGCAATGATTATAGCAATAAAATATTGTATTCCTTTTAGGAAAGGTGGCCATAAAACGACCTGGGACTATGTGTACATGTGTGAATGGATTATTCATATTTTATTTGATTTTTACAATATTTATTTATTTAGTAAGCAATTTATGTGGCTGACTATTTAAAAGCAATGATATTAAGTTTCTATACATTACATTACACAACAGTTTTTGCATTCTTACTACAGGACATTTAAATTTTCCATACATCCTTATGGAAGTCCTTTATAAAACTGGTAAAATTCTGTCAATAAGGACTTTGCATTTTGTGTTTTAAGGACTTTGCATTTTGTGTTGTGTTGGTGGATGTTATCGGAGACTTCTCAAGCAGGTCAAAAGAATAAATCTTATCCATTTTTCTCAAGCAAGATTATCCATATATTTCCAATGGTAAGCAGTCAGAGCCTTTGCTGCTAAAAACAGGAAAATAATATGGTTCTTGTTTTGAAACTTTTTGTACCTTCCATTAAGCTCAAATAATATGGATTAATTTGGTGTGAACTCAACTATTTGTTTGGTTATTGCTCTCATTTTATTAAAGGAAGTTACCATTCTATTCCACAAAATGTGAATTCCATCTCATGCTGTTTATTTAACATAGAATGAAACTGTTCTTCAAGCTTTGGAATGAAATGCACGTATTTAATGGCATTTCAAGGCCACTCCAAACACCAAAGGACTCTGGGTATCTGACAAACAATAATGCAACTAAAGTAAGCAACTAATCCAAGAAAATTTATATTAAAAACCCCAAAACATTAATATGTGTATTACATTTGGCTCACATCTGGGGATCCAAGAGAGGCAGTAAACTTTACAAATTAGGAACAAATCAGGGAAAATAAACTGAAATTCAATCGAAGTAAATGATTTTAAGAGACAATTTGAAGGTGGCCCTGGATCTACCAATTTCCTCAGATGCTAAGATACCTTATGATTACCAATTATGGCCTTTCCCAGAGATGCAATCTAAGTTATCTCTGGATTCATGAAATTTTAGCAATTGTACCTCTTTGGGAGTATATTTGGAAAAGTTAAATGAACAAAATATGGATTATTTTCTTCCAGTCATGTTCAGCAGGTGTACAATCAGCTAATTAATATTTTGGCTCAGTTTAAAATTCTGAGTTCAGCCTTTGAAACCCTAAATGGGTTGAGGCCAAGCTTTAAAAAACAGAGAAGGAACAGGAAACCTGAAGAATAATGTAAAGGGAAAAAATGCATATTGGAAATGGAAATTAGATCAGATGGCAGAAATGGCAAACAGAAATACGAAAATTTTATCAAAACTAAGGAACACTAAAATAGGAAGTAATAATCAAACTACTTCAATATTTCTTGAAAGAAAATGCAAACAGTGGCAAAAGAAAAAAGCACTCATCATTCCCTATATAGGAAAAGAAACTGACATGGGGCAGAAACTGACATGGGGCAGATAGAGAGGCTGTGCAAGGGAAAATTAACCACTAAGCCCTCCGACTGAGATCAATACAAAGCATTAAACCAACCAAAACTGTAATTAGATAGCATTTAATTAAACAGCATGTGGCACTGAATAGCCTTTATTTTTTATTATACACATACACACATACTCCCACACAGAGGCTATTCCATTCTCCATCATGAACAATCCACCATTGAGAATTACAGATTAATCTATCATGAGATCCAGGGCAGGTTGGTAGACCATTATTCCCCCTCCCCCCACCCTGTTGAGAGAGGAACTAACCCAAAGTCATCTAATTGACCTCGTACCCAAGTGAGAACTAGGAGCTGGGACCCTCATCCCTAATCTAGCACCTTAAGTACTACTTTACACTGGCTATAATAAGCAGTTAATTATAAGCCCAGGCCCTGATCAAAGATATAGGTAGAAAAATAAAAAAACAGAAAAATAAAAATTCATTCATGCAAGACGAACTCTGAAAAATACTGGCAGAATATAGAGCAGGGATGAATTTTATTTTTCAGAGAGGTGCTTTTTCTGAAGGGCTGAATCCAAGGTAGTTTAAAGATAAAGCATGTTGGAAGAAAGAAAGAAAGAAAAGGAAACTGCAAGGGGACCATCAATTATGATAACAAAATAGGAGATCAAACTAAGTGACATGCATCGTATCTCCACTTAAATAAATTACGTTGAAATATGCAGAAATACATGGAAACCTGCTTATGCCAATGCTATGCAAATAAAATAAAAATTTTATTGCAGAATGCTCTTTGTCTTTTGCAAAAAAGATTAAATGTTTTATTTTTGTTCTGCCCTTATTATTTTTATAAATAACTAAAGGTGGCAAACACACCTAATAATTAGGAGATCATGCATTCCATTTTTTTTCTGCAGTCTGCGAAAGCATGTGGCAACCCCAAAACTATTTCTAAAAAACTGAAATTAACACTCATATTTGATGCCTATCATAAAATATTGGCTCAAAATGATCTTATTTTAAATGTTGGTGAATTGTCATTTACAAATATTTCAGCTGGGGAGGGAGAGATTAAAACCTAAGGTCATTACTACCTTTCCAAATATTTTTCATTAACATCCCCAGCTAGCAAGCTCTTGGAACAAAGGTTTTTTAAAAAACAAATAAAATAATAGTTTATTAATCTATTACAAGATACCAAGACTCTTGTGACATTTTAAAGATTACTTCCAATCTAATAAACAGAAGTGACACAAGTTCTTATAACAGGAATTGAGACCAAAACTGATTTATTAACATTATTATTATTATTATTATTATTATTATTATTATTATTATTATTATTATTATTATTATTATTTATAATTTAGTATTATACATAAACTTATGTATCATATAAAATGCTCAGGAATAGGCTTGTTGATTCTTTCATACTGCCCACAATTGAGATGTTTTAAAAATATTGTTGATAACTAAAACTTCATTTTATTTCAAATGTGCAAATGGCATATAACACTATTTCACTAATATCTTCAATATTCTCCAATTTATACAACAAATGAAGTAGGCATCTGCCTTCGGAAGCTTTCCCTAAAACATACTTGCTTATTTTTAAAGTACTGCTATCTTCCCACTTTGATAGATGGATAGATAAACAGATAAAGGCGATCATACAATTTTATCAATAAGTACATTTATTTCATAAAGCATGAAAAATTCTCATGGATCATTTACCAACTACATAAACGCATCTGAAACAATCCCTTAATGACCTCATTTAATTAAGCAAAGCCTGCGAATTTAAATCCTCCAGAAATGATACTTCACAGCACAGCATTAAGAGAGCCTGGTATTAATTTTTTTTTAATTAAAATTAAATGTATTATGGGTTTTTTGTTCCAATTTAATGCAACTTTCAACTACTATAATTTGCGGCTTTGACATGAGGCTATTACATATTTGCTCCAGTGACAAACAATACAGGAGTGAGGTCACCACTTTTAACTTATTCACCAAATTGAGGTGTAAATACAAAGTTAATGGAAAGGAGGTTGTTAAATAAAGTGTTCAGTTAATGCATTTGCTACTTCTTTAGAGCTTTAATGATCAACAATACTGTTCAAAGTGCACTTGATTCTGAAAAGTTTAACGAACTATGGAAGTGAAGGTCATTCAATGCCCCCCCCCCGCCCGCATTTTTCTCTCAATAGATGCTGGATTCTTATTCAGCTGTAGCCAACTTAAAACTGTGGTTAACATCTCTTCAACTAAATTAATGAAAAATGTCAACAAGAGATCATTAGGCTCTATGTTAATGGAACGCTAAAAGGCATTAGGCTTTTAATAACTCAACAATGGATGACAGGTATCTTTGGGTATTAAAAAAAAAAGTTGGCAAAGAGATATTATTCATAAGACACCCTGATATGGTAGGTTCCCCAAAGGGAGTTTGGTGTGCTACTACCATTCTCCAGAAAAACTTCAGACTCTGCCAAACCTCAGCAAAACTCATTTATCTTGTCGTAGGAAGCACCAGAGCATGTACTTCCAGCTGACAGAGTGGCATTCTCTCACCACACACCACTGCCTGAACTGGAATATCCTGCTCCCTCTGTGGGTCTCAATCAACAGAAAGACTGTAATGCTAGCACTCCTCATTAGGACTAACAGCTGTCTCCCCAGTCACACAGAGACACAAAACTGTTTTGCATAACAATCTGCTGAAATTTCACACTGGGGCTGGGTAGGAGGAGGTGGGGGCAGAAAATATGAGGCAGAAAATGCTGGACCATGAAATGATGATGCAGAGTGCGGTTTGGAACAGCTCTGGAAAAAGATTAACACTGTGGTGTCCATTTCACTCACATAGCACGACATTTAGACAGAGTTAAGGGCTTTTTTTAAACACACACAGATACCTTTTTTTAAAAAAAAATAAAAGGGCCAACTTCCAGGAAGCATTGTGTTTATTACCTTTAAAAATAGAGGTTCTAACTTATTTATCCAATTTGGAGCTTGTCCATCTCCCTCTAGGTGGTGTACAATTAAAACATAAAAGCCATATAAATATTATATTACAATATTTGAAGTTAAAAGGGGGTAGATTCATTTAATCATTCATTCCAATACATACATGTATAGTATCAGAAGCTATGAATGCTTGTATTTTCCAATCAACAATATAATTTCCTTTAAAATATTATGGACTTTTCACATGGTGCAATATGATGACTAGAAAATGTGTTATTCTGATACATGTAATATTTATTTTTAAGAACTATATTATGCAGCAATAGTACTACTGTTTTCAACACTTTCAAGGTTCATTAGGAATATTTATAACATGTGCATATCACCAGTGTTCTGCATGCAAAGTTAACCATTAGTGTGGCTTTAAGAGGAGATTAAAAAGCAAAATTACCACCAACAAAACTGAAGCCTTCTTCTTTACACTACTAATTCAAGAGTCAATATTTTTCAACAATTTTTTTTATAAAATCAGAATGGATATCAATACTCATACTGAAATATTTAGAAAACTGGGAGCTTGCTAACATACCACAATATTCAGTGTAGGAAAAGTTTACCATGTTTTCAGCAATATATTTTAATTCCAATTATCCCTTCATTTTTCTATTATTATTATTTTTATTATTTTAAAGCAGCTGTTTCTCTCATCTGGAAGTCTTCATTAATTTGAGGTTACATAATACAGACCTTCTTCAAACAGAAGTGATTGAAGCCAGTCAAGTCATTATTTTTGCAAATTTAATTTCAGTTACTTAAAAGTTACAGTTCAGTTTTCTGATATAAAAATAGAAAATGAGGACACCAGTTTCAAATATTTGGATTAGAAATGAGTTTGGGAATATTTCCTTCCATTTACATATGAAATCCCTTGTTCACAAGCATCAAGCTCTGATTTATACAAATCCTGCCTTAGAATACTTAAGGTCCTTTTCTGAAATTATTATGATATGCCACCTTTAATATATAATGATCCGCAATCTAACAAACACTGAATTATCCTGAGGTCCATTGATAATGGCCACAATGCACTCAAGCCACTTTAAATAAAAAACAGCCATAAAAGGAGAAATAAAATCCTGACAAACAAAATGAAACTGAAAAAGAAAGAAATAGTCAGTGCCTGAGTTTAATCCTTCAGACATTCAAAGTAATATTATAAACAATTATAATATTAAAATGGATATTGGAAGAATTAGTGGAAAATAGGACTACTTGTAGCTACCAGTTGTTATAACCATAAATTCCACAATATCAGTTACTAGAAACCATCAGTGAGGCAGCATTACTCAACCCATGTCCTAATATAGGTACAATCTCTACCTATTAGCTTCTAAGAAAAAAGGAACTGGGGTGAATAGATCTTTGGTCTCTTCCCGCATAGTTCTTCTGTTTTTACATATAATTGTCTTTAATCTTCATTCTGTGACCTATCCAAGTCTCACCCTTCTGCCCCTCTGACCAGATGCCTTACTCTTCTATAAAATGCTTGCTGAAAATAACAACTGAATAATTGATACTGAATTACAGATAGTCCTCAACTTAAAATCATTCTGTGATGACCTGGGGCAAAGCATGGAAGCAATACAGCCAGCTGATAGTTCAGACTCTCCTTTATTGCTCCAGTTTTCCCCCAAATGCTCCCATGTTTATGGCAAGTTCCGGAGCAAAGCACTCACACACACCACCAGCAGCCTCTGGTTGCGAGTACTTCAGCAAAAAGCTGTTAACAACAGCTTCAAGGCAAGAAGTCCAGCAAGACAAAGAAACAAAGCAACAATAAAACAAGAAGTTCAGTAAAAACCAAAGGTTGGCAATGGCACACAAAACTCCATGAATTCAGCGCTTGTTCCTATAAATGCCCCTCCCTACAGCATCTCCTTAAGTTTCAGTCCCCAGGTATGCCTACGCTGCTCCCACCTGCTCCCTAGTCTCCGTGCTCGGGGATCAGAAAGGGGCAGTCCTTGCTCGTTGCCTGAGCTCCGTCACTCCTTATCTCCACTGCCTGGCCTCTCTTCCCTACTCTCTCAATCATCCTGTCTCCATTCTTCTTTGCTGGCTATCTGTCCCAGGCCCAAGGGACCTGGGGCTGCCTCGTTCTGCTCCTCCCCATGTTCCTCTGGAGCCAACAACACTGCCCCCCTCAACCTCCGTCGGCCCCAGCTCTGGCTCGCCTTCCTCTGCAGACTCAGGCTCCAACGGGGCCATGACACATTCATTTAGTGATCAAGTTCCAACAGCATTTTTTTTAAAATGACTTACAATCAATATCTGCATTTACAACCACCTTGGTATCCCCAGGGTCATGTGATCAAAAATCAGGCATTTGGCACCCAGCATGTATTTATGACAGTTACAGTGTCCCGGGGTCATGTGATCACCATTTGTGACCTTCCTAACTGGCGTCTAACAAACAAAGTCAATGCAGGTGTGTGTCTGTCTTGATTTGCTTAACTACCTCATGATTCAGTTAACAATTGCAGTATAATTCACTTTACAACCATGGCAAAAAGATGATGACAATGGGCATATGACTCACTTAACAATCATCTTTTTTCACAACAGAAACTCCGGCCAAATTGTAGTTGTAAGTCGAGGACTATCTCTAGGCCAAGGGTCCATCCAGCAGAACCCTGATTGTAATCACTGGCAGTGGTTCACTTTTTCCAATCACCCTAGTGATGCTACAATTGAAGCTGACACCTCTGGTTGCAAAGCAACACTGTATCAGTAAGCCTACACAACAGCTTTATTAGAGCAAATTAATTCTGAGCACTATGTATATTCAATTAATACCACATGAAAGTTCATTACCATCACCATCTGATATAAAGTCACCACATCCCACAGAAAAAAATGTGCTTACTTCTCTGTCCTGTTTTATTTTTTAGAAGACATAACTTGAAATCAACGCACTTGCAAACTCCAATTGAAATATGCTTCTAAAATTTAAAAAAAAAACCCTCAACAAATCCTATGATTAAACATGGCATTCCTTACAGAAACTATAAATGGCTGAACATGGAAAGAAATATTTCTCATTTTGAGTTTCAAAACAGGATAAAGGCGCCATCTGCTGGAGAGAAAAAAAGGCAATGCCCACAAAATAATTTGTGGGTTTTACTACATTTCAGCTATAAATTTACAAGTTGTGATTTAAAAATGTGCTGTCTGCGTTCATTAATACAATCTCAGCGTCTTGGCAACTGACCACTTGTCCAAGAAAAGAACATGCAATTCTTTTTTTTTTTTTTTACAGAAAAGCAGCATTCAAAAAACATCTAGAATGGTTTGATTGTTCCCTTTTCATGAGAATAATAGAGAACTAGCCGTACCATATCTTCCACATATATATGAAAGGGTACATCTTAATCCAGCCTTTCTAGATACACATTCTCTACAAATAAGACCAGTAGATTAATATGATCTCTTCTAGGTCTTTCAAATCAATAAGCATTCTTTGCCATTTAAAATGTAAGCTCTAGGATTTTAAAAGAAATTATTTTATAAAATCAATGTAACAAACTATAATCAGCAAACGCAGATTTCAATGCAGTGCTAGGGACATTAAAAAGGAAAATCTATGTTCTTTGTCACATTTGAATACCAATAATTATTACTTGACCTTGAATTTTTTCCATAAAGAAACTGAGAATATTCCCCCAGACTTCCTATGAGAAAAAAATTAATAACTAAATAAGAGCTTCTGTATTTGTTTCAAGACAAAAACTCCTTAAACAAGACACATATTATTAGAAAAAAGTTTCATGATAACCATTCATATGTTCAGCTTCATGGCACTGCCAAAGGTAACAGAACTGACATCAACCCTTCACAATTTCTGTCAATAAAAAGCAACATACAAATAGATCTTTACAGTAAAAAAGAACACGTACATTTTTATCGTTTTGACATAAAATTTATTGAAGTATTGAAGTATTAATTATATTAATTAGTATAATTCATATCAAGTATTTTATCTATAAAAGTAAATTGCTAAGATATACAGAGGCAAATTGGAAAACAAACCAATGACCATGAATACAGAATGATGAAGAAAAATGAATCAAAATATACAATACAAAGATTACTGAATAACTAAAAGGAGCCCCACATGCAGGAAAAAATGCTGAAACAGTCATAAGTGGCATATTACATGATAAAACACAAAACATTTAATTTGGATTCCTGTTTATTTAATTCCATCCCCATTTCTCTCTGTTTTATTTGCTGATGAAAGTCTAATAAAATTTATCTATAGATGATATTTTAGGAGAAAATAACTGAAAATGTATGCAATCTTTCACGATTGAATTGGATGTATCTTACTTGTCCTCAGCATTTATTAAAGCTTTAAATTAGGCCATAAAACATAAAAAAGGAAACTCAGACTAATTACATTTAGCATGAAAAATTCAGATAGAAAACTTTTCCTATATCAGTAGCTAAATACAATTCCCATGTAAAAAAAACCATTCTAAGACAAAGCGGTCACTTACTCTGTATGGCCCTGAAAGACGTTCACAGAGTGAATAGAAGGGTCTCTGAAATCCCATAGACGGAAGGTTGTGTCACGCGATGAAGTTACCACAAGGCGCTGGGTGGGGTGAGTGCAACAGTGTGTAAGTTCTTGATCATGTCCTAAAACCACAAAGCAAAATATTATGAACTTTGAAAAGGCCTGACCTACTCACAAAAATTTGGGATGAAGAACATCAGAGAAACAATTATGTTCCGAAGGTTACCAAAATGGTCTTGGCAAAACAAGTTTGCCCAAACCAGATTAAAATTTTGTTCCAATATTACTTGTTCCCTGTTGAAATATTGTGGATTAAATTCCACATTTCATCTAAATACAGACATTTTTAAAATGTAAGAGAACAAACTTCTGTCACTTTTGTATTGATATGACTTATGAACATAATGGATATTATGTAAAGCAAATTTTGAGTATCTATATGAAAATGGTACCCATGATTAAATAAAGCAGGGGCCATCGCTTCTTGCATGCTTTCAGAAACACATAATACAGCCTGCTATCTGTAGATATTTACGTATCTGTGACAATCACAGAAGCATTTTTTATATTAGACCAGCTACCACATTTTTCTCTATAACAAGAAATGTTCAGACACTAATATTAAACAAGTTTCCAGTTCTATGCAGTTTAATTTGGGACTGCTAAAATTATTGCTTATAAAGGTATAGTTATAGCAACATATAACTATATAATTTCTAGCGAGTCTACTATAAAGTACAGCAATTAATCCTTGTTTTATTTTAGGATTAGAGTCATAATGTTGCAACATCTGTATGTCAGCTAATCCATTTTTCTTTCAGTTGCAATCATATGATCTACCAATAAACTATTAAAAATGGTAAACTTGTTACCAGCAGAAACACACTAGCGCTATCTATAATGTCAAGGCCTGAAAACAAGGACTAGTTTAGGATTAGAGCTATGGCTATGAAACCTTCAAATATCTTAATGTGCATTTACACCTTTTTCTCCTGGTCTCTGGATTTTTCCAATTATGCTAACTCATTGTTATGGCATAGAAATTGGTAGTACGCTATCGTTTTGAGGCAAGGTGCTGGGAAACAGGAATATTTGGCTCTAGAAAAGATTCTTTTTTCCCCAAAAGGAAATTACACTTCCTGATCCTGAAATGAAAAAAAATCTGTTCTGCAAGTTGCATTAATATCTTATCTATCATATACCTCAACATTAAGTGTCATCGGTAGACCGAAAGGTCGCCAATCTCTGTTCTAGATGAACAGAGATTGTTCCAGCAACTGAGGAAGCAAAGTTAATAGTAAAAGATGCTGGAAATTGTAATTTAGCCACATCATTTTTTTCCATCTCTGGTTTAGGAAAGCTAGAAGAAACCATATAATCTGAACAAGAAAACAACCTAGATAATTTTACACTTCAAGGACCAAAAGCAACCCTAACAACTCCATCCCATCACCAATCCTCAGAAAACCAATTGCTAAAATAGATATTGCTAAAACTTGCTAAAACCATTTTGGAAACTGCATGAATCGAAAACATTCAACTTCTCTAGGAACAAAAATGTTGGCATCATCTATTCAAGTAGTTACTTTGTTAATCCTTAAACAAAATATAAAGTGAGCTGAAATTTCACTGTACTCTCTTGAGCCAAATTTTAGCAAGGACAATTACCCACAATCTTTTTTTAATCAGGCAGATGGGCAGATTTTTTGCACTTTTACATCTAGTCAAGAAAACTTAAGATTGCTCCCTGTAATGATAAAGTCAGAGTGCACTAAGATTATGCAGCAACTATAGAGGATAACTATATGACTGTGAGGATTGGAAATAAAAACACTGCACAAAAATAATGACAATATTTATTCCTGTTTTGTAAGAAAAATCTGCTCAAAAATGTAAATAAATTTACAATACAGTGGAATCTCAGGTCGTGACTGTAATCTGTTCTAGGACTATGATAGCAACCCGATTTGGTTGTGACTAGAAGCATGACCAAAAGCGCATGCGCAGACAAAAAAAATGTGTGGGCTATGCATGCATAGAAGGGGAAATCGGAGTGGAAATGTAATCTGCCACAATCATGTTTGTTCACCACCCGATTTTGGAATCATGACCCGATTCAAAAATCAGGTGGATTTTGGGCAGGAACTTGATTTGGTCACAAACAGAAGCACTTGCGATCCGAGGTTCCACTGTTCGTGTAAACAAAACAGTAAAGTTACCATTGCTATTTCATGTAGCCTCATATAAATAATACATAGATACACACACACCGAGAGGTCTCCTGCTAGTGGTTCATTCAAATGACAACCAGATCTGACCCTGCTTAGCTTTCTATCTGCAACAAAAGGCAGCCCAATGCTATCACCTGCTGAGACTGCACAAGAGAAGTTAATAAAAGTTGCAGAAAAGAAATACCTAATGAATATGTAAAGCCTTGAAACTATAGTATTTTTCTCTTTGAAGTTTTCTTGTTCAGATTATATGGTTTCCCAAGTATTCAAGATAAGGAGCATGACTGTCTTCAAAGAAGCAGCAAAATGACATATAACATCTTGGAATTTCACAACTGTCATAAATGGCGGGATTCAGTCTTCCTTGCCCTCAAAAGAAAAGTTTGCATTACAGAAAACTAAACTCAACAGCCAATAAGTGTATGTGGGAGGGTGGAAATAAAACTCCGCCACCCCAAAGAAGATACCTGTCAGAGAGTGCACAAGTTCAGATGTCTCTACATCATACAAGTTGGCTGTCCTATCCCATGAAGCGGTCACTGCTTGCTTCCCTCCAACCAGCCAATCAGCTGCTATGACAACACCCTGATGGCTTTTTAGGGAAGTCAAAGGAACTCGGATGGTGGGACAATCACTAGAGCCATCTCCATCTCCATCAGCCTCATCTTTATCAGAGAACTCAACTTCATCTTCACCGGACATTTGCTGTTAATTTTGAAAATATTTAATTTGCATGAAATTTTCCACATTAAATGAGTTGATCCAATTAATTCCTGACATCAAAAATATCTCTGGCAAACACAAAGGTCTCTAAAGAGAAAAGGAAGAGCTTAAAGTGCTTGGGATAATATGACACACGGAAACTGTTGAAGACTCTAATGAGACATAAATTTAATAGAGAAGTATGTATAAGTACTTGGGGAATAGAAAACACAATAAGGAATGTTTACAATTAGATGAATTTTGCAAACAAAATGCTATATCATTTACCTATTATTTGCTATAGGGATGCTATTCTTTAGATTCTAAACTATTTTTGGGACATATCAAGTACATTGATAAAAACACTATTTTTCTAAATAATCCCAAGGAGATTTCCTTTAAAGCGTTTATAAAGTTTTGATTGATTATTCAACAAGCCACTCTATAGTCATGCTCTACATTTGAATGGCAACTGGAAAATCCAACAGTGTTTCAAGGAAATTGATGGGGTCAGCTCTCCCAAGAAACGATACAATTGCTGTAAATACTAAAAATGTGGTTTCATAAGTTTATGAAGTGTCACATATTAGTTGTTTCCACTGATACTAAGTTAGTCCTGATTTCAGAACTTTATGGCCCGTATGTTGCCATACCACTATTTGTTAAATAAGGAATTCAACAATACACCAATGATATAAATGAATGAATTTGGAGGGGGATGCATTTTCTCCAATATTAATTTCCATCTGCATAGAGTTAAACACTAAGAATCCCAAAAATCATACTAGAAATCAAAACTTACATTACAGTCTGTGGTGGGTTGAGGGGTGGGTAATTGCACTATGTATCTCCAAATATGAGCTGTCTGATCCCCTGAAGCTGTAGAACAAAATTAACACTCTGTAAACAGCTATTTTGATTTTAATTCTCCAAAGAAGGAGAGGAGTGGGAAAAGCAAGATATGTAAGTGATCTTTATTCTTTCCTAATTACTTTCTTTTCTAATATATAAGCCCTCTTAATTTATTGCAATGTACACACAGGCTAGTCTTTCAAGCTATCCTGTAGACTTTTTCAATCTGGAAATATAAATATTGAGTAGAAAGAACTAACTTCTCCTCTCATTCACTGAAAGAACCTGAATGGATTTTCTACAATACCCAAAATCCTAGATGCACTATAAACCTATTCCAACTTAATCTGAAAGAAATTAGGAGGTACACTTTTTTCTCAAGTATTGAGTAAATATAATTTGGCAGGATAAACACCATTTACATACCTGTAAGAGACACCTGTTCTGTTGGATGAAACTTTATGGAATTTACTGCATTAAAGAAAAAACAAACAAACTTATGTTAGAAGAACAAATTTAGAAGAATACCTGATTTTCCATTTTGAACTTGATCTCTCTACTCATCCTGTTATACAGGAAAACATAGGTTTAAAGAAAATAGATAATAAAGCCATTTTTGAAGAGGGAATTTCAAGTATCAAAATAAAAACATAATTACTAAGAGAAAAACAGACTTCATATAGTACTACTGAACAAAATCTCTTAACAGAAGGAATAGTTTAGCCGATCCATGAAGAACTAGTCCATAAATACTGTAATATAGGTTCCTGAGTAAATGATTCCATGCATAAGAAAATTGGACAAAAACTAGGTATGGGATTGAGTGCATTAGGGATTATCATTGTACTTGATCTCTATCCAAAAACTTTTTACATATATTCTAAAAACTATTATTTGCCCTTCTGTTTGGAACGAGATTTTTACATGAATACCAGTATTTTAAAAACAGGTATTCCCCCTTCTGTCAGAAATAATACATAGCAGAATTCTACCATCTAGTTTTTTTTAATGTGATTATGGAAATTTTTTTAAAGACAGATCTTATCTTCTTAGTAACTCTCACAGGTAGCAAACTACTTATTTTTTATGCTTACTAAAATGGCACACCTAAAGGGCATAAAGAATGGATAAGGTCATGTGGGCTCCTACAAAGAGGTTCTTAGATTTTCTACCCTAACTCCTATAGATTCTGAGAAGAGCCAGCTTCATTTACTCAATACATATGCCATTATAACAGATAATTTTCCCTCATGATTCTTATTCACCAATATTTATTTATTCTTACCTGATCCAGCATGTCCAACATATTTGACAAGACACTTTCCTGTCTCTATGCACCACAGCAAAGCAGTATGATCTGTGAGAATTAAAAAAAAAAGAATTGAGGAATTAAAATGATGGATGGATGGATAGATGTGGGTGAATAGGTAGATGGACATCTATCAAGATGATAAATAAGGTAGGTAGGTAGGTAGGTAGGTAGGTAGGTAGGTAGGTAGATAGATAGATAGATAGATAGATAGATAGATAGATAGATAGATAGAAACCTAGACCATAATCTGTTCTTATCTAATCATTAGAAATGCAAAATACAATCTGTGGCTGAAACAATAGATAAGATTATTACCAGCTGATGCTGTCCCAAGGACCACAGGTTGAGTTTTTGTGACACTGACATCCCAAATGCCATCTCGATGACCAATATACTCTTTCACTAGCTGACATATTGCTCTGGATGTTGTTGTTTTGAAACTGGAGACTATCTAAGGAGACAAAAGGCAGGTATCTGATAGGTAGAGAAATTACCCCCAGACTCTTGCAACACACAACTAAGACCCATTGAAGCACTGCACTGTAGCAAATCAATGGATGCATAAGCTTTAGCATATTCTCTGGGACCAAATTTGTCCTAGGATGCCGTTCTATGTAGATACAACAGACGAATTTGGCCAGATTGAATCTTTTTAGGATATCATAAAAGCATACAACTCTTCTGATATTTTTTCATATCTTATGATAATACAAGTGGGTATCATCTGCAGAGCTTTTTCTTCTATATGTGGTGTGCACCATACAAGCCATCTTATTAAACAGAGCTAGCTCAAAGGGATTAGGAGGGAAGAATGAAAAAGATGCATAAAAATTCAAAGCTCAGAGCCATATGAAATAGTATTCATATTAACTTGGAAGTTCAGACCAATTCCTTTTGTATGACAATGAAATGTTCTTTTCAAGAAGTACCAAAATAATATAATCAAACTTTTAAAATCATAAGAGAAACATGAAAGCAAGAATGACTTATTTTACTATCTCTAGAGGAATAACTGTATTGGGTGGACAGAAGAAAACACTCTCAAGTTGGAACTGCTATATTTTTTTAAAAAATCAGCATGGATAAGCAAGCAGTAGTTCACACTTTAAGTGACACAGCCTGTGTGTAAGGATTAGCAGTGCAGTACTATCAGTTTACTGGATTAGGTAAGTGCTGGGTCACTGAACTGGAAGAAGTAAATCAGTAATATTTGCTGGCTGGAGCAAACTAAGCTAATATGAGCTATACTAATGTGGCCACCTGAAGTATTTTTTATGCAATAATTGGGTTCTCTTTAATGGGTAGAAAGCGGGATCCATGAGTGATGCAGTAGCATAATGAGCAGGCATGAAGAACTATCAGTTAGTAGGGCCTCAAACAAGGTCTCACCCTCAGGTTCCACACTATTCTCTAGATTCTTACTCTATCCTACCAAGAGCTGCCAAAATGGTTAGAGAAAGACCAAGAGACTCAGGTACGGCCAGCATTGTAGTCAATCCCTCTGGAGGATGTGGAAGACTGTCTCATTTTAGCCACTCAACTTCCCTCATCAGAAAAAGGTACAAAGTGGTCAGTCTTTTTTCATCCACAACAGAGTGGAGAAAACTACTAGTAGTTCTGTACTTGGTCTTTCAACGGCTTTGTCTTTGCATGTTAACAAGCAGCACCATCGATTTTTATCCCATACAAAATGCTTTTTCCCCCTTTTTGACCCTGATGTTTAATATTATCCAATCCAGATAAACAGATTGGGACTAGAGCTAACCTTTATATCAGATATACATCTTCATCATTTAGTGTTTGGACAGCAATCATGTAAGAATTTTGTTGTGTCATTTGTATAATTTACGCTCATATCTGCAGCCTTTCAACCACATTTACTCAAGCTGCTGGATCAAATTCTAGATCTACCTGCCACCCACTACTGTAATATCAGTAGATACTTTATATATAGAACAATACCACCTATTTGGACCTATTGTGTAGGCATCAAGAAATCACTGTGGAAATTGTTGTTTATGGTATGCTATAGTTGGGAAATTGGCTAGATTGTGGTAATTAGTGAAGACTTGCTGGACAGGGACAGAGAGCACAGACTGCTATTCCAGGACTGCAAAAAGCTGAGTTAGTTATGAAATATGAAATAGTGTGCCCTCTGAAAATCCGTGCTGAACTGCATCACTATTCCCATTGTATCTATCTTGGCATATCCATTCAGAGTTCTGAAAAATGAATGTATTTCTATTCATTCAGAATTTATGACAAATTTTGCTACCATACAATATTACAGTTAATATAAAAATAGGGGGGAGGGATCCAATTGATTTCTTCAACACTAAACTGTCCTACCTTCTCAAGGCCATTGTCAAACTTTCATGCTAGCTTTATGCCATCTGAGCATGAGTATCTATATTCTGAAATAAAGGTAAAACTTCCTGAGGCTTTTCGCCAAGCATTGGAGTAAGGGAATGATATAAAAACCAATGGGTTGTAACTCATTTTCATTGTACTGATTTTAATGACTCTATGTTAAGTATCACTAAGCTGGATCTAGCAGATTTCATGGTAAACTGAGGTATGCGACTGTCTAATATGACAAAATATTCATGTAATTGTGAAGTACAGAATTCCAAAAGTATTTCAATAGCAGTGAAAGATTATAGTTAGATACCTTTGCCACAGAAAATGACTAGGTATATACTGTACGCAATTTTTATTTTAAAATGATGTAAATTCTAAAATCATCCTAGAAATGAGAATCAACTACATAGGTTTTTTTTAAAGCCTAATTAAATCAAAATGAAATTAAATTAATAATTAAATTTTAAAAGGTATTATCTGATCATCAAACATGGCAAAACATCTATCAAATATTGTTATTGAAAATATTCTTAGGAATGTTTGGTGATTAAAAAAAATAAGGCATCTTATATTTGTTCAATTAAAATTTCAGGAGGAAAAAAATAAATTTAAGGACTAGAAAAAAAGCTGCAACAATATGGTTTTCAGCTTTTACTTCTTTATTTATCTTTACAATAATGAAATGAGACTTATATGGAACTATAATTTAGTTATTAATGAGAAGAATTGTTTCCAAGCCAGTATAAGCAATAATTACTACAAATGCACTGCAAAAGGAACAGGTTAATTCTTGCAGAACTAGGAAAGGATTAGTATTGGAACCATAGTGTAGCATTAAGCATAAAACTATCAAGGCAGTATTAAAATTCAATTGAAATTTAATACACATCTTCAAACAAAATGGAGTTATGTAAGAGTAGTGGAACAGTAGAATATATTATCACAACAGGTCTCCCATACCTTATCAGTCTTAATAAGACATAGTGAGGAATAAAATGAATTACCAAACTGTTTTAGTTTCCTCATAAAATCTTCTGCACCCCTGTAATTGACTAGTTTAATTTTCAGGGGCTACAGTGTTTTCCCCCTCTTCCTTTAAAATATTATCTTTAATGCTACTTCATATTTTGAGTTTCCTTTTACTTTTAAAACAACAATGGAAGTGTCCTTTCATATATCACAAACAGCAATGGGACAACATCAAAACTTTCTATTCTACTTCAAAACGTGAATAAAGCGGCCAGCCACTGTCCCAGTGCAATAGTCACCAAGTTATGTTCAGCAAGCAGAACCAGGGAATCATACTAAACCACTACTATTAAAATTTCCATTTCCATTCTTAGCGTATATATATAGACAAGAGTTTAGAAATGCCCCATCTTACACTAAGTTTTTTACACTACAAAATGGATATGTTCCTTTCAAAAATGTGACTTATAAATATGGGTGTTCCTAAGGAAATCTAATCATGTGATAATAAAGTCAAGGCGATGTTGTTTAACTAGTTGCACATTCTGTTGACTAATCTGAAGCAAGTAAACACATTCTAAGAGCAGTACATGATACTGTGCGCAGCAGAAGACAAAACCAGACTGTTTCCTGTCTAGCAAATGAGATAGTTCCCTCTTCAAATGCTCAAAGTTTTCAAATACAAATTCACCATACTTTCTTATAATAATCATCCTGCTCACCATTTCAGTCTGGCAAGTTAATGCAAGAGGAATTTGTACTGTAGACTCCTGTAACAACTCCTTGGGCTTTCATTTAATGATTCATGTGTGTTTTGATCACAACCATAAGGCACGGTTCTTAAAAGAAGACAAATTTACAGTCCCAAAATGTCAAAAATCTCATTCAAGGAACTTGCAAGAAGGGCAGGCAACCTCTTGGTAATTGAAGGTTGACTTTTTCATTATTTATTTTGAGATACTGAAATCCCCAAGAGCATAACTCAGCATGATTAAATCCAATGTTCTCAGGTTTTCTTATTAATTTTCAAACATATTTTTCTTTTTATTTTTTTAGTTTAAAGAAAGATACACATTTATGAGACATTCACCTCTGGCATTCAGCAGGAAGATTTGGGAACCACAGAAAATAGTGTGTTCAAAAATTACATTTAACCAACCTTTACAGATACCAATCAATTTTAAGTACAATTTGCCATGCTGTGTTCCAGGAAACGAATTAATTGTTCCTGAAAACCCCACAAAGCACCTCAAATTAGTTATGCAATTCTTAGATTCCCAGTCCACACATTTTATTCTTATATTTTGTGAATTTGGTTAATGTGGATGATTTTATTATTATTCTTACAGCAATCAATAAATGCTATTACTACAAAGCATTATTTTAAACATTTTCACCATATTACAACAAAAGTTTGTTGAAATATTCCTATTTCTGAAACTTTAAAGGAAATTAATTCTCTTTTATGAACAGTTCAGACAATTTATAGATTTATATTATGATTTGTTAAAGAAATAGACCTAGAGAGGACCCACAAAGTTCATAATAAAGGTTCTTTGCCACCATCAAAGCTTGTTACATGGATCAGCCATTGGTGGCAAACAAATGTGAACATTCCTTCACCAAATGACTATGATATGTACAGACACTATATTATCTTTAAGAGCTACTTAAGCACTCAGATAGCAAGATATATAATATGTATATTTAAAATAAATATGCTTATTTATTGAACTCCTCCCTAATAAGTGCTCTGTCTTCCAAGATTTGGGAATCTGCTCAAGACATTATTGTTTAACTTAGCTTCTGGTTAATTTTTGTCTTTTGATAGTACTGCTATTCTGCCTGCATGCAGTTCTAGGTAGGATTATCAATTTATTTATGTTTTCAGAAGTCAGATTAAATTGTTCACTAACATTTTTTTTAAATCAAGTGTTTTTAACGAAGTATTTTTAAAATCAAAACTGAATTGACATTATAACAACAAAAAAGGCAGACATAATGTGCAAACACTGTGCCAAGGAAGAGACTAAGCCTGCCGTAATAAAAACTATAGCCTATCCAATCTCAGGGATTCATAACCATAAAAACAGTAAACAGGAAACATTTCTTCTGTTAACAATTGATATCTATACGCAATACTTAAACATGAGCAGTAGAAAGTTCTCTAGGTAAAGCACCAATTGAGAAATATAATATCCATGAAGAAAAATTGATTGAAGTGAAATTCTGTATGTTCCACCACTCACTACTGTTTAGCTGGGCATGCAAATTGGCACACTGGGAAGCAAAGCAGTTACCCAAGAGTCGCCACCCCATATTTCCCAGCTTCCCACGTGGAATTTGCGAGGTCCACCTGATCTCCCTGGGAAAGAATTTGAGCGCTATATAGCAAGTAAGAAAAGATAGGCATTCAGCACTTGCTTTCAAAGAACAGCAAATTTACAATACAGAATATACATATTTATATGTGATCTAAAAACTGAAGACTCTACTTTTTAATAGATTAAAGAAAACATTAATAGAGAACATAATGCATTTTCATCCTTGAAGTGCATAATGACAGCAAAACTGCAGAAAGACAAAGGATAAAAATGTTTTCTATTAAAAATAACCCTGGCATGTGAACAACTGATGGTTAGATAGAAACAATTTTAATTTTAATTTTAAAAAATTACCTGCAGGAAATGTGTGTTTAAACTTTGTATATTGACTTTTATATGTTTTACTGTTTTTATATTGTAAAGCTGCCAGGAGTAATTTATTTTGAATCTGGCAGAATAATAACAAATATATATATATATATAGAGAGAGAGAGAGAGCTGTTTATTTGATCTAATGAAAACAAAGAATGTAATGATACCACAAATTCTGTATCAAGACTACCAGATTAAAAATTGATCAAAACACCTCAAGCAACTGTTCCCCTTACTATATTTTCCAAATATGGATGTATTTGGAAGCACATCTCCCAAATTCCTAGAAAATTCTAGGAATTTGATAAACTGCTATCCTAACTTACTAAGTGGATATGACTTTGGATTCGTTTATGCAGTTTGGATAATTTCCAAGTATGAAAGAGAATAATATTATTACATAACCTTCTCTCCTGCATAAGTATAAATTACTTGCAGGTAGATAAATAATTTAATAAACATTTTACAGTTGGTCCATGTTTGATAATTCTAAATATAAGTCGAATTAATGAGTTACAATAGATGCAACCCAATTTTTGGAAAAGGACCTAATAAAAATGACTTTGAAGTAATGAGCAAAATGGATTTAACAATTTCAGTCTCCCATGTTATAATTAACTGCTAAAAAATTTCTCACAAAAGTAACTTTGTTTTCTTTGTATCTTATGAAAAAGCTTTTGACATTTACTATAAACTCATTTCATTGCTCTATTTTCTATTTTCTTTTCTTAATTATTTATTTACTGAATTATAACTAAAGGACAAGACCAAATGGCAATTCTATGACTAATCTTGATCAGCCTCCCAAAATACCTATCAATCTCTACACCTGGATGACATCAACTTCAAAAGTTCAACCTCATGAAGACAGGCAGTAATAAAAAGTAAGTAAAACTAAACTGATAAGTATACTGTAATTCAATAAAAGGCTTGACATGTTTCATACCTTGCTTGTTGATGCCTTGTAAGTAGTCTTTAATTTCTGAGACAGCTGACTGGTACTATGGCTGGCTGTTGAAACAAATACATTTAAAGAAAGTTTGTTTTGAAACACATTGGATTACCTTACTTGATTGTTAACTTCCTTCTAACTGGTTGTCATCCTAAATTATGAAAAACCAACTAAGAGAGAAATATCTTTCTCAACTCTCTTCTTACCTTTTGTTTTCAGCTGCCCCTTGCTCAATTCTGCTCCATCAATGGCTTGGCCTTCAGCTGCTAAGCGTTCATTAAGTGTATCAATCTCTCTGCGTACTATCAGTAGCACAAAAATTCATGTCAATGCAAAGAAGAATCATTAATCATAATTTTTAAATTACCACATAACCCTTATCTCAAAGGCAATTATGTGCAGGATCATAATTTCAATAATTTTTTTTTGTTTCTTTGCATGCCACAATTATCAAAATAATACAAAAGTAATTTAACTCTCCATATCTAGAATAAAACTCTGACAATGGATCTTAATTCTAAAGTACTGCTTCTAAGAGATTCATGTTTATGCAAAATATCCATCAGTAAAACTAAATTAAAATTGAGGAAGGAAAAGTTTGGTATCTCCCTTCCGGATTCAGGAAGCCACTGCTTGCCAAATAACTTGTTTCTGTATGTAATTCCACTCTAAACTGGAAACAATAAACACAACATATCCAGCATCCAGTCTGGATATCTGCAAACAGAAAGTTACATAAATGAACACAAGTAATCAACAAGAGCCTCTGTAGCTCTTCAGCTAGAGGATTTACAAATGTACCAGGATGTTTGTAGGCATATTTTCAGTCTTTATATCACACACACACACACACACACACACACACACACACACACAAAAGATAGTATGATTCCCTAGGCATTCTAAGACCAAGGGAAGGCTATACACACTGGCTCCAAGAGCCTTGATCTCTGATCTTCATTCCCAAATCAACAGAATACCGGAAGGGGGAAATCAATGTCTGGATGAATATTGACAGGGTCTTCCCTAAGGCTGAAAATCAAATCACTGTTCCTGAGTAAGTTAAAACATGGAAACAAGCTTCCCCTCCAAACTTTCTACCAATGGACAATAGTCTTAGTGTGCAATTCATAAGATAATGCAGAGCAGAACATTCCCTTTTCCATACATTTCTAAAGGCAAAATGAGAATAACTTTCATAGACGACTTATTTGAGAAATAAAACATTCCTTGTCTCTTACTACCTTTTCTATGCTATCTCTTAACCATAATTACAAAAGCAAAATATAATTAATATTTAAAACGACGACTCATAATCATTGCTCATTGGAATCCAAAAGTCAGGGTACAATTTTATTTTTTTTTTGCAAAAAATGAATTAGCATTACAGTGCAAACTTAAAAGCTAATATATCTGAATGATTATCCCAGTAATCTTTAAAATAAAAAGAATCAAATGTAAATGCAATTAAATATTATGTTATGGACATCAATTACAACTAAAATATTCAATGAACAGGATTATGGGAATTTTAGGCTAAATGTGGCAATGTGCACCAAACTATCTTTCCTGGGATTAATCAGCACTAGTATTAGAGATCTCAAATAAGTATGTAGGCTTTTATTTCAGGTAACCTGGACATTTTAACTGACCATTCAGAGTTCACATGAGATTTATTGTATAATTTATGGGAACAGAGATCCAGAATTACAGTCTTGCATCTAGCACCTTTCATCAGCATCTTATTCCAATTTAATATTTTTGCCCAAAATTGTACAAACATAAACTCACATTCAAGATTCTCAATGTAGAGGTTCTCAAATTCTCTTTCTATTTGACCAAAAAGTTCCAGAAGTGTATTTCTAATGGATGATGGTAGCTTTGAATCCTAGAATAAACAAAAATATCACAGTTAATGCAGAATTTTCCAAGAGTTTGTTCTTTTTGTGTAACTGGCCCTTTATGCAAAGCTTCCTATTTCCATTATTCCACAGTACAGGTTTCAAAGCATACTTCTATCCACTTTTTCTCAAATCATACTTTTTCCACACAATGCTTGAAGAAGGGACAATTACAGGAATAATGGATCTGTAAACAAAGCCTTATTAAGAACACACATACAAAGATTTCAGTAAATCTACAAAGAAGCAGAAATAGATTTTATACCTTAATGAAATAACTTTATTTCAGACAAAAGAGAACAATCCATATGACTCAAACATGGCAAATTTCTATTACAATAGTAGGCTCTGCATTTAATATCACATAATGATTAAGTTAGTATTGGTGAGCAACCGTCCTACTTGGGAGAAGGGCTCAAGCGAGAAATTAGTCCGGCTGTTACATAAGCACAAGAGGGCAAGGTCTGACCTCCCTGCCTTGAATGTCTTTAAGCCTGATCTAGTCTTTCTCAGGTGAAAGCTGCCAATCTGAGGAGATTCCTATCAAATAGGCATAGAACAATGAAGTTGCTAGTTTATATGTGAGGGTGTGGATGTTCACATCTGATAGTTAACTCGTTTTAAAACATTGAAATTTTAAATCAACAATGGTGTACAAAGTCAGTCTAACAATAATTTACCCTTGGCAGGGCCTTCTCCTTCAGTTCAATAATCCATATCAGATATAACAAGCAAAGATATAACAAGCAAATCGGTATCCCTTAGTTCAATCCTACAGCAAAGACGAGATTTTACAAAGAGTTTGGTTGCAGATTTTGCTGTTGATTCAAAATTGTGAAAGATAATGACTTAGTTTTTAAAATTATGTTTGAAATGTAAATGTTCAAATAAACTTCCTTAGAGTAAATTTGCAGGAAAATGCTGTTTGTTGAAGCATTATATATACTGAAGGGCAAAAAAATAAAAGACTAAGATAATAGAACTTAAGCCATCTTCCAAACAAAGCAGCTCACATCTACAGAACTGAACTGAATCATATTTCAGGAAGTGTTATCTGCTACAGATTGAATTCATACTACTGCCAGAAAATGAATTACACACAGGTAGTCCTCGACATGCAACAATTCATTTAGTTTCTGTATGTAATTCCACACTGAAGTACAACAGCACTGAAAAAAGGGAATTTTGATTTTTTTTTCACACTTATGACGGTTGCAGCATCCCCATGGTCACATGATCAAAATTCAAACACTTGCGAACAGACCCATATTTATGACCGCAGCACTGTCCCGGGATGATGTGACTCCCTTTTGACAAGCAAAATCAGTGGGGAAGCCAGATTCACTTAACAACCATTTGTCTAATTTAACAACTGCAGTGATTCACTGAACAACTGAGGGAAGAAAGGTCCTAAAATGGGGCAAAATTCACTAAACAAATGTCTCACTTAGCAACAAAAATTTTGGGCTCAATTGTGGTCAGAAGTCGAGGCCCACCTGTATACTCAAAGACTTTTGGACATTGTCATGATAGTAAGTGAAGAAACCCAGAGATATATCCAAGTATAAGAAGTATTTTCCCTACATTTGAACAGGAAATTTCAACCTTGCTTTGATATTGGATTTTAGGTTTGTTTTAGGACCTTGTAGAGAAAACAAAATTGGGGTATTAAGTGATTTTATCAGGATATTAATCTATTTTTATCAGAAATCAAGCTCTCTTTCCATCCAATTTACCTGGCCTTCCAGCATCTCTCTCTGCAATCCTGACCTCTCTTGTTCAGAACTGTTGGTTCTTCGTATAGAAAGACTATGAGATTTTCTTTTCTGCTTGGCTTGGCGAGCAGTGGCACAGCTTCCACTTTCTGTGGGCATTACTTCAAAACAATCACTTTCCAATAGCTGTAAAGATAAACTAAAGCCAAGTATTAAATATTATAATTTGATCTATGTAAGAAATTATTTTCTAAGTAGTAAATGTAAGGGAAACATTTAATCCTACTAAAATATATCATTGTGGTAAGATGTTATGGTAATGAGTAATAAAACAGTGAAAAACCTTACTACACACATTTTAATATTATTTTCCAATTATTAAGCCATTTGATAAATACAAAAATCCCTTTGAATGATAACTATTTTCCAAATGCAAACCCTACAAAAAATCAAAAGTGCTTCTAAGAAACCCACATCTATATTCATTTCCACAACACAAATTTGAAGTCAGGAGCCTAAGAGAATGATGTCTGAATGGCAATGACAAGCAAATTATTTAGATGCATTAGTGCCTTATTCTAAACTGTAACAATTTATAAATACAATCATTAATCAAATCTGTTCTATATCAAATTTCATGACCATAAACTCTACTGCAGAGATAAACTTCTCCAAAAGTTTTCAGCAATTAATCCTATTGGTACTATGAAATAGATTTATTAATGCTGTAATACTTTCCTCTATTAAGCCACCGTTATGCATCTTAAATTTTAATTCCATAAATGAATTTCGATTAAACTATCTAAATTACCTGACAGAACATTCAACCTCTCTCACTCATGCATGAACAATTTGGCTCCCTTAAACCATCAAACTATGTGACATTTTTGCGGTGTCAAGTGAACTGCACCCTATTTGAATCCAAGACCATAGATGACCCCATTAAGCAAGGACCATTTTCCATCTCTTTACCTATCTCAAATTCAATTAGTTTTGGCTGCAATAATTAACAACTCTTTCTTAGAAACCTGAAAAGTAACTAGCATTTATGCAGCAACTTTCCTTGATAGCTAAATTAACTAGAAGAAAAAATGCACTTACAATATCTAATTTTCATGATTAGAAAAAATGAATAGAAAAAAGTGAGGATTGTTGTAATCATAATAAAAGATAATGTTGCGATATTAATATTTGCTGCAGAAAAAATTGGAAGTTTCTTTCTATTCTTTCTCATATAATTTTTTTCTTTTTTTTTTCTTTTTTATTAGCTTGTAGTTAGTTTGTGTCAGTTTTGCACTGCTTTTAAAACTTTAAATAAAATTTATTTTTTTAAAAAACCAGCAACAATTCTTTCTTTTTATAGGTAGGCCTTGCTTAATTATCTTAATCATAACAGGAAGTTCCATTGCTAAATGTAGTGGTCATTAGGGAAAAAATCGTGTGATTGCATCACTTAGTGACAGCGGTTATAGTTGTATCGTTAGACTGGGATTATACTGTCAGAGATTTGCATTTCCTTCTTTTTGTATTAACTCTGTACACACAAACCTCTAGCCTTGAGGTATGTAGTCAGTTCCTATCTTACAACATTAAAAATTCCTGTTTTCTTTTAATACTTTTCAATTCCACCTCAAAGAAAAAGAAACACCAGAAACCATAAGTAATATATAACAAACCTAGAATCTATTGTTTGTTACTTATGTATTACTTAAAAACAGTCTGTGCTATATAGATGATCCTCAACTTAGAATAATGATAAAACCTGAAATTTATGTTAGTAACTTGTGCCACTTGTTAAGTGAGTCACCATGTAACTATAACTGATTTTACCTTTTTTTGCACTGGACATTAAGCAAAAATCATGGTCATAAAGCATTGTCCACAAAGAAGATATTTTCCTGGAAACCAAAAGTAAATATCTGTTCCCGGCAAGTGGTCACATGACTATGGGATGCTACAAATGACCATAAATGTGAGCCACTTGCCAAGAGACATAACGTCATCATGCAACTAGAGGAGAGAGTGAATACAGCTGTTGGAACTTTGAATTGAGCTCCTAAGTGTTTCTGAATGGTCACTAAGCAATTGGTTGTAAGTTGAGGACTACCAATAATCTTATAGTCAGATTTAGACAGACAGCTTAAACATTAAAAGAGAAACAGACCAAGCATAAGACTAAAAAAAAAAAAAATCCATTTTGAGAACCAGATAAAAATTATTTACTCACAAAGTGCTAACAGCTTAGACAGCTAGACATTATCATTGTGTTTTACAATACCAACATCCTATCACCCATGATCATGCATCAGATGCATAAATATCAGTAATATATACAAAAATTAAGGACATCACTGGATGCAGCAATGTAGATTATTTCACAACCAGTATAGATTATTCTACAAATTAATACATCACAAAGACAAAGCAGAAAAAGCTTCATGTATAAATAGCTCTAGATATAGTTTTTACTCTTTTTCAGGCTGCCATCCTATATTCACTTATATTAATGTCAATAGTTATTTTTCATTCAATACTAATGGTTAAAAGTTTGTGAATACTTTTGAATTTTCAGTATTTCTGCATATATGCAGGTAGTCTTTGACTTACAACAGTTCGTTTAATGACTGTTGTAAGTTTGAACAGTCATTAAACGACCCCTTTCCACACTTACTACTGTTGTGGCATTCCCACGATCATGTGATCAAAATTCAGACTCTAGGCAACTGACTCATATTTATGACAGTTGCAGAGTGTGCCAGGGTCACGTGATCTACTTTTGTGACATTCTGATAAGCAAAGTCAATGAGGATATTATAAGCACATTACTATCTTACTGTAATGATTCACTTAACAACTGTGGCAAGAAAGGTCATAAAATTGGGCAAAATTCACTTAACAATTGTGTCACTTCCCAACAGAAATTTTAGGCTCAATCGCAGTCATCAATTGAGGACTACCTATTTAAGGTCTACCTATCTTTTGATGGATTGAAAGCTTGCAACTTACCAGTTTGTAAGTCTCAAAATTAAGCCTCTTTCACAGGCAGCTTACTCAGCTTGCTCAGGCCACCTCAACATTGATGCCTGCCAAAAGACATCTGTAAGACTATACAATTCTGTTTAATGGCAACCAGTTGCATGGTTAAATCAAAGTGCCACATGAAATTCATTACATATGAAAGATCTAAACTCACTATATTTTGACATGAATTTAGGGTAGGAAATTCTAGCAGGCAGAGAAGTAGTACTTAGTAATAGCCCAAGTGTCACAACCAGGTCGTAAGGCATAGGAGATATTAACTGCAACCCTACCTAATAGCATTTTCATGACACTGCTGCAGGCAAAGAGTGCTACTATGGCTTTTGATGGAATTTACCAAAGGCATATTTTGGTTTTTATGATGATTGAGCAAATGGATATGGGAAGGGAAAGGTGGCAAGACTATTCCTGCTAAGAAGGCTTCTCTGTTTCAGCAAACTTCCCAGGATGTTTTTTTTAAAGACCTCTCATCTTTTCCTCAAAGGAAGCTTACGCTCCACTCTTTTCCTCCTATTTCCCACCCACCCACCCACAAAAATTATCCTGTGAGGTAAATTGGCCTGAGGAAGTATCTGTTCCAAAGGGAATTTATGTGGCTGAAGATGAAGTAAAACCTTAATTTATGAAAAAATTCTATTGCTCTGCCCTACTGACTCTACTAGATGCAGTTGTGTAATAAAACACTTCACTGTGAAGCTTTAACCAGATTTCTATCTTCATTCCACTATTGCTCCCTCAAAATATACACCATGTCTGATATGGCAAGAGAGATTAAAATATTTACGTTCATCTGAATGACACTGACTCACACACAAGAGTGTTTTTTTCTAATTAACTAATAGTACAATTATTTTTTCAAGAACCCAAACTATGTTTCTTTTTGTCGCCTGGAACTATTTTCCCAAAATATTTAAGTATATATAGGCAACTTTTGGATGTATGTGAACCACATCTAGAGACCTGCTCCACCAATAAGCAGATAATCATTTTGTGTGGAGTAATGTCTCTAGATGCCTTAATAGACGTCAACTTACTCTCTCCCGGGACTATGGCTGGTGCCAGATCTGGACCAAACAGATGACATGCTAACCCAATACCTAGAAACTGCTAGCTCTGGATAAGAAGAAAACATTTGCTTTGAGTTTATAAATGAAATAAATCCAATACCATATTTGATTCTGAATCTAGTTGTACTAATCTGCTCAAAGGTAATCAACAAAGATGGGAGTCCTCTTGAAAGTACAGTACACTAGGAAGCCCTGTTCAGAGTAATTAATGTTCTAGGTACCTCTCATTTGGATTGCAGTAATGCACTTCTCAGAGTGCTATTCTTAATTTTGGCATTCAGAATGGCTATGGCTGTTTCCCATTATATTCAGCTGACAAACAACCCCCCCTTCCCACTATATTGGAAGCTGTATTGGTTGCCAGTTGGGTTTCGGGTACAATTCAATATGGTTTTGTCATTTTTAAGATTATGCCTTGGACCTGGTTATATACAGGATGTTCCCTTCTTCATCTGGCCATCAAATCAGATTAAATAAACTCAATACCTTCCAGGTCTAGTCTTCATAAAAATGCCATCTAATAGGATGTAAGAAATGGGCCTCTTTTATGTAAGAAGTAGCCCTATGCTTTGCAAACGCCTTCTCTACGGAGATCTGATTGCCAGAGATGGGTTTCAGAAGAGCCATTAAGAGCGTTATTTTCCACTTATCTCACATATGGAAATAATAGATAGTGACATTTATTAGCAGATACCTGACTTAGATTTATTTTTGCCCCTGGTGGTATTGAATGAGGGTGTTTTTCAATTCTTCTTCTTGGGTGGGTTTATTAATTTTTTTTGTTGGGAGATTCCTTCTTTAGATGTTTTGTGAACTGCTCAGAGCCCTTAAGAATGGCAGAATACAAATCAAGTAAGTAACTTTTTAGCATTATCAGATGAAAATCCAGCAACTCTCCACCCAAAATGACACAGACACTCTGATTTAGCATTATATTTTCTTGAATAATACGTCAGCATATGAGTCCTTAAATACTGTTCAGGTAGGCCACATCAAGAAATAGACATGATAGGATTTAGGAGTATTTTTTAATTGTATTAAAGTAGAATTATCTTGAAGTTTCTTTGTCCCATCTTACGGAAGTAAAATTAAGAGTTTATCTTGGCTCTGGTGTAAGAACTGTATATTTTTTCTTTTGCAAGTCACTTTTAATGGTTTGTTCATCTTTTCCCTATCTCCATGGTCAGCTCTAAATTCCTTTTCAAACACTCACAAGTGCAATTCATTTACATAAAAATAGATCAAGTGCATGATAGAAAATCACTCTTTAAATAATTCACATATTGATACATTTTACACATGAACTAGAAAAGTATTCTGCACAATAAAAAAATAAACAATTGATAATTATATATCATTTCTTGATAAATGCTTTCTATATTCAAGTAAAGTATAATCAATTTGCTTTAAATGTTCCATGAATAACAAGAAAGATCAAGCTCAAAACTCTAGCAATGGTGATACATTTTACACATGAACTAGAAAAGTATTCTGCACAATAACAAAATAAACAATTGATAATTATATATCATTTCTTGATAAATGCTTTCTATATTCAAGTAAAGTATAATCAATTTGCTTTAAATGTTCCATGAATAACAAGAAAGATCAAGCTCAAAACTCTAGCAATGGTGCTCTAAGGTTTCCCTCTTAAATTACCTAACACAGAAATAGCTGGTATTCTCATAATCTTGCTTATCAGAGGTTTGACAGTGAGAATGTGTTATGTAATGAAAAGAGGGAGGGGGAATTCCACTGGCATATCTGATCTGAAAGCTAACAAACTATCTTTGGTTGCCAGAAGTGTCAGAACACGGAAAGGATGACTAAAGCAGCCAGCTTCCTTTCTTGTTCCTTGAAAATTACATAAAAATAGGAAAAGTAGTAGAATAAATATGCAAACCAAGACAAAATTTCTATTCTTTTCTGTTTCAAACTTTGATTTTGGACCTAAATTTCAAATAGAATTATTATAAAATTACACTTTCAAAAGACATCCTGGAATAAAAGGATGCAATTTGCTTTTTAAAATGTTGCATCCTTAATGCAATATGAAAGATAACAAGATTTTCAGAGGGAAGCTGAGCTACACTCTGCAGTAAAAGCAGAAGACCTTTGGAAAGTCTTCTGGACCTTAAAAAAATCAACTCCTTTTATGGTCTAAGCCAGTATTTCTCAACTTCAGAAACTTTAAGCTATGTGGACTTTAACTGCCAGAATTCCTCAGCTGCCTGGTCCTAACAGTGAAAAATGTTATATACAATTGCACACTCTGAAAAAGAATGAGGCTTTGCAAATCGATCTAGATAAACTCTAGATTCAACAATTTGCCAGAACTTCTACAATAAAATTGATTCTGCTAGTCAAATAATCAGTTGTTCAGCAATATTTTTCTCTCACCTGAATGCATTGAAAGTTATAGAGCTTCCTTTTCCAGTTTGGTACCTAAAAGATTGTTGAATCCCTGAATTCGTAGCCAACTTTCCATTTTGGTTGGCATTTGAGAAGTAAAGATATTTATGGGAGCCTTAGTGGGAAAGGATCATTTTAAAAAGGATGAGCACAGGTAGCCTTTCTCAACAAAGACAACAGCAAATCATTTTCCAAAGTATTTCTCAAGGACTTTTCATTAAAAGTTAGTCTTGATTTAAAGGTACTATAAAAAGAAGTGGGAAGGGTATGAGATCAAGATATATTAATAGAACTCAAAATGATTTTGTATGAAAAATGAAAGATATGAACAGTAGCATTTTTCTATCTAGCAATAGGACCCCCTCCTGGCATCTGAAATATTGTAGTCCAGATACATTTGTACCATTTCTTGAAAATTTGACTCTAATTTTCACTGTAAACTATTTCCAAGTCAGGTATTTCAAAGCTACTGCCAGTTTAGGCAAAACAAATATAGCACTGTAGTCAATGACACAACACTAATTCAGCTACAACCATATGACTTGACACCAGTTGCAAAACACCAATCAGCACACTGAAGTGCGGCAACAGTTTACTAAACATTTCAGATTAGTTAAGCAGTGAACTTTTGCTTGTTTGCAGAAATTCTATTTGCTGTCTAATAAATTGACCATGACTATAACTGACATTAAATAAAAGCTCAAGGAATTTTTTTAATCATTTAAATAAACAATCACTAAGAAATTAGACCTTCCACATACCGTAGTTAAATTTCTGTAACAAATGAGCCACCAACTTTTACAGTAATCACAAAACGGCAGTTCAATTACAATCTGGAGTGCTAGATGCAGAGTTCCAACTTAATTCCTCTCTTCTAGAAATCTGCATTCCTATCTTTCTAGGCAGAAAAAAAAAAGCAAACAGTGAATTACCACAACTTTTTTTTACAATGCTTTTTAACATTGACTCTATTGCCAATTTAATAATATTGGTTTAGCAGCTTTATCTCATGGAAAGGCAATTCAAGCACATTTGAAGAATGTTAATGTTTATATGACATTTCATCTATGTCTAGTTAGCAAAGTCCTCATGTGTTTAAATAGATTTGTCATAATACAGATAAAAGATAACATTTCAAAACACTGTGCCAAAAGTGATCTTACAAAGGAGCTGGCACTATACTTAATTCACTGACAGATATGATCTACAAGTTTATATTAAGTAAAGAAAAAATACTGGAAATAGCACTGAACATATGTTATCCATGATGCCTACTCAAGTAAGTTCTCTCTCTTCCACTTCACACATGGCTAAAAGACAAGATTGAGCCAGGTACACTTGAGTTGAAGAGAGTGACAGCCAATGCAAAAGTGAAAGAAAAGCAAGATATATTTTAAATGTGTTTAATAGCAAAATAGTATTTGCAGTCAGGACAGCAATTGATTACCAGTCTAATTTATTTTCTGCTGTGCTGTTAATGCTGGCTATAATTTCTGAGCCACTATAAAATCTGACAAAATAGAACACTTTACAGTCAGCACCAAAACATCATCACAACAACAAAAGGATGAAATAGCTTCATAATAAAGAACTTTAATCTAGAATAAGACCCAGTTGGCAAAGTCAAAGAAGTGTTACAGAAAACCCAGATCACACACTGCTGAAATATTAATACAGAGCATTGAAAGTAAGCACTGTGCATATTGTAGGACCATAGTCTCCCATAGAAACTAATATGAGCTTTTGATAAGCACTATAAATAAAATGCCACTAGAACCATATGGACACAAGTTACACAAAATAAAGTTGTACAGTATAACATAAATCAGAAGTACTTTGTGATGGATCTCAGCATCAAACAAATCATCTTCCTTGGAGGCTTTAGAGAAACCACATCTTTTACAAGGCTCATGTAGTTACTTGGAAGCTTTCTTCAGCTGTTTGTGTCTCCATGGTCATACAAACTGGTTCTGCTAAGACTGTCAAGGGCTTTGGACAGCCTTAATGAAGGATATTTACATGTGGAGCACTAGATGTTTGCTGTCTATGAAACCAAAAAACAAGCACACTGAAATATTTATTTTATGTATTTAATGTCAACTTGTAAAACATTCCTATGCCTGTTTCCAAGTTGCCATAAGAAAGAGGAGATAAAAACCCTAAAGAAGCATACAGCAAATGAACTCAGAAGCATATTCCGAGCTTATCTCACAAAATTGTAACTGAGGCAACCAGGTATTCTGGGCTCGAAAATCCTCTATTGGACAGCATGATTGATGACAGCCAGCCCATGGACGTGAATTATTATATACCCAGAGGGGTGCAGGGAAACAGGGTCATAGGTGATTGTAAATTACGTATCTCAGAGTCGGCTTCATACAGGTCATGCCAGTATGTCACTCCTAATAAATCCTTTGAAGTTTTTTGAAGTTTGGCTCGAGGCTCATGATTTAATCAGGGCAATCGCTGGAATCCTGACATTTAATTTGTATGTCATTCGTCTCACTGTCCAAAATATAATAAATACAACAGTGAGGAAATAATTAGAAGCAGACCGCTCTTACTTCAGGATGAAAGATCTTAATCTTCACAAGCTTGAGCAATCAGTAGAGATAGTTCTCAACTTACAATCACAATTGACTCCAAAATTTCTGTTACTAAGTTGCTAAGTGAGCTTTGTTCCATTTTACCTTTCTTGCCACCATTGTTAAATGAATCACTGCAGTTGTTAAATTAGTAACATGGTTGTATAAGTGAATCTAGATTCCCCATTAATGTTATTTGTCAGAAGGTCGCAAAATATGACCCTGGAGACACTATTATCACCTTTTGCAACCTTCTGATAAGCAAAATCAATGTGGAAGCCAGATTCATTTAACTACGGTGTTACTAATTTAGCAGCTCCAGTGATTCACTTAATAAGTTTGGCAAGAAAGGTCATAAAATGGAGCAAAATAACTTAACAACTGACTCGCTTAGCAATAAAAGTGTGGGGCTCAGTTGTGGTCGTAAGTCAAGGATTGATGTATTGTAAATTCTATGTCAATTATTAAGTCATTTTTACTGCAGTTCAAATGCATTTAATAAATAGTACTTCAAATTACTTATAACTGTAGTTATTTATCTTGACAGTTTGTTTATTGTTACATTTATTAGTCCACAAGGAGGTTCTTCATTAATTTTAATGTTTTCAATATTCTGACCATCATTGTAGTTCAAAATAAAACTCTTATCTGGGGAAATAAACATAATGAGAATAGCATGTAGACAATGTTAACAGGCATTTATTTAACAATTACTATGCTAAATATTTAATATTATGATGTAATTACTAATTTCAATAAAGTTAAAAGATACCTTTCATATTATCCATTATCAATTTTTATATGAAAGACAAGAAAATTTTCTATATTTCTCATTATTCCTTATTTTATGAGGATGCCAATACATATTGAAAGTAAATAACACAATCAAATAATAAAGCACTGAACTTACAGCATCCCTAATTCAGAAAAGAAGTGCAAGAATCTGAACCAAACATTTCATTAAGCGATCATAGCACTCATTTTTTAAAATTAAATGTGTACCATAACTTGGCATTTTAACATTTTAAAATCTTATCAGGAAATGCAGAAACAAAATCTGAGGCATCTGCACACCGAGCACATATTCTATCACTGACCAAAAATTTTATAGTACTATAAATGTTTTTTTAAGCATATTTGAGCTGCACAGTTTTTTTAAAGCTGGGTCTACCTAAAATTCAGATATTGAATCTTAACAAATCCTCAAATTATGAAAAGATATAATCTTATTACAGAGATTATATATTTGGTAATTTTATCAGCTCATTAAAATACCACAGGTCAGCTAAAATGAATTGGCTGTGTACCCAATACTAATTTCCTAACTTGCCTCAATTGTTCATAAAGGATATGCCTTCGAGCAAGCATTTGAGTTAACACCCTTTTTCAAATAACAACAGTGAGTACTTTTAAAATATTTTTCAGAAGAATGGAAGGAAGAAGACTTTCATTTAACTTTGAATAGCTAATCTGACTATATTTGGATGTGTGTGTGTGTGTGTCTGTGTGTATGCATTCAGCTTAGTTCGGGTATTTTCCCACGTCATAATAGTTGTGCTTTTAAAGTTGTAGCAACGTTTCAGCAGAATCTCATCTGCCATCATCAGGCTTCTGTAGTGTTCATCTGTGAGACTATACAGAAGCCTGATGATGGCAGATGAGATTCTGCTGAAACATTGCTACAACTTTAAAAGCACAACTATTATAACGTGGGAAAATACCCGAACTAAGCTGAATGCCATACATGTAAGTACCCGCGAAAACTTAAGAAATATATATGTGTGTGTGTGTGTGTGTGTGTGTGTGTGTATGTATGTATATGTATACGTATACGTATACATATGTATATGTATACATATATATGTATATATACATATATATAAGTGTATGTGTGTGTATATATGTGTGTAACTTTGAACAACTAATATATTTATATATATACTTACATACATGCATATATATACATATACATACATACACATACACATATTCAGGTCGATTACCTTTTCTTTTTTCATTCTCTCTACATTCATATATGGCAAAAATCCCTAAGTACTTCTTTATAAAACTAATCTCTTCTCACAGGCAAGGAAAAGATTGAAACATGGATAGTAAGAGAGAAAGAAAATTCCAAATGAAGAATCATTGTAACCTTAGTACCAAATCATCAGGAAAGCGAACAATTGCTCCTGAAAACCACAAATATTTATTCTCCCAAATCTCCCCCTCACCAGCTAAAAGGCCATATATTAAAAGCTATGGGTCCAATCATCCTCAGCTCAAGAAATACAAACTCCACCATCTCCAGCCAAATTGGGCGGGGGTGCTCACTGGATGGGAGAGACGGAGGGCTATAATCCAATGCCCTTACAAAGGCATGAGGGCAAAGAAGTTGAGACCCAACAGCTCTCCAAAGGTGCGAGAGCACCGTCACCGCCTCAGGTTGCCTCCTTTCCCATCCCAAAATAGACCCGGCAGCCTCGCCTGTCAGTCTTCCCCACGCCGCGCAAAAGGGGAGGGAAAGGGAAGGCAAAAATCCGGAGGGGTCCCCCCTCCCACCCCCCGGAGGCTCACCTGAAGCCCAGCTGAGAAACGGAGGGGGCGGCTCCCGAACCCGGAGCGGAGAGGTCACCAAAAGGCGGAGGCAGGAATACGGCACGAAAGCGGTGAAGGAGAATGGACGCCCGGCAAAAGATCGATAAGGAGAGAAATTACGAGGAGGACGCCGGCGGCGGCCGAGCTGCGGATCTGGTTGTGGGTATATATTTTTTTATTATTATTATTATTTTAACCCCTGAGGCGAGCTGCATCAAAACCGCTCCCTCCAGAACTCCCCTGACGTCACTTCCTGCTTCTCCGGAAGAGCCCGATAATCCGCCATTCACCATAGAGATGAGCGTCGTAGTAGAGAACGAGAACAAGAGCGCGAAGGCGAAGCGTAACCATGTGATTTGAGCGGTGAGAGCCTAGACGGGGCATGGAAGACGGTGGGATTGTGGGACGGACCCGCTTACATTGCGGAAAGGCTGGCGGGTCCTCCAGCCTCTCATGGTTATTGCTCATGTTGGGGGCCTTTGCTGGGAAAGGGAGGCGGCCGCAGAGTCTCACTGAGTTCGTGCAAAGCAGGCTTCATCTGAATCTATCAGAATAGAGTTGGGAGGGACCTTGGAGGTCTTCTAGTCCAGCCCCCTGCTCAAGCAGGAGACTATACCATTTCAGATAAGGGACTGTCCAGTCTCTTCTTAAAAACCTCCAGTGATAAAGCATCTACAACCTCTGACAGCAAGCTGTTCCACTTGTTAATAGTCCTCACTCTTAGGAAGTTTCTTTTTAATTCCAGGTTGCTTCTCCTAGGTTAGTTTCCATCCATTGTTTCATATCTTGCCTTCTGGTGCCTTGGAAAATAAGTTGACCACCTCTTCTTTGTGACAGTTCCTCAAATACTGGAATACTACTAACATGTCCACGCTAGTCCTTCTTTTCTCTAGACTAGCCAAACCCAAATCCTGCAACATTTTTTAGTCTTAGTTGCTGTATCTGTATCAAATGGTGCTTTATTCAGTGGTTTAAAACAACCCATGATTAAACACAAAGCATATACTCAGCCCATTACATTACCTCCCCTGTTCCATTAACTTTTGTTCCTGATTTTTTAATCGAGCTTAAGAATTCCTGAAAATTCTGAAGTTTGCACCCAATTTTTCAACAAAGTGCTATTGACCAAATAAAAACATTTTTAAAAGGTTTTCCAATAGCCTATCACTGCATTCTTTATTCATTATCCTGTTGAGCATGCTTCTAAAAACCGTTATTCTACATATATTTTATTAATTTTTATCCTGCCTTTATTCTTTTTATAAACTCAATTTGACAAAAATACCTGTTAGTATAGGAAGAATGCTCAACTAGTTTTAATTTTATTTACTCTTATAATAAAGTTAAATGTAATTAATACAATTAATCATCATATATTTAATTTCTCATGTTAAAACTTACAATTGGACAACAGTTCTTGGAAGTTTCTAAGTATAGCAGACATGGGATCTCAGTCTAAATACTATACATCTGCCTCAGTATAATGAGTAAATATAGTCATTCCAAAACAGTTAATTCCAAAATGGTTCAAAGGATCAAATTTTCAATGTCAACTTATTATCACCAACAATGTTGAAGTGAAAATACCAACTTCAGTATGGAAATAGATTTTCTCAGTTCAAATTTCAGCAGTTATGTTTAGTTCTGTTTCCCTTCAAATATTTTTTACAAAGATTAAGTGGACATTGTTCTGTTAGTACAGAGAAACTACTGTTGACATGATCAATATCTTGGGGAACAATAAACACTAGATCTTTGTAAAAGTTGCTCATCCAGATAAAGTTAGTAATTCACAGGATATGATATTGCAGTCAGCATTAGCTTCCTTTTAAAACAACATTTTCTTTTTTTAAAAGAGCCAGATGCATATATATTATACGTATCCTTGACATACAATAGTTTGCTTAGTGACGGTTTACAATTTCAATGGCACTGAAAAAAATGACTTATGAACATTTTTCATACTTATGATCATTAACAACATCCCCATGGTCATGTGACTTACATTCAGGTACCTGGCGACTGACTCATATTTATGACACTTGCAGTGTCCCAGGTTCATGTGATCGCCTTTGCAACCTTCTGACAAGCAAAGTCAATGGGGAAGCCACATTCACTTAACCATGTTACTAATTTAACAACAGTAGTGATTCACTTTATAAATATGGCAAGAAAAGTCGTAAAATGGGGCAAAACTCACAATAAATTTCTCACTTAGTAACATAAATTTTGGGCTCAATTGTGATCTTACATTGAGGATTTCCTGTACTGTTCTAATCTTCAGCAATGCTCAGTCCGGCATCAGGATGATAAATTTTAGGAACGCCTCTAAAAAAGGCCAATTTGCTTCGAATGACTGTTACATTCTACAGGTAGTCCTCGATTTACAACCTTAATTGAAACCAGAATTTCCATTGCTAAGCAAGGCAGCTTTAAACTGAGTTGCATCCAATTTTACAACCTTTTCTGCCATGGTTGTTAAGCATATCGCTGAGATTGTTAAGTGAATCATGTCATTAAATGAATCCAGCTTCCCCCCATTGACTTTGCTTGTGATAAACTGGCTGAGAAGATCTGGCAATCACACAACTCTGGGACACTGCAATCATAAATACATGCTAATTACCAAGACCCCCTGATTATGATTAAGTGACCATGGGGATGTTGTGATGGTCATTAGATACAACCACCTGTTATAACTCACTTTTTTCAGTGCCGTTATAACGTTGGTCACTTAACAACTGATTATAAGTCAAGATCTGCCTGTACTTTTGTAAAACAAGGGGGAAAGAAGACAATTGTTTTTAATTCACTGAATAACATATATACCTACGATAATATTACTTCTTTATTGTCATAGTATACTGTCACATTATACACATACAATGAAATTCACATAACAGCCAGAGACCAGACCCAAATAGCACAACCATGACAATCTCCAAACACACCCCAACCTGCCAAAATTCCCCACCTCCTAAAAACAGACAAGCATCCACACAACAGACTAAGTAATACTATCCAACAGCTCACTGATGGTGGTCCTCATTGTTAAGTGCAATTATAGCTCTGGGATAAAAAACTGTTCAGAAAACATGTGGTCCGAGTTTTAATTGTTCTGTATCTTCTGCCAGAAGGCAACAGTTCATAAAGATAAGCAGGATGGGAAGAGTCTCTGAGAATGTTATGCGACTTCATCAAACATAACATACATAACACTCTTCATTTCTGTGTTACAAAGTGTCCAGAAATAGTTAAAAGAGCTCACTGAAGAAAGGCTCTTATTTGCACAAGTATCATTTCTTTTGTGTCTTCTAAAGGTTTCCCCTATACAATTGTGTCCGACTCTAGGGATGGTCCTCATCTCTATTTCTCAACCAAGGGAGCCAGCAGTGTCCGAAGACACTTCTGTGGTCAAGATATGCTAAGGCACACAGAATACTGTTACCTTCCCACCAAAGTCTACTCGCATTTGTACACTTTTGATTGGGTAGATTGGTGGGAGTTGCAGCAAGTCACATAAGCTCACCTTGTTGCACAGGGCTTGGGTCTCAAACCCAAGCTGTCAGCTTTCCAGCTGACAAGCTCAACATCTTTAATTGCTAAGCCATCATGCCCACCCGACCAGCTTCCACTTGAATCTTCTAACTTTACTCAAAAATGCCAACAAATCTAACAAATATATAAATGAAATAAATAAATCTATTTCAAAGAAGCCACAGCTACCTCTGTGTCAGGGTGGTATATATATTATCTTCCAGTGGTTGTTTTTAATAATTGAAGCAAGGACTGGAATTGTCCTTTGGTGATTTCATGGAGAAGTTGTTGCTCTTGTTAACAATACAAAAGTAATTTGTCACTGCCCTTTTAAAAATTTTCTATTCTAGCCTATAGATCTGGGTATTTATTTATTTTTATCCCATCTTTATTTTTATTTATTTATCACATTTAAGAATTACTTGTCTTTTTTATAAATAACTGAAAGCAGCAAACATCCCTAACATTCCCATTAAAGGAGAATATTTGTAACTCAGAGTTGAAATGAGGGGTCCTTGTGCTCTCTGAGCTGGCTTGTTTTCTTGCAGACGTTTCATTACCCAACCTAGATAATATCACCAGAGCTAGTCTGCCATCAGTTTATATTCTAGTGGCTTGTCTTCTCAGTGTTGGTTTCTTAGAGATTCTTTGATTGGGCTGTTTACTGTTGGCTCTTTGGCAGTTTCTTGATTGGGATATTGTTTATTTAGATAAGCCTGAACTACAGCAATTCAGAACAGCAGAAAAAGGAAATTGAACATCTATACAATTATTCCAGAAAAATGGATATCCATGCAAAAGAGTGCCTGACTCAACCCAATACAACACAACCAACACAAACCCTAAAAAATACATTGCCATACATCAAGAGTATCTCAGAAACCACCCACAGACTAGTACAGTTACATGGAATCAGAGTACATACAAGCCAGCTAAAGCCCTTCAAAATACTCTAAGCAAACCAAAAGACTCAATGAAGAAAAAACAGGAGTCATCTACAACAGGGGTTGCCAACCTTTTGGGCCTCAGGGACCACCAAACTCATAATTTTAAATCCCGCTGACCACTAATATGAATTTTGACTGATGGTGGCTCACTGATGTTTTCCCAGGGTCTCTGTAGAAAGCAACAGAGACCCTGGGAAAATCCCCCAAAAAGTCTGTAGGAAAATTCCCTACCCTATTTTCCTACTGACCGATCATCAAAAACACACCAATTCCGTTCCGGTTTTTGCATGGCTTCGGGGCAGCAGGAATTCGCGACCGCTCACAATTCCTGCTGTGCTAGCCGCCGAGGTATCCCCGATCCAAATGGGTCAGGGGGATATGGCTGCCCTGTAGGGACAGCCGAAGAGAGAGGGGAGCTGGACAGGGGGTTGGGGGTGTCGCAGACCCCCTCCTCGTCCTGAAAAACCCCTTTTTCCCAAGGCGGTGGAGCGGCAGTCAGCAATGGCCGCCACGAAGAAGTCTGCAACCGGGTAAGATCGTGCTGGAGGAAGCAAGAAAAGTGAAAGTGCTGGCTGAGCCGGGTCAATCAATATCCTTTAAATTCGCTGGAACTGAGCTGTCTGAATTGCTGGAGGATACATTGTATCCCTAAGAAGATCGAAAGCAGCGGAGAAGCTGTTAAAGGGAACTTTTTTTTTTCTTCACTCTCCCACCCCATGAAAAAAGCAGAAGATGATTTGAAATTTGTTTGGGCACTGAAGGTGAAATATTCTGAAAATTGCTTGGACATTGGACTTAAAAATTTAAGAAATTGGAAAACCTTTATTAGAGGTATGGATTTCTGATGATTTAAAAATTGATGTTGCAAGTGGGAAGGGAGAGGAAAAAAATTGGAGCAGAAGTGGAAAAAGGAGGAGATTGCCAAGAATACTAAAAAAAGAAATATGGTAATTGGACCTCTTTGATTAAACAGTAACCCCAGAAAGAGAAATAGAAGAAGGAAGAAAAGTATTAACTTTTGGAACTTTCTTTTTGAATTACTTTTGACTAAAAATACTTGGGTGGTTGTTTTGGGAAAAGTTTTTCTTTTCAGGATGGCATCGCTTGTGGATGAACTAAAGATTGAATATCAAAAATATAAAAAGGAAGAACAAGATGGAAAAGATACTTTGGGCACTTCATTTCAATTTTTAGAAATGGCGTTATGTATTTATGAAAAGTTGATTACGCAGCAGAATGACTGGGACAAAAAAGAAGAGGAACAAGAAGCCATCTTTGATGAACAATGGGTTTTTTCCGGGGAGGAGGAGAAAGAGGATAAGAAAAAGGGGATTTTAAGGTTTGAAAAAACAACCCAAAAAAAGAAAAATGAGAGGAAAGGTGGATGCAAGGTTAGAAAGCAAAGGGAAGGGAGTAAGAAAAGGGAAGAGGAGAGACAAAGGGGTAAAAAGGGCAAGGAGAAGAATAAGCAAGAGAGAAAGGGGGGGAGGAGAAGCCTCAATGGTTGGAAGCAAGATCTAAAGAAAAAAAGCTTATTTAGAGACAATGGGTGAATCTAATTAAGGATAAAAGGGGGATTCTGGAAGGTATATAAGATTGTGTTTTTATATGTGTATTTAGAGTATAAAATTTATTGTGTAAATTTAGAATTTATTAAACAGAATCCCAAGATAAATTAAGTATTATATGAAGTACTTTTAAGTTAGGGTAAAGGCGTCACTCCAAATAGTGTATAAGAGAAGTATAGTAAAAGAAAAAAGATGAATGGATAGTTGGAAATAGAACAGACAAAGAATGTTATTGAAAATGGTTATAAGCTGTTATGCTTTGATTGTTTGTGCACTGTTTTTGTAAAATTAATAAAATTGGTTTTTAAAAAGAAAAGAAAATGATAACAAGATATGGAAGGATATATAAAATGAATATGATGTTTGAATTTGTGTCTGTGTGAAGAGTTTTAACCCGGGATCAGGCAGCCTTCAGAAAAGATGTTTTAGTTTATGTCTTGTGTGTGTTTGTAAAATTAATAAAATTTGTTTAAAAAAAAAAAAAAAACACCAATTCCACCCACGCTTTCTACAATTTTGTAAACAACAAACTAAAAGACTCAAGATCCATCCCACCCCTGAAAGGACCTAATGGTAAAGACTGCAATGACGACACTATTAAAGCCAACCTCTTTGGCTCAGTATTTGTAAACAGCAATGGATCGTGCCCAGTATTTGCTCGTCGAACCACAGAAAACTACAATGATCTAATACATATCAATTTTACAGTAGACAATGTTGAAAAAGCACTACGCAATCTAAAACCATCTCTATCTATTGGACCGGATGAAATATATGCCTACTTCTTTAAAAAACTATCCACTGCCATAGCCAAACCTCTAAGCATAATCATCAAAAAATCTTTCAGGACCAACTCCTTGCCAAAACTATGGTCACAAGCCACAGTCATCCCCATCTTCAAAAAAGGAGACCCCAGCCTAGTTGAAAATTACATATCAATCTCTTTATGCTGCATCACCTATAAAGTCATGGAATCAATCCATTATCCTCCACTTAGAGACAAACAACCTACTCTCTAATAAACAATTTGGTTTCAGAAAAAAAACCATCCTTCAATCTGCAACTCTTACACCGCAAAAGCATATGCACTACACAACTTGATCAGGACAAAGCAATAGGCGCAATCTACATAGACTTCTGTAAAGCCTTTGATTCAAACTACTCCTGAAACTAAAATCTTATGGTATCTCTGGACACCTGCATAACTGGATAGAAACATTCCTGTCAAACAGACAACAAATGGTCAAAATTGGGAGTGTCCTATCAAATTCTGTACCTGTCAACAGTGGTGTCTCCCAAGGCAGCGTTCTAGGACCAACTCTCTTCATACTCTTCATAAATGACCTCTGTGATCATATTAAGAGCAACTGCGTTCTCTTCGCTGCTGATGTAAAGCTATTCAACACCACAGAAAATACTGCTACCCTTCAAAAAGACCTTGACTATGTAGCAGAATGGTCAAAGAAATGGCAACTTCAAAACTCAACAAATAAATGCTCTTTCTTACATGTTGGCAAAAAAAATCAGAAAATAAAATACAAGCTGAATAGTCAAGACCTTGTTGATGACCCAAACTCTGTCAAGTCCCTTGGAGTACTCATCTCTGATGATCTAAATGCTAGAGCCCACTGAAACTGTAACTACATAGCCAAAAAGGCATTAAAAGTTGTTAACCTAATCCTGCATAGCTTTTTTTCTGGTAATATCACACTACTAACTAGATTATATAAACTAGATCATATAAAACATTTGTTAGACCAATACTTGAATACAGCTCATCAGTCTGGAACCCACATTACGTATATGATATTAACACAGCTGAGAAAGTCCAGAAATATTTCACAAGAAGAGTTCTCCACTCCTCTACTTGTTGCAGAATACTTTATGCCACCAGATTTGAAATTCTAGACCTAGAAAACTTAGAACTCTGCCACCTTTGGTCCGATCTAAGGATAGTACATAAAACCATACATTTCAATATCCTACCAATGAATACTTCAGCTTCAACCATAACAATACAAGAGCACACAATAGATACAAACTCAAAGTTAACCACACCAAACTTGATTGCAGGAAATACGACTTCAGCAACAGAGTGGTCAATGTCTGGAATACTCTACCAACCTTTTTTGTGCCACGGCCCGGTACCGGCATCACAAAATGATCCGCGGCCCGGTACTGGCATCAGCACACATGACAAGGCAAGGCGAGCCGAGCGACTGACCAGCCAGCCGTCCCCCGCTTCTCCCCACCACCTTCAACGCCTCCTTTGTACCTTTGTCGATGGGTTTCACTTCGGGACGGTTGCTCGGCTCGCCTTGCCTTGGGTGCTGAAAGAATCCTCGTGCCTTAGTTTCGTTCGAAGCCTCCCCCTTTGATGAAACTAAGGTGCGAGGATTCCTTCAGGACCCAAATGCCGCTTTTCAACCGGAAAAGTTCACTCGGAAGCACTTTCTCATCAAACAAGATGGCAGCGCCCAGCAAACCAGCGGCCCGGTAGGAAATGTTCCACGGACCGGTCCTGGTCCGCAGCCCGGTGGTTGGGGACCCCTGCTCTACCTGACTCTGTGGTTTCTTCCCCAAACCCCAAAAACTTTAACCTTAGACTGTCTACTATTGACCTTACTCCTTTCCTGAGAGATCTGTAGGGGGCGTGCATAAGTGCACCAATGTGCTTACTGTCCTGTCCTTTTGTTTCTTTGTATTTTTCTTACATGTATCCATTTCCTATATTCTTAACTATGTTTATATTTATACCTATTATTTTGTAAGTGATTGACAAATCAAAAATAAATAAAAATAAATAAATAAAATTTATTTATTTATTTATTTGAGATCTCAGAGTACCATCTCCAGCTCGGGGGGGAGGGGTGACATTTCTCTGCAGATCATCAGTGGTCCCAGCCCATTGGTTGGCATTATTTTATTGTTTAATACATACACACAATGTATGGACTTCAACAACCACTATGAAGGACAAACAGTCAGAAGACTGTCAGAACGAATCCATGAACACCAACTAGCAGTCAGAAGCCATGTTGAAAATTCTTTAATTTCACAACATATAGACAGATTTAACCATAGTTTCATACACTAGGCCAAGTCCAAAAACATCAGGGAATTTCTAGAAGCCTGACATTCTGGCAAATTAGCCATCAAGAGACACATAGACATTAACATCTCTAGACTTTGCAAAAGAGACAGTCAACCAGCCAAAAAAGGAACAAAAAGACCCAAGCATGTCTCAGACCCAGCAATCAGATCAGCATAGATTAATTCCAAGGTTAACATCAGAACAACAATCAAGTAAACAATACCCCAATCAAGAAACTGTCTAAGGGCCAAGAGTAAATAGCCCAACTAAAGAATCTCTAAAATCACCCCCACCAATAGTGACAGGGCAAGCCACCAGAATATAAACTGACAGCAAACCGCACTCCTTACTAGCATTGATGTTACCTAGTTTGGGTCTGTAAGAAACAAGCAAGCTCAGACAACACAAAGGATCCCTCATACCTAATACTCTCTTCTCCTATATTCCCCACAAACACAACCCTGTATGGTGGGTTGAGCTGAAAAAGAGTGACAGGCCCAAAGTCACCCACCCAGCCTTCAAGGTCATCTGGTTTCTAGCCTGATGCCTTAACTACTAACTAGACCAGTGATGGCTAACCTTTTCAGCTTGGTGTGTCGAAAATCGGGAAAAAGTGTAGCCTTCCTCGGGTCGTGTGTCACTTCAACAAATATCAATAATTTGGTTTATGACGGACTGGGCTGGGGTGATCACACAGGGCTGTGAAACTCATCTCCCTGGTCTCAGGGCTGCAGGTGCAGGATGTGGGGATCGGAAGGCCACCTTACAGGGCTGTGAACCTCATGGATCTCCTTTCCTCCTGTAGCGTTCCTGAGGTAATGAAACTGACAAACCTCAGTTTATGGCGGTTAAAACTGGTTCTCTGCTGCAAAGATCTTGCAGCAACGGTGACACCACGCCTCCACACAACAAGCAGGGAGCAGGGATTGGAACAGAGCACAGGCAGCCTCTAAATGTGCAGGTTTTCCCCACACCAATAGGCATGTCAGTCAAAGTGCCTTGGCGTGTCACGAGTGACACGCATCTCATAGGTTAGCCATCACTGAACTAGAGCAAGCTGATTTCCTGATGCTCTACTTATTGACAAAATTTAACTCCACTTAATTTTTTTTTAAGAGTGGGCAAGGCTTAATTAACTGCTAAATTAGCCTAATAGGAAGGTAGCTTGTTACCTACCAGAGGAATAGAAGCACATGTTTGTTGCAGCATGCGTCAAGTGACACACACACACACACCAAAAAAATTCCATAGACCTCACACATTTTTATCCGGATTCTAGAAAATTAAGAGAACTGTGTCATTGAAACAGTTTGGTCAAAGCAAATGATATATTAGTGGTATAAAAAGTTATTTCACAACAGCCTACTGGAATTCTTACATTAAAACAACATATCAAATGTGCAGTCAGAATCCCAAAATTATATAAAACAGCCTTTAAATGAACAAAACAGAACAATTAAGAACTGCATATTGTATGTGGATCTGATTGGAATAAAACGTGTGTTACAGAAGCATGATTTGCTGTGACTTTTATTTTATTGTTTAATACAAGTTTTATTAGCTCCAATTGGTGCAAAATGCAGCGGCCCACATGGTTTTGTGCAGACCCCGGTGTGCACATCTTACACCTCTCCTGTGGGAGCTTCATTGGTTGCCAATTTGTTCTGGGTGCAATTCAAGGTGCTGGTTGTCACTTTTAAAGCCCTTCATGGCTTGGGACCAGGTTATCTGAGGGACTGTTTCTTGCCAGTCACATCTATCTGATCCATTAGACCGGGGAGGCAAGGAATGCTATGGGTCCCATCTCTGAGGGAGATACACCTTGTTGGACCCAGAAGAAGGGCCTTCTCCATGATGGCTCCCTCTGTGGAATATCATTCCCCCAGGTCAGTGGTGGGATTCAAAAAATTTTACTACCGGTTCTGTGGGTGTGGCTTGGTGGGCATGGCAAGGGAAGGATACAGTAAAATCTCCAGTCAGAGGTGGTATTTGCCAGTTCTCTGAATTACTCAAAATTTCCGCTACCGGTTCCCCAGAACTGGTCAAAACCTGCAGAATAATACCTCTGCCCCAGAGATTAGAATGGCACCCACTCTAGCAGTCTTCCGGAAGGCACTGAAGACCTGGTTCTGCCAGCGGGCCTGGGGAACCCAGAGTGGGATGTAGCTCGTGTGATCAGCTGTCGTCAGGGTGGGTGGGTGGGAGTTGAGGGGTGATTTTTTATTTTTTTTCCCCAGATTTTGTTCTATTATACTTTATTAATTTATTTGATTCCTTTTATTAGTTTTATTTAAAATATAGTTTTACATTCTGTAAGCTGTCTCGAGTTGCCATGGATAAATAGGTGGCAATATAAATTCAATAAATAAATAAATGTTGTTCTGTTCTTTATATCTGATATAGTCCAATGGCTAATAAGATATTTTTATTATGACCTGCTATGGACTGCTATGGACTATTTAATAATGTGACTATCATGGTATTTCTTGCAATATTGACATGGTTCTGGGTGAAACCCAAGAGTCTTCATACCACAAGATTCTTCTGTAACAAATACATCATTGTAATTATGCCCTTGATTTGTATGCATTAGGATTTCACTTGTTACAAAATGTCTCCTGCCTTTCAAGTTTTATTTATTTTTTCTTTCAGTCTAAACTGTCTTATTATTTAGATTGCTTATATACAGTAGTCCTCAATTTACAACCACAACTGAACCCAAACTTTACATTAAGTGAAAATATTGTTTAGTGAATTTTCCCATTTTATGACTTTACTTGCCACATTTGTTAAGTGAATTACTGCAGTTGTTAAATCAGTAACACGGTTGTTAAGTGGATCTGGGTTCTCCATTATTTTTGCTTGTCAATAGATGACTCAGAAATGACTCCTGAAACACTGCAACTTGAGTCAGTTGCTAAGCATCTGAATGTAAATCACATGAACTTTGGAATGCTGCAGGTCATAAGTGTGAAAAATGATCATGTCATTATTTTCTGTGCCCTTGTAACTCCGAACAGCCACTAAATAAACTGTTATAAGTCAAGAACTACCTGTACTTACTGGCAAAACTCTCTGCAATTGCTCTCTGCAATGTAATTCCCTCAACACTGTTCAATTATTACAAAGTCTGCATTACTATTACTGTTCATCTTTTCATCACTCCTTATCACTCATCCCCTCCCACTTGTGACTGTATGACAGTAACTTTGTCCCTTGTATCCGTACCATCTATATTGACTGTTTCCTAGTATGATTTGATTGCTTATTTGTACCCTATGACTATCATTAAGTGTTGTACCTGATTATTCTTAACTGGTGTGTCTTTTCTTTTATGTACACTGAGAGTATTTGCACCAAGACAAATTCCTTGTGTGTCCAATCACACTTGGCCAATTAAGAATTCTATTCTATTCTATTCTATGTATACTGACTATTGTTAAGGTACTTTATGGTACTCTCTGCTCCTTTAGCAGCTTTCCAGATTTATTTGAAGTGTCCCCACAACTACGGATGGGATTTATGATCATTGCCAATAACCCAATTTCTCTGGTTGCTTCGCATTCCCTGGCAACCTCTGTGCTCTTATTCCCAAATTGATCCACAGGTGGATATTCTAATATGCGTATTGGCCAATCTCTCGTCCACATCCTTATTCCCATTTGCTACCGGGTCTATCCATCCGCCAGTTCTTTTCACCCATTGGCTGCTTCTCAGCTGGTCGCGTTCATTCTTCCGCCACCGCCACTGCCTTCGGCCCACCTTCTTCCTCCCTCGCGCCTCCCCCGTAAGCCCCGCCCTCCTCCTGCCATCGGGCTAGACCCGTCCGCCAGTGGTGTTCCCGTCCAGATGATTGGCAGGCTTCGAGGTCATCTCCGCGCGGTGGTACGATCGGTCCACACGCTGACGCGAGAACTCGGAGCCTTCGCCATTGGCCGCGTTCGTCGCGGGGCGTGTTACCTGGCGATGTGGCGCGCGACGCGCAGGTTGGCGATGGCAACGGCAGCGGCGGCGCCGTCGTCCCCCCTGGCGGGCGTGGGGACGGCAGCGCCGTTGCATTTATCATCGCTACTGGGCGGCTGTTTGTGTCAGTCGAGCCGCCGCGCACAGAGGTGGATCTCTCCTGCCTCTCTCGTGGACCCGAAGGTGAACGGAGCGCGGTAAGGATCGAGACGGGGGATCAGAGGGGGTTTGAAGTTTTTAGTTCCAGGGGGTCTGTCGGCTTTCGGGATAAAAAGCGCAAAACCATTTGCGAAGGCAAGCGGCCGCCCCCTTAACCTTGTACCCTGGAACCCGAGGTAGGCTGCTTCTAACGAGGGAAGGTGGCTCTGGAAGTTCCGCTGCTCTCGCAGCAGCTGAAAAGATCCCTCTCCAGATCCGCTTTTCAGGGCGCGATTCCCTTTGGTAATTCAAAAACACGGGGTCTTCAGTTAACGTTTTTATTGAACTATAATAAAATGTTATAAAATGCAAAATAAAACGGAAAAGCAGTGGGGATGGGGGGGAGAGATGAGGAAAGAAAAGGGGGAGAAAAAGAAAAAAAAGAGCATTGACTTCCGAGTCTATTACAATAAAATAAGGCATTAACATCAAATCACAACTTTTTGCTTTTCCATAACAAAATGGGTCTTTGACTTTGGCTGGGGAAGATGGGAGATCTGGTAGACTGGTGTAGTGTTTGATTAAATGAGCCCGAATAAAAGGCAATAGAGCTAAACTGTTCCTGCCTGCCTGCCTTTTTATCCCTCCCCCCAAGAAAAAATAAATAGAAACAAAAGTTGAGAGCTTTTCTTGGGAAAATGTCTGTGGAGGATGTCAATTGTCCATATCATGGTTGTCCAAAAGACAAAACTGGACTTTCTTGGGTGTTTTTTCCCCTTTGGAAAGGTTGCACTTCTCATCCCAAGAAGTTCCTTTAATTCAAAACTGAATTAAGATTCTTGGATGAGAAGAAACTTTCATTTAAGTAGTTATTCATTGCACTATGGGCTTACTTTTCTGCAAGGAGCACAGGTGGGTACATGAAAATTTATTTTAGCGCTCTTTTTTTTTTATTCTCACCATAATATGTTTTTTTTTTTTTAAAGAAATGTACTTTCTTTCCAGGTGCTGAAAAGCTTATCAAGGAAGCAGTTGTCAAAGCAGGGGCTTTAAGAAAAAATGTCATGGAGAGAAAATATATTAGAATCGATCCTGAAAAAGTCTAGGATAGGAACACAGTGGTTTAATATCTGCTGGAGCAGACCATATATTCTTGAAAAGTTCTAATTCTAAAATAGAGGAATATTTGAAAAAAGCTTTGTTTGTTTAGCAACCCATAATGAGATACAGAATTGCCCTAGATGTTGAAGCATTCTGAAACCAGTTTATCCTGGGTTTTTTTAAATTGCATGTTTTATGCACATCTGAATTCAGTCGATTCTCATGTGGAACATGAATAATCAATTGGTAGTCTATAATTAAAAATGTTTGTGTTGGGATCACCTAATCACAAATTCCAGGTGTTAGGTTTTACTTTGGTCTGAATTACTGTTTTTATTCAGTATTTTGTTTAGGGAGATCAACAACACAATCATGCCTGAGATAAATACAGATGAATTGGATGAGCAACAAGTGCAGTTGCTGGCAGAGATGTGCATCCTAATAGATGAAAATGACAACTGGATCGGTTCAGAAACAAAGAAAAACTGCCATCTGAATGAAAATATTGACAAAGGTAAAAGTGTGATTTAAAGTATATCTTGTGCAAGGAGGACCTTGCTTAGCTCAACTGAGTCAAAGACTCGCTATATGATACAGAGCCACATCTCTTGCATCCAGGCAACTGACCTTTATCTATAGATCAAGGTAAAGTCAAAAGGAAAAAATGCTGTTGATCAAGTATGTTTGGATTAATGCTGTTCTTCAGACATTACAAACATTTTGATATGGAGAAGCTGAAAAACTTCTCACAATTATTCTTATTTCCAACAGCCTGTCATTCCAATTAGATTTGGCATTAAGTTTTACCAGCCACATATGAATTCAGAAGTTCTTTCTAAGCATTGGTAGGAAGCATGAATTCATTTATCATTGCTTGCAGGCTCAAGTAAAAAGAGGGCATACATTTTACTTTGCCTTGGCAAATGTGGGCTTGGCAAATTCATAGCCTCTAGTGGAAGAGAAATAATAAAACTAACTTAGTAATTTAGGTCAGGAAAAATAAAAAATGTGGAGTGACTTGCTATTAAATAGACACAAGGAACAGATTATTTAAATAGAAGGATAATGAATTAACCAAGAGGGAATTGGCTTCTAAGTGATGTAAAAGGTGCTTTGTTACAGATTCTGTAAGCCAGAAGTCTTGGAACTAATTTATCAATGGCTTATCATAACATTTTTCCCAAAGAGAAAGAAAGCACATAAGCCATTGATTTCAGTAGAAATAGAAGACTTATTTTGTGCCAATACATTTTAAGCTAAAGTTCAACTCCTTAAGGCTATAAAAATATCTAGGTTTATTTCTTAGACAAAAGCTTTCAAAAGAAAGAAATTATGTAAGATTTTTTTTTAATATCTTATTTGAAAAGAACTAGCATAATTGTATTTCAAATAAGAATTTATTTAGACTTTGTAGAAAGAATTGCTTCCTTATGAGACCTTACAGTAGTCCTTGACTGAACAACTATTGGTTCAGTAACCACTTGAAGAGCCTTATCCATGCCCAAACTTATGACCATTGCAGCACCTGCACCATCAAATGAGTAAAATTTGGGCAGTCAGTTGCCCATTGCAAAGGTGCTGTAACTTCCTCCATCATCTCCCCCGCCCCCTTCTCTTGGTCCCTTGGGCTCTGTCACTCCAGCTAACCTTGGTTGCTGTCTTGTTTCCAATGCTGATGAGGTGTGCCCAGTTTTGTTGCTGGATCATGGTAGATGGTTTGTCCTGCAAGAAAAGGAAAATAAAAACAAAGAGGCTAGAATGTGCCACAATGCCTCTTTGCACTGTATTTCTGGGCTTTATGGGACTGGTGTTATGCTGTGAAATAGAAGGAGGAAAGGGTGCCATGGCCCAGCAGCCGAACTGGGTATATTCATTAGCAGCAGGAGCAAGAAGGCAGCAAAAGGTCATCTGGAGCAGCAGAGCAACATGGGCAAGTGAATCTTGGTGTGCAGGCTAGTAAGGGCAATTATGCTAGGGCATCTGTGGCTTTAGAAAGAGTAACCTCAGAAAAAATTGAGCTGAGGTGTGGGTACTCAGTAATGACCAATAAAAATCACTTAACAGTGGTGTTAGGGATACACCCAGAACAGAATCTGCACAGCAGTCAGGCAGGCAGGCAAATATGTGAGACAAACGTTTTGTAGCTTACACTCAGTAAAACAGATACACTGTGCTAGTTAAATAGTTTATTCCAGTAAGAGTTTTAGCATAGTCAAAACAGTCCATATATCATTCACTAGTTCAGTCCATCTGGGGATTACTCAGTTGCAAAGTCCAGTGTCGAAAAATAGGTCAGTAAACTTACAAATCATCAGTCCAGTAATATATCTCTTCGCAGATATGAAGAGATATGAAGAAATCAAACCTCCTTTTTCTTTTCTTTTTTCCTTCAGCAACAGCAGGAAACACACAGTCCATCATAGCAAACCATCAATCCATCATAGTCAGCCATCCATCCAGCAATACAGCAATCAATCAAGTTCTCTTGCTCCCTCTTATGGAGGTTTTACAGCCACACCCAAAATTACATGCTTTGCACACTTAAATTCACTATCATAGTTTATATATATTATTTTACCCAAACTACGTTAGGTAACCTTGTTATTCCTAACAAGTGGCAATAGGGATGGCAGTCACCCAAGCAATCATGCAATATCTTGCTTCACAGTTGCATTGTTAGCAACCAAAATTCCAGTCCCAATTATGATTGTAGGTTGAGCATTATCTATAGTCTTAAAATTAGCACAAAGATATATTAATTATCTTTGCAGTATAATATTTATACAGCCTTTGCCTATCTTTCTGTACTAGGATTATTGCATCGTGCTTTCAGCGTTTTCTTGTTCAACACGGAGAATAAGCTACTGTTGCAACAGAGATCAGATGCCAAAATCACTTTTCCAGGTATGTAATAATGAATCGTTTCAACAGTGTGGCAGAGGCCCATCTGTAGTTTGAATATATTTTGAACTCTGTCATCCATTAAATGTGAAAGGATTAGCTTTTCTGGTAAAGCAAAGCTTTGAAAGGTTGTTTATAGTATGCTTATATTTGTCAACAAGTAAATAATTGGGAAAATAACGTGAGGGGTGAAGCTGAAAAAAGATTTTGAGATTAGACAAAATACTGCAAGTGTCTTCAACATGAGACTGAAAAACAGGCAGCAAAAAGTTCACAAATGAGGGCAAATATATGTGTCCTATATATATATTCTGGTGAAAAAGAAGTTCCCTGAGGATGGGATCTAGCATGAATCCAAAAGTTTGGCAGACAAAACCTTTGGTCCTGGTTATCGACATAGACTGGAACTGGATCCTGCAACAAAAAGTTCATTGTCACATTAAAGGTATGAGAGAATGGGGAGATCCTGGGCTTAAATCTGAAGATGATACATAACTGTGATTGATTCCTAGATTCTTCAGTAATTGATTGTCATTAAAAGCTCATTCAGTGGAGAGGAATATTCCAAAGCAGACCTTTGTATTATCTGAAAACTTTAAAGTGCAGCATTTCAGATATTCTGCTGTCCAAAATGCTGTAGGACGTTATTAAAACTTTTCATTTCTTTTGGGAAGATTGTTTTACCAATACCTGTTGCAGTCATCCCCTAAGCACCCCCCTTGAACTGGAAGAAAATAATGCCATTGGTATTAGAAGAGCAGCGCAGAGAAGACTGAAAGCCGAGTTAGGAATTCCACTGGATCAGGTAAACACTCCTCAGAGCGGTGACTTCCTTGGGGAAAAGATGTTGCATAGCATTTAGTCACTTAGCAATCCCTTTTGTCTAATTACAAATCAAACCTACAATATTTATTTGGAAACCCATAACTGCCTTATTCCCAAAAGCCAAGAGTAGGGAACAATTAATGCAACTTCTTTGTCATATTTGTACTGTCTCCCTTTTTAAAACTGGTGTGCATAGTTTGCTCTGGTGTTTTATCTCAACATTTGTGTTTTGGAACAAGATGAAGAATATATCTTCCAAGCTATACCAAAGTTCCAGTTTTCATATTCATCCTAAACTACACATAGTCACAATATGCATATAACCAGATATAAAAAAGAAAAGAAAATTGAGTACCATATATACTCGAGTATAAGCCGAGTTTTTCAGCCCATTTTTTGTGCTGAAAAAACCGCCCTCGGCTTATACTCGAGTCAGCCGCTACGGCACCATGCCTGGCCTGCGCTGGCGTGGCTGCAACCGATCGCGCCTCCAGGGCAGCATCGCCGCCGCGGCTGTCTACCCGCTGAAGGACACACAGGCGACCCCAAGCGGCCTCTTCTTCCCCATTAACGGGCGCCCGGGGTCCCCGCGAGCTCCTGTGTTGCGTGCTTCCAGCTTCACAAAGAAACCGTCAGGCTCAGGCAGCCTCCCCCACCCCCTAGCCTAGCAGCGAAGAGCTGCTCCGGGGGCAGCGAGACAAAGTGCCTGGCTGCGCCGTGGCGGGAGCCCCCAGAGCAGCTCTTTGCTGCTAGGGGAGGGGGTGGGGGAGGCTGCCTGAGCCTGGTTGACCCCAAGCGGCCTCTTCTTCCCCATTAACGGGCGCCCGGGGCCCCCGCGAGCTCCTGTGTTGCGCGCTTCCAGCTTCACAAAGAAACTGCCAGGCTCCCCCACCCCCTAGCCTAGCAGCGAAGAGCTGCTCCAGGGGCAGCGAGACAAAGTGCCTGGCTGCGCCGTGGCGGGAGCCCCTGGAGCAGCTCTTTGCTGCTACGGGAGGGCGGGGGAGGCTGCCTGAGCCTGGCGACCCCAAGCGGCCTCTCCTTCCCCATTAACGGGCGCCCGGGGCCCCCGCGAGCTCCTGCGTTGCGCGCTTCCAGCTTCACCAACAAACGGAGCTGCAAATCTGGTAATCGCTTGCGGAGCCTCGGCACGAACCCCCTTTCCCCGCACTCCCCCTTCCGCACTCCTCTGGCGGCAGCAGGCGGAGAAAGCCCCACTTCCCCCTGGCTTTGATGGCACGCTTGAGTTGGCTTCCCACTCTTTTTTTTTTAACTCTCCTCTTCCTTCTCCTCCTCTCCTCTCCCCTTGTTGTCTGGTCTTCCCTAAGGAAACTCGAGGGCTCACACTTCCAGGTGTTTCTCCCTGTCTTTCTCCCTGTCAATGATCTTTTCTTCCCTTCCCTTCTCTCAGCCCCATCCTCCTTCACCTTTGTCACCACAATCCTGAACAGATGAAGTTTGTACTTCTCAAGAAAGGTTGGATGTTCCTTTTGAGGAGGGAAACTAGTGTGACATCTGTATGTTGACCTACTACTGAGCCATGGCATGTGTGCCCATGCAATGGAGGCATGAGGGAGAGCTGTGAAAGAGATGGTGGCTCTCCAAAACAGGATGTACATGCAGCACACACATGCTTTTTTTTTGCAAGGGAGAGAGTGACTCTGTTTGGACATACAGATGAGGAGGAGGAATCCAGTTTTGAAGGATTTTAACTCTTGTGTTTTAGCTTGGTTGCTGATTGAGCTAAGGTTTTTGTACTTTTAAAGTTATTGTTGATACCATATTGGTTTTGTTGGCTCTCTTTTCCACTTACAGAGCTAGTTTACTGTTTTTCTTTGAAATAAATATTCAAAAACATTTAACCTACTGATGCCTCAATTCATGTAATTTTATTGGTATCTATTTTTATTTTTGAAATTTACCAGTAGCTGCTGCATTTCCCACCCTCGACTTATACTCGAGTCAATAAGTTTTCCCAGTTTTTTGTGGTAAAATTGGGTGCCTCGACTTATATTCGGGTCGACTTATACTCGAGTATATACGGTACAATTGTCCAATTACAAGTTAGAACGCCATACAGAGAATCTTTGTTCAGGTTTGCATATCTGTAATGCTTAGCCAAGTACAAAGCCAGGCTGGGACCCCATCAATCCTCATTTCTTTCTTACTAATAGATATTAGACAGTAAAGTTTAGCTGTATCTTCATATCTAGAATGCTGAGTGATCAAGAAATTCTAAAAATAGTATTAACAGGATGTATTTTCATTTTTAAGAACATTTTCAGAACATATTTTGAATCTGATGTTTCAGGCACAATTGCTTCATCACTGTACAATGTTCAGAGTAATACCACAATTCTCAGACATCATTTAGAGAAGATAGGTAGGGAATATAACAAAAATGATTTCTATGGTTCTTGCCAGGGCCCTGGTTACATAAAGTATGCTATGAAATGCCTGAAACCAGGAAAGCGCTATTGCTTTTTCTGCTGTAGAAGCAATAACTTGCAATAACTTGAACATATTGAGATGTTCTGGGAATGGAAAAGAGAATCTGTTTTAAAAAGTAGATATGGAACCTTTTGAAACATGTTTGATTGTAGGTCACTCCAGAAGAAATCTTCTACCTAACCCGAATTCACTACAAAGCCCAATCCAATGGAACGTGGGGAGAACATGAAATTGATTATATCCTTTTTGTTCAGAAGAATGTACAGCTGGATCCAGATTCCAATGAAATTAAAAGCTACTGTTACGTGACTCAAGAAGAATTGAGAGAACTGCTGAAAAAGGCTTCTAGAAATGAAATTAAGATTACTCCATGGTTCAGACTAATTGCAGAGACTTTTCTCTTTAAGTGGTGGGATAACTTGAATAATTTGAAGAGATATGTTGATCATGATAAGATATACAGAATGTAACAAATTGGGCTGTCCTAAAATATCATACCATAAATTTTTCATACTGAAATTTGCAAATTGATTGTAACAGGAAATTAGGAATAGGCCCCTTTAAGTGGAAGTTAGATATTTATCCCACATTGCATAACTGGCTTGCTCCTGGAATATTTCTTTTCATTTCATGGTATTAAGTAGTGATTAACGAGTTTGCACTCCATGGAAACCACTGTAAGTCTGAATAGTTGCCAAGCCACAATGCCATGGGAGTAATTAGGTCTTGATTACAATCTCTCCCACAATATGATCTGTTTGCACAATATGGAACACATCAGCTTACCAGTTTTAAGTGTAGGTAGAATGAAGAGGTGAATCTGAACTAGTCATCCCTAAAAGCTTTTGTATTTTATACCAGTCTTACTGAAACATGCAGCACAGCAGTTTTTCTATACTGTCCCTCTTCAAGTTACCTACTTATCTTTCAAGTAATTAGCACTTCCATATTTATACTTTTCACTGTTTCGTGTTTGACTTGCTTTTGAAGAACCTATTCCCTTGGAAGCTATTCTAGCACATAAGATATACTTTCCCCATTTGAAAAGATACCCGGCATTTCAAACTAGAAATGTTAAAATTTCTGTATTTGTAGATTCTAAATGTCTTTCCTATAGGAATTAAGCTATGAACTAAAATAAAGGAAATCTTAAATGTAAATAACTTTTTTCACAAAATCTTGAAAACTACCTGTTAGACATCCTATGGTCTAGGCAAATGGTGTTGGTGTATTCTTTGTAAATACAATTATGAACCATGAACATTAAAGTTTAAAGATTGAACCTGATTGGTGTGTTGAAATTTCCTATTCTTATTGATGGAGAATCAAAAATAAATGCTTTTGTGTTCTTTATAATGGCTTATTAAATGTAATTGTGAGCTAGAGGATTAGGTAATGTTTCTATTTGTACTATTTGAAGGACAAAACTAGCCCATAATCTAAACATTTTAAATGCTTGAGTAGCATTTCCAGATCCTCCAAGGAAAAGAGGAATAACTACACATTGGACATATTTCAAATGGCTTGTCATGGCCTCAGTAATCTACTTTGGGAGCCCTAGGTGAACTGCTTTTAAGGTGTCAGTTTTGTAATATAGAATTACCCAAAGTTGACTAATACATCACTTTTACTTTTTGAAATTTCCAGTTGTATAGAATTGATTCTTACAAGCCTTTTCAATCACTTATTACTAGAAGGGATATGCATAGTAAAATTTTTCCTTTTCCCCTGCCTTGAGAATTTAATGGTTAAAATGCAGCAGCCCTGATCTTCCCAGCTGCTTCCATTCTCTTCCTCCCACCCTCAACTGATGTTTATGTTTCAGCTGTGTCTTTTTCACTAGCCTCAGGAACAAACTCCTATCTAGGCTATCCAATAACAGCCTATTCCTACCACCACGCTTCGCAATGCCTTTGTCATGCTGTGCGAATATACACATACCATATATCATGGCCAGTCCCCTTAACACCCTTTGAAACATTTCTACTTTAGAACAGCTTATTTTATTTCACAACCCAGGTTAAAATGTATTCTTTCATAGCAAACCAACATTTCAAAATAAATTATTCCAAGCAGCTGTTCTATGCACTTTGCTTAAGTTTGAATTTTTATCCCAGTTAGGCCATAACCCACTGAAGGTCTGACATGGTTTGAATAGGCTCTTTGTCAAAGTATATCCCTGAACCAGAATTATTGCTCTATAGTTGCAGTTTAAGGAAACCATTTTCCTCAGTCTCATGATTGAATAACCCAAGATAGCAGTTTTGAAAACTAGACCTGTTAACAGTTAAGAGAGCTATTTTAAAGAAAAACAAAAAGGCAAATTTCAATGCTTGCAACGTATTTATTTGTGTCAACATAGGAATCTTTATTTTATTTTTTTTTGCTCTATCTTCGGGCTGTGGAACCAGCTTTTCTCTTCCCAGAAAACAGGTGTTTGGGCTTCAGGTCAAAGATAGCTCTATCCGCCTCGCCTTTCTTGCCCATCTGATTCATTACCTTCTGAGCATTCTTCATCATAATTTTTGCTTTTTTCACCATCTATAAAAAAATAACATGCAAGTGAAAAAGTGCACATACCACACATGAATTTAAATATTACATGGCCACATATTGCTCCATGTTTCCATGAAAAAAAAAAAAACCTATTCAAAACTGAAAATGCACATTATAAATAGCCTGGCTGATAGTGAATATATCTTTTTATATCTGGGGGAGGGACCAGTGACCTCAAAATAGAAACTGGATATTTCAATTATAAATATCCATTAAAATGTTACAAAAGTGACTGCATAAATTCATTAGGTCATATAGTAACAAATTCTAATTGCTAATTACTATAGCACAAAATATGCACTTAGATAATCTGAATAAACTGATAATTTTATAATACTGAGATATACCTTAGCATCACGAAGACCAGAGACATCACGAGGGGGACGAGAGCCATTGTGACTTACTGGCATTGATGCACCTGCTTCAGAATCTTCTCGCTTACGTTTACGGGTGATACTGCGTGATCTTCTTCCCTGGATTAAATAATGTGCTTGAATATTTACAGATAACCAAATTGGAAACCTTAAGTTAATCAGATGCTCTGCTGCAACCTAGTTTCCATTAACATAGATTCTTGTATCAGCCAAGAACCTACAAAAAGTAAACTCTTCATAAACATTATTTAATTACAGGTGTAGCAATGATACAGAAGGGGGGAATAAACAAAAAAAATTTTTTTTACCTCACTGTTGCCAGTTAGGACAAGTCCCAGATTTGTCATCTCTTGTTCAAGGGTCTTCTGCTGAATCTAAAGCCAAAAGTAAAAAAAAAAATCAGGTTAGTAGTTCCTCAGTTTCTTCTCATGAACTTTCCCAAGTCTACTACTAGACTACAAGTTGTAAGCCCTCCAGCTAAAGGACAGCATTTCTGTCTAGTAGCCCAAGATCTCTTCCAGTGGCTTTTCTTCCACTAAGGGTAACAAACCACTATCCCACCCACATAAAAATACCTTCACTTCAAAACCTAACTCCACCACAGGCAACCTCTTTGCTGCTCTGCTTTTATAGCTGCTCATGATTGGGCAGGTAGGCTGGCTAAGGTAAAGTCTTAAAGGGGAAGGGCACTATACACACCTGGTGCTAGCTAATTTTCAGGCATTCTGTCTTCTCATGATCAATGGTTCCTACAATTAGAATCTTCTAGATAAGGAATCTAGGGAACAGCCCTAAACTTCCCAAAAACAAAGGAGAGCAGAGCTCAAAACAGCACAGCTATTTGAGATGAGAAATCAACAGCTCCAATGCTCTTTTGCTATTCCACATCTGGAAAAGGCTGTCTCAGTGGATTTGAAATTTTACCAATTAAAAGTGGGTATACAGACAGCAGGCAAAGGTGGCCAAATGACTATTCTTTGAACTGTAGCATGGAAATCACACAATGCATCCCACCACAACAAATTTTGCAAGCTGAGAGTAAGTTTGGTGTAGTGGTTAAGGCGCCAGGTTAGAAAGCAAGAGACCACCATGACTTGATTCTCAGTCATCCAAGTCATGTTTCTCTCAAAGGTGGCTTTTTCAAAAGGCAACTGGACAAAAGGAAACTTGTTTCCTTGAAAACCTTTTGGACAACATTTTGTCTGAAATGGTTTAGGGTTTCCTGCCTGAGCAAGAGGTTAGACTAGAAGACCTTCAAGGCCCCTTCTATACTGAAACTTCTTCAGTGCTTTTTGTGTACTTTTCAGTTCTTTTTGTGCACATTTCCAGAACAAAAACCAAGAAAACATAGTTTTTCCTAAAGGTTAAACTGGTTAGAGATTTCATAAAGAAGATTACCATATGTGCAAGCCTGCAAATTAGGGAAATAAATGTAAACCACAATTCTTCTCCACTTCAAACATCGCCTACATTTGTATTCTTGGCAAAATTAAGAATTCTGCTACTTAAAAAAAGACAGCATATATAGGAGGGTGTTCTATTTATTCATTCACTTGTATCCCAAAAAGATGGAACACACTTTCCTCCTATTTTTCTCACAACAACCCCTTTGAGGTGAGGTAAACTGACAGGAAGTGACTGGCCCAAGGTCACCCTAGCTAAAGTAGGGCTTTAACTCATGGCCTCTAGTCACAAAGATGCTTTTCCTGAAGGCCCCTGGGCTTTCTTGGGGTTTTTTTTCCTTAAAAATGTTTCACTTCTCATCCAAGAAGCTTCTTCAGTTCTTCCATGAGTTCAAGAGCCCTGATTTAGCCAGGAAAGCCAACTAGCTGACTTTGGGCCAGTCATTCTTCTCAGCCCAACTCACAGGTTATGGTGAGGAAAATAGGAGGAAGAAGGTAGGTTGGATTTGTTTGTTGCCTTTAGTTATTTGTAAAAATAAAGAAAAACATAAATGAATAAACATGGTTTGTAACCTATTCTTCAATTCTTTGCAAAATTGAGGATTTTATTAATAAAGACAGCAAACGTAGGAGGTTGTTCTACATTTGCTGTATTTTTAATTAACAAGATACTTAACTTTGCAAAGAACTCAAAAATAGGATGTAACAATATTTGAAATGCAGAAGAATTTGGGTAACTGTGTTTGAGACGGAGAAGAATTGTGGTTTATGTTCATCTTTCCTAATTTATAGGCCTCCAGATATTGTGGTCTTCCTATTGAAATCTCTAATCAGCTTAATCTTTAGGGGAAACTGGATGAAGTAATGATGTATTTAAAATACTCCCTATCTAATTGCTTAGATAGCAGATTGTGGTCACTTAAATGCACTGGAATTATATGGACTCAACTTACAACCACAACTGAGTACAAAATTCCTGTTGCTAGGCAAGACAGTAGCTATGTGAATTTTATGTGAATCACTACACCATGGCCTTCCTTGCCATAGTAAAGTGAATCACTGCAATTGTTAATTTATCAGTCATTAAGCAAATCTGGCTTACCACATTGACTTTGCTGGCTGGAAGCTGGCTGGGAAAAGTCACAAATGATGATTACATGATCTACAGGACAGTGCAACTGTCATAAATACAAATAGCCCTCAACTTTCAATAGTTCATTTAGGAACCATTCAAAGTTACAACTGAAGTCATTTTAAAAAGTGACATGATTTTTTCCACACTTAACGACCGTTTGTGGTATCCCTGTGGTCATGTGATCAAAATTCACCCGCTTGGCAACTGGTTCATCTTTACGACCGCTGCAGTGTCCTCAGGTCATGATCACCTTTTTGCAATCTTCAGACCAGCAAAGTCAAATGGGGAAGCCAGGTTCACTCAACAATTGGGGAAAAGATAGGTCATAAAATGGGACATGCTCTTTTAACGGCTATCTCAAATAGCAACAGAAATCTTGGGCTCAATAGTGGTGGTAAGTTGGAGACTACTACCTATATATGCCAGTTGACTATGGGAAGGTTGTAACAGCTGCAAGTGTGAAAAGAGGTCATAAGTCACTTTTTCACTGCTGTTGTGACTTTGGTGTGATTGCCCTCCAGGTCAAAGGCTCTCCAGAATCTGCTGAAGATTACTTGCCTTCAGGGAGTGTTTTTGTTCTGCTGACATGTTCCTGCAGCCTACTGAAGACTACTCTGGAGAATGCCTCTGCGCCTGCACAAAGTGCCCATCTGGTGCGCACATGCACGCAAAGCCATGCCCACCAAACCAGTGGCAACTTTATTTGAATACCACCACTGTTTACAGCCCTCTCTAAGTGGTTTACAGAATCTGCCTATGGCCCCCGCAATCTGGGTCCTCATGTTACCCACCTCAGAAGGATGGAACGTTGAGTCCCTTCAGCCTGGGGAGATTCGATCTGCCAGATTGCAGGCAGCTGGCAGTCAGCAGAAGTAGTCTGCAGTACTGCACTCTAACCACCATGGCTCATTGAAATCATTCTTTCATGATTTTGGGACGCTGGAGAGGTCACATTAGACTGGGATGCGTTCTTGTGTGGTCTGTGCTCTTGCGCAGCCTCTGGAGCCACTGTACGACCCTCTTTAACATAGTGTTAAGTGAATTACCGCTGTTGTTAAGTGAATCATGCAGTCATTAAGCAAACCTAGCTTCCCCAGTTGACTTTGCTTGTCAGAAGCTGGCTGGAAAGGTTGCCAATGGTGATCCTTGACTCCTCAAGACAGTGCAACGATCATAAATATTTGCCCATTATGGAGCACCTGAATTTTGATCACATGACTATGTGGCTGCTGCAACCATCATGTCAAAATCGCTCCCTTTTCAGTGCTGTTGTAACTGCAACCACTAGACAAATTGTTTTAAGTTAAGCACTACCCGTATCGATTTTCTTCAGCATGAGGTTCCTTCTATTTTTTTCGCCTTGCTCTCTGCACAGGCAAACCAAGTAAATCTGTACTTTTTAAAACAAACCACAGCTGAAAATGCCATTGAAAAGTCTTCCAGTCTTTCTTCCCTTCTAGCGTAGTCCTTGACTTACATTTGGCAAAAGAGATTTATGACTTAAATTCAACTTTCAGTCACATGACCAAACTCAGCAACATGGTCACATTTCAAACTCTTTCAGTGTTCCATGATCATGTAACTGTTTTATGACCTTCCCCCCCCCAAACTAGCACTTACGTCCAGTTTTTTTTAAAACCTCACCATAGCGAACAACGAGTTCGCTTAAGTGTTACTTAATGACCACTGCACATAAAAGGTTGTAAAATCAGTAAAACGGGTGGTAACTTGAGGACTACCTGATCACTCTTAAGGTACAGATAATCCTCAACTTACGACCACAATTGAGACCAAAATTTATGTTAAGTGAAAAATTTGTTAAGTGAAATTTGTCCCATTTTACAACTTTTCTTGCCACATTTGTTAAGTGAATCACTGCAGTTGTTAAATTAGTAATTGATTGTTCAATGAATCTGGGTTTTGCTTATCAGGTGGTCGCAAAATGGCTCCTGAACATTGCAACCGTCATAAATGTGAGCCAGTTGTCAAGCATCTGAATGTAAATCAAGTCACTGTTGGGATATTGCAAAGGTCATAAATGTGAAGAATGGTCATAAGTCACTATTTTCAGTGCTGTTGTAACTTTGAATGGCCACTAAATGAACAGTTTTAAGTCGAGGTCTACCTGTATCTACTGGAGTACCTTATTTCTTTCCTAGTCCAACTTCCTTCTGCCCATGACACATGTGCTCACATCCCACCAAATTCTCACCCAAATATTTTTTATACTTGCCTTTTTAGCTGTTCTAGGCATTCTGGGACCATGTATGTTCTTCTCCTTTGATTCCAGGATCTTCATTTTCTTCTTCTCACGAATTTGTTGTGCCAACTGCCTAATTCCCATCATTTCCTCATCTTCGCTTTCTGAATCACTATCATATTCTCCAGCTATTTCCTTTAGCTCTTCTTCTTTCTCCAGTTGTTCCAATTTCTAGAAAAACGCCATACTCAATAGATTAGAAATTGATTTCTATTAATGCATTTTCTTATACACCCTTCAGGCAATGCTACACCCTTCAGACAATTCACACTAATTCTCTCTTCCTGTACCAAGTTAGAAAGCCAATGGGGTTTTATTTCACATAGAAAGACTGTACCTATATGAGTGGTCGCCAACCAGTGGACAGGGGACCACTGATGGTCTGCGAGAAAATTTTGGTGGTCTGCAGAGAAATGTCCCCCACAAAACATCCCACAAAGCAATTAATCCAGGCTGCCCGGAAATACAAGGCTGCACCGCCCACATGGCCCACCTACCCCCTGGCCCTCACCCTTCAGCCAAGCGTAAATGGTCATAAATCACATTTTCCAGTGTTGTCGTAACTTTGAACAGTCACTAAATGAACTGTTGTAAGTGGACTACCTATACTAGTTTGAGCTCATAACTGTCCCACAGTGATTATGCAATGCATTTTGGGCATAATGCAGAACTGGAAAGACAAAATTTTGTATTTGAAAATATTTGTACAAGATAAAAAAAAATAAGAAACTTGTGCATATAAACTATAGTTAATATGAGAACATGTATAATTTCCCATCTAGTATACCAACAGTAGTTTAATACTTACCATCATGATGTCTGGGTCAATATAATCAGCTATGTTATGACCTTCCCAAATCTCAGGTACTACATCGTATTTTTCAGATGGATTCATCAGATCCCAATATTCTAAAGCAGGGGGGGAGATGAAGGAGTTTTATTTGTGCAATTCTAAACTCCTGCAATTTTATTCAGTTGATAGCTTTATTAATAAGAAAAAGCCACCCTAAAACAATAAATTACATGCTGGTAATAAGTTACACGTAATGGAGCTCTTAAACTTGTTTGTTTCAACCGACAACATTCCTTAAATTCTGAAGTATATCAAAATTAGATAAAAGTATAGATTTGAACTATATCCATATATATATATGGTCTATGTTCTCCACTAATCAGGAGAAATTCCTACTTATAACCTGGTACCCATTCCTAAGAGAATATGAAAAAGGGAATGGATCTTACCAATACCAGGAAAAAAATACAGGCCTAGAAATTATGAGGCTCATCATAACCTGGGTGGTTTTCTAATTTGTTTCTGATTTAGCTGTTTACAAAAAAAGAGAATAATCTGATAGAGCGACTTGCTATGTAAGAGTACAGCTGAATCTAATTGCATTTCTAAACAAAAAGATAGCTTGAGACTTACTCTTAAGATCCAATATATAGTCATCCCCCATTTCCATTTCCAAGTCTTTCTCCTGCAGCAAAGATATATCATTAGTTAAGAGTTTCTTATAAATTTCACAACACCACAAAAAAGGTTGCACAAAGAGGTAGATTCGTTTAGTGGTTATGGCATCAGGCTAGTAACTGGGAGATTGTGAGTTCTAGTCCTGCCTTAGGCATGGAAGCCTAAGGCTGGATGACTTTGAGCCAGCCATTCTCTCTCTCTCAACCCAACTTATCTCACAGGGCTGCTGTTGTGGGAGAAACAGAAGGATGAAAGCGATATTAGATATTTCACTGCCTTGAATTATTTATAAAAATAATAGAGGTGCAAAATAAAATAAATTATTTTTTTATACCCCTAAAATGTGGACATATTTTGTAAAATATTTACCAATTTCTTTTTTGGGCCATCAACTTCCATGTGCTTCTTGTGCATCAAGGCTCCTTCCGGAATAAAAGGGGGCCTTTCCTAAGAGGCAGGAATGAAACCCAAAGTGAACTGAAGAAATTCCTTTTTATATAACCTGCTTCCCCGAAAATATGACCTATCCTGAAAGTAAGTCCTAGCTTGATTTTTACACATGTACCCAATATAAATCCTACTCTCAAAATAAGCCCTAATTAAGACCTCACCCACTCCAGAGTGCATGAGTAAAAGTTAAGCTAAGGTGTGGGTAGTCGGGTGGAGCTGCCCTATTACTTACCTTCGGACAGTTGTAGCCAAGCCTCGCACACCCCAACACCTGCCTTGCCAGCCCATTTTTTCTGCAGCCACCAGAAAGGCTTTCCTGAAGGCCTCTGCAGCTGATAACAGAGCCCCAGATCGATCCGGAGTTCTGTTATTGGCTGCAAAGGCCCTCAGGAAAGCCTTGCCAGCCACAGAAGTTCCTGAAGGCTTCTGACAGCGAAAAGGAGGCTAGGGGCGACGCACACAAGTGAGATTAGTCAGTGAATGGCATCCCCCCAAAATAAGACCTGGTGCCTTTTTTGGTGGCAAAAAAAATATAAGATAGGGTCTTATTTTTGGGGAAACACGATATATAGCAGGTTTATGGATTCCCAACCCTAAGGACCATTGGGAACCTGACTTCACAGGTAGCAGGAGAGCACAAGAAACTCCATTTGCCCAAGAGGTGGGCATTCTCTACACACACACACACACACACACACACACACAGTGACCACAGAGCAAGAAAGTTTAAAGACCGCTGTACTAGGTTACTGAGCAGGACAGCATCCTCCTCCTTTTCTTTCAGTCTGTAAACTGACAAATCTTCACTGTTATTTTTTATTCTCACTGCAATAAAAATCCATCCATCCTAATGCCTTTCATAAGTATGTAACTGGAAGCTCTTGCAGGAAATTCTTCCAGATGTGGTCTGAATATATCTGGAGGACACAAACTTGAAAAAGCTAGTGGATCCATATGTTTGCAACAGAGGCAATGAGATACAAACCCCCCTTCCCCCCCCACACACACACGCACCTTGTTGTCCCTTTTTGTTGGAAGAGCTAAATGTAGCCTGTTCAGTACATCATTCACTTTATTTCCTTTCATTTTGGTGCCAACGCGATGGGCCAACAATCTGTCACAAGCCTGAAAATAATGGCAAAATATTAATTCAAGAAATATTGAACCTAGGCAAAGCATTAACACTGACCCAGACATCCAGACAATCCTCAAGTTATAACTAGGGGCATAAGCGATCATTCAGAATTAACAGTAGAAATCCTCTCCCAACCCAGTTCTAAAGAGACAAATAGCTAGTCCAACAGTGAGGAATGAATAGAATAGAATAAGCGTTGGAAGAGCCCTTGGAGGTCTTCTAGTCCAACCCCCTGCCTAGGCAGAAAACCTTACACCACTTCAGACAAATGATTGTCCAACCTCTTCTTAAAAACTTCCAATGTTTGACTATTCACAACTTCTGGAGGCAAGTTGTTCCACTGATTAATTGTTCTAATTGTCAGGAAATTTCTCCTTAGTTCTAAATTGCTTCTCTCCTTGATTAGTTTCCATCCATTGCTTCTTGTCCTGCCCTCAGGTGCTTTGGAGAACAGTTTGACTCCCTCTTCTTTGTGGCAGCCCCTGAGATATTGGAACATTGCTATCATGTCTCCCCTAGTCCGTCTTTGCATCAAACTAGACATACCCAGTTCCAGCAACCATTCTCTGTATGTTTTAGTCTCCAGTCCCATGTTTTAGCCCTCCCTGCAGTCACAGGACCTCATTTTGGACACTTGTCAACCAGACCACATTTATGGTTGTTTGAAGCATTCCACAGTCATATGACTGCAATTTATGATATATATATTTTCCCTAAAAGCTGGTTTGACTTTCACCTTTTGAAAAGGACACCCTATAGGGACCAATGGGTTTGCTAAACACCTGCAGCATCTGGTGAATTAACTCTTGCAAAAAAGCCTGCAAAGTTACATGATGAGCTACTTTTCAACCGTTAAAACCTACTAACTGGCCGGCTCAATTACAGTTGTAAGTTGAGGGCTACTTGTTATAGGAAGGCACCTGCATGTTAGAATTACGTCAGACTATTGGACAAGGTATTGAACTTGAAGAACTAAATGGCTCCTTGTTTATGGAGATTCTCAGCTATCCAGGTCATGGTTGTCCCAAAGGTGCTTTTTTCAAGAGGCAATTGGACTTTCTGACATTTCTTTGAAGACATTTCGCTTCTCATCCAAGAAGCTTCTTCAGCTTCTCAGAAGCTTCTTGGATGAGAAGCAAAATGTCTTCAAAGAAAAACAAGGAAGTCCAGTTGCCTCTTGAAAAAGTACATTTGGGATAAATGTCTCCTTGCAGCATCACATGATTTTATGACAAGACCAATCTCAGCTTGGGGAGAAGAATTTCTCAACTTCAGGAATTTAGAACCTGACCAGAAAAAAAAAATAACAGTAAGGCAAGAGCTTGGAAAAAGGGTGAAATCACATGTCCCCCTTGCAACAGCCAAACCACAGGGCACAACTACTGGTAGTCCTCAACTTCCAACAGTTCATTTAGTGACTGTTCAAAGTTACAACAGCACTGAAAAAACTGACTTATGACCATTGTTCACACTTACGACTATTGCAGCATCCCCATGATCACATGATCAAAATTCAGACACCTGGCAACTGACTCATATTTATTTATGACCATTGCAATGTTCTGGGGTCGCCTTTCACAACCTTCTGACAGCCAAAGTCAATGGGGAAGCCAGATTGACTTAACAATCGTGTTACTAACTTAGCAACTGCAATAATTCACTTAACAACTGCAGCAAAAAAAAAAGTAGTACAATGGAGCAAAACTCACTTGTCTCACTTAGCAACAGAAACGTTGGGCTCCATTGTGGTTGTAAGTCAAGGACTACCTGTATTTTCTAATGACCAGATGAAGAAAAAAATTTCCCATACTGCAGACTGATGATGAATTTCTGCTAGCAAGTTTCAGGAATTGACAAGTAGAAGATATCTAATTTTTTTAAAACAGTTTTCTTTTTTGATTATATACAATGATATGGGAAAGTTCAACCACATCATAAAGATAATTAAAAAAACAATATAGTGCCCAAACAACCACAAGCAGAAGAGAAAACTGACATTAGCATCTGTTCGAAACACTGGAACAAGGGAAAGCAAATAAAACCCAACATCTAATTAACCTGAGGATTTTATGACAGCGCAATGATCAAACAAAAATAATTTTCAGTTTCTAATGCAATATTTTAAACAAGCTGCAAAACTATCCTTGGATAAGCAGATGATTGAACCCAATGTAGATATTTAGTATACACACATCCACTCACTTCAGTTTTAACCTGAATAACACCTTCTTCTGTCATAGTGCTTGTCTCAATCACAGGAAGTCCATCAGCTTCTAATTCAGCAAATATTTTCTGAAAGGTGATAAATGAAAGCATTTGGCAAAATTAATTAACACACCCATCCCTATGGTATCCAAATAATACATTTATCCACATGAAACATAATGTAAAGATTGCACTGGAATACAGAGCAACCTCAAAACTGCACATGCTTACATGTATAAAGGAAGTTGTGTATGTCTATGTCTACTATATAAACACACTTTTTGGTATGACAGTTGAATTAAAAATGTTTCCATGTTAGAGAGGAAAAAACTGACTTTTGGCACATGCATTCCTAAACAGACTGATTATTAGGGAAGGTTAAGAGTGGCTGTTGTTATTTCATATTCCACTAACATTATAAAATATGAATCTTTCAGTATGTGGGTAGATTTCAGGCTTACAAGATGATCTGTGCTCATCAGTAGAGAAAAGTGCAGAATGGGAGGGGGAAATAGGAGATGGAAGGCATTTTGGATATGTTCACTACCTTGAATTATTCGTAAAGTAATAAAGGCCAGGTATAAACAAATAAACTGAATGAGAAAAATCAATCAGCTGTTACCAGAACTGAGGATAAAAAGTTTTTAAAAATTGCAATGAAGTGGCTAGAGCAACAAAGGTAGACATTGAGTGATTCATTTCCAGATTTCAATAATAATTGTGAATGGAAATGATATCTGCTTTTTAAAAAATGTAATATATCTTAAGGATACCTTAAGAGCATGGCAATCCACTAGATCTCTGAGATCTTGTGTAGACCTCAAAGATTTGGGAGTGAGGCACTCAAACCACTAGCAAGGGAAAAAAAGATGATTGAGGAGGAGGAGAAGGAGGAGGAGGAGGATCTAGCCAACCAAGACATAAAGCTTTTTTCTGTGCAATCATTACTTCTGAAAACTACTCACCTGATTCTCTTCTGAAAGTTCAGAAATCCTTTTCACATCACATTTATTGGCTACAATAATTAGAGGCTAAAATAAGACAGAGAAAGAAAACCATACATTGAATAAGCCATCTTGGATTTTCTAATACAAAACATGAAGCTTTAAAAGATAAAGGGGTAAAATCCCAGGCACCTTGTTGGCAAACAATGGCTTAATATTCTCAAACAGTGCCAGCTGTTCTTCCAAGCTATGGCCACACTGTTCTGATACATCCATGATATAGAGCACAGCAGACCGGAGATGGGCAAGTGCAGTTATGGCCTGCATCTCGATGGTGTTTCTCTCTTCCAAAGGATGATCCAAAATACCAGGAGTATCTATGACCTGCAACGAAACAGACAAAAATTAAAAACAAAAACAAAGCAGAATAGGGAGCCTCCCCTTTGAGAAACCATATCAAATGAAAGTAGGGCATTAACAATGTGATTTACAATAGGGGTCCTCAACCCCTGGTTTGGGGGCTGGCAGCAGGCCGCAGCAGGCCAGAAACTGGACCATGCAAGCAAGCAAAGCCCCACCCACAGGATGCAGGCAGCAGGTGAAACCATGCCCCCTCCAGTCCATGGAAAGACCTCTTTCCACGGAACCGGTCTCTGGTGCCCAAAAGGTTGGGGAATGCTGGTTTACAATACGCATAGTTCTCAACTTACAATTCATTTAATGAATTTATTCGAAGCTACAGTGGCACTGAAAAAAGTGACTTATGGCTATTTTTCACACTTACAACCTTCACAGCATCCCCACATTTATATGATCAGATTTCAGATGCTTAGCAACCGGCCATGTATTTATATCGGTTGCAGCATCCTGGAGTCTCGTGATCGCCTTTTGCAACCTTCTGACAAGGAAAGTCAATGGGGAAACCAGATTCACTTAAAGACTGTGGCAAGAGAGGTTGTAAAATGGGACAAAATTCAATTTAAAAATGTCTCATTTAGCAACAGCAATTTTGTAAGTTGAGGGCTGCCTATTCAAATTCAGGTAATCCTCAACTTATATCTGGTCACTAAATGGCCATTTGAAGTTCCAACAGTCCCCTCCCTCCAAAAATACTTATGACTCTCTCTTTCAAATTTCCACCTGGAATACATGAAAATCAATAAGTAAATCGTAATAATAATTTAAAGCCTGAGAAAAAATTCCAACACCTGAGTTTTCAAGTTTATACATACACACTACACACACACACCCTTAAATAGGAACAATTAACTGATTTAAGTAAGAGGTAGTTTTTACCTGCCAACGCAAATACTTGTAATCCATGTGTCCCACAAACAGAGATTTTGTGGTAAATGCGTATGGCTGCACATCTACATCAGCTCTTGTTACCTAAAACAAAAAAGGGTGTCACTTATGAAACAATTTCTGTTCTGAAACCCACCTATCAGTTAGAATCCTGGGCAACACACAAAATAAATGGGTTAGGGTTAGGGTGACACCAAATAAAAATACATTTTATCTGAAGACAGGAAAATAGAGATGTATTTTCTTATCATCTTGTTAAGACTGTATCTTACAAAAACATAAGATGTAAAACTATTATTAACAAATACTAACACATATTTTCTCATAGTGTAGAAAACGATACCTCAACAGGACCACTCCCAATTTAACTAAGTCTGCAATTTTAGATACAGTGCTAAGAAATTACTTGCATTTGCTCAGTGTTTATTATTACATTCGAATTTAGTATGACTCTGATGGAAGGCATATCCACAAACCTTATTTATGAAACTTGATTTCCCAACATTGGGGTACCCACACAACAGGAGAGTTCGTGTGTTAGGATCAATGGTTGGCAATCGTGATAAATGCTGGCGCACTGAAATTTTTAAAAAGGACACAAAAGTATTGTTTAGATACATAATATTGTAGTTTGACTTTGGGGTAGCAGCATATTGTATGAATTTAGCCATTACAGTATTAAATATTCAATCATCCATTATGGTTTTAAATTATGCTTTAGCAGCTTGGCATGTTAGATCAGAGGTTTCCAAACTTGGCAACTTTAAGACTTGTGGACTTCAACTCCCAGAATTATGGGAGTTGGCCAGCTATGGCCAGTTTGGAGACCCTGCATTAGACTAACCTACTCAAATGCATTCCGTTGTCCTATTTCATATTTGAAGGACCGCTGGATGGCTGAAAGGATAAAACTCAACATAAAAAGCAAATAACTCCTCAGCCTCCAGCAACAACAATCGGACAAACCACCTGATGGTGTCCATATCATCAAGGCCCTTTGGCAGAACCATGTCTTCAGGGCCTTGAGAGAGTGTCAATATGGGACCTTATCTCTGCAGGGATAATGTTCTACAGGGAGGAGGCCCCACCCTTCCTCTCAGTTTCACTGGGGGGGGGGGGGACAGAGGGGGCCTTAGCCATTGATTAGGGATCTACATCTCATGGGACCATGAAAAAGGGCCTTTTTGGTGGTGGCTTCCTCTCTATGGAACATCATTCCAGGACATGGTTGGGTCTCTCACTGCTGCTTTTCCAAAAAGCCCTAAAAACATATTTTCATCAGCGAGTCTAGAGACCACAAATGGAGAGCCAATCAAGCAGTTATTGCTTCCATGGGGGGGGGGCATGATGGGATGGGATCTTGGTGAATTTTTAAATGTTTTAAGCTGCCCAGATTCACTTATGTGGGACTTTGACAGACAAATAAATGTGTTTAACAAATAAACTGTAATTTTTACATACCTTGTTCTAAATATTCCAGGCTCTGCTTCTGTCTTTTGATTATGGTACACATCCGTCCCAAGGCTGCACGTTTCAACTGTTTGCATCGATAGAGGGAATCCCCGTATTTCATCAGACGCATGTAATCTTTGGCAACACTGAGACACAAAACCACAGATCAAATCTATATTATATTAGCTAGGAGAATGTTTTAACTTCGTTACGATTTTATTTCACTTGATAGTATACTATTAGGGTGGGGGTGGGGGTAGAAGGAACAAAGAATGATATAGCTAGAACAGAATATTAAAACTCAGTTCATCTATCACAGTGAATCATAGCATAGTTTGACTTCAACTTCATTTTTTTCCCTTGAACTCAGTGTTTCTCAACCGTAGCACTTTAAGATGTACAAAAATTGCTAATGTAGAGAAACACTGCTTAGATTGTAAACAAGGATTGTGGATTACTTTTTAGTCAGCAAGTTGTAGTTTAGCAAATCATTATGAAGTAACGTTGGAACTGCAAGAGGCCAAAGTCAAAGCCTATCTCCCATTGAATACCGAATTTACTGGGTATCTTCAGGCCATTCTCTCCCTCCCGGCTGCACACAATTATTGCTATGAAAATAAACTTGCTGGGGAATTCTCCATGTCAATCAAGAGAGCTTCTAGAAACAAGATAGGATATAAATATAACATCTAATAAGTATGTACATAGTGAAATTCTCTTACTTGTCAATCAGATTTTTGGCAATATTTATTTGCCCCAAAGCTAGCTTGTAATGGTCTTTATCATAGAGTACATTCATCAAATCTGCATAAAAGGGATGAATGTCCTGAAATCAACAAAAAGTAAGAGAATCAATCAGTAATATATTTTATAAAACATATCAATAAATATACATAATTCCATTTAAATTTTAAATAGGTTGTATAAGTATGCATTAACGCTCTAATCCAGTGTCCTCCCAATCTTTTAGGCACCAGGGACCAGTTCTGTGGAGATAGATTTTCCTGCAGACTGGAGGAGGGATGGTTTCATGTGCTGCCTGCATTCCACAGATGGGCCTTATTTTCGTGGATCAGTTTCTGGGATACCACAGCCCAGTACTAGTCCACATACTGGGGGTTGCCCCCCCCCCCCGCTGTAATCCGTAGAGATTTAAAGTAAAACTTTCTCCAGGATTAAAAACAATATATAAAAAAGCAAAAGAAATAAAACTATGTGTCAGCTTTCTGAGTCCCATAGAAAGCAGAACTCCGAAGCTGGTAGATTCCTCAAAGAACAGTTCTGTTGGAGATATCATATTGGCACAATCTGGTGAACACCAACTCTGAAAGTTCCCGTAGTTTTCACCTAATTAAAAAGTGAAACAGTCAGTCATGTTGTCCAATCATGGTGCCAATTGGTTGCCTGGATACTTCACCCCTCCTTCTCCAGCCACCTGTTGGAATATCCTTGGTTCCCACAGGAAACTATTTTGTGTTGGCTACAAAACCCCCATCAAACTATTCTCCCCCACCCAATCCCATCTTCGCATTGTGGCAATACAGAAGCCTCCAAAATGACCCCAGCCAGGTTCACTTCAGAGTTGACAGTATGACAATTACAATCAATGTGTCACAAAGTAATAGACAAACATTCCTACATAGTATAATAGGCACCCTTGTTATAACAATTCCCCACCCCAAGCACATTAGAATAACCAGATCTCAAGGGCTTGGTCATGATTTATAGCCAGGATTCGAAGGAATTCAAAGCTAATTCTATGAACCCAAGGAAAATTTGATACCTGTAGGGAAAGTTCAAAAAGTAACTTATGATATGGCATGGACAGAATCTGTTTTTTTTTAAAGTAGATCAATCAATCCAGATTTATAATATACAAGTTTCAAGAATGACAAATTAATTCATTATTATTTGTTTTGCCAGGAACAGCACAAGTAAAGTGTGATATTTTCAGAGGAAACCAGAATCCAACCACTGTCTGTCCTTTGTAAGTACAATGAAAAATTAATAGCACTCATAAGAGCATTTTAATATTTCCATTAAAAAAACCAATTGACTACTAAATACCGAATTGTTTATATTTTTACACCCACCCTCCCATCATAAAGTTTAAGATTTATTCTCATTAAATTCAATTCCTAATTATTTGATAGCAGTACAGAAATGTTGTAGCACAACTTCAGTCCCCATATTTCCAAAATACACAGTCCTCAACTTTTGACCAGAATTGAACTTAAAATTTATGTTGCTAAGTGAGACATTTGTTGAGTTTTGCCCCATTTTATGACTTTTCTTACCACAATTGTTAAATGAATTTTTGCAGTTGTTAAAGTTAGTAACACTTTAATAAGTGTTCAGTGAATTTGGCTTCTGTATTGACTTTGCTTATCAGGTTACAAAAGGTGATCACATGCCCTCAGGACACTGCAACCATCACAAATATGAGTCAGTTGCTAAGTATCTGAATTTTGATCACGAGCATGGGGATTATGCCATGGTTATGTGATAAATGGTCACAAGTCACCTTTTTCAGTGCTGTTGTAACTTTGAAAGGTTACTAAATGAGCTATTGTAAACCTGCATACAAGCTTTCTACAAGAAACATGTAATGAATGTAAGCTTCAGTTGAAAAGTCACTTACATCAAGCTTTGGGAAATCCATAATTATTTGAGTAAGCCTGTCGTGATAATTTTGTTGGGTATATTTTACTTTTCTCATGTAGAAATGACGGATTCTGTGGATTTGATAATGCTTATGAATGACTGTAGGAGTCTTTCGCTGGGTCTTGGATAATGTTAAATCAATGAAGTCCTGCAAATAAAGAAAAAATAACAATTGATGAAAATGAAGAAGCAGCAGCAGATCTTATCAACGGTAAGAAAAAAAAATTAACAGCCCCAAAGAGGTGTGTGCCAATCCTGTCTAATCTCTGAGACAGGAAATGAAAACTATGAATCATTACAACAGGTATTCTAAATAATAACTATGAATCTGATGCATATACATTTGTTGTTGCTGTGTTCAGTCACTTACTCATATCTAACACTGTCACCCCATTAACTATAGCATGCCAGCCTTCCCTGCCCTCCTATCTCCCAGATTTTGCCCAAATTCATATTCATTGTGCCAATGACATTAACCATCTCATCCTTTGCCATCTCCTTCTCCTTTTGCCTTCAGTCGTTCCCAACATCACAGTCTTTTCCAATGAGTCCTTTCTTCTTATTAGGTGACCAAAGTATTTCAGCTTCAGCTTCAGTATCTGTCCTTCTAAAGAACAATCAGAGTTGATTTCCTTTAAGATGGACTGCTTTGATCTTTTTGCAGATCAAAGGACTCAAGAGTCTTCTCTAGCACCACAATGCAAAAGTGAATTATGCGCACACACACACACACACTCTTTAGATAATTTCTATCCTTGATTGAAGGAATAAAAAGGTTAGTATTATGACATTGTGTCAATGGCTATATTGCGTTTTTAAAATTCATCCTCATCGCTTTCCTGTACCTTACAGATTTATTCCATTATTTTAAAATGCATACAATCCATACTTCTACTAGCTTCAATGAAGTCCTTACCAGCCAAGTTGTCTTCAGAAACGGATCTGCCAAATTTGTACTTTTTGAATATCTTATCATTTCATCCTATTTCACTTTATCACCAGTTTCTTCATTTTCCCATTTCAGGAGCAATTAATCTTATTCTACATTTTTTCTTGCAATTATTTAACACCTCAAGGGAATCTTTTGTTGAGAACATGAATACGAGTATTCTTTCTGATTTTTCTTCCCCTTCAAATCTACTACTTGTTTTATAGCAATTTCCATTTTCTCTACAACAGGGGTCCCCAACCAATGGGCCCCAGACCGGTACCGGTCCGTGGATCATTTTGTACCAGGCCGCAAAGAAGTGGGCGCCGCCATCTTGTTTCGACGGCGCTTGAGAAAGTGCTTCCGGGTGAGCTTGTCGGTCGTCGGTTAGAAAGCGGTGTCTGGGTGCTGAAAGAATCCTTGTGCCTTAGTTTCGTCAAAGGGTGGGGGGCGGCTTCGAATGAAGAGCCGTCCCAATGGCAGTTGAGTCTCACGTTACTCAGGAGGAGATTAAGAAAGAGCCTGAAAAGCCCATCGACCGTGAGAAGGTACAAAGGAGGAGTTAAAGGTGGTGGGGAGAAGCGGGGGACGGCTGGCTGTCTAGTCGCTCAGCTCGCCTTGCCTTGGTTGTGCATGCTGATGCCAGTATCGGTCCGTGGATCGGTCCATGGATTGTAACGGTCCGTGGTGCAAAAAAGGTTGAGGACCACTGCTCTACAACACAGGGATCAAACTCACGGCGTCACGTTGTTGCCATGTGACGTATCATGACATTTTTTTCCCTTCGTGGAGATGGAGCAGGCATGGCCTACTGGTGATGCATCCATCCCGCGGGCTGCCAGTTTGATACCCCTGCTCTACAACTACTGATCTTCTCCTTCCTATGCCTTTTCTATTGCTTCACTTTATGCTCTTAGTAATATCTCTAGATTATTTGATTATGTGCCATCAAGACATTTTCAACTCCTAACAACCACCTAGATTTTCTGCATGATGGTCTGTCCCTGAACCAGTCTTCCAGTAGTGCAGGGGCCCCCAAACTTTTGAGCATCAAGGACTGGTTCTGTGGAGAGAGGTTTTTCCACAGACCAGAGGGGGCATAGTTTTGAGTTCTGCCTGCATCCTGTGGATGGAACTTTGCTTGTTTATGCGGTTTCTGATTCTGGTTTCTTCACTTGTTTGCGCGGCCCGGTTTCTAGTATGCCACGGATCGGTGACAGTCCATAAAGTAGTGCATTCAAATCACATGGATGCATGAATCCATCTTGCTACTGATCAGTCCCCCTTTTTCTTCCCAAATTTCATTAGAGCCTTCCCCAGACTGCTAAGTCTTTGCATAATGTGTCCGAAGTAGGATAACTTTATTTTGATCATTTGGCCTCTGTGATCCACTGATCCCCCCCCCCTTTTTTTTTTTTGCTGTCCATGGTACTCACACAAGTCCTTTCCAATACTAAAGCTCAAGGCATCAATACTCTTCCTATCCTGCCTCTGCTATTGAACTTTTGTTGCTTGGCTCACTTTCCTTGCCCTTCTCCAGAAAACTACTCTTTCTCCTTACCCTTCTTCCCTCCCTTTTTCTAAATGCAGGTAATCCTTGACTTATGACCCATATTGAGCCCAAAATGTATGTTGCTAAGTGAAACATCTGTTAAATGAGTTTTGCAGTTGTTAAGTTAGTAACACAGTTGTTAAGTGAATCTGATTTCCCCATTGACTTTGTTCATCAGAAGGTAGCAAAAGTTGATCCCCTGATCCTGGGACACTGCAACCATCATAAATATGAGTCAGTCGCCAACTGTCTGAATTTTGATCATGTGGGATACTGCAACAGTTATAAGTGTGAAAAATGGTCACAAGCCACTTTCTTTCAGTGCCATTGTAAGTTTGAACAGGTGCAGAATGAACTGTTGTAAGCCGAGGACTACATTTGCCTCTCCCATCTGTGCTGTTGGAAGGAAGGAGGGAGGAAGGAAGGAAAAGGAAAGAAGCAAGGAAGGAAAGAGAGAAGGAAGGAAGGAGAGAAGGAGAAAAGGAAGGAAGGAGAAAAGGAAGGAAGGAGAGAAGGAAGGAAGGAGAAAAAGGAGGAGAGAAGGAAGGAAGAAGAAAAGAAAATGCTCTCGCCTGCAATGCCACCCTCGGAGCCAGCTAAATGCCTTGGCAGGGGCTCATGGAAGCGATTGGATTAAGAAGGGACTGGATTAAATCGGCGCGCTTAATAAAGCCGCCTTCGAAGCCATTGGATCCCCTGCCAGGAGCTCCGTCCTCTCCTTACAACAGACACGTGGAGCTCCTCAGGGCCCTCAGACAGCAAAACCGGGGCGATCGCGTATCTCCAGGCAACAGGGATCCGAGATCGGGGCTTACCTTCGCGGACGGAACCACCATAATCTTCCTGAAGTTGTAGAGCGCCATGGCAGCAGCCCGGCCTGGTTCGGAAAAGGAGAGTGGCACGGGGCAACGGGACTTCCGGGCGAAGAGGAATTCTCGCGAGAGATGAAACCGGAAGTCCTCTGTGCCATCCATTCCTTCTTCATCCCTCCTGTCACGTGTCCGAAGAGTTTTCAACGCGAGGTTCTACGTTTTCTTTGAGGAAAGATGCGTGTGAACCCAAATCTAAGCCGTAGGTAAAATGACAATATTGAGAGTTCGGAGGGTGGGGGCGGAGGACAAGCATTCAGTGATCGCAAAGGAATGCGCGATCTACGGCTTCCGTCGTCTCGGGAAAGTCGGGATTGTCACTGGATGGCGATTCTGCATTTTTAGTACGTCTACATATCTTAGACTGGGTGTTTTCACCACAGAATGGAAAGCAACTTTCGACTGAAAGGATTTTGCGCCACCAAATGGCTTGATGTAGAACTGCAGTTTTTTTCTTTTTGACATTCGGGCCAAGGAATTCGGCAAACGGCTTAATCGTGTGGTGATTTAAAGCAACCGCGAGATGGCAGCAGACATACAAAAACCCCTGTTAATTCATGATTTAGAGAACAGAATAGAATAGAGCTGGAGGGGACCTTGGAGGTCTTCCAGTCCAGTCCCCATTTCAGACAAATTATTGTCTAATCTCTTATTTAAAAATTTCCAGTGATGGAATGCCCACGATTTCTGATAGAAACCTATTCCACTGGTTAATTGTCTTCCCTGTTAGGAAGTTTCTCCTTAATTCCAGGTTAATTCTCTCTGGTTAGTTTCCAATCATTGTTTCTTGTCTTGCCTTCTGGTGCTTTGGAAAATAGCTTGACACCCTCTTCTATTGGCAGACACTAATGATTGTCTGTGTGTTTGCTTGCTGTCCAGGTGTCATGTTGAAATGATTTGCTACATCCCTCTATTTTGGATTGGGCGCTGACTAACTTTTAAGCAAGTTCAGAGTCTTCCACTGTAGAAAGTTAGCACCCACCCCTCTCCTAGAAGAATGAAATATTCTAGGAAATATTAAAAAGGCAGAATGTTATACTTCCCTGGATGAGAAAAGGAGAAACATGATATTGGAAAGCAGTCCCTGTCTTTGTTAATAGCTCCAGGAAGATCAAAGACATCTTATCTACAACACAAAAGACCTTCAGCTCCAGGGTGATGGGATCAGCCCTCACTCAGATCCAAACAAGGACAAAGCCATTAAGCCATAATAGGAATTGTCCAAAGCCCCTTCATTACATCACCCAGCAAGATTCAAGCAAGCTTGGGACTCAAGACAACCTACACAGTTATCTCTGCATGGCCCCATGGGAGTCTGACAACCAATCAGGATACATTTTTTGTCACAGGAACAGGAAGCAAGTTCAAAGCCCAACAGAGGTTATAAATCTCTCTCCCTCTCTCACCCATGTGCTTTTTTTTTTGCACAAGACCCAGTGGTCCTGTCCACCATTAAACCATCTTTCCAACCAGTCACCGTGTTTCCAGTGTATTTCTTCCCACTTGGAATTGAACCCAGATGGATATTTCTTCCAACACCATCCCAGTCTTCATTTTGAAGTTTATAGCAGCCTGTTAGACAAAGAAGAGGACATGATTCACAATATCTCTGATTAGTTTCCAACCACAATTTCTTATCCTGCCCTCTGGACTTTTGCTTTGTAGAATAATTTGATCCCGTCTTCTTTGTGGCAGCCCCTCAAATACTGGAATACTGCTATCATGTCACCCCTAATTCTTATTTTCTTTAGATCAGCCAAATCCAAATCCTGGAACCTTTTTTCATATGATTTGGTCTTCAGGTCTTTGATCATCTTAGTTGCTCTTCTCTGAACTTTTTTCAAAGTCTCAACATCTTTTTTGTAATATGGTGACCAAAATTGGTTGCAGTATTCCAGGTGTGGTCTTACTAGGGTTTTATAAAGTGGTACTAATACTTCACGTGATCTTGATTCTTGGCCTCTGTTTATACAAGGCTGGATTGTATTAGCTTTTTTGGCTGCTACTGCACACTGTTGTGCAATCTCCAATCAGCCTGTAACCTCAGTAGGGAAAAAGTATCATTACACTCTTATAGGCTTACAAGAACTACTCTGAACTAAAGCAATACCAGTGCTGCTTTTTAGTTGTAACACTGGCCAAGTGCTTCAAAAAATACTGGCCAGGTATTTCTGAGAAAAGGAGATGTCCAGACTTTTGTGCAGCCAAGACAACATGACCACAGAGGAAAGATGCCAGGAAGATGGAGGGGTTTGCCCAGCACAAGTTGAAATGGCCAAGAATAGCCAGTCTGGTTCTAGTTTCTGATCACATCACCAGAGATGATCTTGAAGGGTTGGTGTACTACAGATTCCTTTGATTAAATCAATGTTGGCAACTCTTTTGGGCTCAGTGTGTCAAAAATTCAGAAAATGCCTCATTTGACTCCAACTCCAACTTGTGGGAAGTCGTCCCTGTTATGTATTAAAATGGACTACTCGAAATCCCCGTGCCTTGATTGGCTAAGGCGCGGGGATTTCTGATTGGCCAGGCGAGCCGCGCCGATTGGCCCGATTGAAGTCTCCCGTGATTGGTGCAAACCAAGAGCGGGAGACTTGAATCGCTGCCATTGGCCGCGGCCGCCGCGGCCGCAGGGTATAAAAGCCGTAGGCTTTTTGCCTTTTGCCGGTTCGGTTCACTTGTTAAAAATAAAGAGCTTTTACTGGAAGTCACCGACTCTGAGCTTCTTTTCGGACACGACACTGGCGACGAGGGTGGGATCTCGCCCCTGAACCGAACCCCGTGTCCACCAAAGAACCAGCGACAACACTAAGATGGCAAAGATAGCACCGCCCGCTCCCTTCAACCCCGCCGCCGAGGACTGGGAATCGTATTCGGATCGGTTCCGGATGTACCTAGAATGTGCCGGCATGAAGGACGCCCCGGGCCCGCTAAAACGCGCTGTCTTCCTTACACACTGCGGACCAGAGGTCTTCCAGATGGCTAAGGCATTAGCCAAGCCGGCAGACGCAACCGCCATGGACTGGGACGTCCTTGAACCAATACTGCGGCGCCATTACGCCCCCGAGGTCCCCATTCTAATACGGCGCAACGAATTTTACCGCCGAAACCAGAAGCCAGACGAAAAATTGAGCGATTTCGTCGCAGAATTACGGCGCCTAGGAGGACTCTGCGAGTTTGAAGGTTTGAACAGTCTCATAAGAGACCGCTTCGTACTAGGCTTATGGGACTCGATACTCCAGAGCCGACTTATGGCCAAAGGCGACATCAGCCTGGCCGATGCCCTCACTGCGGCAGCAGCCGCAGAAGCAACCCGCACGTCAGCAGACACCATGCGAAGATCTGACGTGAAGGGCGGAAACAACAACCCCACGAGGTCGGCCGACACAAGAAACGAAGCAACCGCGCACTACGGCGATTACCAGTCAACCTCCAGCATGTCAGATGACGAGGAGGACATACATCGCGTGCAGACGGGACGCGGAGACCAAAGAAGCCGGAAAGGTCGTAGGTCGAGGACCAGCTGCGCCGGGTGCGGCGGCGACCACCCCAGGTCAGAATGCCGATTCTTTGACGCTATCTGCAGGCATTGTGACCGAAGGGGCCACATCGCTCGAGTCTGCCGCCAGAGGAAGACCCGCAGCCCGCCCAAATGGGAACAGCAAGACAGAAGAAGAGAAAGCTCCCCGCCCAGAGCCAGAGAGCGCCAACAAGCAGGTCGGTGGGACCAGAAGCAACGATCTCAAAGAAGCGGCGAAGGTCGGCGAAAAGAAGAAACCCACCAGACGGTGACCATCGGCCACGCCATCTCCGACGGCGCCAGAAAAATACACGTAGAAGTCCACATCGAAGGCCGGCCATGCAAAATGGAAGTGGATTCCGGATCCTACCTTTCCATGATTGCATGGCGCGAAATAAAAAAACTAGTGCCTACACTACAAAGAAGAAACGTGCATGCCCAAAAGATCATCATAAAAGACTATCAAGGTAATCACGTTCCGGTAGTGGGCACCAAGAACTTCAGTATAACCTACAAAGGCCACACCGAACAACTACCACTCACAATAGTCGACCACGACCGCCCGAGCCTGCTGGGTCTACAATGGTTCGCCCCGCTTAACATCGCGCTGACAGGTGTCAACCACGTCTCCATTGAAGCTTGGGAACAGCGGCTAGTCCAGGAGTTCCAGGAGGTCTTCGATGGAGGCTTGGGCAAGTATCAGGGGCCCCTTATCTCGTTTGATTTAGACCCAAGGGTTCCCCCTAAGCGGCTTAAACCTAGAAGGGTACCTTTCGCGTTAAAGCCAAAAATTGACGAGCAGATCGACAAACTCGTAAAACAAGGGGTATTACAACCGATAGACCACGCCAGATGGGAGACCCCTATAGTGACCCCAATAAAACCAGACGGGTCCGTGAGAATCTGCGGGGACTATAAGGCCACCCTAAACAGCGCGCTACAGCAAAGTGCCTACCCAGTCCCAATAGTGCAACATTTACTGCACTCACTGGGAGGGGGAAAATTTTTTGCCAAACTCGACCTCGCCCAAGCATACCAACAACTACCTGTGGACGAGAAAACGGCGGAAGCCCAAACAATTGTGACACACCGGGGGGCCTTCAAGTGTAACAGACTCCAATTTGGAGTCAGCGTGGCACCAGGCATCTTCCAGAGCCTGATGGAACGTTTACTACAAGGCATCAAGGGGGTGGTGCCCTATTTCGATGACGTGTTAGTGGCGGCGCCAAACGAAGCAGAATTAGAAAACCGACTAAGACAAGTCTTAACAAAATTTAAAGAAACAGGACTTAAAGTCAAACGCGAAAAATGCCAACTTTGTACAGAGCAAATAGAATTTTTGGGCTACCTCCTAGACCGGCAGGGCATCCATCCTACAACTAAAAAGGTGAAAGCCATCAAGGAAGCCCCCACCCCGAAGTCCAAAACAGATCTACAAGCGTTCCTAGGCTTGCTTAACTTTTATAATGTCTTCCTACCTCAAAAGGCAACGGCGGCGGAACCTTTACATAGACTCCTGGACAAGAAGGCATCCTGGACTTGGGGGAGACGAGAACAAGCCGCCTTTCAAAAAACCAAGGACCTCCTCACCTCCGACGCCGTTCTGATGCAATTCAGTGAGACCTTGCCCTTAGCTGTCACTTGCGACGCATCACCTTTCGACGTCGGCGCTGTCCTCAGCCATACCCTCCCAGACCAGAGAGAAGCACCTATCGCATTTTTCTCCAGAACTCTGACTAAACCGGAACGGAACTATAGCCAGCTGGACAAAGAAGCTTTGGCTATAGTTGCCGCCGTTAAGCGTTTCCATGAGTACCTATACGGCCGCCCATTCAAAATAGTGACTGATCATAAACCGTTGCTGGGCATCCTCGCTGGTAACCGTGCCACGCCAAACATCTTGTCGCCCCGCATGACAAGATGGTCTGAATTCCTGGCAGCCTACAGCTACGAACTGATGCACAAGCCAGGTAAGAAAATTTCGCACGCGGACGCCTTAAGCCGCTCGCCCTTGCCGGACTCTGACCCTGACCCTGCACCAACAACAAACACCCTGAGTATTGAGAATTTGCCCATAACCGCATCTGACATTGCCAGAGAAACCATTAAGGACAGGCATTTGGCACAAATCTTACATTGGTTAGAAAAAGGCTGGCCGGAAAGAGACAAAGACGAGACTTTTAAAACATTCCGGCAGCGCCAGACTGAACTTTCACTGTTAAGAGGATGTATCCTGTGGGGTGATCGGGTGGTAATTCCGGACAAATTGCAAAACAGGGTCCTAGAGATGTTACATGAGGGTCATCCTGGCATCGTCAGGACTAAAGCCCTGGCCAGGAGTTATGCTTGGTGGCCAGGGATGGACAAACAAATTGAAGCGTGGGTCGCCAAATGCCACCGGTGCCAGGAGACCAGATCCAGCCCACCCACAGCACCTATCCGGGACTGGGAAACACCACGGGGACCCTGGTCCAGAATCCATTTAGACTTTGCTGGCCCCACAAATGGACACACTTTTCTAATCACAGTCGACGCATACTCAAATTGGTTGGAGGTGGCTGACATGAAATCCACCACCACAGAGGCTGTCATAAAAGAACTGTGTAAACTGTTTTCCACACACGGCCTCCCAGACGTCATCGTCTCAGATAATGGCCCCCAATTCACCTCCATCGACTTCGAACGGTTCCTGGCAGAGAAGGGCATCCGCCACGCATTGACAGCACCGGCGCATCCGGCGGCGAACGGTAGGGCGGAACGGATGGTCCAGTTTACAAAAAAGACCCTCCGGAAAATGGACCACGGGGAGATCAACGATAAAATCAACAAACTACTCTTCATACAGCACATCACGCCAAATACCACAACTAACAAAAGCCCTGCAGAGCTCCTGATGGGCAGGAAGCTGCGGTCCCCACTCGACCGTCTACACCCGACCTATAACCCGGAGCGGCCACCAGACTCCAGCTCCAGGTACCGGACTTTCGAACCAGGCGACTTAGTCTACGCCAAAAACATGACGGGGGACCCCCTATGGATCCCAGCCGTCATAACGCAAGTCACTGGTCCTCGGTCGTACCGGCTCCAAACCATCGATGGGCGAGCCTGGAAACGACATATCGACCAGCTAAGGTCACGAGCAATGACTGACCTCAACCCCCAAGACACGAACCAAGGGGGGAGGGAATACCCGGTAAAACAACCGCAAGAAAAAATAAAACTGAAAAACTCACCGGAACGCAGTCTTCGCGAGTCCCCTCCGGAGAAGAGCCGTCGGGCCAACTCTACCGACTCGGAGAAGCCAAGCGGGAGCGGTGAAATCCGTGACTCAACCGACCCGGTAGGCCCAGGCGGGAGCCACGGCGAGAGAACCGGCCCGATCATCCAGCCGGTTCTCACAGAGGCAGGAGCAGCCAGAAAGATGACCGCTCCGGCCGAGTTACAACAAGAAAGTGAGTTGCGCAGGTCAACTAGGACCCGACGGAGCCCCGCCTACCTGCGTGACTACACCACGTGAGGGACCATACCAAGAGGGGAGGGGTGTTATGTATTAAAATGGACTACTCGAAATCCCCGTGCCTTGATTGGCTAAGGCGCGGGGATTTCTGATTGGCCAGGCGAGCCGCGCCGATTGGCCCGATTGAAGTCTCCCGTGATTGGTGCAAACCAAGAGCGGGAGACTTGAATCGTTGCCATTGGCCGCGGCCGCCGCGGCAAAAGGGTATAAAAGCCGCAGGCTTTTTGCCTTTTGCCGGTTCGGTTCACTTGTTAAAAATAAAGAGCTTTTACTGGAAGTCACCGACTCTGAGCTTCTTTTCGGACACGACAGTCCCCCCCACAAAGAATGAAATATTTTGAGAAATATTAAAAAGACAGAGTATTATATTTCTCTAAATAAGAAATGGAGAAACATGTTTTTTTAAGAGGCAGGAAGCAACACTCAAGCAGAAACCGAGGAGGCGACTTTTAGAAAATCAGATTTGATAATCCATCCAAGACATGATATTTTGAAACTCCCTGCAACAAAGTCTAAATAAATGCAGAAGGATAGGATAAGAAAGCAGTGACTCACCCAAGATCCAAACAGGAGAAAGGTCATTAAGACACAATAGGAATTGCCCAACTCCCTTTCAGAACACAAGTCCCTTCATTGCACCTCCCCCACAGCAGTCCAAACTTCAATCAAATTAGCTCAAACAAGCACCTAGGATTTGCATTTCTTCTTTTGCCTATAGAGCCAGCAATAACATGACTACATGACTGCATAGAAATTTCAGAACAGCCAATAGAATATTAAGAGGACATGTTCTTGCAAAAGAACAGAAAACTCAAATACAAAGCCTAAAGAAGGTATAAAAAAAACCCCACTCTCAATTTCATTTTGTCAGCTGTCCCAAAACCACATCTGGTTGGTGGTTTTGCATCATCAATAAAGGGAACCTTTCTTTCCAATCAGCCTTCCTTGTTTCTAGTGTTTTTCTCCCAGCTTGAAAATGAATTAGATAGATATTTGTTCTTCCAACAAACACATACATATAGAAAGCCCCCCCCCAAAAAAACATTCTCTGTTCCTCCCCTTCCCTCGCCCCCCCCCACCTCAAATCTAGGCTACCCTGAAGAACAATGCTTAATGGTAGCACTTTAGACCCAGCCTTGGTGCTACCACCAAACATTATTCTTCAGTCTTTGGTCATAAGGTCAAAAATCACTCTTTTGCCATGGCATAAAAAAAGATACTGAGACTAGAGTGCAAAGAAGAGCAACAAAGATTATTGTGGGACTAGAGACTAAAACATATAAAGAATGGTTGCTGGAATGGAATATGTCTAGATTAATGAAAATTAATGAAAATAAGCAGGGGTGGGATTCAACCGGTTACTACTGGTTCAATGACTATGCTGTGCGCGCATATAAAACAACCTTAGGCTGTGCCACCTGGACAGCTGAAAAGCACTGCATGCAGGTGCACAGCATTTGAAAAGCCTCTTTTTCCTTGCTTTTTCAACCTCAGCTGTACTGCGCAAAGCAGCTGAGGTTGAAAAAGCAGGAAATAAAGGACAGGTAAGAGCCCAGGAGGGTGGGTGGGCCAAATAGCACCAAACACAGAACTGGTTCAGTGTCTGCTGCTCTTCAGATCTACCGGCTCTATAGCACTGAGCAGAACCGGTAGCATCCCACCTCTGAAAAGAAGGACTAGGGATGACATGATAACAGTGTTCCAATATCTCAGGGGCTGCCACAAAGAAAAGGGAGTCAATCTATTCTCCAAAGCAACTGAGGGCAGGATAAGTGTTAAGTTCTGTGCATGGGTGCCAGTGAAACAGTGAACTTCAAACTCTTTATTTACATGTGAAAACAGCTCAGCTCAATGGCCACGATGGGTCCCTTTATATAGGTAACTCTTAACTTATTTAACCAATAAAAACACAGGGAGCGCTAGCTCCATTAACCAATGGGAGAGGCTCATTAATAGCCAATCAGATTCTCCTGAACGGACCAATCCGATGTCGCTATTATCGGCCAATCAGAAGTGCAGGGCCAGAACCCTGCACTTTGCTTCAAGCTCTTAATGATCTTTATTAAGTATTTATTGATTCACAACACCCCTTCCCCCCGGGTTCCGTTTAAGGGGTGCGGTCACGTAGGTAGGCAGGTTGTTTTGATTGTCTATTAGATTTTTGTTGTCCTCCCGGTATTTGGCTACAGTCTTGTTGGGGTAGGATGTTATCTGGTGAAGAGGGTGCCTCCCATTCTGCATTCGAATTTTTGTCGTCGCTACTGCTCTCGGCATCTCTTTGAGGCTAGGCCACCCCCATTCCAGATCCATCACTTTCTGCCACTTCAAATTCAGCTTCCTCACTATCTCCTCCCCCCTCGGTTTGGAAATCAGGGGGCTCGGAGATCCCCGACTGTAGCCTTGAACGCAGCTGATTAATATGGCGCTTCCAAATTCTATCGTTGAGACATTTCACGCGGTACGATCTAGGACCGATTACTTGTACTATAGTTGCCTCGACCCACAACGGATCGCCCGAAAAGTTCCGAGCGAAAACCAAATCGCCTACCTGGAAATTTCGACATTTCCCGCTGGAACCGTGTGGTTTTTCAGGTTCATATGATGGATGTAGATGATCAAGGTGGGAGCGGAGCTTCCGTCCCATTAATAACTCAGCGGGAGTTTTATTGGTGACGCTGTGCGGAATGATATGCTGCAAAAGGAATATCTGGTTGATCTTGTCTTCCATATCACCATAGTCCATTTTATGCAAGGTTTTCTTGATGAATTGTACCATGTGCCCGGCCCTTCCATTGACCGCAGGATGCACCGGCGAAGTTAGCGCATGTCGAATACCGTGGCCCGTCAGGTACTGTTCAAAGGACAGCGCGGTAAATTGAGGCCCGTTGTCGGATACCAGAACATCTGGCAATCTGTGTGTCGCAAAGAGTCTGTCTAGTTTCCTGATGACTGCTTCGGTCATTGTATTCCTCATTTAATGGATTTCAAGCCAGTTCGAGTAGGCATCCACCGTTAATAAGAATGTGTGTCCTTTGGTAGGACCTGCAGAGTCCAGATGAATACGGGACCATGGTCCCCTCGGTGTTTCCCATTCAGTTGGGGTTGCTTTCGGCAGGGCGTTGCTTACTTCCTGGCATTTGTGACAGGCTTTTACCCATGTCTCTATCTGCTTGTCAATACCCGGCCACGACGCGTAGCTTCGTGCAAGGGCTTTCATACGCACGATGCCGGGGTGGCCATCGTGCAAGGTCCTTAGTATCTCTGGTCGCAACCACTCTGGGATGACAACTCTATCACCCCAGATAATGCAGCCCTTTTGAGAAAATAGTTCCGTTTGCCGATTTTTGAATGGGGTGTAGTCGTCAGGTATTTGGTCCAACGGCCATCCCCGCTCGACCCAACTGAGGACTCGTGCTAAAATGGGGTCGCGTTTCATTTCCATCGCGATATCTCGGGCTGTTAATGGCGGCGTTCGAAGTGTCTCAATCTGCAGTGTTGTGACTGTCGGAGCGGGGTCATCAATGGTCTCTGGAAGAGGTGCAGGGCTCAATGCGTCGGCGTGGGGAATGGCCTTCCCCGGGCAATGTTGCAGCTTGTAATTATATGCCGCCAAAAATTCTGACCAGCGGGTCATTCTGGGAGATAATATATACAGTGTTGGCCTATCTCCCACGATTATTCCCAGCAAAGGTTTGTGGTCAGTCACTATGGTAAAGGCTCAGCCATACACATATTCATGAAATCTCTTAACCGCGGATACTATAGCAACGGCCTCCTTATCAATTTGACTGTAGTTGCGTTCTGTTTTTGATAACGTCTTTGAGAAATAGGCAACAGGGGCTTCATTACCGTTTGGCAAAACGTGGCTTAAAATGGCGCCCACCCTGAATGGGGATGCATCACACGTGATCGTTAAAGGCAAAGTCTCATTATACTGCATTAGAACAGCATCAGAAGTCAATAAATTTTTTACATGTCGAAACGCCTGTTCTTCTCTGTGTCCCCATACCCAGGTTGCTTTTTTGTCCAATAAACGATGTAGGGGTTCAGCTACGGTTGCTTTGTGAGGCAGGAAAATATTATAAAAATTGATAAGGCCCAGAAAAGCCTGGAGGTCGGCCTTGTTCCGGGGTTTTGGGGCGTTCTTGATTGCCCTGAGTTTGTTATCGGTGGGGTGAATGCCTTGACTATCAATTAAATATCCCAAAAATTCTACGCAATCCGTACATAAATAACACTTGTTCTTTTTAACTTTGAGACCTGCATCTTTAAATCTCTGGACAACCAACCTCAGGCGTTCCTTTAGTATTTTCTGAGTTGGGGCTGCGATTAACACATCATCAAAATATGGGACAACACCTTTTATCCCTTGTAATAGCCTTTCCATCAAGCTTTGAAAGATTCCCGGGGCTACACTCACTCCGAACTGGAGTCGGTTACATTTAAACACACCTCTATGCATAACGATTGTTTGGGCCTCTGCCATTTTTTGTCAACAGGCAGTTGTTGGTATGCCTGGGCTAAGTCTAGTTTAGCGAAGACTTTTCCGCCCCCCAGGGAATGCAGGAGGCGTTGCACCACCGGTACCGGGTAAGCGTTTTGTTGAAGGGCATGGTTCAGGGTGGCTTGGTAGTCCCCACAAATTCTTATCAATCCATCCGGCTTGATGGGTGTTACGATTGAGGTTTCCCAGGGAGAGTGATTGGTTGGTTCTAACACACCCTGAGCTATTAATTTATCAAGCTGCTCGTCAATCTTTGGTTTAAGGGCAAATGGAACTCGATAAGGCTTAAGGCGGATGGGAGCTATTTCGGGATTGAGGTTAAATGATATCGGGGTCCCCTTGTACTCGCTTAATTTTTCTGCGAAGACGTCCTGGGATTTGTGGACGAGGTCTTCTTCCCAATTGCTGCTGCAGGTTTGGTGAATGCCGGCTACTTCAATTCCAAGTGGAGCGAACCATTGGAGGCCTAACAAACTAGGCCGATCCTTGTCGATTACAGTCAGGGGTAGAAATGCTGTACGGTTCTTAAACGATACCCGTACTCGGCTGGATCCAACGACCGGGATTCAATTTCCTTGATAGTCCTTAAGTATGAGTCTTTGGAACCGGAGGTCTTGCCTACGGATAGTGGGGATGAGCTGCTTGAGGGTCTTCCAGGAAACCATCGAGAGAGACGATCCTGAATCGACTTCCATCAGGCAGGGCTGGTTTTCGATGGCCACTTTCACTCGGATCTTTTTGGCATCCAGAGATGAGGCGTGACCGATCGTGATCATTTGGTGAGCCTCTTCTCGCTTCGTTGGGTGGTTTAGGGTTTTGTTTCTGTAGGAGTGGTTGTTCCATTGGTGGTTCACGGGTTCTCGCTTCACGGGACGACTTCTCGTCGGTTGGCGATAGTTAGCCCCCCTTGAGGGCTGGCTGGGTCCTGGCTTGCTTCTACAGACCCGTCCTATATAGCCTCTTTTCCCGCACACATGTCAGAGCGCATCAAAGAATTTGCATTCTGACCGGGGATGGCTTGCTCCACACCCGGCGCATTGGTACTGCGATTTCTGGCATTGGTCCCGTTTGGACCGAAGTCGATGGACCTCTTCCTCGTTGCTTTCTGACGACGATTTGAGGTCCATGTGATGGGTTGTGTCTAGCTGTCCCTCTGACTGAGGTGAAATGTCGCAGGCTCGTTGGCAAACCGGTGCATGTGTGCAGCGCATTTGGGCAGCCGACTTCCTGGTTTCTTCTGCTGCAGTAGCTTCAGCTATAGCATCTTTAAGGCTAATGTCACCCTTCGCCATTAGTTTACTCTGAATGCCTGGTGCATCTAATCCCAGAACGATTCGGTCTCTTAGGGCTTCTTCTAAGTCGGTAAACTCGCATAGGCCTCCAAGATTCCGGAGATCCACGATGAAATCAGCAACACTTTTGACCTTCCGCTGACTTCTCTGATAGAATTCATGCCTTCTCACGAGCGTTGGCACGGTCGGTGCGTAGTGAGCCCTCAGCAGTGGTTCGAGGACGTCCCAGTCCATAGACTTTACTTCTGCCAGTTTTGCTAGTGCCTTGGCCATCTTGAATACGGTTGGCCTGCAATGAGTTAGGAATACCGCTCGTTTCTTTCCGGTAGTGGCATCCTTCAAATTGTTGGTTTCCAGAAACATCTGGAAGCGATCCATATATGAATCCCAGTCTTCTTGTGCCGGGTCGAATGGAGCGGGTGGTATGACACTGCCGGACATGGTTCCGCCGCTGGTGCGTTCAGCCACATGCTCGGTTATGGTTCTTCATTGTTCAGTGAGCTCTGATGTCTCCACATCCTATCCTCGTCGCCAGTGTTAAGTTCTGTGCATGGGTGCAAGGATGGAGACGAGCCAGTGAAACAGTGAACTTCAAACTCTTTATTTACATGTGAAAACAGCTCAGCTCAATGACCACGATGGGCCCCTTTATATAGGCAACTCTTAATTTATTTAACCAATGAAAACACAGGGAGAGCTAGCTCCATTAACCAATGGGAGAGGCTCCTTAATAGCCAATCAGATTCTCCTGAACGGACCAATCCGATGTCGCTATTATCGGCCAATCAGAAGTGCAGGGCCAGAACCCTGCACTTTGCTTCAAGCTCTTAATGTTCTTTATTAAATATTTATTGATTCACAACAATAAGAAACAAAAGAACTAATCAAGTAGAGAAGCAACTTAGAACTAAGGAGAAATTTCCTGACAGTGAACAATTAATCAGTGGAACAACTTGCCTCAAGAAGTCGTGAATAGTCAAACACTGGATGTTTTTAAGAAGAGGTTGGACAGCCATTTGTCTGAAATGGTCTTGGGTTTCCTGCCTAGGCAGGGGGTTGGACTAGAAGACCTCCAAGGTCCCTTCCAATCATATTATTGGGTTAAGCCTGGGCCTCTACTTCAACCCTAGAGCCACCCTTGCCCCTTAAAAAGGCCACTTCATTCCAGAATGAACACAAATGGACAATGAAAACAATACAAAGAATTTTTGGGAAAAGCAGATTTATTATAGCAATATAGGTAGTCCTTGATTTACGACCACAATGGAGCCTAAAATTTCCATTGGTAAGCAAGACAAATGTTATGTGAATTGTGCTCCATTGTGTGCCCCCCCCTTTTTTTAGCATAGTTGTTAAGAGAATCACGGTCATTAAGCAAATCTAGTTTTCTCCATTGACTTTGCTTGTCAGAAGCTGGCTGGGGATGTTTCAAATAGTGATTAAATGATTCCTGGACAGTGGAACTGTCATAAATATATGCCAGGGGTTGGATTTTGATCAAATGACCACAAGGATGTTGCAATGTTTGTGAAAAATGATCTTAAATATTTTTTTAATGTTGTAACTTTGGTTAATAAACGAATTATTGTAAGTCAAGGGCTACCTGTTTAAAAGGTTTTTCACACCTCTCCCCGTAATACAGCTGCACCTCCCTAAGGGAAACACCCCTCACAGTTTGGGAAACCCTACTCTATACCATGATATTTCCTACTGGGGGATATGAACCACATTATCATTTCTTATTCCACAAATCATATTTAAAGCAGCTAATATGTTAAGCAAGCCCAGCTTTGTATGTGTTCATCTGTTATCGGATGAACTTTAAGCCCAGTTTAGAATCTCTGACCCTAATGGGCACATTGAACCCAGCAGCACAGGATGCATTTCAAGAAATGCACCAGTATAAACTGTTCCTTTAATATGCTCTTCCATTTTTGGCACAATCGCAGTTCTCCCCTTATAGGATATAGATTTCAAAATAGATTTCTAACTGTGTTAAAAACTCAAAGGATTGTTGCCATTGCAAGGTTCAACACACAAGTGTTAAAAATTCAATTTCTTATGCATTTTTCTGGAGCTGCCTTTTGTTCAGCTACTCTGAGCCAATGTTTAACACTCTAGCTACTGTCATTACATTTCAGTAGCCTTAATACTCCAAACAGCCAAATGTTCAACTAATTATAAGTATAGTTTTAGTAATGAGTAAATGAACACTAATCACAAGCAGGCTAATAAACTTACCTAAATTATAGTCTTTGACAGTGCATTTAAAGCTGACATATAACCTTATAAACACCCAAATTAATTCATGACCTTCAATTCATTTATTAAAGCACTCCAAAGACAGAGGCATTCATTGAGAAATCTTTGCACTTAAAAGAAATTGAGTTAAGCATTGGAAGGATTAGTTTAATAATATAGATAACAAAAGTGAGTTTGATGCCCTGTAAATAGATAAATAGCATCTCACAGATCCACAAAGCAGTTCCCTTTACATATTGAGATATAATAATTGTTTGCAAGAATTGTTTTCTTTTTTTCTTCAACAATCCCATTCTCTCATAATAAGTTTTCTGAAAGAAGGAAGTGGGGAAACATTTTAACAACAAAAGATTTTTTTCCCCTTCACTTCTGTAAGAAAAGACCGTGGACTGGTATGTTACAGATATAGTATAGCTAATTGTATATATGTATTATTTTTTTGTTTAAGGTTTTTAATATAAATAATAGCAGCATTTTTCAGATGAGCACAGGACTAAAAATTCTAATTAAGGTAAAAAAATATGAGAACTGAAATTTATTTCTTTTCCTTCTTTTTTAGGAAACTCGTCTGTAAACGACTTTACAAAAGTGTTGCAATTTTAAATTGATTTTCCAACTTGATTTTTGAAATATTAAATTGTCTTTTTTAATCTAAGTCTAAGTCCTCATTTTATGGCACTCCGCAGTTTATGAGATATTCTCTCCCACTTCACCCCTCCCAAAAGGACAATTTTTTCCCAAACTACAGGTAATCCTCAACTTACAACAGTTCATTTAGAGTGACCATTCAACGTTACAACAGCATTGAAAAATGTGACTTATGACTGTTTTTCATAGTTATGACCTTTGCAGCATTGCCATGACCATGTGTGCAAAATTCAGATGCTTGGCAACTGGTTCATATTTATGACCGTCACTGTGTCCCAGGCTGACATGATCCCCTTTTGCGACCTTCTGACAAGCAAAGTCGAAGAGGAAGCCAGGAAGCCATTTATTTAACAACCAAGTTACCAACTTACCAACTGCAATGATTCACTGTGGCAAGAAGAGTCATAAAAATGGGGCAAAACTCACTTAATGTCTCACTTAACAACAGAATTTTTGAGCTCAATTGTGGTCGTAAGTCAAGGATTACCTGCATTATCAGTAGACCACATCAACATTGCCAGAAATGATTTGAATTAAACCTTGGGTTCTTTTAGAGACTATTAATCCCCTACCATGCAAATTACATTCTTAGATTCATAAGATTTCAGCATCAGTGAAAAAGGAACTGACCATAATGGAACCATGATGGTTGTATATTATGACAGTCTGACATTGGATCAGTCATGTGACCGACCCAATTTGACTAGCTTTTTGTGATAGACATTAAGCAAATACACCAGTGGTGGGATTCAAAAATTTTTACTACCAGTTCTGTGGGTTTGGTGGGCCTGGCAGGAGAAGCATACTGTAACATCTCCAGTCAGAGGTGGTATTTGCCAGTTCCATGAACTACTCAAAATTTCCACTACTTGTTCTCCAGAACTTGTCAGAACTTTCTGAATACCACTTCTGGAATTGACCAGTTGTAAAATGACCCCTGTAGACCCCTGTAGCACCATTTTGCCAAAAGAGCAGAAGTTTACTTCCGGTTTTTGGCAAATCATCATAAAATGGTTGTAAATATGGCTGGGTTGCCAACCTGCAGAGATACAGTCAAGCAACTATTGGGGGAGAGGGCAAAAGTCAGAACTCAGGAACCAGGTCATACAAATTGTCCTTGACTTACAGCAGTTCATTTAGTGGCTATTTGAACTTATAATGAAAAAAGTCACTTATGACAGTTTTTTAAACACTTAAGACCATTGATGGGATCTCCATGGTCACGTGCCCAAAATTCAAATGTTTGGCAACTGACTCATATTTATGCGGTGTCTTGGGGTCATCTGATTACCTTTTGCGACCTTCTGACAAGCAAATGTTAATGGAAAGCTAGATTCACGTAACAACCGTGTTCCTAACTTAATTGTAGTGATTCACTGAATAACTGTGGCAAGAAAGGTCAGAAAATGGAGCAAAACTTACTTAACAACTTTGCAACAGAAACTTTGGGCTCCAGTATGGTTGTAAGTCAAGGACCACCTGTAATTCCCTTTTGACAGGAAGGTCGTAACTTTGACTGGTTGGTAAGCAAACAGTCCTAAGTTGAGGAATGCCTGTATAGAAGCTATTGTAATTCAACAGGCTGGGAAGAAAAGTATTTCTATTGTAATATAATAGTTGACTATGTTTAACAGAACTATGTAAGGGTGCACATATAAATGTGTGCTTATATATAGTACATCACATGGATGTATATATATAAAAGCACACATGTAAGTGCAGGGGCAATTAGCAATTATTTTTTTGGAATATTTATTTATTTTTTCAATTGCTTACAAGATAATAGGTACAAGTAAAAACATAGTTATGAATACATGGATACATATAAGAAAAATAAAAAAAAATAAAAGAAACAATAGGACAGGCATGGTAGACACGTTGGTGCGCTTATGTACATCCCCTACAGACCTCTTAGGAAAGGGGTGAAGTCAATAGTAGACAGTCTAAGGTTAAAGTTTTGGGGGTTTGGAGAAGAAACCACAGAGTCAGGTAAAGTATTCCAGACATTGATCACTCTGTTGCTGAAGTCGTATTTCCTGCAATCAAGTTTGGTGCAATTTGTTGTGGAGCGGCAGTCACAGAGAGAGAGAGAGCCAGGCTGAATTTAACAAGCTTTACTCTGCGAATAAAGGGTCGCCACGGCTGCCAAGGCTATCTGACAGCCAGCTGGCAGCGACAGCTGATGCCGTTTGACAGCTCCCTTTTATAGCCGGCTGTCAAATGGCATCAGCCAATGGGAGCGATCAGCGCTCCCGCGCTGGCTGCAGACCGGAGGGAGGACTGCTGCTAGTCTTTGAACACAGCACTCCTTCCCCCTGGCCATGAGCATGCGTAGTCCTGCAGCCGGGACGGCCGCTTTCACTCGTGGCCTGATCTTCGTAGTTCCCGAGGCTTGTCAGCGGCTATCGAGTCCTGTTCCTCATGGGCGGTGACAGGAACCTGCAGAGGGTCGTCAGTCATCCTTGGGCTGCTGTCCGGCTGCTGTTCGGCTGAGTTTTCTCGCGGCGGTCGGTCGCGTTGTCAGGTGGCGGGTAAACCAGGTCCTTCGGCGGGTCAGCTGCAGTAGGCGGTGAATAGACCGGGTCGTCCGGCGGCGGGTAGACCGGGATTTCGGTGGCAGGCTTGCCCCATCGCCTCCTTAGCTGGTGCACATGCCTTCTCCAGATTCGACCATCTTCCAGGAGGATTCTGTATGACCTGGGTCCTGCAACAAAAACTATCTGCCCTATGCAGGGGTGCCCTGCATAGTTCCTGGCATACACCAGGTCTTGCAAGGCGAATTCCCTGGCATGGCTGTCAGAGGCCAGTGGTGTGCTGGGAGCATAGTGGGGGTGCAACCTGAGGCGTCTGCCCATTAAGAGTTCAGCAGGGGACTTGTTGGTGGAAGGGCACGGAGTGGCGTGTTGCGTAAGTAGGTAAATGGACAGTTTAGAGTGCCAGTCTGCCTGGCCCAGCTTGGCCAAAACTTCCTTGGCAGATCTGACAGCCCTTTCTGCCATTCCATTGCTTGCAGGGTGAAAGGGGCTGTGAGAGCATGCCTGATGCCCAGGTTAGCTGCGAAGATGGCAAACTCATTAGAACTGAATTGGGGGCCATTATCTGAAACTAATGTGTCAGACAGTCCATGTATAACAAACAGTCTGGTCAAGGCCCTTGTGACAGTTAGTGTTATGGTGGAGGGTAACAAGGCCACTTCAGTCCATTTGGAGAATGAGTCTACAACAACCAAAAATGTCCTCCCCTGCATGGGACCAGCCAGGTCAATATGCAGCCTGGCCCACGGGGCCCCTGAATCTTCCCATTTGGTTGGGGCGGCTGTTGGTGGGGCTGCTCTTGTTGCCTGGCAGGGCTGGCATGAGTTTACCCAGTTGGCAATCCAGGCATCCAATCCTGGCCACCAGACGAAGCTGCGGGCCAAGGCCTTCATCCTTACGATGCCAGAATGACCCTCGTGCAGTGCCCTTAAAACTGGTTCTTGCAAGGTGGGTGGTATGACCACCCTTGTTTCCCATAACAGGCAACCTTGTAGTGAAGACAGCTCCTGCCTGTGGGTCTTAAATGGCATGAATTCAGGGGCGAACTGAATGTCAGGCCACCCCCTCCCTACCCAGTCCAGGACTTGGGATATCACCTGGTCTTTCTTGTAGTGTGCAGCAATGTCCATAGCGGAGACTGGCAGGTCCAATTCATTGCAGTCAAAGATTGCGTGGATGAGAGCTGGGTCCTCGACTGGAATTGGCAGGGGGCATCTGCTGAGGGCATCTGTGTGGCTCAGGTTCTTCCCCGGGCGATGTACCAGTGTGTAAGAGTAAGCGGCCAGAAACAGTGTCCATCTGGTCATCCTCGGGGATAATACCTGTGGGGTTTGCTTATCACCAGCTAACAGTCCCAATAGAGGTTTGTGATCCATTACAAGTTAAAAACAATGGCCATAAAGAAACTCATGGAATTTTTTTACAGCAGCCACAGCTGCCAAGGCCTCCTTATCGATCTGATTATAGTTCCTCTCTGCAGGAGAGAATGTCCTTGAAAAATAGGCAATGGGTGCCTCAGAACCATTAGGGAGCCTATGGCTCAACCCTGCTCCTATGCCAAAGGGCGAGGCATCAGAGGTTAAAACCAGGGGCAGTTTTGGGTTAAATTGGATTAACACAGCGTTTGAAGTTAGAAGAGACTTGACTGCATGGAAAGCATTGGCTTCTTTCTGTCCCCAGTGCCAGGGGGCCTTATTATCTAAGAGCCTATGAAGGGGCTCAGCTAAAGAGGCCTTGTGAAGCAGGAACACTGCATAAAAATTAAGGAGTCCCAAAAAGGCCTACAACTTGTTAGAGGGTGTGGGTGCCTCGTGAATGGCTCTAACTTTACTTTCTATGGGGTGAATTCCTGAGGCGTCAATTCGATAACCAAGGAAGTCCACTTGTTTGGTGGCAATGGTGCATTTGTCTTTTTTCAATTTAAGCCCATTTTGCCTAAACCTGTCCAGGACAGACCTCACTCTGAACAGCAATTGTGTTTTGTTGGTGGCAGAGACCAAAATGTCATCGAAGTATGGAACCACCCCTGCTAGGCCCTGGAGGATTCTTTCCATGAGTGAGTGAAAAATGCCTGGGGCAACGCTAACTCCAAATTGTAAATGATTACATCTAAAAGCTCCCCTGTGAGTAACTATAGTTTGTAGGTGTTAGGGATAACATTGTTTTACCCTAACTGGTTTAGGTAAATAATAATATGTAATCATAGTTTGTAAGTTAAAGTGTCTGCAACTTTAACTGTGGGATAGTAATTAAGGGAGTGGTTGTGAAAGCACTTTAAAAGAAGCAAGACGGCAGCTTGCTATCTCTCTGGCTTTGATGATTCCTGATTACTGCAAGGACACAAGACTGCATTGCTCGAACGGGAGAGAAAACAAAGGACAGACTTGTAAGTGAACTGACATAGAGTATTCAACACGGACTTTGCTAACTGAATATCCCTGAATGGACTGACTAAATGATACATGACTATTGGACTGTTATCTTGACTATGCTATGAACTCATAATGGAATAAACTATATATTTGATAGCACAAGCGTATCTGTCATTTTTACTGTATGTTAATAAACATACAAGCTTAGCTCACTCATTTATCTGTGTGCCTATCTGACTAACGCTGCACATTCTATTTAGCTTGTCTCCCTAACCCTGGTTGGGGAAACCAGGCTTAACACTGGTTATGGGCCCAGAGGCTGCAAAGTCAGTTTAACTAGGATAAAACAGATTTATGTTAAAAGTGAGAGTTTGTGTTGTTATACATTACAGTAAACAGACAGCTGTGTTTTATTAATTATATTTTTATATCCAGAAAAGAAAACATGGCACAAGTCAATCTACAAAGTTTGTCCCTTATATCCAAGCTGGATGGAACAAACTATGTATCATGGTCTATGAAATGTAGTCTGCTTCTACGAAGAGAAGGTTTGTGGAACATAATTGAAAATCCACCAAACGTAGAAGAATGGGATCCAGAGGATAAGGAAGATAAACTAAAGATAGAAGAATTTATGCATAAAAATCAACAAGCTATTTGCATTATTGCTTTAACCTTAACTGATATGCAACTTGTTTATATCCATGGAGAAAAAACAGCTGTTGGGTGTTGGCAGAAGCTGAAGAGGATTTATGTTCGAGATAATGTTGGTGCTCACATAAATCTAACACGGAAACTTTTCAGTACACATCTCCATAAGAATGGTGATATGCTGAGTCATTTGAAAACTATGCAAAGCATTTTTCAAGAACTGCACGAGAAAGAGCTTATTTTCTCTGAACTACACCAAGTCTATATAATTCTATCTTCACTTGACGAAAGCTATGATAATTACGTAACTTCACTTGAAATATTGCCAAAGGAAAGCCTAACTTTAACTGATATAACTGGCAGATTGATTGAAGAGGCCAGAAGAAGGCTTGAAAGAGATGAGTTAAGGAGGCAGCAACCTCAAAAAGAAGATAATGAAACTCCTACTGCATACGCAATTAAAAAGTGTTTTAATTGTGGAGGAAGAGGACATTTGGCAAGATTTTGTAAAAAGGCAAAGCACCAGAACGCTGGCCAGAATACTAAAAGTCATCAAAAGAAAAATAAAAATCCAGAGTTAGCCATGTATACTAACGGAGCTGTAAAAAATAATTTATGGATGGTTGACAGTGGAGCATCACATTGTATAACAAATGATAACAAACATTTTATTAAAATGTCCAAGAGTACACAGCAGATATCGTTAACCAATGGCTGGAAACTGAAAGCTAAAGGTCAAGGTATAGCATATTGTTCTTTTATAAAAGAGAATGTAAAAATGTTATATGTACCACAACTTAAGTTTAATTTAATTTCAGTTAGAATTTTGGTTAAACTAGGATATGTAGTTACATTTAGGGAAGATAACTGCATAATTGAGAAAGAAGATAAGAGAATTACTGCATCTTTAAGAGGTGAATTATATGTGTTAAATGATAATGGTTTAAAGGTGGCTAACACAGTTTATGAAAATAAGAAACCTCATGATGAATGTATTCACTTGTTACATCGAAGGCTAGGGCATTTAAATTTTAAAATACTTAAGAAAACTGTTGAATTATCTAAGGGAATAAGTTTGAAACTTTGTAATAAGTATTTGCAATGTAATATCTGCAATCAAAGCAAAGCCAGGGTCATACCGGCTAATAGAGTTGATGGATTTACTACCAAAGAACCTTTAGAGGTAGTATTTGCAGATTTAATAGGTCCTAAAAAACCAAGTGTAGGAGGAGCTCGTTACATATTAAGCATAATGGACCATTATACTAGATATGGGTTTTGCTATTTAATGAAGAGCAAAACTGAAACGTATCAAAATCTCTTTAATTGGATAAAATTTGCTGAAAGGAAAACTAAAAAGAAATTAGTAACTCTTATAATAGATAATGGTACAGAATTTACAAATAATAAATTCCAGAACAGACTAAGAATGTTAGGTATTCAACATAAAAAGTCTGCACCATATAGGCCACAACATAATGCCTTTATAGAGAGAAGAGGCCAAACATTACAATCAATGGCACGAACTATGATGTCTGATTCAGGATTACCTGACAATTTGTGGGGAGAAGCAATAATGTGTGGTAATCATATATTAAATAATGTTGTTAATTCAACAACAGGTGAATTACCATTCACACTGTGGCATGGTACAAAACCTGATTTAAGTTACATGCACACATTTGGAGCACCAGCATGGGTGCATATCCCTTCACAACTTAGACACAAAGGACAACATAGAGCTAAAAGATTATATTTTGTAGGATATACATCTAATCATAGATCTTATAGATTCTGGGAACCAGGTACATCAAGAGTTTACACCAGTGCTAGTGCAAAATTCCTAGAACATGTAGGATGGAATAGATTAGAGCAAGATTTAAATAATGAAGTAATTGTTGAATCCTACAAAAGGCAGAAAGATCAGAATAGTTATAAGAAGAGTCCAATTAAAGAAGAAGTCCATGAAGAACAAATAGGACCAGAACAAGAGGAAACAGTTGATCAGGAAGAGTTAGATAATCAAGAAGAGTTAATAAAGGAAAATCCACCTGTAAGTCCTGTAATACCTAGACGTACTACACGTGTAACTAGACCACCTGATAGGTATCAAGCAAGTATAGTTTGCCAAGTAACTAAAGTTCCAACTAGTGTAGATGAACTTAGGATGTATCCTGCTAAGGATCAGGAGTATTGGCAAAAGGCAATGGAAAAGGAACTAAATTCATTAAAGGTAATGAAAGTTTATGAAGATGCTAAATTACCTCCAGGAGAAAAATCCATTGGGTGCAAATGGATATTTAAAGTAAAAACTGGAAATGATGGGACTGTTACCCATAAAGCTAGGTTAGTAGCTCAAGGATTTAATCAAACTGCATCTGATTATGATGAAGTTTTTGCACCAAGTCTTAAAGCAACATCTTTAAGAGCAGCATTAGTGTGGGCAGCTAAGAAAAACTATGTCATTAACCATTTAGATGTAGAAACTGCTTATCTACATGCACCATTGCAGCACACTATATATTTAAGAAAACCAGCAGGTATAAAAGACAATAAAGTAAATAGTAATGATTGTTGGAAACTCAAAAAGAGTCTTTACGGGTTGAAACAATCTGGCTTTGAGTGGAACCAATATATTGTGAAAGAGTTAAACAATATAGGTTTTAAATCTGGTTTAGCAGATCCATGTGTGTTTAAAAGAGAAAATAATGGAACGGTGTCATTATTGTTATTATTTACAGATGATATTGCTTTGATAACTAAGACTAACAATGAAGCTAATGAGATTATATCATTATTAGCCAAAAAGATAAAATTAAAGCATTTAGGTGAAATTAAAAGGTATCTAGGATTGACAATTAACAAAACAAAAAATGGTTTTAAGATATCTCAAGAAGATAAAATTTGCCAATTAATTAAAACGTTTAAAATGGAACTTTGTAAACCGGCAAAGACTCCAATGAGTCAGGAAGTTTGCCAAACTGATGATCAAAGTCCCAAATTTGATAAGTCAATATATCAATCTTTGATTGGAAGCTTATCATATATAAGCAATTGGTCTAGGCCAGATATAGCTTATAGTGTAAATCAGCTGGCACGTTTTAATTCAGATCCACATCAATGTCATTGGCAATCATTAAAGAGAATTTTAAGATATCTTAAAGGAACAATGAACCATGCATTGTATATAGAACCAAAGGGTGATTTGATTCTTAGTGCCTATGCAGATGCAAGTTTTGCAACTGATATAAACACAAGAAAATCAACATCTGGGATGGCTATATTATTTGGTAAAACATTAATAGGGTGGAGGTCAATCAGACAACAGCATATTAGCTTGTCCACGATGGAAGCGGAATTTTCATGTCTGTCATTATTATGCACTGACTTGATTTTGTACAAACAGTTATTATTAGACATGGGTATAACTGTTAAAGATTCCATTATTGTGTACGAGGATAACCAAGCAGCTATAAAATTAGCTATTAGTATTGCTGTAAAAACTAGATCAAAGCATACTGATTTAAGATACTTAAATGTTAGAGAATCTGTAAAGAATGGGCTAATTAAATTGGAATACTGCATGACAGAAGAAAACATTGCAGACCAATTTACAAAAGCTCAAGGAGTAATTAAGTTTAAAGAGAGTTGTAACAAATATGATTTAAAGATGTAAATAGTTATATTTATTATTATTTTCCTAAAAGGGGAGAATGTTAGGGATAACATTGTTTTACCCTAACTGGTTTAGGTAAATAATAATATGTAATCATAGTTTGTAAGTTAAAGTGTCTGCAACTTTAACTGTGGGATAGTAATTAAGGGAGTGGTTGTGAAAGCACTTTAAAAGAAGCAAGACGGCAGCTTGCTATCTCTCTGGCTTTGATGATTCCTGATTACTGCAAGGACACAAGACTGCATTGCTCGAACGGGAGAGAAAACAAAGGACAGACTTGTAAGTGAACTGACATAGAGTATTCAACACGGACTTTGCTAACTGAATATCCCTGAATGGACTGACTAAATGATACATGACTATTGGACTGTTATCTTGACTATGCTATGAACTCATAATGGAATAAACTATATATTTGATAGCACAAGCGTATCTGTCATTTTTACTGTATGTTAATAAACATACAAGCTTAGCTCACTCATTTATCTGTGTGCCTATCTGACTAAGCTGCACATTCTGTTTAGCTTGTCTCCCTAACCCTGGTTGGGGAAACCAGGCTTAACAGTAGGTCAGCAGTGTGTTGGTCCACAGGAAATTGCTGGTAAGCCTGGGACATGTCTAGCTTGGCGAAAATTGTGCCTGGCTCAAAAGAGTGGAGCAGGTGTTGGATTACAGATACTGGATATGTACTAATTTGGAGGAAACGGTTGAGGGACGTCTTATAGTCAGCACAAATTCTCACGCTGCCATCCTTTTTTAAAGGTGTGATTATGGGCATTTCCCACTTGGCAAAGTCTACCTGTTCTAGCACTCCCTGTTTAATAAATTTGTCTAGCTCAGCATCCAATTTAGGCTGAATGGCAAAAGGTACCCTCCTAGGTTTTAAACGAATTGGGGTGGCTTGTGGGCCCACATCAAAGGATATGGGGGTGCCTGAATAACAGCCTAGTTCACTGCTGAAAACATCAGAGTAGTCCCTAAAAAGGGCATCTACCTCAGAACTTGCCACAGAGTGAATCCCAGTAATGTTGAGGCCTAGGGCAGGGAACCAATCTAGTCCTAGCAAGCTAGGAAGGGCGCCATCTACAACCCCCAGTGGCAAGTGACCTCTAAAGTTTTGGAATTGAATGAGGAATTTTCCCTTACCCAGGACTGGAATGGTCTTCCCCTGGTAGTCTCGAAGAGTCAGGTGGCAGTTGGTCAGCTTCTTCTTTGAGAGCGAAGGTAGCAACTTCTTCAGGAAATGAAATGATGGAGAGAGCTGACCCGGTGTCTACCTCCATCCGGCATGGCTTACCTTCTATAAAAAGAGAAATGCTTATTTTGTTAGACCTGGGGTGATATTGTTTGCATGGTAACAAGTGCAGCAATGTTCCACTTGCCTTTGGGAGGGGGCAGAAACTTGAGGTCTTTGAGGATGGGTCTGTTCGGCTTGGCAAACCCTGGCTATGTGCCCTCTCTTCTGGCAGTTCAGACAGATAATGTTTCTGAACCTGCAAGTTGATCTAGGGTGGTTACCCCCGCAGCACATACAAGGGGTTTGCTGTTTGGTTTTCTGGCTGTTGTTTTTCCTGGGAGGCCCTGGGGGGGGGATCTTGGACGTGTGAGGCAGTTTACCTCAAGAGGTTCTTCTACTTCTTCTTGGGAGACTCATCATAGTGGATTGTAACCTGCCCTTGCTTAGAGGTGTTTCCTTGAATTTCAGCTGCTGAAAATTCTGATAATTCAGCAACCTGAGCTTCCTCAATAGCTAAGGCTAGGGTTAAATCTTTTTTAGCCAATAGCTGCCTCTGAAGCTTTAGGTCCCTAACTCCTCCCACAATTTGGTCAAGCAGTATGTCCTCAAGGTAATCCCTAAATCCACAGTGTATGGCAGCTGATCTTAATGCTGCCATGTACTGACTCACAGTTTCCCCTTCAGCTTGAATTCTCCTCCTAAAAGCTAGTCTCCTAGCTACCTGAGAGGGTCTGGGGGAATAGTGGTTTGACAAGATTTCCCTCAACTCATCCCAGTCTTTATGGAACGTGGGGACACTAGCGCAGAGGCTGTGTCAAAAATTGTAGCCCCACAGAAGCTTAAAAAATAGGATCTTTTCCTCAGGTCCGTAGCTTCAGTCAGATCAATGGCATTTAAAAAACATTCAAATCTGGAAGGCGGAGCTTCATTTCGGCGATACAGCTGCGATCTTGGGGCTCTGAGATCGCAGCCGATATTTTCGCCCCTGGTCGGTCCCAACGGACCTAAACCGTCCCGTAGAGACGGGGATTGAGAAGGGTACTGTCCTAGGATCCCAGAGATATCGCAAAGTCTCTGGTTTGATCCGGGAGAAGCCCTTTTGCTGGCGGCGGAGAGGCAGCCCCCAAAGCTGCTGAAGTCGGGATAGCTCCGGAAAGAAAGTGGCCGGAAAGAAGTGTGTCGGCTGGGTGAGAAATTCCTTTTGTGTTGTAAATTCGCTGAGGTTTGAAAGGGCATCCTGAACAAAGAACAAACCTGTGAGACTTTTTTTTTTTTTTGACCAAAACTGTTTGAGCGACGTTTTTTAAAGTGATGTCAAATTGAGGCTTGGATTTTTTTTTCTTTTTCTTACTTTTTTTCTGGGGACTTAAGTGTGACTTTGTAGGTAACCGGATTGAATTTTCTCTTATATATATTTTTATGCTCCTTTTGATTTTTTAATTTTCTCTAGGATAGAGGCTCCCTTTAGCTATTTTCTTTCTCTTTTTTTTTTTTATACATTATTCATTTTTTCTGGCTGGGGGGAGGAAGAGCATTAAGAAACATTGCAACACTGCCAACTAGAGGCTTGAAAATACTTTATTTGAATTGGAAAGAATTATAAGAAGACTCCTTCTAAAGGACATTTCAACCTGATAAGATAGAGGGAGAGCACAGCAAAATATTATTACAGGTGTTTTCCTGGACTCTTATCAATATTTCAACACTTGAGGCTTAGCTTTGAAGCTGCTGGAGAAGAGAGTCATAATAAGAGCCTTGGATAAATAAATAAAGTGCAGTGTGCTCATATATATATATATATATATATATATATATATATATATATATATATATTTACAAAAAGGCTGGCAAATGGGATATATATATATATCCCATTTGCCAGCCTTTTTGTAAATTTCAATTCTAGTAATATTCTTATTTTTGCCTTTTATTTTAAAAATAAAAGTCTCAGAATTTTTTCTTTATTTTTCTTTTTTTCTCTTTATTTTTATTGGGACTTCTTTGCTTTTTCTATCCATGTTTTTGGACCACTTTGTTTTTCTTTTTTGATTATTGAGACTAAGGTGTGAAGAACCTGAAGGAATTTCTTTTTTTCTTTTTTCTTTTCTTTTGCTCTTAATCAATAATATCATTTTGGGGTTTGTTTGTTTTTTTCCTTTCTATTTTTCCTTTTTTATGGTGTACTACTTTGTAATTGGATTAGGGTCAAGAAGAACCTGAAGATTTTTCTTCTTTCTTTTTTCCTTTTTCTTCTTTAGTTTTGGGTCTTTTACTATTGGATTTTTCCATTTTGGATTATAATTGACTATTCTACCAGTTGGATTAAAAGTCAAAAAGAATTTGAAGCCTTGGAGGCACTAAAATGAGCAGGAAACCAATACCAGTTGGCATTTCTACTTCTACCTCTGCTTCCCCACCAGCTGGAGGACAACGTTTAATTCAGACAATGTTGAAGCAAAATAAAGAACAAGAAATAGTAACTTTACAGATGATTATGCAAGGAATCCAAGATCTCAAGATAAAATCAGACATCATTGAACAAAGAATAGAGAAGACTGATGAAAAAGTGGAAAATATTAAACAAATGATGGGGAAGTATGAGGAGAGATTCCAAAAAATTGAGGAAGAAGAAAAACAAAGAGAGGAGAAGATTGGAAATATTGACAGTAGATTAACAGTGGTTGAACAAGAAAAAAATGGGAGATGGAAAGGTCAGAATTTTATCTCAGATTTCAAAATATAGAAGAGAAAAAAGGAGAAAATTTGGCTGCGATAATGATAGAAATTTTGGCAGATGCTTTGGAAATTACAGAGGAAAAGATGATGGATGGAGTAGATGAGGTATATCGAGTTTATACAAGATATGCGATGAGAAATAAATTACCAAAGGAAGTCCATATTAGATTTACCAAAAAATCCATCAAAACACAAATATTACAAGTGGTAAGAGAGAAAACATTGAAATACAAAGGTAAAGAGATTGTGGTTTTAAAACAAATACCCAGAAGAGTGAGAGAGATGAAAGAGAATATCGATTTCTGACCAAAATGCTACTGGAAAATGAAGTGAATTATAGATGGCTGATTCCAGAAGGATTAATGTTTACATGGCAAGAGCAGAGACATAGAATTGATTCAATTGAGAAAGCAGAACTTTTCCATGCAGAATTTTTTGGAAGAAGAGAGGAGGCAGAGAAAGAGGTCTCATTAATTGAGTTTCAAAAGGAACAACTGGAGACTGAAAAAGAGAAAGGAGCTGTAGGTGGACAGGTGGACAGTAAAGAACAGTGTGAAGTGAGATCCACGAGAGCTGTTAGATCTAAATATAAAGCATAATCATGGAAGAAAGAAAACTGATTACAATGAATATAAATGGACTTAACTCAGCTGTTAAAAGAAGGAAAACTTTTCATAAATTAGAGAAATTAAAATTTGATATAATTTGTCTACAAGAAGTTCATATTAAAAAACAACATGAACAATTGTTAGTACAGCCAAAATTGGGGAAAATATTTACTTCTTTGACTCAATGTAAGAAAAGAGGAGTGGTTCTATACATTAAAGAGGCTATCCCAGCAAAACTGATCTACACTGATGAAGATGGAAGAGTATTAATGGTGGAAATAATGGACAATAATATAAAAATACTCTTGATTGCAATTTATGCTCCGAATGAAAAACAAGAAGAGTTTTATAAAAAGCTACACATGAAAATAACTGGACTAGACTATGTTAATATAATTACGATGGGAGACTTTAATGGAATTGTGGACAATAAATTGGACTATATAGCAACAACAACCAAGCAAAATAGAAAGGCTCTCCCTAAAATTTTTTTTAAAATGACAGACGAACTATCTTTAAAAGATATTTGGAGAGAAAGAAATGTTAAAGCTAAACAATATACTTTTTATTCAAATAGACATTTATCATGGTCCAGATTAGGTAAGATTTGGATATCAACAGAATTAATATTCAAGAAACAAATATTGAAACAAGTACTTGGGCAGATCATAGCCCAATGACAATTAAATGGAAGGGACAAAAAAAAAGATCAAGATGGACATTAAATAATACTATTTTAAAGGAGAAAGATTTTATACAATGGATGGAGAAGGAATTGGATTTTTTTTTCAGAGAAAATTAAAAAGAAGATACTTCAACGCAGAATGTTTGGGATACAATGAAGGCATATGCTAGATGTCTGATAATAGATTATACAAGAAAAAAGAATATTAGGAAAAGGCAAGCTTCTAAGGCCTTGGAAGATGAGTATAAAAGACTTGAAAAAGAATTAAAGAAAATGCCACAGAAAAAAAGATATTAAATTGAAGCTGGATGTAATTAAACATAAAATGGAATTAATAGAGAAAGAAGAATTGGCACAGAAAATCAGAAATTCTAAACAGAATTACTTTGAAGATGCGAATAAACCAGGTAGATGGCTAGCATATAAATTGAGAAAGGAGAAGGAATCAAGAAAAATATTGAAGTTAATAGATGATCAAGGCCAAGTTTGTTATGGTAATAAGGAGAAAAAGGAAATTATTCGAGATTTTTATGGGCAACTATATAAACAAGAGAATATTGATGAGGAAAAAGTCAAACAATATTTACAGAATGCTAATTTACCGAAGATACCTAAAGAGACTGAAGAAATGTTAGAAAGCAATATAACAATGATGGAATTAAATGAAGCATTTAAGAGACAAAACAATGGGAAAGCACCGGGTCCAGATGGGCTTCCGGCAGAATTCTATAAAACATTTCAAGAATCATTGAGTATCCCATTGTTAGAAGTCATGAATGAAGTTATGTTAAAGAAGATGATACCCAAAACATGGTCAGAGGCTTATATCACACTTATTCCAAAAGAAGAGGCTGACCCACTGCAAATTAAGAACTATAGACCTATTTCCTTATTGAATGCCGACTATAAAATCTTTGCTTCAATTTTAGCAGAAAGACTTAAAAAATATTTAAATAATTTTATTCACCCAGATTTCTGCCAAAGAGACAAATCAGAGACAATATGAAAGTAATCTTGGATACTTTGGAATACTATGAGGCTCACCCTGAAAAGCAAATGGCTTTGATATTTTTAGATGCTCAAAAGGCATTTGACAATGTGAACTGGAAATTTATGTTATTACTATTGGAACAGATGGGTTTTGCTAAAAAATTTATTCAAGCAATCGAAGCCATATATAATAAACAGACAGCAAAGGTAATGATGGAGGGGGAACTTACAGATTTTATTAATATAAGAAAAGGCATAAGACAAGGGTGTCCCCTATCTCCTTTGCTATTTGTGTTGACTTTGGAAGTGTTGAATAGAAATATTAGGGATGATAAAAGCATAAAAGGAATGAAAATTAAGAAGGAAGAATTTAAACTACAAGCTTTTGCTGATGATTTAGCTTTTATTCTGGAAGACCCGTTAGAAACAGCTCCAAGGTTATTGGAAAAGATAGAGACATATGGTGAGATGGCTGGGTTGAAAATAAATAAAGATAAAACAAAGATTTTGACAAAGAACATGCTATTGAGACAAAGAGAAGAACTGGCAGATCTTTTGAAAATCCAAATTACAAATAAGGTTAAGTATCTGGGGATATATTTGACAGCAAGATGTAGCACATTAAAAGAGAATAATTATATTAAACTCAAACAACAGATAGCTACAGATTTGAAGAAGTGGGAAAACTTGCAATTATCATTAATAGGGAGAATTTCAACAATCAAGATGAATATTTTATCCAGAATTTTATTTTTGTTCCAAACAATACCAATTAGGCTTGGAAAAGACTATTTTGAAGATTGAAATAAAATCATGTTGAAGTTTATATGGCAAGGTAAAAAAGCGAGAATAAAGCTAAAGCTTTTGCAAGACGCTAGAATTAGAGGAGGTTTTGGCCTGCCTAATTGGGAATTGTATTATCAAGCTGCAAGTTTGATGTGGATCAAAGAATGGATAACATTAAGAAAGCATAGGTTGTTGACATTAGAAGGGCACGATTTGCTGTTGGGCTGGCATGCTTTTTTATGGTATAAGGGAACTAAAACACAGGGTTATTTTAGAAGACATTATATACGGGAGTCTTTGTGGTTAAACTGGGAGAAGATAAAAAGACAATGTTATTTGAAAATTCCAGTTTGGTTATCGACTATTGAAGCATTTTCCTATCCTATAATTTATAAGAAGGAACAAACAGTTAGATATGGGGAACTCTTGGATGAAAAGGGTGAACTTAAATCGATCCAAAACTTAGAGGAACAAGGTATAAGGATGAATTGGTTTTCATATGCGCAAATACATTCAAGGTATGATGAAGATTCTAAAACGGAGGGATTCTATGATAAGCAGACTGATTTAGATAAGATCTTGATGGGTACTGATGAGAAGGTGATTAAAAAATTATATGGTTATTTACTGGGAATGAAATTAGCGGAAGAACAAGTTAAAGAAACTATGATTGTTTGGGGGAAGAATTTTGGATATGGGATTGATCTAGAGAAATGGCAGAAATTGTGGTCTCAAAATTATAAAATGACAATGTCAACAGCATATAAAGAAAACTTGTATAAGATGTTTTACAGGTGGCACTTTGCCCCGACAAGAATAGCAAGAATGTTTAAGAACAAATCTGAAAAATGCTGGAAATGTCATCAGATACCCGGCTCGTATTACCATATGTGGTGGACTTGTGAGGACGCTAGAAAATATTGGACTAAAATTCGCATGTGGTTGGAAAAAATGACAAAGAAACACATAGACTTGAAACTAGAGATCTTCTTATTGGGAATTTTACCTGATATATATAGTAAAGATTTGAAGTACCTGATTGTAAATGTATTAACAGCGGCTAGGATTGTATGTGCTAAAAATTGGAAGAATGAGAAAATACCATTACAGGAAGAAATTATTAAGAAAATATTGGAATGTGCTGAGATGAGTAGATTGACATTTGAAATTAGAGAGCAAGAGGATAAACAATTTTATGAAATTTGGGATCTTTTTTATCAATGGCTAGATGATAAAATACGATAATAGAATATTTAGAATGCTAGACAGTAAGGAATACCTTTATTTTGCTATTTTGCTATTATTTTGTTATTTGACATTATATTTATAAAGGTTTTTTTAGGATTGATTTGATATGATTATATGATTTGTTATAGAATAAACTGGTTTAAAGTATTGTTAGCTCATAAAGCATGAATGATTAAAAATATAGTCAAAAACTTCTTTTTTTAGTGATGTTAGGATATATAAGTTTGGATTGACAATATGAGTTGTTATGTAACATAATTGTAATTGAGACTACAGAATGAATGCAGAAAAATGATGAACCAACTGACACACTGGATGTACATATGAGAGTTGATGTTTCTATGTTTTGTTTGTCTTGTTTGTTTGTAGAAAATTAATAAAATCTTTTTCAAAAAAAAAAAAACCATTCAAATCTACTCATATATGATTCCCATGTTTCTGCCCCCGGTTGGAAGTGAGGGAATGCTGGATTTGAGGCCATTAGAGTGGCAGCATTGGTTTCCTCAACTGTGGAAGTTCGAGTTTTTGCTTTTAGAAAAGCGTTTCTGGTAGCGCCTGTCAGCGACGTTTGGCTCCTCAGCTGAGAGGGCTTTAAACTTCGCGCTCTTTAGAGAGTGTCAGCAGCGGTGACTTCGATCAGCTCGTAGCGGCTTCAGCTCTTTCTTATTGTGACTTCGGCTCTTTCTTATTGTGACTTTGGCTCAATTTCCTGCCTGGTCGTCTTTGCTATATCCCACCCTCGTCGCCAATGTTGTGGAGCAGCGGTCACAGAGAGAGCCAGAGCCAGGCTGAATTTAACAAGCTTTAAGGGTTGCCGCTGCTGCCAGGGCTATCTGACAGCCAGCTAGCGGTGACAGCTGATGCCGTTTGACAGCTCCCTATTATAGCCGGCTGTCAAACGGCATCACCCAATGGGAGCGATCGGTGCTCCCGCGCTGGCGGCAGACCGGAGGGAGGACTGCTCCTAGTCTTTGAACACAGCACAATTAACCTTGAGTTTGTATCTATTGTTTGCTCTTGTGCTGTTATGGTTGAAGCTGAAGTATTCATTGACAGGTAGGACATTGCAGTGTATGAATTTATATGCTATATTTAGATCTGACCGAAGGCAGCATAATTCTAGGTTTTCTAAGTCTAGAATTTCAAATCTGGTGGCATTAGGTATTCTGCAACAAGTAGAGGAGTGGAGAACTCTTTTTGTGAAATATTTCTGGACTTTATCAACTGTGTTAATATCAGATACATAATGTGGGTTCCAGACTGATGAGCTGTATTCGAGTATTGGTCTAGCAAATGTTTTGAATGCTGTAGTTATTAGTGTAATATTTCCAGAGAAAAAGCTACGTAAGATTAGGTTAACAACTCTTAACACCTTTTTGACTATGTAAATACGGTGGGCTCTAGCGCTTAAGTCATTAGAGATGAGTACAGCAAGATCCTTGACAGAGTTTGGATCATCAACAAGGTCTTGACTATTCAGCCTGTATTTTATTTTCTGATTTTTTTTGCCAATATGTAAGACAGAGCATTTATTTGTTGAGATTTGAAGTTGCCATTTCTTTGACCATTCTGATACATAGTCAGGGTCTTTTTAAAGGGTAGCAGTATTGTCTGTGGTGTTGAATAGCTTTAGAATTTAGAATAGACAGCTGGGAGAGCAGATGAGTGGTCTGTAATGCAGACTGAATAATTTGAAAGTTATTGTCAGCGTGTTTTAGTCTGGAAAGGATCTTAAACCACCTTAAGAGTTTAAGACAGCATGTACACAGGATATGAGCACAGGATCAATGACAAGTGCCCCAAAACTCATTTAATAATTGGGTAAGCAAGAAAGAATATAGGGTTATTATGCCTGAATCCTTTCCTTTATTGAACTCAGTCTCACCGATTGCCCTTGTTGCCAAAATGGTTAGTTTTGCAAACAGAATATGAAATCTCCAGCAGGAGTAAAAATAAATAAATTAATCACTGGGAGTGAGCAGAAACCAATAAGCATAAATCACTTTTCTATTGTATCTTAGAAGCTCCTCTGAGAACTGTCATGAGAAACTGTGGAGTTTTGAGGAAGGAGCACATAAGACTGGGAAAACATTGATAAATATTTACATAACAACATTTCTCAAATTCGGAGAGAATCATTAGGTATGAATGATAAAAACACTAGGAAGCCACCTGCCAAAAACAACAGGATTTAAAAAAGACACTTTCTCAGTCTTTCTGCTTGTAATCTATCATTTGTTTTCTTAATGCTTTAACGACTTCCTTCTCCTTTCAATGCAACAACCAGTCTACAGTTGGGAATTTTCATGAGAAATAATTCAGCTAAAAGATAAATTAGGTTTGATTTGGTATGCTGGATTTCTACCAGCAGAAGTTTATGGTGTTATTGACATCAAATTTAGCTAGTCTAGAGAAAAGAAGGTTTTGGGGGACATGGTAGAAGTATTCCAATACTTGAGGGGCTGCCACAAAGAAGTGGGGATCAAATTATTTTCCAAAGCACCAGAAGGCAAGAGAAGAAACAATGGATGGAAACTAATCTAGCACAAAAGCAACCTGGAATTGAACTTTCTAACAGTGTTTTTAACACTGAAAGTTTCTAAGAAAAGACTAGATAGCCACTTATGTGAAATGATATAGTGTTTCCTGCATGACCAGGGGCCTGGACAAGAAGATCTCCAAGCCAAGTTCCCTTCCAGCTTTATTATATTCTAGCTGAGATATCCTGGAGGAATAGCTTCAATGTCAAGAAGTTAATAACTGACTGTACTGTTAAAGAAAACCCCTACTTTTTTCAGTCTTAGTCTGCTTAGTCTGCTTCATTTCTAGTACTGGCACCAAAATCTTATTATTAATAGACTCAGTCTATTACTTTACAGGCTGAAGCATCCTGAATTCAGGTCAATGAATTAAAAGCACAGTGAGTCCTCAACTTGCAACCACCAGAATTTCTGTTGCTAAGTAAGGCGTTGTTGGGTTGCATCCAACATACTCCTTTATTGGTAAGTGAATCCAGTTTTTCCCTTTGATTTTGCTTGTTGGAAGCTGGTTAGGAAAGTCACAAATGGTGATCACATGGACCTGGGGTGGTGTAACCATCATAAATACAAGCCAGTTGTCAAGCACCCTAATTTTGTTCATGTGACAATGGGGATGCTGCTACAGTTGTAAGCAAAAACTAGTGGTAAGTTATCTATCTGTGGAGATTCTCAGCCATCTAGGTTATGGTTGTCCCAAAGGTGCTTTTTCAAGATTTTCTCGTTTTTCTATGAAGATGTTTTGCTTCTCATCCAAGAAGCTTCTTCAGCTCTGACTGGATGGTGAGGAATGGAAGGATTTATACTCCTTGCAGAGAACTGACCATTTGCATCTTTTTAGAGAGTCATTGAGGCCATGTGCAGATCTGTACACTGGGGAAACAAAACAACATAAATGAATGGCCAACATAGGAGAACAAACCCATCAGGAGTAGATGCAGCAGTGCACCTGCATTTGAAAGATAAAGGCCACTCTTTTGAAAACAGCAAAGTCCACATTTTGGACCAAGAGGACTGCTGATTTGAAAGCAGGGTCAAACAGACCATCTATGTCAAAACTGAATGGCCCACTCTCCACAGAGGTGGGAATACAACATCATCGGTCTACAACACAGTCCTTTCAGCAGCTCCAAGAAAGCTCCACTCCCATTTGCATTATTCTGAGGACATAGATAAGCCTCCAGGTCAGGGGTGAGATTCAACTGGTCTTACTATTGGTTCGGTTAGAGTACGTTTGGCTGTGCCACCCGGACAGCTGACAAGCACTGCGCACGGGTGCGCAGCGTTTGAAAATCCTCTTCTTTCCTGCTTTTTCAACCTCAGCTGTGCCGCACAAAGCAGCTGAGGTTGATAAAGCAGGAAATAAAGGACAGCCAAGAGCCCAGAAGGGCGGGCAGGTGGGCCAAACAGAAGACCAAAAGGTCATTGCAGTGAACTGGTTTTGTGTCTGCTGCTCTTCAGAGCTACCGGTTCTATAGAACCAGGCCGAACCGGTAGCATCCCACCCCTGCTCCAGGTAGCCTCAACAACTCTCTGAAAGAATGCAAAGGACCAGCTGCCTACAAGGATATAAATCCTTCCATTCCTTACCATCCAGTCAGAGCTGAAGAAGATTCTTGGATGAAGCGAAATGTCTTCAAAGAAAAAAACAAAAAAGTCCAGTTGCCTTTTGGAAAAAAGCACCTTTGGATAGTTGTAAGTTACTTTTTCAAGTATTGTAATTTCAAACAGTCACTAAATGAGTGGTTCTAACTTGAGGACTGCCTGCAGTCCCAATTTACAACCTTTCATTTAGCAACAATTCAAAGTTATAATGATGCTGAAAAACGTGACTTTTGACCACTCTTCACACTTATGACAATCGCAGTCATGTGATCGTGATTAAAACACATGATCATCATTTGCAACCTTCCTGGCCAGCTTCCAATAAGCAAAGTTAGCAAAGAAAGCCACAAAGTGCTATCTTGTGATGTCTTGCTTCAGAACTATGGCCAAAATTGTCATAAAGCTGGGTTCGCTCCCACGATGGATCACATAACAACTACACTGTTTAATGACAAATTTTCCTCATAAGTCAAGGATCACATTACCCATATTTAGTTCTGTGGGGAACTATCTGCAGGAACTTCCAGGAAAGACTCTTTAGAATAACATTCTTCAACCTTGGTAATTTTAGGATGTGTGAACTTCAACTCTCAAAATTATAGTTAATCTCCATCCTATGACAGAAATACCTCAAATTCTTAGGCAACATTAACTTAATTAAAACATGACATGTCTTGGTTATTATAGACAGCCCTCGACTTATGACAGCAATTGATCCCAAGCTTATATTGGTAAGTGAGAATGAGTTTTGTCTCATTTTACGATATTTCTTGCCACAGTTATTAAGTGAATCACTGCATTTGTTAAGTTAGTAACCCAGATGTTAAATGAATCTTGCTTCCCCATTGATTTGGCTTGTCAAAAGATTGCAAAAGGGACTCACATGACCCCGGCATACTGGAAATGTCATAAATATGAGCCAGTTGCCAAGCATTTGAATTTTGATTATGTGAATACTGTAATGTGAATTTCCATGTGAAAAACAGTCATTTTTCAGTGCCCTCGTAACAGTCACTAAACAAACTATTTAGTGAACAGTCACTAAACAAACTATTGTAAGTTGAGGGTTTTCTGCAGTGGTGTGTTTCAAATATTTTTTTACCACCGGTTCAGTGGGCATGGCTTGGTGGGCATGTGTGTACCAAACACGTACTTTCCACAGGCACAGAGGCGATCCGAGTCACCTCTTGCAATCCTGCACTTTCTGATGCTTCAGCTGTGCCGTGTGGCAATTGCTGTGCCGCACAAAGTAGCTGAACTTCAAAAGCAGGACGTAAAGGTTAGTATGGAAGCCCAAGCGGGAGAATGGGTCCAACACAGAGCATCAGAGAGAACTGGTTCAGTCTCCGCTGGTCATCGCCACAACCAGCTCGGGAGAACCAGACCGAACTGGTAGAATACCACCACTGGCTTCCTGTATAGCTGGGTTGCAATTAAGCAAAGAAAACATTTCCTTTCTCACTAGATCTGGCAGGATGGGCAACTTCTGGGTCCTATCTGGAAATGTGCCTTTTCTGTCACAACCACCGCAAAGTGGAACATCATGTCTCCTGAGATTCGTTCAGCCCAACCTTACGTGCATTTTGTAAATCCTTGAAGACATGGCTGATCCTTTGGAGCATGGAATGAAGAGGTTGGGAGAGCCACCACTATGATTTTTCAATTTTTTTTATGGATTTTGTTAGATTGTCCTGGAGCACCATTATCTTCCGATGCTACTATTGCATTTTGTTATTTGTTCATTTTTAATCTTCTTTGCTGCTCAGAGTCCCAACTGGTGGGAAGGAGGGGAACTGTATAAATCGATGTAATAAATAAATCTCAGATTGAGAAAAGCTTTCTCTTTCTGTCAGATTGCCTTCCTTCCCAAGAAAAACCATCTACTTTCCTTGAGTTTCCAGCATGATCATCAGTTATAGCCTTGGGCTTCTATGCTGATTGAGGTCAGTTTGTTTCAGTGGCTACACGTAACCCCAATCAGTTTTGTATTTTATTGCTTTCCTTCAAAAAAAAATTAGCTGCAAGTCATTTTTCCTCCCTGCTCTGTGGTTGCACTTTTCCCCTGCTCTGTGGTTATCACTTGTTAACTCTTTGCATAGTTGTCTTCTCTGTTTTCAATGCCTCTTTCTCAATGTTGAATTTCCTCGGTGAAAAATTGCTACCAAAATAGTTGCGTAAATCTAAGTGATAGCATCTGTAATCCAACATTTTGAACATCCAGGTCCTAGATGAGAATTCAAAAATCATTTGCTTGGATAAGATTACAAGGGAATGGGCAGTTTGAGAAGTTGCATGAAGTTCTTACTTCTACATTAAGTGCTCTGTAGAGACATCCTAATTTCCATGATGCTAAATTAAGTCTCTGCCAGGCAGAAGAAACCAAGAGCAGGATAGAGTTCAAAAGCCCCACAAATTTATTCCATGAAATCTATACATTAGAATCTGATCTTAACTGTCAAGGCAAAGGGGTGCCAGGCAAGAGTCAATGGATCTCAAAGTGGGATGGGCTTAGATCTCTTTCTGGGGTTGTAGGGACTCTAGACTGATGATACATTTGACCCCACCCATCAGCTTCACCTGGTCATCTGCGTTATCCCACCCACTTCTATTTTTTTCATTATTTATTTGAAAATAAAGGATTATTGAATACAGTACTGCCTCCAATTGGACTTGTATTCTTGATAGAGCCTATGTAGAAAAATAGATGCAGCCCAGCTGGAAAAGACATCTGAAAAATTACTCTAAAAATTGGCTCACCCATCATAATAACCTTTGTTATTTAATTATGGTATTGACCAGTGGTGGCATTCAAAAGTTCCCATTTCTGGTTCTGTGGGCGTGGCTTGGTGGGCATGGCTGCAGGGGTGGGAATCGTGTGACTTGCACAATTGAGCAATCATGCACACGCGCATCAAATGCATACTTCGTGCATGCATTAAAACAAGCCACTGCGCTTCTCAGCTGTTTAGCACAGCAATCCGCTCTGCCGCACTGAACAGCTGAGAGGTTATAAAGGACCTGGGAGCAGGGGCGAGTGGGTGGGCCCAACTGCACAGCATCGGAGAGGCTCGGAGCAAACTGGTTCTCTGTCAGCTGATCTTCGGAGCTACCAGTATGCCAGAACTGGGCCGAACTAATAGAATACCACCACTAGTATTGACTAAGTCCAAATGGCTGAGCTCATTCAACATACTTAGCCCACAAACACAGGTAATCTTCAACTTATGACTACAACTGAACCCAAAATTTCCATTGTTAAACAAGCCAGTTGTTCAGGGAACTTAGTCTAATCATCTCCTACATTTATGATAGTTAAATTTGCTGAAAAGCAGGATTTAAATGCCATTAAGAAGTTCTATATGATATAGACAGAGTACATGACTTTCAACATAATTTGAAAAATTGATCAGGAAGGCATATTTTCCCCCCCTTATGTGATTATCATCCAAATAAAACCATTTATGCACTAGTCAAGGAGCATAGATAAATCAACCAAACATCTTCCTTTCATACATATTCATGTTTGACGCTGCTGCTACTGCAGCTGCTATCAGATCAAATGCCAGTCTAAACACAGTCAGAAAGATAGCAATTTGTCTATTTTCTAGGTGGACTGTGGGAATAAATTTTGGCCTGAGCTTGAGCAATGATTAATATAATGCCTTATACATTCATGCCTGTCTAAAGGTCACTAAGATAGTGCAAAGAAAAGAGAACAATAAGAACAAATACAAACAAAGAGGCAGCTTAGACAACTGCAAACAAGCCTGTACTATATCTAATTATTAATCCACAATGTAATTGCTTACTATGCACAAAAATCTCAATAAAATGAAGCACTGGAATTTTATTCTGGGTTCCCATCCCGAGTACACACGCTTGTGTCTCATTCTTTCCATGGGAGACCACCACAAGTGGTGACCCCAACGTGATCCACTGCAGGTGGTACGTGTCTGGACCTCCGTGTTTCCTTGTCTGGAATAGGTAAAGTACGTACTTAACTATTGCTGGACAATAGGATTATCTAGGGAACATGGAGGGAAAACTCTCTCAGCCACAGGAACGTCATGTTAGTGAGCTGCTGAAGTTAGTCAGGACAAACTTCTTTATCTTTAAACCCTCTGGGGGGGAGCAAATAATTCTTTCAAAAGGTAATGTGAAAGAGCTGCTGCAAGAGATCTGGCGACAATGTCCCTGGTACTCAGAGAAGGGCTTTTTAAAGTTAGACACGTGGAAGAAAATTGGAATTAACCTTCATGAAGAGCCACAAGCAATAGCTGAAATTTTGATATATTGGAAGGTTGTTATGACTGCTTTAGAGACCCAGCAACAACCACTTTTAAAACCTTTAGCAGAACCTCCTCCTTATGAAGGAGTTGTGTTGCACCCCCCAACTTCAAAACTGGAATATGCATTCTCAACCCCAACTGCACCTACACCTGTAGAGGAGAAAATCCAACCACAAACGGGGAAAGTTCAAGCAATGATGCATCAGGCTTTCAATGAAGGGAAATTAGAGGCTGATGAGATTACCCAGATGAATTTGTTTCCAGTTAATAGGCAAGTGAATGTTCAAGGCAATCTGCAGGCTGAATGGGTTCCGATTCCTTTGTCAGTACTTAGGGAGATTAAGAAAGCTCTTAAAGATTATGGTATTCAAAGTCCCTTTACAAAGGGTCTCCTGACAAGTTTGGCTACCTCATGCATGATTCCTAATGACTGGAAAGATTTAATGAGAATGATATTGAGTTCTACTCAGTATGTGATTTTTGATTCAGAATATCAAAGAGAAACTATCACTAGGGGACGGAATTCAGGAGGGTTGTATACACCAGACCAAATCTACGGGCAGGCTTGTTTGAATCCACTGCTGATCAAGCTACTAATTTGCCTGATCACGCACTTCCCGTGGTTATGGCAGCTGTCCTTGGGGCATTGTCCCGCATCCAGGATGTGGGAACCCCGGCACGGTCTTTTTCTCAAATTAAGCAAACAGCATCTGAGTCTTATAACAATTTTGTGGAAAGGCTACAATTGGCTATTACCCGGCAAATTTCAAATGAGGAAGCAGCAAACTTTTGCTGAGATTAGCAATTGAAAATGCAAACACTGACTGCAAGCATATCTTACAGCCTTTGATGGCAAGAGGTGAGGTTACTCTGGCTGATCTGTTAAAGGCATGTGCAGTGGTGGATTCTCGGGCTTACAACATGGAGACTTTGGCTATGGCATTGCAAAAAGGGATGAAGCCTACGGGGAATTGTTTTAATTGTGGGAAGCCTGGCCATTTTAAAGTCCAGTGCCGTGCCTCTGAGGGGGGAAATGGCATTTAACAAAAATAAAAATAGGGACATCCGCCCAAAGTCGGTCTGTCCAAAATGCAAAAAAGGGTTTCATTGGGCAAATCAATGTCGCTCTGATCAGAACCAAAATTCGGGAAACTAAATTTGGGGTGTGCAGCTAGCCCCGCTCCCAAGGCTGTCATAAAAGCATAGCCTGCAATTACTAGGAGTGCAGGTCTGGATTTAAAAATGTTGAACTCAATCGATGTGACTTTTCCTAATCAAGTGTACATTGAGGACACTCATTTGCATGGGCCACTGCCAGAAAAAACAGTGGGATTGGTACTTCCCAGGTCTTCTGCATCAGAAAAAGGGTTTTTTGTTATTCCAGGGGTTATTGATCAAGATTATAAAGGGGTTATTAAGGTACAATTGTACACTGATACTCCTGCATCATTAATGGCCGGTGACTCTATTGCCCAGTTATTATTGCTTCCATACATTCCTATGAATCCTTTAATTGGGATCCCACGAACTGGCGGTTTTGGGTCCACTGAAATGGCCAGTTCTGCAGTTGCTGCAGAATTGCTAGCGCTGACAAAAAATTTGACTACGGACCAACCAAAAATGACAATTGAAGTTCAGGGAAAATCATTTTCTGGCCTTATAGATTCTGGAGCAGATGTCTCTGTGATACGCCAAAAGGAGTGGCCAAATGAATGGGTGCTGGAGGATTCTCCGGCTGTTCGTGGGGTAGGTGGTATGCAGTTTGCAAGAAGTAGTGTACATTGGTTGAAGGCATTGCATAGAGAAACTGGCGAGACTGCAAGGATTCAACCTCTTGTGTTGCTCCTGCATATAAACTTGTGGGGTAGAGATTTGCTGTCACAGTTTCGCACAAAAATTGTTATTGGATAATGGAAAAATTACAATTGTTAACCTCTCAGCCAGTTTGGATTGACCAATGGCCACTTCCACAGGAAAAGTGCTCCTTCACATAAAAACAAAAACGGGGGAAGTGGATGGATATGGTTTGCCTTACATACAAAACATTCTTAATATTACTTTATATACTTTAAATTTTTTAAACATGACAGGATCTCCTGCTGCTACAGCAGCCAGTAGGCATTTTGCTTCCTCCCCTTCTGCAAGTACGCCAAGACCAAAAGTTTGGTATAGGAGACTGCCAGATCCAACGTGGAGAGGACCTATCCCGCTGATAACTTGGGGCCGAGGATACGCTGCTGTTGAAGATGAGGGGACAGTTGTTTCTGCTCGCTGTGTCAGAGATGCCAACTTTTGGAAATGAGAATTAGGGAGGATTTTCAAATAACACCAATCACATGACCTGAAACGGTCCATAAATATGAGTCAGTTGCCAAGTGTCCGAATTTTGATCACATGACCAGGAGGGACCCTACAATGGTTGTGACCAAAGTGTGAAAACTCAGCCATGAGTCACTTTTTTTCAGTGTGTGGGGGGTGGTCCTTGGTGCCCTTGTAACTTCAAACGCACACCAAACGAACTGTTGTAAGTCGAGGGCTAACCCCTACCTTCCAAAACTATCCGGGCAGCAACATGAGAAACCATACCCCCCCCCATCCCACGTGTCTAGATTCTTTGCGTGACAACACCCTCTGTTGCACAACCCCTTTGGTAAGCACAACTTTTGTCGTGCATTTCGGGGGTAAGGGGCACGCCAATATCCTTTTCCATCTCTCAGGGGGTGTGAGAGCTGGTTAAAAAAAAAGTCTGAAAAAATCTGAAGTGAATAAGGTGCGTGAAGTGCTTGTGTGCGAAGTGCATGTGCGCGAAGCGCACATCACGAGCGCGAAGCCCCTTAGGCCGGGGTCCAGGGCCCGCCTAGGGCCCTGGAAGCTCTGGGGTTCTAGATGCTCTCTGGTGCAACTTAGGCTTATTTTGGAGACTATTTCCATCAATTTCAACGGCTGTTTTTGAGAATAAACACTTTACTTTTTCCATACCTAACCTGAGGCTTAAATCTTTGCATCTGGGACAACCACTGTAAAAAACACTTCTAAATAATCTGCTGCCTGGCAACTGGCATTTGCTGGTAACAGGTTGAAAAAAACACCAGGCAACTCTCAACTTTGCAGTGAAATCCAATTCTATACAGTCATGTATAACAGTTCAAAAAGTGTTTGTGAATTCAAATCTGCAAATTCAATTGTCCATGTATAAAACTTCTGAAACAGGCAAAAAATAAAATAGATTAAAAAATAAAGATATTCAATGAGTACATTCTATCAAATTCAAAATAGCCAAACAATCATGCAGAAATGTAGGCTCCAAACATCCATGATGATTACAAATAAAAGCCAGGATATATTTTTTAATCTGAATCAGAATTTTTTTAAAAAATGTTTGTTTTACTTTTATGTTAAGTGCTGTCTGGGGCAAACTATTTGTATAGGGCCCCATTTTCTCTCTCTCTCTTCTTTCTTTCTTTCTTTAAATTGGGGCTGAGAGAAGGGAAGGGAAGAAAAGATCATTGACAGGGAGAAAGACAGGGAGAAACACCTGGAAGTGTGAGCCCTCGAGTTTCCTTAGGGAAGACCAGACAACAAGGGGAGAGGAGAGGAGGAGGAGGAAGAGGAGAGTTAAAAAAAAAAAAGAGTGGGAAGCCAACTCACGCGTGCCATCAAAGCCAGGGGGAAGTGGGGCTTTCTCCGCCTGCTGCCGCCAGAGGAGTGCGGGGGGGGGGAGTGCGGGGAAAGGGGGTTCGTGCCGAGGCTCCGCAAGCGATTACCAGATTTGCAGCTCCGTTTGTTGGTGAAGCTGGAAGCACGCAACGCAGGAGCTTGCGGGGGCCCCGGGCGCCCGTTAATGGGGAAGAAGAGGCCGCTTGGGGTCGCCAGGCTCAGGCAGCCTCCCCCACCCCCTCCCCTAGCAGCGAAGAGCTGCTCCAAGGGCTCCCGCCACGGCGCAGCCAGGCACTTTGTCTCGCTGCCCCCGGAGCAGCTCTTCGCTGCTAGGCTAGGGGGTGGGGGAGGCTGCCTGAGCCTGGCAGTTTCTTTGCGAAGCTGGAAGCGCGCAACACAGGAGCTTGCGGGGGCCCCAGGCGCCCGTTAATGGGGAAAAAGAGGCCGCTTGAGGTCGCCAGGCTCAGGCAGCCTCCCCCACCCCCTCCCCTAGCAGCGAAGAGCTGCTTCGGGGGCTCCCGCCACGGCGCAGCCAGGCACTTTGTCTCGCTGCCCCTGGAGCAACTCTTCGCTGCTAGGCTAGGGGGTGGGGGAGGCTGCCTGAGCCTGGCAGTTTCTTTGCGAAGCTGGAAGCGCGCAACACAGGAGCTCGCAGGGGCCCCAGGCGCCCGTTAATGGGGAAGAAGAGGCCGCTTGGGGTCGCCTGTGTGTACCTCAGTGGGTAGACAGCCGCGGCGGCGATGCTGCCATGGAGGCGCGATCAGTTGCAGCCACGCCAGCGCAGGCCAGGCATGGTGCCGTAGCGGCTGACTCGAGTATAAGCCGAGGGCGGTTTTTTCAGCACAAAAAATGGGCTGAAAAACTCGGCTTATACTCAAATAAGGTATGCCTGAGCTGAGAAAAAATACGGTATGCCTGAGCTGAGAAAAAAAACGCGGAAAATGTAGATTGGTGTTTGAGGGAAAAAATCGGAATTCCGCATAAAATCGGAGATTTCACAGCCCTGATCTCTTCCACCATGTGTCCCCCTGGCAGTCGTGGAGAAGGAAACGGGTCGACAGGGCGAAGCGGAGGGGGCGGGGAAGGACGCGCTTCTCCGTGGCTGGAGCGGAGCCCTCCGCGTGAGGCCTCTCTCCGCTCGCCGCCTTCGAAGGCCGGGGGAGGTGGAAGCACCTTTCCCCGCAGAGACGGGGTAGCGGTTCTCCCTCTGGGGAAAGAAAATGGTCGGCCGAAGGGGGAGGAAGAGTCGCAGAGGAGGAGGAGGAGCAACCCGGGCCGGGGGAGGGAAGCGACCCGGCCGCCACTCACCGAAATCCAGGAACTGCTTCATGGAAAGCGGGGACGGGGAGAAACGGCAGTAGAAATCCACCTGCTGAGGGATTGTGTTCAGCGGGGAGACGCTCCTTAGCAGCGCCCGTAGCAACCTCATGTGACTGTGTTCACGTTGAAACACTACGTCAGCTAGCTCACACACCGCATGCGCATACAGCCGGAGCCGCCGGGCTAATTTTGCTGCTCGTAATTTCGGGAGGATAGGGAAAATTATCGTAAGGCGGGAGTTGGGGTGAATTTTCGGGAGCCTCCCAATGAAATCGGGAGTGTTGGCATCTCTGCTGTGTGCGTCCTTATCATCAGCCAAAGGGGCAAGGGGGTGGATTTGGGGGAATGGAAAAGAAACACATTGATCCAGGACATGGAGAAGCTAGCAAACCTCCATAATAAAACTGATTGTTGGGTATGTATGCACATGCCAAATCACAAAACATCAGGGCTTCCAATGGTTGCAGTACCTCTAGCCGAAGGTGACTGGTATAAGGGACAATGCTATGGTTGTTCAGGGATGTGGTCTAACAGTTGGACTATAAGTAACATAAATACCTTGGAAGCCAGATCCAAGAGGTGGCGGGTATCTGCTGGACCCACAATGAGACGGTAGAAAATATGACTTACTTGAGGACATATCCATTTTGCAACAAAACAATTGTTATTAGCAATGGAAGTCGGGTTTATCCGGATGACATGAAAATAAAAATCTCACTTACTTTGTACATAACATTTCTAAATTTAATATCATATCTTTGATCAATGAAAATGGGTGTCCATTTATCCCTGCCACATGTTGTCCCACCACGAGAGAAAATCAGCTGCCTAAATATGCGAATGGGAAATACGCACCATCGTCCACTTATTTGGCTATGTTAATGGAATCCTTTGCACAATTAATCTATGCTGAGCCAAATAAGGTTGGTCATCTCCTAGGAGCAAATCTATGGTTGCTGTGTGGACGGATGGCCTATGATCGCATGCTAGCACTGTTAGGGATAACATTGGTTACCTAACTTAGTTTGGGTAAAAATAATATATAAACTATGTTAGTGAGTTTAAGTGTATGTATCACTTTAACTGCAAAACATGTATTTTGGGTGTGGTTGTAAAATCACCATAAGAGGGAGCAAGAGAGCTCACTGTTAGCTGGCTTTTACTGTAGTAGCTGACAATGTTGGATTGATGGTGATCATTGCGTGTTTTCCCTGCTATTGCTGAGAGAAGAAAAGGGGTTTGATTTTTTTCATATCTCTGACTGCAAAAGAGATATATTGCTGGATTGATTATTTGTAAGTTTACTGACCTCTATTTCAACACTGGACTTTGCAACTGATTAATCCCTGGATGGACTGAACTAGTATATAACATATGGACTGTTTTTGACTATGCTATAACTCTTGTTGGAATAAAAAACTATTTAACTGGCACGGTGTATCTGTCTTACTGAGTGTAAACTACAACAACGTTTATCTCAAATCATTTGCCTGCCTGCTAGACTGCCGTTGCACGTTCTGCTAGGGTGTGTATCCCTAACAAGCACGATGGAAAGGGGTCTGCACCTTTGGGAAAGTAATCCCATCTCATTTCATTCAAAAATCATTGGGGACTGCTCATATCCGCAATGCACATTCCGCAACGGAAGTAAACTCTGTTTTGAATCATGACTACTGGACACAGATATAAAGAGGAGTTATTCCTCCTTTAGGAGTCATGATGAACTATAGAGATTTGCATCGTTTAAACAATTGGACAGTTACTATGTTTAAAGACACCATTAAAACTCTAAAGCTGCTTGAAGAAGAGCAAGGAAAAATCCTTGACTTTGTCCTGCAAACCAGATATGCGGTGGACACTATTTTGGCTGCGCAAGGGGGAGTTTGTGCTGTGATTCATATGCATTGTTGCATGTATATCTCTGATTATTCTCCAAACATTACATCTATTATACAGCATATGGAACAAATCCTGAATGAGAATCCAGTACAATCAGAGGACAAGGGACTGGACGTGTGGTCTGGACTTTGGTCCTGGTTGCCAGGTGGTTCATGGATTCATCACCTAATTGTTGGAGCGATATTGCTTATTATATTTTCTCTCTGTATATGCTGTTGTATTCAATGTCTCCCTGGACTTTTAGGAATGTGTTGGGTGAAGCCTACGGAAGGAGAATTGCTGTTGCAAATGGCGAAAAGCTACTGAGGCATCCGCGATCATCAAAAAACTAAAACAGGGGAGATGTGGGAATAAATTTTGGCCTGAGCTTGAGCAATGATTAATATAATGCCTTATACATTCATGCCTGTCTAAAGGTCACTAAGAAGTGCAAAGAAAAGAGAACAATAAGAACAAATACAAATAAAGAGGAAGCTTAGACAACTGCAAACAAACCTGTACTATATCTAATTATTAATCCACAATGTAATTGCTTACTATGCACAAAAATCTCAATAAAAGGAAGCACTGGAATTTTATTCTGGGCTCCCATCCCGAGTACACACGCTTGTGTCTCATTCTTTCCATGGGAGACCACCACAGTGGACAAGATCAGAGAAACATGTTTTAGCTTTCCAAAAATGTTCTGCTGCAAACGAAAAATTACTAATGTGGCAAGAATACAAGTTCAAGTCAGGGTCGAATCCATTCCAAAGTTCCAATCAGATTTCACTTTGATTTTCTCAAAAGAAATATTTTTGTGCTATTTATACATACGCCTTTCTTATAGAGGTATCACTCAACAGAATTTGTGTCACATTATAATTAAGTTGCGTGGTGCCTACTCTGCTTGGTGCTTCAACCATGTGTTTTAGAATATCTCCTTGCATAATACCCTGTGTTTTTCCTCCTGTTTGGCAGTGAAGTATCAGCCTAAGAAAAAGCTATTGTACTGATTGGTTGAAGTGGCAGAGAGAATTATTAGGATGATAAAACTCAGTACCTTTCTCCTTCTTTAAAATGACCAACCACAAGCTGTATATCCTATCCTTCTTTTATTTCAGGGTGTTTTTTTCCTGTTATGAAGTAACTGCAGTCTTAGTGGAATGCTGTAGCTGCTATCCACTACTTAGTAAAAGGAAATAAAAAAGATCTGACATAATTTATTGTGTAGTGTATGCACCTGACTCCCTTATGCCTCTTTATGGCTTCCTGGACAAGTCCCTGCAATTTTCTTGGCTACATTTTTGTTATGTATTAGCATACTTACCTGTAATTGGTCAGTCCATGGCGGCGGGAAATTCAAAGAGCTGTCACTGGGTGTAGCCGCGAGCAGCCCAAGTATAAGAAGGGCTGCCGCAGTTTTTTCGGCACTCAGTCTTAGACGGAAGTAAAAACAAATTGAAATCATGCTGGTGTCCTGAGTCTCATTCCTGCGACTTAACACTGGCAACAAGCATGGGATACTGAGACAAAGGGCACCAGCGAGCATGTGGTGACTGATGAACACCGGCAATGCATTGAGGCAAAAAGGCTGGAAACAACATGCCATCCGCACTGTTCCATCCAGCAACCGAAGACTGGGAATGGTACATCGACCGATTCCTCATGTTCCTCAAAGGGAGCAACCTCCATAATGTATCTGAGAACAGAAAGAGAGCCGCTTTCCTCATCCATTGCGGTCCTGCAGGAGTTAAGATTGCCAAAGTGTTAGCGGTACTCACTGACATGAAAACAATGGCCTGGCCGGACCTGGAAAAATTGCTGAGGGCTCACTACACACCAACCATTTCTTGCCTAATCAAAAGACATGAATTTTTCTTCCGGTTTGCGTGGCTTCGGGGCAGCAGGAATTCGCGACAGCTCGCGATTCCTGCTGTGCTAGCCGTCGAGGTACCCCCGATCCAGATGGGTCAGGGGGATATGGCTGCCCTGTAGAGACAGCTGAAGAGAGAGGGGAGTCGGATAGGGAGGTGGGGGCATCGCAGACCCCCCCCTTCTCCGGGAAAACCCCTTTTTCCCAAGGCGGTGGAGCGGCGGTCAGCAATGGCCGCCATGAAGAAGCCAGCAACCGGGTAAGAACTGTGCTGGAGGAAGTTTGAAGAGTGAAAGTTCTGTCTGAGCCGGGTCAAGTAACACCTTTTAAATTGCCTGGAATTGAGCTGCTTGTTGCTGGAGGATACATTGTATCCCTAAGAAGAGCGAAAAGCGGCGGAGAAGCTGTTAAAGGGAATTTTTTTTTTTTTTTTTTTACTCTCCCACCCCACGGAAAAAGCAGAAGTATTTGGATATATTAGACAATGAAAGTGGATTGCTTTGAAAGCTAAGATAAGAGACAAAGGAATTTTTGGACATTGAAAAATGTGAGAAATTGGAAAATCTCTGCTGGAGGTATGGATTTTTGATTATTTAAAATTCTCATTGCAAGTGGGAAGGGAGAAAAAAAATTGGAGCAGAAGCTGAAAAAGGAGGAGATTGACTAGAACGTCTTTGTGGATCCCAAAAGAAGATATATGGTAATTGGACCTCTTTGATTAAAAATTAATTCAGAAAGAGAAAGAGAAGAAGGAAGAAAAGTATTAACTTTTGGAACTTTTTTTCTTTTTTTAATTGCTTTTGATTGTCTTTGATTAAAAATACTTGTGGTTGTGTTGGAAAAAGTTTCCCTTTTCATAATGGCATCGTCTGTGGATGAACTAGAGATTGAATATCAAAAATATAAAAAAGAAGATACTTTGGGCGCTTTGTTTCAATTCTTAAAAATGGCGTTATGTTCCTTTGAAAAGTTGATTACGCAGCAGAAGGACTGGGACAAGGAAGAAGAGGAAGAAGAAGCCATTTTTGATGAACAATGGGTCCCTTCTGGAGAGGAGGAGAAAAAGGATAAGAAAAAGGGGATTTTAAGAATTATAAAAACAACCAAAAGAGAGAAAAATGAGCGAAAAGATGGAGGCAAGGTTAGAAAGCAAAGGAAAAGGAGCAAGAAAAGCGAAGAGAAAAAGCAAAGGGGTAGAAAGGGCAAGGAGAAGAATAAGCAAGAGAGAAAGGGGGGGAGGAGAAGCCTTAATGGGGGGAAGCAAGACCTAAGGAAAAAAAGTTTATTTAGAGACAATGGGTGAATTTAATTTAGATTAAAAGAGGGATTCTGGAGGGTATATAAGAGTGTGTTTTTATATGTATATTTAGAATATAAAATTTATTATGTAATTTTAGAATTTTTTTAAACAGAATCCCAAGAAAGATTGCTATATGTAGTATTTCTAAGTTAGGATAATGAGTTATAGATGTTACTCCAATTGGTGTACAGGAGAAGTATAGTAAAAGAAAAAAAAGATGAATGGATAATTGGAAATAGAACAGACAAAGAATGTTGTTGAAAATGGTAATAAGATATGGAAGGATATATATGCTTTTTTTTTTTTTGGATTTTGTATATTGATAAAAGGCAATAAAATTTTAATTAATAAATAATTTGGATGGAAAAGAGAAGTAGGGACAAGATATGAAGTTAATATTATATGAAATATTGATATTATAATCTGGAAATGTTATGCCTTATTGGTCTATTATTATTATTTTTTCTTAGAAAAGAATTTATAAGCTGCTATGCCTTGATTTTTTGTGCATTGTTTTTATAAAACTGATAAAAATGGTTTTTATATATATATATATAAAAGAAAATGATAATAAGATTTGGAAGGAGATATGGGTTGAATATGATGTTTGAATTTGTGTCTGTGTGAAGAGTTTTAACCCGGGAACAGACAACCTTCAGAAAAGATCTTTTAGTTTTGTTTATGTTTTGTGTTTGTATGTTTGTGTATTGTGCTTATGGTAAAACTAACAAAATTTGTTTTTTATTAAAAAAAAAAAAAAGGAAAGAATCAATAAAACCTTGGAGGAATGTTAGACGAGAATAATTTATACAAGCCAGAAAGAAAAGAATATGATGACTATAAAATGGATAAATATGGAAGAGAAATGAAATTGAATAGGAGTAAAGAGAAATAATGAGAAATTTGCTGAAAGATGTTTGTGTGTCCATATGGAGATGGGATAAATTGGAATTATGCTGTATAAAAATAATGTTTTGTTTGACTTGTAAGGATTTACAATGTTAAGAGGTTTTATGTGTTTATGTATTTAATGGTTAATGATGTGTTGTTTTATCTTTAAAATTAATAAAAATTTGTTTCAAAAAAAAAAAAGACATGAATTTTATCGGTGCGATGAAAGAAGAAGGTGAGATCATCGGCGATTGCATTGCAAATTTCTAAACATGGATGAAACCATGAGGGAACGAGTGGTCCTGGGACTGAGAGATCTTACACTCCAGGGCCGATTATTAACAAAACCCAAAATAACACTCCAAGAAGCAATAGAGGAAGCTACCGCAGCAGAAGCAACACAGAAATCGGTGGCCATGCAGAAGATAAGCAAAGCACCACCGGAGACCCCCCAAAACACCGCCACAATCCACCATGAAAACACTGAGTCCCCATCAGAAGATCCCAAAAACTTTAACCTGAGACTGTCTACTATTGACCTCATCCCTTTCCTAAGTGGTCTGTAGGGGGTGTGCATAAGCGCACCAGCGTGCCTACCATCCCTATCCTATTGTTTCTTTCATTTTTCTTATATGTCCCCATTTCACGTATTCATAACTATGTATATACTTATACCTATTATCTTGTAAGCAATTGACAAATAAAATAAATAAATTAACAATAAAATTAAAAAGGGGTAAATCAACTCTGGGCAGAACAGGGCAGAAGGGACCGGAACAGAAAAAGGAAAGAATTTCATTGTGCTGGTTGCAAGGGGAACCATCCATGTTCCAAATGTTGTTTCCTAGATGCAATCTGCAAACATTGCAAATGGGGACATATTGCTAGGGCATGCCGAGCAAGGAAGAACTATGGCCCTAGACAAAGATGGAACCCCCTCCCCAGAGAGAGAGACACAGAGAGAGAGAAACAGGGAGCCATTGGAACCAAGACAACAGAAGCAAGCAAGGGAAAGAAACAAGCAACAGAAGGGAAGAAACACACCAAATGGTGACTATCAGACACTCAACATGACAAATGCCAAGAAAGTATATGCCCAGGTCACCATAGAAGGCCAGCTGTGCCAGATAGAAGTGGACTCAGGCTCATACTTGTCAATGGTATCATGGGACACCATAAAAAGACTGATACCAGACATGAGCCGGGAAGAACTCAAAAAACAAAAACAAACACTAAAAGACTACCAGGGGAACAAAATCCCCATAGTAGGTACCAGACAATTCAAGGTAACATTCAAAAAATACACCAGAATCCTTCCACTAACCATAGTCGACCAAAATCGACCCAGCCTATAGGGACTTGAATGGTTTGCACCATTAGGAATCGAAGTCACAGGGATAAACAGCATAACCGAAACAGAGTGGGAAGACGACTTGTTGGAAGAATTCTGAGACGTATTCGATGGAGAACTGGGCAAGTACTGGGGGTCTCCAATTTCCTTTAGTCTAACCCCAAATATAGCCCCCATAAGACTAAAGGCAAGGCGGGTCCCTTTCACACTAAAACCAAAAATCGATCAGCCATTGGATAATCTCATCGCACAAGGGCTTTTAGAACCAATTGACCACGCTAAGTGGGAAACCCCAATTGTTACACCAGTTAAACCAGATGGGTTGGTGCGCATCTGCGGGGACTATAAAGCAACCCTTAACTGCGCTCTCCAGCAAAGCGCATACCTGGTTCCAGTGGTACAGCATCTATTACATTCCCTTTGGGGGGGGAATCTTCCCGAAACTAGACCTCGCACAGGCATACCAACAGTTACCCGTTGACCCCGAAACAGCGGAAGTTCAGACAATCGTGACACACAGGGGGACATTCAAATGCAACAGACTACAATTTGGCATCAGCATCGATCCAGGGATAATCCAGAGCTTAATGGAACGCCTATTGCAAGGGATAAAGGGGGTGGTACCATACTTTGATGATGTCCTGGTATCAGCCAGGAACAAAGAACAACTACGTGGCTGCCTAAGGGAAGTCTAAGGAAAATTCAAGGAGACGGGACTAAAAGTAAAAAAGGAGAAGTGCCAATTAGCCACTAGTAAAGTTGAATTCCTAGGATACCTTGTAGACACTGAAGGAATCCACGCCAGTGAAAATAAAGTCAGAGCAATCAAGGAAGCCCCCAGACCCACAAACAAAACTGATCTGCAAGCCTTTTTAGGACTCATTAACTTTTATAACATATTCTTACCACAGAAAGCAACCATCGTGGAACCATTACACAGGTTGCTTGACAAGAAAGCAACCTGGTCCTGGGGGCAATGAGAAGAAATGGCATTCCAGGAGATAAAAAACTTGATCACATCAGACCACATACTAATACAATACAGCGAGACACTTCCAATAACACTAACCTGCGATGCATCACTTTTTGGCATCGGTGCTATACTCAGCCACGTACTACCAGATGGGAAAGAAGCACCCATAGCCTTCTATTCAAAGACTGTCAAAGCCGGAGCAGAACTACAGTCAACTAGACAAAGAGGCATTGGCTGCTGTCACCAGAATAAAAAGTTATCACAAATATATCTATGGGATGACTTTCACACTAGTCACAGATCACAAGCCACTCCTGAGAATAATCGCAGGAAACAAAGCTATACCTAATATACTGTCATCACAAATGACAAGGTGGTCAGAATTCCTGGCTGCATATAATTACAAACTGATCTACCGACCTGGAAAAGACATAAATCATGCTGACAGGCTTAGCCGTTGCCCTCTGACATAGAAGATGACCCAACACCAACCACATCGACCCTTCAAGTCGAAACATTAGAAAACCTACCCATAATGGCAGCAGACATCGCTAGAGAAACAGTTAGAGACAAAAACCTGGCGCGGATTTTAAATTGGGTAGGAAAAGGATGGCCAGAAACTGAGAGTGACGAGACCGTCAGACCATTCCGGAATCGACAAACAGAACTTTCAATGCTTAAAGGGTGCGTACTATGGGGGGATTGGGGGATCATACCAGACAGATTAAGAAAAGAATTACTAGAATTATTATTATTACTAGAATTATTACATGAGGGAACCCAGGTATAGTAAAAATTAAAACCCTGGCAAGGAGTTATGTATGGTGGCCAGGGATGGATAAGGAAATAGGGGATTGGGTGGCAATGTGTAAAAGCTGCCAGGAATCAAGGCAAATACCCCCCATAGCACCAAAACATGAATGGGAAACACCAAGGGGGCCATGGTCAAGATTACACATTGATTTTGCAGGCCCAACCAAAGGACACACATTTCTAATAGTCGTAGATGCTTACTCCAAATGACTAGAAGTAAGCATCATGCACTCCACAATAACAGATGCTGTCATTAGACAGCTCAGGAAACGTTTTGCCACACATGGATTGCCTGATTTGATTGTATCCGACAACGGGCCACAATTCACGGCAACAACATTCAAGGGATTTTTAGTACAACAGGGGATAAGGCATGCACTAACAGCGCTGGGACACCCAGCTACAAATGGATGGGCGGAATGCATGGTACGTTACACGAAGGAAACATTACAAAAGCTGGGGCCTGGGGACACACAAGAAAAGATAGATAAACTACTAACCATTCAACACATGACACCCAGTGCCACAACAAATAAAAGCCCAGTAGTGTTACTAATGGGGAGGAAACTAAGATCATATCTAGACAGACTACACCCCACATATAGCCCAGAAAAACCAGCAGACTCCTCCAGTAATTGCGACACATTCAAACAGGGGACCCAGTTTATGCAAAAAATCTCAAAGGAGAACCACTGTGGATACCAGCAAAAGTAAACCAGATAACAGGGTCCCAGTTGTACAGGATAGACACCGCAGATGGGAGAAACTGGAGGAGGCACATTGACCAGCTCAGATTGAGAGTCACAAAAGGGGACCCAAGCAGAACCACAGAAGAGGGGGGAGAACCCTCAAACAAACAAAACAAATACAAGGAAGGAGGTGGAAACCCCTCAAAAATAACCATAGGGGAGGGGGAGACCCCTCAAACAAACAAAACACAACCAGAGAAGAGGGGGGAGATCCCTCAAACAACAAAACACAAGTAAGAAGGGAGGGGGAGAACCTCCACAAGCAACAGAAATAACAGAACAAAGCCTGACAACTACACAACCACCAATACTAACACTAGCCCCCACAAACACATACCTGAGACCAAGGAAGAAGACAGGTTGGGAAGACAGGAACAGGCCCAGAAGGATAGCAGGGAAGCAGTCCCTGACGGGAGCAGCTGGGCCAACTCAACCAGCCAGGAAATTCCTGGCGGGAGCTGCATGGCTGACTCAACCTTCCAGGACGTTCCAAGAAGACAGATGGGAGGAACAACAGATCCATCCGAACAGTTCAGGAGCCAAATGGAGACTGAGTTGTGCAAGTCCAGTAGAACCCATAAAAGCCCCACCTACCTACATGATTACATATGGTAGGTGAGGTTCCGGTTGGTTGAACCAGACCAGTTGGGGAGGGATGTTATGTATTAGAATACTTACCTTTAATTAGTCGGTTTGTGATGGTGGGAAATTCAAAGAGCCGTCACTAGCCACAGCTGAGTATAAGAAGGGCTGCCGCGGTTTCTTCGGCACTCAGTCCTAGACAGAAGTAAAAACAAATTGGAATCATGCTGGTATCCTGAGTCTCATTCCCATGACTTAACAGTTTCCAAACGTGGTTTGCCACTGCTTTATTCTTTAAGGGGGGGAGACAGGGAGGGGGGAGGGAGAGAGAGAGAGACAGAGACAGAGAGAGAAAGAGAGAGACTCACCCAAAGTCACCCAGTGGGCTTTGTATGTAAGGGAGAACTATATTTCACAGTTTCCTGGTTTCAGATACAATGATTTTCACTACCATTCCAAACTTGCACTCCTACCCTACTTTCTTCTAATCTATGACATTGAATATTACAACTTGGAAATTATTTCTGGATTCTCTGAAGGGATGTTTGTGGGTGGGTGGGTGGATGGGTGTGAGAGAGAGAGAGGGAGGGAGGGAGGGAGGGAGAAAGGAAGGAAGGAAGGAAGGAAGGAAGGAAGGAAGGAAAGAAAGAAAGAAAGAAAGAAAGAAAGAAAGAAAGAAAGAAAGAAAGAAAGAAAGAAAGAAAGAAAGAAAGAAAGAAAGGAAGGAAGGAAGGAAGAAAATGAAGGCTATGTGAAGTCCTAAGTCTTGTGGTCTGTGATTTGGGATTATATTGAAGTCAAGGCTGTTCATGAGTCCTATATTGAGAAATAGACAGCATTTCAAATCCTTTATCTAGCCTTCAGGTTTAGATAATAACATGCATCATATCTTTATTTTTCTCAGTCAATCCTATTTATTCTTCAACCATGGCTTGTGTGCACATATGCATCTGAAAAAGGTTGTTTTAGACTTTCCTCTCTTAAGCTGATGGTAATACCTTAAAAACAACAAATTAAGGGGAATTTCTAGTGAGGCAGCCAATTCTGGTGGAGTTCAAAGAATGAAATCAATCTCCCATCTCCACTGTTGATATCAATCAATATTTGTCTTCATTTTCAACTAGCACTGTTGAAAAAACAAAACTATCTTCAAGAGAGAAATAGAATTTGTCTGGATATTAAAAGGACATTCATTCCAGAAAAATAATTGTCATAATTGTCATCATGACGAAAGGATATATAAAGACAAAAATGAGATTGAAATCTAAACTGGATTTGAATGAAGAATTGGAGAAAATGTGAAATGTTATTTATGGAGATAAAATAAGAAATATGCAGACATCAATGATGTCTCTATAATAAACAAGTATTTTGATATCAGTTATTAACAGAGCCCCAAACTTCATGGAACAAATCCTATTATCATCCACTAACAAAGACTATAATTGAACATCATAGGGATTATAAGATAATGGCAAATGGATATCTAAATTTAGAGTGCACTATGTATGCATGATTGCCTTTCCCAATCTGTTGCTTCCCAGATGTGATGAAATTTATGGTGATTGAACACATCTGGAAGGAAAACAGAAGTTGTCCAAAGCTGTCCTGAAGATAGATAGGCATACTAGACAGAGATGATTAAGGAAATAGATCCCTATTGGCTGTTGCCTAATTGAGCTGATCAGCAATTATTCATCTTACTCAGTGGTCACTTCCAAATTTTATCTATCAGGAATAGAAACAAAAAGGGAGTTAATGAAGGCAAAGTGAGTGATCTGTGTGACATGCCTCACTCCAGGTTACAGCACATAATCCAAATAAAACATATTATCTAAAATAGAAATGATGGCATCTATATCAAACAACATGGGAGTGCTTTTGATAGAATCAGGTTAATCAAATCCCTATGTTAGCTCATGAATATGAAATCATAGGATTAGCACTTGCGGTGTGCAAAAATCAAGGAAGGATACTATTTATTGCCACCTTCATGGAAAGTATATGAATAATGGCTTACAATAAAAAATACTGGGAACAATATGAAAGTCTTCTACATTTCCCCATGTAGTCCAGAGAGCTATGATTGATCAATCTTTATTATGGTCACATACGGAATTAAAACAGACCACATGTATGCCAATGGGACCCATGAACTATTTAGTTTTTTAACTAGGAGTCAAAGTGAATAATATATATTTCAGGTGACCCTTATAAACTGATGCTCCTTAGAAATTGATCAATTTCTGGAGAAAGGTTCTAGACCGCCATTTGACATAAATGCCAGGAATCTGAGGACACTATCACCACCTCCTGAATCAACTGGATTGACAGAATAAAGCAAAGGCCAAATCATGGTTATATATGTTAATAAACAATGATTACAAGATACTTCAAGTTGCAATAATGAGAAGATGGGGGGGGGAACCCCTCCATTGAACATTAAGAGGGCACCCCATCATCCAATACTCTTTTTCGGTAGCTGCAACCTGTCACTCCAGCTTTTTTTTTTTTTTTTTTGCCTAAGGCTTTAGCACATTTTCAAAAAAGCATTAGATCCACATTCAGATATTGCCTGATACGCCATGGGGTAAGACGGTAGTAAGAAGCTGATTGCAAGTGGCTGCTTCCTTCTATTGTATCTTGTATCGCTCCTCTGCCCCTGTAGTCTATTTGTCAAGAAGATGTAAGACAGCAATGGTAATTAACCTCCATCGATATTAATGCTATCAATAAGCATGCTCTGGTTTTTATTAATGCTACAAGGGAGCAGCAGTGTTAACTGCTGAAAGGCTATTGCAGATGTCCTTGGAAGTGTGATGGAATGCAATGCAGAGTATCAGGAGGGGGATACTTTCCCAAAGAGGAAGCTCCTCATTAAATCTTTGGTATGCTGGGAAAGACCCAGACGGGGTTTTTTTGTTTTGGTTTAGCAAAATTCCTATCTAAAGGGGAGCAACATTAAGGAAATTTTTAAAGCTGCTTCTCATGTTGTTTTTGGTTCCTCACATTTCACAGGAAGCAATGTACCAAGCAGGCAGGATGGCAATAACTCCCATCCAAAGCAAGAAAAACAGAGCAGATAATCCTCAACTTTTGGCCACAATGGAGCCCAAAAGTTCCATGGCTAAGCAGGACGGTGGTTAAGGGTGCTTCCCCCCCTCATTTTACAACCCTTCTTGCCACAGATGTTGGGTGAACCACTTCAGTTGTTCATATTATGGTTGGTCAGTGGATCTGGCTTCACAATTGAGTTTGCTTGTCAGAAAGTTGCCAAAGGGGGTCATACGACCTGGGAAACTGAAACTGTCATAAATACATGCCAGTTGCCAAGCATCTGAATTTTGATCTCATGATCATAGTTGCAAAGAATTATTTATTTACTAACATTATATAGGTAGTTCTTGACTTATGATCAGTCACTTTAACAGATAATCAGAGTTGGAAGGGCCCAGTAGGTCATCTAGTCCAACCCCCCACCCAAACAGGAGACCCTACACCATTTCTTTTTTTTTTTTTTTAAACAAATTTTATTAATTTTACAAAAGACAATACACAATCCAGGCATAACAACTTAAAAAATCTTTTCTAAAAAAAAATAACAATAATTAAAGAAGAAAGCCAATAGAACATATAAAATAACTCCAAATTGTAATATCAATATTTACATTATCTATTTAACTTCATATCTTATCCAGACTTCTCCTTTTATCCAAATTATATTTCTTGCTTATTAAATTTTATTGCCTTTCATAAACATACAAAACACAAAACATAAACAAAACTAAAACATCTTTTCTGAAGGCTGCCTGATCCTGGGTTGAAACTCTTCACACAGACACAAATTCAAACATCATATTCACTTTATATATCCTTCCATATCTTATTATCATTTTCTTTTCTTTTTTTTTGTAAACCAATTTTATCAATTTTACAAAAACAGTGCACAAACAATTAAGGCATAACAGCTTATAAATTCTTTTCTAAAAATAATAATAATAATAATTAAAGAAGAAAACCAATAGAACATAATGATTCCAAATTATAATATCAATATTTACTTTATCTATTTAACTTCCTATCTTATCCCAGCTTCTCCTTTTCATCCAAATTATTTCTTGTTAATTAAAATTTTATTGCCTTTTATCAATATACAAAAAAAAACCATAACAAAACCTTTATATATCCTTCCATATCTTATTACCATTTTCTTTTCTTTTTTTAAACAAATTTTATTAATTTTACAGAAAACACAGTAAAACAAACAAAACTAAAAGATCTTTTCTGAAGGTTGTCTGATCCCGGGTTGAAACTCTTCACACAGACACAAATTCAAACATCATATTCACTTTATATATCCTTCCATATCTTATTATCATTTTCTTTTATATATATATATATGTAAACCATTTTTATCAGTTTTATATAAACAATGCACAAGGCATAACAGCTTATAAGTTCTTTTCTAAGAAAAAATAATAAAAGAAGAAAACCAATAGAACATAACAATTCCAAATTATAGTATCAATACTTTATCTATTTAACTTCATATCTTATCCCAACTTCTCCTTTTCATCCAAATTATTTCTTATTAATTAAATTTTTTTTGCCTTTTTTCAATATACAAAATCCAAAAAAAAAACATAACAAAACCTTTATATATCCTTTCATATCTTATTGCCATTTTCAATAATATTCTTTGTCTGTTCTATTTCCAACTATCCATTCATCTTTTTTCTTTTATTATACTTCTCCTATACACCAATTGGAGTAATGTCTATAACTCATTACCCTAACTTAAAAGTACTTCATATAACAATTTTTCTTGGGATTCTGTTTAATAGATTCTAAAATTACACAATGAATTTTATACTCTAAATACACATATAAAAAACACAATCTTATGTACCCTCCAGAATCCCTCTTTTATCCTAAATTAAATTCACCCATTGTCTCTGAATAAACTTTTTTTCTTTAGATCTTGCTTCCCCCCATTGAGGCTTCTCCTCCCCCCCTTTCTCTCTTGTTTATTCTTCTCCTTGCCCTTTTTACCCCTTTGTCTTTCCTCCTCCCTTTTCTTACTCCCTTTCCTTTGCTTTCTAACCTTGGCTCCACCTTTCCGCTCATTTTTCTCTTCTTTAGTTGTTTTTATAATTCTTAAAATCCCCTTTTTCTTATCCTTTTTCTCCTCCTCCCCGGAAAGAACCCATTGTTCATCAAAGATGGCTTCTTCTTCCTCTTCTTCTTTGTCCCAGTCCTTCTGCTGCGTAGTCAACTTTTCATAAGTACATAACGCCATTTCTAAGAATTGAAACAAAGTGCCCAAAGTATCTTCCTTTTTATATTTTTGATATTCAGTCTTTAGTTCATCCACAAGCGATGCCATCATGAAAAAAGAAACTTTTCCCAAAACAACCACAAATATTTTTAATCAAAAATAATTCAAAAAAAAATTCCAAAAATTAATACTTTTCTTCCTTCTTCTCTTTCTCTTTCTGGGGTTAATGTTTAATCAAAGAGGTCCAATTACCATATACCTTTCTTTGAGATTCTAGGCAATCTCCTCCTTTTTCAGCTTCTGTTCCAATTTTTTTTTCTCTCCCTTCCCACTTGCAATATCAACTTTAAATAATCAGAAATCCATACCTCTAATAAGGGTTTTCCAATTTCTTAAGTTTTTCAATGTCCAGAAACCCTTTTGTCCCTTAGCTTCAACTTTCAGAATAATTCACTTTCAATGTCCAATATGTCCAAACATATCTGCTTTTTCCATGGGGTGGGAGAGTGAAGAAAAAAAAAAAGTTCCCTTTAACAGCTTCTCCGCCGCTTTCGATCTTCTTAGGGATACAATGTATCCTCCAGCAACTCAAACAGCTCAGTTCCAACAAATTTGAAAGATGTTGCTTGACCCGGCTCAGACAGCACTTTCACTCTTCTTACTCCCTCCAGCGCAATCTTACCCGGTTGCTGGCTTCTTCGTGGCAGCCATTGCTGACCGCCGCTCCACCGCCTTGGGAAAAAGGGGTTTTTCCGGAGGAGGAGGGGGTCTGCGACATCCCCAACCCCCTGTCCGACTCCCCTCTCTCTTCACCTGTCCCTACAGGGTAGCCATATCCCCCTGACCCATCTGGATCGGGGGTACCTCGGCGGCTAGCACAGCAGGAATCGCGAGCAGTCGCAAATTCCTGCTGCCCCGAAGCCACGCAAAAACAGGGCACCCTCTAGATGATAATCAGAGTTGGAAGGGACCTAGTGGGTCATCTAGTCCAACCCCCCACCCAAACAGGAGACCCTACACCATTTCTGACAGATGGTAGTCCAATCTCTTCTTGAAAGTCTCAAGTGATGGCACTCCCACAACTTCCAAGGGCAAGAGGTTCAATTGGTTGATTGTTCTCACTGTCAGAAAGTTTCTCCTTATTTCCAGGCTAAATCTCTCCTTGTTCAGTTTCCATCCATTATTCCTTGTCTGGTCTTTGGGTGCTTTAGAAAATAGCTTGACTCATGTAGCACATTAAAAGAGAATTGTTCTGTACATTCATTAGCATTCTTGAAACCCCGTGCTTTGATTGGCCAAAGCGTGGGGCGATCTGATTGGTTTAGCGAGCTGCGCTGATTGGCCCGCTAAGAATCTCCCGTGATTGGTGGATACGAATCGCGGGAGATTCATTGGCCACGGCCGCCACGGCTTGGGAATAAAAAGCCGCTGTTTTTCCCTTGGAGCCAGATCGGTTCCGGGGACCAATAAAGAGCTGAAACCTAGTCACCGCCTCCTGGTCTCCTTACCGATGGACACGACATTGGCGACTCCTGATTCTGAACCCCAGCAAGCACGTGTCCGACGGAAGCAAGACTGACGAGATGGCCAGCATCGCTTCGCCCGCACCCTTCAACCCTGCTAGCGAGGACTGGGAATCCTACATGGACAGATTCCGCATGTTCCTCGAATGCAGCGACATGAAGGATGCTACCGGGCCAAAGAAACGAGCCATCTTCCTGACACACTGCGGGCCCGCAGTGTTCAAGATGGCGAAAGCCCTAGTGAAACCCGCTGACGTCACCAGGATGGACTGGGCCGACTTCGAACCCTTACTCCGAAAACACTACGCTCCCGCCATGCCCACCCTCATCAGACGGCATGAGTTTTACCGGTGGGACCAGAGGTCGGGCGAAAGCCTCAGTGACTTTGTTGCAGAGCTGCGGAACCTAGGAGGACTATGTGGGTTCTCCGACATGGACGAGGCCCTACAGGACCGAGTCGTGCTCGGGCTTCGGGACCCAGTTCTACAGAGTCGGCTGTGGCCAAAGGTGACATCGCCCTTGCCGATGCCATTGCTGAAGCCACAGCCGCCGAGGCCACCCGGCAGTCAGCAAACCGCATGCGGAGATCGGACGCCGGGGACCGCACTGAGAACAACAACGCTGGACAGGCGACTGAGGCCCAACCGGAAGCAAGTCACCGCAAAACTACCACCCACCATGGTGAATTCCACTCCGCCTCCGACACTTCGGACGAGGAGCAGGAAATCCACCGGCTCCAGGCAGGATGCGCCCAGCGCAGTCGGTGGGGTCGTAAGTCGGGGACCACCTGTGCCGGTTGCGGAGGCGACCACTCTAGATCCAAGTGCCGGTTCTTCGATGCAGTTTGCCGGCACTGTGACAAAAAGGGTCACATCGCCCGCGTATGCCGATTGAAGAAAGCCTACAGCCCCAGACGGTGGGACCACAGCGAGCGGAGATGGGACAGCAAACCCCCCAGAACCAGAGATCGCCCAGACGACAGCCGTTGGGACAGGAGCAGGCGAGCCCGACGAGGTGGCGAGACCCAGCGGAAGGAGGAAACACACCAGACAGTCATCATCGGCCACGCATCAACCACCGACGCCCGAAAATTCTACGTGGAGTTAGGCATCGAAGGCCTATTATCACCGACCATTATCACCGACCACAAGCTGCTGCTGGGAATCCTCGCAGGGAACAGGGCCACCCCGAACATTCTATCTCCTAGAATGACAAGGTGGTCCGAATTCCTTGCCGCCTACAGCTACCGGCTCACACACCGACCCGGTAAGACGATCATACATGCAGACGCTTTAAGCCGCTCACCGCTACCCGAGCTAGACACCGACCCAGCACCCACGACGACCGCCCTCAGCATAGAGACTCTGCCCAATCTACCCATAACCGCGTCAGACATTGCCCAAGAAACTAATAAAGACAAATGTCTGGCGTGGGTGTTACATTGGGTAGAGAAAGGGTAGCTGGAAAAGGACAACAACGAGACATTCAGAACATTCCGGAACAGGCAAACAGAACTCTCACTACAAAAAGGGTGTGTACTGTGGGGGGATAGGGTGGTTATCCCAGAAAAACTGCAAGGGAAGGTACTGGAGTTGTTACACGAGGGGCACCCGGGCATAGTTAGAACAAAAGCTCTGGCCAGGAGTTACGCTTGGTGGCCAGGGATGGACAAACAAATCGAGGCTTGGGTAGCAAGGTGTCAACGCTACCAAGAAACCAGACCAAGCCCACCATGGCACCGATCCTAGAATGGGAAACCCCCAGGGGACCTTGGTCTAGGATCCACATAGACTTTGCCGGGCCCACAAAGGGACATACATTCCTAATAACCGTAGACGCTTACTCCAACTGGTTGGAGGTAAGCAACATGAAAACCACCACCACAGAGGCCGTGACCAAGGAACTTTGCAAACTCTTCGCAACACACGGCCTCCCAGATGTCATCGTGTTGGACAACGGGCCCCAATTCACCTCGCTGGAATTTGAAAAATTCCTAGCAGAACGGGGCATACAACATGCACTGACAGCCCTGGCGCATCCAGCGGCGAACGGAAGGGTGGAACGGATGGTTCAATTCATGAAAAAAACCATCCAGAAAATAGACCATGGGGAGATGCAAGACAAAATAAATAAAATGCTTTTCATACAGCACATAACCCCGAACACGACAACAAAAAAAAGCCCGGCAGAGCTACTAATGGGGAGGAAAATAAGATCCCCACTCGATAGACTGCACCCCACATACAACCCAGAGAAACCCCCAAACTCCTCCAGCAATTACCGATCCTTTGCACCAGGTGACGCCGTCTATGCAAAGAACCTAACCGGAGACCCACTATGGGTACCAGCAACCATAACCCAACTGACAGGTCCCCGCTCATACTGGCTACAAACAACCGACAAACGAGCATGGAAACGCCACATCGATCAATTAAGATCGAGGACAGCCACAAGAAACACAACCGACACACAACCAGACATAACCAATCCCCTTAACACAAACCAAGAGGGGAGGGAATACCCCAGGAACCAAATATACCCCGGAAACCAAATCCCAGAAGAAAGGAACCAGCCATACTCACCAGCAAGCAGCCAGGCCAGAACCTCACCAGGAAGAAGCAGCCAGGCCAGCTCAACCAGCCCGGAAAGACCAGGCAGGAGTGGCGAAAACTGCAGCTCAACCAGCCCGGGTAGACCGGGAGGGAGCTGCGACGAGCGGCCCGGCAAGACATACCAGGCGGTTCCGCCGACGAGTCTGAGAGACAGGAGCCAACCCACGACTGACCTGCGCAGGTCCAGTAGGCAAGTACGGAACCCCGCCTACCTACGGGACTATGTTACGTAGGACCAAACCAAGAGGGGAGGGGTGTTCTGTACATTCATTAACATTCTTGAAACCCCGCGCTTTGATTGGCCAAAGCGCGGGGCGATCTGATTGGTTTAGCGAGCCGCGCTGATTGGCCCGCTAAGAATCTCCCACGAGTGGTGGATACGAATCGCGGGAGATTCAAAGTGGTGCCATTGGCCGCGGCCGCCGCAGCTTGGGAATAAAAAGCCGCTGTTTTTCCCTTGGAGACCAATAAAGAGCTGAAACCTAGTCACCGCCTCCTGGTCTCCTTACCGACGGACACGACAAGAATAATTATATTAAACTCAAACAACAGATAGCTACAGATTTGAAAAAATGGGAAAACTTGCAATTGTCATTAATAGGGAGAATTTCAACAATCAAGATGAATATTTTACCCAGAATTCTATTTCTGTTCCAAACAATACCAATTAGGCTTGGAAAAGACTATTTTGAAGATTTAAATAAAATCATGTTGAACTTTATATGGCAAGGTAAAAAAGCGAGAATAAAGCTAAAGCTTTTGCAAGACGCTAGAATTAGAGGAGGTTTTGGCCTGCCTAATTGGGAATTGTATTATCAAGCTGCAAGTCTGATGTGGGTCAAAGAATGGATAACATTAAGAAAGCATAGATTGTTGACATTAGAAGGGCATGATTTGCTGTTGGGCTGGCATGCTTTTTTATGGTATAAGGGAACTAAAACACAGGGTTATTTTAGAAGACATTATATACGGGAGTCTTTGTGGTTAAACTGGGAGAAGATAAAAAGACAATGTTATTTGAAAATTCCAGTTTGGTTATCGACTATTGAAGCATTTTCCTATCCTATAATTTATAAGAAGGAACAAACAGATATAGGGAACTATTGGATGAAAAGGGTGAACTTAAATCGATCCAAAACCTAGAGGAACAAGGTATAAGGATGAATTGGTTTTCATATGCACAAATAAATTCAAGGTATGATGAAGATTTTAAAACGGAGGGATTCTATGATAAGCAGACTGATTTAGATAGGATCTTGATGGGTACTGATGAGAAGGTGATTAAAAAATTATATGGTTATTTACTAGGAATTAAATTAGAGGAAGAACAAGTTAAAGAAACTATGATTGTTTGGGGGAAGAATTTTGGATATGGGATTGATTTAGAGAAATGGCAAAAATTGTGGTCTCAAAATTATAAAATGACAATGTCAACAGCATATAAAGAAAACTTATATAAAATGTTTTACAGGTGGCACTTTCCCCCGACAAGAATAGCAAGAATGTTTAAGAACAAATCTGAAAAATGCTGGAAATGTCATCAGATACCTGGCTCATATTACCATATGTGGTGGACTTGTGAGGACGCTAGAAAATATTGGACTAAAATTCGCATGTGGTTGGAAAAAATGACAAAGAAACACATAGACTTGAAACCAGAGATCTTCTTATTGGGAATTTTACCTGATACATATAGTAAAGATTTGAAATACCTGATTGTAAATGTATTAACAGCGGCTAGGATTGTATTTGCTAAAAATTGGAAGAATGAGAAAATACCATTACAGGAAGAAATTATTAAGAAAATATTGGAATGTGCTGAGATGAGTAAATTGACATTTGAAATTAGAGAGCAAGAGGATAAACAATTTTATGAAATTTGGGATCTTTTTTTATCAATGGCTAGATGATAAAATACGATAATAGAATATTTAGAATGTTAGACAGTAAGGAATATATTATTTTTTTCTTGCCTTTGTAATTTGACACTATATTTACAAAGTGTTTTTAGGATTGATTTGATATGATTATATGATTTGTTATAGAATAAACTGTTTAAAGTATTGTTATCTCATAAAGCATGAATGATTAAAAGTATAGTCAAAAATTTCTTTTTTTTTAGCGATATTAGGATATATAAGTTTGGATTGACAATATGAGTTGTTATGTAACATAAGTGTAATTGAGACTACAGAATGAATGCACAAAACTGATGAACCAACCGACACACTGGATGTACATATGAGAGTTGATGTTTTAATGTTTTGTTTCTCTTGTTTGTTTGTAGAAAATAAATAAAATTCTTTAAAAAAAAAAAAGAAAATAGCTTGACCCCTTCCTCTCTGTGGCAGCCCCTCAAATATTGGAAGACTGCTATCATGTCTCCCCTGGTCCTTCTCTTCACTAGACTAGCCAAGCCCAGTTCCTATAACCATTCTTCATATGTTTTAGTCTTCACTCTGGTTGCTCCTCTTTGTCTTCTTCTAGAGTCTCAACATCTTTTTGTATAGTGTGATGACCAAGACTGCACGCAGTACTCTAGGTGTGGTCTTACTAAGGCTCTATAGAGTAGTATTAGTGCCTCACTTAGCAACCTATTGAAGTTTCTGTTTGCCCTACCCAAAAAGTACTTACAATCTAGATTCAAAGTTGGCACACACACACCATAGTCACATGGATAGCTTTTGGGCTGTTTGGCAATCTTCCCACATTTATTGCAATTTGCAGCAGTGCATGGTCATATGACCAAAATTTATAATTTTTTTTGCCAGAAATCAAACTTACGTTTCCAGCAAAAATTGCATATTGTGAACAATAGACCCAATTAAATGACTGCAACATTCAGTTAAAGATTGCCGTGTTCACTTCACAATCATGATCTTTGCTTTACAACCACAATTCAAAATATACAACTGTTAAGTACTTGGACATGGGTTGGAGTAAATGGAGACAGCCTCTGAATAGTGACTTTTAGCTCTTTTTTAGCATAGTGACTTCTCTAAACAACAACAGTGAACCCTGCCTTATATAGGCAACCTTTGTGAGAATTGTCCAATAGCGAGCTATGAACACAAGTATTTTAAACCAATAATAATCCTCTGTTAAGGGCCAATCGGATTCCTAAGAACTAGCCAATCCGATCTGGCTGCCTAACAGCCAATCAGAAGTGCAGGGCCAGAACCCTGCACTTAACCTCAAGCTCATACTTTATTAACTATAGTACATACATAACACCCCTTCCCCCTGGCTTCTTAATTATGGTGTAGTTATATAATCCTTTAAGTAGGATGGTTGTCTTTTAAGTCTTTCGGATTTTTGTTGGACTGGTGATTGCAATCCTGTTGAGGTAGATTGTTGTTTGGCAGTGTCTCTGCTTCTTGCTCAGGTGCAATTTCTTGTGGTGCAAACAATTCTCCTTCCTGCTCCATTTCTTGAGTCTCACTTGATTCGTCGCTCTCTTCAAGCAGGTTCCCTGGAACGTCATCTTCTTCTTCTGTACCTCCCCCCCCCTCGGTTTGGTCATGGGGGAGTTGTTGACTGGCCGTTTATGAGCCGTGACCGTAATTGGTCGATATGCCGTTTCCACAGTCTATTGTCACAGCATTTCACTACGTAGGATTTGGGGCTGGTCACTCGTACTACCGTTGCCTCTATCCATAACGGGTCGCCTGATAAGTTCCGTGCGTAAACGCGGTCTCCTACCTGGAACGTACGATAGCGGCCACTGGATCCTATTGGCTTTTCCGGTTCGTAAGCAGGGTGCAACCGGTTGAGGTGGGAACGGAGTCTTCGTCCCATCAGTAGTTCTGCAGGAGTTCTGCCGGTGACGCTATGTGGAGTGATGTATTGCAAAAAGAGAATTTGGTTGAGGGTGCACAGGCGAGGTGAGCGCATGGCAGATGCCGCGGTCAGCGAGGTACTGCTCAAACATCAATGCCGTGAACTGTGGCCCGTTATCGGACACCAGGACGTCAGGCAATCCGTGGGTTGCAAAGAGACTATTTAGGATCTTAATCACTGCCTCGGAAGTTGTGGTCGTCATACGATGAACTTCTAACCAATTGGAATATGCGTCGACTGTCAGCAGGAAGGTATATCCTTTGGTTGGCCCCGCGAAATCCAGGTGGATTCTGGACCAGGGTCCACGTGGCGTTTCCCATTCAGTAGGCATGGCTTTTGGTGGGGCATTGCTGGCTTGTTGGCAACTGGTACACGCTTTGACCCACTGCTCGATTTGCCGGTCCATGCCCAGCCACCATGCGTAGCTTCGTGCGAGTGCTTTCATCCGCACGATGCCGGGGTGGCCCTCGTACAGGGTTTGTAGCAGCGTCTTCCGGAGTCGTTCTGGGACAACGACTCTATCGCCCCAGATGACACAGCCTTTTTGTGAAAAAAGTTCAGTCTGTCTTGCTTTAAATGGCGCGAAGTCATCTGGGACTTGGTCCAATGTCCATCCACGCTCTACCCATCCTAGAACTCGGGCTAGGGTGTGGTCTCGTTTGTTTTCTCTCGCGATGTCTCAGGCGGTCATAGGCAGCAAGTTGAGTGTTTCGATCTGCAACGTGGTTGCCGTTGGTGCCGGATTGTCGAGAGTCTCTGGAAGCGGTGCTCGGCTTAATGCGTCGGTGTGGGGAATGACTTTCCCCGGTCGATATTGAAGGCAATAATTATAAGCAGCGAGGAATTCTGACCATGGGGTCATTCTAGGGGATAATATGTAGGGGGTTGGCTTGTCCCCGGCTATTATCCCTAGCAACGGTTTGTGGTCAGTTATAATGGTGAATGTCCTCGCATACACATATTCATGAAATTTCTTTACAGCGGCAACGATTGCGAGAGCTTCTTTATCAATTTGTCCATAGTTCCGCTCTGCATGTGAAAGAGTTTTCGAAAAGTATGCAACAGGGGCTTCGTTCCCATTAGGCAGTACATGACTCAAAATGGCGCCCACCCCGAAGGTCGAGGCATCGCAGGTTATAACTAGTGGTAAAGTCTTGTTATACTGCATAAGTACAGAGTCAGATGTGAGCAATTTTTTAACATTCCGGAACGCTTGTTCTTCCCAGTAACCCCATATCCACAATGCTTTTTTATCTAATAACTGGTGTAACGGTTCAGCAACAGTCACCTTATGCGGTAAAAATACATTATAAAAATTAATGAGGCCTAAGAATGCCTGGAGATCAGCCTTGTTACGTGGCCTGGGGGCATTTTTTATCGGCTTTAATTTACTTTCGGTAGAGTGGATGCCCTGGCTATCAATCCTATGCCCTAGAAACTCAACACTGTCAGTATATAAGTGACATTTATTTTTTTTCACCTTAAGTCCTGTCTCTTGGAATTTTTTAAGAACACATTTCAAACGTTCCTGCAAGATTTTTTTGGTAGGGGCTGCAATTAATACGTCATCAAAATACGGAACCACGCCCTTGATTCCCTATAACAACCTTTCCATGAGGCTTTGAAATATCCCCGGGGCTACACTAACCCCAAATTGCAATCAAGTACATTTAAAAGCACCTCTGTGCGTTACAATTGTTTGGGCCTGAGCCGTCTTTTCATCCACTGGTAGTTGTTGATAAGCTTGAGCTAAATCTAATTTAGCGAAAACCTTTCCGCCCCCCAAGGAATGGAGGAGGTGCTGCTCCACCGGAACTGGATACGCATTCTGCTGTAGGGCATGGTTTAAAGTGGCCCGGTAGTCCCCACAAATTCGGATTGACCCATCTGGCTTAATGGGCGTTACAATAGGGGTTTCCCATGGAGGGTTTACAATAGGGGTTTCCCATGGAGAGTGATCGATGGGCTTCAACACCCCTTGAGTTATCGAGTTGTTCGTCGATCTTAGCTTTAAGAGCGAATGGAACCCGACGGGGCTTCAAGCGAATTGGGGCTACTTTTGGATCTAAACTAAATGAGATTGGGGTCCCCTTATACTCGCCTAAACGGTCCACGAAGACGTCGCTGAACTCAGAAACAAAGTCTTCCTCCCACTCACAACCACCGACTCGGTTCACGCCGGCCACTTCGATGCCTAGTGGCGCGAACTATTGGAGGCCTAATAGACTAGGCCTATCTCTGTCGATGATCGTTAGAAGTAAGTACGCTGTATGTTTTTTGAAGGAGACTCGGACTCGGCAGGACCCGACCACAGGGATTCGATTTCCTTGGTAGTCCTTGAGGATGAGGCGTTGAAATTGGAGGTCTTGCCGTTGGATTGTGGGGATAAGTTGCTTGAGTGTCTTCCAAGACACCATCGAGAGGGACGATCCCGAGTCGACCTCCATGTGGCAAGGCTGGTTCTCGATGGCTACCGTGACTCGAATTTTCTTAGTGTCCATGATTGAGGCGTGACCTATAGTGATAGTATTGTGAGCCTCTTCTTTTTGCAAAGCGCGATTTCTGTAGGAGTGGTTTACTGGTTCTCGCCTTACAGGACGGTTTCCTGTCGATTGGCGATAGTTGGCCCCTTTTGAGGCCTGGCTGGGTCCTGGTAAGCTGCGGCAGACCCGGCTGATGTGGCCTTGTTTCCCGCACTCATGGCAGAGTGCGTTGCGGAATCTGCATTCGGCCCTGGCATGGTTTGCTCCACAGCCAGCGCAAGGGCGTAAGGGCTTAGGGCGAGGATCCCGGTAGGACCGCAGTCGATGGACCCCTTCTTTGTCACTGTCTGACGACGAAGAGAAGTCCTCATGGTGCGTCGTAACGAGCTGCCCTTCTGAGTTGGGTAAGATTTTGCCGGTCGGTTGTGCTGCCGAATTGCGGCTTCGCCGTAATTGTGCAGCCGACTTTTTGGTCGCCTCCGCATCCGTGGCTTCGGCGATGGCATCAGCAAGGCTGATGTCGCCTTTCGCCATCAGCTTGCTCTGCACACCTAGCGCATCTAATCCCAGAATTACTTGGTCTCTTAGTGCTTCTTCTGTTGTGTCCGCGAAATGATGCCAGGTCGCATGTGACGGCCAGAGGTAGGGTCTCGTTGTATTGTATGAGGACGGCGTTCGAAGTGAGGAGGTCCTTTGTTCTTTGGAAGGCGGCTTGCTCGCATTTCCCCCAAGTCCAGGTCGCCGCCTTGTCCAGGAGCCTATGCAAGGGCTCCGCCGCCGTCGCCTTTTGGGGCAGGAAAACATTGTAAAAGTTGAGTAGCCCCAGGAATGCCTGTAGTTCCGTCTTCGACTTGGGTGTGGGGGCTTCTTTGATGGCCTTGATTCTTTGGTTTGTGGGGTGAATGCCGTGACGGTCTAGGAGGTATCCCAGGAATTCTACCCGTTCCGTGCATAGCTGGCATTTCTCCCTCTTGACTTTTAGTCCGGTCTCTTTAAATTTGGTTAGGACCTCCCTTAGGCGACCCTCTAGTTCGGCTTGGTTGGCTGCCAACACTAGGACGTCGTCGAAGTAAGGTACCACCCCCTTGATGCCTTGCAGTAGTCTTTCCATTAGGCTTTGGAATATTCCCGGTGCCACGCTGACTCCAAATTGGAGTCGGTTGCATTTGAATGCCCCCTGGTGGGTGACTATGGTTTGCGCTTCTGCCATTTGCTCGTCGACTGGCAACTGTTGGTAAGCCTGGGCGAGGTCGAGCTTGGCGAAAACCTTGTCCCCTCCCAGTGAGTGCAGTAGGGGTAGGCGCTTTGTTGTAGCGTGCCATTTTGGGTGGTCTTATAGTCCCCACAGATCCTCACCGACCCATCGGGCTTGATCGGGGTGACTATGGGGGTCTCCCACCGGGCGTGGTCTATGGGCTATAGGACCCCTTGCTTGACGAGCTTGTCAATTTGCTCGTCTATCTTGGGTTTAAGTGCGAATGGCACCCGCCTTGGTTTCAGGCGTTTTGGGGGGACGTTTGGGTCTAGGTTGAAAGATATAAGGGGCCCTCGGTACTTGCCTAGGTTTCTGTTGAAGACCTCTTGGAATTCCCGGGCAAGTTGCTGCTCCCAGTTGTCGTCGGTGACGTGGTCGACTCCCGTGAGTGCGATGTCGAGCGGGGCGAACCATTGCAGTCCCAGTAGGCTTGGGCGGTCGCGGTCGACGATTGTCAGGGGAAGTCTTTCGGTGTGCCCTTTATAGGTGATGTTGAAGTGTTTGGTTCCGACTACCGGGATGCGGTTTCCCTGGTAGTCCTTTACAATGAGTCTCTGGCTGTCTATGTTCCTCCTTTGGAGGGTAGGCACCAAGCGCTTTATTTCATGCCATGCAATCATGGAGAACTAGGACCCGGAGTCCACCTCCATTTTGCATGGCTGGCCCTCGATGCCTACCTCCACGTGGACCTTCCGGGCGTCATTGGTGATGGCGTGGCCGATGGTGACCGTCTGATGGGTCTCCTCTCTTCGCCGGTTATCGCCGCCTCGCAGGGATCGTCCGTTCCGATCCCATCTGTTGTCCGAGGGGCGATGTCTGGTCCGGGGTGGTGTGCTCTCTCTCCTCCGGTCACTCTGGTCCCATCGTGCCGGGCTGCGATTCTTCTTTAGGCGGCAGACACGGGCGATGTGTCCCTTCTTGTCGCAATGCCGGCAGATCGATTCGAAAAACCGGCATTCCGACCTGGGGTGGTCGCCGCCGCAACCGGCACAGTTGGTCCTCGACTTACAACCCTGCCGGTTCCGTGGGTCGTGGCCTGTCTGGAGGCGATGGATGTCCTCCTCGTCCTCGGAAGTGCCCGATGCCGCGTGGAAGTCGCCCTGGTGGGTGGTCGTCTCGGGTTGGGCCTCGGTCGACCTCGCCAGGTTTTTGTTTCCGCTGCGGTCCCCAGTGTTCGGTCTGCGCATGCGGTCGGCGGAAGTTCGGGTCGCTTCGGCGGCTGCGGCTGCGGTGAGGGTGTCTGCTAGGCTGATGTTGCCCTTGGCCATCAGCCGGCTCTGGAGGACGGGGTCCCACAAACCGAGCACGATTCGGTCTCGCAGGGCGTCGTTCAGGTTGTCGAATTCGCAGAGCCCCCCTAGGCGCCGCAACTCGGCAACAAAGTCGCTGAAACTCTCACCCGACCGTTGGTCCCGACGGTAGAATTTGTTGCGTCGGATCAGGATGGGTACCTCTGGAGCGTAGTGCCGCCGAAGTATGGGTTCGAGGACGTCCCAGTCCATCGCGGTCGCATCGGCGGGTTTGGCAAGCGCCTTGGCCATCTTGAAGACCTCGGTCCCGCAGTGGGTCAGGAAGACGGCATGCTTCATGGGGCCGGTGGCGTCCTTCAGGCCGCTGCACTCGAGGAACATGCGGAATCGGTCGGAGTACGATTCCCAGTCCTCGGTGGTGGGGTTGAAGGGTGCGGGGGGTGCGATTTTTGCCATCGCAGTGGTTCGTCTTGCTTCCGTCGGACACGGGGTTCGGTTCAGGGCCTGGATCCCACCTTCGTCGCCAGTGTTGTGTCCGCAAAATGATGCCAGGAGTCGGTGACTTCAAATCACGCTCTTTATTTGAGGTTGGAACCGAACTGCGGCAAAGGGAAAAAGATCGCGGCTTTTATTCTTTTAGCCGCGGCTGCCGCGGCCAATGGCACCGCTTTGAATCTCCCACAATCCGAATGGACCAATCGCGGGAGATTCTTAGCGAGCCAATCGGCGCGGCTCGCCTGACCAATCAGAGTGCCCCGCGCTTTGGCCAATCAAAGCGCGGGGATCTCAAGAATGCTAATTAAGGACAGAACATCTTCTAAATCGGCAAACCCGCAGAGGCCTCCTAAATTTCGGATGTCTGCCACGAAATCGGCTACGCTCTCTCCTTTTCGCTGGTTCCTTTGATAAAACTCGTGGTGTCTCACGAGTGTAGGCACAGTTGGCGCGTAATGATCTCTCAGGATGGGTTCGAGGTCGTCCCAGCTCATGGCTTTCACTTCTCGAGGTTTGGCGAGTGCTTTTGCCATTTTAAAAGCAGCCGGGCCGCAGTGCGTCAGGAACAATGCCCGCTTTTTTGCTGGTGTGGCATCCTTCAAATTATTCATCTCAAGAAACATTTGTAAGCGATCCATGTAGGATTCCCAATCCTCTTGGTTTGGATCGAGTGGGTGGTACGATGCTGCTGTACATGGTTCCATTGTTGACGTCGTCTTCCACGTGTTCGGTCTTGCTTCCTGACTTCTTAGGTTCAGACGTCTCCAAATCCCACCCTTGTCGCCAGTGTTAAGTACTTGGACATGGGTTGAAGTAAATGGAGACAGCCTCTGAATAGTGACTTTTAGCTCTTTATTAGCATAGTGACTTCTCTAAACAACAACAGTGAACCCTGCCTTATATAGGCAACCTTTGTGAGAATTGTCCAATAGCGAGCTATGAACGCAAGTACTTTAAACCAATAATAATCCTCTGTTAAGGGCCAATCGGATTCCTAAGAACTAGCCAATCCGATCTGGCCGCCTAACAGCCAATCAGAAGTGCAGGGCCAGAACCCTGCACTTAACCTCAAGCTCATACTTTATTAACTATGGTACATACATAACAACAACAATAGATTATAGTCCAACTCCCTGCTCAAGAAGGACACCTTATAGTAGATTCCAGACAGATGGCAGTCCAGCCTCTTCTTCTCTATCACCAAAAATGTCCAGCCTTTCTTCTTGAAATAATAGCCTTAAGGAGAAGGACCATATTTTCATGGTACAACACTGGCTGTGAAGGTTTATGTGAGATCCCCAAGGGTGGTAAAAACTGTGATGGAAATCGTGGAGGACACAGTAGGTAAAAGAATATCTGAACAGCTGCAATTACCTCACATAATTGCAATGGACAATAGTCCCGTTGAAGGTTTATTTTGCTACAGGGCAGCAATAGGCAAGTCCCTCATGATAGATGTGTGACTGGAGACTAAAACATATGCAGAATGGTTACAGGAAATGGGCTTGTCTAGTCTAGTGAAGAGAAGGACCAGGGGAGACATGATAGCAGTCTTCCAATATTTGAGGGGCTGCCACAGAGAGGAAGGAGTCAAGCTATTTTCTAAAGCACCCAAAGACCAGACAAGGAATAATGGATGGAAACTGAACAAGGAGAGATTTAATCTGGAAATAAGGAGAAACTTTCTGACAGTGAGAACAATCAACCAATGGAACCTCTTGCCCTTGGAAGTTATGGGAGCGCCATCACTTGAGACTTTCAAGAAGAGATTGGACTGCCATCTGTCAGAAATGGTGTAGGGTCTCCTGTTTGGGTGGGGGGTTGGACTAGATCCCTTCCAACTCTGATTATCATCTAGAGGGTGCCCTGTTCATAGTACATTTGTTTAATCATCACCACAAAAACATGTCCTAAAATTGGATCGGTTAAACAGCAATCCATTTAATGATGGGCATAAATTTCAAACATAATTCTGGATTTAACTATGGTCATAAATTGAGGCTGTCTGCATACTGCCTTCCAATGTACGAGGAATTCCCCAAGCAGTTTATAAATGTAATAGCTATAGGAGAAAGTATGATTTTCAGAACTGAATGATGAAACCAGATGAAGGATAAAATATACAGTATAGATAGTCTTGGACTCACAACAGTTACATTTAGTGATCATTCAACGTTACAATATCACTGGAAAAAAAATGACTTTATAACCTTTTCTTCACACTTGCAACCTTTGCTGCATCCCCAACAACATGTGATGAAAATTCAGAGGCTGGGCAACTGGTTCATATTTATGACCGGCTGCTGTGTCCCAAAGTCACATGATCTCCTTTTGCAACCTTCGGACAAGCAAAGTCAATAGGGAAGTCAGATTCACTTATCAACTGGGTTACTAACTTATCAATTTCAGTGATTCACTTAACAGTTGAGGCAAGAAAAACAGAACCAAACTCACTTAACAAATGTCTCATTGAACAACAGAAATTTTGGGTTCAATTGTGGCTGTAAGTCGAGGACTACCTGTACAGGATAAATACATCTCCAACCTCAGAAAAGGGAATTTGTTATATAGTGCCAAGAGCCTCGGTGGCACAGTGGTTAGAGTGCAGGACTGCAGGCTATTTCTGTTCTGCTGGCTGCCGCCAATTTGGCAATTCAAATCCCACCAGGCTCAAGGTTGACTCAGCCTTCCATCCTTCCAAGGTGAATAAAAGGAGGACCCAGATTTTTGGGGCGGGGGGCAATATGCTGACTTTGTAAACCGCTTAGAGAGGGTTGTAACGCAGTATATAAGTCTAAGTGCTATTGCTATGAGTTTACTGCCTTAAGGAAATCCTAACCATGCCCATCATTTTGCTTGCCTGTCACTTCAATACCAATTCCATTGCTTCATCATGTACTCTGCTAATAAAAACAATGAGGCTCACTCCATGAATATTTTTGGTAGGAAAAGATGTCACAGGACAGCTACTATTTATGCAGATGAATGGCTTTCTATTGTGCTGTGCTTTTGCTCCAATGAAGCAGAACAAACCCTTCTTTTACTTTATTTATAGAAAATGGAGGAGGAAAGGAGGGGAGGAACATACTGGTACTGGCTTGCTAATAAAAACATAGTTAACGCAGGTCCTACTCACTTCAGGCCTGCTGGGATTTACAGAAAGAGGTCACAATTCTTCTAAATTGAAATAATTGCCCATGGAGTTCCAACTTGTTGTGGAATCATGACGACTTTAAACAAAATAAGGAAATCTGAGTGTAAGCAATAGTATAAAGCATTGGTGGTATTCAGCAAGCTCTGACCAGTTCTGAAGAACCAGTAGCAGAAATTTTGAGAAGTTCAGAGAACCAATAAATACGACCTCTGACCGACCCCTCCCTCATCTATTCTCTGCCTCCTGAGTCCCAGCTGATTGGCTGGGTCTTCTTTGGTTGCTCTGCACAGGAGAACGGAGCTGGAAAGCAGGTTGGTGGGGTGGGGAGGGAATGGGGGTTTTTCAGTAACCTTTTCCCAGGAGTAGGAAGGGAATGGAGATTTTACAATATCTTTTATGTTCCATAAATCAGATGTTCCTAACCCCTGGTCTGTCCCTTACCCGGACGTGGTATGCCAGAAACTGGGCCATGCAACAAGTGGAACCCCATCTGCAGGATGCAGGTAGCATGTGAAAGATTGATCCTTCTGGTCTGTGGAAACATGGTCCCTGATTCACAAAGGGTTGGGGTCATAAACCATATTTTGTAACTTAGCATTTTGTGCAAATCCAACTATACATTCTAAACCAAACTTATTTGTCAAATTTTGAAAGTCCACATCCCCCTCACAGAGGGACAGTATGCAATACAATATTAAATATTAAAAACAATATATAAAAATTAAAACATTAAAAAAGAGGTCAGGATGATGAAAATTCTGTTTAAAAAATAATTAAAAAGCTGAAGGGAAGGCCAGGTCCACGGTTCTATATTACTCCAGGCTTCTCATGTAAGTCTATAGAACAGGGCTGTCAAACTCAAGGCCCATGGGCCAAATCCAGCCCATAGGGTGCTTAGATCTGTCAATGGGCTAGCAAAACAATCTAAACATAAAACAAAAGGAGAAACATTTCCCCTATTGCATTTGCGCATGCAAGAATGGACAGGAAAGGAGAAAAGGAAAGAGGAAAGACAAAGAAAGAGAAGAAAAGATGGGAAGAGAGCAAGGAAAGAAAAAGAAGGAAAGAGGGGAAGAAAGGAGAATGAAGAGGGAAGGAGGGAGGGAAGGAAGGAAGGAAGTGTTGACAGTTAAAACCCACCCCCTCCTCGAAAAATGGAATGTTTTAGGATATATTAAAAAGGCAAAATATTTTCCCTAAAAGAGAAGTAGGAACTCAGAGAGGCAGAAACTCAGCCCCCCCCCCCCCGCCCCTTGGTTAATAGACCAGTAAAGCCTGGAGCAGTCTATTCAACATAACAAAGATCTACCTCCTTCAGGCAGAGCCATTTGATTGCCTTTATTGCACCACCCACCAAATTTCAACCAAACTTAGAACACAGACAACCTATAAATTTACCCCTGCATGGGAGTCTGACAACCAAGCAGGATACATTTCTTACCACAAGAAGCAAGTTCAAAGCCCAACAGAGGGTATAAATATATCTCACTCTCTACTCCATGTGGTCAGCTACCCAGAATCACATGTGCTTGGTGGTTCTGCTTCACCATTCAATCCTCCATGTTTCCAGTGTCTTTCTTCCCACTTGGAACTGAACCCAGGTGGACATTTCCTCCAACAGAAGGAAGGGAGGAAGGAAGGATGGAAGGAAGGAAGGAAGGAAGGAAGGAAGGAAGGAAGGAAGGAAGGAAGGAAGGAAGGGAGGAAGGGAGGGAGGGAGGGAGCATCATTAAGCGAATGCCATGGTTGTTGACCAAACCAATGGTCCACTATAGGCACAGTTTTGCCCAAAATCGAAAGTAAATCCCAGTTTTCAGGAAAGCCATCATAAAATGCATTCCCATGATAGTGGGATATGGCCAACAGTCATAAATGCAACCTGCTTGCTGAGCATTTGAAGTGTAGTTGTATGTCACCCAACTGTCAGAACTTTGAATAGGGATCAAAAGTACCCCCTTAAATAGGTCTATTGGACAACCATTTGAATGGTTGTAAAGATGCACAGCATAACACAGGCTGTACCTGCAAATGAATGTAGAGAAAGTCCGAAGACAATTAAGTTCACCAAAAAGGCATTTCATCAACTGATACTTTCTCACATAACTTTTTGCAGATGCTTAGCATGATGGTCATAAAACTTTACAAGCCAGCCCTTTGGCATGGATGTACTGTGGCAGAATGCAATATGTTCTCATTGTCTGTCACAGGGAACACAGCATGTTTGTTCTTGTATGTACTGTTAATAAAGCTTATGATGACCACGCTAGCCTTCATCAATTCTTTTCTTGGAAATCTCTCATGGCTAGCGCCCCCTGGAGGACTTTACAATTGGTTTCCAAGAAACAGGCCTGGGATAAAAAAGAAAGGAAGGAGATGGGACTGGAAGAGAATCCTGGATTGGCCATCTGGGTTGTACTGGAATTCATTCGTAGACTGGCTTCATCAATCAGAGACACCAAGGAACTGGGGAGATGCCTTAATTTCCTAGCAGTGCCTAAAAATTTTAAAACTTTTAGCAGTAAAAGCTCACAGTTGCTCAAACTGGATGGATTTTGCTGGAAAGCCTTTAAAATGATAGTTGATTAAAAATGGAGCTTTGATGGCACAAAACAAGAAACTGCAGGTTGGAAGCACGAAAACGAAATTCATTTGTTGTGAATTCAGATGAAGTAAACTTACATTGTGTGTCAAAACCTGGTTGATAACTGCACTTTGTTCTGGTTTTGTCCTTAACCATGAATTAAAAAACAGCATTCTAAATAAAGAAGTAAAAAAAGATGTTTTTGCTTTGTGAAATTTGAGATCTAATTCAGTGTGTGCATTTGGAACTCCTTGCAAAGGGAGTGACAGGTTGTCAAAATCCATGGAGATTCTAAATCATCTGCATCACGGTTGTTCCCAAAATGCTTTTTCAAGAGGCCACTGGACTTTCTTTGTTTTTCCTTGGAGATGTTTCACTTCTCATCCAAGAAGCTTCTTCAGCTCTGACTGGGCTTCTTCAGCTCCTTCCATTCCCCACCATCCAGTCAGAGTTGAAGAAGCTTCTTGGATGAGAAGCGAAACATCTTCAAGGAAAAACAGAGAAGTCCAATGGCCTCTTGAAAAAGCATTTTTGGGTTTTTGTCAAAGGTATGAAATGAAAGGCTAACAATTTTTGTGGAGAGACAGTTTGATATCGTTATGAAGTACCAAGCTAGACATTGGGAAACTTAGTTTAGTCCTGCCTTTGTTATAAAGCAGACAACTGGGGACAATTGTGTAGTTACTCTCTCTCAGTCCTAGGAATAAGGCACTGGCAAGTGGCTGACAATGCTAGAAATTACAACTAACTCAAAATAGAAGTTAGGGTCAGAGTTAAGATTACATTCCCACCTAATGTTTTCCAGAAAAATAAACCTTAATAGTTAGTCAGTGGCACAGTGATTGGAGTGCAGTATTGCAAGCTACTTCTTCAGCCAGCTGTCTGCAATTTGGCAGTTCAAATCCCATTAGGCTCAAGGTTGACTCAGCCTTCCATCCTTCCAAGGTCAGTAAATTGAGGTTCCAGATGGTTGGGGGCAATATGCTGACTCTGTAAACAGCTTAGAGAGGCCTGAAAAGCACAAAGCAGTATATAAGTCTAAGTGCTATTACTATTGCTACATACCCTTGGGAAATTTAGTTCCCTGAAAACAGCAGGAAGAAGAAGAACTATAAAGAAAAATTTTCAGTGTTTTAAATCTTGGAGCAGTAATAAGAATCTTGCTTCCTTCTCTAGTATAAAAGTCACTGCAATAAATGGGTTCATTACAATAAGATCACAATTTTAAAAAAATAAATTTTATTAATTTTACAATTAAAAACAGATCTACAATACATACACAAAAAACAAGGCCTTGACAAGGCCAAGAAAAGAGAGAGATGTAAAAAGAAAGAAAAAGGGAAGAAAAAAGAAAGAGAAATGAAAAAGAAACATTTTAAAAAAACAATATTCTTTTTGACAGTCTGTAAGATCTATTCTTCTTAAGTTGTAACATATATACATAATAAGATCACAATTTTAACTGTTTCTTACACATTTCCTTTCCTACAGCTGCTACTGTTGGGAATAGGTAATTGCTCCTCTTGAGAAGAACTGGACAGTCTTAGAAAAACAGATATTTGGGTGGGGCGGGGCTTTGTGCATTTTAGCTTTTAAACTCTAACTAGGTTTTATGAAAGAAAAATATTCTGGAAGCAATGACAGTGAATGCATTTCTATGCCACTGCATAAATTTCTACTTTCCAGCTTTGCAAGTTTTTATTTTGGAAAATTGGGAATTAAATGGTATTAATGTTCTTTGCAGCTAAAATATACATTGCTGTCTATGTAGGCATAAATGAAATGGACAATTTAAATCTTGTCTTTGGGTTGCTTGCATTCAGCATACTCTATCAGGATATGGGGACATGGTTGTTGTGATTGTTAATTTGATTATTTATCTTTACTGCAGAACGAAACATATCTACAAATATACTTGTATACCTGAGAATAGGTAAAATCAATTCTAATAAAATCCAAGGACCAGATTCTGATGTACAATGTTTAGGAGTCTTGTGGTCACCCCCATAGTAAAGCATTTTTCCCTTCTCTGAACAATGGAATTGTTGCAGTTCTTGGAAATGCTGGAATAATGGTGTTGTTTCTTCCCACAGGCACCTCGTCTCTATAGAGGTAGTCCTTGATTTATGATCACTATTGAGTCCAAAATTTCTGTTGCTAAGTCAGAAAGTTGTTATATTAGCTGACATTTTACAACCTTTCTTGCCACGGTTGTTAAGTGAATATCTGTAGTTAATAACATGGTTGCTAGGTGAATCTGGCTTCCCCATTAAATGAGCTTCTCAAAAGGTTGCAAAGCAAGGCAATTAACTGAATTTTGCCCCATTTTATGACCTTCTTTGCCACAATTAAGTGGATCATTGCAGTTGATAAGTTGTTAAGTTAATCAGGGTTCCCCGTTTTCTTTGCTTGTGGGAAGTTTGCAAAAAGTGATCACGTGACCCTGGGAGGCTGCAAAGGTCATAAGTATGAATCAGCTACCAAGCATTTGTATTTTGATCACAATCATGAGGATGCTTCAAAGGTCGTTAAACTGTGAAAAAAACCCCAATCATAAGTCCCTTTTTTCCTTGAAACTTTGGTTACTAAATGAACTGTTGTAAATCCAGGACTATCTATTTGTGCTTATTCTATGTTCCCCCCCCCCCCATGTAAGGGGACATTATTGTTATATGGCGTCAAACTCTTCCGAGAAATTAATGCACCAAAGAAAGATTGGGATTTTATTATTATTATTATTGGGTTTTCAAATACACAACGACCCTGTGAGGTAAAGCGGAGTGACGGAGTAACAAGGCTTCCGTCACTTCTCACGTTACAGCGCCTTGGAGCGGAGTCACTCTCTCCCCCCCTCCCCGCTCGCTTCTGGTCTCCGCTAACAACGCGTCACTAGCAACCACTCCTGGCAAATTTCTACATTACTCTTTCCCTACTACGGAAGCCGATAGGAGGACAATTTTCTTCAAAATAACAGACGCGTTGGAAAGAGGGGTAGTAGCGTGCTCCGAACGTCCCTGCCCCTCCCCCGCCTCCCCGCGTGCACAAAAGCGTGCAAGCGGGTCCCAAGAAAGAGCCGGTGACGTAACTCCCAATTCGATTCACGTGCCGTCCATCTTTTAAAAAAATCATGCCGCGCCCCCTTCCCTTTTCTCTTCTCTGCGCGCGCGCGCAAAAGAGATACGGCTTTCCTTTCCAGCCAATCACGAATCAGGCCGGTCTATATCTCCACCCCCTCGTCCACAGACTCGCGCTTTCTCCTCCGGGACGTGAGATTGAGAGGTGGGAGTAATCAGAGAGCCGTACGCACGAATTAGAGCGAAGGAAGAGGCGAGTATCAAACTTTCAGGCATTAACCAATAATCTTCCTCGGACCGAGGCGGGACTTCCGCCGGGAGCCGGAAGAGAGGCTCGTGGGTCTCCCTGGCGTTCTCTCTCTCTTCCTTCTCTTCTATCCTCTCCCTCTCTCCCTCGTATGTGAGCGAATTGTCCCCGCTGCTTCTTGGCATCGAAACGTTCCGGGGCTCGGACCCGCTGCCGCCGCCCCTGCCTTCTCCTCCTGCCGCCACCGATCCGCGCCCGTCCCCTCCCGCTTGCCGCTTCTCCCTCTTCCTCCTCCTCCCTGCTGCCGCCGCCACTTTTCCGCCTGGACGCCGCCGCCTCTGCCCCTCTCCCCGGTTTCTCTCGCTCTCTCTCTCGTTCTCTCACCCCTTCCTGGGACTCGGAGGCGGCGGCGGCGGGGGTCGGTAGCGGAGGCGGCGGCAGCGGCGGCAGCAGCAGAATTCCCGACCCGGCTTTCCAGCGAGATTCCTCCGGCCCTCCGGGGCCTCCTTAGCCTTGGGTTTAACAGGTGAGTGAGGCCCCGTTTCCCCTCCGGACGCCCGTTTCCCAGTTTCCCCCCACACGCACCCGCCATTTTCTCACCCGAGGGCCCTCACGGGGGCGGGGCTGGCTTCAAGCCGACGGGTCCGGATTTAAGGCCTGGTTATGCCGGGCAGCAGCTCTGCACTGCGTCTGCCCGGGAGGCCTCCGCGGGGAGGAAACGCCGAGTTTGGGATGGGTCGTCTTCCCAAGCTTCCCTTCCCTGGACTTCCTTGGCCGGCATCGTGTTTCCGCAAAGCCCTGGGGGGGGGAGGGAGGGAGGGAGGGAAAGGGGGGAGGAAGCTGTCTCTCCAAATTGTCATATGGCCTCCTTCCCTACTACCGCCCCCGCCCCAAGGAGGGAATCTCGGCGCTTCCACTCCTTTCTCTTTCTGTTTTCTGCTGCTGCTGCCATTGAGAGCCTTTTGGCTTTCTAACAGCCTTTAAAGTTCACGGGGTAACCTCAAACTCCACAATAGTAAAGCTCTTGGAATGGCACACCTCTCTTGGCACATCTTGGTTCGTTGTCACTAAAGGAATAGCGAAAAAGTTACTCCCCCCCCCCCCACCATGCTTAAAGTGATACCTTAAACTGAAAGGCTTGAATTCATGGGCCTCCCTGAACTCTGGTTAAGTGGTGGCTTTGTTTTGTATTGCTTTAAAAGAGGAAAAGGTGGGTTGCTTTGGACCTAACACCTTTTTCTTCTTGTGTCTCTTAAATTGAAAAAAAAACTAATGTGGCAGGTTTATAGAGATTAATTGCTGATATAGGCAACTCTGTTTTGGCTTTTTAAAAAAATAAAAAAACGATTGCTTAAAGGAAATAAGGTTATGTGTTACAGCAGTAGTAGACTGAATACTGCCTACTAGGATTATATGTCCTCTTCAAAAGAGAAATGTATTTTACCTTGGTTGCATGTCACTCCCCCAAAAACTGAATTATCATTTAGGAAACAACTTTTCCTCCTTGTTGGGTTTGATTCTCTACTTATATCAATACCTATGTGAACATGAGCCATTTAGAGTTATAATTTGAACTGTGTCAATTTTTACTTATTTTAGAAATAAAGGTAGAACAGTGGAAATAATTCATCTCTAAGACAAGAGGAACTTTTTAAGGATATAAATGTTTAATCAATAGGTTATTCATTGAGAATGTTAGCAGCTATATCCTATATGGCAGGGGTCTCCAACTTTGGCAACTTTAAACCTAGAGGTCTTCAACTCCCAGAATTCCCCAGCCAGCAAAGTAGTTATAGGCTGGCTGGGGAATTCTGGGAGTTGAAGACCTCCAGGCTTAAAGTTGCCAAGGTTGGAGACCCCTGCTGTATGGTACTTAGTTAAATGTAATCATTGACAGTGGTGCAGTTATGGTCAGAATTTGCAAGGTCAAATATCAATATATATGTGAGGTCATTTACTAACATGTCAAAGTGTTTTGGCATAAAGAGAATCTTTTTCCATCTGGAGTATTAACTGTGACTAGATAAAAATCTCTGCTCCATTTAATATGAAAATAAGTAGCTGACATTTTCATTAATCTCAGTAAGGCGTTTGTCAAGGACCAAAATAGCAGAGTTCTAGAAAAATCAAAATTGAAATTCAAGCACTGACCTCGAGATAGTCTGATCCTTGCCAGACACTGACCTCGACAGTCTGGTCCTTAGTATATGCTTTTTACAGTCTGTAAGCAGCAATTTTGTGTCAGTAGTGAGTTTGCATTAGGTCCTCCAGCAAGTGCTTCTAGACAACTTCTTTAAATTTTTGTTCTCCATAACCATAAGTTCCAATTGAAGGGATATATGTAAGTATTTGTAATATAAAGAGTTACATGATACAATTATATAGCTAATTAATATGTTTGGAGAAACATTTCTGACCACTCCATTTGGTTTCTATATTCTAATTTTGTTACAAATCCAGTGTAATTAAATCTTTTAAAGATGTTTTAAAGAATAGAGATGAATGGCACAAGTTTTTATGAACTAATGTTTCCTTCATCAGGAGCATCCAATAGAATGGATTTTAATACCAAATTTATGCCTTAACAAATCTGTTATATTTAAGGTGCCCCAAGACACTGAGCTGGTTTTACTACAACAAAAACTGCTACTTTTTTGTAAGTGATTATATCTGGCAAATTGTTAAATAGGTGCCATATTTGTCTTCTAATTATAATTTATATTTGAAATTGATGTCACACATAGAAGTTGGCGTCACCATTGTAAGCATACTTATTTAGATGGGAATTCTGATTTACTTCTATGGTATTTTCTAGTTTGTAGTTTTAAATTGATAAAATGTAACTTATTTTCCTATTTTGTGTGTGTGTCCAACCACTACATTCTGATAGTATTTGTATAGTACTATAAACATTTGTATCTGTTTATATCTATAAACTTTTTTTTGGAGTAGTTTTTTAGAATTGCTAATATCATTGGGCTAAAAGTCAATCAACATATAGAGAATGTTAGTAAAAATCTTGATCATACAAGGCTTACTTGTATGGCATGATTTACTAAAGGATGCAATATTTTCTCAGTGCAAGACAGAAATAAATTTTGTTTCAACAAGACATATTGAAGGTTATGAATTACATGTTGTATTGAAAATCATAAATATTGAAAGTTTTATGTTTGTGTATCTTAATCTTGGCAATTTTGAGCTGCATGGACTTTAATTCCCAGAATTCAAAGTTGCCAAGGTCAGAAACACCATTTTATGTAATATATAAATTGTGTGTGAAATAGTGAATTTAATTCCTTTTAAACATGAGACGCTTTTAGCAATTGTGGTTGTATCTTCAAATAATTTTTAAATGTTTTCTGAAAATCTAGGTACAAATAGCAGTGCAACTGTGTAAGGTAGGATTTAAAGTCTAGTATAGTTGACAACTAAGCTTATTATTTTTAAATAACACTTTTAATATTTTTAATTGTAAAATATATGGTAGGTTGTAGAAACATATCGAATCATGTCTGATTTTAATAGTTCCAGGTCTTTTCCTGCTTGAAATTGGCATTCCTTATTGTCTTCTGTTGGAAGAGTTATTTCTTGCAAAATACATAAGGTACGCTTTCAGGAACAAGCACATCTTGCATTCTTCTCAATAGTTGATTCACATCTTTAAAAGGTAATATTTTTTTCTCACACTTGTTACTAGTGGTTCTCCAGGGATTGGAGAGAAAATGGGGACTAATCATTTGTATTAGTGATTCAATGTTATGTAAAGTAAATTACTAGATTTAGTAGCAGTGGCAGGGAGTATAAGAAATATTTGGCACCTATATAACATATATACATTCATACATATAAAACACACACACACACACACACGAATATTGTGGTAGGTCATAATAAAGAAGTATTGTGTACAGTATATAAGTTAGATACAATTTATTTTTAGCTTATAATCACATTTTTTTTTTGCCTCTTAGTAAGCTGCAGTTTATATTAAGTGTGGTAAATCAGCTGAAAAAGATAATTTTGTTTAACCGCAAAGGTTGTCAGAAAGAAGAAACGACCAAACTATGTGTATCAACATGTTAACAATTAACAAGTTAACTAGAATCTTTTGCTACTGCCTGCAATGATTAGTATGTACATCTCTTTGACTCCCCAGACATAACAAACCAACATGAAATCACAATCTTGAATGTGAATACAATTTTTGTAGCTATAAGCTTTGTTTACTTTGATTAGCTGATACCCATAATAAAAACAGTTTATTAATATTCTAAACTTTTGGGAATATTAATGTAATTGATGGGAGCGTTGGATCAGGGATAAGCAGTGAATAGCAGCATACATCTGTTTTGTGATATCCTTTTTAAAAACAAGCAACTTTTTAGTTTCCTATATCCCATCCTATCCCCATATTGGTAGGAGTGGTTCCAATTAGAAAAATATTCAAATTGAACTGAGAGACACAGGGTTCTTTATCCCTACCACATAACAGCTCAGTTCTTTAGTTCACTTTAGATCAGTCCTGTATGAGATTTAAAATAAACTAAAGATCTGAGCTAAAGCTTTGATTTCTCAGCAAAGCCTTTGTATCTACGGTATATTTGTACATTAAAATGAAATCCATAGTAAATAAGAAATTGTATCAGAGATAAGAATATTTTTATTTTTCTTGTAATTTTGTCCTTGAACACAATGGCTACATATATTGGTTCTGCTGGACTAAAATGGCAGGCAAGTCAACATGTTTCTAAAAAATATGCAGAAATTCTGCTTCACTTTCCAAAATTTTGATAGCCAAAAGCACGAATGTATGTGATACATGAATGGTTATTATAGTTGCAAGTTAATAGCTAGAAATACTTGATAGAGGAAACTGACTTCAAATAATAGGCTTCTAAGGTATGTATAATTAAAAAGGTCTAAGTGTGTTGCCTAAACTATAGTTTGTTTTTTTATAAATGTATGACACATGGTTATATTATTTCCCAAAATTAAAAATACTTTTGCATTATGTTTCCTTGAAAACATCCAGTTTTAACATGAATTTACGAAGTTTTAGCATACTCATTTTTCATACTCAGTAATGTTACTTTACTGACTCTCTTCAGATTAATGTGAATTTTAAAGGAATACCCTAGAATTCCTTGTTTAAATAAAAATTGGAGTTTTTCAAGAATTTAGGATAGATTTTTTAAAATATCTACAGCACAACTTGCTTAAAGCTACTATTTCTTCCTTGTGGTTTTTTTTATATTTTAAAAGTAGGTTCTTTCCTTAGTTACCTCAATCTGAATTGATCAAGTACCAGAAATACATTTGGAACACTATGAACCTTCTCTTGAAGTTTGCTTCACAAACAAAAAATTGTCATGTTTCACTTGGTCAATTGCATGAAAAAGTTTATACACCCCTGGTCAAATTATATGTTTCAGTGAATCCCTAAGTGAACAGAAGCTGATGTAACATCTACATAGTAGAGTGTTAAACATTACATAGTGTTAAACATTACATATAAACATTACACATCTACATAGTAGAGTGTTAAACATTAAATATTTCTGCATATTTGAATGCATTCTTACCAGTTATGTGTAGTTGTTTAAGAAAAGAAAACAATAAATATGGATAGGGTACAAGTCTGGATACCCTTTTTAGTTAGTATTTGTAACACTTCCTGAGGTAGATAATGCAGCTTCCTGAAGCCATCTAAAGATGCCCTTGCAGCTCAGAAATATTCTCGGGCTTCCTTACATGCATTGTGTACTTGAAATCTCCTCTCAGATTTTCACTTCTATCCCAGTCTGAGAGCCATGAAAGATGCTCCAAAACAGGTGTCCTTTTTCCTATGTTTCATGGTTGATATTGTAGGTACATTTTGGATGTCACCACATGCACACATCTCTTGATCTTTTCACATTGCGTTATGCTGCAGCATATGCTGTTCAAGCATTTTGTACTATTTCTGATAGAATTTTGGTATGTATAAAAAAAACCATTTGGGGTTATTTTTTCCAAAATGTTTTAAAATCTTATTCCAGTTCCTGCATAGTGAACTGTTAACTTTATGGGACATATACCTACACAAAGATCATTGGGAAAATACTCTGAGTCATTTCTGTATCATTCCCCACCCCATATGTCTCTTTAATTTAATTAGGATATTCCATGAATTTCCAGAGACACTCCTAGGTACAAATAACTGGTTATTGTCTTTCAGTGTCATAGACATAGAAAGATACAGTATCTTTTTAGGAAACATTATACCAAGAATATAGCACTACTTACAGCTTGGTTTTGCCATATAGTTTGTTTGAAATTGTTTAAGTTTTGTGCATTTTCAGAGTTCTGTGGGAGCAGGATATGTACTTTGCCTGCTGTTAGTTCATATCTTCCAAGTTAAGATAGGAAAAATGCAGAAGGTATTTTTCCCTTTAAAATCTGTGTTAAAAACTAATGAACCAATTTAATTTTATGAAGTCTAGAGTGCTTTTCCCAGCTTCTAATTTTATATAATTATAAAATAATATACTATATGTACAACTATGAAATGTCTGGTTGTTACTAGATTCCCTACCCATCCCATTGGTAATGAGTGCAGCAATGATTTGGTTTCATAAGCATAGATTTAATCTTGTTACATATATAGCAAGTGTACTGTATCATATTATTTGATAGATTTGTTTCATAGTAGGTTAAATAGAGGCTAATTGCAGTGGTAGTGGTAATTGTTATGACTCACACCTTTAACTTCTAGGACATTCTCCTGCTGACCTTGTCCTTGAGATATAGATAGGAAAATAGCACTTTGGAAATAATAATTTGCTACTCTCTCAATTTTTGCCAATTATTGAGCTTTCTTCTGGCACCAGAATCATTTGTTTATGGTAAGGGTAAAAATTGTTGATTGTAATTATTGTCTTTAGTGAGAAAGCCACCTCTCATCTTTTAATTTTTTTTCTTGCCTTAAAACTGTCAAGAATGTTTTAAATTCCGGCAGCTTTAAAAAAAGAAATAACCGTGGGAAAAGTATCTTTATTATGTAGTAGTTGTATTCAAACATTTGTTCAATTAGTGGCTGCATTTACACATTAATAACAATGGTTCACTTTACATATCACCTTAGATTGAAGCCAGACTAATTGCTTTTTGGCTAAATATGATGTTTGAACCAGCCATTGAATTAAAATTCACTTTATTAATGCTGTGAATAGCTGTTATTTTTACTGAGCTGCTCTATTGCGGTAAAAATAAGTTAGATGTGTTTAACAGACATTTCAATAACATATAGATCAGCCATATTCTTGCTTGAATTGCTAATATCGATCAGATTGTTTACATATTACTTGAATATAATATATAGAAGAACCAGTATACTTAATCTAAGAATAGAAGGAGTCACAATTAGGTTTTTTTTTAAATTTATACTGGGCAATAAACATTTCTTCATGCCAGAAGCCTTAGTATAATTCCCAAACTTAGTACTTGGCAGAGCTTAATATGAATTTCTACTATCTCCTCATGCAGTCCATTTGAATAGAATGACTAAATCGGGATTTCATGACTTCAATGTTAGTTAAGTATTTACTTGTCTTTTTTGGTTTTTGCTGTAGTCAGAGTTCGTAACCTTTCTGTTAGCCTAATAAAGTTTAACCTAAAATGAATTTTGAAATCCGAAAAAACACTGATGATGAAAATCATGATTATAATTATTCTGTTATATTCCTTATTGTGGTACTGAAATTACATTAGAAACATTATTTTGGGTTATTCCTTTTTTCACATTTAGCATGTCCGGAATAGCTGATTATTTGAATTATTTCAACTGTGCACAGATGCCCAAAGAGTAGAACTGCTTGAGGAGATTTCAGACATTCACATTAAGCTCTGCCAGGTGCTAAGTTTGGTTGTTGTGCCAAAAAGTAGGTTTTGTGGACTTCTTGTACAATTATTGTTTTGGCTTGTTCATTGCCTGAGTGGATTGCGCTCACTGGTTATTGGTTTTCACTTTATTTGTTCTTTTATACAGGTAGTCCTCAACTTATGACCACTCTAAATTACAACAGCCCTTCTCAACAGGACTTACAACATGGTGGCTGGGCATCCCTGCAGTCCTATGACCGCATTTTGGGCACTTGACAACCATCCCACATTTATGGCTGTTTACAGCGTGAGGTTTTGCCAGAACAGCAAAACTGGATCAGAGTTGAACAATTAATTTGTTTAACAACTGTGGTATTCACTTAATGACCACCACAAAAAAGTTATAAAACTGGGTCAGTCATATGGGTGGGTGGCCCCATTTTACAATCATGATGGTGTACAAATGTAATAAATACATGCCAGTTGCCAAGTGTCTGAATTTGGATCATGTGACCATGTGGGGATGAATTGTAAGTCACTTTTTAACATTCTTAAGTCTCTTGTTTCAGTTTGTAACTTCATATGGTCACTAAATGAATGGTTTTAAGTAGAGGACTGCCTGTAGTTTTTAAAGCAGCCCCATGTAAAGTGCCTTGCTGTACTAGGTCAAGGGATAATGAGGGCATTGTTTACTGTAGTCAGACCCTTTTGCACAGCATAAGACTATAATTGTTGCACCCGGTGGAATTGGACAAAGATTCATCTAATCAAAACCTGCATTTACTTTTCAAGCAGAAACTGTAAATTCTGAAGTAACCCTAATCACAAGCCTGCTCCTTCACAAGGTAATACTTGATTGTCAGAAGACAACACTTGTATCATTGGAGAACTCCACTGTACAAACAGCAACTATCCTGTTTGGGACTGCCATTTGTCAGAAATGGTGTAGGGTCTCCTGCTTGGGCTAGATCAGCAGTCGCCAACCATTGGGCCACCGCCCACTGGTGGGCCATGAGAAAATTTTGGTGGGCTGCAGAGAAATCTCATGCCCAGAGCACTCCCCAAACCAATTAATCCAGGCTGCGCAGAAACACAAGTCTGCACTGCCCACATGGCCCACAGGAACCCTCCCCGCCCACTCACTTCTTACCCAACAAACTTGCCTGCTAAATTGCTATTTTTCCTTTTTCCGACCATCATCTGTTCTTCTGTGCCAGGAGATTTAGATTAGCTAGGAAGCAGGAAATGGTTGGATTTCTTGCTTTCTAGCTAGTCTTTAGTTCTTTGGCTCTGCTTTTAAGCACAGCCGAACCTCCCTTAAGACTGAAGATTCTATTATTCAGTGCAGACTCAAGGCAAATAGTTATGTATAGTATAGTTTTAAATTTAAAGTATTACAGGGAATTTGGTTATGAGTTAAGAAATATACAGTAATGGAACCATAAGCATCTTAGTTGTGTTGATATTTTGTTTAGCTATGTTTCATACAATGAAGTAAAGAGAGAAAAAATAGATGACACATCCCTGACTCGCTTATTTCGTTTGTTCTGTCAAATGCATTTAAAGGAAAGGATGGCATGGTTTTAAAAAGGGTGTTCTAATTTGGAACATTACAGTACACTTATTGGGACTGATTGTTACAGAAAGAGAGAAGAAAGTCTTCTGAGGTCACTTCCTGTACTCTTAGCTACAGTAAAGGCAATTGGCTCTATGACAGGGTTCTGTAGCTATGTATCTAGAATGCTGAGTTGTCACTGGCAGACCAGCAAAAAAACTGTTGGATTGTTCCCCATAGCTAGCTGTCACTGTTCAGACCAGACAGTGCTCAAATAAATGCAACACTACACAAATGCAAGATGAATTACTTGAATTTGAACTACTAGATGAATTTAAATGACTAAAAGAATTATTTTCAGTTATCTCAAGCACACACTCATCAGCTACTATGCAGCAATCTAGCAATTTGTTTCAATGCAAAGTTAGTTTCCTGATAGAAAGTGTGCTTCAGAACCTACTATATTGATTACAATTAGTTATGTTGCCTACTCAAGCAATTGTAGCAGCTTGCAATAATTAAGATCATCAAATCCAAAATATTTTCAAAATTACATATATTTGTATTGTAAGCCTTTATTCTTTAAATTCTCAGAATAGTTACTACATTAATTGGGTGCATTGTCTGTATAGCTAGAATCCTTAAATGTGATGGCCCACCTTAGTTTCCAAAGTGCAACTGGCGCCATCTTAATGCTAACATCATTTTCACTAGCATTGCTCTTCCTGAAAGATGCTTCAAGCAGTGAAACTAATTTGTTTTCCTATTTTCTCCCAATCAGAGAAAAGAATTTACAAGAAATGGGCACCCAGATAACTTTTCGGAACCATATGCCTTTCAAGATTGATTGTATAGTAGGTAGTGTTAGTATTTGATATAACTAATACAGAATTCCACCTTTGTGGTGGCTGTCAGCTTTTAAAACCTGTTTGCATGTTCTTAGTTGAGTATTTGTCTGATTTATCATTGGAAGGATAATCACAGTGCTTGCATTACAATGCTTTAAAAAATAAAACAGTAATTCCTAAATAATGAATCAAGGCAGATTAAAGTGCCACAAGAACTTTTTATAATATAACTTGTAAACTCATTCCCATCTATATAGGAAGTTACCCAAACAATCTTAGGTTTGCAGAGTTGACTGTGTCTTTCTGAGAAGTCTCCATTGTGGGTAGGGACAACATGTTCAAAGTTTTTGTTGATTCACTCGGCTTATTGCAATGGGTATCCTCCTAGCAAAATTGCCTATCTTTGAAGAGTTTGTAGAGGTTTGCAGCTATGTGAATGAAATATATAACACATTTTTGATAGGGAAAAACTGCTTTGTGAATTGAAAACTTGAAAAAATAAGTACAACATCAAATTGTGATCTGGTGGCTGGATTCCTGTCACTACGCGTGACTGGTAAAAAATCCCAGAGATATCCCTGATCATCAGTTGATGCCTCTAATCCCAGAGGCATCAAGATGATGATGATGAAGACTCTGCAGAATGTTAGGTTTTCTTTTTCTGTTGAACTCTTAACCCAGGAAATTTAGCAAATTGTTTTTGCTATCCCTGTTTTAAACATCTGTTTGCCATTCAACCAAAAGAAAAAAAAAAAAAAAAACAAGATATGACTTAGCTGGATGTTCTACTGGTTAATTCTGATTAAAGTGCATTGAAAATTATTTAATGTATCTTCTTTTCTGGGTCTTTTTACTGCCTTGGCATTTCTTTTCCATCCTTTTTCAGATGTTCAGTAAATCCTGGATTCATACACTGGATTTGAAAAGCTGATACTGGGTGCCACCAGTTGTGTGCTGTGGAAGATGGCTTCCCAGATGCCCTTGCAGCATGGCTGCAAACTCTTGTAGGGGGTTGAATTGTTTGTTGCTTTGCCCCTCCGGTGTTTGTTACATTCACTTTGTTGGGGCCAAGGAACCTGCAATAGTAGTGCAAGCTCCCCAATTGAAGTTGAGTCCTCTGATACAACAAGTAGTCCTCATTTAGCAACCATATTAGGACCAGCAGCATGGTCATTAAAGTGGCTGCTAAGAGACACTGCAACTGTGTTATATTGTCTTACTTCAGCTTCCCTTTGCTTTACAGACCTGTGAAAGTTATAGATGTGAGGATTGGTCATAAAGTTGCTTGATCATCATTTTTTAATTGCAAACAGTCATTGAATGAGGCAGTCATTAAACCATGACTACTTGCAGTTGGAAAGACAAATTAGTCCTATTTAAAATAAAGATAGCACTTACAATTCAGATTATTCCAATATATAGGTATTGTAATTCTCAGATTTTTTTAATAATCAAGATAACTCTGGTATTTGTTTCTTTCATGCTAGTAAATAGTTACTTCTGTAGCAGGCAGTTCACATTGGAACTGACTCCCAACTGTATTTTTATTTTCATATTACAGCATTTTCTAGGAAAGGTTTAGTTATCTGTTTGTCTAAAACTTTTGCAGATCAATAAAATAATTTATTTCACATAATAACAATAGAATCAACTCATCTGAAAAATTACCATCTCAGGCTTAGGCTTTATTATAGATATTCATACTCCTTCATCACCAATTTGCCAGTTTAAAGTTCAGATTCTTTCATATTTATAAGGCAGAAAAGCTACTATACTTGCAAAGTATTTCATCCAATTTGCACTGCAGCACATTCTGTGACCCCTGTGAACACAAAGGTTTTTATGGGTAACTAGTTGAACTGTCAAGTCTAAGGTCAAGAAGCTGGAACAAAACAACAAACAAGAAAGTGCAATTATAGAATTTTTAAAAAATGAATAACAACTGATAGCAAATAAGAGGAGGGGAATGCATAAACAGGGATAGAAAAAGTGAAATATTTTAAAATTATTCAGTTAAGTTGTTTATTTTGGTGCCGCATTTTGTTAAGCTTTTCTGTTTAGACTCTAATATTTAGAATTGTTTATCAATAAGAATGGCTGTGTTAGCCTTGAAAGGAACAATAATGTTGGTGGGAATTGTTTGCTTAAAGTGTTCTCAAGTGCAATATAGCTGCTGAAAATAGATGCCATCTAGTTGTTCAAGGTGTAATAGCATCTGTTAATAACATACAAGCTGCTAAGATTTTATAAATGAAAATAAAAACTATTCTTGTGCCACTTCCCTCATAGAGATACATTTTCTCTCCAGGCTGTGATCTAGAGTGATGATTCCTGGGACGCAGCTGATATGTAACTTTTTAACCTAAAAGTAGTTTACCTTTGTATAGTGCTATGATTGTACACAACTTAGTGGAATGGAAAATGGAAGTGTCATCCATAACTAAAATGCCAGTGATACAAATGTGTATGTAATATGTAAGGTGTTGGTAGATGTGGTCAGCACCTTCAGTTTTAAGCTTTCAATGCTTGCTATTGTCATTTCTCCAGGTTTATTTAAAATATATTTTGTCAGTTAAATGGTGCATCTGTAAGTGATGTGCAAAATTTTAAAAAATAAAACAATAAAATCACAGTTTATCACGATAGTATTGATAATTAGGATTACAATTTGTCAGGATTATCAATATTTAAGATTAATAATCACATATCAAAAATCAAAAGGGTCCTTGTAATTTTATTTTGAAAGGAAGGGCATTCAGGGAATGGATGTTTCAAGCTTAAATGCTATATTCCTGGTTGATACCAAAGAAAGATTTAGAGGATGAATTGCACCTGAATGTGGTTCTTAGTAGGCAAGCAGTTTTATATAGGAAAAGGCATTCTGTCAGTGCTTCAATTGTATAATACGAAAACTTTTAAATTGGTATAGTACCAAGTCGGCAGCTAATCTTTCAGTAAGAGTTTATGCTGCACTAAGTAAATCACAGCAATCTTATTAGTGCATTTTGTGCACTACTTGTGATAGACCTACATATTACATTTAACAGAATAACACAGTTGGAAGGGACCTTGGAGGTCTTCTAATCCAACCCTCTGCTTAGGCAGGAAGCCTTACATTACTTCAGACAAATGGTTATCCAATCTTCCAAATGTAGCAAAAAAAAACCTCCCCCAAGAACATGTTATAAGAATCCCATTAGGAAGGGACTAATATATCCTAACGATTAAGCCAAGGATCTTCAAACTTGACAGCTTTAAGACTTGTGAACTTCAACTCCCAGAATTCTTCCTCCAGTCATGTTAGCTCAGGAATTCTGGGAGTTGAAGTCCACAAGTCTTAAACTTGCCAAGTTTGAAGACCCTTGGACTAAGCTATACACTCCAAGTCATTTCTACATTGCTTACTTTAAAATAGTTCTAGCTTTGAATGCCTCTAGTGATAACTGTATATTTCTGTCAGGATCTCTGCCTGCTCGTTTAAAGAGGAGCACATCTCTCATCCTGAGGAGGTGAGGTGTGCAGCACTTGGATGTCAAGGGTAAAAATATGTTTGGAGGCACTTGTATAGCATCTCTGTAACTCTTAAAGCAGCTCTATCTTTCAAAAAAAATGAAGGCAGCCTCCTTAGCTGTTGCACTATCCAGGAAAAGACACTTTTTTCAGTTGCAGACGGATGCTCTTGCAAGCTTCAAAATATTATTTTACTTTTAAATCTACAGCACTATGTATACCCTCTTGCTTTTTAGATTTGGGAGTCTTATTCCCATAGAACATTTCAGTATGATTTACCAATCTCATGAATCTTACACTTAAATAATCTTGTATTTCATTGAAGAGGGTTTTCCCACCCACTCATTTCTGCTCCTGTTTCTAGGACTGTGACAGCTTTCCAAACTGAGGGATTTTCCAGAACTAAATAGATGCAGCATTGTGTTACTGCTACAGAAAAGAGAAACTGACTGACAGGTATCAGAGAAGGAGCCTACAGTTTGAATGTAAGAGAAAGAATGTATCCATTGTATTTGGGATTCCTTCCCCATCCACTACTAGATAGTGCTCTCCTTTTTAATTGTTTAGAAAGGCACAACTTTCAATTTATAGATTGCTGGATGCTGGGAAGGTTGACTTTTACTCAGTGTATAGTGTAGACTATAATTTTTAATAGCATTGTTTTAAAGCATTTGCAATAGGGATGTCTAGAATATTCCTCAATTAATTGTACCATGCAATGCCTATACTTTTCGAATGTCAGTATTTTAATACACGGGATTATTTAATTAATAATTAGATAGGAAGAACAGAATTCCTTAGGATAGTTTATTATATTTGAATAAGATGATCAGATGGCATGAGCCAAACAAACATCATTTTGGAGAGCTTGGATTCCCCTTTTTACTAAAAGTTATTTTTTAAGTACTTAGACAAGCTATCTGGGAGAAATACATTATTATAGTATAATAATATAATTATTGTCTTTCTGAATGGTAAATCAACAATAATGCATTTTTTGCCTTAGATGTAATAAGGACATTTTGTTATAATGGCTGGCTCCCAGGATTGCAAAATCTATCATATTTGCCAATTCATATTCACACAATAATCTATTCATATTTTGTCAATTCATTTTCTCACAGTAATTACTGAATTCATTTGTTTTAAGATTAAAATATTGCAAGTCTACTGATTTTTTTACACAGTAATTGACATATTGTTAAAAAGTTAACGGGTGGGGGGAATAAGCATTTACAAGGCAAGGATTATGTTAAAGTTTTAATGCCAGAGGGACTCAATGTGGTAATGAATTCCATGATTACTTCTATATATTGAAGTGGGTTTTTGAATATACCTGCTGCATCATATAAATAGAACATATAAAATGGCTTTAAGTATATGTGCATGTGGTGCATCTGATCTACACACTAGTCTTTAGGCTATATTAATGGAGCAAGTTCTACAGCACATGTGCCCACATGTTGTGTTCTACAATATAGGTAATAGTACCAGTAGTATTTCCCCAGTTTGCATATACTCTAGGTCAGGGGTCTTCAAACTTGACAGCTTTAAGATTTGTGGACTTCAACTCCCAGAATTCCTCCTCCAGTCATGTTAGCTTAGGAATTCTGGGGGTTGAAGTTCACAAGTCTTAAACTTGCCAAGTTTGAAGACCATTGCTCTAGATGATTACAGTGTGTTCATAAATAGATGTTTTCCCAATAGTTACACTGTCTTCTAGTGAGCATGTCATAGCAATATCTTAATATGCTGTTAGTTTCATGTCTGCATAGCTTAAGGTGCACATTAATTTGTTATGGTCTGCTAAATATTAAAGCAATTTATCTCTTAATGAAGGTAACTTTGCTAGAAATATTGGGGAAGATGCAGCACAACTTATTCTATTAGCAGTAGCTTACAAATTTAAACCATTATATTCTCAACTAAAATCGAATTTAGGATATTTATCCAAAACAATACAGTAGATCCTCTGAATTTTAAAAATATTCCTAATTTTTCTAGCACTTTTTATCAGGCTAGGCAATCATAATTATTAAAAAATTGTGGTGAATTAATTTTAGAAATGGAAAAGTTACGTTATGTAAGGAATACATTTATGGCTGAGCAGAAAGTCTGTCTCTGTCCTTAGTACAGTACAATACTTTCAAATAAGCTGTTATTTAAAGTCTGTATTATTGTCTGGCACAAGCAACAAGTTCCACACATGAGGTGTTCAAATTGAATATACCTACATTATTATATTCTATCTACGATAAGACTGCTTGCCTTCTTTAGGAAACTAACAAGATTCCATGGGGACGGTGTCAATCCCAGATGTTTTGTAGCTGTGCAGTGACGGAAGGCTAATTTCTCACTTGATTCCTCCTCCTTGTCTGGCTGATAGTTTACCAACATCATCCCTCTCCTACAAAAGCCCCCTTCCCTTTTCCATGTTGCCTTCAATGTCTGAGTTCTTATAGGAAATTCAGACAGGTGGGAGCAATGCCACTTTAAAGGAATTGTTTGCCCCAAGTATAGAATTTTCCCAGCCAAGTGGCAAGATGCTACATACTCCTTGATGTCTGCCACCATCCTGGGTCACCTAATATTTCACAATATCCTGTGTAGTGTCTTGAAGACACTTCCATGACCACTTGCCTCAATAGGATGGCAAAGCTACAGAAAGGTAATGATCCTTTATAGTGATCTTAATAATTATCTTTGTAATGGTGGACTGTGCACATCTGGATGCACTAATTGGGTTCTGAAAATTCTGTCTCTTTGGAACAAAAGGATAGGTGCTAAAGTTGGTGACTTTGAGGGTATGATATATCCTTTCAGCATATTGGAATCCAAATAAAATCAACCATTCAATTGCTGATATTGGATATTGCTTCTTAGATGGAATTTTGGCCCAGCTTTCTATCAGTGCTGCTCTGTTCCAAACCACATCTGCCAATAACTTGAAATCTTCTATGCCTTCTTTGAGCTACTGAATATCACAGCTGGCTGTCATGATTCATACTCAGGAGTCTCTAAAATGCCCCTTGAATCTGTCCATCAAGTTCTAGTAATTGTCCATGACCTGATTGTTTCCCTTTAGGACTGGCAGCATCCACTTAACTGCTAACCCCTTCAGCAAGTTTAGCACGAAGGATACCCTTGTGCATTCTGTAGGGAATTCTTCAGTTCAACCTGAGTGATAAAGATTCTTATCTTGTCCGCTTCTCCCCATCCCCCACCCCCAATGTTTCTGGCAAACCTCTGGCAACACAGCAAAACTAGCTGGGATGGCTGGGGATATTGGAGTAGCCAGATCCTCTGCCGACAATGGGATGTTCTGAACTTGCTGCTGGACTAGGTGAAGCACCATGGCTTCCAAGTTCCTCACTTCAGTCTCTGTCCCTTCCTGATGCATAGCGAGACATCCACTATATTCTTAGCTGATTCTTTAGGTCTTGGTGGTAAACTTTCTCCTTTCCCCAGAAGTGAGAGATAGAAATCTAGAGAGAGATTAATGAGCAAGCAACCAGATCCACATGTAAAAGGTTCAAAAATACAAAAACTTCCAAGGATTCACCTTCCCAGTACCCCCTCTGGTTTTTTAATCAGTTTGAATCTGTTCTAACATGAAATCCTGTAAAATTGTCTGAAATATGTATATTGCTTGGCACATGGTCAGCTTGTTTAGGAGGAAAAAATCTTAAGACATGGGCTGTCCCCCGTGTCCCCCTAAAAGTTATAACTGCATATAAATATTATTTAATGGTCAATATGTATAATCACCTACAGGTAGTCCTCGATTTACAACTGATTGCTTAGTATCTATTCAAACTTACGATGGAGCTATTTTGGAACCATTTATAATCCAGTTCCTAAGTTCCAATGATCTGGGACTGCCAGTTTTATTTCAAAATTACCTCAATGGCAAACCATGTGGTTTGCTTTATGTCTTTTGTAAAAAAAAAAACAATAAGTCAGTCTTGTGAACAATCTTTTATAATCCTAACAACTCTCAACTATCCATTACAATCAAATGTCAAGGACTATCTACCTCCATTTGTAAATGCCACGTTTCCATGGAGTTAGTTGGGCAGGTCATCAGTTTACAGTGTCATGAAGCAATGGTGTGGGTGTTCTTTAAAATTTTGATTTTTCAGTTAACTCTTCTCCACCAATCTGTTGCCAAATCTGACAGCCAGAAATCTTGAGGCATATCTGGAGAGTAAGGTTGAAGTAATTCAACTAAATTCAGAACATAGAACAAAGCAATTGACATACTTTCTAGAAGCACAACAGTAGCTCTAGATTTAATTTGAAGTCAGTTGAATAGATCTGTGCACAGACAAGGTGAGCCCTCTAGAGTCCTGCCCCAAGCTATATTTGACATGCTCTGAATTGATGCAGCATATGCTAAACGAAGTGAAAATTAATGTATTGGAAAAATAAGTGCTGCTACCAATGTAGTAGAAGAGGATTAAATGTTTTTTTTTTTAATAAGATATATATCAGATGCTTTTTTCATAAACTTTCTTTTGATATAATAACTATTAATTTACGTTTACTACTTTCATATATATAGAAAATAAATTATGGTGGGTTTTTTTGTTTTGCAGCTTAGGTGATCTATATAGTTCTCTTTGAGGAGTCAAAAAGCAGACAGCTCATGACTTCTGATCAGGACACTAAAATTGTGGCTGAACCGCAGGTGCAGCAAGTGCAAGAAGTTAAGGATAGTTCTCATCTGGTAAGTTTTGACATTATCTTGACTAGTTGGAATTTGAAAATATAATTAATTAGGCACTGTGCTGTGAAGTACATTTTTGCTTTTGGTAACTTGTCAGGTTATTTTACAAAATTTGTAGCAAATAGCAATCTTCCCATGCCACTATAACCTTTTTTCCCAGATTTTAGTTATGCCAACTAATATTAAGTTAAATGAAGATGTTACATAATTGATATTGCCAGGAACAGTAATCAGCAGATCAGTCTTCTTATGGTTTCACCTTCAAATCATATCAGTTCTGAAAGCATAGCTAGAGGCCAAGAATGGTAGGGGTTAGAGTTCAGAAAAATGTTTACTCCAGATCAATGCAATTAAGTCTAGATTAAAAAATATGCAGTGATATATTATACTTACAGTTTACAGCGTGTTCACAGTTTGCTGTTGCTGCAAGCTTTTATAAGTATGATTGTCTACTTTAAAGAAATGGTTCATTGGTTCTTCTGGGAAAGTTAGCCTCTCCAAAATGACATATAAAAAAAGAAAATGGAAGATTTACAATATTGCATGTCTTTAATACAAGTATCTATTACTATCATTCATTGGGCTAGCAAGATTTCTTTTACATGTCTATATTAGTTAGTAGCAGAGAAGACAGGCACAGCTCATTTGCCAAATCCCAATGGGGAGGAGATGTTGAATGAGATATTATAAAGGCAGGATTCCAAAGTTAATTTCCCTATACAGTGAGATTGTGAAAATGGCTTACACAGTATGATTCTTTACCAAATCCCAGTGAAAAAAGAACATCTACATGAGCAAAATTACTGTGATAAAATTACTGTGATGAGCCTTTATAATTAAATCATATAATAAAGTGTGTATTTTGATCAACAGAAGGAATAGGGTGTTAATTATATTTAAGGCATCTTTTTAATTTGAATCTTGCTTCCTTCATCCAGTTTGAAATTTTTTAGAATAAACTTGAATTATACCCCCAGGCTTCTAAATTGTTACTAAAGCCATACCAGAGATTATCTAAATTGCTGTTAACAATGGAAAGCATAATTTTCATATCAGTATACTGGTACTGGATTGAAATTCACTGCCACAGAAATTAAAGAGGATTTAAGTTAGTCATGACTAGATTTTCATACTTATTTCAGTAGACTTAAATTTCATAAATATACCCTGAATCATTTTGATGGGCTTCTGAATTGATGGACATTATTCATTATTTAAGGTAACTAATTGAATTGTACTATTAATTACATGTAACCAAATACAGACATGGTCTAGGTGTTAAGGGCATATGCTTTAACATTTGGTTCAGAATTTAAAACAGATCAGTCCATTTAAAATATAGGAACATTTCGTGTTTTATTTATTTGTTTATAAAATTTATATGCTGCCCATCTTGCTGTCCAAAGCGATTCTGCTTGGAATCTATTTGCTCAAACAAACTTTAACATTTTAATGTTCCAGCATAGGAAAAAAACCGTTCAGAATACTTTTAGTTTATTTTTTAAAAATTAAAATACCTTAGCCATTTTTTTTAAAAGATTGGGGGTAGAAAGTTCATTTCTTGGAATATTTACCTTATCCATTCTTATGACCCCACAGAAAAACAGTGGAGTAAGAGCTCACTTTAAGTTCAAATTGTTCCCTTTGGGAAACACATAGAATGGAACAATTTTTTCCTCATAGATTTGTAAAAAAATTCCAGAACATTTCAGGTTCTTTCTTTAAGCTTTAAAAAAATGTGTATGGCTTATACATATCTGCTTGAAATGCAGGCTTTTAAAGTTCTCAGTTCCCTTCTTGAAGTGAGTCAAAAAAACAGAATATTTTCTTGCAATATACACTGCTCAAAAAAATAAAGGGAACACTTAAACAACACAATGTAACTCCAATCACACTTCTGTGAAATCATACTGTCCATTTAGGTAGCAACACTGACTGACAATCAATTTCACATGCTATTGTGCAAATGGAATTGACAACAGGTGGAAAGCATAAGCAGCTAGCAAGACATCCCCAATAAAGGAGTGGTTCTGCAGGTGGTGACCAAGACCACTTCTCAGTTCCTATGCTTTCTGGCTGATGGTTTAGTCACTTTTGAATGCTGGCGGTGCTTTCACTCTAGTGGTAGCATGAGACGGAGTCTACAACCCACACAAGTGGCTCAGGTAGTGCAGCTCATCCAGGATGGCACATCAATGCGAGTTGTGGCAAGAAGGTTTGCTGTGTCTGTCAGCATAGTGCCCAGAGCATGGAGGCGCTACCAGGAGACAGGCCAGTACATCAGGAGACGTGGAGGAGGCCGTAGGAGGGCAACAACCCAGCATCAGGACCGCTACCTCTGCCTTTGTGCAAGGAAGGGACAGGAGGAGCATTGCCAGAGCCCTGCAAAATGACCTCCAGCGGACCACAAATGTGCATGTGGCTGCTCAAATGGTCAGAAGCAGACTCCATGAGGGTGGTATGAGGGCCCGATGTCCACAGGTGGGGGTTGTGCTTACAGCCCAACACCATGCAGGACATTTGGCATTTCCCGAGAACACCAAGATTGGTAAATTTGCCACTGGCACCAAGTGCTCTTCACAGATGAAAGCAGGTTCACACTGAGCACATGTAACAGACGTGACCGGGTCTGGAGACACTGGAGAATGTTCTGCTGCCTGCAACATCCTCCAGCATGACCGGTTTGGCAGTGGGTCAGTAATGGTGTGGGGTGGCATTTCTTTAGGGGGCCGCGCAGCCCTCCGTGTGCTCTCCAGAGGTAGCCTGACTTCCATTAGGTACCGAGATGAGATCCTCAGACCCCTTGTGAGACCATATGCTGGTGCAGTTGGCCTTGGGTTCCTCCTAATGCACGACAATGCTGGACCTCATGTGGCTGGAGTGTGTCAGCAGTTCCTGCAAGACGAAGGCATTGATGCTGTGGACTGGCCCGCCCATTCCCCAGGCCTGAATCCAATTGAGCACATCTGGGACATCATGTCTCACTCCAACCATCAACGCCACGTTGTACCACAGACTGTCCAGGAGTTGGGGGATGCTTTAGTCCAGGTATGGGAGGAGATCCCTCAGGAAACCATCTGTCAGCTCATCAGGCGCATGCCCAGGCGTTGTAGGGAGGTCATACAGGCACGTGGAGGCCACATACACTACTGAGCTTCATTTTGATTTGTTTTAAGGACATTACATCAAAGTTGGATCAGCCTGTAATGTTTTTTTCCACTTTAATTTTGAATGTAACTCCAAATCCAGACCTCCATGGGTTGCTAAATTTGATTTCCATTGATAATTTTTGTGTGATTTTGTTGTCAGAACATTCAACTATGTAATGAACAAAGTATTTAATAAGAATATTTCATTCATTCAGATCTAGGATATCTTATTTTTGTGTTTCCTTTATTTTTTTGAGCAGTGTATATTGAACTCGGTGTTACTTTCCTGTTAGTTAATTCTGTATTGTATTAAAATAACATGCTTATACAATGCATATATCAGTGGCTTCAGAATTCAGCAAGTATGCCTTTGGCTTTTTGACAACATTTTAGTAAGAAGAAACTGTTGAAGTTCCTAACTTAATCCTTCCTCTCATAGAACACAGTGGAATCCCCCAAATAGTTAAGGGGTAAAATTCTTGATGCAAAATGTCTTGCATGTATAATATACTAAGGCATTTCTCCGAAACTGAGCTTAATGTTGAGTGGCAATAGCACATGAGCCCCCTGCACTGTTTAAACAGTCCTATTTTTGGCATCTGGGTGTTGGCTTGTCTCCCCAGCACTTTTAAAGTGAAGTGGTTGTATGCAGAAAACAGCTTACAGCTCTGGGACTTGCAAAGGAGAACTTAAAATGGGCTGCTGTTTCGCTAAAGAACCAAAAAACAGCCATAATGAGAAAATGAGCCTGCTGCAGAAAAGTATAGAAGAGGAAACCTCTGAAAATAGGATAAGTAAAACTTTAACTTCAGTTTTAGAGGCTAAGGAAAAAATGGAATTGCACGTAATTCAAGAGGCAGGTTCTCTAGAACCTACCATTTATAATGACTATACAGAATCAATTAAGCATCCTTCAGCCCATCGTGTGGGGTTTGCTGAAAACATTTCTAGGCAATTTAAGCCTCATTGGTTTAATACAGAAAGAGGTTTGAATAAGTATGATCCTTTACCAGAAACTGAATTAACAGATGGGATTAATGATAAAAAGCTAACAGAAAAAAGCAGTCATAATAATCAGTTTGTGAATAATGTAGGCAGCCATCATATTAATAGTGAAAATGAATTGATTCTCTTTGAAAAGCAGTGTCATTCATTTGAGAATACTTCTGCTTTCTGTGTGCCAATGGCTTTAAATCAAGAAGGTTTCTTCCTAGAAGCTCTAAATACTTATGGTATAAGGAGCAAGAGTTTCATGCCACAAGCTGAAATGGAGACTGTTGAAGATAATGATGCAGTTTCAAGTAGAATGGATAAGGAAATAGCAGCTTTGACAAACTCTGTATGTTTTGACATAGATAGACATCACAGGAATGCCAAAGATGAATTCTATAGTATTTGTATAATTGACGATATGAGAAATGAAGAAAGGCAAGCAATCACTAATGAAGAGTCCATTGCCATTGTACAACCAGCCACTATTCAGGAAGACTGCCGTTTAGCATGCCCAGTAGAAGAGAGGGAAGAACTCTTAGTTCAGGAAGCAGGGCTTGTGCCAGTTAATATCAGCCTTCTGAAAGATGCTAATCTGATGAACAATAACGCAGTGCAAGAAAGTGAAAAGAAAAAAGACCCTCCCCTTGGCTTGGTGAGTGAGGGCTATAGGTTGAATACTGAAAGCATAGCAACATGTGGTGTAGAGGCACAAGCACGTGTTGAAGGTCCTCAAAATAGAACTTGGAAAATGGATATGCTTAATAGTAGAATCATTTTGAATGAATCTGATTGTGAACACAATTCTTCAACGCCTATGCTTGTGGAGAAAGGCGTAGACATGAATTCTTTGCAATTCAGAAAGTTAGCATATGTATGCCATTCCAGCCCGGATGATGGCAAGAGTAGTAATGCAACTATTGATTCAGTTTTTATAAGACAAACCAATATAGAAACTGTAAGGCAAGGAAATAGGCAAAAAATAGAAAACAAACAAAACTGTTTTAGGAATGTGAATGAATTTCAGACAATTGCTGATTGCAGCGATAAGGAAATATCAGATATTTCTGAACAGAATACTTCAGAGAATCTCTTGAAATATGATACAATTTCCCATCAAGAAGCTTCATGCAGTCCTGAAAACCCAACTAAAAATGCTATCACCATGCTTTCAGCATCAAATGATTTAGTTTCTGGAGCAGAACAAACACATGTACCAGAGTTTAGCAATAATGAAGATTGCAACTCTATAAGAACTGCTCAGCAATTCCAATCTCAGATAAATAGTATACCTTCAGAAAATTCTGGTTTGAAAAAAGGTCTGCTGGAGAACAAGGAGACTACAGCTTTTTCAGATCTATTCAAAATAAATGTTGAAGGTAAGAACATCGAAAAAGAAAATTGTTTGCAAGATCAAACCCAGCAAGATTTCTTAAAAAGCAGCAGTAAAACACATGAATATTCCAGTGCACTTAATGAAGGCAGACATTGCTCCATCTCTTTGGCATGTTCTGAATCAAATGAGTTGAATTTGGACAGGAAACAGTCAAAGGCATGGAGCAAATATACATTCTATAGGCCTGAAGATCAAATAAACGTAGTCCCTGCAGAAAACTTTATAAATGGAGCCCATGAGACACTGTTTAATGAAGTGGAATCTAAAGATTCCAATATTAGTTTTACTTGCATATTAAATACCAGTAATAATTCACCAGAGATGCATAGTGTATCTACAGAAATACAAGAAGAAATGCTTGCAAATCTGAAAGCTCCTAAAAATCTGCAGACTTGTCTATCTAACAGCCAAAGTGAAACCATGAGGTTTCCTACATCGGATTTAATAGCAGAAATAAAATACAAAGAAACATCTAGCAGTTTAAATGAAAAATGTTCAGAAGTTTATAAAAATAGCTCTTCACTTGAACAAAGTAAAACGGCAATTATATGTCCACATGATCACTTGATTTCTAGATTTTCTGTTCATTATGAAAACTTATTAAAAGAAAACGCAGAGAATTCTACTTTTGAAGACAGCCACGATGAATTAAAAACCAAGATAGAAAATTCTTCTAAAGTACGACCTAAAGGCAATGTGAGCTGTGGTTTGGAAACTTATGAAGATGCAGGTATGAGTTTTATTGACCCCGGACAAAAAGATAAGTATGCTGCTATTCCTTCCTATGAAATACTTCTTTTCCCTGATAATGAGCAAGAATCTGAACAGGACAATTCAAACAACATTTTAGATCTGATGGAAGATATATTGAAGGACTCTGGTCATATGCAAAAACTATATCTAAGAGATTCAGAAGATGATGATGGGTATCCGTTTTGTCAATCTGGCGAAATAAATAGATTGTTTTCAGCCACTGATTTTACATGTGGTCAGGAATGTATGAGCTATCTATGGATTGATTCTTTTAACAAAACTGAAAATGCATGTCTGTCAGCTGGCACAATGCAAAACCAAGGTGGAGATCTAAGAGTTTCTCCTTTTCATATGGGAAAATATCCTTATCATTTGTTAATGAAGGAAAAGAGTGCTATTTGGGGATGGCAAGAGAGAGATGAAAAACATGTAAGTAATTGTAATTTCATTCATGAACTATCTTAGAAAACCCAATAGATATTCCTCAATTTACAACAGTTTATTTAGTGACCATTTGAAGTTACAATGGCACTGAGAAAAAAAGTGCCTTTATGACTTACAACCATTAGCAGCTTCCCCATAGTCACTGGATCAAAATTTAGATGCTTAATAACCGATTTGTATTTATGACGGTTGCAGTACCCTGGATCATGTCTTTTGCAAAATTTTGACAAGCAAAGTCAATGGGGAAGCCGGTTTCACTTAACAACCAAGTTACCAAGTTTCCCCATGACCTGCCCCATACTATGAGAACCTAGAGGCTGCAGTGAGCCCTATTGAAAGACTAAAGTTGTTCTCCTATTTTGTAGAATCAGTTCACTATTGTAAAGTTTTCTAACCTTCTCCCAAGGTTTAAGCCATGAACACCACTCCAACACCATTACCAACACCACAATAGGGAATTGGACAGGAAACGAGATTGTAACTGAGACACTCAGAGAAACACCATGTAATAATAATTAAATAATTGATTATAATAGAATAATTTGACAGAATAGCATTATGTATTTTATAATTCTGCAAAATATATAATAAAGTATGGTGTATATAATGCCAAACGCGTGTACAGAAGTTAGTATAGTGTTAAGAAGTAGCACCTAGCCACATTGTTGAAATACAAGAACAATGAGAAAATTCTTAGTTCATTGGACAACCTGTTGCAAAACACATGGTTTTGTCTTTTTAAAAAAAGATATGAGTTTTTTTGTTAACAATATTAATGTACTCTCATTTTTCCTGACTGTCTGAAGATTTAGATGCAGGAATACCAAATCAAGAATACATTAATATTGCCTAAACTGGATTTGTAACTAAACATGTTTTAATATGACATTTGAATATTGCGTTTGTTTAAAAATGATCAGGCACTGATTTATTCTGAGGGACTGAATTTTGTAGTATTAATTGTTGGCAGAGCTAACCAATTGTCTTTATAAAATATGCTGCATGTGTCTTATGCATCCCTTTGTCTTTATTTGGAAAGAAGTAGTACTTAATAATTTAAATGTAGTGTATTATTCTTTTTAAAAATGTTCCCAGGCATATATCTTTTACAGCCAGTGCAATTAAAACTAATTCCTTAAGGGAAATAGTTAATTAAAAGGCCAATTTTTATGATAAATGTTTAAATAGCTTTATTATTTTGAATCACTGTAGCTAAATTGTAAGATAATAGGTTAACATGGAAAACTATCAACGTAAAAGATTTCAACAGTTCTAGAGTAAAGTTTGCTTGAGACTTTTAACCATGCATATTATAAATTGTTGATGAAATTGTCTTTGGCTCTTACAAACTACATAACTATTTAGGATTATATGATTCAAACATTTTCCTGAGTTGTTTAACCATAGTTATGCAACATAATGGTTGGGTTCACATATTAAATACGTTAAAAACAGACATTAGTGTATTCATATTTAAACCATCTGTTTTCACTGGTTAGGTAGCTCTAAAATCACAATCATCTGTATCTCTATATAACAATGGTTTAACTTTAGAAGTTTGCCATAAGAATACGGTGTTGCTTTTGATTTTTCTATTTGTATGGCTTTTTGTATGGTTCCCTTGTTCTCTGCTGCCCTTATTATGAGTTGATGATGGTATTGGCCCTAATCTTACAATGTTTTCAAAGACTTAGATCTAATTTCAGATTAACAGATAATCAGAGTTGGAAGGGACCTTGTAGGTCATCTAGTCCAACCCCCCCCCCCCCAAGCAGGAGACCCTACACCATTTCTGACAAATGGCAGTCCAGTCTCTTCTTGAAAGTGTCAAGTGATGGCACTCCCACAACTTCCGAGGGCAACTTCTGTTCCATTGGTTGATTGTTCTCACTATCAGAAAGTTTCTCCTTATTTCCATTTTAAATCTCTCCTTGATCAGTTTCCATCCATTATTCATCTGACCTACAAGACGCTTTAGAAAATAGCTTAACCCCTTCCTCCTCTCTGTGGCAGCCCCTCAAATATTGGAAGACTGCTATCATGTCTCCCCTGATCCTTCTCTTTCTTGTCATAAATAAAAATTATTATTGCTTTTTCTTGTTCCTCCAAAGTTTGTTCGAATGTGATGATACAAAGAATGTTATGGGAATAAATTGTGCAAAGGGACTGTAGATAAGGGCGAAGTTGGTGGAAATTCATCCCTTTATGTGATATTGGAACAAATTTTAGTTAGTCAATAGAGATAAATAGCATTGTTCATAATAAAGAAATGTAAACATGAGATGCTTATGATTTAGACTTAAGAAGCAAAGTGAATTCAGCTAAACACCATTCAGGATCTTTATAGGAAGTCTTTTTGAAAAGACTGTATCTTTCATCTGGTGTAATACCTATATATGCAACTCTTAACAGTAATGTATTTTTAATGAGATAAATGCTGCTGTGTGTATATCTATATATGTGTATTTATGCAGTTAATGAACGTAGGTGTTCTGAGTATGCGTTATGTATTACAGGAGCCAGCCAAGGTTTCAGAATTAAATCCTAATGCAAAAGTGTGGGGGAATCACATGATACACTTGGAAGCAAGTGGTACTGAAAGAGGTGAGAGCAAACCTTGGGAAGAAGGAACAGATCATCCACCAGATTCCTGTAAAGAAGGTACAAGAAATCTGTTTTCAAATTCCACATTATTAGTAATAACTAAAGCTAACTATTTGCATTTACACAATGTTTTCCTTGTACAAATAGCTTTCCTTTAATTAACAAGGTTGCTCGTACTCCTCCCAGTCCACATTTTCTTCTCTGTTTTTATTATAATCTTAACAAAACCAGCATTTACTAAACAATATGCTCCTGAAGCTAATCTCTTCCTTTCTCCCTCCCACCCTGCATCCTAACCCTGTTCTAGTTGTTCAGTTTAAAAAACAATTGCTTAAAAATTAATTAATCCACCCTTAAAACACATATGGCTTAGCTTGAGGAAATAAGATTTTTTTTTTTTTTTTGCCAACAGCAGTCATGTGTACACAAGTAAGAAATCATTGCATATTTCTTGCAGGTTTCATTGAGAGAAACTTAACCGCAAATAACAACAAACCCTTCCAGGAGTTAGTCAGAGTATGAAACCTTTGGTGTCTAAGTCACACAAATGAAGTATATTTTTGTGACTCTTATAGTTTTCTCCACAGCATTAGAGGCCAATGGTGATGGTGACAAAAAACACCAGAATGAATCGTTAAAAGGACATCAAGAACCATCACTATCTGTTCCATTATCAGATCAAACAGATATGAACCCTTTGGCTCTAGATCATGCAGAATACAAAACAGTACATGAAAACACTGAGTCAGGTATGGAAAAGGTCCTTGCTCGTTCTTAAAGCTGTAAGAGTTTCTATAAGAGTTTATAGAATAGTCTTCAGGAAATTTTCACATTTTAGTTACTGAAGAAACATACCTGAGCAGGACTGAATTGTAAGCATCGTTATAGATGTGCCTATATGAACAATACCTGTGACTATTAAATCCATAACAGTAGGAAGTGCAGAGTAATAACTTTATCATCACACCTGTGTATTGCGACTCATCTAATTAGAATTGCTGCTTGCCTTGTTAGATTTGTCTTGCTTACACACATACTAAAATAATTTGCTTCCTGTCATCTTCCATTTTAATATCAAGCTGAGTGCACAACTAGAATATTTTTTAAAACGTAACATTCCACACACTCTTTCAGCTTAACACAGCCTCACAGAGTCAAGAAAGGTTTTGCCTTATAGACAATATTGGGAGTTTGGATTTCTGTTAGTAAATATGAATGGTGATTATGGATCTACATATTGTGTTATACTATTAATTTCAGTTCTACAGTGAATTAATACCTCCAACAGGCTCGTGCACTTCAAAAATTCAGTTCAAAGAAAAGTTGAACTTGGTGGTCTTTTCATGGCCCAAAGACCAAGAAAGACTCAGAGTGTCTTCTAAGCAGTTTCCTTTATTGTTTCTCATCCATAGATAAGAGATATAAATTTTAAATTTTGAAAAACATTATGTAAGACATTGGTATATTCTCATTCCTCCACCAATTGCATATTTTCTGGCCTCTGTTTAGACACAGTAAAGATGAAGAAGAAAATAAACACAATCTTATTGTAATAATTGAGCAAAGGTAGCTCATGCTGTCATCTTAACTCTTATACAATAGTTGGAAAATAATTTTTGTATGCTGAAACCATTGCCTGAAGGAGAGGAGGTCCTGATTTTGGGGGGGTGAATTGTTAAAAGTCATACCACCTTAGAATTCATTTGGGGAAGGAAACATTTGAGGTCAAAGTCTTAAGTCCATGTCTGCTATTTCCCAGGGAGAGGTAGACAATCTGATGTGATGCTTTTGAACCAGTGATCAACAATAAAGAAACCTATTTGACCCATTCTCAGAACTATTCAGCTTGCTTACACCTGGCATTTCTCAATGCTTATATAAATTTATTTTAAACTTATTTTGGAAGAGCGGTGTTCATACCAATATGCGTAATTTTCATTTGATATGGTTACTTTTGACCCTTCTGATTTGTTCACAAACCATGAAATGTGATTAATTGGAAGTGCACCTAGCTCTGACATTCTCTTGGTGCAGTTCTTCCTCATCACTGAGGCCTATTGAATTGGCAGAATTACTCTTTTAGCTTTGTTTTAACTATATTCTTGTGATATATACGTGTATTTACTTTCTGCATGGAGGAGCTGGGAAAAGTGAATAAATAAACATGCTCAATGACTTTGCATAAACCGGAGGTCTGTATAAAAGGAATGTAAATATATGATCTTAACAGTGAGTAATAGCAACAAAATGCTTGTAGTTTGAGTTCTCATACCACAGGCATTTGCTCCACAGAAGGTTTTGGCATTCTATAAGCTGCAGCTATTCAAAGTAAGTGTTAATCATGTTTGTAAGCCATGTCAGTTGCAAAACAGACCACCCACGTGATCAATTCGATTATAGAACCTTTTTTTTTGCAGCCATCAAAACTTTGGAACTGGGTCATAAATACATCTCAGGAGGTCCACCATAACGTCAAGCGGTCACTCAGTGATCAGTCATAAGCCAAGGACTACCTGTAGTGTCAAATAATATGCACAATATTAGCTATGTTGCTTTAAAATTGTAATGTTTTCCTTAACCACTGGAAATAGCTAAATAGTTAAAACAAACAAATACATTTTTCAATCATGTAAAATTTCTGCAAATTTCAGGTGCTGTTGCTACGATAATGTTATATATACTGTGTACTAAAAAAATCCAAAACAGTGATAGCTTGATTGTTTTCAGATACATAACACCAATCTTAATCCAAAAAGTTAGTTATTTTTAATGTGGATACCATTTCTTATAACTTGCTAATTTGGAAAGAAATGGTGAATAGATTGTGCATTAACTCTTAAATATATTTTTGTTCATTAACCACTCAGTTTAGATAATTCCTCTTTTATCAAATATTTCTAAAATTATGGAATAGTTTCATCCTTCTAAATGTAGCTTAATACCATTGACATACTTACCATATTTGCCGGGGTATAAGATGACTTTTTTGCCCTGAAAAACATGCCTCCAAGTGGGGGGTCGTCTTATACGCCGGTATATCCACTGCCGGCTATTGGATGCTTGTGGGACACAGCGAAGGCGCCTCTGGCTTCCCGGATCCCCCGTGTCGCTTCCACCAAGAGCCTCCCCGCGTTTCTGAAACAGGTTCGAATCCCGCTCACCTCGCTCCACCCGAGGCTGCAGCGACTGGGGGGAGCGAGAGCGTGGGTCGCTCCTGTTGCCCGAGGCAGGGCCATGTGAAGGCTGCCTGCCTTCCTGCTCCTCCCACGGCCCCTGGCACTCCGCCCTGCTGCTGCAGCCCCAGGGATTTCTGGAGGGCGTTTCCGGTGACCCTGCTGGGATCGTTTGGCTGACCAACACAGAATAACATGCACACTGTGTAAATATTGGATGATTAGTTACCCGGGGGGGAGGGGGTCATCTTATACGCCGGGTCATCATATATGCCGGCAAATACGGTATTTCATATGTTTAAAATCAGATAGCTTATCTGAAAAACTTGAACCAGTTTAGATCTGGTTAATGCTTAGATAGGAATTTCCTGGCGAGTCTGTAGGAAGTTTAAAAAGAAGAAAAAAAAAAGAAACATATGGTAAACAATTTCTATAGACTGATTATATAAAAAAAAAAAACCTGTATGGAACCCTGTGAATACCACATGCCATAGTAATAGACTATCTCGGCTAGTATTTTCCAACTATAGCAATTTAAGATGGGTAAACTTCATCTTCCAGAATTCCAGTCATTATGTACTGACTAGAGAATTCTGAGAGTTGAAGTCCATCCAAGATAAAATTGCCAAGATTGAAAAATCCTGATCTAGCCACATCATTTGCTACTTTTATAAAGAATTATGTACCATTTTCCCTTCATTTCTTGTTTTCAATTCTAGGAAGTAAAGAAAATCTTCGGCCAGAAGATCAAGAAAATTTACGAGAAGCGCTTAAAAAAACACTGGAGTTCTGCTTATCAAGGTAAGTGTATAATGGATTTAATATAGTCAAGCCTCATGGTATTGCTAATAAGAGGACAGATTAAGTGTTAATTAGAGTGGCATAGCCAATATAATTATGAATGCCATAACAATATGTTAGTCTCTGGACTGCATAGAAATTCATGATCAGGCAGGGATGTATTTATATGTTAATTTTATAGCTTGAAATTCAGAAAGATTGGAAAGGAATGAAAATATAATCGTGAAGATTTTATTTTCCTTCATTGTCCATTTTCTTATCTTGATTTCTACAACTGAAACACAAAAGATAAAAGCTAATTTTACAAGTTGCCGATCATTTGCTAGATGTCCCAGGGCTCTCCATTACAGGAAGGTTTGTTATAGCTATGCTGGCTGGAGAATTCTGGGAGTTGAAGTTCACAAGTCTTAAAGTTGCCAAGTTTGGGGTTACCTGTTTTAGAGGATTTAATTATTGAGAATAGATGCAAGTCAATTGTATGCTGTCCTCTGCACTAAAAAGAAATGGTACCTTGTTTTGCTTATCATTAAATGTGACAGACATTTAGAAATCTTGTATAGAGTGAATTATATAATTTTTCAAGACTACCCACATAATCTGATTACTATTTAGTCTTTAATATAAAGCTGTAGCTTTAAACAAAATTTAATGAAGCCACATGCTGCCTTCATGACTGGCTAGAAGTTTGGTATATCTTGCTTTTTTCTGTTTACCTGGATACTGTTTTTTAAAAGCATCTGAAAATGGGCTACTTTTGGCTTTCTGTGTCAAATGGTTCAAGAAAAGCAGGACATGACAATCTAAGAGGCAAGAACATCAAGTTTGGCTATAATTCTGTAATTTTACAAGAAATGAGGCATTTTAAAGTTAAAAGGCATGATTGTATCTTAATATTTAGGAATAATATTAATGGCCAATGCAACTATTGCAGCACTCTGGTAGAATTGCATGGAGAGTTAAATTTTATACTAATTTTTCTTCTTCTACAGAGAGAATCTTGCTAGTGACATGTATCTTATATCTCAGATGGACAGTGATCAGTATGTGCCAATAATGACAGTAGCTAATCTTGATCACGTCAAAAAGTTGAGCACCAATATCGATTTGATTGTTGAAGTGCTGCGATGTAAGTAACGGCAAATCATGTATTTTTGCACCATTCTTTAGAATAAAAGAGCTTAGTTGAGATGGGCAAAGTTGAAACTCATTTTTATTCCCTTAAGAAGCAATGTATCTTAAAATGAGAACACTTTTTTTGTAGTAAGAGAGCTTTATTCAATACTAAGTTCTTTTATCTTAATCAGAATTACATCTCTTTTTGCTGGCAGTCCTTGACTTAGAGCCAAAATCAGGACTGGAAGATTTATTGTTAAACAGTACAGGCATTAAAGGGGGTATCATATGGCCACACCTGAGTTTATAATCCAGTCATTAAACAAATCACCATAGCCATTAAGTGAAACATAACATGATTGCAATTTGAGACCTTCCTTTCCATCTTCCTATTAACTTTGCTTTTTGGAAGTTGGCGAGGAAGAATTAGTGATTATGTGACCCCAGGATTCTGCAGTCATCACAAAGCCAAGCTCATGTGACATAAGTGTGAGGATCAATCATAAGTCATTTATTTCAGTGTCATAACTCCAAACAGTCACTAAATGAATGATCATAAGTGAAGAACTACCTGTATTTATTCACTAGCTCTGAGTCAGGCTTCAGGAATGTACATGTGCCTGCTGGCTTCTTCTAGTAAACTATGAGTTTGCAAACAGCTATCCTGAATAATGGCCGTTTTCCTGAATATGGTGTGCATTGAGTGCCTTACTTTAAGCTTATTTGCACTCTCAAGAATATCTGTGTTGGAGTTAGAAAGCCTTTAAGGACCCAGAAACAGGATAAAATGACTTCCTTTCTAAAATGACTCTCCCAGCACCTCTTAACATCAAGCACATATTTTTCTGAGAATGCATAGTTGAAACCAAAGACAGCATAGCTTCTTTAGAAGGTTTCCTCAGCTCCATCCCAAGCCCCTTTTCCATATTGGATTATAACAGCTGTGTGTTGATGTTTAAAGTTTAGACATGGTAGATAGAGCAGTGAAGGTAATTTCTACCTTAAATATTGGGTGTGTTTGATGGTATATTGTCAGGTGAGTCCGTAGCATGAAAAGTTAAATATATCTATCTTCCTTTCCCAGAAGCCCTCTAGCCTACCTTGTTGTTAGATGATGGCAGAAGTAACAACAGTCTTCCAGAGAGATGTCTTTCTCCCATATTCTCTCACTTAACCCAAGTGTGTCACAGAGCTTCTCAACCTGTAGTCAACAAGTAAAACTTTCAGTGGCAAAAGAAATAAAAATATGTTGCTCAATTCACAACATCTTCTTAAGGAATCTCCTATAAAATGTTTCAGAGGAGAATTTCAGTTTGAGGCAGATCTCGGGAGATAAGACATTTATGAACAACATAAGAGGCACGATTGGACAGAGATCTCAACATTCATTAAACGTAGAATAGCTGAGCTTCCATAGTATGAAATATATATCAGAACCAATAAAGTTCTGCTTTGTCTACAGGAAATAAAGAATAAGCTTAGCTCACCGCTAAATAGACATTTATGTTCGTTGTCCAAGTAACACGCCTTTTGAATTGTGTGGAGGTTTTTAGCTGTGTTTGTTTTTTTGGTTTTCTGGAAAGTCCAAATTTAATTTGGAGCTACAGAAGGTTTTTCCTTCTATCCTGATTCTGATGTGCTTTCTTGCGTTTATTAATGATCGCTTTGTATTTTATAGGGGAACAAAGAACGTTGTACTCCTCAGTCATGTTTCAGTTAGATTGAATACAGATTTAGGCTCTGACTTTGTCTGGAAAGGGTTATAACAGGAGGAAATTATAAATTTTAATTTATTCCCCTGTTAAATTTTTATTTTTAACAACAATTAAGCTAATGCAATTATAGGTTAATAATGAGTGGTCCTCAACCTGTGGTCTGCAAACCGCTGGGGGGGGAGTTGATATCATCAGCTGGGGTCTATGAAAGCTTGAAGAAATGTTATGATTTAAATCGGGGGTCTCCAACCTTAGCAACTTTAAGTCCTAATGAACTTTAACTTCCAGAATTCCCCAGCCAGCAAAGGGAATTCTGGGAGTTGAGGTCTGCCAAGGCATAAAGTTGCCAAGGTTGGAGACCCCTGATTTAAATCTTGATTTAAATCTTGGAGGTCCGTGGCCATTAAAGGTATTTAAAGGGGATCCATGATAAAGAAAAGGTTGAGAATCACTGTGATAGATATTAAAAGTAATAAATACAAAATAGAATTCTACCTGTTGACTCCAAAGCAATAACATTGGGGGATTTTTTTTCAGCATTGCCTTTAGTCCAGGTAGATGAAAAAGGTGAAAAAGTCAGACCAAACCAAAATCGCTGTATTGTAATTTTGCGTGAAGTACCTGAATCCACTCCAATTGAAGTAAGTATATTATTTCATCAACTGAGTTTTTAGAGTCTTATTTTTTAAATTTATAAAGATAGTAAAACACTAATAAGAGAGAAGATACCTGGAGCATTAGCTTTACTATTTCATGACTTGTCTTGAAATTAAGCAGAACTATATTAATTCCTGGATACTCTTTATAGTAATATGGCTTCAGTTAGGGCTGAATCAGTCTTTGGCTATAGTTCTCAATGAACCCTTCTTCTCTGCAGCCTTAACAAACTATCATTCCAGTCCATCCATCCATCTCATTTATTTATTTATTGTAGGAGGTTCAAGCACTCTTCAAAAGCGAGAATCTGCCTAAATTCATCAACTGTGAGTTTGCGTATAATGACAACTGGTTTATTACATTTGAGTCTGAAGCAGATGCACAACAGGTAAGCTATCTTTTTTGTGTATGGGTATGTGTGCACTTCTGCATGCATTATATTGAATTGCCTATGTCAGAGACTGTATCATCTTCTTTTAATAACTCCATAATCCCTTGCGGAATGGAGTCTGGGCAACTGAATGGAGCTGAGTGTTGGCTGTTGCCAACGCAGTTATACTCAGCAGATATATTCTCAACGTGCGCAGAGAGGAAATGTCTGGCTCTACCTGGGATCGAATTCACTGCCTCTTGAATGTGAGGCGAGAGCTCCACCTCTAGGCCATCGCACCACATGTCAGAGATTGCATGATTTAGATTAATCATGGCTCAAATACTATGATGAGAACACAATCAAAGAAGACCTCAGCTACTAAGTGACAATAAGAGATCATTGTCCCATGTTTAGAACAAAACACTGACTGTTATGCAAATAAGGATTCCATAATTAAATATACTTATTATTTCCCACAGTTAATTTGGCAGTTGGCAAATAATTAAAGGTAGTCAGAGCAAATAGTTGAAGTAGCCACAGTCAGTGTTGTCATACTTTGCAAGTTCTCCAGTTGGGAAGGTATTCGTAATGTTAATAGGTATGTTAACTCCACTGGATGCATAGCATATAGTTTATTTCCCCCCCCCCCCCCCCCCATCTTATTGGCATGGTCTTGGTAGATTTTGGAAGTCTAGTGAAAAGGAGCCTGAAGTTAACAGTTCCTCAACTACTGTAAGATGTTAATAGTGTCACTTGGGTTCAAGTCCCACTAAAATGAGTTATATAACTTGTTCATGTTGGCTTTAATAAATCTAAAATGCATATTCTGTGATTATCAAATTTGCCTGGATTTCTCTCAAAACATTCTTCAACACCATAACTGCAAAAATTTCCAGTGCTCTCTCTAGCTGGTTCTTTCCCACAATATGAGGTTATTGCCAAATCAAAATAAACACAAAAAAATTTATGTGTTCCCAAACATGGAGCCTATAATATGTTATTTGTTAATTTGAATTACATATGTAAATTCTACATTAGGTAGAAAGGTGTTCATGCTTTTGTTCCCATTAATTCAATTGCACCATTTCAAATAAGTGTATCTTTCTTTTAAAGGCTTACAGATACCTTAGAGAAGATGTGAAAACTTTCCAAGGAAAACCAATTAAGGTAAATGTATGATTTTGGAATTTTATTTTATAATTGGGATAATTCCAAACAACATCTTCTAAGAATATAATCTTCTATCATTTGCAGGCACGAATAAAAGCAAAAGCTATAGCTGTAAATTCATTTTTGCCAAAGAATGGATACAGACCAATGGACATGAATATCTACACACAACAGCGTTATACAACATCATTTGCATACTTACCTCCAGTATACGGGCCCCAACAGCAATTTCCACTATATAGTTTAATTACACCACAAGCCTGGTCTACAACACCCAGCTATATCGATCCATCATTGGTAAGCAAATTGGGGAACCATTTTGTTTGTTTGTTTGTTCATGCTGCTGAGAGGACTTAGGGAAACAGTCTAGGGAGAGAACACTTACACAATTGTATTTTACAACCATTGTATGTATTATTCCTCTGTACCTAAAGCTCTCCATGTATCTATACCTAGAAGAGGGGATTATGCTCAACTTTTCTGCAGTGGTATTCAGTAAGACACAGAGAACTTTTAAGGAGGAAAATAAAAATCCTTTGAAACCTGATGGTATAATTTTGAAGCCTTTAGTTTAGTATGTTTGCACTGTTTGCAAAGTATAATTTTGAAACCTTTGCTTCCCCTTTTTGAGTTGGACATCAAGGCATTTCCTGAAGTAGCTAATTTTAGAGTTAAATCTACATTACTTGATCTAATACTATGATTCAAACTCGGAACAGTCTGTTTAATAAAATCTGGGATGGAAAAAAATCAAACAGGTTAAAATTCCAGACAACTTTCTGTGATATAACATGCTTTTTTATATTTTAAAACTTTCAGCATGTTGGATTGATAATGTTGCCTTGTCCTTGATGTGTATTGATTTTTATAAATTCATTATACTAAGCTTACTAAATCAAATCTCACAGGATATAAAATTGCATACAAAGATATTTTATCATATCTCTCCCTTTTATGCTTACTTTCTTCATGTACATTTTTGTCCAGAAGAACCAAGGTTTTAGAAATATAAATGTAAAGGTAGTCTTCAACTTACAACAGTTCATTTAGTGACCGTGCAAAGTTACAACAGCACTAGAAAAAGTGACATAACCATTTTCCACAGTTATGACCTTTGCAGCATGTGATCAAAATTCAGATGCTTGGCAGTTGTTCATATTTATGACCATTGCTGTGTCCCAAGGTCATGTGATCAGCTTTTGTAACCTGACAAGTAAAGTCCATAGGGAAACCAGATTCACTTAACAATTAGCTTTGTTGTAGCATAAGTGATTCACTTAACAACTGTAGCAAGAAAGATCATAACATGGGGCAAAATTCACTAAACAAAGTTTTACTTATCAACAGGAATTTTGGGCCATATTGTATTTATATTGTACCTGTATTTATAATGTGTTGTATTATAAGTGTATTTTATTCTAAAACCAAGGTTTGATATGTAATGAGAATATTGTATTAATGAGAATATTAATAAGCACAAGCATGATGCTTATGCAGAAAGGTAAAGTGAAGTGTGCTATTGTGCTATTTTCAGAATTTTATGGATATATTGAAAGTTTCAAATCTATATCTGAAATTTTCTGTTCTATAGGTCGCCCCATTTCCAAATACAGGATTTATCAATGGATTTACAGCTCCTACTTTCAAGCCAACTGTTACTCCACTTGCTACTCTTAGGCAGTATACACCAAGAACCAGGCAAGTTCTGTTAATACACTTTGTTTATCTGGACAATATTCCTGGTGCAAATAAACTTATAAATATCTCAGGGGGTTTGATTACAAAATGTCACAATTTCTCTCTCTTCCTTGATCTCTTAAAAAAGCATACACAACAAGTAAGGCAGGTAAAATGGACTAGAGAAATATTTGTATAGAAGACAATGAACCAAAGAAAATTGTGAATTAGCTGCAAATGTTTTATACCAAATTATGAATTCCATTACTAAATGACCATGGAGTCATAACTCTTGTCTTTGTGCAGAGAAATATGTTAAGCTTTGGACTGTAGCCATCCATCTACCCTATTCTAAAGATGCCTCTAGGATTTGTGTTTGGCCCAGAGGCATTCTTGGAAATATGGACTGTGATTGAGAATAGTGCCAAACACTGTGATCAGTTGACCTCAGACTCCAGTAAAAGCTGTGCATGTTGGTGCAGTTCTAAACATCTCCTGAAGATGTTATATGACAGCTCTGAAAGGTTTTTATTTTTCCCTGTCCAGAAATCCCAGCAAATCATATCTACGGCATACAATTCCTACTGTAGACAGAGGGACTGGATTGCTAGAGAGCCCTACAATATTCAATCTTTCTGCTGACCGATTAATCAACGGTGTCAGGAACCCACAAACCAGGCATCCAGGACAAAACAGGACACGGATGCAAAGTACTCCAAACTATATAAAGCGAGATGTAGGGAGCGGGCGAGTAGAATCCACGGCTTCAGATTCATCCCCCAGCTTAGGCAGAGGAAGGTGGGTATTGAAATTTAGGGTAAAGCACTAGCCCCTGAGGTTTGGGAATGTTGTATGTTTCCATGTTAGAGATTTGAAAAAGAATAATTCTATGGAAATGAGGCAAGAAAAAACTTCTCAGTTGAAAAGAGAAAGATTTAAACAGAAGCAGAACTATTTGAAGTGAATTATTTGATAGTATAATCGGTGACAAAACACTTAAAGAGATTCTCAGGCCACATTAAGCCGTGATGATTCAGTATGTGAGCCAACCTTTGTGTATAGAGAATAATTTCATTGTCCAGCTAAAAAGTTTGTCTGTCTGTCTGTCTATTGATAATCTGAGTAAAAACAACAGCATATGGAAAGTACTGGTTCAGATGTCATATTTATGTGAGGACCTGAGGGCAGGAGAAGAAACAATGGGTGGAAACTAATCAAGGAGAGAAGCAACTTAAAACTAAGAGAAATTTCCTGACAGCTAATCAGTGGAACAACTTGCCTACAGAAGTTGTGAATGCTCCAACACTGGAAGTTTTTAAGAAGATGTTGGATAAACATTTGTCTGAAGTGATGTCGGGTTTTCTGCCTAGGCAGGGCGTTGGACTAGAAAACCTCCAAGGTCCCTTCCAACTCTGTTATTCTATTCTGTATTATGTGCAATAATAATTTGTGCATAATTTACAATTGCTTACCAAAAAAGCTGATTGCTACTATATTGAATTGTTTATTAAAGTGGATCTAATTAGTGCAGCTTAGAAAATAAATGGCAAAGGAATTACTTCCAGAAACTTGAAGAAAAAGGTTTTTTTAAGAAAAAAGTTATTTAATGAGCATCATACTTTGGATTTTTTAATATTTAAAGTAAAACGATGTACATCTAGACTTACAAAGTTCTTGCATAAGTGATTTTCACTGAAAGTTATAACATTTCTGGATTCAGGATATTGGACATTTCTGATATTCCAGAAACACTAGCTGGTACAAATAAATGGAAAGCATAGGTTTGAAAATTGGTAGCAAGGCCATTCAGACATGTATGACTCTTCCTCTTGCAAATTAAGGATAGCATACCAAGTCCTCCATTTTCTACATCCTTTCAAAAAATTTCACATGACCCTGGGAGGTAGGTTACACTAGGCTGAATAATAGTGATTTGCCGAAGATCACAGTTCACATACCTGACAAAAATAATCTTGAGCCTGCTTCTTTGACCTAATTGAAAGTTCTGATAGCTACACCCCAAGGGTTTTCTCAGTGTAAGAGTATAATCATATTTAAAAGAATGAATAAATTGTAATAATGATGATGTTTGTCCTTGCAGAAAAAACTCTTACGGCTATCGAAAAAAGAGAGATGACAAGTTTGTGGTGAGTATGCAATGTCTAGATATTCACTTGAGACTAGAAGATTCTTGACTAAAGAGTAGCACAACCTCAGTGAGGAAGATTTGACATTATGTTAAATGGTGATTTAAACTGTAAAAATATCTATTCTAATTATCTATTCTAAATTACCTCCAAATCATCATGAGGTACATGGCAAAATTGATGGTGACTCATATTTGTGTTAGATTTTTCAAGTTATTGAAGCAATTTTACAAAGCATCCCCTTCTTGTTCTAGTTCTGTTTGAATTCCTTTTCTAACTAATCTGTTCTATCAAACATAGGAAAAAATTCTCCCATAACAAAGTAACTGATTCTTGTTTTCGTCACAATGGTTTCCTGCAAACTCCTTGATGTTTTAGCTGATGGTGTTCTTTTTCTCCCTATCTATAATTTCCATCTTTTTTTTTCTTATGCTTCTACGTGGATTTTGTCTTAAAATTTGAATCTCCCTTTCCATTTCCTCCACAAAAGAGAGTTACGTTCACATTACTTGTTTCATATTTTGGTCATATTACTAAGAAGAAGAAACACTTAATTTTCCCATATTACAATGGATATAGTTTCCAGCTTCCTATAGAGAGCCATCTAGAATCGTAATTAAAGGAAGCTGTGTGTTGTAGCTGTTCTTTTAATGACTTTAATTGAAACTTTAAAAAAAATAAGATTGAACCTATAGGATAATATAAAGTAAGAAATGAAAGAAATCCATGAGAAAGAAAGTGAAAGAAAATAAAATTTGAAGAAAAATATATAAAAGAAGTGGCTTCTGATATTCTTGCTGATATAAGTACAATTGCATTTTAATCTCTCTCTAAAGTTATGTATTTTAATAAAGCCATAAATCTCAAGTTCATTTTATCATTTTTACACAAAAAGTCCCTAAGAGCTTTCTCTACCAATAAATGTAAATAGAATCTTTTTTTTGTAATCAAAGAAATTAATTTATCCATGTCTGCAAGATGTGTCAATTTTACAAAACATTCCTCCATAGTGGATAGTGTTGAATCTTATCTTCTGTCTGCGTGATTGTTTTTCATGCATAAAATTGTCAAGTTGTGCCCAGAAAATCTGCATTTACTCCTTAAAATAAGAGCTGATTATTTTTTTTTATTCGCCTGGATTTCTTGAAATAAAAGTGATGGTAAAAGGGCTTTCTTTGTTGCATTACCTTTCATTTGAGACAGCATCCCTTGAAGAATCACTCCCCTCCCACCATTCCTGCCTTCAAGATAACCTTAAAATATGGCTGTTTCCTAAGGATTTAGCTATGTTATTTGGTAGGCATGTCTAAGTTGGGGGGATATGGAAGAGTGTTTTCTCCATGGTTTCCTCAGGGTGGTGGTTCTTTTTTTATAGCATGTTAATTCTTCTATTGTTAATTTTTGCTAAGAATCGTTTTTTATGTTAGTCAGTCTAGAAATGGATGGATGGCAATATTAATCCACTACTCGTGGACAATGCTTGAATGTGTTGTTTCATTCTAACTTCTGAATGATAAATTTAAAACTATAACACCTACTTAGACATAGCCTGTTGGCAGGAAAGAAAAGTATTTAATAAATAGAAAGTCAACTGATGTAACTACTTTATGACTGCCTAAGTGTGTGGTATGCATATTTTGATTGTTTCCTACAAGCTTGTGCCCTTTTTCTTGAAGGTTGCTGTTGCCTTGCTTTCTTATTCTACACTTCTCTTGCAGAGAGGACAAATGCAGTCTCCACCGCCTACAAAACCGCCATCTCCAAGTTTTGAGCTGGGGTTGTCCAGTTTTCCTCCCTTGCCTGGAGCTGCTGGCAATCTAAAGACTGAAGACATGTTTGAAAACCGGTTGTCAAATGTGAATGTGTCATCAAAAGAAAAAGTAAAAATCCACAGATGTTGGGCAAGGGTGCATTTAGGGACATACACTTGTTCACTCTGAGGATCATAATTCTTTAATGCTCCTTTGTGATGGTTTTGAGAAAAGAGGCTTAGAAACACCCATCTTACAAAGTATTGCTTTCTGCAGCAGGCTATTTTCTGTAGTGCTGTTGTACTTGATAGTAGCTTTGCCAATATCACTTGGCTAGAAGCCTGCTTGGCATGGCTCTTTATATCCTACTCCTTTATATCCTACTCAGATTTTTCTCAGAATGGTATATAATAGGGTAACCTTCAGCCTGGAAAAGGGTCACACTTCAAACACTAGGTGAAAATGCTTACTGTTACATGTGTTGTTAAGCCCCTCAGATACCAAACTATGTAGCAGCAAATATTAACTCTACCGTTTATTTCTTGTGGTGGACAATTTCTGAAATAGTCTATATTTGGATAAAATCAAAGCAATGTATCATATTCAGCATTGACTTTGATGCAGATTGAAATTATTTTAAAAAGTTATCTACAGCTATTGTACCATGTTTAATTTCTGAAGTAAACATGGCTTAATCTTTCTTTTAAGATTTTAGTAATTCACCACGGGGTTGGGCAGGGCTGCTATAGGTAGTCTTGGAAACACAATTGAACTCCAAATTCCTGTTGCTAAGCATGGTTAAGGGAGTTTTGCCCAATGTTACTGCCTTTTTTTTTTTTTTTGCCAAACTTGTTAAGCAAATCACTGCATTTGTTAAGCTAGTCATTCATTCATTAAATAAATCTGGCTTCTCCCATTGACTTTACTTGTTTGAAATCAGCAAAGAACGTTTACAAATGGCAATTGCATGATGTTGAAATGCTGCAACTGTCATAAATATATGCGAGTTGCCAAGCATCCAGATTTTGATCATTGGAAACTGCAGTGGCCATAAGTATGAAAAATGATCATAAATGATTTTTCTCAGTGGCTATAACTTCAAACAATCACTAAATGAATCATTTTAAGTCAAGGGCGACCTGTACTACCTTTGTTCTGCCTCTGATGACAGTGGTTTGGTTATAAATATATTCTGCATTTGAATGGAAATGTAGTTTAAATGACTTAAATTTTGTTTTTCTCAGGGCATCAGTGTAGGTACAAACACAGTACCAGCTGGGATTCCTCATGAGCTTTATTTGCCGGTTTCTTCTGCTCTGCCAAGGACATCTGAAACATCTCCTTCCCCATCCCAGGTTCCTGAGTAAGGACCTCATAATACAAAGCTTTGAACACATTGTTTTGAATCAACATTTTCCATTGTCCATCATCAAAAGGCTGGATATTATTCTGTCAATAGATTTTGAACCATTTTATAAATAACATTGCTGAACAGCAACAGCATAGAATTTTCATCTGAATTGTGCAAAAGCACATACTGATTTATGGCTTGATTGTCAGTGTTGAAAAAATTATCTGTGTGTCTGCAACATAAACAGGTTTCTTACAATAAAAATAGACAGCAGGGATTTGCTACTATGGACGTCACTGCAGAAGGTAGAATTGAGGCATTTTCATTATACTCAGCTGTTCTTTCTATTATTTTACAGTGATCCCAAAGCTGTGGACAAGCAGAAAGAAACTCAAAGACGTTGGTACATTGTTACTACTGCTTCTAAATCAGTACAGGTCAATGGGGACCTTCTAACAGTAAGTGCATTTTGGTTTTTATAAGAAGTTGATGAGAACTTTTTGGCTTTTATATTTTTATTTATACTAGAGGAGAGATTTGTCACAAAAACACATCGTGCTAAGCAATAATGTGATACATTTTGTTTTGACTTAGTATATTATGCAAATCCAATTCCTCTGATGCTTTTTAAAGAAACCATCATGTTTTCAAAGCTCTCTTTAACCTCAGAATCCCAGTTGTCTTACAGATGGCAAGCGCGTAAGTCTTACAATTATGACATGTTGAATCAAAAACTTACTATTAAACTCCAGCAACAAAGTAATCAGAATGTGGTATTTGGGCAGTAAATCCACTCTGTCAAAACAGATATGTTCATATCTATCTTGTGTGTTGAGAATCAAGAATTAAACCATAATGAACCATTGCTTGTTGTATAAATCCAGCCATTTTAATTTAAAAGCCCTAGATTGTGGTGCACTCTATTGTTTGAACTAAGTCAGATGAAGTTTTTTTTACCAACCATGACATAATGCTGCAATTCATGCCTGTTCCTGACTGCTTCAGCCATCCTCCTGGATAATTTGCTCATATAGGTAGTCCTCAACTTACAACCATTCGTTTGAAGTTACAGTGACCAATCCCCAAAGTTACGGCTGTTTCAGTACCCCCATGGTCAACTGATCAGAATTCAGGGATTTAATAGCTCACTGAAAACTGCTGGGGCACTTCAGTTACTTTCACCCACCTATCTCCCTCCATCTGTGCCTTTTTTGGCACTAAGCACTGCACTTCCCCTGTTGCCCTAGTTGACCTTACCATCTTTTTGCTCCCACTGCTAACCAAGCATGCCTACCTAGCCTGGCGCTCCATGAGGCAACTACTGCCTGCGCAAAACTTTTTTTTTTCCTGGTTGTGCACAGTGGTTTCCTCACATCTTCCTACAGCCCCAGAGCTGTGTCATGCCAAGAAAGCTCCTAAGATCCTGAACTGAAGCAGAGCAGGCAGTCCCAGAGTCACACAATTAGTAGGGTGCAGGGGGACCAAAAGCAAGGATGGGGAAGAGATAGGTAAATGGGGAGACATTGGAGGCAATCTGTTACATCACCAAGGCTCAGGGCTGGGAAGGACCAAACTCAGAATGGTTTGGTTTAGGTCAGGTCCTCTTAGTTAAGAGCAAGTATACCGCTTTATATTATATATATTTATATTCCGCTTCATACCACAGCACTCTGTGTTGATGGGGTCAGTGTATTGCCCCCAACAATTCTTATTTTACCAGCCTCAGAACGATGGAAGAATGAACCTTCAGCTGGTCAGGACTGAACTCCTGGCAGTGAACAGTGAGTTGGCCTGCAATACTGCAATCTAACTACTGCGCTATCGCAGCTCTTAATGACTGGTGGAAATTCTCTTAAGGAGTGCCAGGAGTGCCATCACTAAGTGATGCTGTCATTAAGGAAAAGTCACTGATCACAGGATGTCATGTTTTATGGCAGCACTGCTTAATAATGGGATTTCACTCCCAGTTGTTGTCCTAAGACAAAGATTACCTCTATTCCTTACATTATTTTCCCAAATAATCTCCAGAGAGACTGAAACTGCAGCATGATTTTTATCACTCTGATGTCCATCTGGGGTTCAAGATTCCAGTACACAATTGAATGTCTTAGCTCTATTTATGATTCAATTCTTCAGAACAATAAAAATGTCTTAAGGAGTAACATTTTTTGTTGGAAGAATCACAACCCTATGCAAGACCCTCATCTTACTTTGTGTAGAATTCATACTTCTGGTGGTGATGAGATTACTCAGTTTTATTCAATTTTATTTTTGTGTGTGTTTTTTTAATAAAGCAGGAACGGCGAAAACCTAGTTATGCAGAAATCTGTCAGAGGATTAATAAGGATGCAGCTCCATTGCAGTCTTCAAAAGAACAGAAGCCAAACACTGTTGCTTGTGGGAAAGAGGAAAGGAAACCCACAGAAACACTAGAAAAAAGCAAAGAATTGAAGTCTAAAGACCAGTGGAGACCATCAGGACACAGGTCTCCTCTTCCTCCATCCGTTGGAAAACGTCTGACTAAAGAACAGAGCACTCCTCCCAAATCTCCTCAGTGAAAGTAGCACTTAGGTTGAATTTCAAGAAGTTTTCACTATGAAGTTACCCTATGTTGACACTCAGAGTACAAAGAAGGAGTTGCTGGTTAAAAGCTTGCAGGGGTTATGAAGTATATGAAATGCCTGCTAGATGTTCTTTTTTTTTTTTGTTATTTGTTATTGTTTATTTCTTTGTAAAATAGTTTATTATTCTTTTCTTACATCCTTATCAAATTCCCCTTGAGCAACCAGTCAATTCTGTCGGTTTAATTAAATTTTGTTAGATTGTTGCTGAACATAAGACAATGCCTAAAATCTTTTTTTTTTATATTATTAGAAGGAAGATGCATTAATCTGAAATCCATTTTTATGAAGCCTCCATATATGGATGAATGCAAGCTCATTCTAATGAGGTTTTTTTCCCCTAATTTACTAGACAGAACTGTGCTGCTGTATTTCTTTAAATAACTGGTTTGTAAGTAAGAATCTTCAAAAAAAAGTCCTCAATACTAATAATAGCTAATACATAAAATATAAAGCAGAACAGATGATTTACAAATCAGTAAGACAAGTTAACTTTTTTTTTTTTTTGAAATTCCATTTGCTGTAGCAAATCAGAGTATTTTTTAAAGTTTAAAAAAATAAAACTGGTTCTAATATTTTTGTTTTTGGCCAAAGGAGAACTTCATAAAAATCAACTGTGAGTTCTCTAGATTATTTGCATTGATAGATTGTAAGCAAGTAACCAGTTTCTCAGTTCAAGATGAAATGATCTCATGACTTTATGGAAAAGAGAAAAAAAAGCACATTATAAATTAATTAAATGTGCCCTTGTGTATGGTGGATGCAAGCTAATGGCAGTTTTTCACAAGATAGCACAATAGCACTCTTGTGATGAAGATTTCAATTTTTTGTCCTTCTCTCAACTGGGAAGCTAATTTTGAACCCTTTTCTGATTGAAACCCATGCTCTGTGTAAGTTTTCAAAACTGTGTTCCAAATGCTCTTTGAAAGAGTTTATATCTTAAATCAGCCTGAGTGCTGACACTTTCTATACCTACCAACATTGGCACATGGATTTAATTTCTTTCTTTTAGTCCATGAATTGATGGTGTCTTAGTATGTGTGTGAAGGGATGCACAAGAAAGACATTGTCCTGAATCCTGCCTAGGGTGAGATTTAAGACACTTACTTTAGAAGCAACATGCTTCCTGAAGGACAAGGCTGCACTTAATACATTTCTAATAAAGTTGCTGATAAATTATTTTTTGTTTTAAATACCTAAAGCTTTTCTTTTTGGGTGTTTAAAAAGCAGCAGATGGTTCAGATCAAAAGGTGTTCCTACTAAGTAGTTTATTCCACCTACACACACACACCTACACACATATATGCATACACACCAAAAGATTTATTTAAACAACTGATTTTTTAAAAGAATTATTTCCATCCAATTTTTAAAGACTTGAATTTTATTTAAACTTGAAAATGACTTTGCCTTAACTTTTGTATAAGACAGCTTAGAATTATTGAAGTCTGACCCCATTAAGGGTTAGCACGGGGTGGCATATACAGAATTACTCAGTTACAGTATCTATGTACTGTCACTGGCCTTACTGGGTAAACATACTCTAGTACAGGTCGTAGTGGCAGTTTTTGTAATATACCTTAAAAAGATCTTAAGCAGTTGATCTTTTTCAAAATGTTGAAAAAAAATCTGTAAATGGAAATAGTCAATACTGTATTAAAATGTGCACTTGGAAGTGTGTGCTTTTGCTTGTACAGGTGTAAATAATCAGAACATATAAAAAGGTACCATTAAAAAACCTGATAAAAATTATTGATATATTATAAATGTTGCTGTTGAACTGGATGTAGATAACTAAGTGTTGTGGTTTGGATATTACTTTAATTTGTTTTTCCCTTGTTTCTTTTTCTTTACTCTGATAAGTTGAGCTAAGTCTGCCCCTTCACTGCTAAGGGGAATGGAAGAAAGCCTGTCTTTAAAAGTCCTGACATTGTAAATACTTTCTGGAAGTTTTGCATTTTGTTCATATGGAACACAGGTGTGCAGTATAAATTTCAATTCCTAGGACCTGAAATTAGTATTATTTTAATGAATTAGAAAGAAACTACATTGCCACCAGAAGCTCCCACCCCAAGTATATTTAACTACTTGTAGGCCAACACATTAGTAAAACTGGATTTAAAATTTCCACGTAGCTATTTAAAAAGCAAACAAATAAAAATCCTAGAGCAGTTGATCTCCTAACATAAGTTGCTGCTATTTATAATTATCCTTACCAAAAGAAAAACAAACAGATCATCTTGCTCCTTGCACTGCAGACTTTAAAATGGCAAGTTGAGTCTTGTTTGTTAATTCCTGAGAAGATACACAAGGAGAGAGTCAAAAGCATCTTATATAACATTGGTTTATCATTGATCCTTTCCCCCCACCCCCCTCCCATGAGCAGTGAAAGGGGCAGTGAGACAGGAGGTATAATTTAGGTCAGCTATGAGTTGTCTTCATTTGCCTGCTGAGAGCATGAATACAACAGCTGCAAACAAAGAGAAGAGGCCACAAGTATAGAGCTAATCATTGGAGCTAGCTTACAATAACTTTTGCAGGTCAGTAGATAGGCTGTATTATTTTTAATGCATTTGCTGCTGCTCTTTATACTAGGCTAATACACTGTAATTCTCACTCAAATGTAATTCTCACTCTGTTTACTGTGATGGCTTTTTTTTCTTTAAAAGAAAGTGTCATGCCAAATAATTCCAGTAATTGTTAACATTCTCGTATTCAAACAGTTCAGGACTATTTAACAACACAGGCTATTTATGTTTAGCTATTCAGATCTGCCTTTTTTTTTTTTAAGTCTTCTTAAATTATTGAGTTGCAGGTTAAAACAACCCATTGGAAAGGGTGGACAGGAAGGGGTAAGACTACTTTGGTGCTCCTTGAAAATAGAATTATATAGGTTCTTCTGAGTCTGTTTATTCAAAGGATGCATTCAAATATGAACTTTGTTTCTGCATATTTAATATGTACAGTATTTTTTGCCTTAGGATATCCTATCTACCATTTCTACCCTTGCTCCAATTTTGAATCTAGTCAGAAAAACCAATAAATTGTCACACTCTTAATTTTGATTCCTATTTTTTTTTCTGCCTCTCTTCTGGAATTAGAACTTGTTTTCAGAGAGGTGTCATTCCTTGGATGCAGTGTTTTGTCACAGCCACTGATTGACCAAGGTTTCTACTTGTTTCTATATCCCTTTCAACATGCTGTAGTTTTTAGGGGTTATGGGCCCAAATCAGACTGCTAGCAGCGGACAATCAAAGGTGATAGCTGCCAAGTCACTAAAGTGATAGCTGCCAAGTCACTAAAGCAAAGATGTTATAGGAAGGCCATATTTTTCCTGAAGGTGGGTTTTTAGTTCTTCTGTTTATGACTGGAATCAAGCTTACATGTAAACTATTTGATAATTTAAGTTTCCTTTTATGTCATAAAATGTACAACTGTCTAAAAATGTAGGTTATGAAAAATAAAAAGATTTAGCACTGCTGAGTTTCTCTCTTTTTTAAAAAAATAAGTCATTAAAAACCTTTGTCTTTGCATTCACTTAGATCTAGGCTTGTTGCAAAGAGACCTATACCGGAAGTTCCTTTGCTCCTTTCTTGGGCCTGTGCTGGTGCTCTGAGACTGACCCAGTGTGCCCATTTATCAAGCACTTTGCTCTTTGGTAATATTTGCCTCATGTTATCATTTTCCCTTCAACATACATCTATTTAACTTGTTCCTGGCCCACTCTCTGTATAGTTTACTCACTTACTTGCTTTAAAACTACTTTGGGCATGAATTGAAGTAATATATGTTTTGAGTGTGCCCTATGAGCCTCTGTGGTGCAGTAGTTAGAATACAGTACCGCAGGCTGTTTCTGCTGACTGCCGGCTGCCTGCAATTTGGCAGTTCAAATCTCACCAGGCTCAAGGTTGACTCAGCCTTCCATCCTTCCGAGGACCCAAATTGTTGGGGACAATACACTGACTCTGTAAACCGCTTAGGGCTGTAAAGCACTGTAAAGTGATACACAAGTGTTATTGCTATCCTTTCCACAACTGATTCAGAGCATTTGTTATTTGAGTTAATTGTGGTCTTAAAACTGAAGGATAATATCCCATCTATGAGGGGAATGACACTAAAGTGTTGTATATAGAGTATGAAAGGGCTCAACAGTGAAAGCCACTGAGCTTGTCAGTTGGGAAGCTGACAGCCCAGGTTTGAGACCCGAGCATCACGCAATGGAATGAGTTTCACTTACTTGCCATTCCTGCCAATCTAGCACTGCGAACGCATGTAAAATGTGACTAGATAAATAGGTATCACTTTGGTGGGAAGGTAACAGAGTTCCTTGTTTATCAGCCTATACAGCCTTGCTTGCTACATGACACAGAAGCATCTGACAATGCTGACTCCCTCAGCTAAGAATCTTGAGATGAATCAGACACAACTATACAGAGAAAGTCTTTATCTTTTTTATATACAGTACAGTTTTTGAAAGTCAAATCTTTATCTTAAAATTATTGAAATCAATTACATTTAGATGTGACTACCTCCAATGATTTTGATTGGTCTATTTCTCATACATGAATAACAAAGTATGAGTTGCTACAGTAGATTTCATACAATCACTTAATTACTGGTTTGTTTTTCGCAAATGCTTAATTTTGTTCCAATGGAGATATTCCAAAAACCAAATGAGAGAACAAAAAATATATCAAAATTGCAGCTTAATATGCATAGGATAAAGTTTTTAGAAAACTCAAGGAATTATTCTGCGAAGCTGGAAATCTTAAATGGGAAGAAATCTTATTAAACAAATTGTGCATATTGACTATGTACTAAAACATATTTTGATAGATCCCTGCTGACAGCTCAGAAATAAGTCTGCTTTTGAATGTTGTGCCACATTAAGCTTCATCATGGAGGCATGTTTCCATACATGCCTTGTCATCAAAACAAACTATTAAATCTTTTATCATTGTTCCTTTCAAATATCAATGATGAAACTGGTTTGTTATGAAATGTGACTTCTCTGGACAGGTAGGCTTCATACTTGTCTTCCAGATGCAGTTTTCAGCAATGCTCCAAGAATGGAGCCTATTTGAATTCCTGCTCATTATTCTAGGTAGAAAGATGCAGAAATCTGTGAATAGAATAGAACAGAATAGAATGGAACAGATTTATTGGCCAAGTGATTGGACATACAAGGACTAAATAAGCAATGAACATAAATCATACTAGAAAATTAAATAAAACTATAAATCATAAAGATAAAAGCAACAAAACTGGTTGGCACACATGTCTTCACAAAAACTAACATGATGTTACAGTATCTGTGATTTCATCCAAGCCTACAGAGGTATCTTTGAAAATGTTTCAGTGCAATCAAGGCAAGCCTGTAGATTTAGTTTTGCCTCCTCAGTCCAAGATTTCACAGATTTAATTGTTGGTTCAATGGTTTTAAGCCTTTGTCTATAAACAGATATACGTGAATCATGCACTGATCAGAGCACCCCACAGCTGGTTGTGGAAAAGACCAACAACCATTTTTTAATATTATGTAACAGTGGTCTAAAGTATTCTTGTCTCTAGTGAGACAGTGGATGTGCTGAAAATATTTTTGTAGTTCTTGGCTTAAATTAGCATTGTTGAAATCTAACACAGTGAGCTGTGCTTTATAATAATTAGATGGGTGACTTAAAGTATTTGAATAAAGGCCTAACATCTAAGACCTTATTCGTGACAGCTGTAGACGAGTTCCTTGATGCCCATCAAGTTTCCAATTCTGGTTTTTTATTTTGTGGCTAGGCATAGCTATTGCTGATAGATGGGAGAGACTTACTCAGCAACTTGCAACCTTCCTTGCTTTCCCCATTGACTTTGCTTGTAGGAAGCTGACAAAGAATGATGATCACATGACCATGGGGCACTGCAATCATAAGTGCATGCCAGTTGCCAAATGCCCAGATCAGACGTACCAAACTCCCAGGCTACAGCCCATTCAGAATCAGGCCTGCAGGCGAGTGCGCACATATGCTCAGCTCCACTTCCACACGCACAAAACTTGAGTTGTGCAAGCAGCAAGTGCACGTGCATAGTGTTCACACAGAACCACCTACTATTATTACCTTTATTGTCAAGAGTACAGCATGTGTACAATGAGATTGGCTGAGCCTCCCTTTGTGCATACACACCCAACACAATTCACAATGAGGACAGAAATCCCTAACCTAGTCCCAATCTTATTACACTATATAGACATGACTTTGTTGCATAACGCGCCGGCCCCACAAGTCTTATTATATAGACATGAAGTTATTTTCCATTCAGAAGTCTGACAGCCCATGGGTAGAAACTCTTTTTCAGCCTGTTGGTGCGGCTACCTATGCTTCTATATCTCCTACCCAATGGTAGGAGAGTGAAGAACCAACCCCTCTACCCACCCACTCCCACTGATCTGTAAAAGCGGAAAGGTTGGGGAACACTGTTCTGGATTGATTGCAGGAGTGAATGGCTGTCATTTCAATGGCTGTCATTTCAAGGCCAGTCGTAAGTATCACACCTTTAGCATTGTAATTGTAAGCAAGGACTACCTATAGTTTAATGACACAGCCAGGAACCTCAATCTCTGTATCTATGTTTACTTGGAAAATATCTTGAGGACACCGTTCTCAGAAATGAGCAGTTGGTGACAAGAGAAAGCAACTTAGAAAATGGGGGGGGGGGGGGTGGTTGCCTTTGATTTAATGATAGATGCTAGCTGGTTAGTTGGTTTTGTTTTGCATGGTCTTGTGTTTGTTTGTTTTTTTTGTAAAAGTTTTATTGATTTTAACAACAGACAAAAAACATATAAGACATAAAACATGACATAAAAAAAATAAATAAGAATAAAAAATTTAAACATTCTTCATAAATTTACAGTGTATCGGTTGGTTTACCACTCCCTTGTGTGCATCCATTTCATAGTCATCAGAATAATTATATTACATATTAACTCACATTATCAATCATCAATAAAATATCCCAATATCATTATTGAACAATCATTTGACTATAATTTTACTAATTCATACTTAAGTGAGATAACTATAATTAGGTTAAATTATTTTATGACAAATCATGAAATCATATCAAATCTATCATAATAAAATATTCTTAAGAATTATCAAAACCAAGAAAAAAATTATATATTCATTATTTCCTAAATTTCTAAATATTCTATTATCATATTGTATTATCTAACCATTGATAAAAAAAGATCCCAAACTTCATAAAATTGTTTATCTTCTTGTTCTCTAATTTCAAATGTCAATCTACTCATTTCAGCACATTCCAATATTTTCTTAATAATTTCTTTCTCTATTGGTATTTTCTCACTCTTCCAATGTTTAGCAAATACAATCCTAGCCGCTGTTAATACATTTACAATCAAATATTTTAAATTTTTATTATATATATCAGGTACGATTCCCAATAAAAAAATCTCTGGTTTCAAATCTATGTGTTTCTTTATCATTTTTTCCAGCCATATGCGAATTCTAGTCCAATATTTCCTGGCCTCCTCACAAGTCCACCACATATGGTAATATGAGCCAGGTATCTGATGACATTTCCAGCACTTTTCAGATTTATTCTTGAACATTCTTGCTATTCTTGTCGGGGGAAAGTGCCACCTGTAAAACATCTTATACAAATTTTCTTAAAATGCTGTTGACATTGTCATTTTATAATTTTGTGACCACAGTTTTTGCCATTTCTCTAAATCAATCCCATATCCAAAATTCTTCCCCCAAGCAATCATTGTTTCTTTAACTTGTTCTTCCTCTAATTTAATTTCCAACAAATAACTATATAATTTTTTAATCACTTTTTCATCAGTACTTGTCAAAATCCTATCTAAGTCAATCAATTTATCATAAAATCCTTCTGTTTTAGAATCTTTAAGATACCTTGCATGCATTTGCGCATATGAAAACCAATTCATCTTTATACCTTGTTCTTCCAAATTTTGCATCGTTTTAAGTTCACCCTTTTCATCCAATATTTCCTCATATCTAACTGTTCGTTCCTTCTTATAAGTTATAGGATACGAAAAAGCTTCAATAGTTGATAACCAAACTGGAATTTTCAAATAACATTGTTTCTTAATTTTCTCCTAATTCAACCATAATGATTCCCGTATATAATGCCTTCTGAAATAACCCTGTGATTTAGTTCCCTTATACCATAAAAAAGCATGCCAACCCAATAATAAATCATGACCTTCTAATGTCAACAATCTAGTCTTTCTTAACATTATCCATTCTTTAACCCACGTTAAGTTTGCAGCTTGATAATACAACTCCCAATTAGGAAGGCCAAATCCTCCTCTAACTCTAGCATCCTGTAAAAGTTTTAATTTTATTCTCGCTTTCTTGCCTTGCCATATATACTTCAACACAATTTTATTTAGTTCTTCGAAGTAATCCTTACTTAACCTAATTGGTATTGTTTGAAACAAATATAAAATTCTGGGTAAAATATTCATCTTGATTGTTGAAATTCTACCTATCAATGACAATTGTAGGTTTTCCAATTTTTTCAGGTCGGATGCTGTCTGCTGTTTCAGCTTAATATAATTATTCTCTTTCAATGTAGTACACCTTGACGTCAAATATATCCCCAAATATTTAACTTTATTCGTAACTTGAATTTTCAATAAATCTGCCAACTCTTCTCTTTGCCTTAATAACATGTTCTTTGTCAAAATCTTTGTTTTGTCTTTATTTATTTTTAAACCAACCATCTCACCATACGTCTCTATCTTTTCCAATAGTTTTAAAGCTGTCTCTAAAGGGTCTTCCAAAATAAAGATCAAGTCATCCGCAAAGGCTTGCAATTTGAATTCCTCTTTTTTGACTTTCATTCCTTTTATGTTTATATCCTCTCTAATATTTCTATTTAAGACTTCCAAGGTCAATACAAATAACAAAGGAGATAATGGGCATCCTTGTCTTGTACCTTTTTTAATATTAATAGAGTCTGTGAATTCTCCATCTATCATTACTTTTGCCATTTGCTTTTAATATACGGCTTCTATTGCTTGTATAAATTTTCCAGCAAAGCCCATCTGTTCCAATAATAATAACATAAATCTCCAGTTCACATTATCAAATGCCTTTTGGGCATCTAAGAATATCAAAGCCATTTGTTTTTCCGAGTGCGCCTCATAATATTCCAATGTGTCCAGGATTACCCTCATATTGTCTTTAATCTGTCTCTTTGGTAAAAATCCATTCTGATCAGAGTGAATAAAGTTATTTAGGTATTTTTTAAGCCTTTCTGCCAAGATTGAAGCAAAGATTTTATAGTCTGCATTCAATAAAGAAATAGGTCTATAGTTCTTAATTTGTAATGGGTCAACCCCTTCCTTTGGAATAAGTGTAATATAAGCTTCTGACCATGTTTCAGGTATTTTCTTATTTATCATAACTTCATTCATGACTTCTAACAGTGGAATGCTCAGCGATTCTTGTAGTGTTTTATAAAATTCTGCCGGGAAACCATCTGGTCCTGGTGCTTTCCCATTGTTCTGTCTGTTGAGTGCTTCAGTTAATTCCATCATTGTTATAGCACTTTCTAACATTTTCCGAGTTTCATCAGGTATCTTAGGTAGGTTAGCATTTTGTAAATACTGTTTAATTTTTCCCTCATCAAGATCCTCTTGTTTATATAATTGTCCATAAAAATCTCGAATGATTGCCTTTTTCTCCTTATTACCATAACAAATTTGACCATGATCATCTATTAACTGTGATATTTTCCTTGATTCTTTCTCTTTTCTCAGCTTATATGCTAACCATCTACCTGGCCTATTTGCATCTTCAAAATAGTTCTGTTTAGCACTTCTAATTTTTTGTGCCAATTCTTCTTTCTCTGCTTGATCCATTTTGTGTTTAATTATGTCCATTTTAAGTTTGATATCTTTTTTCTGTGGCATCTTCTGTAATTCTTTTTCCAGTTTTGTATGGTCATCTTCTAGAGCTTTAATCATTTGCCTCTTCCTAATGTTCTTTTTCTTTATATAGTCCATTATTAATCCTCTTGCATATGCCTTCATTGTATCCCAAACATTCTGTATTGAAGTATCTTCTTTTTTGTTTTCATTGAAGAAGAAAGCCAATTCTTTTTCCATCCATTGTGTAAAATCTTTTTCCTTTAGAATAGTATTATTTAATGTCCATCTAGATCTTCTTTTTTGTCCTTTCCATTTAATTGTCATTGGATTATGGTCTGCCCACGTACTTGTTTCAATATTCATTTCTTGAATATTAGATAATAATTCTGTTGATGTCCAAATATTAAACTCAACAATATACTTTTTATTCAAACAGGCATTTATCGTGGTCCAGAATAGATATGATTTGAACATCGGCATGGTCTTGTGTTCTGATGATAGGAATAGGCTGTCTTTCTGCATGCGAATGTGTGTATTTTACTAAGCATCACTGGTATTTCTTTTTAGAAATAAATGAATTTAATTTTCCTTTGTATTTAGTTTCATGGTCAAGTTCAATACTTCCTAGGGAGCATAGAATTTTGAACTGAGTAAAATGATTTTGCATTGTGTCACCTCTTCCCATTTGGTTTTTTGTTTTAGCTTTATCTCTGTATTGGCCTGGAAACAGGTCCATTGATTAACCAAGATAGCCATTTTGGGCCCAGAGTACTTTTCGCCAATATGTCCATAGCCTTTCAAGAAGATAGGAGATCCCTACGCCGAAAAATATCTCAGGTTAGGGCTACTCAAGCGTATTTCTTATAATAATGTTTCCATGTTAAATAGCCTGACAGCCCACAAACTATTACAATGCCTTCTATGTATCTATAGAAGATGTGATACAGGTATTCTTGACTTATAACCAAATTTAGCCTCAAATTTCTATTGCTGAGATAGTTGTTAAGCTAATTTTGCCCCATTTTAGGACCTTTCTTGCCATAGTTGTTAAGTGAATCGCTGCAAATGTTAAGTGAATTTGACTTCTCCATTGACTTGTCAGAAGATCACAAAAGATAATCCCATGTCCCTTCCACTATCATAAATATGTCAGTTGCCAAGCATCTGAATTTTGATCAAATGTTCATGGAGATGCTGTAATGGTCATTAAGTGTGAAAAACAGTCATAGGTCACTTTTTTCAATGCCATTGTAACTTTGGTCACTAAATGAGCTGTTGTAAATCAATGATTACCTGTAATGTAATTTTCTCATATAGCTTGCAGGTTTCTTCTTAGAAAGGTTTCTGCTTTTTTCTAATGAAAGTAAATAGTCTAACTTCATAATTAGGCCTGTGATGATGAAACATCAAATGCTCGCACATTGTCAATAATTTTAGAAATTTTAGTCGACCTAAAAAAAAAGTTCAAAAACTTTAATACAATGAATGAAAGAGGTAGGATCAAAGAGTAGGTTTGATTGACAAGAAAAAAAGGCTCTTAATGTATGAGCCATCCTCACATTTTAGTCACAATTGCTCTTAGTATGAACAATTAGGATGACATAATCTCTGCTCTGTCAGTCCAACAACTTCACAAAATGAAATATTCTTGCAGCTGGCTTGGATAGGAAAACGGACTAGGCAGATACCTGAAGTACCAATGGAATATCAAAAACACCATGTCTAAGGAGGTTGGGAATTCAACCTTGCTCTGAATGGATGGAGTCAGCCTGAATGGAGGTGTTTGAATGCTGTTTGAATGTGGGAAAGTTACACTTGGATTAATTAGCCTGATTAAACAGGGTTTTTGCTCCAACATATTGCAAGCAAAAGTGAGACCACAACATTCAGACCCATTGTAAAGATAAAATAGTTTCCCACCATAACCAACCCTTGTTGGTTGACTATGCATAGGCCACTTGAGAAATTATGGGGCATCTCAGCACTTATCATTAAGATGTATAGAGTTATCTTCTGATTCCCATCCCCACTGAATGAGATACCAGATATATCAATATTGTAATATTAACTTGTACAAATACAGATATGTTTTCTAAAGTGAATTGATGACACTTTGAAATACAGGTAATACAACAGTTCATTTAATGACTGTTCAAAGTTACAACAGCACTTCAAAAAGTTATGACTGTTTTTCACAGTTATGACTTTGCATCGCTCTGGTCATGTGATAAAAATTCAGATGCTTGGCAACTGGTTCATATTCATGGCTGTTTCAATGTACCCTGGGGTCATGTGATCAAACTTTTGCGACTTTCTGACAAAGTCAATGAGAAAGCCAGATTCACTTAACCATGTTACTAACTTAACAGCTGCAGTGAATCGCTTAACTGTGGCAAAAAGGTCATAAATGGGACAAAGCTCACAGCAAATGTTTCATTTAACCACAGAAAGTTAGAGCTCAGTTGTGGTTGTAAGTCGAGGACTACCTGTATAGCTAATCCTTGACCATTCATTTAGCTACTGAAGTTACAACACAGCTGTATTGAAAAAAGTGACTTATAGTCAGTCCTTGCATTTATGACCATTGCAACATTCCTCACATGATCACAGATCGGGCACTTGGCATGTATTTACAAGGGTTGAAGTTTCCTGGGTTCGTGTGATCCACATTTGCAACCTTCCCAGCTGCTTCTCAACAAGCAAAGTCAGTGGGGAAGATGTATTGCTTAATTACACGATTCACTTAACAATTGCAGTGGTTCACTTAACAACCATGGCAAAAAATAAAAAGTTGGGCGCAACTCACTTAAAAATCACTTTGTTAAGCAATAGAAATTCTAATCCCAATTATGGTAATCCATCAAGGACTGCTTGTTTTGCCTTACAGATAAAGACTGCTTGAGGCATAACGGATGGCGAAGCTAATAGTAAAAATAATTTAACCTGCTAACATGGGCCCACAGCAACCTGCAAAGAGGTGGTCTCTGCAGGGAAAAAAGTACTGTTCTCACCCTTGATATCTTGAACCTCCTTTTTTTGCATCCTTGAGACAAACACATGGTCACCAAGACAAACCAGCTATCTTGGGAAGTTCTCAAAGTCATGGTTAGGACACCAGCCAAGGCTTATTAAGGTAACTCATCAACTTTCATGGATTTTTAGCCCAATGAGCCATCAGGCTCTTTTTCTTTTAGAAAAAGAAGGACTAGCTAGCCAATCCCTTCTCTAGGATATTACATATACTTATGTCATTTTAGAGAAGGACAATTGGCATGAACATGCCATGTAGACGTTAGAAAAGGCTGCTTTGGATTCATTCATTTGATAATCCATTGAGTACTCAGAGTGAGAAAAGAGTTAATACCAGGGTATTAATTGTTTCTTAGATGTTCATTTTGCAGATCGGAGGTAGACTTTATACCCTAGGGAATAGTTGGTTAATTGTTTCATCTACGTTACCCTCAGCTAAGTTCTTTCTAATGCCATTTTCAGATATTTTTATTGAACTGAATCTAGAAAATCAAATCTATTTGACCAATTTCAGTTTAAAGTCCAATTGTCCTGCTTTAGTCAATGGAAGGGGAAGACTCAAAGAACTTCTGGCCTTCATAAGAATGGTGAGATGGCATCTGGAATTATGACTTCTTGTGATTCAGATCTTGAATTGGAGTCTTGTTTGCCCAACCCATGAGAACATTACAAACTCTTTGAAGAGCCAGCAACAGGGAAGTGAATTAATTTTTGGTTGCATAACAAAGCATGCTAGCTTGGTGCTGGAAATCAGGTTTTTACAGTGCTGGCTTCACTCAGCTGGAACTTGAGAGCTTCCTATGTTTAAGTTCCCACTTGAGTGCCCTCTGGCATTACAACAACTCCCCATGACAACCAGATCTTGTATGTCTGATGCAATGCTCTAGCCTTGACTTGGACTACAAAACTCTCTTGCTCATTTTAGTTTATTTTTATTTATTTTTTATTTTATTTGGTTTGTCAATTGCTTACAAGATAATAGGTATAAGTAAAAACATAGTTATGAACACATGGATACATATAAGAAAAATAAAAGAAACAGGACAGGGATGGTAGGCACATTGGTGCGCTTATGCATGCCGCCTACAGACCTCTTAGGAAAGGGGTGAGATCAATAGTAGAAAGTCTAAGGTTGAAGTCTAAGGTATTCTGCAATGAGTAGAGGAGTGGAGAACTCTTCTTGTGAAATATTTCTGGACTTTCTCAACTGTGTTAATATCAGATACGTAATGTGGGTTCCAGACTGATGAGCTGTATTCCAGTGTTGGTCTAGCAAATATTTTGTATGTGCTAGTTATTCGTGTAATATTACCAGAGAAAAAGCTACATAAGATTAGGTTAACAACTCTTAATGCCTTTTTGGCTATGTAGTTACAGTGGGCTCTAGCACTTAGATCATTAGAGATGAGTACTCAAGATCCTTGATAGAGTTTGCATCATCAACAAGGTCTTGACTATTCAGCCTGTATTTTATTTTCTCAATTTTTTTTGCCAATATGTAAGACACAGCATTTGTTTGTTGAGATTTGAAGTTGCCATTTGTTTGACCATTCTGATACATAGTCAAGGTCTTTTTGAAGGTAGCAGTATTGTCTGTAGTGTTGAATAGCTTTACATCATCAGTGAAGAGGACGCAGTTGCTCTTAATATGACCACAAAGGTCATTTATGTAGAGTATGAAGAGAGTTGGTCCTAGAACACTGCCTTGGGGGACACCACTGTTGATAAGTACAGAATTTGATAGGACACTCCCAATTTTGACCATTGGTTATCTGTTTGACAGGAATGCTTCTATCCAGTTATACAGGTGTCCAGATACTACAAGATTTTAGTTTTAGGAGTAGTTTGTTGTGTACCACTGAATCAAAGACTTTACAGAAGTTGCCAGTAGCAAGTTTCTATTGATCTCAGTTTGTTAGATTAATGACTTTTCGATTGCTAATGAACTGGCTTTACCTAGAGCATGTATGTGGTATGCATGTAGCAGGGGGATTTCTTTGCTCAACTCCTCACATTTTTAAACATCATAAATGCTTTCTTTCCCTTGACTGAACGTTAAAAGGCCCAACACATGATATCAAATCTAGCCAAACATCTAATAGCCAATGTACAGTACCTGGTTTATAGTTCATTCCAAATTTACAATGGATAAACGTGTCAAAGAAATACAGCCATATAATCACTAATTAATTGCTTAAAAACCTCCAATATTTGATGGTATGTAGCCAGTTCTGTTCCAGTTAACTAAGACAGAAAGCAATGGAGCCTCTCTTATTTCTTTGGTTTGCCAGCCTGGTTAAACAAAAACAGGAAGATCCTGAGGTAAAAATTTCTAGAATTTTTAGACAACTTCAAATTCTTGATGCTCTTTGAAGTGAGATATGAAGGAGCTGATTGTCTACTCTTTTCTTCTGCTGCCTTTCTTTCCCTTCCCATCTTTGGGGTATTGCCTTTGGCATCATTTTTCCCTATTAACTACAATTCCCTGTCATAGCCAATGTGGAACATTGCAACTAGCAGATTTAGAACAATCCAAGATTTCAAGCCCTTGTGAAATAATTGTTCCAAACTTGGTAGTACAATTTTCCAGCTTAGTATCCCATCCTATTTTACTAACAACTTGGCAAAGATGTGGAAAGAGGAAAATATGCATATTACATACAATATAATAAAACCAACATATACCCTACAAACCAACTATTAAGTTGCATTCAACATTTCTTCATATAGACCAATGTTTCTGGGGTCCTTGGTGCTTGCTGAGCTTGGTGGTTTTCTTGCAGATGCTTCATTCCAAACTAGGTAATGACGTTGTTACCTATTTTGAAATAAAATGTCAGTAGAAAAACCCTATCAAGCTCAGAGAGAACCTCACAGTTCAATCCTGAGCAACACGTGTTCTCTTCTGTTGAGACCAGTGTTTTTCAATTTGGCAGCTTTAAGATGGATGGGCTTCAAATGCCAGAATTCCCCAACTACCATGCTAAAAAGCTCAATGTTAAGTGAAAAAATTCTGGGACTAAATGCTAGGATGTTCTATTTGCACAACACCTTCTTCCATGTTCTACATCCAAACCCCTGCCAATGTTTTAGCATAGTGGTACCATTTTTCTAGCAATTGGCTGTATGTACCCTGTTGTATTCCCACCGCCTTCAGTTTATATCAGAGAAAAGATACATAGAGTTATAGAGGTGACATTACTTTTTTTACAAAAATAAATTTAAGACAATGGAAATGGGAGTTCCAACAATAACATGGATTAACTTTCTCATTTTCAGATTAACTTTCAGTTCTTGATTATCCTTTAAAATCCATTTCTTAATTACATCGCTAATTATAGCATAATTAAGTTCTTAAGGTTCTTATTAACGCTGCTTCTGAAAAGCCTAGTAAAAGAGAGGTTGAATGTAAAAAGATATTTCAATGGGTAGAATTTCTATAAAGTTAGTTATATCTACAAGACAAATGTCTAGAAAAAAAATCAATAAAACAATCATGGAATATAGCCACACTAACAAGCATTTGCACATAATTATTTTAAATTTTTATTTGCTTGACAGTTGGGGAAAATGCATGTTGTAAGTCACATTTTCAGTGACAATAAAATTTCAAACATTACAGTAAAATCACTGTTTGTCTCAATGCTTCAGAATTAAGCGATATTCTGATATTCATTTTCTTGAAATTCCATTTCAATAGCCTGTGACATAGCCTGTGGCATAAAAAAAGCTGGACCTTACAGTTAAGACTTATGGGAAATTTATTGCTCATTTTAGCTCCATCACCAGTCTGCTTTTGAGGGAAACAGTTTTGTGAATGGAGTTTCTTACCACAACAATAATTTAATTAGCAGAAAAGATTCCCCCTTGATAGAGCCAACATGAAACATTCACTTTGTGTCCCATAAAAGTGAAAACTCTCTTCTCCTTGTTCTTTCTGTCCATCCAAAACAATTTGCATGAATATTCGTAGAAGGGCTGGAAGCTGAAGAGTTCAGAGGCTCATTTAAAATTTCTTTTCAGTTGTCATCCTTGAAAAGCTGTTGTTAATTTCAATGCTGGCACTCATCCTCAATTAGATCACGTTTTCTATTACCTGCCTACAGGGAACAATAGCTATGCAAAAGAGCAAATATATCACATTACAGCATCTGGAAATTTATCTTCTTTGAAGTGATGAGGACAATAAACAAAGAACTAATTTGTTATTGCTTATGGGAGACTGATCACAAAGGAACACTGGGCAGTAGGGTATTTCAATAAGATCTTGAGCCCCATCATACAATCTATCATATTTTTAAAAATAACATGCTGTATCTTCTGCTTTATACCACCTAAAGCAAGGGTGAAAAACTCAAGGCCGGATCCGGCCCACGGGCTGCTTAGATCTGGCCTGTGGAGCCACCTTAGAAACAGTGAAGGACCGGCCCGTGGTGCCTCTGCCAGAGAAAACAATGGCCTCCTTCAGCCCTCTTCCAACAAAATGGAGCCTGGGGGAGGCCATATGCAGGACGCCCGGACTCCATTTCAGCTGCAATGGCTTCCTGCAGCCCCCTGCCAGCAAAAACGGAGCCCAGGGAGGCTGCATGTGTCCCACCTGGGCTCTATTTTCAGCTGCAATGGCCTCTTGCAGCCTTCTGCCAGAGAAAACAGAGCCCCCTGAGTGTGGCCCTGTTGAGCTCTGATTTTGCTGGCAGAGGGCTGCAGGAGGCCTTCATGGAGCCTCGATGAGTGATGTTGAGCTGTCCATGTTCCCCTCCCCAAGATCAAGCACAATCTGATGCGGTCCTCAATGAAACCGCATTTGATACCCCTGACAATGCAACTATGCTGTTATTTTATGGCTGAATAGAATATCCTAAAAGAACAGACCTTTCATATTTGGACATTATGCTCCTAAAGATGAAGTTAAGGATTTTTAAATTCAGTTCAGCTTCATCCATGAAGATTGTTATGTACCAGCGTGGTCTTCTTTCCACTCCGAGGTTCAGGCAGGAATTTGAAGCCACTGATTGGCTGTTAGGCGGCCAGATCGGATTGGTTAGTTCTTAGGAATCCGATTGGCCCTTAACAGAGGATTATTATTGGTTAAAAGCTGGCGTTCACAGCTCGCAATTGGACAATTCTCACAAGGGTTGCCTATATAAGGCAGAGTTCACTGTTGTTGTTTTGAGAAGTCACTATGCAATAAAGAGCTGAAAGTTCACATTCAGAGGCTGTCTCCATTTACTCCGACCCATGTCCAAGTACTTAATACTACAGCTAACCTCTTGATTTCAGAAGCAGTAGCCCTTGACCTATCCCTGTAACTGTGGTCATAATTTCAGTAGTAAAGTGTGCCATTACTGGTTTTATCACCCTTTTTTAGTGGCCATTAAGTAGGCCCTATGTTGACTATGAGATATTTTTGTTGGAAACTGGAAGTAACCCTTATTTCCCCCAAAAAACATAAATTCGAACCACATGAACACAGGATGCTGTAAACAGCTGTAAATGTGAGCCAGTTGCCAAGTGTCCAAAATGGGTACACATGGTTATTTTTGGGGGGAGGGGTAGACATTAGAAGTTTAAATCCAGGTTTTAAGTCACTTTTTTGGTGTCTGACTTCAAATTGATGCTAAGGGACTGGTCGTAAATCAAGGACTACCTATATTATTAAGTCTGTTTCCAATGAAAATGGAAGGACCTGTGGCCTTCCAGAGATTGCTGAATTAGGGTTCTCACCTTCCTTTATCCTTGGCCACATATCTTGGGTTTCCTAAGAATGGGCACCCAGCAGTATCTGGAAGACTACAAGCTGTCCCATCTGTGCCATATCACACCTTCCCAAAGTCTGACCTTTTGAGATCTGCATAGGAGGAGGAGATGTAGGAATCTAAATAAATCAATCCATTTGTTAAAGACACCAAATGCCTTTCTAGGCCAAGCATTTATGGGGATTCTCAATCATCTGGATCATGGTTGTCCCAAGGGTCTTTTTCAAGCAGCAACTGGACATTCAGGGTTTTCTTTGAAGACGTTTCACTTCTCATCCAAGAAGCTTCTTCAGCTCTGACTGGATGGTGGGGAATGGAAGGATTTGTACTCCTTGCAGACAGCTGGTCATTTGCATCCTTTTAGAGGGTGGTTAAGGTCATTTGGAAGTTTATTTGTGTCCTCAGAATCACCTGAGTGGTGCAAATGAGTATGGAGCCTTCTTGCAACTGTTGAAACAAGTGTTGTAGACTGGAGATAGATGATGTTGTATCCCATTCCCTCTGTTGAGAGGGGGCTGTTCAATTTTGACATAAATGGCCTCTTTAACCCGTTCTTCAAACCAGCAATCCTCTCTGTCCTAATGTGGACTTTGCTGTCTTCAAATGGTGACCTTTGTCTTTTAAATGCAGGTGGACTGCTGAATCTAGTCCTGATGGGTGTGTTCTCCTATGTTGGACCATGTGCTTATGAAGTGGTGGTTTTGTTTAGCAAATGTACAGATCTTTCTAGGCAAAGACTGTTATGTTTGGAGCATGGGCGAGAAAGAATGGAGACGAACCTCTGGAACGGTGAACTTCAACTCTTTATTTACATGGTGACAGCTCAAACTCAATGGCAGTTATAGCCCTCCTTATATAGGCAACCCAATAACTATTTAACCAATAACAATCCAGGAGCGCTTGCTCCCTTAACCAATATGAAAGCTCCATTAATGGCCAATCCGATCCCCCAGAACAGGCCAATCCGATCCTGCCATTAACAGCCAATCAGAAGTGCAGGGCCAGAACCCTGCACTTGACTCCAAGCTCAAGATAACTTTATTAAACCTTATGCATTCACAACACCCCTTCCCCCTGGTTTCTGTTTACAGGGCGCAGTTACATAGTCCTTAAGGTAGGACAATTGCTTTATTAGTCTTTTTGATTTTCGCTGTGTTTTGCATTTGGCTGCAATCTCGCTGAGGTAGATCGTTTTTTGGCGAAGGGGTTGCCTCTGGTTCAGAGATCACATTTCCGTCGTCACCAATATCTTCGGTAACTCCCTGAGGTGAATCTATTCCCATCTCTGGTTCCAATTCCTATGTCTCTATTCCACTATCGTTCCCTTCGAATGGGTTTTCTTCTAATTGAAATTTGTCTTCTTCCGTATCTCCCCCCCTCAGTTTTGTCATAAGGGAGTTCAGAAATGCCCGACCGGAGCCGTGATCGTAATTGATCGATATGGCGTTTCCATAGTCTATCGTCAAGGCATTGTACAACGTAGGATCTCGGGCCAGTTACACGAACTACTGTCGCCTCTACCCACAGCGGATCACCTGATAGGTTTTTATTGTATACCAAATCGCCTACCTGGAAGGTACAACATCAGCCGCTGGATCCTAGTGGTTTTTACAGTTCATAAGCTGGGTGTAACCGGTCGAGGTGGGAGCGGAGCTTTCGTCCCATTAGCAGTTCGGCGGGAGTTTTGTTGGTGATGCTATGAGGTGTGATGTGTTGTAGAAAAAGGATTCGGTTGATTTTGTCGTCGATGTTATCGTAGTCTAATTTCTGCAAAGTTTTCTTAACAAATTGGACCATGCGCTCAGCCCTGCCATTGGTCGCAGAGTGCGCAGGCAAGGTGAGCGCATGTCGGATGCCGCGGTCAGCCAGGTACTGCTCGAAGGACAGCACGGTAAATTGGGGCTCGTTGTCGGATATCAGAACGTCTGGTAATCCGTGAGTTGCAAACAGTCTTTCCAATTTTTTGATAACCGCTTCGGTGGTCGTGCTCATCATGTGGTGAATCTTGAGCCAATTCGAGTAGGCGTCGACGGTTAGAAGAAAGGTGTGGTCTTTGGTCGGCCCCGCAAAGTCCAGGTGAATACGGGACCAGGGTCCCCGTGGTGTCTCCCATTCGGTAGGGATGGCTTTTGGTGGGGTGTTGCTCACTTCCTGGCATCTATGACAAGCTTTAACCCAATTCTTGATTTGCTTGTCGATGCCCGGCCACCATGCGTAGCTTCGTGTGATGGCTTTCATTTGCACGATACCGGGGTGGCCATCGTGCAAGGTTCTCAGTACTGCTTTTTGGAGTCGTTCTGGGATAATGACTCTATCACCCCAGATGACACAGCCTTTTTGAGAAAACAACTCCGTTTGTTGAGTCTTGAATGGTGTGAAGTCATCTGATAATTGGTCCAATGCCATCCGCGTTCTACCCAGCCTAGGACTCGCGCTAAGGTGGGGTCACGTCTGGTTTCTCTTGCGATATCTCGGGCGGTTAATGGCGGCGTGTGGAGTGTTTCAATCTGTAATGTGGTTACCATTGGTGTGGGATCATTGAGGGTCTCTGGAAGTGGTGCTCGGCTCAATGCGTCGGCATGGGGAATGGCTTTCCCCGGGCGGTATTGCAGCCGATAATTATAAGCAGCCAAGAATTCTGACCAGCGAGTCATCCTGGGGGATAATATATAGGGAGTCAGCTTATCTCCAGCTATTATCCCCAATAAGGGTTTGTGGTCAGTCACGATAGTAAAAGCCCGGCCATGCATGTACTCGTGAAATCTTTTAACGGCAGATACAATTGTGAGGGCTTCTTTATCGATTTGGCTATAATTTCGCTCAGTTTTTGAAAGTGTCTTTGAAAAATATGCAACAGGGGCTTCGTTACCATTAGGTAGTACATGGCTCAAAATGGCGCCCACTCCGAAAGGTGAAGCATCACATGTGATATTTAATGGCAAAGTCTCATTGTACTGCATGAGTACAGCGTCAGAAGTCAATAGTTTTTTGACATTACGGATCGCCTGTTCTTCTTTATGACCCCATAACCAAATTGCTTTTTTGTCTAGCAAACAATGTAATGGCTCAGCAACAGTTGCTTTATGTGGTAGAAATACATTATAAAAGTTGATGAGGCCTAGGAACGCCTGGAGATCGGCCTTGTTCTGAGGCCTGGGAGCGTTTTTTATTGCTCTCAATTTACTGTCCGTAAGGTGAATACCCTGACTGTCAATTAGGTACCCTAAAAACTCGACACGATCTGTACACAAATTACACTTATTCTTTTTCACTTTAAGACCGGCGTCTTGGAATTTTTGTAGAACTAATTTTAAACGATCCCATAAGATTTTTTTTTTTTTGAAAAAGATTTTATTAATTTTCCACAAACAAACAAGACAAACAAAACATAAAAACATCAACTCTCATATGTACATCCAGTGTGTCAGTTGGTTCATCATTTTTGTGCATTCATTCTGTAGTCTCAATTACAATTATGTTACATAACAACTCATATTGTCAATCCAAACTTATATATCCTAATATCACTAAAAAAAGAAGTTTTTGACTATATTTTTAATCATTCATGCTTTATGAGCTAACAATACTTTAAACCAGTTTACTCTATAACAAATCATATAATCATATCAAATCAATCCTAAAAAAATCCTTTATAAATACAATGTCAAATAACAAAATAATAGCAAAATAAAGATATTCCTTACTATCTAGCGTTCTAAATATTCTATTATCGTACTTTATCATCTAGCCATTGATAAAAAAGATCCCAAATTTCATAAAATTGTTTATCCTCTTGCTCTCTAATGTCAAATGTCAATCTACTTATCTCAGCACATTCCAATATTTTCTTAATAATTTCTTCCTGTAATGGTATTTTCTCATTCTTCCATTTTTTAGCAAATACAATCCTTGCCGCTGTTAATACATTTACAATCAGGTACTTCAAATCTTTACTATATATATCAGGTAAAATTCCCAATAAGAAGATCTCTGGTTTCAAGTCTATGTGTTTCTTTGTCATTTTTTCCAACCACATGTGAATTATAGTCCAATATTTTCTAGCGTCCTCACAAGTCCACCACATATGGTAATACGAGCCGGGTATCTGATGACATTTCCAGCATTTTTCAGATTTGTTCTTAAACATTCTTGCTATTCTTGTTGGGGGAAAGTGCCACCTGTAAAACATCTTATACAAGTTTTCTTTATATGCTATTGACATTGTCATTTTATAATTTTGAGACCACAATTTCTGCCATTTCTCTAGTAAGATTTTTTTTGTAGGTGCAGCAATTAATACATCATCAAAGTAGGGGACCACGCCTTTAATCCCTTGTAGTAGCTTCTCCATAAGGCTCTGAAAAATTCCCGGGGCTACACTGACTCTGAATTGGAGCCAGGTACATTTAAAGGCACCTCGGTGCATCACAATCGTTTGTGCCTGTGCCATCTTTTCATCAACAGGTAATTGCTGATATGCCTGAGCTAAGTCTAATTTAGCGAAGACTTTTCCGCCCCCCAGGGAATGGAGGAGATGCTGCACCACCGGCACTGGATATGCATTTTGCTGTAGGGCGTGGTTCAGGGTGGCCCAGTAGTCCCCACAAATTCGGATCGACCCGTCTGGCTTAATGGGTGTTACAATTGGGGTTTCCCAGGGGGAGTGATCGATGGGCTCTAACACCCCCTGAGCTATCAGTTTGTCGAGTTGTTCGTCGATTTTCGACTTTAAGGCAAACGGAACTCGACGGGGCTTAAGTCAGATGGGAGCTATCTTTGGATTAAGGCTGAACGATATTGGAGTCCCCTTGTACTCACCTAAATTTTCCGTGAAGACGTCCCTGAATTCATGGATGAGGTGCTCCTCCCAGTCACTTCCGCTGACTCGGTTTATGCCTGCCACTTCAATGCCAAGTGGCGCAAACCATTGGAGACCTAGCAGACTAGGCCGATCTTTGTCGACCACAGTTAGCGGTAAGTACGCTGTGTGCTTCTTGAATGAAACCCGGACTCGGCTGGAACCAACGACAGGGATTCGATTCCCTTGATAGTCCTTAAGAATAAGTCTTTGGGAACGGAGGTCTTGGCGCTGGATCGTGGGGATGAGTTGCTTGAGGGTCTTCCAGGACACCATTGAGAGAGATGATCCCGAGTCGACTTCCATTTGGCAAGGCTGGTTCTCGATGGCCACTGTAATTCAGATTTTCTTGGCATCCAAGGCAGAGGCGTGACCAATAGTGATAGTATGGTGAGCCTCTTCTCGCTTCGTGGGGCGATTCAAAACTCAGTTTCTGTAGGAGTGGTTTACTGGTTCTCGCCTTACAGGACGGTTTCCTGTTGATTGGTGATAGTTAGCCCCTTTGGAGGCCTGGCCAGGTCCTTGTAAACTTCGGCAGACCTGTCCAATGTGGCCTCTCTTCCCGCACTCATGGCAGAGCGTGTCGTGGAATTTGCATTCGGACCTGGCATGATTGGCTCCACAGCCAGCGCAAGGGTGTAGGGACTTTGGGTAGAGGTCCCGGTCGGACCGCAGTCGATGGACCTCTTCTTCATCGCTGTCTGATGACGAAGAGAGGTCCTCGTGGTGGGTCGTTGTAAGCTGCCCTTCTGACTTGGGTAAAATGTCGCCTGTCAGTTGGTGTATCGGAGCGCGGTTGTGGCGTAATTGTGCAGCCAACTTCCTGGTTGCTTCTGCTGCAGTAGCATCGGCGATGGCATTGGCAAGGCTGATGTCGCCTTTCGACATCAGCTTGCTCTGCACGCCTGGCGCATCTAGTCCCAGAACTATTCGATCTCTCAGAGCCTCTTCCAAATCGGCAAATCCGCAGACGCCTCCCAGATTTCGGAGGTCTGCTATGAAATCGGCGATGCTTTCTCCTTTTCGCTGGTTTCTTTGATAGAACTCGTGCCGTCTCATGAGCGTGGGCATGGTCAGTGTGTAATGAGCTCTTAGTAGGGGTTTGAGGACGTCCCAGTCCATCGCCTTCACTTCTGCAGGTTTGGCTAGTGCTTTAGCCATCTTAAATACGGTTGGCCCGCAATGTGTTAGGAATACCGCCCGTTTCTTCCCGGTTGTGGCATCCTTTAAATTGTTAGTTTCCAAAAACATTTGGAAATGATCCATGTAGGACTCCCAGTCCTCTTGCACTGGATCGAACGGAGCGGGTGATACAACAACGACGAACATGGTTCCGTCGTGTAGTGCTGTCAGCCACGTGCTCGGTGTTTCTTCTTAGTTCAGTCAGCTCTGACGTCTCCACATCCCATCCTCGTCGCCAGTGTTATGTTTGGAGCATGGGCGAGAAAGAATGGAGACGAGCCTCTGGAACGGTGAACTTCAACTCTTTACATGGTGACAGCTCAAACTCAATGGCAGTTATAGCCCTCCTTATTTAGGCAACCCAATAACTATTTAACCAATAACAATCTAGGAGCGTTAGCTCCTTAACCAATATGAATACTCTGTTAATGGCCAATCAGATCCCCCAGAATGGGCCAATCCAATCCTGCCATTAACAGCCAATCAGAAGTGCAGGGCCAGAACCCTGCACTTGACTCCAAGCTCAAGATAACTTTATTAAACCTTATGCATTCACAACAAAGACAACATAATAATGAATCAACCCCAAAATAAATGCATTTGAATGCTTTGGTTCAATTCTAAACAAAGGCCTCAGTATTCCTGCCTCTGTTTTATTTTTACAGACTTGAAGAAAAAAGAGTTAGTCAATTAATCCTAATACCTAGTTGTAAATTGCATTTCAGATCCAATCAAAGTCTACAGAGAAGAAATTAGCACCATTTCCTCGCCAAATTCAGCTGGACAATTTAGTCGATGTCACTTTCTTCCAATCTCCAAAAATTCTGTGGCTTTCTCTCTATTTAATTGAATGCTGATTAGATCGGGTTTTTTCGATCCCTCTTTGTTTAGTGCTGGTTGGAAATCAAGAGCAGAAATGCATACAGAGGGAGTGGCCTGGCCTCCTCAATTGGTTTGTCTGTGTGGAGGAAAAAAGCAACTTATCCTTTTGCTTAGTTTCATTAAAAAGGATAATCATCTACTGACAATTCATCTCAAGGATTGCTCAAAGGCATTCTAGTAATATTCTAGCATTTGGGGCCCAAGGCATCTGCAGAATTCAGTGCTTTTGTCAAAATGACAAAAGTGGCATTCCCAAAATATTTTGACCGTTGAAACAACCAGCAAATGGCTTTCTCCATCCCTTCTCACCCCACACCCCATGAACCATTCATTTCTGCATTAGCTGTTTGTAGACACAAAGGTTATATGATGATGCTTTCATTTTAGATTGTTGTGGTTATGTTACGTGTGTATAATGGAGAACTCTCACAAGCATCTTCTTCCTTTTCTGGTGGTGAAAAAGAGCAATAAGAAAAAATCATTTTCCACTTTTCTCACAATATTCGAAACCAGCCCTTCCTCCAATAATAGTAGAGGTGTACATAAGATATGGCCACAAAGGACTTCACAGTCAGTCCAACTGTAATTTCTCTGAAGATTGGGTGCTGTTGTAGTGGATTTTGACAATTGTTGAAAGCAAGCTGCAATTATAATCAATCTGCATATTGGTAAATCAAAGCAAGTCTTCTGAAACCCTAAGCCATGAATCCATTTCATAGCCAATTCAACATTTTAAAAATGTATTTATTTATGTTCATCAACCAAAATAATAATTATTTTATTTTATTTATTTATTTAATTTGTCAATCACTTACAAGATAATAGGTATAAGTATAACATGAGTAAGAATACAGAAAATAGGTATGACTAAATGGGGACGGTAGGCACAATGATGCACTTACGCATGCCCCTTACAGACCTCTTAGGAATGGGGTGAGGTTAATAGTGGATAGTTTGAGGTTAAAGGAATGGGGGGGGGGGGTTAAAGGATGTAACAACAGAGTCAGGTAGTGCATTTCAGGCATTGACCACTGTTGCTGAAGTCATACTTTCTGCAATCAAGTTTGAAGCAGTTTACATTGAGTTTGTATCTGTTGTGTGCTCTAGTATTGTTGTGGTTGAAGCTGAAGTAGTCATTGACTGGTAGGACATTGTACCAGGTAATTTTGTGTGCTACGCTTAAGTCTAACCATAGGTGGCGTAGTTCAAGGTGGTTCAAGCCCAAAATCTCAAGCCTGGTGATATAGGATATTCTGTTGCGAGCAGAGGAGTGTAGTATTCTTCTTGTGAAATACTTCTGGACTTGCTCAATTATATTAATGTCCAATATGCAATGCGGATTCCAGACTGATGGAATTTGAGTATTGGTCTGGCAAAAGTTTTGTGTGCTCTAGTTAGCAATTCGATATTTCTGGAGGAGAAGCTTCGTAAGATTAGATTTACAACTCTTAATGCCTTTTTGACAATGCTGTGAGCTCTGGCGCTTTCAGTGAGCTCTGGCACTTAGGTCATTTGATATGAGAATTCCAAGGTCCTTGACAGAGTGAGGATCATCAATGAGGTCATATCTGCCTAGTTTGTATTTGGTTTTTTTTTTTTTTTAACAATGTGTAGGACAGAGCTTTTGTTGGTTGAGATTTGGAGTTGCCAATTGTTTGAACATTCAGACGCATAATCAAGGTCGCTTTGAAGGACAGTATCATTGTCAGTGGTATTGAATAGTTTTTCGTCATCCTCAAAGAGGACGCAATTGCTTATAAGGTGATCACAAAGGTCATTTATATAGAGCATAAAGTGTGTCGGTCCTAGAACGCTGCCTTAACTGGAGCAGGGTTTGATATAATGCCCTTTATTTTTACTATTTGTTGCCTGTTTGACAGGAACGCAGTAATCTATTTATGAAGGGATCTGGAAATGCCATAAGAGTTTAGTTTTAACAGTAGTTTGTCATGTACCATTGAATCAAAGGCTTTGCAGAAGTCTATGTAAATTGCATCTATAGCTTTACCCTGGTCAAGTAGAGTAGTCCATATGTTTTTGCAGTGCAGGAGTTGAAGATTGCAGGACAATTTTTTCCTGAAACCAAATTGCTTTTTGGAGGGTAGGTTGTTTGACTCTAAGTGGAGGATGGTGGATTGGTTAATGATTGATTCCATGACTTTGCATGTGACACAATACAGTGAGATTGGGCTGTAGTTTTCAACCAGGCTGGGGGCATCTTTTTTGAAGAGAGGGATGACCATAGCTAAGGACCATAGGTTTGGTAAGGAGCTGGTTCTGAATGATATCTCATATATAATGCTTAGGGGTTCTGCTATGGCATAGGAGAGCTTTTTAAGAAGTATGCACATAATCCATTACGGCCAATAGATAAGGATGGCTTTAGGTTACGTTGTGCCTTTTCTACGTTATCTTCTGTAAAGTCAATATGTCGTAGGTTATTACAGTTAGTGGTGGTACGACTAGGAAATGTGGGGCATGCTGTTTACCAAGACTGAATGGAGGAATGTGTTGAAGAGATTGGCCTTAATGGCTTCATTGTTGTAGTCTCTCCCATTTGGTCCTTTTAGTGGTGGGATGGTTCTTGAGTCTTTAAATTTGGTGTTTACAAAACTGTAAAAGGCATGGTTGGATTTTGTATGTAAGAGGTTTTCCTCTTGCTTGTGGTGGTAATTTGTGCATTCTGCCTTTATCTGTCGGCATAGGGTATTATATTGGTTTTAAAGTTTGTTACATGGCTAGTTTTGTTTTTATGCCATAGTGATCTTTTTTTTAATTGAAGTTTCCTTATTGTTAAGGGTAATTTGCTTTTTTTGGGGGGGGGTACTAATGGTATATATAGTTTAATGACTCTTTCAAGTTCAAACAAGAATGCATTATAATGATCTTCTGTAGTATTACAGCTAGAGAACTGTCCTTGTGTTTAGTTATTCTGGTGTGCAGTGTTCTATAGCATCATTTTGAGGGTAGGAGTTGAAACCAGTGAGTCTAGCTGACCAATGTATCCCACCTTGCACCAACTTATTACATGCTGGCGGACACCAAGCCTCCCCCATCCTGAGGTGGCCCTGTATGTTGCTTAATGACCCATGTGATCACCAGTTACATAATGATCACAGCAAGGCAGTTACATAATGATCACAATGACTTACATCCAAAATTCCAGGCTCAATTGTCGTAAGTCAAGAACTACCCATAATTTATTTGATCACTGATAAAATGTATATCGTATGGAAAAGGATACTGGCTGTTTTATGGATGAAGAAGTACAACTAGGCTGACTATATCAATTACTGTGAAGTTTTGTCTATTTGCTGTTGAAAACTATGTGGAAATTTTACTTTTAAAAAAAAAACAAATTTTATTAATTTTTTACAGAAAACACAATACACAAACATACAAAACACAAAACATAAACAAAACTAAAAGATCCTTTCTGAAGTTTGTCTGATCCCGGGTTAAAACTCTTCACACAGACACAAATTCAAACATCATATTCACTTTGTATATCCTTCCATATCTTATTATCATTTTCATTTTTATATATAGAAACCAATATTATCAATTATACAAAAACAGTGCATAAACAATCAAGGCATAACAGCTTATAAATTCTTTTCTAGGAAAAAATAATAATAAAAAACCAATAGAACATAACAATTCCAAATTATAGTATCAATACTTTATCTATTTAACTTCATATCTTATCCCTACTTCTCCTTTTCATCCAAATTATTTCTTGTTAATTAAAATTTTATTGCCTTTTATCAATATACAAAATCCAAAAAAAAAAAAAAACCATAACAAAACCTTTATATATCCTTTCATATCTTATTACCATTTTCAATAACATTCTTTGTCTGTTCTATTTCCAACTATCCATTCATCTTTTTTCTTTTACTATACTTCTCCTATACACCAATTGGAGTAACGTCTATAACTCATTACCCTAACTTAAAAGTACTTCGTATAACAATTTTTCTTGGGATTCTGTTTAAAAGATTCTAAAATTACATAATAAATTTTATACTCTAAATACACATATAAAAACACAATCTTATGTACCCTCCAGAATCCCTCTTTTATCCTAAATTAAATTCACCCATTGTCTCTAAATAAACTTTTTTTCTTTAGATCTTGCTTCCCCCCATTGAGGCTTCTCCTCCCCCCCTTTCTCTCTTGCTTATTCTTCTCCTTGCCCATTTTACCCCTTTGTTTTTCCTCCTCCCTTTTCTTACTCCTTTTCCTTTGCTTTCTAACATTGCCTCCACCTTTTCGCTCATTTTTCTCTTCTTTGGTTGTTTTTATAATTCTTAAAATCCCCTTTTTCTTATCCTTTTTCTCCTCCTCTTCGGAAAGGACCCATTGTTCATCAAAGATGGCTTCTTCTTCCTCTTCTTCCTTGTCTCAGTCCTTCCGCTGCGTAATCAACTTTTCATAAGTACATAACGCCATTTCTAAAAATTGAAACAAAGCGCCCAAAGTATCTTCCTTTTTATATTTTTGATATTCAGCCTTTAGTTCATCCACAAGCGATGCCATTATGAAAAGAGAAAACTTTTCCCAAAACAACCACAAGTATTTTTAATCAAAAACAATTCAAAAAAAAGTTCCAAAAGTTAATACTTTTCTTCCTTCTTCTCTTTCTCTTTCTGGGGTTAATGTTTAATCAAAGAGGTCCAATTACCATATATCTTTCTTTGGGATTCTAGGCAATCTCCTCCTTTTTCAGCTTCTGCTCCAATTTTTTCTCCTCTCCCTTCCCACTTGCGATATCAATTTTAAATAATCAGAAATCCATACCTCCAACAAGGGTTTTCCAATTTCTTAAATTTTTCAATGTCCAAAAATCCTTTTGTCCCTTAGCTTCAACTCTCAAAACAATTCACTTTCAATGTCCAATATATCCAAACATTTCTGCTCTTTCCATGGGGTGGGAGAGTGAAGAAAAAAAAAAGTTCCCTTTAACAGCTTCTCCGCCGCTTTCGCTCTTCTTAGGGATACAATGTATCCTCCAGCAATTCAAACAGCTCAGTTCCAGGCAATTTAAAGGATGTTACTTGACCCGGCTCAGACATCACTTTCACTCTTCTCCTCCAGCGCAATCTTACCCGGTTGCTGGCTTCTTCGTGGCGGCCATTGCTGACCGCCGCTCCACCGCCTTGGGAAAAAGGGGTTTTTCCGGTGAAGGGGGGGGTCTGCGACACCCCCACCCCCCTATCCGACTCCCCTCTCTCTTCAGCTGTCCCTACAGGGCAGCCATATCCCCCTGACCCATCTGGATCGGGGGTACCTCGGCGGCTAGCACAGCAGGAATCGCGAGCTGTCGCGAATTCCTGCTGCCCCGAAGCCACGCGAAACCGGAAACCTGGAAATTTTACTTATCATTTCCATATTCTTGTAATTTTCCTCTCAAAAGCCCACATATATCGCATGATGTAGACAGAAAATGGACATATGGACTACACAATTTAATCAGGGCAAAGCAATAAATGCAATCTACATAGGCTTCTGTAAAGCCTTTGATTCAGTGGTACACGACAAACTACTCCTAAAACTAAAATCTTATGGTATCTTTGGACACCTGTATAACTGGATAGAAGCACTCCTGTCAAACAGACAACAAACAGTCAAAAATCGGAACATCCTATCAAATTCTGTACTTGTCAACAGTGGTTTCCCGCAAGGCAGTGTTCTAGGACCAACTCTTTTCATACTCTACATAAATGATCTCTGTGGTCATATCAAGAGCAACTGCATTTTCTTCGCTGATGATATAAAGCTATTCAACACCACAGACAATACTGCTACCTTCAAAAAGACCTTGACTATGTATCAGAATGGTCAAACCAATGGCAACTTCAAATCTCAATCAATAAATGCTCTGTCTTACATATTGGTAAAAAAAAAATAATCAGAAAATAAAATACAGGCTGAATAGTCAAGACTTTGTTGATGATCCAAACTCTCTCAAATGACTTAAGGGCTAGAGCCCACTGTAACTACATAGCCAAAAAGACATTAAGAGTTGTTAACCTAATCTTACATAGCTTTTTCTCTGGTAATATAACACTAATAACTAGAGCATACAAAACATTTGCTAGATTAATACTCTAATACAGCTCATCAGTCTGGAACCCACATTGCGTATCTGATATTAACACAGTTGAGAAAGTCCAGAAATATTTATCAGGAAGAGTTCTCCACTCCTTTATTTGTTGCAGAATACCTTATGCCACCAGACTCGAAATTCTAGGCCTAGAAAACCTAGAACTACGCCAACTTTGATCCAATCTAAGTATAGTATATAAAATCATACATTGCAATGTCCTACCTGTCAACGAATACGTCAGCTTCAACCATAACAACACTAGAGCAAACAATAGATACAACTCAAGGTTAATCACACCAAACTTGATTGCAGGAAATACGACTTCAGCAACAGAGTGGTCAATGTCTGGAATACTCAACCTGGCTCTGTGGTTTCTTCCCCAAACCCCAAAAACTTTAACCTTAGACTGTCTACTATTGACCTCACCCCTTTCCTAAGAGGTCTGCAGGGGGCGTGCATAAGTGCACCAATGTGCCTACCATCCCTGTCCTATTGTTTCTTTTATATATATTTTTATTTTTCTTATATGTATCCATGTATTCATAACTATGTTTTTACTTATACCTATTATTTTGTAAGCAATTGACAAATAAAAATAAATAAATAAAAATAGAATTGGAAGATGAAAAGTTCTACATTTCTGCAACAATCAAACATTTAGCAGCCCCTGTCACTTAACAGTATCATCTATTAATCTCATGCCTTGGGATGTTTTGAGAAGGTAATCTCAAAATTCCTATCTGGAGATTTTGGGACCTGTCAAGCAAGCTTGAAACCAGGGAAATGCAAATAACTTGCTTCTTTTGCTGCACCAGTTGGTTAAGAACAGGATAGTTGGATTACAGAAACTGCCATTCCTTTGAACCTTCGCTACGGTTCAAAAATTGTCCATAACCTCCAGTCAGTTTTTTAAAGTGCTGTTATCAACCTAACATACCACACTTTGTAGGCCTTCATGTCTGATATTTGTAGGACAAACCAGCATTGTTCCAGGATAGCATACTGTTTGTTCTTCACATGAAAGTAGTTAGGAATAAGGTACTATGTAATTTAACACATCTGTAAGACAACAAGCATTTTAAATGGAGAATCCTGCCTCCTTTCCAGTCCCAAGGACCACTTTAATGAAGCATATACATGTGATATGTATTTGTGTAATAGAATAACAGAGTTGGAAAGGACCTTGGAGGTCTTCTAATCCAATCCCTTGCTCAGGCAGGAAACCTTATACCAAAAGGTTGTCCACAGGAGTGGGATCCGATCGATGTAACTACCAATTCGGTGATTTACGATTTGCGCGCACATGTGAATCATTATCCGCTTGCTGCCTGGACAGCTTAGCAGCGTGTTTGGAAAAGCACTTTTTTCCTGTTTTTTCAACTGCAGCTGTGCCTCGCAAAGCAGCTGAGGTTGAAAAACCAGGAAATAAAGGTCAGGTAAGAGCCCGGGTAGGTGGGTGGCCCAAAACAGCAGCAGACATAGAACCAGTTCTATGTCTGCTGCTCTTCAGAGCTACCGGTTCTACAGAGCCGGACAGAACCAGTAGAATCCCACCCCTGATGTCCGATCTCTTCATAAAAACCTCCAGCAGCACCTATAACTTCTGAAAGTAAACCATTCCACTGATAAATTGTTCTAGCTGTCAGGTGATTTATTCTTAGTTCTGGGTTTCTCCTCTCCTTGATTAATTTCCACCCATTGCTTTTTGTCCTGCTCTCAGGTGCTTCTGAAAATAGGTTGAACCAGGGGTAGGATTCAAAAAAAACTACTGCTAGTTCTGTGGGTATGGCGTGATGGGCGTGGTGTGGCTTGGTAGGCGTGGCTTGGTGGGCATGGCAGGGGAAGGATACTGTAAAATGCCCATTCCCTCCCCACTCCACTAACCTGCTTTCCAGCTCTGTTCTCCTGTGCAGGGCAACAAAAGAAGGCCCAGCCAATCAGCTGGAACTCAGGAGGCAGAGAATAGATGGGGGCGGGGCCAGTCAGAGGTGGTATTTATTGATTCTCTGAACTATTCAAAGTCTCTGGAGAACTGGTAAGAACCTGCTGAATACCACCTCTGGGTTGAACCCTTCTTCTCTGTGGCAGCCCCTCAAATATTGAAACACTACTACATGTTACTCCAGTCCTTCTTTTCATTAAAGTGGGCATACACAATTTCTGCAAAGGTTTTTCATATGCTTAGCTTCCAGTCACCTAATCATTTGCACTCTTTCATATATATACCTACATACATATGATGTAAGGACTGTAACAACCACTTGTAAGACAGAAAGGCAGAAGACTAGCTGACTTCTGGTTTGAGCTTCTTCAGCGACAAACCGAAACCTCGTCTCTGCGAGGCTTCGATCCGTGCTTGCCGCTGGAGCGCCCTGAGCTGGCTGGTTTTGGGGCTAAGCCATCCCGTAGAGGTGGTGAAGAAGGGGGAGACTGCCTGCAGGGTTGAGGAGAGCCGCATCTCACCTCCCCTGCTGGCCATTACTCCCTTTCGCGAAGGTGGTTGCAGCGGTGGTTAGAAATGGCCACCACAAAGAAGAACTCAACCGGAAAAGAATGTGCAGGAGGAAGATAAGAAGAGAAAGTTTTGGTTGATCGGGTCAAACAGCAAAAGCAACAAATAAGGTACCCTGGAATTGAAACTGTTAAAAAACAATACCATTGTTCCCTTAGAAGATTTTTAAGCTGTGAAGGAGAGAGAAAAAGGGAAAGATTTGGTTTTCTCCTTTTCCTATACTGACAGCTAAAAGACTTCAAGAAATTGGAAAAAAATCCACTTTGACATCAATAGGCATTTAAAGCTGAAAATAAAAAGTCAAAGGGATAATAAAGATTTCTGGATAATTAAAAGCTTTTGAAAACAGGAAAGGAGAGAAAAAGAATAAAAGGGCAGGATCTGGAAAGGAGGAGACTGCTTGGAATTAAAAAAGAACTTACAGCAAAATCTCAACAAGACTTCCAAAAGATATGTTCTAACTGAAATATTGCAACAAAAACCCCAGGAAGAGAAAGTCAAAAAAGAAATAAGAAGATATAACTCAGGACTATCTTGATTACTGGATGATTTCTGGATTCTTGGTTATTGTTTTGAATGACTAAAATCAATCGGGTGGTTGTTTAAAACTGTTTAAAATGGCTCCACTTTTAGAAGAACTGAAAATGGAACTTTAAAAGTACAAAGAAGATGCACAAGAAGGGAGAGGTTCTTTTGGCTTCGTATTTCAGTTTTTAGAAATGGAGATTTGGAATTATGAGAAACAACGAGAAATGCCTGCAGAACAAGAAGATTGTGACAAAGAAGCTCTCTTCAATGAACAAATAATCTTAGATGGGGGGGAAAAAAGGAAAGGGGGGAAAAAGAATGGAAAGTTTAAGATTGGGAAAAACCACTCCCCCCCCCCAAAAAAGAGTGAAAAATAAGTATAAAATCAGAAAGCAACAGAAGAGGGAAATGCAAAAGAGAGAATTAGAACTAGAGAGACAAGGGGGTAAAAAGGGGAGGGAGAAGAGAGGGAAGAAAGAAAGGAAAAGAAGTTATAAAGAACAGAAGCAAAATATAGAGAAACAGGGCCTATTTAAAGATAATGGGTGAACACTTAATGGAAAAAGGGATTCTGCAAAGGTACATAAGACAGTATTGTTATATTAGAAGCAGAAATAATTTTAGAAAATATGAAACAATGTATGATTAAAATGTCTAATAAAATAGCTATCGTAATTCAGTCGAATGCTTGTCAATAAGTAAATGTAACAAAGGGTATATTTAATGATTTATAAAACATATGTGAAGAGAAATAAGGGAAAAATAATTATGGAGATTACATGTGTTTTTAAGGAAGTATGATATTTAATTGAAAAGAAGTGTTAAAGATGTTATGGTTTTAATGATTATTAATGATAGAACTGACTTGGAATGGAATGAGGGTTTATAATTACATATATTTACAATCTTTCTTTTTTAAAAAAAGAATATAGTGTGTATTATAAGAATGTGCCAAGCAGAATTCAATTGAAAGTTATGTATTATGTATTATATTGAAGGTCATAAACTTAAGGTATATATTGAAGTTTAAATAAGAGTTGAATGGATGTAATTAAAAGATATAAAGGTGTCATACTCCAATTAATAACTACAGGAGAAAATTTGTTTAATGAGAAAAGATAATAGGAAATTGAAGCAGAACAGACAAAGGATAAATATAATGATTTGAATTGAGATGAGATAATCAAAATAAAATTGAGAAAATTAAAAGAGGGGAAAAACTATACAGAAAATGTAAAATAGTATAAGATATGGAATAGAATACAAAAAGGAACATGAAATTGAGTTTTGTGTCTGTATAAAAAAGTTCAACCCGGGACCATGCTATTTTCAAAAAAGATGTTTTACTTGTATTTTGTATGCGTGAAAACACAAATAAAAAGGCAGAAGACTAGCAGAGCCTATCCACAAACACCAACTAGTAGTCAAGGAGACACAATGAAATCTCCTTAATCTCAAAACGTGGATAGACACAACCACATTTTCATTGTGAATAAGCCAGAAATTCCTGGGAACTTGGCATTTAGCCAAATCAGCCAACAAAGACCAGAACATGTTCTCCCCAGCAGCTAACACCCAGCTAATCAGGGATTAACAGCAGATAAAACAATCAAGTAGAATATATATATATATATATATATATATATATATATATATATATATATATACATATGTTGTAAAGACTAGTCAAAAAACTATTCACACAATGGCAGGGAAGCTATTGTATATAAACATGGAGTAAAATCCATCCAACTTGCAACTGATGACATTACTTAGTTGGGTAATGAAACATCTGAAAGCCAGCAATCAAGCTCAGAGAGCACCCAGCTCTGTACACATACAAACTGCTATATTAGCATACTCCAAACCCTCACAACTGATTGGTCCAGACAGACAGCAACCCGATTGGTCAAAGCCTCAGCCATGATTGGAGCGCTAGGAATCTACCACGATTGGCTGTGCCGATCATGGGAGATTCAAAGTATTGCCATTGGCCGCCGAGCCGCTAGCCAGCCCTATATGAAGGGCTGCCATGGCTTGTGTTCCTCAGACTGCTCTAATCCTAAATAAAGAGCTGAACTCACTAAACGGTCTCAAGTCTCCTTCGAACCGATCCACCCCAGATCTAACACTGGCGACGAAGGTGGGATCGTGAATCAAGGAGACCCCAGCATGTGGCGAAGCGGCACGCGGAACAGGCAGCATGGCCGGCATCAACTCACCACCCGCACCCTTCAACCCTGCTACAGAGGACTGGGAATCCTATACCGATAGGTTCCAAGTGTTCTTCAAGAGTAGCAACCTTAAGGATGCCAACGGCCACAAGAAACGAGCCGTGTTCCTCACACACTGCGGGCCCGCAGTGTTCAAGATTGCCAAAGCCTTGGCCAAACCAGAGGATGTCAAGGCAATGGAGTGGGATGACCTTGAGCCCCTACTGCAAAGCCACTACGCCCCCCGTTGTGCCCATCCTTATCCGGCGGCACGACTTCTACAGGTGGGACCAATGCGAGGGCGAGGGGCTGGGTGACTTCATGGCGGCACTACGAGACCTGGGCGGTCTGTGTGAGTTCGCCGACCTGGACGAGGCCCTGCGAGACCGCGTCATCCTAGGACTCCGAGACCCCGTCCTCCAGAGCCGCATCATGGCAAAGGGGGACATCTCCCTCGCCGATGCCCTCAGCTGAAGCGGCCAAGAAATCAGTGGTTTGGATGCGACAATCGAGCATCATGCCATGACTGGCGGCTGGAGAGACAACTTCGACTCCTGAGAAGCAACCAGAAACTGACCATCAAGACACAACCACACACCACAGTGACATCGACTCCTTCTCGGAGACCGAGGACGAGGAGGAGGAGATCCACCGCCTCCAATCAGCGCAGGAGCGGTGGGAACCACCAGGTCGTAAGTCAAGGTTCCAGTGTGCTGGCTGCAGCGGTGATCACTCCCGGGCAGACTGCCATTTTCTCAACGCCATTTGCCGACATTGCGAGAAACGGGGGCACATTGCCAAGGTATGCCGGAATAAAAGACACTACAGCCCGCGACAACGAGATGGCAGCCCCCGATGGAGAGAGCACCCCCACCAGAAACCGCGATCACCAGACGGAGAACCACTGGAGCTGAGAAGCTCGGAGCAGGTGATTCCAGGAGACAAGACAAAGAGAGGAAACACACCAAACCGTCGTCATTGGCCACTCCTCCACAAGAGACACCAGGAAGTGATGGTGGGGATAGAAGATCAACTATGCGACATGGAGGTGGAATCCGGGTCCTTCCTCTCAATGGTCTCCTGGCGCACACTCAAGCGCCTGGTCCCCACCATCCGCCGCCACGAACTGGAGGATCAAACACTGATTCTCAAAGACTATCAAGGGAACCGAATCCCTGTAGTTGGCAGAGGCCACTTTAAGGTCACCTTCAAGAGCCACACAGAAGTGCTACCCCTGACGATCGTCAACCGAGATCGACCGAGCCTGTAGAATCCCACCCAGTGTTACAGTTAGCCAATGGATTTGATGCTACATGTTGTGTATGTACCATAGTTAATAAAAGTATGAGCTTGAGGTAAAGTGCAGGGTTCTGGCCCTGCGCTTCTGATTGGCTGTTAGGCGGTCAGATCGGATTGGTTAGTTCTTAGGAATCTGATTGGCCCTTAACAGAGGATTATTATTGGTTAAAAGAGCTGGTGTTCACAGCTCGCGATTGGACAATTCTCACAAGGGTTGCCTATATAAGGCAGAGTTCACTGTTGTTGTTTTGAGAAGTCACTATACAATAAAGAGCTGAAAGTTCACATTCAGAGGCTGTCTCCATTTACTCCGACCTATATCCAAGTACTTAATACTGGCGACAAAGGTGGGATGTGGAGACGTCTGAAACTAAGAAGCTAGGAAGCGATACCGAGCATGTGATAAGACAACGCCAACAACGGAACCATGCCCGGCGGCATTGTACCACCTGCTCCGTTCGATCCGAACCAAGAGGATTGGGAATCCTACATGGATCGCTTCCAAATGTTTCTCGAGACGAATAATTTGAAGGACGCCACACCAGCAAAAAAGCGGGTACTGTTCCTGACGCACTGTGGCCCAGCTGTATTTAAAATGGCTAAAGCACTCGCCAAACCTTGAGAAGTGAAAGCCATGAGCTGGGACGACCTCGAACCCATCCTGAGAGACCATTATGCGCTAACCGTTCCTACACTCGTGAGACGCCACGAGTTTTATCAGAGAAACCAACGAAAAAGGGAGAGCGTGGCCGATTTCGTGGCGGACCTCAAAATTTAGGGGGTCTCTGCGGGTTCGCCGATTTAGAAGAGGCACTAAGAGATCGAGTAATTCTGGGATTAGATGCGCTAGGCGTGCAAAGCAAGCTGGTGGCGAAAGGCGACATCAGCCTTGCTGACGCCATCACCGAATCCACGGCTGCGGAGGCGATTAAAAAGCCGGCTGCACAACTACGGCAAAGCCACACTCTGGTAACACCACCGACCAGCGAAATCTTACCCAACTCAGAAGGGCAGCTCTCAACAAAGCACCACGATGACCTCTCTTCGTCGTCAGACAGTGACGAAGAAGGGGTCCATCGACTGCGGTCCGACCGGGACCCTCGCCCGAAGCCCTTACGCCCTTGCACTGGCTGTGGAGCAAACCATGCCAGGGCCGAATGCAAATTCCGTGACGCACTCTGCCATGAGTGTGGGAAACGAGGCCACATCGGCCGGGTCTGCCGCAGCTTACCAGGACCCAGCCAGGCCTCAAAAGGGGCCAACTATTGCCAATCGACAGGAAACCATCCTGTAAGGCGAGAGCCAGTAAACCACTCCTACAGAAATCGAGCTTTGCAAAAAGAAGAGGCTCACCATACTATCACTATAGGTCATGCCTCAGTTTTGGACACTAAGAAAATCCGAGTCACGGTAGCCATCGAGAACCAGCCTTGCCACATGGAGGTCGACTCGGGATCGTCCCTCTCGATGGTGTCTTGGAAGACACTCAAGCAACTCATCCCCACAATTCAACGCCAAGACCTCCAATTTCAACGCCTCATCCTCAAGGACTACCAAGGAAATCGAATCCCCGTTGTCAGATCCTGCCAAGTCCGAGTCTCCTTCAAGAAGCATACAGCGTACTTACCTCTAACGATCATTGATAGAGATAGGCCTAGTCTATTAGGCCTCCAATGGTACGCGCCACTCGGCATTGAAGTGGCTGGCATGAACCGAGTCGGTGGTTGTGAGTGGGAGGAAGACCTTATCTCTGAGTTCAGCGACGTCTTCGCGGACAGCTTAGGCGAGTATAAGGGGACCCCAATCTCATTTAGTCTAGATCAAAAGGTAGCCCCCATTCGCTTGAAGCCCCATCGAGTTCCATTCGCTCTTAAAGCAAAGATCGACAAACAACTCGACAAGCTAATTGCTCAAGGGGTGTTGAAGCCCATCGATCACTCTCCATGGGAAACCCCTATTGTAACACCCATTAAGCCAGACGGGTCAATCCGAATTTGTGGGGACTACTGGACCACACCCTACAGCAGAATGCGTATCCAGTTCCGGTGGTGCAGCACCTTCTCCATTCCTTGGGGGGCGGAAAGGTTTTCGCTAAGTTAGATTTAGCTCAAGCTTATCAACAACTACCAGTGGATGAAAAAACGGCCCAAGCCCAAACAATTGTAACGCACAGAGGTGCCTTTAAATGTACCCGATTGCAATTTGGGGTTAGTGTAGCCCCGGGGATCTTCCAGAGCCTCATGGAAAGGTTATTAAAGGGAATCAAGGGCGTGGTTCCTTATTTTGATGACGTATTAATTGCAGCCCCTACCAAAAAAATCTTGCAGCTGAAAGTCACTATTCAGAGGCTGTCTCCAGTTACTCCGACCCATGTCCAAGTACTTAACAGAGACAATATCCAACCCACTCGTGACCGCGCCAGACATTGACAGAGAAACAAATAAAGACAAGCGGCTGGCGCGAGTCTTGAGCTGGGCTGGAAAAGGGTGGTCAGAAGGGAACAAGGACGAACTATTCAGACCCTTCCGAAACAGACAAACTGAACTCTTTACTGAGAAGGGCTGCATACTTTGGGGGGACAGAGTGGTAATTCCGGAAACATTACAAGAAAGGGTGTTGGGGATGCTGCATGAGGGACACCCAGGGATGGTCAAAATGAAAAGCCTGGCCAGAAGCTACGCATGGTGGCCAGGAATGGACAAACAGATTGAAACCTGGGTGGCCAAATGCAAACAATGCCAAGAATCCAGATGTAATCCTCCCGCAGCCCCAACCCAAGAGTGGAAGATACCAAGGGGCCCGTGGTCTAGGATTCACATAGACTTCACGGGGACAACCAAGGGACACATGTACTTTATCACAGTAGATGCTTACTCCAACTGGTTGGAGGTAAGCACCATGAAGTCTACCACAACAGAGGCGGTAATAAAGAAACTGAGCAAACTATTTGCCACACACGGTCTGCCAGACGTAATGATGTCGGACAATGGACCCCAGTTCACTGCACTAGTGTTCGAACAATTTCTGGCAGGCCAAGAAATACAACATGCACTAACCGCACCATCAAAGCCGGCGGCGAACGGATGGGTGGAACGCATGGTCCAATACACAAAGAAAGCCATCCAAAAAATAGAATCAGCCAACATACAGGATAAAATCAACAAATCCTCATTCAACATATCACACCTAGCGCAACCACCAATAGAAGCCCAGCAGAGCTGATGATGGGCAGGAAACTACGGTCAACCCTAGACAGAATACATCCCACATACAACCCAGACAAACCCCCGGGTTCCTCCAACAAACACAGAATATTTAATATAGGAGACATATAGGAGACATTTAATATAGGAGATACGCGAAAAACCTGTCAGGAGAACCACTCTGGGTACCAGAAACGATCACCCAAATAACCGGCCCCCTATCATACCGACTAGAAACAAGAGACGGAAAAAACTGGAAACAGCACATTAACCAACTAAGATCAAGAATAACTGCCGCCAATAACCAGACACCCGAGCAAGAAATTAGAAGTGGGGGGAAACGATAAGTGTTAAAGAAAGAACCGAAGGGAACCAGCTAGTGCAGGCAGAACACTCCCCCACCTAGAATAAACATACCACAAATAAACCAACACTACTCACCTGTAGACGCAGGACCAATGGAACATGAAACCCCGGAATCTTCACCTGGAAGGAGCAGCCAAACCAGCTCAACCAGCCCGGAAAGATCCGGCGGGAGCAACAGAAGCGGCAGCTCAACCAACTCAGGTAGACCAGGAGGGAGCTACCAAGAAAGGCCCAGCTCAACTTTCCAGGCGGTTCCATCCCAAGGAACTGGAGCGACAGAGAAGCCATCCGAACCAGTCAACAATCACATTAGAACTGAACCGCGCAGGTCAAATAGACAGGTACGAAGTCCCGCCTACCTACACGACTATGTCACAACGCACCGACAGATGAAACCAAGAGGGGAGGGGTGTGCTATATTAGCATACTCCAAACCCTCACAACTGACTGGTCTGGACAGACAGCGACCCAATTAGCTGAAGCCTTGGCCATGATTGGAGCGCTAGGAATCTACCGAGATTGGCTGTGCTGATCGTGGGAGATTCAAAGCATTGCCATTGGTCGCCGAGCTGCGAGCCAGCCCTATATGAAGGGCTGCCGCGGCTCGTGTTCCTCAGACTGTTCTTATCCTAAATAAAGAGCTGAACTCACTAAACGGTCTCGAGTCTCCTTCGAACCGATCCACCCCAGATCTAACACAAACACACATCCGTTCCTAGATCAACGTACCTAACCCAGGGCACAAGGAAAGAATGATTGGTGATAGTGGTTATTTCTCTCCCTCTCCCCTCCCCCCAAGTATATAATCTTGTTGCTTTCTTGCTAAGAAAAAAAATATACTCATTTGTCATGTAAAAGATTTGTAAACAGTGCCCAGTCATTCAGTGGTAGGATTCAAAAAATTTTACTACCAGTTCTGTGGGTGTGGCTTGGTGGGTGTGGCTTGGTGGACATGGCAGGGGAAGGATACTGTAAAATCCCCATTCCCTCCCAACCCAATAACCTGCTTTCCAGCTCCGTTCTCCTGTGCAGGGCAACAAAAGAAGAACCAACTAATCAGCTGGGACTCGGGAATCAGAGAATAGATGGGGGCAGGCCAGTCAGAGGTGGTATTTTCAGGTTCTCCAAACTACTCAAAATTTCAACTACTGGTTCTCCAGAACTGGTCAGAACCTGCTGAATACCACCTCTGCTGTCATTGTTTATAAAACTTATCCAGTCCTATCCAGGAACATACTGAGCTGTTTCATTTCTGCACTTTCAAACCTCCAGAGATTTCTCTTCTTCAGATTTCAGCACTGATATTTTCGGTTGGGCAATGGGGCTTTACACGTATGTCAATAAATGGGCTTTCTGGATCCTCTCTGCATTTCTTTGGCCTCAATTTTGAAGCCTTGTTTGCCCAAGAAAATAGAAATGCCTGAAGGCTTGCTCATTACTATGGACACTGTCTAGGCAGGGAGAGGCCTTTTTCAGTCCTATCTAGACTCAAATTTAAGACCTTCTGCCAGAAAGGGATCCCCTCTGCCCTGGGAGCTACAGCAATTCCTGAATTTCCTCTCCCACAACTTCCTCAGGACCTGCTGTATTGCATTTGTGCTAAGAAGAAAATTTGGGCCGGCTTTTGTGGCTCTCAGTTTTGTGAGAAGTTTCGATTCCACCTTTTGTGTCATGTACAGCATCTTCTTATCCTAAATCTCAGCGTTTCTATCTGAAGGTGCACATCTTCGTTACTACAAGCTGATTTCAAAGCAGAAATTCCAGTTCGAAAGGTTATTGTAGCAAAATCACCCTAAATTTCCTTCTTGTAGTACAATGATGATGATGGGAGGAACTGTTTCTCATGTGCAAACCTCATGTGAAGAAATTCTTTCAAACCATTTTTGTTCAGTGATATTTCAGCCAGGGGATTAAAGTCATGCTGAAAATATCTGAGGCTCAAAGAGACCTCTTGAATATTGCTTCCTCAGTTTACTCCAGATGGTTTTCAAGGTCACTTGCACAGGTCAACTAAAAAGCAAACGAAATGGTGACAAAATGAGATGAATATTATAAAGTGAGTACAAATCAGGGGCAGGGAGACATATCACTTGCAGTGCATGGCCATTCCTTTTGATGCTCATGGGCCTTTATTTTTCCTCTATCCAAATGAGGATTTGAAGATCCCGCACCTTATGAATCCTTCCTTAACAAAGGTTTGTCACAGAGCTGAGAAAATTCTGGGCAACTGTTATCTTTGCTATTAAGGAATCATCTTTTTTTTCCCTTTAATTTTTTTTTAAATTTTAATTTTATTCTAGAAAAAACATTTATTTGACATACATTTAAAACAGACAAATCATATGTATGTATGTACATATGTATGTATGTATGTATAAGACACAAGCCTGAAGATGACGAATGAAATTTCGTCGAAACGTCGCCAAAATACTACCAATTTTACGTGGGAGAAAACCCGAATAACCAAAGATATATATATATATATGTGTGTGTGTGTGTGTGTGTGTGTATGTATGTATATGTATATATTTGTTTTCTGAGGTTCTCGCAGGTATTTGTATGTGGATCTTTGGTTATTCGGGTTTTCTCCCGCGTAAGATTGGAAGTATCTAGGCAACGTTTCATCATCTTCAGGCTTGGTCTTCAGCTCTGTGCTTCTCAGAGTGATGTGAGCTTGCAGTTGCTTCTTCCTTTTAACTGCTAGTGGGGGTGTGACTTGATTGGGTGGGGGCTTGGCTGTGTTCTGATTGGGTGGGGGTGTGTTCTCATTGGTTGGGGGTTTGGCTGTGTTCTGATTGGTTGGGGGGTTGGCTGTGTTCTGATTGGCTGGAGGCGTGTTCTGTTCAGGTGGGGGCTTGGTTGTGCTCAGGTTAGTCTTAGTTGCTGGGGGATTTGAGCTGGTGAGCTGTGATCTTGCTGTTTGGCTTCGAGTTTGTGGTTGTGCTGCATCTTCATGGTGGGGGTCAATTTGCTTCATGTATGGCTCAGAGGGGTTTGAAGTGGGTAGTGATGCAGCTGCAGTGCGGTTTCTGGTCTGTGGTTGTGTCTCATCTTCTGTGTGGGTGTGAGTCTGCTTTCTAGGTGGAAGTGTGGTGGTGGCATCTTGTGTGGCTCTCAGGGGTGTGGGTCTGGTGTCATTCTTCATGTTAGGTACTCGTCTGTTCATGAGGGCGGGTTTCCAAATGGCTGGTAGGCAGGAAGTATCATCTCGTTTATTCATGCTGTGTGGGCGTTTTTCTATTTCTATGGCTTCTCTAATTATTCTGCTGCTGAAGTGTTCGGTTTTGGCGATAGTTCTGGTATTTTTAAAGTCAATCTCATGTCCTGTGGCTTTGAGGTATTGGACCAGGGAAGAGGTCGGTTCTTCCTTTTTGATTGAGTTCTTATGTTCTTCAATGCGTGCACTTATTCTTCTGTTAGTTTGTCCAATGTATGTGGTGGGGCAGGCAGTGCAAGGGATTTCATATACTCCTTGATTTTCTAACTCAATTTTGTCCTTAGGGTTTCTTAGGATGGTGGATATTTTTCTGTTTGTGCAGAATGCTGTCTTAATGTTGTGTTTTTGGAGGATCTTGCTGATTTTGTCTGTAGTGCCTTTTATATATGGGAGGAGGGCTTTGCCATTCTCTTGTTCTCTGTCTTGGATTTTGGTTGGGGTTTCTTTTTGGATTAGGTGGGTGATCTTCTTTCTTTGGAATCCATTGGCTGTCAGCACGCCGGTGAGAGTGTGTAGTTCGGTCTCTAGGCGTTGCTCATCGGCTAAACATTTTGTTCTGGAGATGAGTGTCTCGGCTATGGAATTGATCTGTGCTGAGTGGTGGTGTGAGAGTGCGTGTAGACAGCAGTTTGTATGTGTTTTCTTCTGGTAGATGGTGTGTCCTAGGGAGCCATTGGATTTTTTAGCGTCCTCACAAGTCCACCACATATGGTAATACGAGCCGGGTATCTGATGACATTTCCAGCATTTTTCAGATTTGTTCTTAAACATTCTTGCTATTCTTGTCGGGGGAAAGTGCCACCTGTAAAACATCTTATACAAGTTTTCTTTACATGCTGTTGACATTGTCATTTTATAATTTTGAGACCACAATTTCTGCCATTTCTCTAGATCAATCCCATAGCCAAAATTCTTCTCCCAAACAATCATAGTTTCTTTGACTTGTTCTTCCTCTTATTTCATTCCCAGTAAATAACCATATAATTTTTTAATCACCTTCTCATCAGTACCCATCAAGATCTTATCTAAATCAGTCTGCTTATCATAGAATCCCTCTGTTTTAGAATCTTCATCATACCTTGAATGTATTTGCGCATATGAAAACCAATTCATCCTTATACCTTGTTCCTCTAAGTTTTGTATCGATTTAAATTCACCCTTTTCATCCAAAAGTTCCCCATATCTAACTGTTTGTTCCTTCTTATAAATTATAGGATAGGAAAATGCTTCAATAGTCGATAACCAAACTGGAATTTTCAAATAACATTGTCTTTTTATCTTCTCCCAGTTTAACCACAAAGACTCCCGCAAATAATGTCTTCTAAAATAACCCTGTGTTTTAGTTCCCTTATACCATAAAAAAGCATGCCAGCCCAACAGCAAATCGTGCCCTTCCAATGTCAACAACCTATGCTTTCTTAATGTTATCCATTCTTTGACCCACATCAAACTTGCAGCTTGATAATACAATTCCCAATTAGGCAGGCCAAAACCTCCTCTAATTCTAGCGTCTTGCAAAAGCTTTAGCTTTATTCTCACTTTTTTACCTTGCCATATAAACTTCAACATGATTTTATTTAAATCTTCAAAATAGTCTTTTCCAAGCCTAATTGGTATTGTTTGGAACAAAAATAAAATTCTAGGTAAAATATTCATCTTGATTGTTGAAATTCTCCCTATTAATGACAATTGCAAGTTTTCCCACTTCTTCAAATCTGTAGCTGTCTGTTGTTTGAGTTTAATATAATTATTCTCTTTTAATGTGCTACATCTTGCTGTCAAATATATTCCCAGATACTTAACCTTATTTGTAATTTGAATTTTCAAAAGATCTGCCAGTTCTTCTCTTTGTCTCAATAGCATGTTCTTTGTCAAAATCTTTGTTTTATCTTTATTTATTTTCAAACTAGCCATCTCACCATATGTCTCTATCTTTTTCAATAACCTTGGAGCTGTTTCTAACAGATCTTCCAGAATAAAAGCTAAATCATCAGCAAAAGCTTGAAGTTTAAATTCTTCCTTCTTAATTTTCATTCCTTTTATGCTTTTATCATCCCTAATATTTCTATTCAACACTTCCAAGGTCAACACATATAGAAAAGGGGATAGGGGACACCCTTGTCTTGTGCCTTTTCTTATATTAATAAAATCTGTAAGTTCCCCCTCCATCATTACCTTTGCTGTCTGTTTATTATATATGGCTTCAATTGCTTGAATAAATTTTTTAGCAAAACTCATCTGTTCCAATAGTAATAACATAAATCTCCAATTCACGTTGTCAAATGCCTTTTGAGCATCTAAAAATATCAAAGCCATTTGCTTTTCAGGATGAGCCTCATAGTATTCCAAAGTATCCAAGATTACTCTCATATTGTCTCTGATTTATCTCTGGCAGAAATCCATTTTGATCTGGGTGAATAAAATTATTTAAATATTTTTAAGTCTTTCTGCTAAAATTGAAGCAAAGATTTTATAGTCTGCATTCAATAAGGAGATGGGTCTGTAGTTCTTAATTTGCAGTGGGTCAGCCTCTTCTTTTGGAATAAGTGTGATATAAGCCTCTGACCATGTTTTGGGTATCATCTTCTTTAACATAACTTCATTCATGACTTCTAACAATGGGATACTCAATGATTCTTGAAATGTTTTATAGAATTCTGCCGGAAGCCCATCTGGACCCGGTGCTTTCCCATTGTTTTGTCTCTTAAATGCTTCATTTAATTCCATCGTTGTTATATTGCTTTCTAACATTTCTTCAGTCTCTTTAGGTATCTTCGGTAAATTAGCATTCTGTAAATATTGTTTGACTTTTTCCTCATCAATATTCTCTTGTTTATATAATTGCCCATAAAAATCTCGAATAATTTCCTTTTTCTCCTTATTCCCATAACAAACTTGGCCTTGATCATCTATTAACTTCAATATTTTTCTTGATTCCTTCTCCATTCTCAATTTATATGCGAGCCATCTACCTGGTTTATTCACATCTTCGAATTCTGTTTAGAATTTCTGATTTTCTGTGCCAATTCTTCTTTCTCTATTAATTCCATTTTATGTTTAATTACATCCAGCTTCAATTTAATATCTTTTTTCTGTGGCATTTTCTGTAATTCTTTTTCAAGTCTTTTATACTCATCTTCCAAGATCTTAGAAGCTTGCCTTTTCCTAATATTCTTTTTTCTTGTATAATCTATTATCAGACCTCTAGCATATGCCTTCATTGTATCCCAAACATTCTGCGTTGAAGTATCTTCTTTTTTATTTTCTCTGAAAAAGAAAGTCAATTCCTTCTCCATCCATTGTATAAAATCTTTCTCCTTTAAAATAGTATTATTTAATGTCCATCTCGATCTTTTTTTTTGTCCCTTCCATTTAATTGTCATTGGGCTATGATCTGCCCAAGTACTTGTTTCAATATTTGTTTCTTGAATATTGGATATTAATTCTGTTGATATCCAAATCATATCTAATCTGGACCATGATAAATGTCTATTTGAATAAAAAGTATATTGTTTAGCTTTAACATTTCTTTCTCTCCAAATATCTTTTAAAGATAGTTTGTCTGTCATTTTAAAAAAAGATTTAGGGAGAGCCTTTCTATTTTGCTTGGTTGTTGTTAATATATAGTCCAATTTATTGTCCACAATTCCATTAAAGTCTCCCATCATAATTATATTAACATCGTCCAGTCCAGTTATTTTCATGTGTAGCTTTTTATAAAACTCTTCTTGTTTTTCATTCGGAGCATAAATTGCAATCAAGAGTAATTTTTATATTATTTTCCATTATTTCCACCATTAATACTCTTCCATCTTCATCAGTGTAGATCAGTTTTGCTGGGATAGCCTCTTTAATGTATAGAACCACTCCTCTTTTCTTACATTGAGTCAAAGAAGTAAATATTTTCCCCTATTTTGGCTGTACTAACAATTGTTCATGTTGTTTTTTAATATGAACTTCTTGTAAACAAATTATATCAAATTTTAATTTCTCTAATTTATGAAAAGTTTTCCTTCTTTTAACAGCTGAATTAAGTCCATTTATGTTCATTGTAATCAGTTTTCTTTCTTCCATGATTATGCTTTATATTTAGGTCTAACAGCTCTCGTGGATCTCACTTCACGCTGTTCTTTACTGTCCACCTGTCCACCTACAGCTCCTTTCTCTTTTTCAGTCTCCAGTTGTTCCTCTTGAAACTCAATTAATGAGACCTCTTTCTCTGCCTCCTCTCTTCTTCTTCCAAAAAATTCTGCATGGAAAAGTTCTGCTTTCTCAATTGAATCAATTCTATGTCTCTGCTCTTGCCACATAAACATTAATCCTTCTGGAATCAGCCATCTATAATTCACTTCGTTTTCCAGTAGCATTTTGGTCAGAAATCGATATTCTCTTTCATCTCTCTCACTCTTCTGAGTATTTGTTTTAAAACCACAATCTCTTTACCTTTGTATTTCAATGTTTTCTCTCTTACCACTTGTAATATTTGTGTTTTGATGGATTTTTTGGTAAATCTAATATGGACTTCCTTTGGTAATTTATTTCTCATCGCATATCTTGTATAAACTCGATATACCTCATCTACTCCATCCATCATCTTTTCCTCTGTAATTTCCAAAGCATCTGCCAAAATTTCTATCATTATCGCGGCCAAATTTTCTCCTTTTTCCTCTTCTATATTTTGAAATCTGAGATAAAATTCTGATCTTTCCATCTCCCACCTCAACATCCCATTTTTTTCTTGTTCAACCACTGTTAATCTACTGTCAATATTTCCAATCTTCTCCTCTCTTTGTTTCCCTTCTTCCTCAATTTTTTGGAATCTCTCCTCATACTTCCCCATCATTTGTTTGATATTTTCCACTTTTTCATCAGTCTTCTCTATTCTTTGTTCAATGATGTCTAACTTTATCTTGAGATCTTGGATTCCTTGCATAATCATCTGTAAAGTTACTATTTCTTGTTCTTTATTTTGCTTCAACATTGTCTGAATTAAATGTTGTCCTCCAGCTGGTGGGGAAGCAGAGGTAGAAGTAGAAACGCCAGATGGTATTGGTTTCCTGTTCATTTTAATGCCTCCACAGCTTCAAATTCTTTTTGACTTTTAATCCAACTGGTAGAATAATCAATTATAATTCAAAATGGAAAAATCCAATAGTAAAAGACCCAAAACCAAAGAAGAAAAAGGAAAAAAGAAAGAAGAAAAATCTTCAGGTTCTTCTTGACCCTAATCCAATTACAAAGTAGTCCACCATAAAAAAGGAAAAATAGAAAGGAAAAAAAAAACCCAAAAATAATAATATTGATTAAGAGCAAATAAAAAACAAAAGAAAAAAAGAAATTCCTTCAGGTTCTTCACACCTTAATCTCAATAATCAAAAAAGAAAAACAAAGTGGTCCAAAAACATGGATAAAAAAAGCAAAGAAATCCCAATAAAAAGAAAAAGAAAAAAAGAAAAAAAAGAAAAGACTCTGAGACTTTCCCTTTAAAATGCACGTTATTTATTTATCCAAGGCTCTTATTATGACTCTCTTCTCCAGCAGCTTCAAAGCTAAGCCTCAAATGTTGAAATATTGATAAGAGTCCAGGAAAACACCTGTAATAATATTTTGCTATGCTCTCCCTCTATCTTATCACGTTGAAATGTCCTTGAGAAGGAGTCTTAAAGTATTTTGAAGCCTCTAGTTGGCAGTGTTGCAATGTTTCTTAATGCTCTTCCCCCCCCCAGCCAGAAAAAATGAGTAATGTATACAAAAAAAAGGAAAAAGAAAATAGCTAAAGGGAGCCTCTATCCTAGAAAAAAATAAAAAATCAAAAGGAGCATAAAAATATATATAAGAGAAAATTCAATCCGGTTACCTACAAAGTCACACTTAAGTCCCCAGAAAAAAAAATAAGAAAAAGAAAAAAGAATCCAAGCCTCAATTTGACATGACTTTAAAAAACGCCGCTCAAACAGTTTGGTCAAAAAAAAAAAGCCTCACAGATTTCTTCTTTGTTCAGGATGCCCTTTCAAGCCTTAGCGAATTTACAACACAAAAGGAATTTCTCACCCAGCCGACACACTTTCTTTCCAGCCACTTTCTTTCCGGAGCTGTCCTGACTTCAGCAGCTATGGGGGCTGCCTCTCCGCCGCCAGCAAAAGGGCTTCTCCTGGATCAAACCAGAGATTTTGCGATATCTCTGGGATCCTGGGACAGTACCCTTCTCAATCCCCGTCTCTACGGGACGGTTTAGGTCCGTTGGGACCGACCAGGGGCGAAAATATCGGCTGCGATCTCAGAGTCCCAAGATCGCAGCTGTATCGCCGAAACGAAGCTCCGCCTTCTCCTGGAGCCATTGGATCTTTTGTATACCAAGACATCTAGGAAGGGAAGTTGGTTGTTAGCTTCTGTTTCCATGGTGAATTGTATTTTGGGATATAGGCTGTTGAGGTGTGTGAGGAAGTTGTTCAGTTTTTCTTTCCCGTGTGGCCAGATTATGAAGGTGTCATCTATGTATCTGAGCCAGAGTTTGAGTTTGTGATCATATTTTTCTAGAGCTTGTGTTTCAAAGTGTTCCATGTAGAGGTTAGCGATGACAGTGAGAGGGGTGATCCCATGGGTGCTCCTTCTATTTGTTTGTATTTTTGTCCGTTGTAGGTGAAGTATGTGTTGGATAGGCAGTGGTTGGTCAGATCTAGGATGTGCTTGGGGGGGTTGTATTTGTTTTGAATGGCTGTCAAGGCTTCTTTTATTGGCACTTGGGTGAAGAGGGATCTGACATCGAAGCTCACTAGTAGGTCACTGGGTTGAAAGTTTTGTTTCTTTATGATCTCGATGAACTGGAATGAGTTTCTTATGTGTGAGTTGATGGATTCTGCATAGGGCTGTAGTTGTTTGGTGAGAAATTTGGCTAGGTTTTGTAGAGGTGAGCCTATGGAGCTGACTATTGGTCTAAGTGGGGTTCCTTCTTTGTGTATCTTGGGGAGACCATAAAGTTTAGGGCATCTGGATGATTTCTCTCTGGGTATGATTCTTTGTTGGATTTCTTCACTGATGGGGGAGGCTTTTATTTTGGATCTGGTGGTTTTTTCTAGGTAGGTGTGGGGTCTGTCTTTAGAGGTTTGTATGTGGGGTCTTGGAGTAGGTTGGTTAACTTGGATTGGAAGTCAGATGTGTTCATAACCACTGTCACGTTGCCCTTGTCTGCTGGTTGGATTACTATGCTGGTGTCTTCTTTCAGGTTAAGTAGTGCAGTTTGTTCTTCTTTGGATAAGTTGCTTTTGGGTGGTTTGCTAGTGCAGAGGATGTTGGTGATTTTGAGTCTAATTCTATTAGCATCATCAGGGTTGGTTTTGGTCAGGCTGGTTTCAACTCCGCATATAATGGTTTCTGTGGTGATGTGTTTGGGAGCGATAGCAAAGTTGAATCCTTTGGAAAGGACCTTGGTTTCGGTTTCGGCTTCGGTGAGGATCTTGTCTGAGATGTTGTGCACTATTTGTTTCATATGTGGCTGTGAGGAGGGAGGAGTTGGTTTCTGGCGTTGTTGTAGTTTTCTGAGTTTGTTGGTGTGTGTGTCTGTCTTGAGGGTGGTCTGTGTTTCGGCTCTCCAGACAGCGAGCTGTTTGGATTTGTCCCAAAGTAAGGGGTGAATCTTGTTGCTGAGTCTGAGGTGAAGTGTGAGGAGATCTTTGTTGATTTGGTCTAGGAGAAATCTTTTTGTGTGAAGTTCATTTCTAATTAGGGCCAATTCTGTTCTTTTTAGGATGCATTTGGTGGTTGCTGTGTTGGTGTGGAATTTCAATTGGAAGAGAGAGACCTGACTGTAACGTTGACAGGATCTAAACGTCCGTTGTGGTCTGTTCCCACCTCTGCCAGAACAGTCCCAGATGGCCCCCTATGGGGGATGAGGCTCGGGCGTCACTTGTTGCACCTGAAGGGTCTTATGGAACTCCAAAAGGACCTTCTGCCCTCTTGCCTCTGACACTCTCTGGTGGCAAAGGCCTGTCTATCAGCCTGAGAGGAGGATCTTGTTAAGTTTTGAGCATGGGTGAGAAAGAATGGAGACAAGCCTCTGAACGGTGAACTTCAGCTCTTTATTTACATTGTGACTTCCTCATTTCAATAGCAGTTAAACCCGCCTTATATAGGCAAACTCTGTAACTTTTAACCAATAATGAGCTAGGAGCACTAGCTCTTATAACCAATAGGAACTCTCTGTTAAGGGCCAATCGGATTCCCCGGAACAGGCCAATCCGGTCCGGCCGCTTAACAGCCAATCAGAAGTGCAGGGCCAGAACCCTGCACTTACTCCAAGCTCACACTTTATTAATCTTATTGCATACACAACACCCCTTCCCCCTGGCTTCTTATTTGCAGGGCGCAGTTACATAGTCCCTTAGGTAGGATGGTTGTCTTATTAGTCTCTTTGATTTCCGTTGTATCAGCTGGCTGCAATCACGCTGAGGTAGATCGTTGTTTGGCAGTGGGGCTGTTTCTGGTTCAGAGTTCACGTCTACATCGTTGCCCACATTCTCTGCAATTCCCTGAGGTGCAACCATTTCTCCCTCTGGCTCCGCTTCCTGAGTTTCTATCAAACCGTCGTTTCCTTCGAACGGGTTTTCTAGGAATTCATCTTCTTCCGTACCTCCCCCCCCCCCTCAGTTTGGTCATAGGGGAGTTGCGGACTGGCCACTGGAAGCCGCGATCGTAATTGATCGATATGACGTTTCCAAAGTTTATCATCAAGGCATTGTACAAGGTAGGATCTGGGGCCGGTTACACGTACTACTGTCGCTTCCACCCACAACGGGTCGCCCAATAGGTTTTTAGCATATACCAAGTCTCCTACCTGGAAGGTACGACAGCGGCCGCTGGATCCTAGTGGTTTCTCCGGTTCGTAAGCTGGGTGCAACCGGTCGAGGTGGGAGCAGAGCTTTCGTCCCATTAGCAGTTCGGCGGGAGTTTTGTTGGTGACGCTATGTGGGGTGATGTGTTGCAAGAAGAGGATTTGATTGACCTTGTCATCAATGTTGTCGTAGTCTACCTTCTGCAAGGTTTTCTTCACAAATTGGATCATGTGTTCTGCTTTGCCATTGGTCGCAGGGTGCGCAGGCAAGGTGAGCGCATGGCGAATGCCGCAGTCAGCGAGGTACTGCTCGAACGCTAGTGCGGTAAATTGAGGGCCGTTATCGGATACCAGGACATCTGGTAATCTGTGGGTTGCAGAGTCTATTTAAGATTTTGATAATTGCCTCGGAGGTCGTAGTCGTCATGCGATGGATTTCGAGCCAATTCGAGTAGGCGTCGACGGTAAGCAGGAAGGTGTGGCCTTTGGTTGGCCCCGCGAAGTCCAGGTGAATTCGGGACCAGGGTCCACGTGGTGTCTCCCATTCAGTAGGCATGGCTTTTGGTGGGGTGTTGCTGACTTCTTGGCATTTGGGACAAGCTTTAACCCACTGTTTGATTTGCTTGTCAATGCCCGGCCACCATGCATAGCTTCGCGCAAGGGCTTTCATTCGCACGATGCCAGGGTGGCCATCGTGCAAGGTTCTCAGCAGTGCTTTCTGGAGTCGTTCTGGGATAACGACTCTATCGCCCCAGATGACACAGCCTTTCTGGGAGAAGAGCTCGGTTTGTCGAGTCTTGAATGGTGTGAAGTCATCTGATAACTGGTCCAATGGCCATCCGCGTTCTACCCAGCCTAGGACTCGTGCTAGGGTGCGGTCACGTTTGGTTTCTCTCGCGATATCTTGGGCAGTTAGTGGCGGCGAGTTGAGTGCTTCGATTTGCAACGTGGTTACCGTTGGTGCAGGATCGTCGAGAGTCTCTGGAAGCGGTGCTCGGCTCAATGTATCGGCATGGGGAATGGCTTTCCCTGGGCGGTATTGCAGCCGATAATTATAAGCAGCTAAGAATTCTGACCATCGGGTCATCCTAGGGGATAATATATAGGGAGTCGGCTTATCTCCAGCTATTATCCCCAATAATGGTTTGTGGTCAGTCACAATAGTAAAAGCCTGGCCATACACGTATTCGTGGAATCTTTTCACAGCTGAGACAATTGTGAGGGCTTCTTTATCGATTTGTCCATAGTTTTGCTCAGTTTTTGAAAGTTTCTTTGAAAAGTGTGCAACACGGGCTTTGTTCCCATTAGGCAGTACGTGGCTCAAAATGGCGCCTACCCCGAAAGGCTATGCATCACAGGTTATAACTAATGGCAAAGTCTTGTTATACTGCATGAGTACAGAGTCAGAAGTGAGCAGTTTTTTAACATTTCGGAACACCTGTTCTTCACGGTAACCCCATAGCCAATTTGCTTTTTTGTCCAACAACCGGTGTAACGGTTCAGCGACCGTTGCCTTGTGCGGCAAAAATACATTATAAAAATTGATGAGGCCTTGGAACGCCTGGAGATCGGCCTTGTTTCGTGGCCTGGGAGCGTTTTTTATCGCTTTTAGTTTACTTTGGGTAGGGTGAATGCCCTGGCTATCAATCAGGGACCCTAAAAACTCAGCACTGTCAGTACACAATTTACATTTGTATTTTTTAACCTTAAGACCGGCCTCTAGGAATTTTTTTAGGACTAATTTTACCTGGTCCTGTAAAAATTTTTTTGTAGGGGCTGCGATTAATACATCATCAAAATAGGGGACCACGCCCTTAATTCCTTGCAATAACCTTTCCATAAAGCTCTGAAAAATCCCCGGGGCTACACTAACTCCGAATTGCAGCTGGGTACATTTAAAGGCACCTCGGTGCGTCACAATAGTTTGGGCCTGTGCCGTTTTTTCATCTACTGGTAATTGCTGATATGCCTGAGCTAAATCTAATTTAGCGAAAACTTCCCGGCCCCCCCAGGGAATGGAGGAGATGCTGCACCACCGGAACTGGATACGCGTTCTGCTGCAGGGCATGGTTCAAAGTGGCCCGGTAGTCTCCACAAATTCGGATTGACCCGTCTGGCTTAATGGGTGGTACAATAGAAGTTTCCCAAGGGGAGTGATCAATGCGCTCTAACATCCCCTGAGCTATCAGTTTGTCGAGTTGTTCGTCGATTTTCGGTTTTAAGGCAAACGGAACTCGACGGGGCTTTAGGCAAATGGGAGCTATTTTTGGATCTAGACTGAATGAAATCGGGGTCCCCTTGAACTCGCCTAAGCTGTCCGCAAAGACGTCCCTGAACTCATAGATAAGGTCTTCCTCCCAGTCACTGCCGCTGACGCGGTTTATGCCGGCCACTTCAATGCCGAGTGGCGCGAACTATTTGAGGCCTAGTAGGCTAGGCCTATCTCTATCGATAACCGTTAAAGGTAAGTATGCTGTGTGCTTCTTGAAGGAGACTCGGACTCGGCAGGAACCGATGACGGGGATTCGATTCCCTTGGTAGTCCTTGAGGATGAGGCATTGGGAGCTGAGATCTTGGCATTGAATTGTGGGGATGAGTTGCTTGAGTGTCTTCCAGGACACCATCGAGAGGGAATATCCCGAGTCAACCTCCATGTGGCAAGGCTGGTTCTCGATGGCTACCGTGACTCGGATTTTCTTAGTGTCCAAGGCTGAAGCATGACCGATAGTGATAGTATGGTGAGCCTCTTCTCTCTGAAAAGTTCGATTTCTGTAGGAGTGGTTTACTGGCTCACGCCATACAGGACGGTTCCCTGTCGATTGGCGATAGTTAGCCCCTTTTGAGGCCTGGCTGGGTCCTGGCGAGCTGCGGCAGACCCGTCCGATGTGGCCTCGTTTCCCGCACTCATGGCAGAGCGCGTCGCAGAATTTGCATTCGGACCTGGCATGGTTGGCTCCACAGCCAGCGCAAGGGCGTAAGGGCTTCGGTGGGTGGTCCCGGTCGGACCACAGTCGATAGACCCCTTCTTTGTCGCTGTCTGACGACGAAGAGAGGTCCTCGTGGTGCGTTGTCACAAGCTGCCCTTCTGAACTAGGTGAGATGTCACTGGCCAGTGGTGGTACCGGAGCGCAGTTTCAGCATAGTTGTGCAGCCAACTTCCTGGTTGCTTCTGCTGCAGTAGCATCGGTGATGGCGTCGGCAAGGCTGATGTTGCCTTTTGCCATCAGCTTGCTTTGGACGCCTGGTGCATCTAGTCCCAGAACTATGCGATCTCTTAGTGCTTCTTCTAAATTGGTGAATCCACAGAGGCCTCCCAAATTTCGGAGGTCTGCTATGAAGTCGGCCACGCTTTCTCCCTTTCGCTGGCTCCTCTGATAAAACTCGTGGCGTCTCATGAGTGTAGGCACAGTCGGGGCGTAGTGGTCTCGTAGGATAGGTTCGAGGTCGTCCCAATCCATGGCTTTCACTTCTCGGGGTTTGGCTAGTGCTTTAGCCATCTTAAATACGGTTGGACCGCAATGCGTTAGGAACACCGCCCGTTTCTTCCCAGCTGTGGCGTCCTTTAAGTTGTTCGTCTCTAGGAACATTTGGAAACGATCCATGTAAGACTCCCAGTCTTCCTGTGTTGGATCGAACGGAGCGGGTGGTATGATGCTGCCGGACATGATTCCATTGTTGGCGTCGTCTGTCACGTGCTCGGTGTTCTTCGAAGTTTCGTTGGTTCAGATTTCTTCATATCCCATCCTCGGCGCCAGTGTTAAGTTTTGAGCATGGGCGAGAAAGAATGGAGACAAGCCTCTGAATGGTGAACTTCAGCTCACACTTTATTAATCTTATTGCATACACAACAGATCTCTGGAAAAAGGGCCTACTTTGATGGGGAAAGCCTGCCCCAGCTTCCCCCTGTTTAAAGGAGGGCTTCCTGTAGTAGGGATGAGACCTGTAATCAAAGAGCTTCCCCTGGGAGGGCAGGATCTTTTGCTTGTCCCTGGTTTCTGTCAAAAAGGGATCCAGGGCTTCCCCAAAAAGCCTCTCTCCCTTAAAGGGAGCCAACGCCAGCTTCCATTTGGTTTTGATGTCAATTTCTTAGCCCAAGAAGCCTGTGTGCTGTTATGGAAGAAGCCATGTCTCTGGAAGAAAATTTGGCTGACGTAAGAGTGGCATCAGCAGTCAATTGAGATGCAGCTATAATCTTATTCAGGTCCTGATGCACCCTGAGATCTTCAGGTAGGATTCTGTCCTGTAGCTGCCTCAACCACCGCAAAGAGGCCCAAGTAAAAAAAGATGCGGTCGTTGATTCTCTGATGGGCCAGGAGTCTGCTTGATGAGCTCTCCAGAGTGCCATCTCCTCCTTCCGGTCCTCAGTCTTTAGAACATCCTCCGCATCAGGTGGGATGAGAGATGAGGAAGCTAGGGCTACCACTGGGTCATCTACCTTTGGCACTTCCATAATGTCCAAAAGGTCTTTGTCCACATTAAATAAGGTAGACTCAAACCCACTGGGGTGAGTGTACATCTCAGGGGACTCCCACTGCTTTTTGATCAGGTTCAGAAACATCTGGGACACAGGTACAGCGTCCACCACAGATGCTTTCTCAGGAAATCCTGATCCTCTCCCTCAATGGGAAGGTCCCGAGTGACTGTGTCCTTTTTGAGATGAGCCGTGCTCTTGGCCTTAACCAGCAGAGTCTTGAAAAGGCCCTTAAAGGAAGGGGACCTGCTACCTCCGACTCCTCATCCGAAAAATCCCTTTCTGGAAGGAGTTCCCTCTCGGAGCCATAAATTTGGCTGCTTTCTGAAGGGGAGGCCGAGCACTCTCTGAAGTGGACTGGCTGTTCAGCAGAAGCCTGCCCCTGCAGAACTCCTCTGCTAGGTTCCAAATAAGTCAGCTGACGCAGCTGATTGACCTCTGCCTGTAATTCCTGTCTTATTGTCTAGGAGATCCAGGCTCTCATGAAGGATGGCATTTCTTGTATCTGGGTCTCCTCCGGTCATAAGCCAGCTGCTGTGGGTGTAAAGGTGGATGCAGACACAGGTCTAGCTCCATTGGAGACTTGGTCTGCAGGTGCCGCTATCAAGATCCCCTGAGGTGGCTCAGAAAAATTGTGAGAGGTCTCAACCTTGATTTGGAGGTTACCCTGCAAATCATGGGCACTTGAGCCCCCAGGAGACCAGGCAGTCATATACTGCCTATCTGCCAGTTGGTCTGGCTGCCTATCATCTTGAGGAGGCAAAGTTTGAGGGGTGGCTCTGTATTCAGCCCTCCTGGAATCTCTCACTGCCCTGTCAAACTGTTTGTCTATGGCTTTTTGTCTATGCCTGGCCTGTCTATCCTCAGCTCTAGAGGATCTCTTAGGGCTAGAGCCCTGGCTCTAATCCTAGCTGCTGCCTCTAGACCAGAAGACCTGAGATGAGATCCCTTTACAGCCTTCTATCTACCCTGCTGAGGAACTGACAATTCTTGATCAGCTCCCTTGGTGGCCATCTTTGAGCCCACCAAAAATAACTGTCACTTGACAGGCGTAGAGAAAGGGAGAAAGAAGTAAAAATAAAATAAAATAAAATAAAAAATATTCAGCCTGAGCTGTCAGCTACAGCCATGGTAGCTGTCCACTATTTCAGGAGGCTAGTGCAACCCAAAGTGGTGTGCTCAGCCCAGCTCCACAATTCAAAAGCTGAGTCAAGGGAAAAAAAGGTTGAAAAACTGGCTGCCTCTTTGAATTGCAGCAAGCCCTGACAGGTCAGAGGCTTGCGAGCCTGACACTGGCTGCACTGCAATTATTGGGCAGACTCAAGCATCTCGCAGCTGCCATGGTGCTCTGGGGATTGGATGAGGGATCAGGATTTAATCCCAATGGATAGAAACCCCCTCAAGGGACACTCCTGGAGACAAACTGCAAGATTGTCCCCAAACGAAATAAATGGCTGCTGCTGCCAAAAAGGGACAGAAGTGCTTAGCGGCAGCTGTGGCTTGTCCCAGGCACGGGAAAGTGGATTGGGAGGAGGCGAGTTAAATAAGATGTCGACTCCTGCCCCAGACCGGGCCGCACAGGCTCTCAGGGTCACCTCCACTCAAGTTTTGGCAGAAAACAAAACAAAAACCAGTCTACCAGCAAGGAAAGTCAAAAAATTAAAATAACAAGCAAAAAAAAAAAAATGCAAACTGGAAAAAAGGTGCGAAAAAATGAAAGTGCTAAACCGACAAGCGGGCTAGCTGTCAAACCTGATCTAAGCCTCTCTGCGAAAAAAAAAGCTTAATCCAGGGGGTGAATATTCTTCTACAATCCTAACTATTCAGAGCCCTTAAAGGGTGGTCTGAACATGCTGAGACCAAGTGAAGAACTGGGGACTGTTACTGTACAGTATTAGCATACTCAGAAACCCTCGCACCCGATTGGTCCGGACCAGCGGAGACCTGATTAGTCAACAGGTCAGCCATGATTGGAGCACTAGGAATCTACCAGGATTGGCTGTGCCAATCACGGGAAATTCAAAGTGCTGTCATTGGCTGCCAAGCCGCGAGCCAGCCCTATATGAAGGGCTGCCGCGGCTCACATCCCCAGACCTTTACCTATACCTAATAAAGAGTTGAACTCATGAAATGGTCTCGCGTCTCTGTCGAATCGATCCGCCTCCGATCTAACACTGGCGACGAAGATGGGATCGTGAGACAAAGAGACCATCCAGCACGTGGCGAAGCGGCACGCAGCAACCAGCAACATGGCCGGAATCAACTCACCACCCGCTCCCTTCAACCCTGCTACTGAGGACTGGGAATCCTGTACCGATAGGTTCCAAATGTTCCTCGAGAGTAGCAACCTCAAGGACGCCAATGGCCACAAGAAACAAGCCGTGTTCCTCACGCACTGCAGGCCCGCAGTCTTCAAAATGGCCAAAGACTTGGCCAAACCGATGGACATCTAGGCGATGGAGTGGGATGATCTTGAGCCCCTGCTGCAGAGCCACTACGCCCCCATCGTGCCCATCCTCATCCCGCAGCACGACTTCTACAGGCGGGATCAATGCGAGGGCAAAGGGCTGGCCAACTTCATAGCGGCACTATGGGACCTGGGGGGTCTGTGCAAGTTCACCTACCTGGACGAGGCCCTGCGAGACTGCGTCATCCTGGGACTCCGAGACCCCATCCTCCAGAGCCGCATCATGGCAAAGGGAGACATCTCCCTCGCCGATGCCCTCACCGACGCCGCTGCAGCGGAAGCAGCCAAGAAATCAGCGGCTCGGATGCGACAATCGAGCATCATGCCGTGAGTGGCGACCGGAGAGGCAACAGCGACCCCCGAGAGGAGGCCCGCGACAGACCACACAACCACACACCATGGCGACATCGACTCCTTCTCAGAAACCGAAGACGAGGAGGAGGAGATCCACCATCTCCAATCAGCGGGAGCGGAGGGAACCATGAGGTCATGAGTCGAGGTTCCAGTGTGCCGGCTGCAGCGGCAATCACCCCCGAGCAGACTGTTGTTTTCTCGAAGCCATTTGCAGGCATTGCGAGAAACGGGGGCACATCGCCAAAGTGTGCCGGAATAAGAAGCACTACAGCCACAGCAACGAGATGCCAGCCCCCGACGGAGAGGCAGCACCCCCACCAGGACCCGAGATCGACAGACAGAGAACCGCTGGAGCCGAGAAGCTCGAAGCAGGCAATTCCAGGAGACAAGACAAAGGGAGGAAACACACCAAACCGTCGTCATTGGCCACTCCTCCACAAGCGACATCAGGAAGTGACGGTGGGGATAGAAGATCAACTATGCGACTTGGAGGTGGACTCCGGGTCCTTCCTCTCAATGGTCTCCTGGCGCACACTCAAGCGCCTGGTCCCCACCATCTGCCGCCATGAACTGGAGGACCAAACACTGACTCTCAAAGACTATCAAGGAAACTGAATTCCTGTAGTCGGCAGAGGCCACTTTAAGGTCACCTTCAAGAGCCACACAGAAGTGCTAACCCTGACGATCATCGACCGAAATCGACCGAGCCTATTGGGACTACAGTGGTTCGCACCCCTGGGCATCGAAGTAACTGGCATACACCACATCGGAGAGGCGGACTGGGAAGCAGCGCTCGTGAGGGACTTCCGGGAAGTCTTCAATGACAGCCTAGGCAAGTACCTTTTGCCTTTAACATAGACCCAAGCATCGCGCCAATCCGCTTTAAGCCCAGGCAAGTGCCATTTGCACTCAAGCCCAAGATCGATGAGCAACTCGATAGCTCATCGTGCAAGGGGTGCTGGAACCGATCGATCATGCCCAGTGGGAGACCCCAATTGTCACCCTCATCAAGCCAGATGGGTCAGTGAGAATTTGTGGTGACTACAAGGCCACCCTAAACCATGTGCTCCAACAAAGCGCATATCCCATCCCAAATAACATTGTTTCTTAGTTTTCTCCCAATTCAACCATAACGATTCTCGTATATAATGCCTTCTGAAATAACCCTGTGATTTAGTTCCCTTATACCATAAAAAAGCATGCCAACCCAATAATAAATCATGACCTTCTAATGTCAACAATCTAGTCTTTCTTAACGTTATCCATTCTTTAACCCACATTAAGTTTGCAGCTTGATAATACAACTCCCAATTAGGAAGGCCAAATCCTCCTCTAATTCTAGCATCCTGTAAAAGTTTTAATTTTATTCTCGCTTTCTTGTTATTTGAAAATTCCAATTTGGTTATCAACTATTGAAGCTTTTTCGTATCCTATAACTTATAAGAAGGAACAAACAGATATGGGGAAATATTGGATTAAAAGGGTGAACTTAAAACGATGCAAAATTTAGAAAAACAAGGTATAAAGATGAATTGGTTTTCATATGCACAAATACATGCAAGGTATCTTAAAGATTCTAAAATAGAAGGATTTTATGATAAATTGATTGACTTAGATAGGATTTTGACAGGTACTGATGAAAAAGTGATTAAAAAATTATATAGTTATTTGTTGGAAATTAAATTAGAGGAAGAACAAGTTAAAGAAACAATGATTGCTTGGGGGAAGAATTTTGGATATGGGATTGATTTAGAGAAATGGCAAAAACTGTGGTCACAAAATTATAAAATGACAATGTCAACAGCATATAAAGAAAATTTGTATAAGATGTTTTACAGGTGGCACTTTCCCCCAACAAGAATAGCAAGAATGTTCAAGAATAAATCTGAAAAGTGCTGGAAATGTCATCAGATACCTGGCTCATATTACCATATGTGGTGGACTTGTGAGGAGGCCAGGAAATATTGGACTAAAATTCTCATATGGCTGGAAAAAATGATAAAGAAACACATAGATTTGAAACCAGAGATGTTTTTATTGGGAATCGTACCTGATATATATAATAAAAAATTAAAATATCTGATTGTAAATGTATTAACAGCAGCTAGGATTGTATTTGCTAAACATTGGAAGAGTGAGAAAATACCAATAGAGGAAGAAATTATTAAGAAAATATTGGAAAGTGCTGAAATGAGTAGATTGACATTTGAAATTAGAGAACAAGAAGATAAACAATTTTATGAAGTTTGGGATCTTTTTTTTATCAATGGTTAGATAATACAATATGATAATAGAATATTTAGAAATTTAGGAAATAATGAATATATAATTTTTCTTGGTTTTGATAATTTTTAAGAATATTTTATTTTGATAGATTTGATATGATTTCATGATTTGTTATAAAATAATTTAACTTAATTATAGTTATCTCGCTTAAGTATGAATTAATAAAATTATAGTCAAATGATTGTTCAATAATGATATTGGGATATTTTATTGATGATTGATAATGTGAGTTAATATGTAATATAATTATTCTGATGACTATGAAATGGATGCACAAAAGGGAGTGGTAAACCAACCGATACACTGTAAATTTATGAAGAATGTTATAATTTTTTTATTTTTATTTTTTATTATTTTTTTATGTCATGTTTTATGTCTTATATGTTTTTTGTCTGTTGTTAAAATCAATAAAACTTTTACAAAAAAAAAAAAAAGCGCATATCCCATCCCAGTAGTCCAGCATCTTCTGCACTCACTGGGGGGAGGCCAGATCTTTGCAAAGCTCGACCTGGCGCAAGCCTACCAGCAACTGCCAGTCGACGCCACAACAGCAGAAGCCCAAACCATCGTAATGCACCGAGGGGCTTTCTGCTGCAACCGGCTCCAGTTTGGAGTCAGCGTGGCACCTGGGGTCTTCCAAAGCCTTATGGAAAGACTCCTCCAGGGAATACAATGGGTGGTGCCCTACTTTGATGACGTCTTGGTGGCCGCGAAAAATGAGAAACAACTAAAAGCCAGGTTGAGGGAGGTACTGCAGAAGTTCAGAGACTTGGGACTTAAAGTCAAGAAAGGCAAGTGCCAGCTACGGGCTGAAAGGGTCGAATTTCTGGGGTACCTCCTAGACAAACAAGGGATTCACCCCACAGAAAAGAAACTGAGAGCCATAAGGGAAGCACCGCAACCCAAAAACAAAACAGAATTACAGGCTTTCTTGGGACTGTTAAACTTTTACAATGTCTTCCTACCTCAAAAAGCGACCGTAGCGGAACCGCTACATAGGCTGTTAGATAAAACAGCCACATGGACCTGGGAGGTATGGGAGGAGAGCGCTTTCAACAACACAAAGAACCTGCTAACATCCGACGCGGTACTAATCCAGTACAGCGAGCCTCTGCCATTGACGGTAACTTGCGACGCGTCACCATTTGGAATTGGTACCATCCTCAGCCACCAGCTACCAGACGGGAGGGAAGCACCCATCACTTTCTCATCAAGGACACTTTCAAAGCCAGAGCGGAACTACAGCCAGCTCGACAAAGAGGCCCTAGCAGTCATCGTCGGCATCAAGAAATTCCACGAATACCTTTACGGTAGGACTTTTACAATCATCACGGATCACAAGCCGCTGCTAGGAATCCTGGCAGGGGACAGGGCCACACCGAACATTCTATCGCCAAGAATGACGAGGTGGTCCGAATTCCTAGCAGCATACAATTATCAGCTGATACACCGGCCCAGCAAGGACATCGCCCATGCAGACGCCCTAAGCCGGTCACCCTTACCGGACTGGGAAGATGACCCAGCACCCACAACAGAGGTACTCCTAATAGAGACAATATCCAACCCACTCGTGATCGCACCAGACATTGCCAGAGAAACAAATAAAGACAAACGGCTGGCGCAAGTCTTGAGCTGGGTGGGAAAATTGTGGCTGGAAGGGGACATAGACGAACTATTCAGACCCTTCCGGAACAGACAAACCGAACTCTTTATTGAAAAGGGCTGCATACTTTGGGGGGACAGAGTGGTAATTCCTGAAAAATTACAGGAAAAGGTATTGGGAATGTTGCCTGAGGGGCACCTGGGGATGGTTAAGATGAAAAGCCTGGCCAGAAGCTATGCATGGTGGCCAAGAATGGATAAACAGATCGAAACCTGGGTTGCCAAATGTAAACAATGCCAAGAGTCCAGAGCCAATCCACCCGCCGCCCCAACCCAAGAATGGGAAAAACCAAGAGGTCCGTGGTCCAGAATTCATATAGATTTCACGGGGCCAACCAAGGGACACATGTACCTTATCACAGTAGATGCTTACTCCAACTGGCTGGAGGTAAGCACTATGAAGTCAACCACGATGGAAGCGGTGATAAGGAAACTGAGCATACTCTTCGCTACGCACGGCCTGCCAGATGTAATAGTGTCAGACAACGGGCCCCAGTTCACCACACTGGTGTTTGAACAATTTCTGGCAGGCCAAGGGATACGCCATGCATTAACTGCACCGGCAAACCCGGCGGCGAACAGGTGGGCGGAACGCATGGTCCAATACACCAAGAAAGCTATCCAGAAAATAGAAACAGCCAATATACAGGACAAAATCAATAAAATGCTCCTCATTCAACACATTACACCTAGCGCAACCACAAATAAAAGCCCGGCGGAACTAATGATGGGCCGGAAACTACACACTACACTAGACAGAATGCACCCAACATATAACCCAGACAAACCCCCAGGTTCCTCCAACAAACACAGAACATTCAACATAGGGGACCCAGTATACGCCAAAAATCTCACAGGAGAACCACTTTGGGTGCCAGCAACAATCACCTAGATAACCGGGCTCCTATCATACCGATTGGAAACTAGTGATAGGAAAAACTGGAAATGGCACATAAACCAACTTAGGTCAAGAATAGCCACCACAAACAGCCAAACACCCGAACAAGAAACTAGAAGGGGGGGGAACCGATAAGCGATAGAGAAGGAACCGAAGAAAACCAACTAACGCAAACAGAACACCCCCCACCGAGAATAAATAAACAAAAAAACCAACGCTACTCACCCATAGACGCAGGACCAATGGAGCACAAAACCCCGGGGTCTTCACCTGGAAGGAGCAGCCAAACCAACTCACCCGGCCAGGAAAAGCCCAGCGGGAGCAGAAGAGGCAGCTCAACCAGCCCAGGAGAACCGGGAGGGAGCTACCAAGAAAGGCCCAGTTCAACGTTCCAGGCGGTTCCATCCCAAGGAACAGGAGCAACAGAGGAGGCATCCGAACTGGTCAACGACCACACCAGAACTGAACCACGCAAGTCAAGGAGGCAGGGAAAAAGCCCCGCCTACCTACGCGACTACATCACTACGCACCGCAGGACGAAACTAAGAGGGGAGGGGTGTACAGTATTAGCATACTCAGAAACCCTCGCACCCGATTGGTCCGGACCAGCGGAGACCTGATTGGTCAACAGGTCAGCCGTGATTGGAGCACTAGGAATCTATCGCGATTGGCTGTGCCGATCGCGGGAAATTCAAAGTGCTGTCATTGGCTGCCGAGCCGCGAGCCAGCCCTATATGAAGGGCTGCCACGGCTTGCATCCCCAGACCTTTACCTATACCTAATAAAGAGCTGAACTCACGAAATGGTCTCGCGTCTCTGTCGAACCGATCCGCCTCCGATCTAACAGTTACCAGGGTGTGTCCTCAGTTTTTCAACTTGGTCTGCAGAGCTAGGAGACTAGAGACTACCCATCCTGGATTCTCCCTTTGGCTCAGTGGAGAATATGTTCTTTGTGCGTTAGTTACATTTCTAACAATTGGGTGGAATCATCTTTCTTTTATGAGGCAATGCAACATCCATTGATGGACATTTTTGTTCTTTTCATTTTTAGTTTACTTTACTTTATTATCATTGCACCTTATACAACGAAATCAAACACCATCTTCAGTGCACATCATCATCATGAAAATAAACACACACACACAGCCTTCACATTCTGTACATTGAATTGAAAACCCCTGAATTAATATTGCACTATATAGTAGAATTCAGTAGAGTTCCTGCCCTGGGATAGAAGCTGTTTTTCAGCCTATTTGTCCTTGTTTTCATTATCCTGTACCGTTTGCCAGATGGTAATAGTTCAAATAAAGGTTGTCCAGGATGAGAAGGATCTTTGAGAATATTTTGAATTTTCTTAAGGTAGTGGGAGCTATAAAGCTGTTCCAAAGAGGGGAGAGGGCAACCAATAATATTCTGGGCAATGACATTAACCCTATTTGCTACCGTGCAATTGGCAAACCATACAGAGGTGCAATAAGTTAAGATACTCTCTATGGTGCAGTGGTAGAAGGTCACTAGCAGTTTTTCATTCAGTTGTTGTTTTCTGAGAAGTCTCAGGTAGTATAATCTTGCTGGGACCCTTTGACCAGTGCTGCAATGTGAGTACCCCAGGTCAGGTCCCCTTTTATGGCAACAAAAACCCAGAAGCAAAAATAAAAAACAAATTACCCCTAACAATAAGGAAACTTCAATAAAGAAAAAGATCACTATGGTGTAAAAACAAAACTAGCAACTTAGCAAACTTCATAAACCAATACCCTATGCCAAACCCTATGCCAACAGATAAAGGCAGAATGCACAAATTACCACCACAAGCAAGAGGAAAACCTCCTACATACAAAATCCACCCACATCTTCTACAATTTTGTTAACAACAAACTTAAAGACTCAAGAACCATCCCACCACTAAAAGGACCAAATGGGAAAGACTGCAACGATGAAGCCATTAAAGCCAATCTCTTCAACACATTCTTCAGTTCAGTCTTTGTAAACAGCAATGGTTCTTGCCCCACATTTCCTAGTTGTACCACAACTAAGTATAATGATCTACTACATATTGACTTTACAGAAGATAAAGTAGAAAAGGCACTATGTAACCTAAAACCATCCTTATCTATTGGCTGTAATGGATTATGTGCATACTTCTTCAAAAAGCTCTCCTCTGCCATAGCAGAACCCCTAAGTATTATGTATGAGATATCATTCAGAACCAGCTCCTTACCAAACCTATGTTCCTTAGCTATGGTCATCCCTCTCTTCAAAAAAGGTGACCCCAGCCTGGTTGAAAACTACAGACCAATCTCACTGTGTTGTATCACATGCAAAGTCATGGAATCAATCATTAACCAATCCATCATCCTCCACTTAGAGTCAAACAACCTACCCTCCAAAAAGCAATTTGGTTTCAGGAAAAAATTGTCCTGCAATCTTCAACTCCTACACTGCAAAAACATATGGACTATTCTATTTAACCAGGGTAAAGCTATAGATGCAATTTACATAGACTTCTGCAAAGCCTTTGATTCAATGGTACACAACAAACTCTGTTAAAATTAAACTCTTACAGCATTTCTGGATCCCTTCATAAATTGATTACTACGTTCCTGTCAAACAGGCAGTGAATAGTAAAAATAGGGACCGCTATATCAAACCCGGTTCCAGTTAACAGCGGTATTCCCCAAGGCAGCATTCTAGGACCCACACTCTTTATACTCTCTATAAATGACCTTTGCGATCACCTTATAAGCGACTGCATCCTCTTTGCGGATGACGTAAAACTATTAAACACCACTGACAATGCTACTATCCTACAAAGCAACCTTGATTATATGTCTGAATGGTCAAACATCTGGCAACTTTAACTCTTGACCAACAAATTGGTAAAAAAAATCAGTACACCAAATACAAAGTATGTGGATATGACCTCATTGATGATCTTCACTCTGTCAAGGACCTTGGAGTTCTCATATCAAATGACCTAAGTGCCAGAACTAACTGTAACAGCATTTTCAAAAAGGCATTAAGAGTTGTAAATCTAATCTTACGAAGCTTCTCCTCCAGAAATATTGAATTGCTAACTAATGCACACAAAACTTTTGCCAGACCAATACTCAAATTCCATCAGTCTGGAATCCGCACTGCATATCGGACATTAATACAATCGAGCAAGTCCAGAAGTATTTCATGAGAAGAGTACTACACTCCTCTGCTCACAACAGAATACCCTATATCACCAGGCTTGAGATTTTGGGCTTGGACAACCTTGAACTACGCCACCTATGGTTAGACTTAAGCGTAGCACACAAAAATTATCTGCTACAATGTCCTACCAGTCAATGACTACTTCAGCTTCAACCGCAACAATACTAGAGCACACAACAGATACAAACTCAATGTTAACCGCTCCAAACCTGATTGCAGAAAGTACGACTTCAGCAACAGAGTGGTCAATGCCTGGAATGCACTACCTGACTCTGTTGTTACATCCTCTAAGCTCCACTCCTTTAACCTCAAACTATCCACTATTAACCTCACCCCATTCCTAAGAGGTCTGTGAAGGGCATGCATAAGTGCATCATTGTGCCTACCGTCCTTGTCCTATTGTCCCCATTTATTCATACCTATTTCCTGTATTCTTACCCATGTTTATACTTATACCTATTATCTTGTAAGTGATTGACAAATAAAATAAATAAAATAAATAAATACCCAGAAATTTAAAACTGGCCACTTGCTCCACTCGGTCTCCATTGATAATATATTTTTGTTACAGGTAGTCCTCAACCTACAACAGTTTGCATAGTGACCATTCAAAGTTACAACGGTACTAAAAAAAGTGACTTGTGGCCATTTCTCACACTTACAACATTGCAGTCTCCTTCTGGTCACGTGATTTACATTTGGATGTTTGACATCCAAATGTTTCAGCATCCCAGGATCATGGGATCCCCTTTTGTGACCTTCTGACAAGCAATGGGGAAGCCAGAGTTACTTAACAACCATGTTACTAACTTAAGAACTGGAGTGGCTTACTTAAAAACTGAGACAAGAAAAGTTGTAAAATGGAGCAACACTCACTTAACAAATTTCTCACTTAGCAACAGAAATGTTGGGCTCAATTGTGGTTGTAAGTTGAGGACTGTATTGTTCTCTGCATTGTACATTGCAAGGACAAAACAAAACAAAATTAAAACAACTGATACAAACTCAAAGTCAACTGCTCCAAACTCGATTGCAGAAAATATGACTTCAGCAATAGAGCGGTCAACGCCCGGAACGCTCTACCTGACTCCATTGTAACAGCCTCAACTCCTCACAGCTTTAACCTCAAACTGTCTACTGTGGACCTCACCCCATTCCTAAGAGGTCCATAAAGGGGGCATGCATAAGCGCACCAGCGTGCCTACTGTCTCTGGCTTACTGTCCCCATTTATCTGTATTTGCTCCCTTTGTTCATGTTTATAGTTCATACCTATACTTGTTATCTGGTACATGTTTGATAAACAAACAAATAAAAATTAACAAAACATAAAGAATAAGATGACTTATCATTGTCATTTTAAGACCATCATTCATAGCTTCAGCATTATTAGCATCGAGACATCAAGATTATTATCCCATCAATCATTTTAGATCAAATTATGAGGTTTATTTTATATATTTTTGATATTGCATTTATGATTTTCATAAATAACTAAAGGTAGCAAATATACTCAATACTCTTTCCTCCTTCTAAATCCCCCACAACAACAACCCTATGAGGTGGGTTGGGGTGAAAGAGAATGACCAGCCCTAGGTTGCCCAGCTGACTTTGTGCCTAAGGCAGGACTTGAACTCCTGGCTTCTGATTTGTTGCCTTGACCGACAAACTAAGCTGGCTCTATATGTATAGTAGGGACGCGGTGGCTCAGTGGCTAAAAGACGCTGAGCTTGTCAATCAGAAAGGTCGGCAGTTCAAATCCCTAGTGCTGTGTAATGGAGTGAGCTCCCATTACATGTCCTAGCTTCTGCCAGCCTAGCATTCGAAAGCATGTTAAAAAAATGCAAGTAGGAAAATAGGGACCACTTTAGTGGGAAGGTAACAGCGTTCTGTGCGCCTTCGGCATTTAGTTATGCCAACCTCATGACCATGGAGATGCTGGCTTTGGACAGCGCTGGCTCTTCGGCTTTGTAACAGAGATGAGCCCTGTCCCTTAGAGCCGGAAACGAATAGCACATATGTGCAAGGGGAACCTTTACCTTATGTGTATAGGAGAGGAGAAAAAATATATAATTCATAGCAATTTAATGTCAATTAAATTGTCATGCCTCTACTCATATTTCCCCCCATTAAATCCTTGCATCCTTTCCTTGGCCTGAAACAATTATTATCATATTCTTCTGCTGCTGTTACATTTCTAAGAGGTTATCTCTAATATGATTCTTATTATTTCTTTTGGATTCTCTTTTATCTAAACCAGTTTGCATCAATCAAACATCCCAATATATTTTGAAGACACCAGCTTAGAGGAATTGAACAAATGGACACAAATATATAAAAATTTTTCCTGGAAGTCCCTTACTTTTACCTCTCAGAACACTACAAGTGGGTCCTGACTTATGACTACAATTGGAATCAGAATTTCCATTGCTAGACAAGTTGTTTGCTAAGTGAGCCATGCCTGATTTTATGACCTTTTCGCTATGGTTGTTAAAAACAAATCAGTGCAGTTGTTAAGGGAATCACATGGATGTTAAATGAATCCAGCTTCCCCTATTCACTTTGTTTGTCAGAAGGCAGCTGGGAAGCTTACAAATGGCAATCACATGACCCAGAGATGCTGTAAGCATGGTAAATACATCCTGGTTGCCAAGTGCCTGAATTCTGATCACATGACAATGGGTTCACCACAACAGTTGTGAATGTGAGGACATTGCAAGTCATTTTTCCAATGCCATTGTAGCAATAGAAATAACAATAGAGTTATATACCACTTCACAGTGTTTATAGCCCTCTCTAAACAGTTTACAGAGTCAGCATATTGCCCCCAATAATCTGGGTCCTCATTTTACCCACATCAGAAGGATGGAAGGCTGAGTCAATCTTGAGCAATTCAGAATCGAACTACTGGCAGTGAGCAGATTTAGCCCTCAATAGTGTATTCTAAGCCAGGAATCCCCAACCTGTGGGCTGCAGCCTATTACCAGGCTGTGACCTAGTCACAACTGAGACATGTGATGACAAGCCAGCTTGCACAGCCGCACTCATGCATGCATTGGGTACTAATGCTCACAGCTCCACATGCACAAGCAGTGGGTGCCATCACAACCCCACTCAGGCATCCTGGTTTTGACTAGGTCACAGCTTGTCCCTCACACAAAACCTCCTCTTCCCCTCCTTCCTTACTCACATCAGACCACCAACCTGGAAAGGTTGGAGAAAGGTTGGAGAATGTTGCTCTGAGCACTGCACCATCATGGCTCTGAATTATAATTTCGAATGGTTGCTTTTTGTAGACAGGTAATCCTCGACTTACAACCCCAATAGAGCCCAAAATTTCTGTTATTGAGTGAGAAATTTGTTAAGTGAGTTTTGCCCCATTTTACGAATTTTCTTGCCATATTTGTTAAGTGAATCACTACAGTTGATAAGTCCTTAAATGAACCGAGTTTCCCCATTGACTTTGCTTGTCAGAAGGTCACAAAAGTTGATCATATGACCTTGGGGCAGACTAAGCAACAGTCATAAAAGTGAACCAATTGCCAAGCCTCTGAATTTTGATCACATGGTTATGGGGATGGTCATAAGCCACTTTTTTCAGTGCTGTTGCAACTTTGAACGGTCATTAAATGAACTGTTGTAAGTTGAGGACTACCTTTAGTTGTAAGTCTGTGCAAAGATACCTGTATACCTTATACACTACCTGTAAACAGATAGCTTTCAGCTTACAATTCATTGAGTGATTGTTTGATGTTACAGTTACTGAAATAAGTGGCTTATGATAGTTTTTCATGCTTACAACTGTTGCAGCATCCCCATGGTCACATGAGCAAAATTAAGACGCTTCGCAACTGACTCATATTTATGATGGTTGCAGTTCCCGGAATCACATGAACTTAACAGATATGGCAAAAAATTTGTAAGTTGAGGACTGCATTGTTCTCTGGAAATCTCTTTAGTGCAAGGACAAAACAAAACAAAATAAAAACAAACTCAAGATAAACCACTCCAAACTCGATTGCAGAAACTTTTGCAACCTCTGACATTGGGGAAACCAATTAACAACCATGTTACTAACTTATAAACTGAACGACTCACTTAAAACAACTGTGGCAAGAAAATTCGTAAAATAGAGCACTTAATAGAGCACGTTACTTAACCAATGTCTTGCTTAGCAACAGAAATGTTGGGTTCAATTGTGGTCTTAAGTCAAGGATTACCTGAAAATTTCTATTATATTCTTACACTGCACCTAATATATAATCTAAATATAAGTCCCCCTCTGGCTATCTTGTATAGCAGGGAAAAAATGAAACAGAATGATTCAAATGTGCATGTTAAAAGACAGAAATTGCATAGAGTGTGTAGGAGGACAGCCATGTTAGTCTAAAAGAGCAAAAAATGTAGTAAGATCTTTTCCGACTGACAAATATCACAAGCTTCAGTGAGGATGTACATGAGTGATGCTGAACTATCTCCAGCAGAGGGCTCCCTGAGACAATTTTCCTTTTTCCCCAATGCACCCTCCATATTATAAAGACAGAAAATCTGCTCCAAGAAAAAGATTTCTACAGACCAGTTTCAAAACCATAGGAAACATAGTCAAGGTCACATACCATATGTTATTCCTTAATTTCCCCCCCTCCTGTGAGATTATCCATAGGCACAACAGTCTGGATCCCACTGCAAGGTTTTGGATCGGTGTATTAAAGTGTTTTAAAGAAACACCTATGATTACAACTGATTCAATTTGGGAACATAGTTCAGAGAGTTATATGCTAAAGGCCATCTATGTTTTTGAAATAAACCTGTATATTTTTGAAGCACAGGAGTTGGAAGACATTTGCAAGTCCACCATCTTATGACTTCCAAAAGATCTCTGTAGTTTGGATTTCCAAAAATGTCTTGGAAGTAGCTTTCTCTAATGTCACATCAAATATGATAGATATACTGGGGTCATAACTCCCAAATTTGTTCCATTTGTTTCATGGCACTATGATTCCATAACAACTGAAGTATATCCTAGTGGGGTAGACTGTTATTAAATATATTTCAGCCAATCCTTTGCTAAACAGACAACATAGCTTCAATCAGAAAGACCTATCACTGTATAGATGAATTTATAATATACAACATTTTAAGTCAAAGCAAAAATCAGTAAAATGGCATATAATGGTTTAGTGTGCTATGAAAACCAGGCTATTATAGCTTGTAAAGAAAGGCTTGTAGTTTAGAGTCTTCTGTAAACTCAATCTGTCATGGTATAAGACTGTTTAAGAAAGTGGTTGGACTGAAGAACTTGGAGAAAAAGGATTAATGAATCTGGATTTATTTTAGTTGAATTTTAGTGGGATATAGTATGCACACAGGATTGTGCATGCTTTCTAATGAGCTTTGGCAATGCTAGGGTGGAAATGATGCATTAATTTTGGTTCACGTACTTCTGAACCATGTATGTGAAGCAGTATTTTTCAACCCTAGCAACTGGAAGATTCATGGACTTCAATTCCCAGAATTCTACAGCCAAAATGCTGGCTAGCGAATTCTGGGAATTGAAATCCATGCATTTACAAGTCATCCTGGTTGGATACTCTAGTATAGAGAATAAAGAAAATGAACTTGATGGTTAAAACATATTTTAAGTCCACAGAAACAGCTCACAGAGATACATTAAAAATTTTAATGTGCATAGTTTTAAATTTTTAATTGCTTTTCTATTTCACTTTTTATGCTGTGTAAGCTACCCAGGGTTGCTCTATTGGAAAGATGGGCAACCTGTAAATTTAATAAATGAATGGCCAGATGCCATCACCTCTTCATAAGCTACAAATTTTTGATAATTGGCTTCAGAGTAAAATTCAAAGTGCAGGTTGTTGAACTTTATGGGATAGAGTCTAACTATCTGAGGGATCACCAATCTTCAATAATTCAGTCCATACTTATATTTAGGAAGAATTGGCTTATTCTGCATCCTACTGATTGAACAATGTTATCTGACAGAATCTAGGAAGAGGGCCTGCTTAGTTGCAGACTTGCTTTCTCAAATATTCAGTCCTGGACATCTGGACAGTTCCCACACTGTTGGTTCTGAAAGTCCCTGAAATCTTGGGCCTTCTCTCAGATCTGCAGATAGGGGATCTATTGAGACCCTGTCATTTTTTTTCCTTTGGAATATTTGTGGGCTGTTGTGTTTATCCTTTTGAATGCTTTGGGTTCAATTGTGGTTGAAAATGGAAGGCCGCCTCTACTGGGCTTTGCATAATGGAACGGTGATAAAATCACCCTCTGTGTTTTCAATAGTGATAGCCATAAATTTTACGGTGGCATAAAACAAATTATTGTGTAAATGTGTGTGAAGATAAGAAACACTTAGGAGCCAACCATCCTTAAATTATAATCCAGCCATTATGTGAAGGGTCATTACTTACATTTACACAGAATTTACTGATTGTCCTTTCTTAAGATAGGGTAGGAGCTATTTTGCAGAGATATCTGGAATGTGAGTTTATTGCTTATCTTAGGACTGCTGATGAACTGAAGCCTCTGACACTTATGATTAAACTGATTACATGCAGGGGTAAACCCAGAATAATCATATAACAATCAGTATATTAACATCTTCTAACAAATGAAGAGGATGTACATCACCCCGAAAGAGGAGTAAGCAATACTGACTTGCACAAAAGCTGAACATGTTTATTTTCCATCTTCTACTTACCACCATTCATTGACTGACCTTTCGAAGTTATAACAGCACTGAAAAAAGTTATTTACAACCCTTCCTCATGCTTACAACTATCACCTCTCCCCTTGGTCACGTGGTTGAAATGTTGGCACTTGGCAACTGGCATATATTTATGACAATTGCAACGTCCCAGATATTTGCTGGGATACATGATATTTGCAGCTTTCCCAACCAGTTTGTGGTGAGCAAAATCTATGCCAGAAGCCAGATTTCCTTAATGACTGCATGATCCAAAGCACCAGATTAATAACTGCAATGAATTGCTTAACAATCATACAAAAAAAACCCCTCATAAAATCAGGCCCAACTCATTTAATAACTGCTTTAACAACACACATTCTGGTCCCAATTTGTAAGCTACAAACTACCTGTAATTCTCAACCTACCAGCATTCATTTAATTTATAACTGCACAGAAAAAAGTGACTTATGACCAGTCTTTATCCTTACAACCTTTACAGCTTTCTTCACAGTCACACGTTCAAAATATAGGTGTCTGACAACCAGCATGTATTTACAATGTCTTAACAATTGTGACAAACATGTATATTTAGGAGTACTAGTATTAAGAGACCAATTTAAAGAAAAACTCTGTATGTTAAAAGGATATTTATAAAAGAAAAAAAGAAATTCTATAAGGGTAGTTTGGAGGGAGCTAGATGCAATATTGAAGTTTAAAGCTTGCAAGGCAAAGAATAAGATGTGTTAGAAAGTTTTGATTTTAAAGAAAAGGTGCTTTTTTGTTTGTTTGTGTGCATGTTTTTAAAAAGTTTAGTACTTTGAGGGAAAGAGAAGAATAAAAGAAAGGGAGAAAGAAAGGGAAAAAAATTACCTCTCCTTCAGTAAGGCCAAAGAATTTGAAAGAATATAATAAATTTTGTAAATAAAAATGGTGACAGTTCACAAAGATTACTAGAATAGAAATATACATACTATTTCCATAGCAGGAGTGATTAAATTGAATACTTTATTTAAAAAGAAAAATATGTTCTTATTTGGATATCACTTCTGGAATTTGTAAAGAAAACAATGGAATTTTTATTTTGGTTTTGTTGATTAGGAAGATGTGGTGTTATAGAAATGGCTAGTTACAATATTAATATGTAAAAGCAAAAAGTTGCGGTTGGTATGTATTTATCCTGTATTGTGCTAGAAAGAGCTGGAGGTCAATGACCCCTGTTCTGTCTTTAACTTGCTGGCTGAATATAAAGACAATTAGCTAAACTCTACCAAGGCTTCCATACAAAGTTTCTTTATTGGATTGTAATAGGCATCTTCAAGGTATAACTCACAGTTATGTTGAGATTCATCTAATGTCCAATCTTTGCATAGTCATCTTCATAGTGTGAAAATATAGTTATCTTCATAATGATGGAGCAAAGGGAAAGACACCAGCACAATGCTGGGGTCCAAGCAAGAATAAAGGAAACTCCCCCAACCCAACCAAGAGTCAATTCAGTGACCAATCAGGATTACAGATGTGATCACATGACATGAACTACATTTCCCATGAGGCATTCCCTTAAGGGGACAGCTCCCAATTCCTAATCAACTATATACTGCCTGAACAGCACACTCCCTGCCTGGAAATATAAATTCCACTACCAACTAACTATAAACTAAAGTAAACAACTAAGATAAACAGTAAATAGTAATATAGCATCAAACAATGCAATGAGGTAGATACAAAGCATGCAAGGTTTGAGGTTCAATCTTCGAGTTCAGCCTTTCTCCGCAGCAACACTAGGTCGGTGACTGGTCCGGTGTAGAGCTTCTTGGTGAAAGTCTGCTGGTCACAGGAAGAATCTTGTGACCTCACTATCTGGACCTCGACTTGGTGAATTAGTCCATCAGAGCTGGGTAGGACTTGTTGCACAAGTCCCATGGGCAACGAGTTCTGATGTGCATCCTTGTCTTTTAGCAAGACAAGGTCCCCTACTTCGAGGTTCGGTTCTTTGGTCTTCCATTTACAGTGGTCTTGTAAGGTGGACAGGTACTCTTTCTTCCAACAGTTCCAAAGGATGTCGGAAAGCCGTTGGAATGGATGTTGCGAAGACATTTGCCTGGGTCAGGGCCTGCAGCCGATTGACATGGACTATCCCTGTGATTCCCCATCCTAGTGCTGTCTTGAAGGCAAATGAGGAGTCTTTTGGGCCTTTGACTACTTCATTGTGAACAAAAGCGTCAGGTGCGTCAACTCCCAGCAAGAACAGAATTTTGGCTTCAGGATCTAGAGCGGGAAAGTGATGAGCCATGTGCTTCAGGTGAGGTATGTTGCTTGCTACCTCTGATGTTGAAATCTGGCTGCAGTCACTCTAACACACGACAGTGGGAACCGGGAACTCCCATCTAATGACTCTATACAGAGTCCAGTAGCTCTCCTCCTCACTGTGCTTCATGGTACGGTGCACATTGGTATCATGAAGTACAATTCTTCCTTTTGAGCAGCAAAGAGGTCGAAGAATCTGGACTTGGCCAGTGAGCAATTGCTCTGATTATCCACTATTACCTACATCTTCACTGCTTCATCTGGGCATCCATCAGGGTAGACTGTCAGCTGATGCTCCATTCAAAATCCAAGAAATAAATACTTAGACTCCATTAATTAGAGAAAAGATATCTTTTACTGGAAATCAAGTGGTAGCAACAAAAGAATTCTGAATCTGAGAAAATGAGCATGTAAATCACGTATACAAAGTGATGGTGACGTTTCCACCTACAATAGTTCAAATTGTCCATCCAATAAAAAGTTGTGTATAGCATCATGTGGGCATCTCCAGGTGGTAATGAGACCTCTGTCTATTGACCTTGACATATTTTGATAAAGAGCTGTGCTTGTGTAAAGTATAAGATAGAAACATAAGAAACTTATACAGTTCTGTTTTGTAAAACCTCCAGCTTGCTTCTCATAACCATGTCTCCCCTCCTCCCACAGTTACTTATGACAGCTGAAAGATGCAAAGCAAAGGAAGAAAATCTTGAAGGCTGACATAGACATTGGCTAAGCAGATCTGATGACACGAGCGAGGGGTTGCACACTGCCGTGCAATTGACACTCACCACTGGCTTCAGGTGTGCCTCTGTAGCATGCTGAGGCTCCTTGGCTGAGGGATGGTTACAAGTTGTCTGCTGCGGTGTCTCAGAGTCTGGATGCAGAGTGGTTGGGTGCTTGTTGCTGTTGTATAAATAACATTGCACTTTAGCTGTGCAGTCTTTGACCATGTGTTGCTTAGACTCACAATACTTGTAGCAGAGTTTGTACTCCCTTAGCAAAGCTTTCCTTAGGTGCAAGGATTTCTTTGCAAATGCCTGGCACTTGTTCAATGGGTGTCGAGAGTTGTGTAATGGACAAATCTGGTCTTTCTTTGTTCTCGGAAGTCTATCTTGGGTTGTCTCCGATGTGTCTTTGCCCATATTCTGAACCGGTGAGGTAGTGATCTCCGTTTTATGTACAGCTGCAAGGTTCTTTTCTCTTGCGATTTGCACCATACTCTTGAAAGGTATAGTTTCGGTTGTGTTCTTTGTCAGTTGGGAGATAGCTGTTTCTGAGGCGGAGATTTTTATAGCTGTTGCAAGACTTTGTTTGGGGGCAACAAATTCTTTGAGAAGGGCAAAGGGTAGTTCTCTGTTGTTCACAGCCAAGAAGGCATCAGACAAAAACAATCCATTGTTCCTGTATCTCTTTTGGTAGCTTGGTAATGATTGCTTCTTGCATTATGAACTGGTCAAGGCAGGCAAGTCCTGGTAGGTCAGAACTTTTTTTGGAAGTCCCGCAGTTTGTAAGAATGGCGGAAAATTTCTGCAGCCTTCGGGGTTCCTTGAGACTGATACGTGGGAAACTGTCAAGTCATTCCAAGAGCAAGTATTCCATCAATATGGAATTGCCATACTTCCGATCAAGAGCATCCCATGCTCATTTCAGGGCAGTGCCTGGGTCATTTAGTAGGGATGAGTAAATGTCTTTCACTATTTCAACAGACTGTGGTCCTAGCCATGCCAACAGAAATTTAAGTTCTTTGCCAGGATGCGGCCTTTCTTGTTGAATGGTACCTGTGAAAACACACTTCCACAGTAGTTATTCTCTACCTGGCTTGTCGTTAAATTTATATATACCGTTAGCTGCTAAGTCCAGCTTTCCCCATTGTGGTAACTGTTCTCTTTCCTCTCTGTGATGGCAGATCTTCCCTTGGTGCAGCATCCTCATAGGCATGGCATTCTGGTTCGAAGGTATGTGTCGTAGACGGTTCATGGTTCTCCTGAGAGTACTTCATGAGGAGGTTGTGATCCGTTAACACATGCGCGGGTAGTCTCTCTTGCAGCTGGGGATGGGTACCATATTCGTCTTGCCATACATCTGCATGAGAGTTGCTTTGAGGGTGTGGCAGGAACTATTTTGTCTTTGGATTGAGTGTGCCAATTGTGGCAGCTTCCTGTTGAGAAATCTTTGTTGTTACTGGTGGGCTTATTTGCTTGCCCAGCAGGTCATGAGTCATTGGTGTAGGTTGGCTGTTTTTGGGAATGGAATCTTGAGTTTTAGGTCTTACGACGTCAATTTTTTTACTGGCGTTTAGATCCTGTGGTTGAGATTCTCCCCTTTGATCCCTTTGGGAGGCTGCTAACTAACTATGCCGGTTCCACCTGCTTGTGCTGTAGCGAGTACTGCTCATCCACATAGGCCTTGCCACGTTTATCTGTGTTCTCTCTTTCCAACATTCCAAGGTTGAAGTTGAGGGAGGCGTCATCGGCCACCTTCTGCAATGCTGCAGCGCGTGCTGTTTTTGCTGCCATCTCCCTTTGTCATTCAAGTAAATCCAATTGGGCCTGAGCTTTGGCTAGGGGTGGGATTCTACTGGTTCAGCCTGGTTCTATAGAAAATGTTCTGCCCTTAATTAACATACTCGAGATCCCCGCGCTTTAATTGGCCAAAGCGCGGGGCTCTCCGATTGGTCAGGCGAGCCGCGCCGATTGGCTCGCTAGGAATCTCCCGCGATTGGTCCATTCGGATCGCGGGAGATTCAAAGCGGTGCCATTGGCCGCGCCGCCGCAGCGAAAGGAATAAAAGCCGTGGGCTTTTTTCCTTTCGCCAGTTCGGTTCCAACTCACAAATAAAGAGCTTGCACTAAAGTCACCGACTCCTGGCATCATTTCGCGGACACAACACTGGCAACGAGGATGGGATCCAGACCCTGAACCGAACTACGTGTCTGACGGAAGCCAGACGAACCATCGCAATGGCGAAAATCGCACCACCAGTACCCTTCAACCCCGCCACCGAGGACTGGGAATCATTCTCCGACCGATTCCGCATGTACCTCGAGTGCAGCGGCTTGAAGGACGCCACCGGCCCCATGAAGCGCGCCGTCTTCCTGACCCACTGCGGGACCGAGGTCTTCCAGATGGCCAAGGCGCTCGCCAAACCCGCCGATGTGACCGCGATGGACTGGGATGTCTTCGAACCCATACTTCGGTGGCACTACACTCCAGAGGTACCCATCCTGATCCGGCGCAACGAGTTCTACCGGCGGGACCAGAGGTCGGGTGAGAGTTTCAGCGACTTCGTCGCCGAGCTGCAGCATCTAGGGGGGGCTTTGCGAGTTCGACAACCTAAACGACGCCCTGCGAGACCGGATCGTGCTCGGTTTGTGGGACCCCATCCTCCAGAGCCAGATGATGGCCAAGGGCAACATCAGCCTAGCAGACACCCTCACCGCAGCTGCAGCCGCCGAAGCAACCCAAACTTCCGCCGACCGCATGCGCAGACCGAACCCTGGGGACCGCAGCAGAAACAACAACCCGGCGAGGTCGACCGAGCCCCGACCCGAGACGACCACCCACCAGGGCGAGCTCCACTCGACATCGGGCACTTCCGATGACGAGGAGGACATCCATCGCCTCCAGGCAGGCCGCGACCCACGAAGCCGGCGAGGTCGTAAGTCGAGGACCAACTGTGCCGGTTGCGGCGGCGACCACCCCAGGTCGGAATGCCGGTTTTTCAAATCGATCTGCCGGCATTGCGACAAGAAGGGACACATCGCCCGTGTTTGCCGCCTGAAGAAAAATCGCAGCCCGGCACGATGGGACCAGAACGACCGGAGGAGAGAAGGCACACCACCCCGGACCAGAGATCGCCCCTCGGACAACCGATGGGACCGAACGGGCGATCCTCGTGAGGTGGCGACAACCGGCGGAGAGAGGAGACCCATCAGACGGTCACCATCGGCCACGCCATCACCAACGACGCCCGGAAGGTCCACGTGGAGGTAGGCATCGAGGGCCAGCCATGCAAAATGGAGGTGGACTCCGGGTCCTACCTCTCCATGATTGCATGGCATGAAATAAAGCGCTTGGTGCCTACCCTCCAAAGGAGGAACGTAGACAGCCAGAGACTCATTGTAAAAGACTACCAGGGAAACCGCATCCTGGTAGTCGGAACCAAACACTTCAACATCACTTATAAGGGGCGCACCGAAAGACTTCCCCTGACAATCGTCGACCGCGACCGCCCAAGCCTACTGGGACTGCAATGGTTCGCCCCGCTCACATCGCTCTCACGGGAGTCAACCACGTCACCGATGACAGCTGGGAGCAGCAACTGGCCCGGGAGTTCCAAGAGGTCTTCGACGGAAACCTAGGCAAGTACCGAGGGCCCCTTATATCTTCCGACCTAGACCCTAACGTCCCCCCTAAACGCCTGAAACCAAGGCGGGTGCCATTCGCACTGAAACCCAAGATAGACGAGCAAATTGACAAGCTCATCAAACAAGGGGTTCTACAGCCCATAGACCACGCCCGGTGGGAGACCCCCATAGTCACCCCGATCAAGCCCGATGGGTCGGTGAGGATCTGTGGGGACTATAAGGCCACCCTAAATGGCGCGCTGCAACAAAGCGCCTACTCCGTCCCAGTAGTGCAACACCTACTGCACTCACTGGGAGGGGGCAAGGTTTTCGCCAAGCTCGACCTCGCCCAGGCATACCAACAGTTGCCGGTCGACGAGCAAACGGCAGAAGCGCAGACCATAGTCACCCACCGGGGGGCATTCAAATGCAACCGACTCCAATTCGGAGTCAGCGTGGCACTGGGCATATTCCAAAGGCTAATGGAGAGACTATTGCAAGGTATCAAGGGGTTGGTACCTTACTTCGACGATGTCCTAGTGTCGGCAGCCAACCAAGCCGAACTAGAGGGTCGACTAAGGGAGGTCCTAACCAAATTTAAAGAGACCGGACTAAAAGTCAAGAGGGAGAAATGCCAGCTATGCACGGAACGAGTAGAATTCCTAGGCTACCTCCTAGACCGTCACGGCATTCACCCCACAAACAAAAAAAATCAAGGCCATCAAAGAAGCCCCCACACCCAAGTCAAAGACGGAACTCCAGGCGTTCTTGGGGTTACTGAACTTTTACAATGTTTTCCTGCCCCAAAAGGCGACGGTGGCAGAGCCTTTGCATAGGCTCCTGGACAAGGCGGCGACCTGGACTTGGGGGAAACGCGAGCAAGCCACCTTCCAAAGAACGAAGAACCTCCTCACCTCGGACGCCGTCCTTATACAATTCAACGAGACCCTACCTCTGGCCATCACATGCGACGCATCACCCTTCGGCGTCGGCGCTGTCCTCAGCCATACCCTTCCTGACAGAAAAGAAGCGCCCATCGCATTCTTTTCAAGGACCCTCACCAAACCGGAGCGGAACTATAGCCAACTGGACAAAGAGGCTCTGGCTATCATTGCCACCGTAAAGCGATTCCACGAATATCTCTACGGCCGGACTTTCACCATCATAACGGATCACAAGCCGCTGCTGGGAATCCTTGCAGGAAACCGGGCCACCCCGAACATTCTGTCTCCCCGAATGACAAGGTGGTCCGAGTTCCTGGCAGCCTACAACTACGAACTCAGACACAGACCGGGTAAGACGATCTCCCATGCAGACGCCTTAAGCCGCTCGCCGCTACCGGAACCCGACACTGACCCAGCACCCACAACGACCACCCTCAGCATAGAGACTCTACCCAACCTGCCCATAACCGCGTCAGACATTGCCCGAGAGACTAATAAAGACAAACGTCTAGCGCGGGTGTTGCATTGGGTGGAGAAAGGGTGGCCGGAAAGGGACAACGATGAGTCCGTCAAAACGTTCCGAAACTGCCAAACGGAACTTTCCTTATTAAAAGGGTGCATACTATGGGGGGATAGGGTGGTCATTCCGGAAAAGCTACAGGGGAAGGTTTTGGAACTGCTACACGAGGGGCACCCTGGCATCGTTAGGACTAAAGCCCTGGCCAGAAGTTACGCTTGGTGGCCAGGAATGGACAAACAAATAGAGGCCTGGGTAGCTAGTTGCCAACGATGCCAGGAAACTAGGCCAAGCCCACCCACAGCACCCGTCCTAGAGTGGGAAACCCCAAGGGGACCTTGGTCTAGGATCCATATAGACTTTGCCGGGCCCACAAAAGGACACACCTTCCTCATAACAGTTGACGCTTACTCCAACTGGCTGGAGGTAAGCAACATGAAGACGACAACCACGGAGGCCGTGATCAAGGAACTCTGCAAACTCTTTGCAACACATGGCCTCCCAGACGTCGTCGTCTCCGACAACGGGCCCCAGTTCACCTCGCTGGAATTCGAAAAATTCCTAGCGGAAAGGGGCATCCGCCACGTGCTGACAGCACTGGCGCACCCGGCGGCGAACGGTAGGGCGGAACGGATGGTCCAATTCACTAAAAAGACCATCCGGAAAATAGACCACGGGGAGATCCAGGAGAAAATAAACAAACTACTCTTCACCCAACACATAACCCCAAATACCACAACCAATAAAAGCCCAGCCGAACTATTAATGGGCAGGAAACTAAGGTCCCCACTCGACAGGTTACACCCCACGTATAACCCGGAGAGGCCCCCAGACTCAAACAGCAAACACCGAACCTTCGCACCCAGCGACCCCGTATACGCAAAAAACCTGACGGGAGACCCACTATGGATTCCAGCCGTCATCACACAAGCAACAGGCCCACACTCGTACCGGCTACAAACAGCAGACGGACAAGCGTGGAAATGCCACATCGACCAACTAAGGTCGAGGACTACCAACCAACAAACTACCGACGCACAAACAGGCAAAACCAACCCCCACAACACAAACCAGGGGGGGAGGGAATACCCAGGGGACCAAAACCAAAGAAGAATAAACCAGCAGTACTCACCGGAAAGCAGCCATCACGACCCCGCGCCAGGAAGAAACAGCCAGGCCAGCTCGACCGACCCGGAAAGACCGAGCGGGAGCGGCGAAACCCGCAGCTCAACCAACCCGGAAGGCCCAGGAGGGAGCTACGGAGAAAGGACCGGCCCGATCGACCAGCCGGTTCCCACGACAGCAGCAGGAGCAGCAGAGATCCCGACCGAACCAGCCGGGATCCAGCCTACAACTGAGTTGCGCAGGTCAAGTAGGCCCAGACGGAGCCCCGCCTACCTACGTGACTACGCAACGTAAGGACTGAACCAAGAGGGGAGGGGTGTTCTGTCCTTAATTAACATACTCGAGATCCCCGCACTTTGATTGGCCAAAGCACGGGGCTCTCCGATTGGTCAGGCGAGCCGCACCGATTGGCTCACTAGGAATCTCCCGCGATTGGTCCATTCGGATTGCGGGAGATTCAAAGCGGTGCCATTGGCCGCGGCCGCGGCGGCGAAAGGAATAAAAGCCGCGGGCTTTTTTCCTTTCGCCAGTTCGGTTCCAACTCACAAATAAAGAGCTTGCACTAAAGTCACCGACTCCTGGCATCATTTCGCGGACACAACAGAAACCGGTTGTTACGGTTCCCGGTAGTTCGGAGAACTGATAAATTGGGCCTCTAGCTGGCCCTGCCCTCTCCACCCGCTTCTCTGCTCCCTGTCCAGTCAGTCCCTATCACACAAGTGCAACATGTCTGCAGCCTGTTTTTGCCCATTCACCAGGCCAGCCATTGTTGCCTGCCTTTCGCTGCAGCTTGAAAGATGTGAAAAACTTGAAAGTCCCTGGCCCCTCCCTTCAGGATATGGCTTCTGTCTGCTCACAAGTAAGCCTGCAAGTCATGCTAGCCCCTCCCCCACTGTCCCCAGCCTCCCGTGGCCATCTCCGGGGCTCCCCGGGCCTCACCCAGTCTACCTACCTGTCCCCTCAACCCCGGCCTCAGATGGCTGGCTTCCCCACTGACGCAGCCCAATCCCGCTGGCAGTGCTGGCTGGGGCCTGCCTATCTATCCCCCCATCCCTGGGCTTGGCTGGCTTCTCCACTGCATTGGCCTCATCCCACCAGCGGTATTGGCTGGACCTCCCTACCTGCTCCCCCCAATCTCTGGGCATGGCTGGCTGACTAAGCCACAACACAGCACTCTTCCAGCTCTCCCTACCACATGGTGGTCTCTTGTAAGAAGCACCATCGCTGCAGCACCTCCACTGCCTCTGCCACCTCCACCTGCTTCCTTTCATTTTGCTGCCGCCACACCAGATACTTCTGCCACTTCTATTGGGAGGAAAATGAAAGGAAGAGGGCAGAGGCGGCTGCCTCCCATAAGAGCACCTCTGCCGCCTCCACCCGTTCCTTTCATTTTGCTGCCGCTGCCACAGCTACCTCTGCTGCTTCTATTGGGAGCAAAATGAAAGGAAGAAGATAGAGGCAGCCAGATCCACCACCTCTGACTGCTTCCTTTCATTTTACTGTCACTGCCACTGCTGCCACCTGCATACAGAGGTACCATACCATACTGTAGGGCTTGGGGGGGGTGCTCCACAGCCCCGCTACTGCTGCAAAGCTCCCCCCTTCTTCCTTTTCCTGCCACCTGATGCTATCTGGAGCTTGCAGGATCATTTGGTTTGTCCCAGACCAGGTGAGTGTGTGTGTGTGTGTGTGAGAGAGAGAGAGAGAGGAAGGAAGGAAGGAAGGAAGGAAGGAAGGAAGGAAGGAAGGAAGGAAGGAAGGAAGGAAGGAAGGAAGGAAGAGAAAAAAGAGGAAGGGAGAGAAAGAAAGAAAGAAAGAAAGAAAGAAAGAAAGAAAGAAAGAAAGAAAGAAAGAAAGAAAGAAAGAAAGAAAGAAAGAAAGAGTAAGGGAGAGAAAGAAAAAGAAAAGAGGAAGAGAGAGAGAGAAAGAAAGAGGAAGGGAGAGAAAGAAAGAGAAAGAAAGAAAGAAAAAGAAAAAGGAAGAAAGAAAAAATAGGAAGGGGGGAAAAGAGAAATCTCTGTACTATTATTTTCAATTGTTCCATTATTTATAATATATTAATATTTTACAATGTCCCTACACCTAGAGTGAATTTACTGCCTTTCTTTTTTCCAGGTATTTTTCAGGGTTTACATGTCTATAGTCCAGAGCATAAATGCATGTGTGTTTAACAGAATTGAAAGGGACCTTGGAGGACTTCTAGTCTGACCCCTACCCAGGCAGGAAAACTGAGGATGCCAAACTCTGAGTAGAGGTCCTGGGAAAGGTGTCAGAATAACAGAATAACAATTAGAAGGGACCTTGCAGAGAACCCTATACCATTTCAGAGAAATGGCTGTCCAGTCTTTTCTTAAAAGCTTCCAGTGATTGAGCATCCAGAACTTCTGGTGGCAAGCAGTTCCACTGGTTAATTGTTCTCACTGTCAGGAAGTTTCTCCTTAGTCTTAGTTTGCTTCTCTCTTAGTTCAGTTTCCATCCATTGCTTCTTGTTTGCCTTCTGGTGCTTTGGAAAATACATTGCCCCCCCCTTCTTTCTGGCAGCCCCTTAAAACCCTGTTGCCTATCACACTCTTGAACAAAGCATGTGAGCCATTTCCTCCTTTCAATGGCCCATGAAAGTACATCTATAGTACATAGATAATAAAGTTAAAAAAAGGTGAACAACATTTTTACAGAACCATAGATAAGTTGAAACTGTGACAAGGAATGGCTGGGAGGGGAGGGACCAGGTGAAGCACCCTTTGACATGAGCGACATTGAGTTGGTCATGCCCACCCAGTCACATGACCACCAAGCCATGCCAACCAGTCATGTGACCACCAAGCCACACCCAATCAGCAAGCCACACCCACCCGGTCACATGCCCACCAAGCCACACCCACAAATTAAGCCACGCCCACAGAACCAGTTGTTAAGAAATTTGAATCTCATCCCTGGCTTTGGCCATTTCTGTCTGCTGTCTGACCTGAGCTTTGGCCATTTCTGCCTGTTGGCTGGCCATTTCTGCTGCTTGAGCTGCTACTACCTCCTTCTGCCGTGTCACCTCTGTCGTGGCACGTAGATCTGCCTTCACTACTGCAGCTTTGATTTGATCTTCCACAGCTCGTTCAGCATAACTTGCTGCTTTTGAGGCCTCAGATGCTTCGCTGCAACAGGAGGATGCTCTGGAAGGATGGGAAGAGCTAGTAGCTGAGAATTGCTATGAGATGCTAGAACCTGGTAGGTTTTCTATGCTGTCTGAGGTTGTAGGCTTTCTGAGGTACCCCTGCTTCTTCAGAAGTTTGGACAACTGATTCTGGGTTTTGGGAATGTTTACATCAAGGGTGGGTGGAGGGTTTGAGTCTTCTGGCACATCAGAGACATCTGTCATGGCTGAAGATGCTGCCATGCTTTAAATTGGCAAAAGGGGAATTTTGGAAAATTTAGCCATTTTTCGTGCAATTCTCTTTTTTTCCACTAGGATGTGCTGCAAGTGGGTAGCTGAATTTAGGAGACTCCGATGAAATTTACTGCTTGACCCTTGGTCTGCGGTGCAAGTGGGTTGCTGAATTAAGGGACTCTGTTGAAATTCACTGGTTGGCCACTAGAGTGCATTGCAAGCTCTGGAAGACTCTAGTGCAGTACACAGGTTGGCCACTAGAGTGCATTGTGAGGTCTGGGAGACGCTGGTGCAGTACACAGATTGGCTGCTAGTGTGCGTTGTGAGGTCTGAAGACACTGGCACAGTACACAGGTTGGTCGCTAGAGGGTGCATTGCAAGTGGGTATCTGGATTTAGGAAACTCCTTTGAAATTCACTACTTGACTACTGGAGTGTGCTGCAACAGGTAGCTTGATTGCAGGCAGTTATGCTATGAAGAGCAGTCACCAAAGGATGCTGTGATTTAAACTAATGTTTGGAGCAAACTGTGATCAGGCATTTTTCTTTTGTTGAGGAACATAGGCTGGTATCCTTAGACTTGAGATTGCCTCTGAATTCCAGTAAAGGGAAATGCTTCTTCATCTTTTCACTGTTCTGACTTTAACTTGCTGGCTGAATATAAAGTTAGATAAACTCTACAAAAGCTTCCAAATAAAGTTTCTTTATTGGATTGTAATAGGCATCCTCAAGGTATAACTCACAGTTATGTTGAGATTCATCTAATGTCCAATCTTTGCATAGTCGTCTCCATCGTGTGAAAATATAGTTATCTTCATCCCATAATGATGGAGCAAAGGGAAAGACACCAGCACGATGCTGGGGTCCAAGCAAAAATAAAGAAAACTCCCCCAACCCAACCAAGGGTCAATTCAGTGACCAATCAGGATTACAGATGTGATCACATGACATGAACTACATTTCCCATAAGGCATTAACTACATGTACCATAAGGCATTCCATTAAGGGGACAGCTCTCAATTCCCAATCAACTATATGCTGTCTGAACAGCAGACCCCCTTTTTTTTCTTTTTCTCTTCCCCCTTGTACTTCACACCCCTTTTTTCTGTTTCTTTTGTTTCCCTTTCTTTCCTATTTTATTTTATTTTTTTGTATTTTACACGATAAAAATTAAAAATGGAAACAATTGTGACAAATAAAGATTGGGCACAGCTCACATAACATGCTTAGAAATTTTTGGGCCCCATTGTAGTCGTAAGTTGAGGACTACCTTTATAAGTGAAAGATTTTGGATACTATAATTTAAATAGAAACTACATGATAAGATTCCACATAGGGGGGAGGACCTCATTCTGCTTTCCAGGCATGGTTCATGGCACAGGTGTCCAGAAGGTATGATCAAAGTAGTCGAGATATTGATTATGTCAGAACTGCAGATAAAAAACTAATGAAGCTTCAATTATATCACAGCTGCCATCTTTACTTGTTTTGAATTTCTTATTACTTTGCGTACAGCTCTACCGTTACAGGGGTAATTCTTAAATTCATATTATACCTTCATTTCTTTTTTAGCCAAGTTTGCACTAGATTGTTCTACAAACAATGAAAAATGCCTTCAAACTGAAGACTGTCCCACGTAACTCAAACAATAAAATTAACGTACATTTATAATCACTGTTGACTTGCCTCTAAAAGCGCCCCAAACACTTATATTACTAAATTATACGCTGAGTAATCCTTGAGATTCTTGGCACATTTGTGTCTAAATTAAGACTACAGATGAGAATAAACCCTTTGGAAACTCTTGCTGTGCCATCCAATGACAAGTTAAAAATATTTTTTCTGGGCTTTATTTGAACCGGATTTTCAATTTTGTTCTTGGGCAGCTTCCAAAAGCTTCAGATGCAACCTCCTGATTTTTCCAGACATTGTTATCCAATTGCCATATTAAACACGAGACAAGGAGAAAGACCACAGGATTCATTGGATTTTAATTAAATCAAATTTAGTCTCTTCTTGATTTATTACAGGCCCCTGGCACCTGCTTCATTTTTGAAATTTAACTCTCCAACATAGTGGTCTCTGACCTTCCTGGCTCTGTTACTGGCAGTGAGGATGGAGGAGAGGGCATCACTTCCTGAGCACATTAACGGCTTGCAAACCCAGTTTCACGTGCTTGTGTACTTGTCCGCCATTTGCATGGTCCAATGGAGGACAGTCCAAGATCGGCCTGCAGATCGTGGGTTGGGGATCCCTGCTCCAACATACTTTTTAAACTATAAACAAACTTTGCCACACTTCTCATCTTTAGAGAGGTGGTATTCAGCCGGTCTGACCAGTTCTGGAGAACCAGTGGCAGAAATGTTGACCAGTTTGGAGAACCGGCAAATACCACCTCTGACTAACCCCGCCCACCCATTCCCAACCTATATTCCACTGATTTTTAGCTCAGCTGATTAGAACAGCAGAGTGGATTACTGCGCCTCAACTTAGCTGAAAAACAGCTCACCTCACTGAAGGAAATCTTTGAGTGCTGCGCGCATGTGCGAAGTGATCTTTTGAGTGCTGTGCATGTGTGAAGTGTGCAAAACCAGTAGCACACAATTTGGAATCCCACCACTGCACCTTTACCATTGCTTATGGTAATATCTATCTATCTATCTATCTATCTATCTATCTATCTATCTATCTATCTATCTATCTATCTTTGGTTACCTCAGAAAACATATATATATATATGTGTGTGTGTGTGTGTGTGTGTGTGTGTGTTTTCTTAAGTTTTCGCAGGTATTTACATGTATGGCATTCAGCTTAGTTCAGGTATTTTCCCACGTCATAGTAGTTGTTCTTTTAAAGTTGTAGCAACGTTTCAGCAGAATCTCATCTGCCATCATCAGGCTTCTGTATAGTGTTCATCTGTGAGTCAGACTTTTATGGTGGTTTCAGATTTAAATTTGGGGCAGCCTATTGCTGTGCCAGAATGGTTTTTTCTTCATCCTGATTGGTTGGGAGTCTTGGTCTGTGCTTATTGGTCTTGGAGTTTGCTGTGTTCTGCTTGATTGGTGTTTCTAATATCTTCTGTCTGTTTTTTTGGCTCTTTTTGTATCTTGATTAGCTGGCAGCATTGTGTTATTTTATTGGAGACCTTTAGTGCAGCTTGGCTTCGGGTAAATGGATGGCTATCATTAGTTAGGAAGCTGGGTTTCATCTGGATGCCTCGTTGGGGTGTGTTTGAGCTGGAGGTATCAGGGTGGATCTGTTTGTATACATACATATACATATACATATACATATACATATACATATACATATACATATACATACATACATACATACATACATATATACATATATACATATATACCTATATACCTATATACATATATATGCTTTAGGACTAATTCTACTAAATTAACCGAATACTAACAATAATCAAGTATATATATATTTGTTTTCTTAAGTTTTCGCGGGAACTTACATGTATGGCATTCAGCTTTGTTCGGGTATTTTCCCACGTCATAGTAGTGGTGCTTTTAAAGTTGTAGCAATGTTTCAGCACCACTATTATGACGTGGGAAAATACCCGAACAAAGCTGAATGCCATACATGTAAGTTCCCGCGAAAACTTAAGAAAACAAATATATATATACTTGATTATTGTTAGTATCCGGTTAATTTAGTAGAATTAGTCCTAAAGCAGTGTTTTTCGAACTTGGCAAGTTGAAGAGGCATGGACTTCAACTCCCAGAATTCCCCAGCTGCTTGGGGAATTCTGGTCGAGAAATACTGTGCTAAAGCAACATTGGAAGTGGTTTCAAGGCAGAAGCGAGAACTGTCTGTGTAGAACATGACTGAATTAATAAAGTTCAGTCTCCAGATTTGAACTGCAAGGGTGGAAACAACCATTAGATGGCGGCAAAGAGGTATGAAAATTTTCTAGTGCTGCCAATTCAGATCTGATAGCCCGGAAAAACACCATTTATCCAAAGAAGCCTTTAGACTTACATCTCAGCATGGAGCCTGGTCAGTGTCCAGAACAGTATCTGCTAGGGTGATGTGAGAAGCTGAAGGCAAACAATATAAAAGCTAATGAAGCTAGCAAGAAATTAAATTATATTTTGATTAAAAATGCTCCCTTCATAAAGTCTTATTTGCTCAGCATTGACCATGTTCAGATGGATCAATAATTGTCATTCATGGCATTCAAATTAACAAGTTAAAATATTTCCCCAGGTGATTACAGCTATTGAAAATATGCTTTCCTATGACAGAAATGGACTGTATTGGTATAAAACTAAGTTTTAAAAAAACCTAACAACACTGAGATTGTATATAGATTTATTCTGTCCTGCTATTACTTCTGGCCAAACAGGTTTTGCAACATATTAATTTATATTTTTCTGGTTCTACAGGTTGATATCTGAATTTGTAATGTATTTAGGGTGGAGGCAGATTTTTTTAAAATAACAAAATCTTAAATCAATTTCTAAGAACATTTGTTTCCATGTTATATATGCAGGGCTATGGCCATTCACTTCCACATGCCTAACACTAACTCTACAGAAAACTGACACAACCTCTTTATGGAAGCTAAATTTGGCCTGGATTATGCTCAATCATAGAAATAACAGGACTACTGCAGGATGTTTTGCTGCTCAGAAAAATCAATTTTATTTTGTTGCAGAGTGCAGTAGTGAGGAAATAAATACAATGGCCTTTATTAAATGTTCTGAAAAAATTATAATGATATTCAAGGGTCAAGGGAGAGTGACCCATTGATAAAGGCTTTGAGGTGGGGAGGAAACAGTAAGAAAAGATAAAGATTATGAACAAGAAAACATACAGATCCATTAAATTTATATATTACATTATATTCTTTCTTTTCCTTCAAAGAGTTCAAGGTCAAAGAGTTCAGGTAGTCCTTGACTTACAACCACAAAATTTCCCATTGCTAAAGAAGGCAATTGGTAAGTTATGCTTCATGTTATGACCTTTTCGCCACAGTTAAGCAAACCATTGTGATTGTTGAGTGAATCATGTGTCATTAAGTGAATCTGGCCTCATCCATTGGCTTTGTATGTCAGAAACTGGCCTGAATCACAATATCCTGGGATGTTGCATCCCTCACAAATATCTGTTGCCAAGCACTCCAATTTTAATTATGTGAGCTGATCTGCAATTGATCCCTATTTCTTACTGAACTACTAAAACTACTCACCAGGGAGAAGCACACTCACACATCCACAGACATAAACTCTCTTCTCCATATTTTATGGATTTGCTTATAGATAAGGGATGGGATACGGGTTTAAGAGGTGTAACTAGTAACCTTATAGGGTGCAAAGATTTTTAAAATTTGTTTATATTTATGATGAAGATTGAAGACACTTCTTTATGATTTTTTAAATCAAAGTTCTTTCTTTTTCTCTCTTTTTCTTTCTTTCCGTTCCTTCCTTCCTTTTTCCTGAACCCTTTTTTTTCCTCTTCTTTTTCTCTATGTTTAATTTGTGGTTGTAATCAAAACTATGTTTGATAAATCAGTGTGTATCCTGAAGCAAGCAGTGAGTGGTTTTGGAAACCAAGTTTCCTGAAGAACAATTGAAAGAGTGGGTATGTTTGGAATAATGTTTCTCTAACTTGTTATAATTCAGTGTTTAGAAAATGTATGCATCAAGTATGCATTTTTAAGACCATAGGAGTTTGTTTTTTAGTGGGTAAAGTTATAATTGTATTTGGGCAAACCTTTGATTTTTGAAGGATTTACTGTGTTTAACCAAAATATGTATGAAAATTTGAATCGTAAACATTAACTAATCTCATTTTGTGTGTCTGGTGTTTTAATAATAGCTTAGTATAAACTTGCTTAGCATAAACTTTTCAACAGAATATTCTTCAATAAAAAATAGGAGTTAGTTAGAAATGATTAGATCCCAAACTCAATTAAATCTCAGTTTTGATAGTTATCATTGCATTTCCTATTGACACCTTTCCTTGTAGTTTGTGCAAGATCACAGATCCACTTAATGGATTCACCTATGGATTTTTATTTGCATAATTATATTTGAAGCCTGTTCAGTATTGTCCATTTTAGTTGGATTTTAGTAATCACATAACTACAATGTGATTTACATCATTACATCATTTGAATGTTTCAATAAGACAGTTTCAGTTCTGATCAATTTTGATAAAGAACCTATGGGAAGCAAAAGTGATGTGGATCTGGTTTGGCCAGCTAATCATGTTGAAGTGGTAAGCTGAGTGTGGACCCCAAACTTTTTGAAAATATTTGGTTAGGAGGTATCTTTTAAGCTGGCTGGTGACCTTGGGCCAAGTCACTCTCTCTCAGCTCAACCCAACCAGTGGTGGGCTGAAAATTTTGAACAATCGGTTCTCTGGCTGGATAGGCTGGCCAGTTGGTCATGTGACTGGGTGGGTGACATCACTCATCATACCCATCCCTGCCTCCTGGCCACTTGCCTCAAAGGAACAGGTAGGATTCAGCTGGTTGGGTCTTATCCCACTACTGCCCCATTTTGCGGCCTGCTTTTCGGCCGTTTTCAGGTGAGTGTGAGGCCATCCCCAAACTGCGCAGAATTGGAACAAGGGATTTGGGCAAACCCATCCAAACCTGCAGCAGCCCACCTGTGAACCCAGCCAATCTCACAGGGTTAATGTTGTGGGGAAAAGAGGAGAAAGAAGAAGTATTAGGTGTGCTTGCTACCTTGAGTTATTCATAAATAAAGGCAGCATGGATGGATAAATAAGCAAGCAAGCCCACAAGCAGCTCTTCTTACCTTCTGCTCTGGAAGGTAAGTCTGGAATAATTGGAAGACAGCAAAGAAGCAGATTTTGGCCAAACTTCTAGGAAAAGCCTCCTCATGGTTATTCAACAATGGGGAAGGAAGCCTCCGTGGGAGAGAGATGGTTGTCCTTCACCGGAGCATACACTTTTAACACCATCCTGTAAAGTTTGTAGAACTTGCATGGAGAAAATTGACATGGAGAAGACTGACCAACTCAGATCCTCTGCCTGCAGGATTGTCCTGCCTAAATTTACACTGCTCTTCACAACCCGAGCTTACTTTAGAGCGGTTTCGTAAATCTCGGGATGCCTACAATTCATATTTATAAAACAATACGGAGACCGTTTGGGTATAGAATAGACAGTCCATGAAATTACCATCACTATAATCCTGCAGAAGAAACACCAGATGGAGAACAGCGTTTCTCCATCGCTCCTTTGGCAACGTCTGCCGAATCCCACCGAAGCCGGTGTCATAACAGCGCAGTCCGGAGATGCGTCCATCCTCACCCACCTCCGTTACACGTGTACACAGGTCATCTCCACCCTCACCCCGGGAACCCTCTTCCCCGCTCTCTCTCTCGCTCTCTCTCTTTTTGTTCCTCTGGGGAGCCTCCCCGTTTCCTCGGACGCGGAGGCGCGCTTGCAGCTTAGCTAGCCGGCCGTCGACGGGCCGGGAAAAAAGGAGGGGGGGTCTGCCCCGGAGGCGCGCGTGCTCCAGCGCCCCCCCGCGGTTCCCGTTGCGCCCAGCCGGGTCACGTGCGCGAGTGACAGAAGCGAGCCGCCCCCGCCGCGGCACCGCAGTTCCTCGCCGCCGCGCGGCCGGGGTGGAGCGAAGGAGAGCGCGCTGGTGGTGCTGCTGCTGCTGTTCCTTCTGCTGCTGCTTCTTGCTTCTGCCGCCGCCGCTGCGCCCAGTGCGTGAAGCTGGGAGAGAGGCAGCGGCGAGGTTGCAGCGGGCCCGCTCGGCTCCGCTCCATCCCGCCGAAAGCTCGCCCGGATCGCGAGGCGGCGTGAAGAGCAGCAGCCGCAACAGCAGCCACGCCACCATGGCGGGGCTGAACTGAAGCGGCGGCGAGGGAGGAGGGAGAGCGCTCTGGTGGGGCTGGGCTGGGCAGGGCTGCGCGTCGCTGGGCTCCTTCCCAGCTGATCCCGCGCGATCCACTCGGGCACCCGAGCCCGGCGCGCTGGGGTGGGGAGGGCCGGGGCGCTTTTGTGCTTTTGGCCCCCCGCTCGATCGCTCGCCCGCCTCTTCCTTTCCCGTCTTTCCTCCGGGGCGGCGTGTTTGTGTGCGCGGGTCGCGAACAAAGACCCCCGGGCGCACCCGGCGCGGCAGAGAAGGGCGCGGGGCGAGCGAGAAGATCGCCTTCCCGGGATCGACGATGGCGGATCGCAGCCTGGAGAGCCTCTCTCTGCCGCTGGAGGTGAGAGCGCGGTTGGCCGAGCTGGAGCTGGAATTGTCGGAAGGTAAGAGGGAAGCCGGCGCGAGGTAAGGGGTGGAGGGTTCCGTGGTGCCTCCTCGGGGGCGCACGGCATTGCGCCGGCACCTGGCACCCCCGCGCACCAGGGGCGAGAGAGATCTGGCGGGAGAGGGAGCGCCCATCTCCCGCTAGGGAATTGATGAGTGCTCCCGAACAAGGAGAAACGGCGGGGCGGCTGGAGGGCGCGAGGCTGGGGTGCGCGTAAATGTGCGGGGCGCTACCTGGAAGGTAAATCTGTCTCCTCCGCAGTCTGCAGGGTCTCGCCATCCCGCGTGTGGGTGGGTGGGTGTGTTTAGATTAGGCGTGTGTCAGTTAATTCTTGTGGGCGTCAGTTTCTCCTGGTGTGTGGGTGACATCGCCAAAGAAATGGGGTGTGTATGTGGTGGTGTGCGTGCGTGCGTGTGTGTGTGTGTGTGAAGATTCCTGCTGAGATCCTTCTCCCCCCCTCCCCCCTCTTCCTCTCTCGCTCTTTCCACTTGGAGCTCTGGGTCCGAGGGGAGCGGAGGCAGCGCTGCATTTATTCCTCGTTCTTTCTAGTTTCTTCAGAAACTGGTTATTAATGTCATTGCGCTGAAATAGAGGGTGGGGGGAGGTGTTTCTCGATGGCGGCTGTTGTCTTTGCTAGCACCATTTGGGGTGGCTGTGTGTTCAAGATATGGGGGGGGAGGGGTGTTCTGCTCGGTCATAAATCCCATTTCCTCCTTCCTTCCTTCCTTCCTTCCTTCCTTCCTTCCTTGGCTATTCTTCCTGCTACAGTGATGCGAAAGATAGAAGGAAGAGAAGGAATTGTTGGCAGGAGAGATGCTGCTCCAGCATTGTATGCTTTATTACAGAGAATGGAAAATCTTTAGGGCTGGGCTTATGAGGAATCTCATCCTGCCAAGAGGGAGAAAAATACAGTTTTGGTTTAAAGAAATCTCCACAAATACCATCAACAAAAGCATTTCCCCTCACCTAATGTAAGGATTCATTTGCTCTTGGGTTTATCTAGAGAAGAACCTTGTGGTTTCCTATTTAATCAAGTTTTGGATAGGTACCATCAGTGCCAGTTGAGTGATTTTGATCTGATTATTCTTACCTATTTCAGAGAAAGAATAAAAGATATCGTTGGGGGCGAGGTTGTTGTGGCTCATTTCCACAATTTGATTGAAGATAGTACAATTATCCAATGCTTTGGTCCTGTATCAGGTCCTGGGAAGTTCCTTCTGCATGAAAAAAAAATCTTGCAGATTTCTTAAGATTGTATTCTTTTTCTCGTTTGGCTAATACCCATTGAATGGTGTGATGCACATCTTACGCAAAGTGTGTGTGTGGCTGCGTGTATTACAGAATCTTTTCCTGGTTGCCAATCCAAACACTACGTTTCCGAAGCTCACACATTTTTGATCAGATTTGACGTATTTCCTTTTCCTAGCTGTATATTTCTCTGGATCAAGAGTATCTCTACTTGAAGCCTGTTTAGTCTTTCAAGTACTTAAGGAAAGAATGCTGGGAAGGAGGAGTTGAAATTTTGGGGAAAAAAACCCTTTCTTTTTCCTTTTGGAAAAGGTTTGTTCCCATCACATTTTGAAACTCAAAAGGAGCTGGACATAATGCTGCACCTCTCCAAAATAAGAAATGGGATATAGTTTGACACACAGCCTGCATTTCCTCCCTTTCTCTTCCCAATGTTTTTTTTTCCCCTTGTATAACGGCTTCAGAAGGGCCTGTAGCCAGAAAGTTAAAAGCACTCATGCCATTTCCATTAGTAGGAAAGATCTGGTGAGTTTTTTTCTTTTTTCTTTTAACACTTTGGGGGTGGGGAATCACTGGGACTGCAGGAATCCTATCCTAAAAGGCGAGAGGAGCAAAATTTGCTGCAACTGTATTAAGGGGTTAAAGCAATATTTACTTAATTCAGGTGTGGATTTGTTTCTAAACTGACAGGGAGAGGCAAGGAAGTGTTAGTGAATTTATACACAAAAAAACCCACACTTGTAGATCTGAATAGTATATGTGTAAAAACAATATGCTGTGACAGAAGCCACTCTTGTAACCTGTCCAACTTGTAAGTCCAAAAAGATTTTCCTCCCAAAACAAATTACAGGAAATTCTGTGGCGGAGATCGGATGACCATTCTGTTCATTTTCCAACTTCTATTAATCCTGCAATCCAGCAGTCCTGATGGGGTAGTGCAGTAGATTGGCCTCTACTCAGAAGTAAGCTGCACTGTGTTAAAAGAAATGACTTACTTTAATTACTCTTGGGTAAATAAATATGTTTTAAGATGTTATGAGCAATAAGTAACATTTCAGAGGTAGAGATCCTGGTGTGGATTGAGTTTTCTGATCATTTCTCCTTTTCTAATGGTAATTAGAAAATTTGATAATTTTTCCTTTTCTAATGATTCTGTCACTTCATTTTTATACTACTTTTAGGAAAAACTAACCAGCTGGAACTATGATAAAATAAGTGTTTTACTCTTATATGGGCCTGTGAACATGTCATATTTTTAAATATATGGTGGCATTGGCATAAATCACATTGGAAAGGCATATTGTATATTTTCTAAATGCCTTATTCAATGAGCAATAAGCTTTATATGTAACATTTCTACCAAAAAAGGTATAGAGCTCTGATTGAGTACTTGTAGCTTCCATCTTGACTTTAAAAAAACCACAACCTTTTCTTTTCCCTTCCTTCATTCCCAGATGCCTCTGGTAGAAAAGTTTCCATCATCAACATCAAAACTGATTTCTCTTAGTTTTCCCCCAGCCTGGTATTCTCCTGAATGAGAGGGATTACAGCTCCCATAAGCTCCAGCCATTAGGCATGCTAGCACTGATCGGTGCATTTTATAGTCAGGTGATATAGGCAATATAAATGTTAGGAAAATGAAATTGTAGTTGTATTGCATAGATATAATAAAAATATAATGCAATGAACTTTTAAGAAATGCTTTAAAAATATTTGAGATTTTTAAAAAATAAAATGAAAGGAATGTGCAACTTTGTAAAATAAGTATGCTTATATAAAAATACTGAAGTAAAAATCTTAAATATAAAGATTTGTTGAACTCATGGGAAACTGTCTTTCGTTAAACTGATGGAGCTACTAAGCTCCTGGCTTCATATATAAGTTTCTGAGTATATTGCTATTGAGTTTGAGAAGATTTTTCTTTTTCTTTTAAAAGCTTGTGACTTTACTCCATGATATTGAAGAAATGCATAACTTGTATAAATGTATTTACAGTATATGACATGCTTCCACATCACTGTTTGCATTATTCGATCTTACTTATGCAGCAATACATGGTCCACCATCCATAGACGGTCCGTTCTAGGCCCCATATATAAATCCTCTTTTTGGATCAGTTACCGATAATTGAATTGTCTGGTTTGGTGTTACTATTTCTGAGTTGCGTAGATCATCATCAGGAGAAGTTGCAGGTTGAACCTCTGACTTTTCCAAATCTAGTTTAAGCTCTTACACTGTACTGTGATTTTTCCAGACACTGGCATGCTAGTGACCCAAAATAGCTGCAGAGGACTGATAAACGAGGCAGCATTATGTGCACATTAAAAGAAACTGTGACCAGCCAATGGGTACCTTCTCTAACCAAGTTAAATTTTGAATTAGTCATTCGAACATGACTGTCTATATTGATTGACACAGGTTTAACATCCTACAAAGTGCAACAGGTTGTTTAGTTTTCTTTTTAAGGAATACCATTGTCCTAAATTGTTTAATTGAATATCGCCTGAAGAAAAAAATCCTTCAGCATTTCTGTACTCTTCTTTTCTCTATTAAAACCAATGGATTCCTGCTAGAGAGACATATTTCATAGAATAATACATTTAATAATAATACATTTCAGTAAATCCCTTAACTATAAAATAGGAACAATATGTTGTTTTGTTCCAGGGGACAAAAATAAAAGCTGTAAGTATTTTGGACCCTGATATTCTTTTTGGTGAAAAATTGTTCAGCTGTATTTTGTTATAAGCAACCCAAACAGTGTCCTTAAAGGAATATGATGGAAGGAATAAAACCATTGGCAGGTTTTATTTACTATAGTTATATAGCTTGTTTGACTTTCTCTTAGCATGTTATGTGAACCCAACCATTATTATTTGTTGAACATGATTTATCGATTGGGTTTATGTATGAAACAGCCATTTTTGCTTGATTAACAAACTAGATTTCATAACTATGGATAGCCAGTGTGAAAGGCTCAGAATTGTAGTGTATAACCCAATTGGGGAAGACTGTAATAAAACAGACACTTGTGTGATTCTTCTGTCTGACTTTGGAGGTAAGTGGAATGTATTTAAAAAAAACTGTATTCAAAAACCTGCTAAATCTGAGATCCCAACATTATACTCAATGTGTGTGTAGATATGTCTTGTAAGCTTTCTGTTTCTCCATCTCCTCCATTTTTTACTACTGGCAACAAGAAATAGACAATTCATCATCCTTTGCTCTTCACTGCCATCTTGTGGTCACCTGCATTTTTGTCACTTCCCAGACATAATAGGTAGTCCAATTTGTGTTTGGTTTCTACCCTTCCTATCTAGAAGAGTTCATAGATAAATTAATGTAGATAGGGAGTATCTCAGGAGATTACAGTGAGTGTCCAGGGCAACCCTCAGCTGTTTGTCTCCTAGTAAATTGTTTTTTTCTGACTGACCACAATTGTTGTGGCAGCCATCTTGAGAAAGCACACTCTGCCTACATATGGCTAATTCTAATCCCAAATACTCTTTTATGTCTACTAAACTTCATTTAGTTACATCATATCCTTAATAAAAGATAGACATTGAATTGAATACAAGGCATAGCCTACTCTACATTACTTGGCAACCAACCTGTGTCCCCAAATCTAATTGCTCAGGAGAAGGAGAAAATGCGTTAGATATGCTAAATGCTTCTTCTTCGGGAAAGCACTGAGGCATAATTTTATGACATGGCTGTAAACTTCACAGGAGTTTATCATCTATTTTGAGAAGAAGGAAGATCTGTAAAACCTTGAATTATAGTACAGCAGTAGCATTATGATCTTTGAAGAAAAAGTGGTATTTTAATCGCATTACATGAAAGTTAGCTCTTATGATTACAGTGGAGTTTAATTTTATGTTTTCACCTATGTGTGAGTATAAGAAGCTGGAAGGAATGATTCTGTTCAGCCATCTGACGTCAGTATCTTTTATTTAGTTTTGCTCTTTTGCCTACTGTACTACCCTATTATAGCAACATCAGTCAACAAGCCATAAAACCTATTTAGAACAGATAACCTAGAAATCCCTTAATAACCACATTAAATTAAGTTGACATAATAAATGAAAAGAAATAAGATGCCAGATATTGTTTGATAAGAAGAAAAGACTATTGAAGAGTACTTTTTCTATTTTTTTTAAATACCAGAAGTAAGGATGACAGGTGCATTTGTGAAGGCACCAGTGTGGTGCTTATCACCAAGGCAGTGTGGTGTTGTGCCTTCTACTAAGAAAACCTGGTTTCTGATCCATATCCACAGGTGGCATTCAGCAGGTTCTGATCATTTCTGGAGAACCAGTACTGAAATTTTAATTAGTTTGGAAAACTTCTGGCTGGCCCTGCATCTGGCTGTCCCACCCTAATCTATTCTCTGCCTCCTGAGTCCCAGCTTATCGGCTGGGTCTTCTTTGATTGCCCTGCATAGGCGAATGGAACTGGAAAGCAGGTTAGTGGGGTGGGGAGGGAATGGGATTTTGCATTAATTTTGCACCCCAGGAGTGGGGTGGGAATGGAAATTTTACAGTATCCTTCCCCTGCAATGCCCACCAAGCCATGCCCATCAAGCCATGCCCACAGAACCGGTAGTAAAAAAAATTGAATCCCACCACTGTCCATATCCTTCTTACCTCCTGTAGAAACTGGGTATTCAATGGACCCAATATAACCATTGGTACAAGTGGAATGGTTTTCTGTTTCTGTGCTATGCTTGGGAATAGCCTTTTTCCAGAAATTCAGTCAGCCCCATCACTAAGGGTTTTTCATAAGCTATTAAAACATTACTTTTTGTGAACCTTTGTGAGCATGATTGATGCCATCAATTATTGATTCATTTACGATTTGTATTGATTTTTTTTATATGCACACATACATACCGTGGAGACACAATTTTATATTTTTTTAATGTATGTAAACCACTGAAAGTTTGCCTAGATTGTAGTGATGCAAATCAGATTAACTAACTGAATAAATAAAGGATAAGGTGTTGGATAATGTAGCCCATTGCCATGTTGTAAATGACTTTGGCTAAATGAATTGGGCGTAGAAGTTTATGGAAACAGGTGCAAAACAGATGCCATTCTGCAGTAGGTTTTTGACAAACCAACTCTGTCATATTTTGTACCAACTGAAGCTTTATGATCATTTTCAAAGATTGCAGTAAACCATCTTGTTGTGTTCGTTTATGAAATTTATATGGCCACCTTCTTGCTCACAGAGACTCTAGTCGGCTTACAAGCAATAAAGACACCGCATAGGAAAAAAAAAATAATACCACTGGTGACAACACATAGTCAACTGAGTCATTGATGGGCTTCATCCCACTCTGAAAACTCAAAACCAAGTTTTCAGACCATTATGAAAGAGTGTCAAAGTGAGAGCCAGTCTAATTTCTGAATGATGAGATACCAAAGAGAAGGAGCCACCATGGAGGAGGCCCCTCTTCTGGGTCCTGCCAGATATGCCACCTTAGGGAACCTGAATTGCCTCCCTGCTCCAGTGGATTGGGTGGATGTGACTGGCAAAATTATGTATGGTGATAGAGGTACACTTCCTGATTCAGGTATGGTTGTAACTGATGCATCACCTGAACCTAGACAAACTTCCTGGGAAACTATGCAAATTGTTCTGCAGATTGCAAAAAGCAGGTTTTGCCTAATATTTGTTAATGGCAATTTGTCAGACAATTGAGTTTTATATTAAGCCTAAAGAAAAGGGCAATATTGTGGTATGGATTAGAAATAGTTTGTATTCCACAAATGAATGTTCTGCCCTCTCAATCTCAAACAAAGTAAATCTTTATAATCAGGAGAACTAGATATAATATATAAAACAAATGTGATAGTGTCATCACATTTATAAACAAAAAACGGCCTTAGGAATAGGTTTTAAGCTGTGCTGGTTTGCGAGATTCATCCTTGAGATGTTCCCTTAAAAGTAATCAAAAATAAATTCTCATTCCATTTTTAGAACACCTTAGAATTCTTGATTTGAAGCAGTATGTAATTTAATTCATTATCTGGGAGAGAAAATGTTGTTTACCTAGAGATTAGGAATCTGGCAGAATAACTGGAAAAGTTCTATTTTTATAGGCTGGTTTAGTGAATCTTTTGAAGTCCTGTTGGTGTTTTTAGAGTTGCCAGTTGGATTAGCCATGTTGGGTAGGAAGATCAATCTGGAATGAAGAAAGTTCGTTCACCATCATTCTAAGAGCCACAGAATGGAATTTCAATTCAAGATGAAGTATCTTTGAACCAACATAAATTAATTCAGGAAGAATAACCTCTTATCCTTTGTATTCTTTTAGAACTAATGTAACTATTATACTGTATTTAGTTTTCCCCGTTATTTGAAGATTACAATACATGAAATTGGGCCACTGTTATTAAAATTATGGTAGTAATGAAAATGAGATACAACTGTCCTTGAGCTCTTTATATTTAATATAAAATTGAATAGAACATTTCCATTTAAATTTGTTATTCAATTTCCCCCCAGTGCTGATGTTATTGTTTTAGATTCTGTTTTATGTCACAGTTTTTTCAGTGTTTTGTTTTACATAAGCTTTTTTGGGTGACTTTTAGGAAAGGAGTAGCTTTTTTTAAAAAAATGACATTTGTGTAAGCAGAGGACAGAATCAGAAATCATTACCTATGTGTGTTACAGTTACACAGTTTAGATTTTTCTTTCAGTTCATTTGTTACAGAAATCTCTGTTGTCCTTCAGTCGTGTTCTTGGGTCTTTAAATATAAAATATTCAACACTTGGAATGCACTCACTCTCTTGAATCCCAAAAGACAACAGCAGTAAGAAAAACAGGCCAGCCAGTTTATCAAACATAGAACTGGTCATAAAATCGTATTTGGCAATTCTCCATTAAATTCATGGATAGAGAAATTGAGTTTCTATAGGCCAGTGTTCTCAATCTTCCTCACCTATGGATGGCTGGGGACTTGTGGGAGTTGAAGTCCACATATCTTAAAATTGCCAAGGTTGAGAAACGCTGTCCTACCAAAGGAGAAACTTCTTGAGCCATTTCCTAAAGCCAAGACTGCCCATTAGTGGGAGTGGTGGCACAGTCACTTAAAAACAAGTCAGATCTTCTGTTGGGAATTAATTGAAGTGTGGGAAGCTGGAAAGCTATAGACTGTGAGAGAGATGCTTTAAAACAGGACATTCTTGTACATCCTTTGTCCATCATATAATTAAATAAGTGTAAGAACATCATACTCCACCTATGCTGGTATCACCACAATTCCCATTAGAAAGAATTTCTAACAGCAAAGTTTCCATGGTGAAATTGGATTAAGAAGTACCAATTAAGGAAAATACAAGAGTATTTTCTGCCTGATGCTATACAAAAATATTAGGAAGATTAAAGTGATTTGTCCTAATTAAGACAGCTTTACCTTGATACTGTCTGGATCAATGTTTCCCCAAATTGGCAAACTTTAAAATTTTTTGGACTTCAGTTTCCAGAATTGTCCAGCCAGCCTTTCTAGACACATTGGAATCAAAAGCCCAGTTGTGATATTTTTGGCTCTTTACCACCCAATCTAAGTAATATTGGGTTGGGAAAGGACACTATAAAATATTGGGTCAGTCTAGCTGGATTTGACACTTGTGGAAGGAGGAAACCTCACTGTTGTGCAGATGTTGTAATTCTATTTTTAGTTTATATTTTGAGTGTCTATAGCCATGATGGCAAACCTATGGCTTGTGTGCCAGAAGTGCAGAGCCACTTCTGCTGGCATGCGAGAGATTGCCTGGAAGAGCCCCACTGCGCATGCGCATACGTGCTGCTGCCTGACAGCTGATTGTCGAGTATCTGGCACACCTGCGTGGAATGCAGGTGTTCTTGTGTGCATGCGCAGAGACATGCAATGGGGATTGTGCACACATGCACAGAGATGAGTGGCGCACACAGGGGGGCCGTGTGTGCATATGCAGGGGCTGTGGGGGGGGGCAGGACACATTGCCTTCTGGGTGCTGGCATGTGAGCACAAATGCACACACAATTTTCGGCACAAGAGCCGAAAAAGATTAACCACCATGGGTTTATAGCCTATTATGTTCCCAGGTTATCCTATAAATTCAAGTACATGGATTACATCAAGATTTACAGTGAATATCTGGAAAGTCTGTCTCCCCCCCCCCCAAAGAATTTGACCAATTGTGATTATGATTAAAACTTGGACTAAATTTGGTCTTGTATCATTCCCAGAGTGAAGATTTTCTAAATATATGAATTAGCATAGCATGGCCATGTAGGGTGGTTTGTGCAACAAAATATCTGCTGCAGCATTATTACATTCAGTGGTTGGCTTTGCCCATTGAATTAAACCACAATTTTTAATTATGTCTCATTGCATAAGTCACAGTTGGGTAGATTTCAACACTCAAACAAAATTATATTATGAATTAATGTGACATATGAGCCTAATTCCACCCATATATATAATTCAGTGTACCTCATTTCCTCTTTCTTGTTTTTTTTTTTTTTTTTTTGTGGAGTGTACATTGCACAAAATTATGTGTCAAGTCTGATTTGTAATACAGATTTACAATCTGATATTTCCTTGATATTTAACTATACCTGAATTTAATAGAACAAGTATGATTGAAAAGTACCATTGAATAAGCCAGAACTCCACTTGGCATGACATTATACCTGTTTGCCTTATGTGTGTGGACACTTCTAATCAGGATTATGTATTGCTTAGTATACACTTTCTGAAAAGTATTTTTCAGTATGACTGTAGCATTTTTCTACAACACCTTATAGTAGCTATGTATTTTCCAGACATGGTGTAGCAGCAGAAGAAAAAGATGTATCTGTTTCTAAGGTATTGCACATGGATGCTAATATTCCTGCTCTGAATGTTATTTGATCATGGAATCTGAATAATTACATAGTCTTGCTGATAATACAGCAGAAAGTTGTAACCTGTGAGAGTGATAAGGCCCAAGTTTGCACTTATACTGGTCAAGGATTTTGTGCAAATGCTAGGTTAATGTAATGCCTCCTGTCTAGTTTCAGTTAGAATCCTGAATCATGTATATCATGAGGCTTGTTTTCTAATAAATATATTTCAGTAGTTTTAAGGAACTAAGTCTATAACCACATTCCTTCTTTTTGAAGCTGTAACTAGTCTATTCTTTAGCTTGTGGGTAGTACTCCGTTTTTCCGAAAATAAGACCTATCCTGAAATTAAGCCCTAGTATGTTTTTTTACATTTGTACCTTATATAAGCCTTACCCGTCAAATAAGCCCTACTTAAGAGCCTGTGTAGCCAGCTGGCTGCCCATTCCATCTGGTTGCTTGCAGTGCCATGGCCACAAGGCAAGGCAGGGTGGCGGTAGAGCTGCTCCATGCGCCTAAACCTAACCGGCTTACCTAAGGGTAACCGGCTTACCTGACCGGCTTAACTGCACCCAGGCCATCCATGCTCCAACACCTGCCTCACAATGGCAGCACTACCAGCCATGTGCAGCAGAGGCTCATGTGGCCGCTGACGCACTTCTGCTTGCTTGCAGCCACAATGGGGCAGGAGGCCAAGTGGTACAGTGGTGCAGCAGCTGTGAGGCGAGGCAAGTGTTGGGTAATGGCCTGGCTGTGGGGGCCCTGAGGTAAGTTGTGCAAGGTGTGTGGGGCACCCGACCCTCCCACCTCACCTCATGGCTGCAGCACTGGCCTCCTGCTCTGTTGCGGCTGCAAGCAAGCAGAAGAAGTGAGCCAGCAGCCATGCGGGCTTCTGCTGGATGGGGTTTCTGGAGCTGCGGTGATGAGACGAGGCAGGTCTCTGGGCATGGCTGGTCTGGCTGCAGAGTCCCTGAAGTGAGTAAGTACAGGGCAAGTTGGGTAGCTCCACTTCCTGCTTCATAGCAGCAGCACTGGTACACTATGCAACTTCCTGCCCTTCTGTGAGCAAGCAGAAGTGGGCCCACTGTACATGGGAAAAAAAAGACAACCTCTGAAAATAAGTCTTAGTGCTTATTTGGGGCCTCCCAAAAAATAAGACGTGGTCTTATTTTCAGGAAAACATGGGTATGCACACATACACATGCAGAGTCCTTCACGTACAACCACTTGTTTAGCAGCCATTAAAACTTATAACAGTGCAGAAAAAGTGGCTTATGATTGGTCCTTGAACTTCTAACCATCCCCATGATCATGTGATCAAAATTTGGATGCTTGGCAATTGGCATGTGTTTAGCATAGCTGCAGTGTCTTGGGATCATGTCATTTCCATTTGCAACTTCCCCAGATGGCTTCCAATAACGAATTTGTGGGGAAAGCCAGATTCACTTAATGTGATTCACTTAACAACCCCATTTTACAACTTTTCTTACCCCAGCTGTTAAGTGAATTGCTGCAGTTGATAAGTTACTAATCTGGTTGTTAAGTGAATCTGGCTTCCCCATTGATTTTGCTTTTCAGAAGATCACAAAAGTGGATGACGTGACTCTGGGACACAGCAATGGTCATAAATATGAACCAATTTGCCAAGTGATTTGTTCACATGGGGATGGACATGCAGTAAATATCATAATTGCAAAAAACTATGATAAGTCACATTTTCCAATGCCATTGAAACTTTGAACTGTCACAAACGAACTGAGGACTACCTGCATATAGTTTTAACACTTTCCAAATGTATTTTCAGGGCCATGATGTCTGAATGACATCTTTTAGCTTCTCTACAGAGAATAATTTTCTTTTGGAGTCCTGAATTGCTCCAGGTTGGTTTGGCAGTTTTCACTTCCTCTCCGTTTCTCTTCTTCTATTTGTTACATGTCAGAACTTGTGATTCCTTCAGCGGTGAGGAAAATACGTTCTCAATTCACCAAAATTAGTTCTGTCAGCAAAAATAAGAGAGCTGTCCAGAATGAAATATGGCTGGCATTATTCCATTTAGGTACGTGGGAAGAGATCCAGTCCACATGCTTGGATGTATTAACAAGTTCAAGGTGGAGGCTTTAGTTAATTAACAGGTATTGTAGTAGTTACATCTTTGAATATTATCATGAATAGTCATGAGTAGTGGTGAAGGAATGCACGTGGGTAGATCATGTATGTGTGTTAGTTGAGGAGAGAGTGTTCATAGAAATAAATATTGGGCATCCAACTTTTTGCTTTAGCAAATCCTACAGATTTTACTAGACTTGATGAGAGGTTCTCAACCATTAAAGAAAGAAATCAGCCTGTTCATTAAACCTGAATGCTTAATCAGATATCCTTTAAGCACAATATGAAGAATAAAAGTACTTGAATAATTTATATGGAAAGTAGATCCGCTAGATGAAAGAGGCTTGCTGCTTCCTATTCACTAAAAAAAAATATGGTGATGAAAAATCTATTTTTCACATAATGGTATTATTAATGAAAGGCATGTGTGTCTGAAACGGTATCATTTAAACCATATGACCCCTTTATGACTTGCAGATTTCATCTCCCAGAATTCCTTTATGCTGCCTTAGAAACTCTGGGAGTTGAAGTCCACAAGTCATAAAAGGGCCATAGTTCCCCATTCCTGATCTAGACTTCCTGTTGGAAGACAGGAAAAAGTTACTATATCTGGTAATAGCTGCATATGCAAGAGATACCTGTCTATAAAGTACATAGTTTTTTGTTTTTAATTTGTGATTGATTGTCATGTTTGGAAACAAACTGTCCTAAAGAATTTGTTCAGATATCTCAGAACTTCTTAATGATCTGTCAGTATTGCAAGGCATCAATAAAAGGGTTATGACTAAGTTTCTAGGAATTATGTCTGTTTTGCATGGTTATTCAAAAAAGTTCAAGTGCCTTAAGATAAAAGGAAATTATGATAATTGGTCTAAGCTAACTTAAAGGTAAAAAGTTTTCTCTTTCCAGTCATATCCTACCCTAGTGGGCAGTGCTTATCTCCATTCTTGGCTGAGGGAGCCAGCGTTATGTGAAGATGCTTCTGTGGTCATGTGGCCAGCACGGCTCTATACTGAGACGCACAGAACACTGTTATCTTCCCACTGAAATGGTACCTATTTATCTACTCCCATTTGCATGCTTTCGAATTGGAGGGTAGCAGTTGGGTCTCAAATCAGACTGCCAGCTTTCCATCTTATCCATTATTATTTTCATCTGCCATTTATCATCCAAACTATTTTAGCCTGAAAAAATTGGTTTACCAGCATAGATGCATTTAAAAAAAACATGTTAGTGATAGTTGAAATTATCCAAAGCTTTTGGGAATATCAAATATAGCGAGCTAGATTTAGATTTGTTAAGATTCGTTTTAGCACCATATTCCCCAAGGGGGTGCCCTCTAGATGTGTTAGGACTCACAAGTTTCTGTCTCATCAACCATGCTGAATGAAAATTTGGAGAAATGCAATTCTAGCATGTTGGATTTGGTGAAAGCTTTGCCAAAGACTTTGGGTTCCAAGGGGTCTTTAATCTTTTAAATGAATGGCATCTTGAGAAATATAGTCTCTTTGTTTTGACGCAATTGGGTCCATTTTGTGATGTTGTATAAACATATATTATTTTTCATATTATATTATCATGAAATAATATTAATATCATTATCATTATCAGTTGAGGATGGCATGTTCATGTCATCCTCAACTTAAAATCATTTGTTTAGCAACTGTTTAAAGTTACGATGGTGCTGAAAAAGCAACCTATAACCTGTCCTCGCACTTATGACTGTTGTTGCAGTATCTCCATAATCACATTGAGTAAAATTCAAATGCTTGACTTCTGGCATGTATTTAAATTGGTTGCAGTGTTTGTCACTTGCAATAAGCAGAGTTGTTCCCATCCAATAAGCAAAGTTGTTGAGAGAATTTAGATTCACATTATGGTCACATGATTTGCTTATCCATAGCAAAAAGGTTGTAAATTTATTTGTTTGTTTGTTTATAGTTTTGTCAAGCATGCATTTTATAATTTATATAAGTAAAACATGATTATTAATACATGAAATAGAAATGAATAAAAGGGAACATTAAGACAGGAATGGTAGGCATGTTGGCTTGCCCCTTACAGACCTCTTAGGAATGGGGTGAGATGATCAGTAGACAGTCTGAGGTTAAAGTATTTGGGGTTAGTGGAAAAAACCACAGAGTCAAGTAGAGTATTCCAGGCATTGACCATTATTAGGCTAGTCATACCAAATTAAGTGTGACTAGCATAAGTACTGCCTCGCTTAGTAACGGAAATTCTGGAAATTCCAATTACGGTTGTAAATTGAAGACCACCTGTAATTAGGGCTATTAGTATTCCTTGTAAATCAGTTATTTATTGCTCACCTTTTAGAATTACAACATATTTACAGAACTCCTTGCCATCCTTCTGCTCAGTTGTAATATCATTGGGATACACTATTCAAATACAATTAGCTTTGTATTCTAAATGATAAATTAAAATATGCTAAAACTGGCCTGTAAAGGTCCTTTTTCACTGTTGTAATAATTGTGATTTGACCTATTAATTAAAACTGATCAAATGGAAATAATTTGACTTCACTTCTAAGTTGGGAAGCAGGTATAAACAGTTTATACAGCACTACATATTAAAATGTTTTTTTATATTTGTTGGTGTTTCCAGATGAGACCTGGCAATTTAAAATACCTCTTACCCAGGCAAAGAAGACAGTGGTAAATGTCTCCCTTAAGGACTATTGAAAAGAGTGTCATGGATAACTTCCAACCACACTATTGTGTTACATCACCGCAATCTGTATCAACAGGATGTTATAGAAAAGCAGCTATACATCCCAAAATGTGTTTTAGGCCTCATAGGTTTTTATAATAAACTATTTCTCTCTCTGTGTGTGTGTGTATGTGTGTGAATAAATCTGTTTATGTGTGTTTGTGTGTACTTGAATTCATAACTCAGAGGTGCAGTATTTCTTCTGGTTTGACAGCTGGGCCAGCTGCACTTCATTCCTTTTTTTCTTGCTTGTCTTTCTCTAAAGTAAACACCAAGGAAAAAGATTAATGATCAGTATTATTTTCTGATTTAATGTTTGTACATTAATTCTGCAGTAACTAGAAGGCAAGATAATTGTATCTCCTGGAGAAAACGTTGCCCTCAGACATAAGGGGGCATGAAAGAAAGGCTTTTGAACTCCGTGAAACTATATACAAAGATCTCTTCTTCTTTTTCCTTCAGAAATCAGGGATGTAGACAACTTCCATGATGAAATCTGATACAATGTTAAGTCATGGATGCTTAATCTAGCCACTTTTATTGGGCGGGAACCACAGTTGCGAAAAGTTCCAGTCTAGATGAGAACTCCATGCATTCTTCCCTCTCCCCCAAAAACAATTCGTTATCTGGCTGTTGTTTTGGCCAATGCAAACAGGCACCATTGGTTGTGTGTAGTAACAGGAGGGTCCCTGTTCTAATTTGGAAAGACATTGTACTTGGGGTCCCAAAACTGTTTTGCTTGGAAAGCACATTTGTTTAAACTCTTGACAAAGAGTGCTTGCTATTTCATTCTGAAACTACAGGTAAACATGATTGGTTCAATGGAATCTGCTCAGAGGCATTGTACCTAGAATTGTACAGGGGTGAGCTTCAATTTTTTTTAGTAAGGGGCTCTCTGCCCTAATGACTGGCTGGGTGGGCATGGCTGGGTGGGCATGTGACTGGGTGGATGTGACTAACTCAATGTCACTTCTTTGCCCTAATTACCTAAAAAAAGATATATTCCAAAAAGTTGTTTATTATTTCATGCATTTAATACTTAAATAAAAGACTGGGTGAAACCAGGCATAATAGCAGTGACTGTAAGAGGGCTCTTGGAGTCTTAGTGGAGTTTCTGGTGAGTTACGTGATTCTTATTATTTGGGAATTAATCCCCCGGAGGCTATTGGCTATGTTATCTGATTTTCTCAATGGCTCTCCCTTACAAGCACTGAGTGGATTGTTTATCTAGCTTGAAACACTTTTGCAAGATGTGAAATGCTGTTGGCTGAACGTCCAGAAGTTCAATTAAGCCTATTAAGAACTTTCCCTTGCTGCTTGTCTTTCTGAAGTTATTGGAAGCTCTCTGAGCCCCGCACAGTCTTAGCTAGGGGCTCTCTTGAGTCCCTGTGAAACTCCAGCAGCCCACCCTTGGAATTGTACCTGTATAATACCATATTGATGTTTCAAAGATTTTGTTTTATAGGATTTACAATATAAACAGCTGGGGTTCATATGTTGAAAATTGTGGAGTCCAAAATCTTTGGTTTCATCCAAAAATAGATTCCACCAAGTATCACTCACTAGTCTGCAATTTTTTGCTTCCTTCTTCATAGCTTGTAATATCAACTTTGCTGGTGCATATAATTAGTCCTTGACTTACAGCCATATTAGGGGACCAGAACTTCTGCTTCTAAGCAATGCAGTTGTTAAGTGACTTTTACCCAGAAGTTGCCACATATTATATGTTATATTAAGAGTTCTGTGTAGTTTCTGTTTCTAATTAAAAAGAAATCAAATAGTTATATTTTTATTAGATTTTGGCCCTATTTCTATCTTTTCTGTACTATATAAAAGAATCTAAGAAGCTGGAGGATTTCTTTCTCTCCCCAAATAAGAGGATAAAGAAGTAGTTTTTTTCAGATTTTTTTGGTAAAATTTATCTTTTTTTAAATGACATTTGGAACTGCCAATTGAATTTGATATGGAAGCTTCTAGGATGCTTCCATATGATTCTTATAGTATAAATGAGATCATGGGATAATAAGATAATAGAATAACAGAGTTGTAAAGAACTTTGGAGGTCTTCTGGTTTAACCTAATGCTCAGCAGGAGACCTTGTACCATTTCAAACCAATTATTTTCCAATCTTTTCTTAAAAACCTCCAGTGATGGACCACCCACAATTTCTGGAGTCAAGCTTTTCCACTGATTAATTGTTCCCACTGTCAGGAAATTTATCCTTTATTCTAAGTTGCTTCTCTCCTTGATTAGTTTCCAACCATTGCTTCTTGTCCTGCCCTCAGGTATTTTGATCCCCTGTCCTTTGTGGCAGCCCCTTAGATATTGGAATACAGCTATCATATCACCCAGGAAATTAAAGTCCTGGACATACCCGGCGGCAGATACCCCAATTAAATCATGAGTCTCGAGCCAAGCTTCCAAAACTATGAAGGATTTATTGGGTATTAACATGTCAGCATGACCTGGGTGTAGCCGACTTTGAGACATGTAATTAACTGTCACCCTTGACCCTGGTTTTCTCCCACCCCTCTGGGTATATCATAATTCATATTATCCAATGAAACACTTCTATAGCCAAGAGTCATCAATCATATTCTCCAATTAGATTTTTGCAAGGCGGAAAGTTCAGTTACCTAGTTACAATCTCTGAAGAAAATATGAATTAAATGCACTTTCGGTTCCAAATTGCTGCACTGCTCTTTCAAACTCCTTCTTCCCCACTTCTTTCTGTTGACAACTATAAAATGGGCATAGAAAATGTTTTATGAGTTGACACCCTTAATCATTATTGTTGCTTATCTCTGCACTCATTTCTAGAGTCTCATCATATTTTTTATATTGTGACCAAAACTGGAACCAGTACTCCAAGTGTGATCTTACTGTTAGCAAGTAAGTAGTACTTGCAAATTATAAAGTAATACTAACAGTTCATATGATCTTGATTATATCCATTTGTTAAAGCAGCCTGGGATTGCATTGGCTTTTTTGGTAGCTGCACCACGCTGCAGGCTCATATTTAAGTGACAGTCCACTAGGACACCAAGATCTTTCTCACATTTACTACTGATCTGATAACAAAATATCGACAACTGTGCAGATCTTTATCCAGTAAAATATACTCAATGGCTCCAACCTGTAGGACCTATGACTAATGTGGTTGAGACTTTTGTAAGTTTCTTACAAAAGGTACAAGATTGAGAAATTTGATCTTGTAAATGAGGCTGCTGGCAATTAATAGGGACATTCATGGACAGAGAGTGCTAATAAAATGTTGGTTAAAAGTACAACACTTTTATTTTGGACCATAGTCCATATAAATCAGCAAAATGTCAATTTATTATTTTGGAGTCTTCCCATGGAAAGAAAATGTGGTGGAATTCCAAAGATTAGGTGGTCAATTATGTATGAGCTCTTGGGTAAACTGTTCTTGGGAATTGTCTTTATATGTAGCTAGGTTACATTAATTAATTAAATAAATAAATGTATTCATAGTCTTCTTTTGAAATGTCACAAATATGTTGAAAACTACTCGTTTTCAGACTTTCTAGATCTTTGGTGAAGAAGGGAATTTTGATCACAATGCATTTGGAAGGTGCCAGGTGAGAAGCATATATGAGGTATATAAATGCCAAAACAAAAAATGCTTCAACCTACACAAAAGAACAGGTTTGTTTTATACTATAATATATTGAGAATTTTTATGATACAATATTCCTCTTAAGTTTTAGCTGAACCAGATGGGATTCTGTGGAAGGCATGTCACTTACCAAGTCTAAAGGCAGTTCTGAATTAAGAATGTTTAAATGTGCTTTTTTTTGTTAATACTTTCTCTTTCTGAACATTAGGATTTCCAGACGGTTTGTGCCATACATAGAGGCACCTGCACTTTCAAGGGTTAAGGTTAGAGGTGATAGCAAATCATGACTATGCCTGATGACATGGTTTGGGACAGAGTTGATGATGAGATCTCATCATGCATATTTTGTCATGTGAAAACTGTTGGCTTGCTCTGAGCAACCCTACGAACTGGTGATTGAATTATCTGGCAAACCAAAATGCTATGGGTTCTTTGAAGTGGTCTTTCCCCATTAGTTGAAGTAAGAAATACAGAATTAGTAATTGGTAAGTAGCTTGAGCATAATGAAGCAACTCTGTAAAAAACAGATAATTAGAGGGATAACAAATATTGTGACTCCTGCATACATTTACATAATATGTCTTAAAATGTATTTTGGCCATCTTTGTGGGCATAAAATCTATTCTTACTAATCCAATAGAAGAAATAGTATAAATCACTGAACCTTACAGGCCTGTCTTATAAAAATCTTTCCTCAATGACTCAATTTGCAACTATTCATCACAGCATCTCCAGAGTCATGTGATCAAAATTCAGTTGCTTGTATCCTTCCTAGCCGGCTTCTGATAAGGAAAATCAATGCGAGAAGCCAGCTTCCCTTTAACAATTGCAGTGATTCACTTAACATAAGAGGTCATAAGTCAGGCATGACTCACTTAACAGTTCTGGGCCCAATTGTGATCATATGTTGAGGAGTCCCTATATTTATCTTTGCAATGAAAATGCTCATTTTAAAGGTATTTGGATAGTTAGAAGCTGCCTTTCCATCTTGTAGAAAGTCAGCACCCACTCTCCTAGAAGAATGAAATATTTTGAGGAATATTAAAAAGGCTGAATATTTTGAAACTTCCGGTTTGCGTGGCTTCGGGGCAGCAGGAATTCGCGACAGCTCGCGATTCCTGCTGGCTAGCTGTCGAGGTACCCCCGATCCAGATGGGTCAGGGGGTTAAGGCTGCCCTGTAGGGACAGCTGAAGATAGAGGGGAGCCGGCTAGGGAGGTGGGGGCATCGCAGACCCCCCCCTTCTCCGGAAAAACCCCTTTTTCCCAAGGCGGTGGAGCGGCGGTCAGCAATGGCCGCCACGAAGATGCCAGCAACCGGGTAAGAACTGTGCTGGAGGAAGTGTGAAAAGTGAAAGTTCTGTCTGAGCCGGGTCAAGTAACAACTTTTAAATTGCCTGGAATTGAGCTGCTTGTTGCTGGAGGATACATTGTTTCCCTAAGAAGATCGAAAGCGGCGGAGAAGCTGTCAAAGGGAACTTTTTTTTTTATTTTTGTTTACTCTCCCATCCCACGGAAAAAGCAGAAGTATTTGGATATATTAGACATTGAAAGTGGATTGCTTTGAAAGCTAAGCTAAGAGACAAAGGGATTTTTGGACATTGAAAAATTTAAGAAATTGGAAAATTTTTGCTGGAGGTATGGATTTTTGATTATTTAAAATTGTTATTGCAAGTGGGAAGGGAGGAAAAAAAAAATTGGAGCAGAAACTGAAAAAGGAGGAGACTGTCTAGAATGTCTTGGTGGATCCCAAAAGAAGATATATGGTAATTGGACCTCTTTGATTAAAAATTAATTTAGAAAGAGAAAGAGAAGAAGGAAGAAAAGTATTAACTTTTGGAACTTTTTTCTTTTTTTTAATTGCTTTTGATTGTCCTGGATTAAAAATACTTGTGGTTGTTTTGGAAAAAGTTTTCCCTTTTCATAATGGCATTGTCTGTGGATGAACTAGAGATTGACTATCAAAAATATAAAAAAGAAGATACTTTGGGCGCTTTGTTCCAATTCTTAGAAATGGCGTTATGTTCTCTTGAAAAGTTGATTATGCAGCAGAAGGACTGGGACAAGGAAGAAGAGGAAGAAGAAGCCATCTTTGATGAACAATGGGTTCCTTCCGGAGAGGAGGAGAAAAAGGATAAGAAAAAGGGGTTTTTAAGAATTATAAAAACAACCAAAAGAGAGAAAAATGAGCGAAAAGATGGAGGCAAGGTTAGAAAGCAAAGGAAAAGGAGCAAGAAAAGCGAAGAGAAAAAGCAAAGGGGTAGAAAGGGCAAGGAGAAGAATAAGCAAGAGAGAAAAGGGGGGAGGAGAAGCCTTAATGGGGGGAAGCAAGATTTAAAAAAAAAAAGTTTATTTAGAGACAATGGGTGAATTTAATTTAGATTAAAAGAGGGATTCTGGAGGGTATATAAGAGTGTGTTTTTATATGTATATTTAGAATAAAAAATTTATTATGTAATTTTAGAATCTTTTAAACAGAATCCCAAGAAAGATTTATATGTAGTATTTTTAAGTTAGGTAATGAGTTATAGATGTAACTCCAATTGTTGTACAGGAGAAGTATAGTAAAAGAAAAAAGATGAATGGATGTTTGGAAATAGAACAGACAAAGAATGTTGTTGAAAATGGTAATAATGGAAGGATATATATGCTTTGATTTTGTATATTGATAAAAGGCAATAAAATTTTAATTGATAAATAATTTGGATGGAAAAGAGAAGTAGGGACAAGATATGAAGTTAATATTATATGAAATATTAATATTATAATCTTGAAATGTTATGTTTTATTGGTCTATCATTATTTTTTTTTTTTTAGAAAAGAATTTATAAGCTGTTATGCCTTGATTTTGTGTGCATTGTTTTTAGAAAACTGATAAAAATGGTTTTTATATACATATATAAAAAAAAAAAATGATAATAAGATATGGAAGGAGATTTAGGTTGAATATGATGTTTGAATTTGTGTCTGTGTAAAGAGTTTTAACCCGGGAACAGACAACCTTCAGAAAAGATCTTTTAGTTTTGTCTATGTTTTATGTTTTGTGTTTGTATGTTTGTGTATTACGCTTATGATAAAACTAACAAAATTTGTTTTTTATTAAAAAAAAAAAGGAAAAAAGAATCAATAAAACCTTGGAGGAATGTTAGATGAGAATAATTTAAACAAGCCAGAAAGAAAAGAATATGATGACTATAAAATGGATAAATATGGAAGAGAAATGAAATTGAATAGGAGTAAAGAGAAATAATGAGAAATTTGATGAAAGATATTTGTGTGTCCATATGGGGATGGGATAAATTGGAATTATGCTGTATAAAAATATTGTTTTGTTTGACTTGTAAGGACTTACAATATTAAGAGGTTTTATGTGTTTATGTATTTACTGGTTAATGATGTGTTGTTTTATCTTTAAAATTAATAAAAATTTGTTTCAAAAAAAAAAAAAAGGCTGAATATTTTATTTCCCTAAAGGGAGAAATGAAGAAACATGCTCTTGGAAACAGAAAGCAGCCCCCACCTTTCTTAATAGCCCTCAGCAGATATCAGTCCTTAAGAGATAAAGAAATGATTGAGAACTAGATATTGACTTCTTTATTGCCATTGTACATATATATACAGTATACATACAACGAAATTCACATAACACCCAGAGACCAAACTCAACATGCACACACACACGACAATCCCCAAACACCTCCCCACCCGTGAAAATCCCCCGCCTTCTAAAAACACATAAACATCCATACAACAGACCAAGTAATACTGACCAACAGCTCAGTGAAAGATAGCTGTATTCATAAGCAAATACCCTCACTCAAGCTCTAACACAGGGCAAAGCCATTAAGCCACAATAGGAATTTTCCATCACCCTTTAAGAACAGCCCCTTCATTGCATCATCCTCAGAAACTTCAACCAAACTTAGCTTGGAGAAACTTCTAGATTTGTACTTTGCCTATAGAGCCAGCTATGACCCTTACATAACCTCTACATGGTCCCATGGGAATCTGACAGCAGCCAATAGAATACAGTGTTCTTGCACAGGAACAAGAAGTGCAAAGCTTAAAGAAGGTATAACACACACACACACACACACACACCGCTCTCAACTCCATGTGGTCAGCTGGCCAGAACTATGGTGGTTCTGCTTCATCAATAAACCATCTTTCCAATCAGCCTCTATGTTTCCAGTGTCTTTCTCCTGGGTTAGAATTGAATCAGATGGATATTTCTTCCCACAATCTCATTGGAAGATTTCTATTTAGTTTTTGCTTCTAGAACACATCCATATCAATTGTGCTATAATTTGTGGACCTGGTTGATTTGGAAGTCTTTGGCAGATTCTGATATCCATGGCTAATAGGGTTATTAATTTTCTTGAGTTCTGTTTTCTCTAATGATAGCAGTTATTTAACGGCTTTTTTTCTCACTGTAGTTATACAGGTTCTGTTTTCTGTTCTAAAACCAGATGACCAATTTATAGATGATTATGTAAATTTTCATACAACCCATTGACCCTAATGTGTATGCAGTTTGATATCTATTTAATTTATTTGCATACTTTTATATTAATAAATGTGTCTCTGGGGAACAAAAGCTCTTTGCTGTTCCACAAAAACATCTCTTTGTGGTTTCCCTCCTCCTAAGTGAATTTTGCTTTAGCCTTTATCTGAGATTTAACTGTTTCTCAGATATGAAAACATGCCACATTTTTGCTATTCCTCTTTAGTGTGGCTTCGCCTGAAACCATCTGCCCTTCCCCATTTTTGGATCTTTCCCAGGATGTTTTATCTGTACATGGCAGAATGCCATCCTAATTCATTTTCTGAACTGGTTGGGCCTAAGTTTGTATCTAAAACAGTGTTTCTCAACCAAAGAAAATGTAAGATGTATGGACTTAAACTCCCAGAATTCCTAGCCGGGAAATGAAATCCATACATTTTAAAATCCCCGAGGTTAACGAACACTGATTTAGACGTTCTGCCTCTGGCAATTAATCCAAATTTATCATCCCTTCTTCTGTAATCCTTTCTCTGCATATAGATTATTGTGCTTGTCCTTGTCACCAGCATTCTCGTCATGTTTTTCTCTGCAGCACTTTGTGATATATTTATCATACAGTGCAGCATAATGATGGACAATCTATGAGATTGCATTGACAAAATTCAGTATGCCCTATCTCTCAGCCCCACCCCAATCCATATGGCAATAGAGCTACAAAACCTCCGCTGGAAAAAACCACAGTCACAAAGTGGCAGCAGATAGTTAGAATTCTTTATTTAAGGTAGAATTCTCCTATATTCTATTCCAGAATAGAGTTCTTCAGTACATTTGTGGTATCCTTAGTAGAAGCCCTCTGGGAAGCAAATCGTTGTTACATCCATTAAAATCTCTGTCTCAGTTCTGCAAAAATGTAAACGAAATGCAGCTATTCTGTCCCCAGCTTTCATTCTTACTACAGATAGTCCTTGACTTACGATTGAGACCAAAATATCTGTTGCTAAGCAAGGCAGTTGTTAAGTAAGTAATTTCACGGCCCTTTTTATCATAGTTGTTAAACAAATTACTGCAATTAAGTGAATCATGCAGTTGTTAAATAAACCTTGTTCTCCCATGGATTTTGCATGTTGGAAGCCAGCTGGGAAGGTTACAAATGGTGATCACATGACTCCAGGATAGTGCCACTGTCATAAATATAGGCCAGTGGCCAAGTGCTCCAGTTTTGATGGTGTGACCATGGGGATGCTGTAATGGTTGTAAATGTGAAAAATGAGGTGGTATAAACAGAAGTGGTATTCAGCAGGTTCTGACCAGTTCTGGAGAACCGGTAGTGGAAATTTTGAGTAGTTTGGAGAACCGGCAAATTCCACTTCTGAATGGCCCCTCCCCCATCTATTCTCTGCCTCCCGAGTCCCAGCTGATCGGCTGGGTCTTCTTTTGTTGCCCTGCACAGGAGAACAGAGCCACATTAGTGGGGTGGGGAGGGAATGGGGATTTTGCAGTATCCTTCTCCTGGAGTGGGGTGGGAATGGAGATTTTATAGTATCCCCTGCCATGCCTGCCATGCTATGCCCACAAAGCCACACCCACAGAACTGGTAGTAAAGTTTTTTGAATCCCACCATTGGTCATAAGTCACTTTTTTCAGTGCTGTTGTAACTTCAAATGGTCACTAAATGAATTATTGTTAAATTGAGGGCTACCTATACTTAAATTCATCTTAAAAATGATGAAGGGGTCAACATTTAGCTCCAAAGCTTCTGGTGATAGTCCCATCCTTCGGTGATATGGCCTGATGTACATTAACTGATTGAGGGTTGAGTTGTGGTCTCTGTGATCCAAGAAAAGCTGCAGTTTACAAACAGATTAGTCACCGAGCAGAGTGACTTAAATTGGTGAGATCGTGACCGTTTTCACAAATCAGATTAATCCCTGGCTTGGTTCATCATGATTTGTGGAGTAAATCACAACTGGCTGAGGTTCCCCTCACTCCTCCTAGATTTTAAGTAAAGCTTTGTAGAAGGTAGCTGACTCTTAATAAGGGCTTGCACAATTTGTTTTGCCACATCATAATATCTTAAATGATCTCTTGGTGTGTAAACAGACACACCTACATTGTATGTTTTGCAAATGTTTGAGGTTAAAGAAATTGAAGTTTCTAGGTGTAATGACATGTGCAAAAGACCTTGGGAGATAGAGAGAGAAGCGATGCAGTTCAGGGAACGATCAGATAAGAAATAAGATAAGGATTAGCTCTTGACTATACTCTTGCATAATAAGAAGGAAAAGAGACTCAGAAGGGACCTTCCCTAATTTTTTGGATTGTAAAAATGATATTTGTGCTTTCAGACTTTCAAGATTCTGTTAATATAGCCTTACAACAACGTACAGGTAGTCCTTGACTTGGTGACCATTCAATGTTACAAAGGCACTGAAAAAAGTAAGTTATGACCATTGTTCACATTTATGACCTTTGCTGCATCCTCAAGGTCATATGATTTTCATTTATATGCTTGACTCACATTTATGACTGTTGCAGTGTCCTGGGGTCACGTGATCCCCTTTTGCAACCTCTGACAAGCAAAGTCAGTGGGGTTACTAATTTAACAACTGCAGCAATTCAAATGTGGCAAGAAAAGTCATAAAATGGGGCAAAACTCACTTAACAAATTTCTCATTTAGCAATTTACATTTTGGGCTCAATTGTGGTCATAAATTGAGGATTACCTGTCGTCTTAGCTCATCTGCGGGTTTCTTATTGATCTTCTTTGCAAGACTGACACTAGGCTGTTTTAGGAATAGATGAAATTGCTAAATTTATGATCCAGCATGGTTCAGTTTAAATAAGGATTTCCAAGATGCTTATTTAAAAAAGCCTATTATTCTCAGAATAAAGTGCAAGTAATATTTATTTAATGATCCTTTGGTCTGGAACCATGTTTGTTAAGTGAAGAGGTTATTAAGTAAAGCCACAACTGTACTTACAATCTTATTTCTTATAGATTTCTGAGGGTTGTGATATTTAGATTTAAACTTGCTTTTTCGTCAACATTAGGTAGGATAATGAATACTAGCACTCACACAATTCTGATTTTTATTGGTATCGACCAAACAGGTATACATTAAACATTAGTTTTAGGGACTTACATTTCTGTAGAGGCAATACTAAAAACAAATTCTGTTTCAGATTTCACATTTGTATCTGCATGTCAACAGCTATTTCATTGTTCAGCAATATAATCTTTCAATCACATCTGAATATTTATGAAAGCAGCTGCTATGTAATTGGTACAGAAAACTCCTATCTCTTGTTCTGTGCCTTGGTTTATCAAGCTGAAAAGGGAGGATAGAAGAAATAAATAAATAAAAATGATCAATTTAAATACTAAGGATACATTTTTAAATACTAAGGATACATTTCTGCAATTGCCTAGAGTTGAATTGCTATGAAGAATTTTGACTAAAGATTTGAATAGAATTGATTTATCCAGCACCTTTTCAGCAGTAATCAGCACTCAGATCAGCATAGATTAACTCCAAGGTTAACTTCAGACTTTAGTAAATATTTAGTAAATACTCCAACCAAAAAAATCTCTAAGATCACCCCCACCAATACTGACAGGCAAGCCACTGACAGCAAATAAAACTCCTTATTAGCACTGATGATGTTACCTAGTTGGGGTAATGAAATGTCTGCAAGAAACTCAAAGCTCAGAAAGCACCAAGGACCCCTTGTTTCATCCTTGAGCCACAAATATTCTCCTTTATTGGTAAAAGTGATTTTGCGTAATGTTACTTATTGTTAATTAGTCTTGGATATTACTTGAGTTGCTTTTGATACTATAGGAGATGACCAGGGTGAACCTCAGAGAGGGGGTCAATTGTGTCATAAGTCATGAGTCCCTGCGTGCCTGCAAGAGATCTAAATCCAGCCCACCTTGAATAACTCTCTTGTTTCCCACTCATTTCCCTTGACCGTTAGTTGGTCAGATTCTTGTAGAGAATTAAGCTTGCAATAAATCTTTACATTCATTTGAACTGCGTGAATCTCCTGATTTCCCCATGCTTGACAGATACTAGGAAAAAGTATTCTGATAATATGGAAAAATTCTTGGCTGACATGCAGACTTTTGTCTTTCCTTTATTTATTTATGTGGCAGATTTATATGCTGCCCATTCCACCTAGAGGCTCTAGGCGGCTTATTAGTAAGAACCATGGTTACATTTTGACTTGGTTTCTAATCGCTTTGCATGAAATAAGAATTCTACCACCTTCTATAAACATGTTAAAGTCCTAACAATGTGGATAATTTTCTTAGTAATAATGAGGGAGAGGGAAAAAATGCAGGTCACTGTGAGAAATATGAGTAATAAACTAATAATATGTGACAAGCTGTTGATATTATTGCTGTGATGTAACAAGTTGAAATAGAGAACTCAAATATATATGGAATTTTGAACTTTCTTCACGTACTTTGAAAAATTCTCAATTGAAGTATTCTTTTGAGTTCTTCTGAGTAATCTTGAAAGTTAAATGTTTTTCTTCTTCAGTTCATAGCTTTGTAAAGTATGATACAAGTAAGAAATTAAGAGCTAGCATATTCAGACAGATTCACAATGGCGATTTAATAGTTTATAAAGATAATATTCTCCTTTTTACCATGGAACATGCAGTGTGTCTATACGTTTGTAATGAATATTTGCATTTCAAGATATAAATGGGAATAAACATGAATTCTTTAAGCATACATTTCTTTTTTTCTTATTTGAAGAAGCAGAGTTTCTATAGAAGATGCAGCTGTGCAATTCTACTCTGCATAAATCACAAATAATCAGAGTCCTGTCAACTATATTCCTATATATGAATTTTTCACAGAATCATCCATCATTTATGTTACCTTAAAATGTATCGTGCTTTTTCTTACTACATTGTGAATTTTTTTCTCAATCCTTCTACATGTTTTGTTTACAGTATATTGACAATAAGTGGTTAGTTCATTGAATGGAATAGTATTTGTGCTCAGGGTAGAAAGCATATCTATCCCAAGAAAGAACTTAAATTCTGTCCATGTTCTGTTATCTTTCTCAGTGGATTTATTCTTAAATTCAGGAAATTAAATTTTTCTAAAAATCAATAATTGAGGAATCTTACAATTTTTTGGGATCACAGACTACAGATAGGTCTCAACTCACAACTATATGTTTAGTGACTCTTTAAAATAAAAAACACATTGAAAGAAGTGACTGTTTTTCACAACCATTGTAGTATCCCTGTAGTTAACATGAACAAAACTTGTTCAAAGGTTGTTCATATTTGCAGTATGGGGTTATGTGATTACCTTTGCGACTCTTTGACAAGCAAAGTCAATGGGAATCCAGATTAATTTAACAACCAAGTTAACAACTGTCGTGATTCATTTAACAATAATTCACTTAACAAAAAAGGTTATAAAATGGGATAAAACTCATTTAACAACTGTATTGCTTAGCAACAAAATTTGAACTCAATTGTGATATATTGTAAGACAAGGACTACATGTATATGCACCCATATTTACATGGATAAGACCCAAACTAAAAATAATCACTTAACATAGAAAAATAATAAAATGAAGTTAATTATCTTGTAGACATCATAAATGCAAGAATTATTGAAACTATTATTATTGGAAGAAATTTAACAGATATGGTTACCAGCTTCCCCCCCCCCCCCCCACTTCAAAATGCACTGGATATTTTATAATATAAGTGAGTAATTACATTTACATTTTAAATTTGATCTGCAAATTGGATATTTTCAGGTTAATCATTTATTTTGATAGCTTTACTCTTATGTTTGACTATGCAACTTCTATTTACATGAAGTTGGAATCAAACTGTACACTATGTCAAGGGCCACACTCTAGAACAGTGGTGTCAAACTCACATCATCACGGTGGCGTCATGTGACATATTGTGACTTTTTCCCCCTTCGCTAAACTGGGTGTGGGCATGGCCAGCCCATGATGCATCCAGCTGGCGGGCTGTGAGTTAAACAGCACTGCTCTGGAACTTACTTTGGAAGGTTTTCAGGAATTTTAAGAGATAAAATGAGTACCTTAAGAGTTTTTAAAGGTTAAGGTTTTGTTTCTTAAAAGCCCCAAATGCAAAAAGACTCAAAAATTTTCCGTATTTCATTTGAGCTGGCCTGTGGAGCCGCCCTGGAAACAATGAAGGACGGCCCGCAGTGCCTCTGCCAGCGAAAACAGAACTCTGTTTTCGCTGGCAGAGGGCTGCAGGAGTCCATCACAGCTGAAAACAGAGCCCAGGCAGGCCTCCCTGAGCTCCGTTTTCTCTGGCAGAGGGCTGCAGGAGGCTATTGCAGCTGAAAACGGAGCCTTGATGAGTGATGGTGAGCTGACCGTGCCCATTCTGGCCATGCCCCCTGGCCCTCCTGTGTTCAAACACAACCTGACATGGTCCTCAATGAAATGAAGATTGACACCCTGATTTAGATGGCCTCTAGATCTCTGGTTCTCAACTATTTTATGTCCAAGTAAACCCTACTCTGTAATCTGCATACAACTCTATTTCGTTCCTGATTGTCAGCTCCCATTTTGGAAACTTTTGAATTATTTTGCAGTTTCCAGAAAAGAAGTCTAGTTGAGAAGCATTCTTATTAGGAAAGTCTTCATGGAGTTGGTGGATTTCTCATCCCATAATTGTTCACACGTATTGCTGAAGTTTGTCTCTTCTTTTCCATGTATTGAGGTCATTGCTGGGCTCTCTGACAATTTCAAAATTCTTGCTTTAGGTTGCATCATGTTCACTAAAAACAGCCCATTTTGAGCCAGATTAGTTCTAGTGTTTGATCAAGGCTTTGAATCACACTTTAAAAATGTGAATGCTATCAACAAAGCTAAAGAAAATACCAAGCCAAATTATGTGGATGGAACATTTGCCAGATACCCTGGCAAAAGCTGCAAGTATGTGTATTTATTTACATTGGTAGAATCATTTTCTTTTGCAACATGAAGCAGCAGCATGAAGTTGAATAAAATATTTTTGAGATCCACAGTTCCTGCAAGGGACAGAGACATTGTCTTCCAAGGTTGTTCAGGATCATTGTTTTAATTGAAAGGGGCTTTGACATTGAATCAATCCTTCTGTCTGTCACTTGGCTCAAAGCTCATTCAAATTTGAAGCTTGTTTGCTTCCCCGGGAGTACTAATCCATTAAGTTGTCTTAGGTATGATGAACTTGAAACAGTTCATTTGGAGAGAAATTTTGTCACTTAGACTTTTTTGTTCTTCTTTTTAATCTACATTGACCACTCTTAAAGTGACATAGAAGATGGACCAGAAATATTTTGCATGGATTCCAATTTTGCTTTGCAATTGCTGGATTATGATTGGAGAGATCTAATCGATGTGCTGACACCCTCTATAATAATGTCCCAATCTTGACAACTTTAAGATAAGGTGGACTTCAATTTCCAGAATTCCCCAGCCAACATGGAGAATTGGCTGGCTGGTGAATTCTTGGAATTGAAGTCCACACATCTTAAAGTTGCCATGGTTGGGGAACACTACTCTATATCGATGCTTCCCAAACTTTTTCCTTCATTACCCAAAACATTTCCAGATTCATCAAACTTTTCATTTTGTGTTCTTTAGAAAGGCAAGAGTGGAAAATCTGACTTCACACATATATAAGTGCGAAGCACAGGAAGCACAGAAAATAATTGCACTACGGCATTCCCAGCTATCACAGGATATTCATTGTGAATTGTTAACCAGGGAGACTCCAAAATGGTCCTTCTTTTCTTCAGATAACGTTTTGCATTAACTGCTTGACCCAAGCTCAGTCATTTGCTTTGCAAAATCATTGATGGGTTTATATGTTGTTATGCAAAGAAAAATAACTTTTTACCCAATTTTGGTTATTTACTCAGGTTTAGGAAACGCTGATTTATATCATGAGGTGGAAACTGCTCAAAAGGGCAGCAAATCATATATGTATGTGGCAAGCTTTTCTGGATTAATTTTTCTTTATCTGTATCACTCTGTAATACAGGGTGCTTTTTTAAAAGAAACTTATTTTTAAAATTCACTGAATATATATATGCAGGCAGTGACTTACAACTATTTGTTGACTGTTGAAATCAATCAGAATAGAGCTGGAAGGGACTTTGGCAGTCTTCTAGTCCAACCCCCTGCTCAAGCAGGAAAAGAGACCAGTCTCTTGTCTGAAATGGTATAAGGCAATGATAATGAACCTTTTAGAGACCAAATGCCGAAACTGTACCCCAAATCCACTTATTTACCACAAAGTACCAAAACAGCAATTTATCTTGAATACTGAGGTTTTGCTATCTAAAATAATGATAAACAAGGCAGAGTTCAACTAATTGTTCTAAGAAAAACGTGATAAATATACTTTTATGCTCCTTCATTTTCTCCCTGCTTTTGAAATACTAAATTTAGCAACAATAAAAAAGAAAAACTTTTGTAAGATCATTTCTCTCTTTCCCCCTCTTTCTCTTTCCCTCCCTCCCTCCCTCTTTTTCTCTCCCCACTCCCTCTCTCTTTCCTTCCTTCCCTTTCTCTCTCTCTCTGTTTCTCTCTTTCCCTCCCTCCCTCCTCTCTCTCCCCCCGGGGGTAGAGTGGGTAAGTAACCCCTGAACCGGTGCTGGGTGGTGGGAATCTGATGTCCAGAGCCCAACGAGCCCAGAAGCAGTGCACCGAAGACTAGCTGGCCAGTGGAGAGGCAGGGCATCCCAACACCGGCAGCTTTGCAGGAAGTGTGTGCGTGAAAAAGTTCACTCAATCAATTCCAACTTCACAAGAAAGTCTCACAAACTTTTGTTTCCCTGCAAACAATGGCGAGAAACACGACAGAGAAACACGATGGAGCTGGGCTGGGGCGATGGCAAGTGTGCCTGCAGAGAGAGCTCTGCATGCCTGGCATGCATGCTATAGGTTCGCCATCTACCGGTATAGGGTCTCCTGCTTGAACAGAGGGTTGGACTAGAAGAGGGATCTCCAACCTTGGCCACTTTAAGCCTGGTAGACTTCAACTCCCAGAATTCCCCAGCTAGCAAAGCTATACAAGCTATGCAAGCAAAGCTGGCTGGGGAAATCTGGGAATTGAAGTCCTCCAGACTTAAAGTGGCCAAGGTTGGAGACCCCTGGACTAGAAGATCTCCAGCCCTTCCAGCTCTATAAGAGACTGTCCAGTCTCTTCTTAAAAACCTCCATTGATGAAGCACCTACAACTTCTGATGGCAAATTGTATAAGCAAAGGTGTAACAGCACTGAAAAAAGGGACTTACAACCGGTCATCGTGCTTACAACTCACAGAATCCTCAGGGTCACATTATCAAAATTTGTGCCTGAGCAATCATAAATTTAAAGCAGTTATTTTGAACTCAGTGTATGTATGAAAGCACCAAAAAAAGAAAAAATTACTATTTATATCCATATTTTGTCTGAAAATTGGAATTGTTGTTTGTAAAATATAAAACAAACATGCATTTAATGTATATAGAATTTTTTCCCATGTGGAATTCTTGGTGTTTGCAGAACAAATTACAGTTATAATGATTCTATTTTTAAGCATACTGGTAGATCTTAATTAGTTCTGGCATTTGTGAAAATATTTATATCCAGAATATATCAGAATTTAAAGTTAGAATAACGGTATATTGCATCTTTCTTGACATTGATGGGATTTATTCATTTTGAGATACACTCTAAGTCCACTCAAAGTTGGCACACCAAGTTTATTATGCTTGCTCCATTCTTGCTTTTTTCCGAATCTCATAATACAGTTGAGGAACATATCTAATGATTAGCAAACCTGGTTAGAGTGAAATGGACCTGTCTTTTCTTGTCTGTCCATCAATTCTTTTTTTTTTTTTGAAAAGAATTTTATTGATTTTCTACAAACAAACAAGACAAACAAAACATTAAAACATCAACTCTCTTATACATACAGTGTGTCGGTTGGTTCATCAGTTTTGTGCATTCATTTTGTAGTCTCAATTACAGTTATGTTACATAACAACTCATATTGTCAATCCAAACTTATATATCCTAATATCGCTATTAAAAAATCATTTGACTATACTTTTAATCATTCATGCTTTTTGAGATAACAATACTTTAAATAGTTTATTCTATAACCAATCATATAATCATACCAAATCTATCCTAAAAACACTTTATAAATATAATGTCAAATAACAAAGGCGAAAGAAAAAATAAAGATATTCCTTGCTGTCTAACATTCTAAATATTCTATTATCGTATTTTGTCATCTAGCCATTGATAAAAAAGACCCCAAATTTCATAAAATTGTTTATCCTCTTGCTCTCTAATTTCAAATGTCAATCTACTCATCTGAGCACATTCCAATATTTTCTTAATAATTGTCCATCAACTCTTAAGGCACCTGTGCTTTCAGAAATTTTACTTCAATATTACTGATTATTAATGAGAAATGACCATGCTTGGCATCAACTACTCTAATGTTCTTGGGTATATATGTTGTAGTCCAAGAATCACTGCTCTGTTCTGCTTTTTACATTAAAATTTGATTCTCAAGAATCACCCTTTTAATTTTCCCAACTCTCTGGAGAGACACTAGATCATATTTTATGGGACACAGTAGAATATTAACTGGCAACTCCTAGCTATCCTTCTGCCAATACCACTGCTAAGTGAGCACAAGGGTGAAATCCACAGCAATTTGTCCATGATTACAATGCATTGCACCATTCTTGACATTAACATTGGTGTCTTCCTCTCCACTACAGTTCAATACCATTTCATTTTCTTTAGAATAAAGACATAGTTTCACATTTTATGTTATCTCAAAATCTTAGCGCATTTTTTAATCTGAAAGTGTGAGTTGGCAAACTATAACAATTAATTCTAATTCAGTACACTTGGGTGGACTATGTTAAGACCTGGTTGATGTTATTCTGATAAAAATAGGTTCTGTATAGTAACAACACAGATTGCATTTACTTAAGATTGCTAATTGGTGTGGTCTCACTTCCTGTAATATATGTCAGAAACATTTATCCTAAGCAGTTACTTTGAATTACTTCTCAAATGTTAATTTGGATTTGAATATAACGTTTGGGGTTATTCATAGAACTAAATCATGGGAAAATTTGATATAATGCCATCTGGTGTTAATATAGCAATGGCTTACTATTGTGGGCATAGAAGCCCATTCAAATTTTTGCAGTTCATCTTAGAATATGTTTGACATTTCACTGGGACTACAGCTGACCAGAAGTGCATATCCTTGTGTATCCTCTCAAGATGTCCCACATTTTGCTAATGGCTTGAGGGCCCAGAAGCTGAGACATCAGAGGAGAAAAAGGCGTGCGCGTGCACACACACACACACACGACAAGAATTAGTTAACATTTTAATGCATAACACAGGATTTATTAAATGGTTTATACTTGGGGTCCCACAAATACATTTGGGATGGCATCTCCTATATATATTTGGTTAATAAATGCTGCAGGATTAAAATTCCTGGCATCTTTGTGATGATGATGAAAACAAACAAACAAAATTAGTAAGTTGTAATTTGGTAGCATCTGAAACAACATGGTTTATGTGATGTTGGTGTTCTCACATGCATATTTTGGGCACATTGATCAGCAATTGTGCATCCAGTTGGATATTCTAGAATTTGTCATAAAGCTGTCTCCAGCTTGAATTGCTTCCAGATAAGCAATTCCATTAGCTGTTCCTCTCAAAAGACATTGCACAACTGTTCCATCTCTCTTTCTCTTTTTATTTATTTACAGCTAGCAAAAAGCAAATAATGGGGAAGCTTAGGAGGTTTACAAAGGAAAGATGCTTTCTGGACCTCCATAAACATCCTGTCTGTGAGACCAAGGCATAATAAAAGATAGATCTGAAAGCTCCTTCTCTTTCCCCTGCTGCTTGCAGAGTTCTCAGTTGGAGTTGGGGAGGTAGGGTACCCCCCTCCAGCTACTGAATGATTTCAGGAAATAATAAATTGCTCCATAAATCCCAATACTCTGTGAAGACCATCACTCTGCGGGTTACTGGCAAATTCCACAACTCAGAAAGGTTAAGTCTGTTTTGCAAGAGAAAAAAAAATCTATTGGGACAGACTTGGAGAAGAATTATCCATGTTTTTAACTGGCAAAATTTTAGTACAGAGATGAGTTTGACTGCAAGATGCACGTAGCCAGTGAAAGCATGTTTTTCAATCTCTCTCCTGCCTACCGTTGTTATTATCACAATGTGTTATGGTTCAAATATAGCAGCTAATACTGTATTACTTCTATGTCATTGGCAATATTAGCAGTTGTTTTAAAAGAACGGTATCATTATATCAAGTCATGTGCTTCCAGCAACATGTTTTTTAATTTTAAGCACAGGCAAACAGTGATGGTTTATCTGATGGATTAATTGAGATTCTCTCTGAATAATTGACAAATGAAAAATGCAAGAGCACAAATGAAATTTAAGAGGAACAAATAAAGTAGTTGAGAAAATGTTTAAAATAACTAACCTCTGTTCCACTAAGAAACATCACATATCCATTTTCATTCTGGCACACTGCTTATTTTTGGCTTAAAAACGCATATTCCCATTTTTGTTAAAGTGGCTTTGAAAATTCCCTCCCTTTGGCATTCATAAGAATAACATTACAAAATCTTAAAATAATGTCTGCTGAAATATATGTTTGAGAGTCTAAATCCTCCTGAAAGGTAAAATAATATCTGTCTTTTGCAAAGAGTGAAATGAAACTCTCACTGATAACTTCTGATCCTAATTTTTACTTGTGAAAATGCAGACAGGTTTATTGGCATCAAAGTGCATGGAAAGATGTTCAGCTTGTATGAAATCTGCAGTTTTGTTGCTAAGGCGATTTTTGTCTTGCAAAGGAATGTTAATTTGCAACGGACAATGGATCCTTCTGTATAATATATGAAATGTTCCATTGTTTAGCAGCCTGCATACCATCAAATGGGAGGCATGTGTAGCTATGGTGCCTTAAGTGCTGCTTTCTCTGTTTTCTCCGCAGCTGAGCTGAACATTATTGAAATATATTTTTCTGAGAATATTTATTGAGATTTCCCCCCTTTCTGCAAAGTGGCTGCATGTCCCTTTTCTTTTTATAAAGGGAATGGTGGTTAGAAGACAGTGTTCTTCTATCCCCCCTTTGATTGGATTTCTGATCTAAATCCAATTTAAAGATAAAGAAAAGCTGAGACCTTGATCTTGTCCATAAAATGATTCCTTAGCATTTGGAGAAGAAATAAATCGTTCATATGATCAGAGAACTTTCTACTAGAATGAGAAGTAATGAATTTTTTTCCATTTAGTTATTAGATCTGGTATTTATGAACATACTAGAACATGCTGATTTTATTGTGATATATTGACTTTGTAAATTTCTTCCCCTGCCTTGCAGGTTCTAATAGCATAGAATATTTTTTTAAAAATGGTTGATTGATTTTTGTGGTGGCTGCTAAGATAAAAGCTTTATGGGAGATGCAGAATGGCTGGGAGCTTAACGTTAAGAGAAATTCACAGCTTTTCTTGAGTGTTCTAATCTTGGATTCCATTTAAAAATATTAAAATATTTATTTACCAAATCTACCTTTTATGGCTTTAAAAAGGCAGCTAGAAATGTTATGGGAGAGAGAACTTTGTCATTTCTGGCTTAGCGAGTGTTACAGTGAAATTCAAGTTGGAAAGAAAGGCACTGAACATTTTTAGCTATTATGACTGCATATAATGCCAACTCTGCCCATATTTAATAGTGTGTGTATATATCATTATACAATTAAAAAATTCTAACACTAAAAAGAGGAAGAATTTCAGAATAGAAATGGTAGATATAAATTAAATATTAAAGCTCTCATTTGAACTTTTCTATTTGAATGAATCATAATGGTTTGTAGGCAGTGAAGAAATATTTGGTTCTATTTGATTTTTAAAAAGGCCCACACATGTTAAATACATGCAAAAATCAGGAATAAAATCAGTTCAGCAATTTGGAATTAATTAGTTATTTTGTTGCACAGTTCCTTTTTTTGAAAGCAATTTTATGCATTTTTTTGAATTTATGCAATATGCTGTATACAGGTCATACTATAGAAATCTAGAAAAATATCCATCAATAGTGTATATTTCTTAACTAATTACAGATTGCAAAAAAAAAAATAACAACCAGTCAACAAAACAAATAAAACAAATCAATTTAAAACCATTGTAGAATGAAAGAAAATTTTTATTTGAGGCTTATACAATTTATTTGTTTTATCATTGCAGCATACTTCTAATAGTCTATTTAGTTTTTTAAATGAATTCACAAACTACTATCAGTATATTTATATTCGTTGATTTTGTGTCTTATGTGACAGTATTCCGAATTTAGAAAGTTGTGGCTGTGGAACATTTGGTAAGAAAGATGTTCCCTATTGGATTTTGTTGACTTTTAATAATATAAATATTTTTCTCTCCATTTGGAACACCCTAAATGTAAGAAACAGTGCAAGAAACAGTGAGAAGGCAGAAATTTATTTCATTATTCTTTGTCTGAGTAACTCTACTCTGGTTAACTATTGTCATTCTTTGACAATAGTTGACAGGAAAACAGTTTGAACACATATTAAGGCATGATGTGCTTAGTGGAGATATTCTAGAAGCTGAAAAGATTCAAAGCAGAAATATATGGTATATCAGGGCATCTGGTACAGATCTGACAAACTATAAAAACCCTACCCCTCTTTAAAAACATATTTCTAGTCTTTAGAATTACAACTAACGGTTATGTTGTATTTTCTCTCACTCTTGCATCGTCAAATGGAGTTTTAGCACAACTGTATTATTTATGAGCTGATTGATTGCTTCCCTTTTTAGCCATAGGAGGTCTATTATGACTGAGCACAGGTAAGGATTTTTATTAAGGATTATAAGAGCCCTTCTTTGAGGAAAATGGGGATTTAGAAATATGAAATATAAATAAATAAATTTGCATCAAGAAGAGCAGCGAAAATTGTATAGCTGGACAATGGCACCGTTTAGGGTGACCCAGTCAGTCCTAAACAAATACTGAAGATACCTTTGCAGAATTACTATAAGGATTGTCCTAGGCATATGTAGTGTCTCAGAAGTGCTTGAAATTGGACTCTGAATGGGCAGGTCCTTTGAGATTGATTTGAAGCGCAGGGTGGGTCTATTAATCTGAGAAGTGTTTGGGGAAACTCTTGGCCCTGAAAAAAGAAATGGACAGAGATCTTGAAGCTTTGGGTTCTTCCATCTGTAGTTTAAATCTATATCCATCCTGACCAGTTAAGGCATTCGAGAAGATGACATCTAGTTGCGTCCAAGTGGTGGTAAATACTGTACTTTTTTGAGGGAGGGTGCAGCCAATGATTTGTTCTCTTCTCAAGAAACTGTTGTTAGATCTGACAGAACTGGAAACTTTTTGCTGGTTTTCAACTTTCCCCTTCTAGGTAGACTTGTAGTTCCAAAATGTCCTGGTGAAAAGATGTTATTTAAATCTCATTCAGGCCAGTTTTAGGATAGCTTATAATAAGTTGGTCACATTTCTTGATACTTTGGTGGGCTCACAATGGGGAGGTGTACTGGTTCTGATCCTCCTTGATTTTTTCAGAGGCTTTCTGTACCATTGACTTGGTATTAACAATTTAGAGGGGAGCAGGAAGCATAAGTTCTGATTGCAGTCCATATTGGCAGGAGAAATCCAATCCTAGATCATTGCATTGCAGAATGGCTCAGGACTTAGCTGTCTCTCTACTCCTGTTCAACATGAAGTTATTGAATGAAGCTATAGAGAGGGGGTGTCAAATTGGATTTCATTGTAGTTGTCCTCTGTGGGCTGGCCGGGGGAGTGGAAGGACGGGATGCATGCTTCCTGCAGTACCCTGCTGGCTGAAATGGGGCACAAGAGGCAGTGGACAGCCCCGCATGCTCCGTTTTTGTTAGCAGAGGCACCATGAGCGAGTTCTTTGCTATTTTCAGCTGGCCCTGTGGGCCAGATCTAAGCAACCTGCAGGCCACATCCAGCCCACGGGCCTTGAGTTTGACACACCTGCTATAGAATGAGGTCTTTCATGGCACATGGTTAAATATTATCAATGTATTGTATCCATTTATACATCTCTGCTCTCAGCTGAGTGTACCCTTCTTGTGAGAGTACAGTGTACACAAGATACATTGAAAAGATCCAGTTGGTCCTGCCATTTTCATGGTCCACCACTCACCATCATAGATATTCCTTATACTTATTGCATGATGAAATTCTCTTCTTTTTTATGCAGACCTCCTTTTCTGAGTGAAAATATAATAGCATTCTCTGGTAAGAAGTGACTATTTAATTTTTACTGCCAAATCTTTGTAATCTGCTTACAGACGGAAGTTAAGCATTAATGAAAGTAATGGCAGGAAATTGAAAAAGAAGTTTAATAGGTGAAAGTCTCTCCCATACACATTAGACAACTCATGATTTCTTGTTTAAATGGAAAGTGGAAGGAAAATCTAAAAGATATTTGCCATCCCCTGCAACCAGAACAGAATTAGCAGGATTTTGTATAAAACTTCATGCCATTGGTAAGTTTGTAATTGGGAAAGAAATAAAATCATTTTATTTAATTATGTATTGTATTGTATTTATTGCATTGCATTGTATTAACTTTGCTGCCCATCTTGGGGTAACTCTGGGCAGCTTACACTGTTAAAAGCTATAACACATAAATATTTCTAAAAGCAAAAAAATATCGTTACAATCAGAGAAATTTTCACTTTGTCATGATCACATATTGATATAACATGGGAATAATTACACCTACTATTAATATTTCTGATCGTAACAATATGAAAAGGATTTAGGGATAAATCTTCATGCAAGGGAAATGGTTCATGTCAAAAGGTCTATCTTGAGTTCAGATGACTCATGCTCAGAATTCTTGAAATTGTAGTCAAAAAAAGGCCTGGCATTTTGTTCAGGCAGGCTGGTTCCTTTAATAAAATATAAGTTATGTTTCTTGATGGTAGAGCTGATGGTCAGTATTCTTTCAGGAAACATATTTTGGAATAAGTAAGTAAATAAGTTACATATTTTAAAACAGTCATGTATTTAATTCTCATGTTGTCAGAGAAATCACCTTGCTGTCCATGTCTCTTTCTTCATCCTTTTTCAGCTGCAGTATAGGTGTGACTTTCTTTGGAGTATCTTGCTCAACAAACAAAGGAGTTATTCTGTGTACACCACATTGCTCACATTGCCTTATCTATTTGCATGTGGCCCTTTCACAACCTCAATAGAGGGGTTTCTCGGTTGGGACCCTGGATGCAATAAGGAATCCACGTGGAACATATGGCTAGGCTGACCCAGCAAGAACCAGTGTGACTCAGTAAGGAAAAAGAGGAACAAATGCAAGCATGTTGCAGATGACTAAACTCTTAAAAATATGTGCAAAAACATTATCAGTTGATAACCGTATAAAGTAACAAAAAAAAAAGGGCAAAAGTTGCAGGTGTGCAAAATCCTTTATGCTTATACTATGGTTTCGTCTGTATTAATCAAATGATAAATAATGAGACAACAGATGACAAGCTACCTGAATTAGGTGAAAACATATGATGATGAGACAAATTCCATTTTTTGATGATTTCTGGAATGCATATGCATGGCTTTTTTCAACTTTATTTATTTAAACATAATGTACAGCTGCCTATCTCATTACTGTGACTCTGAATGCCTAATTTGTATATTTATCAAATTTATTTGCCATTCATCTTGCAATTCAGGCAAATCTGATTATCTAATAGTTAGGGTTATTAGGGTGTCTAATAATCTAGTACAGCAAAAAACATAGCAATCCCAAACAATTTAGAACTGGTACAATATCAATCAATTTACCGAGCTTTGGAGTTTCAAATAAAATTTTGCATACTCGCAGATAAGTACCAGTAACTTAACTATCATTCCTGGATGTAATTTTTGAGACAAAAGCCATGTCATTAATGTGTATTTGAGAACCAGCAAATTGCACCCAACTCTGGGGGAGTGCAATTCCATTCAGAATTAAAGTCAGGAAGTCTCCATAGCAGGAAGGCTTAGAAACCTATGGCCAATCAAAGCTTGTTCTTCCCCAGATAGACTTCCAGAGCCTACAGACACTGAGAAAGAACCTTGACAGCATCTCTTGGGTGAACTAGACCAGTAATGTACAATTCAGTGTCATCAATAAGTTGATGACACTGAATTATACATTACCTCACCTCTTGTTGGCAAATGACCTCAGCCAGTGATTTGACATTGATGTTAAACAGAAAGGGGAGAGTAGAATCCAGATATATCCTGTAAAAACAATGTCTTTGTCTTGTCCAAAAGTCACATGTGATTCTTCCATATTGAATTATTTATTATTTCCACAACTATAAGACAGAATTTTGCTAAACCAAAGCACCCTACTGCATCTGTACTTATCATATACCCGAGAATTATTTGGGAGGGTCTGTCTTCACCTCTTTCTTACACACAAAATATCCAGATTGAGTTGTATCTTATTTCTCTCAAATGTACCCCATCCTTCTTGAGAATCCATCCTGCTACATTCTACCACAGATGCTAGACATCTAGAGGAAGGAGGAGAATGTGAGTAACACCACACCTCCCACTCCCCTGAAGTGACCCAAAAGGATGTTATAACCATGATTATGAAAAACCAGAATGGATGCTCTGCCTTCATCTTGATTCAACCAAAGCTTATCAACAAGTTTATCAGGATTATAACCAGATCTAAAACCTCTAAAAAGATCCAGATAATCTATTTCCTTCAAGGAATCCCTTCCTTCCTTCAAGAGTCTTAGATCTAATCATGTGTCACTTCCGACCAGGCTTTAAGTAGAGGAACATAGAACTAAAACACAGATGGGTTGAAGCTATAGATTCACGAATTTTTTCCACTTCATTACAATTTGTTGTCTGCTTCATCACAATTTCAATAATGAGTTTTCCCTTTTCTTCCTAAAATTTGTTGATGTTCTTCCTTTTTTTTATATGGGATAAAATAACATATTTTATGGAATTTTCCTTTTCTTAGAAATTTTCTCTAGGTCTAGAAGAACCATTAGTACTGTTTTCTAGAACATGCTGCTTGAAGTGAAGGCAAATACACTGCTCAAAAAAATAAAGGGAACACAAAAATAAAACATTCTAGATCTGAATGAATGAAATATTCTTATTAAATACTTTGTTCATTACATAGATGAATGTGCTGACAACAAAATCACACAAAAATTATCAATGGAAATCAAATTTAACAATCCATGGAGGTCTGGATTTGGAGTTACACTCAAAATTAAGGTGGAAAAAAATACTACAGGCTGATCCAGCTTTGATGTAATGTCCTTAAAACAAGTCAAAATGAGACTCAGTAGTGTGAGTGGCCTCCATGTGCCTGTATGACCTCCCAATAATGCCTGGGCATGCTCCTGATGAGGTGGTGGATGGTCTCCTGAGGGATCTCCTCCTACACCTGGACTAAAGCATCCCCCAACTCCTGGACAGTCTGGTGCAACGTGGCATTGGTGGATGGAGGGAGACATGATGTCCCAGATGTGCTCAATTGGATTCAGGTCTGGGGAACGGGCGGGCCAGTCCATGGCATCAATGCCTTCGTCTTGCAGGAACTGCTAACACATTCCATCCACATGAGGTCTAGTATTGTCTTGCATTAGGAGAAACCCAGGGCCAACCGCACCAGCATATGGTCTCACAAGGGGTCTGAGGATCTCATCTCAGTACCTAATAGCAGTCAGGCTACCTGTGGCAAGTACACAGAGGGCTGTGCAGCCCCCTAAATAAATGGCACCCCACACCATTACTGACCCACTACCAAACCAGTCATGCTGGAGGATGTTGCAGGCAGTAGAACATTCTCTACAGCGTCTCCAGACCCTGTCACGTCTGTCACATGTGCTCAGTGTGAACCTGCCAATGGCAAATTTGCCAACCTTCGTGTTCTCTGGCAAATGCCAAACGTCCTGCATGGTGTTGGGCTGTAAGCACAACCCCCACCTGTGGACGTCAGACCTTCATACCACCCTCATGGAGTCTGTTTCTGACCATTTGAGCAGCCACATGCACATTTGTGGCTTGCTGGGGGTCATTTTGCAGGGCTCTGGGAGTGTTCCTCCTACCCTTCCTTGCACAAAGGCAGAGGAAGTGGTCCCGATGCTGGATTGTTGCCTTCCTATGGCCTCTCCACGTCTCCTGATGTACTGGCCTGTCTCCTGGTAGTGCCTCCATGCTCTATGCTGACAGACGCGGCAAACCTTCTTGCCACAGCTCACATTGATGTGCCATCCTGGATGAGCTGCACTACCTGAGCCACTTGTGTGGGTTGTAGACTCCGTCTCATTCTACCACTAGAGTGAAAGTACCACCAGCATTCAAAAGTGACCAAACCATCAGCCAGAAAGCATAGGGACTGAGAAGTGGTCTGTGGTCACCACCTGCAGAACCACTCCTTTATTGGGAATGTCTTGCTAACTGCCTATGCTTTTCACCTGTTGTCTATTCCATTTGCACAACAGTATGTGAAATTGATTGTCAATCAGTGTTGCTACCTAAGTGGACAGTTTGATTTCACAGAAGTGTGATTGACTTGGAGTTACATTGTGTTATTTAAGTGTACCCTTTATTTTTTTGAGCAGTGTAGTTATGGTTAAGCCAGTAGCAGGAAAATTGTACTGGCAGCAGGCTTTGCTTGCTGTTTTCTTTATGGATTCATTCTAAAGAAGCAAGGGTTCAGTTGAAAAACTGGATTATCTCTTCTTTGCTGAATCTGACAAGTTGTGCTAGGCCAGGTGAAGCACCTTTGAAATAAGTCCTATTAATAAATTTGGCCCTTTCATTTCATTTCTCTTCATGTATTGATGTTTCTTGCTAGTCTTGCTTGTTATTTTCCTTTGGTTGTTGATTAAAACTGATACTCAAGGAACATTGCTATCTGGCCTTTCCAATTTGTATTTTTTTCCTACTTCTAGATGACTCTAATGATTACTATTTCCAGAACATTAAGTACAGGTCCCAGGGCCCATTCATACATTGACGAGGGAAGGATTCTATGATATTTCAAGGATATAATCATGTTCTACATATGTAGTGCTAAATTAGAACTGGGCAGTTAATTTTCCTAGAGGGCCATATGAGAAATTGGGACTGTGGTGGGAAGGGCCTCCCTAGCCCCCAATGCCACCGTGGCCCACACTTGGACAGTCAAGTGCACAAGTCTGAAATAAAGATTTTTTATTATATTAATGTTTTGTCTCATCCATTTGATTTTAAATTTAACTGATCATTAGTGAAATAAACATCACTGCATTACATCTTATAGGAATAATTGCATGACTTTCTGGACTTTTCTTTAAAGGAAGTTCAGTTATTTTCCAGAAATTCTGAGGTGTTTTGTTTTGTTTTGTTTTGTTTTTTTCATTTTCCAGAGAAGTATTATTATTACGGGGAATAGAAATGCATTGTCTCTTTCCAAAGCTTGTTGTGGAAAAAGCCATTTCCTGATACATATTCAGTCTGGGTTTTGGCAGAATAGTTTTGTTTGTTATCAGGCCTTTTTTTTAGAGGAACAATGCTTTCACTTTACATCATTGTATTTCATGGTATCCTGTATGTCTTGGTTCCTTCATTCGGGAGGATAAGATTTAATTCTCCAAAACAAATGTCTTGAGTTATCATCACTGCAACAATGCTATCTTGGCTGCCTAAGTTGCCAGGGAAAAAAACCTTGGTTTTAGCTGTCCAAAAGCATTGGAAACACAACATTTTTTTTCCTCAGGGTTGAAATATATGTGCAGCCTGAATGTCTCTGTAGCATAAAATTATACATCCTGAAGATAGATAGAAACTGAATAATTGGACATAGCAGTCGATCTTAGAAAATAATTACCTCACAATCTCCTTCTTAGAATACAGCATCTTATTTGCAAAGAAAAATAATGTAATTCAGGACTCTGGTTTGTACATTAATGCTGGAATGCTGTATATATGTACATAAATAAATAACAGCAGGGAACAATCCACTAGGCAATTCTGCTGTTGTACAGCCTGCATTTATTTGATCCGCATGCATTATTTATAATGTTATTTACTAGTGAATAATAGCATACATATTGTATTACTCATACTTATTGTGCATAATAACTTGTGCACAATTAAAATAAATGTGGGAATAGCAGCAAAAAATTTTAATGTAGCCTTCTGTTCCAGTAGTGAGATTCCAATTTTTTTACTACCAGTTCTATGGGCGTGGCTTGGTGGGTGTGGATTGATGAGCATGGCAGGGGAAGGTTACTGCAAAATCTCCATTCCTTCCCCACTTCACTAACCTGCTTTCCAGCTCCGTTCTCCTGTGCTGGGCAACAAAAGAAGTCCTAGCTGATCAGTTGAGATTCGGGAGGCAGAGAATAGATGGGGGCAAGGCCAGTTAGAGGTGGTATTTGCCAGTTCTCTGAACAATTCAAAATGTCCGCTACTGGTTCTCCAGAACTGGTCAGAACCTATTGAACACCACCTCTGTTCTGTCCCCCATTCAAAAGTCAGCCAGTACTTTGACTACTGACAAGCCCAATTCTTGTAGGTCTGGTTTTTTTTTTTTTCAACGCTGCAGATTTTTGGAGATCTGAAATCTTTGGATAAATAGCATTCCTTTGTGTAAATAACATCAATTTAGCTACATAGAAATTCACATTGAAGTTTTCATATTGGAACTGGTGGAAGAAATGAATGCATATTACAGAAGTGATTAGTAGAATCCATAAAGATTCTAGAGGACCACATCATAGCATAGAATTTCTTTAAAGACCTGCTGAAATTTAGGTTATCTCTACAAGAACAAAAATGTATAATTCATCCTATGTGGTTAGAGAATGGGTCAATGTTTATGAACCTCAGCAACTTGAAGTTGTGTGAACTTCAACTCCCAGAATTTCCCAACCAGCATGAGAAACTCTGTGATAGGTTAACTTTGCCCACAAAAGCTGATGCTAAAATATAGGGTATCTCTGTGAAAATAAAAGAAAATCTATCAGCTGCTTGTATCCCTGGAAGTGATTGTAGCTATTTACAGATAGTCCTTGACTTACAACAGTTCATTTAGTGACCATTCAGAGTTACAATGGCACTGACAAAAGTGGGTTATGTCCGTTTTTCACACCTATGGTCATGTGATCAAAATTCAGACGTTTCGCATTTGGCTCATGTTTTGCAACCTTATGACTAGCAAGGTCAATGGGGAAGTCAGATTCATTTAACAACTGTGTTACTAACTTAACAACTGCAGAGATTCATTTAAGAAATGTAGCGGGAAAGGTTGTAAAATGGGACAAAATTCACTTAACAACTGTCTTGCTTAACAACAGAAATTTTGGGCTCAGTTGTGGTCTACCTGCACTAAGGGTTTTTTTATTTGTGTTGATTAATTACAGTTAATCATATCTTCTATAAAAATAAAAATAATTCAAGGGATAGGATTTTAAAGAGCCTCAATGGTGCAGTGGTTAGAGTTCAATACTGAAAGCTATTCCTACTGCAATTTGGCAGATTGAATCCTACCAGGCTCAAGGTTGATTCAGCCTTCCATCCTTCCGAGGTGGGTAAAATGAGGACACAGATTGTTGGGGGCAATAGGCCGACTCTGTAAACCGCTTTGAGGGGGCTGTAAAGCACTATAAAGCAGTATATAAGTCTAAGTGCTATTGTTATTGCTATTTTGGTGCAATGAAAATCCGAGAAGTTAATATTGAAGATCATGACAGATGACGCTTCTAAGCAATGCATTTCTGACTATATTTAAAGAAGGTTTCTACGGGAAAATCAAGTTAGTCTGCAGAATCTGCTAGGGATGTGGGAATCTTTGGGAGATGGAGAGAAGAGAATATTCCATAATCATTTTTCATTAACAGACCTAGCTGACAGAATTCTCCAAAGTAACACATTTTAATGGCTGATGCACTGTGAACATCAAAAGTAAATAGTAGTACTCTTAAGTAAAGCAACTGATTAATTGTGACAATAGCTTTCACAAATCAGTTTGGATTTCATTACAACAGTGCAAATGACAAAATTTGAATTTCAGGGAAACTAAACTTACTTGGATTCTTTTTTTAATACAAGATTTAAAATGATAAAGTAGAAAGAGAAGAAAATCCCCAGACAAATATAGCTCTTATATGCTGATTGATGATAGATAGATTTTATGTATAAATTATAATGCTGCACTATTACAATTATTAACATTTAATTCAGCTTATTTAAAACTAGGAATATGGAAAATTAAGTCCCGTGTCTGGTTTTGAGCTCATGGGTAGCAGAAAATGTATTTGAGTTAAGAGGCAAGCGGGTTGTTGATATTTCCTTAATTCAAACGTATACAGGTAGCCCTCAACTTGCAACAGTTTGTTTAGTGACCAAGTTAAAAAAGTGATTTATGGCCATTTTTTCACACTTACAACCATCCCCATGGTCATTTGATCAAAATTCAGATATTTATTTTTGACAAGCAAACTTAAAGGAGAATCTAGATTGACCTAACAAGTGCAGTGATTCACTTAACAACTGCAGTAAGACAGGTTGTAAAATGGGACAAAATTCACTTAAGAAATGTCTCACTTAGCAATGAGAAATTTTGGGCTGAATTGTGGTCATAAGTTGAGGACTAGCTGTATTTTGGGATGGTGGTGACTTAATTGCAAGCTTTGGAAATAGCAGTTTTTTAAGGAGAGCCAATTTTAAGCATGTCCCTCCCCCCATGGAAAAGTTTTCAAAGAAAACTATTTCCTTTCTTCCCCTAAGTATAGTACATCGATAGTCATTTTAATGGTTTGTAATTGCTCTCCTGTTGGAGGAATTTGCACAAGTTTTTCCATGATCCATAGAAGGTTTAAGTAATAATGCATCTTTTTAAAAAGGAGAACAGCATCTTGAAACCAACCTCTTGTTTAAGGATGCATAAACTCTAGAGCTGTAGAAGCATTTTGTTTTTTTTGGCCCTGAGCTGGCTGTAGTTATTGCAGATGTGATCATTAGATGATTCAGCAAGCAAGCACCCACAGGCTGCAACCATGTTTTGTGATTTAAAGCTTATGTCCAACAAAAAAATGAAGAAAATAAGCAAATCATTGCAAATAGGAGAGTGCAAAATAATGACTGGTAATTCTCCAAACCTCAGTGTTTTTGGTGTCTTTCATGTGGGCAAAGCTTTTCTTAAAATTAAAGTGACTTGAACTGAAAACTGATCATGATTAAACAGGGCCCAAACTATTTTCTCTCTCTCCCTCCCTCCCCCCCTCCCCCTCTCAATGAAAGAAAAAGCAAAAAGTGCAAGAAAAGAAAAACAGTTTAAAAAAAGAAAAGAAAGAAAAAAGTAGTAGCTTTCCATATTTTTCACAGCAGTTATGCATATAATTGTATACCTTAACCTTTTTCTCTCTCTCTTTCTGTCTCTCCCTCTCTCAGATTGCATCATAATAGCATTCCTTTCATAACTTATCCTGTCTAATAATCAAAGCCATAATTCTCAACTTCATTTCTTGTCATTTTTACCCAAAAAGTCCATTAGAAGCTTTTAGTCACCAATAAATGTAGATAACGGCCTGTGTCAACTTCACCAACTATTCCTCCAAAGTGATAGTGTCAAATATTTCCAACTCTATGATAGAGTCCTCTTTCAAATTCTCCCAGTTTAGTGTCCTTGCTGAATTTTGTCAGAATGAATATCTTCGCCTGCTTCCTGTTATTTGCTTAAAGCAGGAAATTTAGTTTTCCTACTACCAGTTAGTGTTACTACTGGGAATGACTTAAGGTCAAGTGAGGAAACTTTATTCTCTGTTATTTAAAAAATACTGTAATATGTAAAGTTATTTTTCTTATATATCTCTAATGAGAAAATGGACTTGAGCTTGTAAAATTTTTCCTGTAATATGATGTCCATGAAAGAAATAAATTTATGCCTGAGACCATTAGCTAAGGACTTGAAAATAAAATTATCAGTATCCCCACACTATCTATCTATCTATCTATCTTTCTTTCTTTCTTTCTTTCTTTCTTTCTTTCTTTCTTTCTTTCTTTCTTTCTTTCTTTCTTTCTTTCTTTCTTTCTTTCTTTCTTTCTTTCTTTCTTTCTTTCTTTCTTTCTTTCTTGGCACAGAGTAATAGTTTGTGCCAATTAATTGCCACATCTCAAAAGGGACATTAAGATAGTGGAAGAGGTACTGAATAGAAAACTGCAATCAAAGGATCACATAGGGCTTTGGGTTTTTTAAATTTGGAGGAAAAAAGATAAAGCAAAATATTCATGTATTAGTATAAAACAATTTAATTGGTATAACCATTTAATGAAGCTGAGGGGGGAGATGAAGTGGTCACAGTTGATCTGGATAATTTAATTCTTATTATATTTGCAGATGACCCAAAACTGGCCATCGTAGAGGATGAGATTGCAATCTAATTTGATCAGATTGAAAATCTGTGCTAGACAGGAACAATAGGCAGAAATATAAGTATTACATATAGGGAGGAAATTTGTAGGGCACATAAGCAGGACTGGTGATTTATGGTTTGTAAGGGCTGTATTTAGAAAATATATAGTCACCGACAACAAGCTTAGCGTGAAACAGTGGCTAGAATAGTTAAAGGAATTTTGATCAACCTTTAAAGAAGCATTCTATCAAAGAGAGAGTCCTTACTTCCCTTTATTATCAATTGGTGTGACCATACCTGGAATATTAGATACTACTTTTCCAGAGAGATAATGATAGGTTAGAATAGGTTTAGAGAATGGAGACAAAGATGATACAGAGACTTGAAGATATACCCTACGGCTGGTGCTGAGATGTTTAGTCTGGAGCAAAGATTCTCAGTGTTGGCAGCTTGAAGTTGTATAGATTTCAACTCCCAGAATTCCCCACGCAGCAGTCTGTGCATATTCAAGTTGCCAAGTTTCAAGTTCTGGAGAAAAGAAGACTGATTTGAAGCATTCCAGTGCATGGAAGGGTTCCAAAGACAAGATGGTTAAGAATTGTTCTCCATTGCCATAGAAACTAGGACCATAAATGATTGCATTTATTGGAGCTATCTAAATTTTGTTTAAATATAAATAAAAACTTCCCAACCAAAATATCTGTACAACAATAAAACAGTCTACCAAGAGAGTTTGTAGGTTCTCCATCTTTGGAGGTTCTTCAGAAGAAGCTAGACTATCATCTCTTGAAATTTTGGGCAGGACAAGGCAACGCTAGACTTTTATTCTAATTGTTCAGTGCAGTCGTAAGTATAATCTTTGAAGAAATAAATTTAATTTCAAATCTTTGTCCAGAGAATGATGAAATACTCCCATTTTCTAAGTTGAATCTTCTGAAAGCTACCTTCTTACTTTCTGAACCTTTCTAGGTAGAAAGGGTTAAACTATAATTAATAATATGACAAGAGATAGCTCTCTTAAGATTCTGATTTCTTTAATTGAATGTTATAAGGCATAGATAGATAGATAGATAGATAGATAGATAGATAGATAGATAGATAGATATTTTGACTTCCGAGTTTTATCAGAATAAAACCATTCTTAATCAAGCTTTAATCATTCTTAATCAAGCTTTCATTTCTGTACTCCATAAATCAAATACACATCCTACATATTAAACTAATCACTATTTCATTAATTAAAGTATAATGAATGTTAAAAATATCTAGATTCTTGCTAACTGACTCTAAAAAGGATTAACAAGTGTGATCCATCCAAATCAAGCTGGATTTATTGTCAGAGATAAGGGATAGATATACTGAGATGATTAGTGTAGCTTGGTGCTTTAAGTAACTCTTTTGATAGATGCAGCCAAAATTAGCTAATTGGATGCATAGAACGCTTTCATAAAACTAGATAACCTTTATTTTTTATTTTTTATTTCCCTTAGGAATTTTTAAAAATTCATTCTTCTTCAACAATAAAAGTGAGGCTGTTGGAATTGTTTTTAAGTTATGTATTATGATGTAGGTAGGTTGTCAGCTTTTACTGACAACAATAGTAGTGCAATTTGCACTTTGATATATGCAGGTAAGGAGTATGAAACAGAGATAGTCTTCGACTTATCGGCAGTTCCATTTAGTGACTGTTTGAAGCAGAGGTGGTATTCAGCAGGTTCTAACCAGTTCTGGAGAACTGGTAGTGGAAATTTTGAGTAGTTTGGAGAACCGGCAAATAGCAACTCTGACTGGAGATTTTACAGTATTCTTCCCCTACCATGCCCACCAAGTCACGCCCACAGAACCAGAAGTAAAAAAAATTGAATCCAGTCACTGATTTGAAAATTGAATCCACGGCACTGAAAAAAGTGACATGACCATTTTCACACTTATGACCATTGCATATTGATGGTCACGTGATTTAAATTCAGATGCTTGATAACTGGTTCATATTTATGATTGTTGGAGATTGTTGGATTGTTGATTATGTGAATAATCATTTGCGATGTTCTAACAAGCAAAGTCAATGGGGAAAACCAATTCACTTAACAATCCTGTTACTAATTTAACAACTGCAGTGATTCACTTAACAAATGTGGCAAGAAAATGAGACAAAACTACTTAACAAATTTCTCACTTAGTAACATAAATGCTGGGCTCAGTTATGGTTGTAAATTGAGGACTACCTGTAATCCTGCTGTATGTGTGAAAAATGGTCATTAGCCACTTTTTTCAGTGCCCTTGTAACTTAGATCACTCAACGAATGGTAGTAAATAACGGACTATCTGTAAAAGGAACAATAGTGATAAAAATGAAATAAGTAGAAATATCATCTCTATGATTCAAAAGCATCTCTAGGCAGGTAAGACAATTTCTATATCTAAATGCTATGCTTCTATACTTTTAAATCTATGATTAATTGACTAGAAAAAGTATTATGGCATGTCTGTCAGACATCAGGGCATCTTTTCAGATAGATTCAGCTATTGGTGAAATGGTGCTTAAAATTTAATATCTGTTCATATAATGGATTGTGCTATAATGGATTCTTTTCGATAGAATCATTTCACATGCTAATTATGTCCTGGAAGACTCTTCTGTGAATAATAGACCCCAAAATTGGAAATTCATGGACAAACAAAATGAACAGTATATGCTTTTATGCTGAGGAAAAAAGATACAATAATTTGGAAGCTTATCTATTTCTCTGATTGATTGTCAGTGAGATGCTTTTAAATAAACATTTTATTCCTAAGAGTGGAGATAAAATGCAGTTTGTTCAGAAACGTGGACTGCACTTATTGGATTTTATGCTTAATTTTCCATTTTCCTAGTTTTAAATAAGCTGAATTAAATGTTAATAATTGTAATAGTACAGCATTACATTTATATATAAATCTATCTGTCATCAATCAGCATATGAGAGCTATATTTTTCTTCTATTTCTATTTTATCATTTTAAATCTCATATTAAAAAAAGAATCCAAGTAGTTTAGTTTCCCTGAAATTCAAATTTTTTAATTTGCACTGTTGTAATGAAATCCAAATAAAAATAGAAAGCTATTGCACAATTAATCAGTTGGTTTACTTAGAGTACTACTACGTATTTATTTTTGATGTTCCCAGTTCATCAGTCATTAAAATACATTACTTTGGAGAATTCTGTCAGCTATGTCTGTTAATAAAGAATGATTATGGAATATTCTTTATTAATTTAAAATCCACCCATAGCTACATATAGGCATTTTACCTTCTTTGTAAGGATTGATTAAGATAACTATTTCAGTTTATTATCAGAATTGCTTTTTGTTTTGCAATTATTTTATTAATTTCTTTCCACTTGGAGTAATATACAATACAAATTATTGCTTAATAAATAATTTTCTATAAATTTACAGTAACTGCTTTAATCATATTACCAAGGTTTTTCTGTATGCGTCTAACTTTTGAAGAAATGCTGGAAGGCATAGTTATGTTTCTGGAGAAACATTTTACACTGTATTAATTTAATAAAAAAAAATTACAGGGAAATAATTCAGATTTGTTTTAAACAATTTTATGTTTGTATTTGCAACATAGACATAGTTGAAAAGTAAATGCAATCTAGCCAGTTGGACATTTGTTGTGAATATTTGAATGAGGCAATATTCTCTTTCACTGTCCATACAGGAACCTTTCAAGGGAAGGAAATCTCCTAAGACAGATTAGTTGTTCTCACAAAACATTATTATCAGTTTAGTTATAAAATTAATCAAATGTGACATCGAATATTGAGTACTGGATTCTCTATCTACTTGGGTTCCGTCATCATTGAAAACACTGTCTCAAGTTTGATAACTTTAAGATGTGTGGACTTCAACTTCCAGAATTCCTCAGCTAGCTGCGGAATTCTGGGAGTTAAAATCCACATACCGGTATCTTAAGAGTTGCCAAGGTTGGCAAACACTGATTTAAAGGTACATATTTGGAACATGGAATGGGATGAAATCTCATGTATTAATTTACTTCTCACATCATGTTACATTATGAAAATTCATGTATATGCATTATATTATTTAAATAATAATTTGGTAATCATGTTGTTGACATATAAAGACATTTTTTCCTCTTCCATTTAATCATATCTAATTCTCAGAGACGACCTGGACAAGTCTCTGCAGTTTTCTTGGCAAGATTTTTCAAAAGTACTTGCCATTGCCTCCTTCCTAAGGTTGAGATAAAATGATTGGCCAAAGGTTATCCACCTGGCTTTGTGTCCTATGAGTCCTATGAGACTGGAACTCAGAGTTTCCTGCTTTCCAGCCTGATGACTTAATCACTGCACTAAACTGGCTTCACAGAGACATTAAAATAGCATCAGTCAAAATATAACGACATTTTAACTATGGTTTGCAGAGAGATTTATTTCTATCAATAGATGTTACTCATACAATTTCGACATACATTTTGTTATACGTAGGATGCTACTATTCACTGACACAGTATAAAATAAACTTTGCTATTTAATTCATTGGAGAGAGATTGGCTGAGTGAGGGGGTTGAATCAAGTGAGAAATTAGTCTGGAATCTCTATTTAGACAGAAAAGCGGGCAAGGCTTGACTGCCCTTGAATGCCATTGAACTTATCTACTCTGGCCTAGGTGCAAACTACCAATATGAGATGATTTCTGTGTTATATACATGAGCAATAAAATAGCTAATTTGAACTCTTCCCATGTGATCTAATTGTTTGCACCTGATATGTACAGAAATATTCTTAAATAATAAAATGACATATTATGATAAGAGCAAAATATAGATGTGGGATCCTGATTCCACTGTAAGTTTGGGAATAGCTTATCTGGTAGCTGGTGTTTTTGAGAGGCACGTAATAGAGGTAGAGATAAAAATGTGCTGGGAAATTTCAGGGTGATTTGAAGTAATAAAATTGATAACCTCCATTTAATATTTGGTTTTAGCATTGAAGCAATATAAGTCTGTTTGCTTACAGTCTTACTACTAATGGATCAGATTGTTTCATAGGATCTCCTGTGTACCACTGTGATTATTAAACTGTAGGGACATAGTATATATGGTAGCATAAGTGAAAACTAGTGAAAAATATACTGTGGCTTCACAACACCACTAGTGGATTCATGGATTTTCATCCTGACATTGAATTCAGCTACTTATGTGATTTGCATCAGGATTATGCAATGTGCTTTTCAGTATTTACCCCAACCTGCCCAATCCAGGTGTCATTGCTAATTGCTAATTGGAGACAGCTCTATGGGCAACAAAGAGAAACCAATGAAGAGAATAAATGTAGAAGCTGCAACTATCCTTCTCTTTTAAAAATATGTTTGTTATTATATCTTTCTTTTCTTTGTAATCCCTTCATCCTTAAATGTATTGGTAATATAAGCACACTTAGATAAACCTTTGTATTTTGCACATAAGACAGGTGATGTTTTCCCTTAACAATGCAGAACTGCCATGTAAAAAATGAGTGTGAAAATTTGTAAAGAGAGTTTCAGTGCTTTTTAATGCCGCCAATGTCCTTGAAAATAAAGTAATAATACTCAGTGATCTTTTTCTTTATCAATATCAGTATCATACTACAGTCCTCTAGGCTGTACCCAGTTTCTTCTATATTCTTATCATGTCTTCATCATCTTTCCCCTCTCATTCCTATTGGCTTCTAACTGCTTCTCAGCCATTACTTTCCATTTTCTTCCCATTACACTTGCCATCCAGATGCTAACAACAACAACAATATCTGCCAAAGCCAGGTCCTCAATAGCCAAATCCAGCATAAACATCTGGCTGACAGTGCAACCAACCAATCATCATCAACATCATCATCATGATGTGCATTGCAGTACCTAGAAATGGCAGACTAAAAAAAGAAAGAACTAGAAAAAAAATCACAAAACACAAAGACCTGTAAATAGAAATAGAATGACTGTGGTAAGAAAAAGCAAAGATAGTACCAATAGTAATAGGTGCCTTGGATGTACTCCCAAAAAGCTGTGGATCACCACTTGAACACTGATGGCAAAATCACCATCAGTCAATTGCAAAAGGCAGATTTACTTGAAACCATTTATAACTTGAGATGATATCTTTAACACCCTCAAACAATAACATTTACCTATTCCTTGGGAAGGACTTGATGGGTAGCTAAAAAGGCCAAATCATAGCCTAATCATCCATCTATGTGACTGATTCTCATAATCCTGCAGGCCACTGCTCACAACAATCAAAGAAATTACAGTAAAATCAAACATAAAAGGTGGTAAGGACAATGAAATGAAAGGTCTCATTCTTCCTTGCCAAAGGGCTGGGTGAAGATCCAGGTTTCGTAAACAAGAAACAGGTTTTTCCCAACAGGAGCCCACTTGAGAGTCTGGTTCCAGAGTATAAGTGCTGCTATGAGAAGGAGCAATTCTGGGGTCTTAGTAAATGGATTCAATCAAAGGAACCTGGAGTGTGCCAACTTTGCAGGATTGAAATATCCAAGAAGATATTATAGGGGACGAGCAGTCCCTCAAGCAATCAGGCCTATGCCATATACTTCGAATATCTGGATATATCCAGAAAACTACATATCCCTTTGGTCAAGCATTACTGCTTTGGATTTAGATGCTTTGGATTAAGGTAAGATAGACATCATGGGGCTCTCCAGATGTTCTTTGACTGGAGCTATTATTATCCCTCAGTGGAGGAGGAACAATTTTGCAGATACTAAGGAGCTTTAGTCTTTTTTGTGCCACGATGGTAAACAAATTTATTTTTTTGGGTCAGGGAGCAAATTTAGCATGGAGCTTATTAGAGATAGGCAGAAAGAAATTGTACTAAGAAATCATTTAGATTAATGGTACAATCTGATCACATTAAAAATGAAGAAAATAGGTTGGCCTCAAGTGACCTCTGTTTTGCTAGCAAAGACATATACTACATAACATTACCTCCTTGCAAGCTATGATGTAGTTAATACAATGCTTCCCTACCTTTGTTAACTCTATGCTGATATCAGATTCTTTTTGTCAGGCCATGATATGGCATGATTCTGCCCTTTAAAATGATACATTTTAGGCTAACAACAACAGCAACAACAAAAACAACAGGTCATGTAGAAGTTACAACTGATTCAAAATGCAGCGACACAGGTAATGTTCCATGTTAGCTCATATTATAACCCTGCTGTATGACCTCCTACACTGTCTCCCAGTTTCCACCCAGGCCCAATTCAGGGTAGTGCAGTGGTCTGTGAGAAGGTCCTTGAAAGCATCAGCCAACTAGGCAATAGTCAGATAAGAGGCAGCAAGAGCCCACATAAGAAAATGGGCAGGACCAACATTTCAGAAATTTAGTTTACTTTATTGTCATTGCACTTCGTACAATGAAATCAAACCAAAAAAAAGGGGGGGGGACCCCACCCTAGTTTCTTGGACAGTAAAGATGAGGGGGGACAGATGAAATACTTGAAATACTTTAAAATTTGCATGATTCTGTTAATGAAACCTTACAGTAAAGGTAGTGTAAGTACTTATGGTTGGTGCTTCTTGTAAGAGCCATGGTGGTGCGGTGGTTAGAATGCAATCCTGCTCACGGTTGACTCAACCTTCCATCCTTCTGAGGTTGGTAAAATGAGGACCCAGATTGTTGGGGGCAATAGGCTGACTTTGTAAACCGCTTAGAGATGGTTGTAAAGCATTGTGAAGAGTTATAGAAGTGCTATTGCTATTGTCTGAATTCCCTCTGATGGTTGACATCATATGCCCCCTTTAAAGCCCTATATGGCATGCGACAAGGTTATCTGTGGGATCGTATCTCCCAAAAGGTATCTGCACATCAGAGCAGATAGGATAGACATATTCCAACAGCTTCCCTCTAACAGTATCACCTTGTGTGTCCTCAACAGCGTGCCGTTTCTGTTAAAGTCCCTGCACTATGGAACACACCTTCCCTTGGAAATCCCACAGGCTTTGTATCTTCTGGAGATTCCTCAAGACCTTTATAAAGATCTTTTTTGTCATCTCTGCAACATTATCATATTTGGGAACAGAATGAATTTTTGACATCTTCCTAAACATGCTAGTATTTGTATGCAAATCTTTTGGAGAGATTTTGAATCCCCTTCCAGCTTTATTTTTTTGTTGTGCTCTTCTAGACCATCTGCGTTGCCTGACAAATGATGGCAGTGATCTCCTCGCTTTCTGCACTATCATCTCTCAACTTTTCTTAACAGGGTACTCCTGAAAGCATATTAGCACACAACAGAAATCTAAATCTGTTGGATTTGCATAACTACCACCACTGACTCAAGCAAATTATTCATAGGATATTCTATAATTCTCAGCTAAATCTATATCTGTAGTTCAAATTGAGAAGCTTTTCAAAATATACTTTGTAATTGGCTGTAGTAAGCTTATTTTGTACCAGTCCTAATCTTATATACTGCACAGTGCTTTACAGCGATATCTAAGTGGTTTACTGAATCAGCATATTTCCCCCAACAATTTTGGGTCTTCATTTTACCAACCTTGGAAGGATGGAAGGTTGAGTCAACCTTGAACCTGGTGAGATTTGAACTGCCAAATTGAAGGCAGCCAGCAGTCAGTAAAAGTAGCCTGTAGTACTGCACTCTTAACCACTGCGCCACTGAGACTCATCATATAACCACCACCACTGATTACCACCATAATTGCTGGGTTCAAGGATTACCTATAGTGTTTGTGTTTTACATCAAAGAGATTTTCAGTAAAATTAACCCCTTGAAGCTCATTCTCTCACAAAAATAAATCTAGAAGACGGCATGTTTTTAAAGCTGGTTGATTTCACTGAGAGCAGTTTCAGCAGCAAAATTGCTTTTGTGAGGAGATGATGAAGTGCATTGGAACAGTGTGACTTCAACCCTCTGCATAATGAAGAGCTGAAGGAGAACCACACACTGTGTATTAATTTTTATTGGATAAATGGAATGAATTACTCTTAATAATTCAGTTCCTGTCTTTAGATGAAGATGATAAAAGATCAGCAGAGGAATTACCCACCAGTACTTGGTTGCTTATATGCCAGATTTGGTGATTAGAACTTCTTTTTACAAATTAGAGTTGGAAAGGGTTTGTTAGATGAAGACCTCTGACAAATAAATAGCAGTTAATTTAATTGTTCTTTGTTTTACCTAATCTTAGAAAAATCTCACTGTGTAAAAGAACAATTTTATAAGGTGAGGCTTAAGGCTAAAGAAATAACAGATACAATATATTATACTGTATTTTGTTCAAAGAAAGTATTTTGCTGTGGGTATAGTACCATGGTGGAGATAATTCTTCCTCCAATAATGTTATAAATGGGATTAAAATTAATATGTACAACATGATTTTCAAATATTTTTCAAATAAAGAAATAGTCTTAATCTAGATGGATCTGGTAAAAAAATCACTCTTATGAAAATCTATCCGGTATAATTCAACATAGCAGAAATTTTGAAGTTGAAAGGTAATTTTTCCTGAGCAGAAGCATTGGATTTTGAGGAGAGGATTTATTATTCCCATGTTTATATTGTAAAACTATAAATAAGACCCAGCTTGATGTAGTTAGTGATTAAGACATCACACTAGAAACCAGAAGACCGTGAGAAACCAGAGTTCTTGTCCTATCTTCACATGATGCCAGGTGGGTGACTTTAAGCCAGTAATGGCACACCATTTCTGAAAAACCTCACCAAGAAAACTGTAGGGACTTGTCTATGTAATCTCCAAGAATTGGACATGATTGAACAGAAGGAAAAAAATAAAATAAACCTAGTGGGCCTAAATTCTGCTTCTTTGTCCTATGCTTTGAGGTAGCCGTGCACCATCTAATATTATCATTACATAGCCCAGTATCATTCAGTTCTTGCTGAACTGATGCATCTACTGTCACATCAGGTTCAAAAAAGCAACCAAGTTATTTGTGCCGTTTCTCATCTTTTTTCTTTTCAACATTTGTGGAACCTAATCTATTATTTTATATGCTACATTCTGGAACATGAGAGACTGTTTCTTGGCTGTCTTTTGGGTGACATTCTTTCAGGTATTTTAAGAGTCATATCTTTCTCCCTCAGTCTTATTATCTGAAAGGCTGAGACTTTCTAAAGCTTTTAGTCTTACGTCATGGGATTTTAGAACTTGATTTTCCAAGCAGCTGGTCTGTCCACTGAATATTCATGCCAACTAGACCACACAGAGGATTCTCTATTGATGGAGAAATAAAATACAGTTTCATCACAATTGAGATTATCTTCGGGGGTGCCTTTAATATTTGTCTTTATTTTTCCCCATACAGGTAAGCTAATATGTGCATGTAGGTAAGGTATACATTTTACTCAAACAAACAAGTTGTGCTAAATGTGGAAGTTCTAGATTTTAAGAGAGTACTATACAGCCCTTGATCATTGGGTCATTGTTTGTCAATATTTACTTATCTAAAAAGATAGAATGACCACACGTGGGCAAAGCAGCAGTAGGAGCAAGAGTGACTTCCTACTGGCTTCCCCACTAAATTTGTGGGGTAGTTGGCAGGGAACATTTGAAATTGTTAGGGATAACATTGTTTACCCTAACTGGTTTAGGTAAAATAATAACTAAGTAATCATAGTTTATATGTTAAAGTGTCTGCAACTTTAAATATGGGAATGTAATTAGGGGAGTGGTTGTGAAAGCACTTTAAAAGAAGCAAGACGACAGCTTGCTCTCTCTCTGGCTTTGATGATCCCTGATTACTGCTTGGAATCAAGACTGCTTTGCTCGAACGGGAGAGATAAACAAAGGACTGATTTGTAAGTGAACTGACATAGGATATTCTGCACGGACTTTGCTAACTGAATATCCCTGAATGGACTGACTAAATGATACATGACTATTGGACTGTTATTTTGACTATGCTATGAACTCATAATGGAATAAACTATATTTTTGATAGCACAAGCGTATCTGTTATTTTTACTGTATGTTAATAAACATACAAGCTTAGATCACTCATTTATCTGTGTGCCTATCTGACTAACGCTGCACATTCTGTTTAGCTTGTCTCCCTAACCCTGGTTGGGGAAACCAGGCTTAACAGAAATCATGGTCACATGAGCATGGCTGGCCAAAGGGTTGTTGCAGCAGCCACAATTTTACTTATATAGTTGATCTGAAGAGCCTTCAAATTTCAATTCCATGGGAGCAATGGATCCTGGAATTTTGTATTCATTTTTAAAGTTAGTAGACTTGAGATACATTGATTCAAAAATTGCTGCACTAAAATGTACCACTTGGGCTAATTGAAGGTTAAAAACACACAAAGGGTTTTTAACATATAGTATTTAGTATATAGGAGCAAAAATCTGATTAAATGCTTTTACACAATCCAGTCTTTGAAATAAATTACACGTGTTTAATTGATAAACATATATAAATTGATAAATGAACGTTTGAAAAGTTTGTGTTTGTTTGACTCAAGCAAAACCTTACAATTAATAGGGTATATCTTGCTTTCTGATTTAGAGTGTATGATTAAGTATGGATAGTTTTCAATTTATGACCACAGTTGAACCTAAATTTTCCATTGCTGAGGTATTTGTTAAGTAAGTTTTGCCCAATTTTACAACCTTTTTGCCACAGTTGCTAATGACTGCAGTTGTTAAATGAATCATATGGTCATTAAGCAAATCTGGCTTCCCGCATTTTTGCTTGTGGGAAGCTGCTGGGAATGTTACAAATAATAATTACGTGACTCTGGGACACTGCAACTGTGATACATATTTGTCAGTTGCCAAGCACCCAAATTTTGATCATGTGATCACAGAGCTGCTGCAATGGTCATAAATGTGAAAAACGACCATATGTCATTTTTTTCAGTATCATTCGAACGTTTACTAAATGAATGATACTAAGTCAAGGTCTACCTATATTTCCAAGTTCATATGGATAGAACTCTGCTCTACAATATACAAATCATTTCTTTTCATTGATAATTTTGCTGAAGCCATAATCATTACGAACATAAGTGTGGTTTGTTGGAGTAAAAATGTAACTTTCACTCACATATTTTTATGTTACCTAATCACAAGTATTTTTCTGAAATAATTCAAGCCAAGAATAAATAAAGGAGATATTAAGTGCATACCCAAATGATTACTTTGAACTAATTGCTAGTTTTATTTATGCAAAAAATGGAACATTATAGGATTAGCAGGGGAGGGCTTCAAATATTTTGCAAAGGGTTCTCTGCCTGGTTGCTGGGTGGGCGTGGCCTAGTCGGCCTCCTGCATCATGGCCAGGGGGGGCGCTTTTGCACTCCCCGGGCTCCGGAGGCTCTCTGGAAGCTGGAAATGGGCCCATTTCCAGTCTTTCCGAACTTGTTTTTCGCCCTCCCTGAGTCTCTGCACTTGCGCTGCACTTACCTGCATCCAGAATGGGGACTGCATCCACGTGGGGACTCCTGGGAGGAGTGGGGTGGGATGGGCCAGGAGTGGGATTTGGGGATTCTCCTGAGAGCTGCTCGGATCGTCCAGATAGTGGGTGGAGCTTCAGTCTCTGCTGTTGTAGGCTGAGCTTAATTTCTGAGGAACGCTCCTCCTTCCATCATGTGGCTCGCCACCTTGTTCCCCAGTTTATGCTCAGCCCTCGTGCAGAGTAGGCTGTTTTGGATTGTGCTCTTGGCCGTTTCAGGAAAGCCCTATTTGATTCGTATTTCTTCTTATCCAGGTTGTAATTTGATTCATTTAATTTTCTGTTCTTAGCCCTGCGCAGTTGGTTCTCTTAATTTCTAAAGTCCCCTGGGAGGCTCTCCCGGCCCCAGGGGGTGTCAGGGGGAAGGCTAGAAAACCTTACAAGCTGCCCCCCCACCCCTTCCCATTGCCTTACTGCTGTTTTTTTTTGATAGCTTTAAAACGCTCTGTTTTGCTCCATTTCCCCCCCCTCCGATCTCCGTTTTTTGCCATTTTTTTACTTCATTTGGTTCTTTTCTGTTTATCCTTCCCCTGGTGACCTTGGATTGCCCCTGGGCAGTCGTCTGGTCGCTGCAGCAGGGCCCCCTGTAAGTCCATGTTCAGGCGGCCGCCATTTTAGCACTGCCTCGTGGGCGGCCGCCATTTTGTTTTTCTCCTTATCTCTCCGATCACTGCAGCGTGCATAGTTAAAGCAGCAGGACCGGCAGGCCTGCTCAGGAGCGTCTTACTTTCTAATTTGAATTGTTCTGTTGGAGGCTTGGTTTACTACTTCCCTTTGTTGGCTTCCCCCACAGCCAGCCGTAGCGGCCGCGGTTTCTTACTCACCACTTCCACCCGGTTCTGCCTGGGTCGGCAGCCTAGTACAGGCCTGGCTTCGCCCTTAAGGCCTCTGTTATGCCTTGATCATCCTGATCAGTCCTTCCAAAAAAAAAAAAAAAAAAAGGGGAGATCTTCAACAATTCAAGATCTGTAGAAAATTAAGAGGCAGAGAAAGGCGGCCTAATTGAACAAGTTTACAAAAATAAATAAATAATAAATAAATAAATACAAATAAAAACACTAAGAAATAAGAACAAATAGGACAAACAGATTAATCATAAACGATTAATAAATGGGGGGGGGGGGGCGTAAAAGACTTTTCCAGGGCTCCCGGCCTTTGTTGTAGGTCGATCCCTAGGCGCGCCAACCGCCTCATATCTGATCCTTTATCCTTCTCAATTATCTAAAATGGCAGAAGGCAATCCATCAAGAGGCCCTTCTTTAAAGGCCAAAGCAAAAACTCACTACCTGCGCAGCCAGGCTAAGGAGTCCTCTAAAGCCTCCCAAAGGGACGCCCTAAGATGACACAAGGCACTAGAAAAAGAAATAGGCAAATGCACCAGACAGGCAGGCTCAGTGCCTCCTGCACCAGCCACTCCTTCTACCTCTGCACTTCCCCCCCCTCCTGTAGCTTTTTCCTCCCTATCCAGGCACAGCTCGCCCTCCCAAGGGCCCCAGGCCCCTGGAACACCAGCCAGGCGAACTCCAGAGGCTACGTTCACACTCACAGCCGCCGGCCTGCGCCAGGAGGAACCTCTCATTCAGGTGGTTCCGGAGCAGCTCAGAGCCTGGATGGAGATGGCGATCTGCCAAGGAATTGTGGAAGGACTCCAACAGATGGCTAGGCCGGGGTTGCCTCCGCAGGCCACCGAATCCATAAGATCATTCCCACTCATTTCGGAACCATCTCATGGTCAGGTACCTCTTCAAGGGAGGCTTCCCCCTCAGTCAGGGAGGACGAGGAGGAGGTAGAAGGGGACCTAGATTTGTGCAGGGAGGAGGAGGAGGAACAATTTGATCTGGGGTCCTTACAATACAACGAACCCCTTCCTGACTCAGAACCATCAGAGGCAGAGATGTCAGAAGATGAAGGGCTCACCCCCGACCAACCCGCCTTTGTAGGGCTCTTCAAGCCCCAGCTATTCAAATCCCTCCTCTTCAAAGCCAGGAACATCTCAGGCCTAACTACTCAGAGCCCCTCTGATCCCACTCCTCTGGCTCCAGAAGGACTAGAGGACTCCATGTTTAAACAGCATGTAGTGGAGGCCGAGGTCATCCCAACCCCCCCCATCTTACTGGATCTGGTGTCCAAGCAACTGGCCTCCTCAGTTGCCCCACCGGCCCCTTCGGCCCATGATAAAAGGTTCTTCAACCTTGACCCAGAGCTCTCCAACCTCCTGAGCACCCCGGAAGTTGATGAGCCCGTCGTGAGCCTGGCCTCTTCCTCCGCCCTCAGCGACCCCTTAGAGGCTCTGAGGCCGGAGGAGAAATGATCGGAGCTGGCCTTACAGCGAGCTCACCAGTCGGACGCATGGGCAATTAGGGCACCCACAACCGCTTCCTTCTTCATCAGGTCATCCATTCGCTAGCTTCACCAGCTTAAGCAACACCCCCCCTGATTTCTACATGACATGTCCCATCTACAAGAACCACACTAAACGCAACCTCATGGATTCAGCAATTCAGCACCTACTTGACATACAGGCCATCCAACCCGTTCCTCCATCCCAAAGGGGACAGGGATTCTACTCACACTTATTTGTGGTTCCCAAACTCTCGGGGGGGTGGAGGGCGATTTTGAACTTAAAGCAGCTAAACTGCCATCTTGTATACCGCAGATTCAAGATGAACACGCTGCAATCCATCCTCTTGGGAGTTAGACAGGGAGACTGGTTGTCATCCATTGACCTCTCTGAGGCATACTTACACATCCCAATCCGACCCTCTCACTCCAAATTTCTGCGTTTCAGCTACAATAACCGCCACTTCCAATACGTGGCCCTCCCATTTGGGTTGACCTCTGCCCCCAGGACCTTTACCAAGGTCCTGGCCACTCTGACTGCCTACCTCAGAACCATCCCGGTGAGACTCCACTGTTACCTGGATGATATCCTCATCCTATCCTCCTTCAGGGAACAAGCCTTCAGGGATACCCAAATTACCCTTACCGCCCTCCAGGAACACGGGTTCCTCATCAATTGGAAGAAAAGCCAATTGGCCCCCTCCACTAGGTTATCCCACCTGGGGACTATAATAGACACGGTCAAAGGGAGGGTGTTCATCTCTCCAGAGAGAATACTCAGTCAAACTCATCAGACGATTTAAGAGGGTTTCCCTCCTTGAACTATCCAAGTTGCTAGGTAGGATAATCTCTTGTATCTCCGTTATTCCCTGGGCCCGTTTCCACTCCAGATCTCTCCAGTGGTTCCTGCTCCCATACCAAAGAGCCGGATCAAGCAACTCAAGGCACAGGGTCAAGGTCTCGCCGAGGGTTCTCACCTCCCTCCTTTGGTGGAGCAGGGCATCGATCAACAAGGGCTGCCTCCTCAAGGAGCCCCCAAGACTCACCATCACACAGACGCCAGTCTGTCCAGATGGGGTGCCCACCTACAGTCCCTTACAGCTCAAGGCAGATGGTCAGCATCAGAAAGGCTGCGCAATATAAACTGGTTAGAACTTCGCGCCATCCACCTGGCCCTCCGCAGTTTCCTCCTTCAGGTACAGGGCTGCCACGTTCTCATTCTCACTGACAACATAACAGCCAAAGCTTATGTCAACAGGCAGAGGGGCACTCAGTCATTAAGCCTCATGAGGGAGACGGAGCGCCTCTATCGGTGGGCAGAGTCTCACCTCCTTTCTTTCAGGGCCGACCACATTTCAGGTATTGACAACACCCGATTAGACTGGTTGAGCAGGCCACCATAGACCAGTCGGAGTGGTGCCTCCATCCAGCCCTGTTCAGGGAGGCGACAGCAATATTCAGTCTGCCAATAGTAGACCTGTTTGCCTTCCCCCCCTCAATACCCAACTTCCAAGGTTCGTTTTGAGATTCCCGTCCCTAGGGGCAGAGAACCACAATGCCCTCCGATGCCCGTGGCCCTCGGGCCTCCTTTACGCCTTCCCCCCTCTGGCGCTGGTGCCCAGAGTTCTTCAAAAGGTACTCCTCGAGAAGGCGGAATTGCTTCTTGTAGCTCCTTATTGGCCCCGTCGCCCTTGGTTCGTGGATCTCTGCAGCCTATCGGTAGCCCCTCCCTGGAGGATTCCAGCAGACAGGATATCCCAGTCGCAAGGCCCCCTCCTTCACCCGGACCCCCAATGGCTCCAACTAGCCATCTGGAGGTTGAGCGGAAACGTCTGAAGAGGGAAAATTTATCCACCGAAGTCATTGATACCATTTTAGCAGCCAGGCGTCCCTCCACCAGAAGGATTTACGACGCCACTTGGGTCATTTTCCGCAAATGGTGTGCCAATCTCCTCATTGACCCAACCGACCCATCTATTGCCCAAATTCTCGACTTTCTTCAAGAGGGTCTCAGCAAGGGACTGTCCCCCAACACACTAAGGTGTCAGGTGGCAGCTTTATCCACCGTCATTGCCTACGAGGTGGTCAGCTCACTCTCTCATCATCCCCGCATCCGAGCATTTCGAGAAAGGGGCCACAAACTTACGGCCACCGTACCTTCACCGGTATCTGACCTGGGACCTCAACAGAGTCCTGACTTCTCTCACTAAGCCACCCTTCGAACCCCTAAGAGAGGTCTCTCTCCAGTTCCTATCCTATAAGGTAGTGTTCTTGGTGGCTATCACATCAGCCCATAGGATTTCAGAGATCACTGCTCTGTCGATCAGGAAGGACCTGTGCGTCTTCCATCCTGACCGGGTGGTCCTCCGACTTGACCCTTCCTTTCTACTCAAGATTAACTCGGTTTTCCACAGGGCTCAAGAACTTATCCTCCCCAATTTTTTTCCTAGGCCAACTCATGAAAGGGAGAGATTATGCCACACTTTAGACGTTAGACGTGCCTTGCGGATCTATATTAAACGTACCCAGACCTTCCGTAGATCCGAGGCCCTGTTTATATCCTTTCAACCAAAGTCACAAGGGCTCAAGGTACCCTCAACCACCATAGGCCGCTGGATAAGGGAGGCCATTTCCAAGGCATACCAAGCCCAGGCCCTCCAAGTACCCAGGGGTATCACAGCTCACTCCACCAGGAGTGCGGCAACCTCAGCCGCCTGGGCTACCTAGGCCCCAATACTCGACATTTGCCAGGCAGCAACGTGGGCCTCCCTGTCGCCCTTCATTAGACATTACAAAATCGACAGGTATGCTGCAGCGGAGGCTTCTTTTGGTAGAAGGGTCCTTCAGAGGGTACTCAGGGGAACCCGAGGAGTCTACAGACCAGACAGTGTCCCCTCCCCGTAGGACAGGACCCAGCTTTGGTATGTCCCACTATCTGGATGATCCGAGCAGCTCTCAGGAAAATGGACGTTGGTTCTTACCTGACACACCATTTCTATGAGAGCTGCGAGGATCGTCCAGCCCCTCCCTTTTCTGTCTTTCACCGTCTGGGGGGGTCTTGTTTCAGCCAATGCACTTTAAGTCTAGTAAGAGGAGAGCATGAATGCCTGTTTTTCCTCTCGTCTTCGCATAAACTGGGGAACGAGGTGGCGAGCCAAGTGATGGAAGGAGGAGCGTTCCTCAGAAATTAAGCTCAGCCTACAACAGCAGAGACTGAAGCTCCACCCACTCTCTGGATGATCCTCGCAGCTCTCATAGAAATGGCGTGTCAGGTAAGAACCAACACCCATTCTCTGAACTGCACAGAATGTTAGCTAGGGTCTCTCCCGAACCCCTGCGAACCCCAGAAGCCCACCCCTGAGCTTTAGTATTATCAACTATTAAGGTGAGAGCTTCTTCCAAATAGTTTTGCAGAGAGAATTTATAAAGACAGGGGAGGCCAGCAATCAATTTAGAAATAGATGGGGAAATCTTTCTATTTTTAATCAGTTAAGACCAAATAGGTGTGCTTTCTTTTCTTAGGAATTCGTTTACAAAAATGTTTAAAATTCTTAGCAGTAATTAATACATTCAGTGAGTATTGGGGGAGACAGGAGTTTTTTGTGAAATGCTGTTTAAATGCCAACAATAATTACTTCAATTAAAATGTAAATTTAAAAAGTCAGATTAAATTTATTAATTTGTAAGAGTAATTTCTTTTGAAAGAGCTAGAAATAAATAAATTTTGGCAGATTTTTTTTTTGCTGTGTCTGAAGTTTTTCCTCTGCTTTTTAATAGCTTTTTAATAGCTTTCTTGTTATCTTTTTAATAGCTTTCTTGTTATTTTATCATAGTATTCCTTGATTTTCATCATTTGTTAAAGCGGTAGAAGTTATTTTTTTGACTTAGTTTGATGTCCTGTTATAGGTATCAATTCATAAAGTTATGAATTGATGTTGCTGTTCTTTTCTACCTGCTGGCTAGAGCCAACACTCCATTTTCTTATATTGAGATAATTTTCTGCTTTATACAAGAAAATAAAAATCCTCAACTCATACGACCATCACAGCATCTCTATGATCAAAATTGTGGAACTTGATATATATTTATGCTGGGTGCAGGTCCCATGGTCATGTGATTACCATGGTGACCTACTTAGCCAGTTTCCAAGTAGCAAAATCAATGGAGGAAACTGAATTTGGTTAATGACAGTTAATGACATCATGATTCACTTAACTGCAGTAATTCACTATGGCAAAAATGGTCTCACTTAATAATTTCCTTTAGAAGATTTGTCTCAATTGTGGTCATAACTTGAGAACTAGCTGATGTTCCTGGGGACTTGGAAGAGTGAAATCTGCATTTTCTGGATGAAACTGTCATTTCACTATGCTCTGTATTATCTACACCCAAGAAATCTTCAAAATGTTTTGAACTTCTTCTCTCTGCTGGGAGCTGGGAATTGTGGGAACTGATATCTGGGACATATGGTGGGGGCATTGGATTTGGGAATGCTGGTCCATTTCTGCAGTGATTATTTGGAATTTCAAGATGGGTTGCTCAAGACCGGATCTGGAGAAATCTGCAATTCAGAGGTGGCATTCAGCAGGTTCTGACCAGTTCTGGAGAATCGGTAGTGGAAATTTTGAGTAGCTCAGGGAATCGGCAAATACCACCTGTGGCTGGCCCCGCCCCCATCTATTCCCTGCCTCCCAAGTCCCAGCTGATCGGAGTCCCAGCTGATTGGTTGGTTCTTCTTTTGTTGCCCTGCACAGGAGAACAGAGCTGGGAAGCAGGTTAGTGGGGTGGGGAGGGAATGGGATTTTGCAGTAACCGTCCCCCAGGAGTGGGAAGGGAATGGAGATTTCACAGTATCCTTCCCTGCCACACCCACCAAGCCACGCCCACAGAACCGGTAGTGAAAATATTTGAATCCCACCACAGCTGCAATTATAAATTGATGGATTCAGCATAAAACAATCTTGAGTGGGGAAGAGAGATTTTCAATATTCCAAACTAACTGAAAAGAAATTGTCTGGAGGAAGAAATATTTCTCTAAAAGGTAGTGGGCATCTGAAATTGCATAAAATGAAAAGCAAAATATTTGGGGCAGGTCTCACAAGACTATGCTCTGGCTGATAGATTGTATTATAATGTCACTTGTTTGATGTCCACTACATGAACTTTGCCACTGTTATTTATTAATCAGATTTTTTGACTTAGTATAATATATGAAGTAAACTTCTGAGTCATGTACAACATAATTTGATTTTGTGCAGTCAAATCGACTACATGTGACTACATGGATTTCCTCATATCTAGATTTTCAGTCTAAAGATGTTCTCATCACGAGTACAACTGAGTCCTTTCACCTGGATGGCAATAGTGGGATCCTACTTAGTCACTACCAATTTGGTATGTGATTGTATATATGTATATTTTCTTGGTTGTCTGCAGTATTCTCATGAATGTTCTTCAACACTAAAATTGAAAAACAATATTCTTCCTTCCTTTCAAAGTCCATTTGTTCAATGCACAACTGAAGCATCCAGTTAGCATTATCATGGGTGAAAAATTATTATTTATTAGTATTACTTTATTACCGTATATACTCGAGTATAAGTCGAGTTTTTCAGCCCATTTTTTGTGCTGAAAAAACCGCCCTCGACTTATACTCGAGTCAGATTCCCCTCTGAAAAAAAAATGGTGTGGAGCTCCGAAGCTGGGCAGCCGCTTCCCTGCTTCCGTGTTTCCTTTGCAACTTTTAAGCATGGGAGGGGGAGGCTTTTCTGAGCTTTAGGCTGAAAAAGCAACGCGAGCGGAGGTCGCTCCACTCAGTTTCATTTCCTCAGCTCCAGCTGCTTTCAGTCCACTCGGGAGGAGGGGGAGGAGGGGGAGGAGGGGGAGGCTTTTCTGAGCTTTAGGCTGAGAAAGCAACGCAAGTGGAGGTCGCTCCACTCAGTTTCATTTCCTCAGCTCCAGCTGCTTTCAGTCCACTCGGGAGGAGGGGGAGGGGGGGGAGAGAGAGAGAGATATCATAAGAACGGCTCTTGGTTTTTTCTTGCAAGGGAGAGAGTGACTCCTGCCTACCACTGTCATCATCATCATCTTTTGCGTTAGTGAATCAATCAAACCTTTCATGATAGTGAGATCGTTTCCCAAATTTCCCTTAAATCAGGGAAGAAATCAGAAACAAACCTTTGGGCTGAGAATAAGCTTGTTCCTATGATGCCATTTTTGTTCACTTCAGTGTGAAAAGTGTGAAAAAACACACTTTTTTTTCTTCATCTTCTTGTTCCCTATTTACTGGTCTCTTTCAAAGAGGAAATTGTGAACATCAAACTTATTCTCAACTGTCCTAGTGAAAGTTTTTATTGGCATCTATTTTTATTTTTGAAATTTACCAGTAGCTGCTGCATTTCCCACCCTCGACTTATACTCGAGTCAATAAGTTTTCCCAGGTTTTTGTGGTAAAATTGGGTGCCTCGACTTATATTCGGGTCGACTTATACTCGAGTATATACGGTACTTAAGATGGTGGACAATTTTAATAGTATTTTCTCCTATTTTCCTCACAACTACAAACTTGCGAACTGAGTTGGGCTGAGAGTGAGTGAGTGACTGCCCCAAAGTTATCTCTTTGGCTTACTTGCTTAACATGGAGCTAGAACTCACAGTCTCCTGGTCTTTAGGCCAACCTCTTAACCATTAAAATAGTGGATCTGAAATCCATACATTTGGAAACCTTTGAGATGAGGAATGCTACATTAGCGAATTGTGAGAGTTACATTATTAATGTTGAGACATGAAACCAACTAGTCGATAAGAGAAAGATTCCTTCACAGGGTCTCTCAGCATTGCAATGTTAAGATCTGGGGACTTCAACTCCTATAATTCCCCAACCAGTTGGGTTGCTTGCATATTGTTGTATAGAGACAGTTTTAGGAAAACATTTTGCTCCTTACATAAGCCAGTATGTTTTATTAATTGTATACATCAACATTTTTCATTTCATTTTTAAAAAATCTAGAAATGTAAACATTTAGATTCCCCCTCCCCCCTTATGCTACCCAAAAAATCAGACAACTGATTTTTTAAAATTATTCTTAATGACAATAATTTGGTGGTCATATAAAATGTAAATCTCCTGCTATTGTCACAAAAAATTACTCTTCAAGGACCACAATACAGTTTGTTGTTTCAGCTACAGTTAAAAAGTCTTTATTAAGCTAGACACTAAATAGGTTTCCAGGTGTAGGTGCCAGATGTCGAGAATAGCAGATAAATTCTTTGCAGAGCTCTGGAAAAAAAATCCTGAATCTTTGTTCCATTCTCTGAATTTATCTTTGATGTTATAATTTCTTTTCAACTTCAGGTTTCTTAGTGGCTCTGAGTTTTTTAGTCTCTTATAGTTAAAGTTTATCTTGTTCATATTTAAATATGATGCTATTTGCAGTTTTTCTTTTTTCTTTTAAATCACTTTTAAATCACTACTTTTATTCATTAAATCTATATGCCATCTATTTCACTGTCACCTTTTGACTTCTTGCTTTCATGGTGTAATTTTCGTGCCATCATGTTTAAGTATTTGCAGTGTATTCATTTGATGATAGTGATGAGGAATTTCAGACTCGTAGCTCAAATTTCATTCATGCAGGAGGAACCCACAGATATCTGTGGGGTGGGGAGGGAATCCTATTTTCTGTAATTCTAAAAGAAGTCAAAACTGTCTCATCCAGAGTAAATAAAGTTAATAACTCTCTAATTTTTTTTTTCCTTTCCCATTTTCTTTCTTTCAAGCCTGGATTTTTACTATAGGTAGTTCTCACAGCTATGCATTTAGTCACCATTCGATAACAGAACTGAAAAAAATGACTTATGTCCATTTTTCACACTCATGACCGTTGCAGCATCCCCATGGTCATGTGATCAAAATTTGGATGCTTGGCAACTGACATGTATTTATGATGGTTCTAATGTCCCGGGGCCATCTTTTGCGACCTTCTGAAAAGCAAAGTCCATGGGGAATCCAGATTCACTTAACAATCATGTTCCTAACTTAACAATCAGAATGATTCACTTAACAACTGTGGCAAGAAGGATCATATAATGGGCCAAAACTCACTTAACAATTGCCTTGCTTTGCAATGGAAATTTGGATCTCAACTGTGTTCATATGTAGAAGACCACCTATACTACCACAGGCCTCCAAGCCTTTTGATCAGTGGTGGGATTCAAATTTTTTTACTACCAGTTCTGTGGGTGTGGCTTAGTGGGCGTGGTGTGGCTTGGTGGGCGTGGCTTGGACGTGGCAGGGGAAGGATACTGCAAAATCCCCCTTCCCTCCCCACCCCACTAACCTGCTTTCCAGCTCCATTCTCCTGTGCAGGGCAACAAAAGAAGAACCAGCTGATCAGCTGGGACTCAGGAGTCAGAGAATAGATAGGGGAGGAGCCAGTCAGAGAGGGTATTTGCCGGTTCTCTGAACTACTCAAAATTTCCACTACTGGTTCTCCAGAACTTTTCAGAACCTGCTGAATACCACCTCTGCTTTTGATGTGTGGAAGGAAGCTGTGATGAGGTAGGAACTAGCAGTTCCCATACTAAAGAGAACTATTGTGTCACTATGAGTCAGATGCCATAAAGATCATCAAGAGATCAGCCAAAAAGCAAGAGGGGAAAAAAAATAATACTAAAACTGAATACCTAGAAGGTGGGCTTACATACTGCTGTGGAGAAATGTTCTACATGTGTTTAGCTTTGTTCTGTGATAATTGGCCTGAATTGTATCAAGAAGCTTTCTGCTAAGCAAGCCACTCCTTGAATAAGAGGATGAGATTTTGGAGAGCTGGAATTAGTGCCCGGACTTAGTGTGAAGCCTGATACCTGATATGTTGGGTTTCAATTCCCTTTATTTATGCATTTATAAAATCCTGCAGTGAAATGTCTCTTAAGTGGTGTAGAAAAACAACCAAAATAAGCCTAATAGCTTACTGAAAAAATGTAGTATAAAGACAAAAGAAAACCGGACAACTAAGTTTGGAATTTTATCTTAGATTTTTCCCTTATCAGTTTACATCATTGAGTCATAATTGTAATAGAGTAAAGACATCATAATTGTAGGCTGCAGCATGTTCAGATAAAGATTCAAAACAATGAGCTGTCTTTCCAATAATTTTTTGAACACCCTGCATGAGAAATTGTTTGCTCATGTCTTAGAGAAATAAACCATGTTGTTACGGCAACAGCATGATACTATCCTTGACTGCTGTTGTTTATGACATGGGTCCATCACAAACAATGATTTGCTCCTTCTTTTAAATATTCATGATGACTCTCAATATAAATTTTCCAAGCCAGTTTGAAGAACATTTAATTTTCTTTAGCATAAAGCATTTAAGCAACAGATTTTTGGATTTTTAAAAAAAAATCTTCTCTGTCCCTGCCCAACTCAAAACTGGGAGGATTCTAGCAGCAAAATATTATTTTTTCTGGAATATGAAAATGGTGGGTTTGTTGAGAAGCTGTTTCTCTTGCAATATTTGGAAAGCATTTTGGCTCCAATTCGTATTACAAGATTTTATAGATGTAAGTCTGAGGTCTCATTTAAAATAAGCCCGTTAAAAACATAACTTTATATTAATTTTTTTTAGTTCCCAATAAATTCAGGCAGGTTTTTCCCCCCAATACTTTGATTGTCAATATTGCTTTTATATTAATTGATATAGGTAGCCTTCAACTTAATGAATGCAGTTAGGACTAGAATTTCTGTTGCTCAGCAAAGAGAGTGTTAAATGAGTCATGCCCGATTTTATGATCTTTTTTCTGCCACACTTGCTAAGTAAATCATTGTGGTTGTAAAAATGAATCAGGTGGTCATTAAATGAATCTGGCTTCCCCCCATTGGCTTTGTTTGTCAAAAGCCTGCTGGGAAGGACTCACTGGTGATCACATGACGTGATCCTGGCATACTGCAACTCTTGTAAATGCACACTAGTTGAATTTTCATCACATGACTGTGGAGATGCTGCAGTGGTCATAAGTGTGAGGACTGGTCCTTAGTCACTTTTTCAGTGCTGTTGTAATTTTGAAAGGCTGCTAAATGATTGTACATCCTGTATGTATCTACAGGAAGCTTTTTATGTTGGTCAGTCGCTTAGTTGGGTGTGATTCTTCACAATCCCATGGACCATAGTACGCCAGCCCCTCCCCCCATCCTTCATAGTCTCCTAGTGTCTTCCCAAATTCATCCGCACTATATCAGTGACACTATCTAACCATCTCATCCTCTGCCTTCCCCTCCAATCTTTCCCAACAACAGGGGCTTTTCCAGTGAGTCGTCTCTTCTCATTAGATGGCCAAGCTTCACAGGAAGTTATTTATTCAGTGTATGGCACGTGTTAGCCAGGGATCATCAAGGGGGCTGGCTGCCTCTGTGACAGGAATTTTTTACCCACGGGACACCTGAATGCTAGAAGGCAATCGGTGGAGGCTCCTTTCTTGTCCCTCCACTCATGGGAATTGAATCACCAAGCTGCCAACCTCAGCGGCACGCAGGCCCAGCGTCTTATTATGTGAGCCCCCGTGGCCCCCTCACAGGAAGTAGTGGAATATAACGGATAAAGTGTTGGTCTAACAGTGGGGAGACCCTCCTTTAGGCACAGAAGATGCCTAGATGAGTTAGAGTCATTTATACACTTTCAGCCCAACAACCAGTGTGGTGTCATCATGAAGATACTGGATTTGGAACAGAGCAGCAAGTTTTAGTAAGCACGGAAGCTACCTGGTTGAATCATTTTCTCAGCCCTGGACTGGGAAGTAAGCAAACATCTGTTTGCTTACAAGACCTGTATGGATGATTATAGTCCATAACCATCAATTAAGATAACTGCATCCTGCAGTGGATTGATTTTGTATAATAATAATAATAATATACCTATACATTTATGTATTGGACATTGTAAATGTCATGGAGTTTGGGGAGAGTTTTCTTCTTTTTCCAGTTCTGCTACTGTTCATTTTATTCCTTTTTATATGCAAATTGTAACCGAATGGCAAAAACAGAATTCCCCTGCTTTCGTGATGACAGATTTTTTAAATACATATTTATAGTTAATATAATGATAAGGGGGAAAAGGAAGTTCCTTCATATACATCTGTAATGCACATGTTTCCACAATTTTATGGTAATACCACATGAATAAAAAGGATGACAGGTTCTGGTTTTAAAATATAGTTAAACATATGTGCACTTCTGCAGGCAGTGCAATTGTGATTCCCAGTTCAGATTCTCGGAAAAATGATTCCCAGAAAAAAGTTGCTTATTTGCATTTTCTTGTTTTTCTTTTTTGGCTTCTTTGAGAAATTGCTTTGATTTTTCCTGTGTTGTTTACAAGTTCCCTCCAGTCTGTAGCAATATTTATGTATACATATATGTGCCAATTGAGAGTAAGACTGACTGCATTTGATAAAGTAGATTCTATTCCATAAAAGTTTCAGCCATAATAGGGCTCTTAATTTTTCAAGTGTCACTGAATTCCTTGTTGACTTTGCAATAGTAATATGGCTGTCCTTCAGAGACAGATGAAGAAAGAAAACTACACAGATTCAATGGTACTGTGAGGATCAGAAGACATTTAGACCAGGCTGTAAAAGAAATAATTTCCCCTCATTCAAAGCTGTGTTTCTGCTATAGCATGGTAAGTAAGATGTATAAGATAAGAATTATAAGGTAGAATATAGATCCTGTTTAATCTAGTGGTTAAAGTATAGGCCTAAAAACGAAGACCTATTGTAATCCTGTCTCAGCCATGAAAGCCAGCTGAGTGACAATAAGCCAATCACCAGATGTCTGTGAGTTCTAGTCAGGGGTGGGATTCAAATTTTTTAACAACTGGTTCCGTGGGTGTGGCTTAGTTGGCGAGCATGGTTTGGTAGTCATGTGACTGGCTGGGCACGGCTAACTCAACATCACTCACATCAGTGCCATTGTAACTTTGAATGGTCACTCCATACAAGCAAAGTACCAGCAAAGGAGGGAAAAAAACTCCAGAGAAGTTCCTGAGACAGGAAATCTAGTCCTGCCAAGAATGTAATAAGGGTTAACAGAGAGGCAGTTTCTGTAAGCAATACCAGAATGTTTCCTTCCTGCCTTTCTTACAGGATTAGGCCAGTAATTTCTTCTAACAACCGGTTCTCCGAACTGCTTAGAATGTTAACAGCCGGTTCTAGTGAATAGGTGCGAACCTGTAGAATCCCACCCCTGGTTCTAGTGCTGCTTTAGGGATAAAATCTGGCTCATATCTTTGGGTCTCCCTCTCTCTCTCTCTCTCTCTCTCTCTCTTAGCCCAACCCACTTCACAGAAACTAGGAAAGTAGGATGTGAAAGGGATATTAGATATGTTCATTGCCTTCAGTTATTTATAAAGGCATGATAAAAATCAAATAAATAAATAACTCTGATAAAGATATTTGATGTAATGAAAATCTACAGTTAATCTATAGTGAAACCTTGGTGAACCTCAGTTGAAAATTTAGGTTCAAATATACAGTATTTTGACAAATACATTTAAATATATTTTGACAAATACAAAATTTCTGTGGTCAATATGAAGCTCCTATAATTATGCAGAAAAATGGAAGTATCAAAAGCAGGCTGTACCTTTCTCCCTACCAATGATTAAAGAAAAAGAATTAAAGTAATTAATTTCTGTCCATCCTAGAACAAGACCATCCCTGCAATAGCTATATGGGGTAGTTTGGGGTAAGTTTCCATGACTGAGACCAGATTTAAATCGGGACCACCACAATTCTAGCTCATCACTTTAACCACTACACCAGGGGTGTCAAACTTGATTTCATTAAGGACCATATCAGGGTTGTGTTTGACCTTGGGGGGCTGAGGTGGGTATGGCCAGAGTGGTTGTGGCAAGCTTGATGTCACTCATGTCAGGGATGCCTGTGACAGCCCGAGCACTCTGCCACCAAAAACTGGCTCCCAAGCTCTGTTTTAGGCTGTGACAGCCTCCTGCAACCCTCTGCCAGCAAAAATGAAGTTCAGGGGGACCCTATGTGGCTCTCCTGAGCTCTGATTTTGCTGGCCAAGGGACCCCGGTCACTCCTTCACTGTTTCCAGGGTGGCCCCGCAGGCCGGATCTAGGCACCCCACAGGCCAGTTCCAGCCCGTGGGCCTTGAGTTTGACACCCCTGTACTGCACTATAGTGGTTTCTTGTTTAGTAATGTTTGGTACTCATTTAATAGTATATTGCGTGCATAACAAGATTAAATCAAAAGTCCTTCCTAACCAGTCAGATGGTATCCTATGCACCAACTTTAATAATTGTTGAATAAGAATTCTGTAAGGTACAATTCCATGCTGCCCAATAAACACAGTTAACAAATAAATTGGACTAAATTTTGGACTATAACTTTAACTATTATCCACATGATGGCATCCAAATGGACTGCTAAAATTAATTTGTCTTAGACACTGACTCAGTATCCAGTGTCTTGGCGGTATTTTCCACTGATTTGATAACCAGATTTTGCTCAATGGAGAAAAAAAAGGAGGGGGAAATTGAGACTCCATAATCAGGCGGAAAGATGGAGAAAGTTTCTAGAATCATTTGCAGAAAAAAAAGTATAGCTGCAGAAAAGGAAATTAGGTTTCTCTGATCTTTGGGCAGGAAGTGATAAAATCAGTGACATAAAATTGCATGTCAGAAGACACCAGGTCAACAGGAAGAGCAGTCATTGGTCAAGGTCAGAGATTTAAGAATTCGATCTGCATTGCTTCATTAATCCCACAAAACCATCCTGAACTGTCCTGAACACAAATGGCTGTTTGCAAATAAGAATGCCAGACTCTGTGGCAAATATTTTAGGATCTGTAAATGAATCCAGGAAGGGGAAGCTGCCTCTCTGCCTTTGGTCTCCTTGTGAGACACGGAATGAAATGGCAGTCAGGAAACACCCAGAGAAGCAGAAGCAGAATACTGCAAGAACTAGGAGGCCATTCTTTGCGCATTGGAGTGTGTCCTTCAAGCTGTCATAGCCACAGGCATAGCCGAAGAGGTAAGTAATTTTCAGCTTCAACGCATCTTTCTTGTTCAGGTATTATGTGACTGCAGAGAAATTTTAACACTTTTGGGGCTGGGCTTAGGTTTGAGCTTAAACTTGAGCTCCATCTACATACGCAACATATTTGAGATGCTGTACTATTGAGTGGTATTTCCTAATTTTGTTTGTCAGAAGAGTTGAATATAGATTAATTCAGAATACAAGTAGTTTTCATTTTACAACCATTCATTTAAAGTTACAATGGTGCTAAAAATAGTGACTTATAATCAAGGGTGGGCTGCACTTGGTTCAGCCCGGTTCAAGTGAACCGGTAGCTAATTTTATCATTTTTAATTACCGGTTTACTGAATCAGTAAATTCCACTCCTGGCTGGCCCTGCCTGCCCCTCCCAGGAATCCCCATGTGGTCCGTTTTGGATGCCAGGGTCTGTGCAGATGGCAAAAAACAGGCCTCCTGGAAGTTCTGGAAGGCCAGAAAAGTGCCTATTTCTGGCCTCAGGAGGGCCTCCAGAGCCCGGGGGGAGGCCATTTTTGCCCTCCCGGAGGCTTGAGGAAAGGCCCTGGAGCCCGAGCAGGGCAAAAATACCTCAGCACCATGGTGCAGGAGATCGACTAGTCCAGGGGTGTCCAACCTTGACAATTTTAAGACTTGTGGATTTCAACTCCCAGAATTCCTCAGCCAGCTTTGCCGAGCAGAGAACCGGTTGCTGGAATTTTTGAAGCCCACCCCTTCTTATAACCAGTTTTTACATTGACAACTGTTGCAGCATCCCCATGGTCACATGATCAAAATTTGGGTGCTTGGCAACTGGCATGTATTTATGACAGTTGCACTGGCCTGGATCATATGATCACCATTTGTAACCTTCTCAGCTGTCTTCCTGCAAGCAAAATCTAGAAGGGAAATTGGATTTGCTTAATAACCACATGATTCACTTAACAACTGCAGTAATTCGCTTAACAACTGTGGCAAAAAAAGTTCATAAATGGGATGCAACTTATTTAACAACTGTCTTGCTTAGCAATGGAAATTTTGAGCTCCATTGTGGTCGTAGGTCAAGGACTACCTGTATGATTAATTGCAAGTTCCCTTGCTCCTTTTTCTATCATCTTTTATATTTTATTACATGGGAAAATAATATATTTTTGATCCTAACACAGAACATTAGACCAGCCTTTTATTCAGTCTTTATATCTTTTCCAAGTTAGATTTTGCTGAACATGATTTCATTGAAACATCAATGGTTCTAAAGCTCAAAGCCATCATCCCTATTCCAGATGGATTCACTTCTTTTTTTGCACAGAGTAACAGTTGAAAATGATTGGGGAATTGCCTAAATATAATGTTAACTGTAGAAAAAAGAACCATCAATACCTGTCCATGAATAAAAAAAAGGAATGAGTTTTCTGCTCATTTATATGACTTTATAGAGAGCCAGTGTGATGATGTAGTTAAAGCACAAGACTAGTACTTGAGAGATTATAAATTCTACTTCCCCCTTATGCATGAAGTTTACTGGGAGAATTTGGGCCAGTCACTCTATTTCCACTCTTGGAAGATGGCACAGGTAAACCACTACGGAAATCTAGCCAAGAAAATTGCGAGAACTATTCAGAATAACAAGAGTTGGAAAGTCTTCTAGTCCAGTGGCTCCCAACCTTATGGGCACCAGGTACTGATTCCATGGAGAGAAGTTTTTCTGCGAACCTGAGGGAGCATGGTTTCATGTGCTGCCTGCATCCCATGGATAGAGCTTTGCTTATTTGTGCAACTCAGTTTCTGGCATGCTGTGGCCCAGTGATGATCCATGGATCAGGAATTGGGGACCTCTGTTCTAGTCCAATCCCCTGCTCAAGCAGAAGACCCTATATCAGTAATGGCAAACCTTTTTGTTGTGTACCAAAAGCGCAGGCATGCACCCACAATGCAATGCACCTGCCCTCCCTGCGCATGTACGTGCAACCTCCCCTTACCTGCACTGTGCATACCCAGCTGATTTTCAGCCCGTTTGAGGCCTTTTTTGCCCTCCTGGAGGCTCTAGGAAAGCCTCTGCAGCCTTTGGAGGGTGAAAAACGGGCCCATTTCGGCACTTCTGGTATTTCTGGAAATACCGGAAGTGCCAAAATGGGCCCGTTTTTCACCCTCCAAAGGCAGCAGAGGCTCCTTCGAGCCTCCGGGAGGATGAAAAAGCCTCAAACGGGTGCAGGTAAGTTTGGCTGGAGCTCGCGTGCCTGCACAAATGGCTCTATGTGCCACCTGTGGCACACGTGCCATAGGTTTGCCATCATGGCCCTATATCATTTCAGACAAATGGATGTCCAATCTCTTCTTAAAAATGTCCAGTGATAAATAAAGTTTTTTTTTTTTTAAAAAAAGTCCAATGATGGAGAACCACAACTTCTAAAGGAAAGCCCTTCCATTGGTTAATTGTTCTCACTGCTAGGAAATTTCTCCTTAATTCTAGGTTGTTTCTCTCTTTGATTAGTTTCCATCCATTGCTTCTTGTCTTGCCTTCTGGTGCTTTGGAAAATAGGTAGACCCCATCTTTTTTGTGGCAGTCCTTCAAATATTGGAACACTGCTATCATGTCACTCCTAGTCCTTTAACTAGTTCACCAGATTCAACAATGAATCAATAGATCAGACAAAAAGGGCTTTACAAAAAGAGAAATATTATTTGAAGTCAGGCTCAATTTATTGTCATAGTTATGTAGCCTTCTTGCCAACATAAAGAAGTGCTTTGCTTTTCCTTTTTCTGTCCCCCCCTGCCAATTAACTTGTTTATTGATTGATTTATTGGAAGCATTTCTATACTGGCCTACTCTCAATGGTTCTAAGCTGCGAAGAATAGAATCAGCTAATACAGTTATAAAATCTCTATTCAGAATTAAATTTGGACCAAGGGTCAATGTGATAAATAGTTTTTGTGGACTGGGGGCTCCCAATTGTGGTTGATGATCTAATGCCTTGAATGTTATCAATTATTTTGTGATGAGAGTTATGCACTGTTGGATAGTTGAATGTTTTGAATGGTTTTAAGGGGCAATAAAAAAGCTAAAAAGCGAACAGTTGTTGAATTGTACACCTTTGTGCTCCAAATATTACAAGCACTTTATGCAGTTAAAGGCCTGGTCACACTGCCAGAACTTTGCTATAGCGTTCCTTGAACGGTAGGAAGAGGGGGACAAATTTCGACACCGCTCGTCACCACGCACAAAATTAGAAAAAAATTTGAAAACACGGGCGTTGCCTTAGCGGTGCACCGCTGAAGCCGGCGTTGCTTTAGCGTTGGTTTAACGGTAGGGAACGTTGGTTTAGCGGTGACGCGAGCGTTGATAAAGCGGTGTTCTGCGCATGCGTGCGTTGGCTCGGTGGGGGTTTGAAGTAATTGATTTAGCGACATGCCGCTTTGGACTACCGTAATGGAGCTGTACGGATCGCTTGATAAAGTTCTCAAATTCGATAAATTCGGAAGCAAATTCGATACAAGAGATGTCTGCACTCAACGGCTATTCCAAAAGGGCTACTGGTCCATTTCTCCCCGTATTTATAGCCAAATTCTGGTTCCGCTCCAACACCTCCATACTAACGCCAAACCAAAGTTCATCACCGCAATGGATCGCTGCTTCAACGCCTGACACCGTTCCAGGAATCCCGTGTCCGCTCGTAAAACGCTTACAACCGCTCCACCAAAGTTAGTGCAACGTTTAATCACCGCCCAGGCAAAGCTTGCAAAACAGCGGTGGTCCAGCGTTGAAGATTTCTGCGTTGGCCTAGCGGACCCAAGCGTCCACGAACTTGCGTCTAGCGGTACCAAACTTTGACCGGGCATTGTTGGAGCGGTGGTGAACTTTGCCGGAGCGGAAAATTGTGCGCTCCTCACCGCTCGCAATATTTTGTGCAGCTCAAAACTTTCGGAGCGGTAGGAGGGACTATCAGCGGAGGCCGAGCGTATATGGCGTTGCCTTAACGGAGGCCAACTTCTGTTAAACAGTGGTGACGGTTACGAGTGGTGATGATTTTTTTTCACCGCTCCAGGACCGCTATAGCAAAGTTCTTGCAGTGTGACCAGGCCTTAAGTAATGTGGACAGCTCTTCTTATCTTGAGTTGGTAAGAAATTTGGAAACGGCTTTGACAGGAAATCTGAGATAAATTCCCATTAGCAGCTCATATAGTTCATCCATTTATTTAAACTTGGTAAATTCAAAAGCTATAAACTTATATGTGAATGGCTCAGATTCAGACTACAGTGAGGCCTGTTAGATAAATAAAGCTTTTTTAGCAGCCCTAGGCCACAGGTGTCAAACTCCCTGAGTCACGTTGCCCTCATGTGATGTTTCACGATGTTTTTCCATTTGCAGAGCTGGATGGGGGTGGCCTACGCATGATGCATCCGGCCCACAGGCCTCCACTTTGACAACCCTGAATGGGTTTCTTTATCACAAATATACATTTGGGGAGGATTATTTCTTTCTTTTTAAAAATATGTGTAGTGCTGCTGTAACTGCAGCTGATTCCAACTCAAGCTACAAGAAAGTAATAACAACCAGTACTTTCTCCTAAAGGTTAGCTGTGAATGCAAGTTTTGAGGATAGGATTTGGAGGCTGCAGCTATAAAACCTGTCTCTTTAATCATTCAAAGCTTATTGATTGGGTTGATATCACAATGATTTATTGAATAAAATGTACTTGATTGGTTTTATGCAATATGCTATGCTAAAACCAAACAAATCATATTATGGGTCAGAATGAGATATAAATCAGGGTCCCATTCACAATCACTTAAATGTATAGAGTTGCATCCAGTAATGCATTAAAAAACTTTTAAAAAGAATTAATTTAGGCATGCAATCCGACTTAATACTGAGCAGAATGAGGTTGACATCTGCATACATGTAAAATATGTTCACACAATCTAATGTAAATTTGAATCAGCCACAATTCTTCTTTGGATGAATATGCAGCATGGAATATAACATCCGATTAAACACAATTATAGTAAAATGATAATTAATAATAATAATAATAATAATAATAATAATAATAATAATAATAATAATAATAATGTCACCCACACCCACTTTAAGGCTTCTTACTGATAAAAGACATGTTCATCTAAAGTCTACACACATTTGACAACATAATTTTTGAGGCCCATAAATCAGGAAAGAGTCTGATGACTTTAACTTTTAAGGATTCTTTTAAGACTCTATTATTCCATATTGTCCTTAAATGAGTAATGACCTCTTTGTCACTTTCAAGTCCTTTCAAGATTTTCCCCCGCCCTGATGTAATCTACTAGAGTGCCCTGCATTTGTCTCCTCCCATGTCTTGGGAACACTTGATTATCTTTCTGAGCCTTCTCAATTTTAACAGCAGCTTTATTTCCCCTCCCCGCTCCCCCAGAGTACTTGATACTTAGAGGAAGAGGAAAAAGATCCTTGATTGCCTTTCTATGGTAAATAACAAACCTTAGGTGGTTCAGATTGTCTTGTTTCCTTACTCTTGGTTTGGGGAAGAAAAGGATGTACGCATGTGTACACATGCACACACACAGATTTGTGGTGTGGGATCATTCTGTCTTGTCCTAATGACCTTCAAAGCCCATCATTACTATTTTTTTTAAAAAAAAAATTAGGATGCATTAATTTCTGATATAAGTCATGATTGACACTGGAACATCCAAATGATTGACATCAGCTCAGAGATTTGGGACTCTGTATTGAAACCAGATACCCAATAAACATATAAAAGATTCCAACTGTAAGAATTTCCCTGATAGATAATGAGTTGGTTCTCTTTCCATTCTGTAATTCTGCTCATAAGTCATTTAACATTTTACTATTTTGCAAAATCATTGTAAAATTACATCAGAGTTGTAATAGTGGAGAATATATATACTTTGAGTTGAAATGTTTGGATCTTGGGGTCTACTTGATTACCTAATTTGGTAATGGTACATTTACAAAAAAAAACTCAAAATTTCAGCATTTCAACCGTAGGTATAAATAATCTCAGTGTCAAAGTGATGGCAACAGTTTGGTAATGAGACATTTGGAAGATGGTAAAGTTCACCAGGCCCAGCATAGTTAATTACAAATTGTTGCCTTCCACCAAATTGACTGTAAAATTAAAGACTTACCTGAATTGAATTTGACTCCTGATCACTTCAATGACATGGTCATGATGTTTTCTTGGTAGAAGGACAGGAATGGTTTACCATTTTGGGTTTCCAGAATATTTAACAGATTTAACAGATAATCAGAGTTGGAAGGGAACTTGTAAGTCATCTAGTCCAACACCCCACCCAAGCGGGAGACCCAACACCATTTCTGACAAATGGCAGTTCAATCTCTTCTTGAAAGTCTCAAGTGATGGCGCTCCCACAACTTCCAAGGGCAAGCTGTTCCATTGTTTGATTGTGCTCACTGTCAGAAAATTTCTCCTTATTTCCAGGTTAAATCTCTCCTTGTTCAGTTTCCATCCATTATTCCTTGTCTGGCCTACAGGCGCTTTAGAAAATAGCTTGACCCCTTCCTCCCTGTGGCAGCCCCTCAAATATTGGAAGACCGCTATCATGTCTCCCCTGGTCCTTCTCTTCACTAGACTAGTTCCTGTAACCGTTCATTGTATGTTTTAGCCTCCAGTCCCCTAATCATCCTGGTTGCTCTTCTCTGTACTTTTTCTAGAGTCTTTTATAATGTGGTGACCAAAACTGGATGCAGTACTCTAGGTGTGGTCTTACTAAGGCTTTATAGAGTGGTTTTAGTACTTCCCTTGATCTTGATTCTATCCCTCTGTTAATACAATTTAGAATTGCATTAGCTTTTTTGGCTGCTGATGCACACTGCTGGTTCATATTTAGAGGTTTGTCCACTAAGACTTCAAGATCCGCCTCACAGTTACTGCTATTGAGGCTGGTTTCACCCAGTCTATATGGGTACTTTTGGTTTTTCTTGCCTAAGTGTAGGACTTTACTTTTATCTACATTGAATTTCATTTTGTTAGATATGGCCCAGTGTTCTAGTCTGTCAAGATCCATCTGGATCTTGAGCCTATCTTCTTGGGTGTTACCTATTCCTGCCAGCTTACTATCTTCTGCAAATTTGGTAAGTTCCCCTTCTATTCCCTCATCTAAGTCGTTAATGAAGATATTGAAGAGTACTGGGCCTAAGACGGAATCTTGTGGCACCCCACTGTTTACTTCTCTTCATGTAGATTTAGGCTCATGAAGGACTACTCATTGAGTACGGTTTGCCAGCCAGTTGCGAGTCCATCTAGTGATGGTGCTATCTATTCCACTTTTTTCTAGCTTACTAAGAAGTGGGTTGTGGTCTACTTTGTCGAATGACTTGCTGAAATCTAAATATATTATGTCCACAGTATTTTGCTGGTCTACTAATTTAGTCACTGTGTTGAAGAATGAAATAAGATTGGTTTGGCATGATCTATTTTTAACAAACCCGTGCTGACTGCTAGTTATTACTTTACTTGTTTCTAGATGTTGGAAGATCTGTTTTTTTTATTATCTTTTCTAGTATCTTCCTGGGTATTGATGTTAGGCTGATTGGTCTGTAGTTTCCTGGGTCTGTTTTTTTCCCCTTTTTTGAAGATGGAAACCACATCAGCTCTTTTCCAGTCCTCTGGTAGTTCCCCGGTACCACAGGATTTTTGAAAGATATGGTGCAGTGGTTCTGAGAAGACCTCTGCCAGCTCCTTTAAAACTCTGGGATGTAATCCATCAGGCCCCGGTGATTTGTTTTCATCAAGATCAGACAGGTGTTCTCTTACTATTTTTTTGCTTCTTTTAACTTTTATTTCTGATCTGTCTTTTACAGTTATGTTTTTGGGGGTTGAGCTACAGTTTCTTTTTGCATGAAGATGGATGCAAAGAATGAGTTAAGCAGTTCTGCTTTCTCTCTGTTGCCTGTTATTTCCTTGCCATCTTCTCTCTTTAGTGGACCGACTATTTCCTTGATTTTTTTTCTTGTTTTTTATGTGTTGGAAGAAACTTTTTTATTATCTTTGACTTTTGTTGCAAATCTTTGTTCATTCTGAGCCTTTGCTATCCTGACTTTGTCTTTGCAGATTCTGGCTATTTGCTGATATTCTGTCTTAGTTGTATGTCCTTCTTTCCATTTTTTGTTCTTGTCCTTTTTTTCTTTCAATTTGCCAGAGAGATCTTTGTGCAGCCATGCTGGTTTCTTCTTGGATTTCTTGTTTTTCTTTCTCAGTGGTATTGTGCTGGTCTGGGCTTCTATGATCATACTTTTTAGAGTTTCCCAAGATTCTCGAGTTGTTTTCCCCTTTAGGATTTTCATCCATAGAATCTTTCACAAGTTCTCTCTGAGTTTATTGAAATCAGCTCTTTTAAAATCCAAAACTCTGGTGTCATTATGTTCTGTTGCTTATGTTTGTGTTATGTTGAATTCTAGTATGACATAGTTCATGCAGTTTCAACTCCCTCTATCACTTCTTCTCTGTTTGTAAGAATTAAGTCCAGTATGGCTGTCCCTCTCGTTTCACCCTCTACCTTTTGGACAATAAAGTTGTCACGTAGGTTGGTTAAGAATTTATTTGATTTCTCACTTGGTGCAGAATTAGTTTTCCAATTGATATCAGGATAATTGAATTCTCCCATTACTAATGTAGTGTGTTTCCTGCATATGTTTGTTAGTTGGCTGGGAAAAAGGACATCTATTTTTTCTGCTTGATTGGGTGGCCTATAATATACACCTATGGCCATGTCATCCTTTTTTTCTTTTATATTGACCCATATGCATTCTAGGAAGTTTTCATCTTTGGTTTCATGCATTTCTGTAGTAATATAATGGTCCTTTACATACAGTGCAACTCCACCTCCTCTTTTATGGGGTCTGTTTTCTTTTTAAATAGTTTGTATCCTTCTACCAGTATGTTGCAGTCATGGGTTTCATCCCACCAAGTTTCTGTTATTCCAACTATATCATATTTACCTTCATGTATTTGTAGTTTGAGTTCACCCTGTTTGTTCCCCAGACTTTGTGCATTTGTATGTAGGCACTTGAGATCTTCATGTCTGACACTGTGTTTACTGTCTACATAACCTGGGTTGTGCCTGCCTGCCCCTACTTTCTTGCCACCTGGTTGATTAGTGCACATAGTATGGCACTCACTATTAAATGCTTGGTTTTGGTTGGCATCAAGGTTTATAATCTTACCTGCACAAACATATATGTTGTGAATCCATTAATTCTCTGTCCCCACTGTTCAACTTAAATGTTTATCCAGGAAATCTGTGACTTTAATGCCAAGTAACTCAGTCTCTTTCTTTGATGGATGTACAGTTTTTCATTGGATCAGCTGCAGACATTATGACTAATAAAACCAAAGCCTTCCCTTTTACACCACTCCTTTAGCCACACATTAAAGTCTGCTACATGCTGCCCTTTCCCTTTTTGTTCCTTGTATACTGGTAGAACCTCTGAAAAGATAAGCCTACAGCCCATATTACTAAGTTCATACCCCAAGCTCTGGAAGTCTTTCTGAACAGAAAGTACATCCTTCTGGGATAGATCATTTGTACCAGGATGTATAATAGCATCAACATCACAGCCCTTGCTGGCATTCTTGACTATCTTAAGAATACGCTTCTTGTCTCTGCTGCAGTAGTACCTGGCAGACACCTGACCTTTCAAAACCTCAGTATTCTTTACTAAATTTACATCCCTTACAATTGAGTCCCCATATTCTTTGATTTTCTAGCCTTGTTTGATGTCCCCTAATAATCTCTCACTGAACAGGGGCCTAGTCAGACTGTAGAACACTTGTGGATTTACAGTACAAAAATGTCCAGAACATGGAAGAAAATATAGCACCTTCCAGCAAGTCCTTTAAAGCAGCGGTACATTTTCTTGAAGTAAAAAAACCCAGGAAAAGATGTGTTTTGTTTAAGAAGTTGCAGATAGTTATTATGTGGCCTTCCCATATATTCCAAAACATCTTTTGGATTTTAAGCCTAAAGTGCTTCTCAACCCTACCACTCTTAGACTGACCATGAGCCCAGATTAAAAAAAAAACTCATTAATGAAAGTGAACCTCTTTTAAATTGCAATGCAAAGTAGGTTACTGTCCCTACGCCCTATATATTAATGCACTGTGATTTTATTTTCAATAAATGGATGGTTCTGATTGACTAGCTAGTGCCGATCAACTAGTTTCTCTCTGTTGGCTTGTAGTTAAATTGAGCTTTTCCAAATTTCCTCTTTCCACCCCACAACTTAAATTGTGTATCCCTTCATGATAAGAAATGTCTGAAGAATTTTCTCTCTTGTTCTTCTGTGGGGAAGCTTAGAAAAGAATTTCAGAGTGTTATTTAAAACCAGCATAACTAAGATTTATTGGAAGGTAATTTTCCTTTCTCCTATTACAGGGATGTTAAACTTGATTTCATTGAGTGCCGCATCAGGGTTGTATTTTATCTCAGAGGGCCAGGATAGGCATTGCCAGCTCAACATCACTCATGTCGGGGACACCTGTGGTGGCCTGAATGCTCTCCCAGCTAAAATGGGCTCCCACGCTCTTTTTCGGCTGTGACAGCCTCGTGCAACCCTTGGCCAGTGAAAACAGAGTTTGGGAGGGCCACGTGCAGCCTTCGCAAGTTCCGTTTTCTGCTGCAAAGGTGTCCTGCAACCCTCTGCCAGCAAAAATGAAGCTTTGGAGGGCAGCCCTCACGAGCTCTGTTTTTGCTGAGAGAGGCATTGCGGGCCGGTCCTTCACAGTTTCCAGGTTGGCCCCACAGGCCAGATCTAAGCACCCCGCAGACTGCATCTGGCCTACAGACCTTGAGTTTGACACTCCTGCCCTATTACATTTACCTAGCCCACCACAATGGGAAAATATTTTCTTTGAGTGGGATGTACATGAGTGGGACCATGAGAAAGGGCCTTCTTGGTATTGCCCCTTTCTTTATGGAACATCACTCAACATCAAGGTCAGGTTGGTTCCCCCCTGGCTGCTGTTCCAAAAGATCCTGAAACATGGTTTTGTCAGTGAGCATGGAGATGGAGATGGAACTGATTAAATGCTGATTGTGTTATTGCTATTATGTGTATAGAGGTTTGTGTAGATTTTCTTATGGGTTTTTTATTATGTGGTGGATTTTTTGTTGTTGTAAGCTACCTGGAATACCAACACTTAGGTGTGAATTGGGCAGCTATATAAATTTATTTAATAATAATAAACAAGATACTGCAGATGCTTTAGCCACATAGTTGCCAAATAATGCTTCCTCTTTCTTTATCTTTTTGAGTAGATATTATAGCATATTGCTACCAATATTTGCAGCTTCCAAGCCCAAAGGTAGGTTTGATGCTTGCTATGTTTATCTAGAGTGCAAATATTCTCACCACAGCAAACATCTAAGTATAATTGTTTAGGATTGTATCATGTAGATATGTATAGATTTATTTAAACTGCAGAAAGAAGCTACATTCTTAAGCTATTGGCCGTTCTGTTTTTAAATAGTGACATTGTATACCAGCTGTAAAACTATTGTCTCTCTCAATAGACCTGGTTCAATTGTTTTCTGAAACAATAAATATAAACTAATTGAAATCCTTATTGAAAGCTCATCTACAATGCAAATACTCTGCTCTGCTTACATGTTGAATTAGCTTGAAATTCGGTATCTTGATTATAGCTAAAATAAAAGAGTTATTTGGTTTAGTTTATTTGATATAATTGTCAAAAATGACCATGATGAATTGCCTTCAGATGGTGGTAGGAATGTGAATGTTGGAAGCCTTTCAGGATGGTTTCTTTTGATGAATGTATCTATGATATAAAAGCATCTATTGTGTAAAAACATGTTGAACTCTAGAAAGACTACAGAGAGGAGCAATGAAGATGATTGGGAGGCCTAGAGGCTAAAACATATGAAGAATGATTGCATGGATGTCTAGACTAATGTCTAGACTAGTGAAAAGAAGGACTACGGGTGACATGACAGCAATGTTCCAATATTTCAGGGGCTGCCACAAAGAAGAGGGGATCAACCTGTTCTCCAAAGCACCTGAAGACAAAACAAAAAGCAATGGATGGAAACTAATCAAAGAGAGAACTAACCTAGAACTAAGTAGAAATTTCCTGAGGACAATTAATCAGTAAGAGGTGGATGCTGCATCACTGGAGATTTTCAAGAAGAGGTTGGACATCCATTTGTCTGATTTGTCCAATTATCCTGAAATAGTACAGGACCTTTTGCTTGAGCAGTGAGTTAGACTAGAAGATCTCCAAGGTCCCACTCAACTCTGTTATTCTATTATATCAATTTTGGACTCATCATTACACACCTGGTTGGCAGAAGGCAAGTAGATTATGAAGCAAGTTAGCATTATGGCATTTACACGTAGGTAAGATGGATTCAGGATTTCTGAATGATGTGATAGGCTTTCCAAGTACTGGATTTAGGAAATCCTGCTGAAATCCTATTTAATCTATGAACTGAGGATATAACATGGAAGGTTGACATGAATGCTTTTAAACACCTTCTTTCAAATCTAAATTAAGTTCATGAATGTTGACATGAATGCTTTTAAACACCTTTCAAATCTAAATTAAGTTCTGTTTTGGTAACGAAAGATCTTTGGTAACTTTATGAGATACCTATTAGGTTATTTTGGACGAATATTTGAAGTTTGTGGTTTAATCTCATTGTGATGCTGATGTCACTCTTTCAACTGAAACTATTGTTTGAATCTGGTGGCAACTGAATGTGATTCAATATACTCAAACCAGATGCAAGCCAAGAACTTAGTGACTAGACAAGCTAGTCACTGCCAAAACACATGGCTATTGAAATCCAGGCTTTGTCCAATGCCAGCTGCTGCATAATAGCTACAATCCTTTCTAGAAATGATGCAGTTTGCTATAGTGATCTGTGCTTTGGTCCTTTTAGAAGCTCTACATGGAACTGCCCTTGCAAAAACGTCCACAAGGGCATACAAAGAGTGCAGATTGCAAAATAATATCTGGTTGGCAGATTCTTCAGACACCTTGGTGCCAAGACAGCCTCTTTGGAGATGGAATAGTACAGCAGCAGAGAATAACTTGTCCCAAAGGGATAAGTGAAAAACATAAGGACTTCTGAAAAACATAAGGATAGTATCCGAAGCTTACATAAAAGGAAGTTATTTTCATATACCCAGTCTCAGAACTGTTTAGGCCTTTGACGGTGGGAACATTTTAATTGGAAAAAATATAAGGTCATCATATTTTTAAGTGATGCTCAAAATATATGCCAATTTTTATTCTAACATGTTATTATATCACCTAAAAAATTTAAATATCTTCTGTACAGACAATTTTTAAAAATTTCTTGGATATGATGAAACTCCATTGGCAACCAGACACACACTGACAAATGCTAACTTATTTACTAAACTACTATAATTTTCAGGTTGACCAACTACCAAATCTTCACTTAATTGAAAAGATGCCTATGAAGCTCATAAGATCCTGAGATTCAGACAGGTGATTGACCGATTTTCTTAATACAGAAAGTCTAGATAAAAGCCATACTTAAGCTATTGAATTTTAACAGGGTAACAAATAATCATAGTTGGAAGGGATGTTGTAGGTCATCTAGTCCAAACCCCCCACCCGCCCAAGAAAGAGACCCTACACCATTTTTGACAAATGGCAGTCCAATCTCTTCTTCAAAGTCTCAATTTGTGGTTAATACATATTTCTTCTAGGTAATAAGTTCAATGATCAGATTGTTCGTACTATCAAGAAGATGCTTTTCATGTTCTCCTAATCTTTAAAATCTCTTTTTCTTTAATTTAAGTTGGAAGAAGCTGTCCTGTTGGCTGAAATGCTTTGCTATTATTTTATTCAAGGACGTTTCTTCAACTTACCTGCTTTCTCTACATGGCTTTAACATTTCCTGGTGGCTTTCCTTTCAGGTATCAAACCCTGTTTACCTTTTTCAAACAACTTGGTTGACTAACTTACATCCAACTAGCAACAAGAAATATTTGGCATCTTAGGTGTTACATTCAGTCTCCATCTAATGCTCTTATGGTACTCTTCTAGTCTGCAAATTAAATCACCTAGTTCTTTCAAGCTCTAAGCCTATTTCAGATTTATTTGTGCCAAACGTAAGCCGCAGATGACACATCATCATTCAGCATGAACAAAAATGAACCCTACCTTTCTTAACAGAGTCATACCTATACAGCATATTTCTTAATTAGAAATAATTTATTCTGTGTAAGATTTTTCAGTTATTTATTGTAAGATTGGTTTAATTTATAATATTCCACTGGATGATTCACTAACGATCCTGTTTTTGGAACAGTAGAGGTACAATGACTCATGATAGCCAGAAACCTTGGGACTAAAATGGAGTAATATATGATTCAAAAAATAGCAACTTCAGGAATATTATCTATTTAGTATGATTGTTATCTAGCAAGCCATCTGTTACCCTATTTCTATAAATTGTAGTTCCCTGTATGCTTGTTCAGAACTTAATTCTATCTAGGTAAACATAAAAGGGCAGCTGTGCCTTTTAAAGAGTTATTTATTTATTTACAACTGTTCATTTATTGCCTTTATTATTTTTAGGAATAACTCATGGCAGTTAACATATCCAACACCTTTCCTCCTTTCCAACCCCACAACAACACCTCTGTGAAGTTGGTTGGGCTGAGAGAAAGTGACTGGCTCAAAGCCAGTTTGTTCTGACATTGTAGATAGCAACCCATTTCTTTCCATTTTTTTTCTGTTCAGATGTTTTCCTCTGTTGTATCCAGTGAGCCATACTGGCTTTTGCACTATTGCTGAAGACAGATCTTTTCTTACTTTTTTTTTACAGTGCCAAACATTTAAGTCTACCAACCCAAACATCTACCAATCATCATGAAATGCCCCACCGCCCTAAAAAAATTACAATTTGAAACTAAATTTTTAGAAAGGAGGCTCAAATAGCCTTGAAACATTTTGATATATATTACTTAAATTCAGATTATAGCTGTAGAATATCAGCTGTCTGTTAGATTTGGATCCAAGCTCAAAATTTTAAAGTCATGGAATTTCCCTTAACTAAGCTGCTATCTAACAGTCTCTATTGCTTCTGATTCATTACAAATATAAACTTATTCTTCTGCAGTATTATGATTCTGCTTGATTTTTGTGATAGGTCAATCATGTAAACTATCAACTTGGTACTATCAACTTTTCTCAAGGATCTGTATTTTTGACATGCAAATATTTATTTGGCTTAAATAGTTGAGGTGGAGGGAACTAAGAGAAGAATCATTATTCTTAATGCATCCCAAGATTATCCCATCATAGATGTTAATGTTCAGAGTGAAGGATAAAAAAATCACTGTAAAGTTAACAATATTGATAAAAATCAAAGCAGTAGCACAATAGGTGTCTCTGTGTGTATTATTGTATATGTGAGTGCTTGTATTCAGGCACAGAGTAGAGTAGGCATGTCTGCATATTTATGTATATTGTGAGTATTTGTGTTTATATTTTGTTTGTGTATACATATTTATATAGATATATATTTACACATACAAACACACATATTTAGAAAAAAATAAGGTATTTGAGCGGTTTGCTGCATTATTTTGATGTTTTCAGTTTAATATTTTTTTATTTTGTGGGTTGGACTTTTCTTATTGTTTAATATAGTTATCTTTTTTTTACTGTTTCTAATATCTGTAATAACTGTATATATTATAAACTACTTTTGTAAATGCAAATAGTATTGCAGTTATACAGTTATTTAGCTTTTATATAATGGTTTATTATTTTATATACTAGCTTGTTCTATAATGTTTTCTGAAGTTTAAATAATTTTTAAAAAATAAAGTTCAATTATCTATGTCAAAAGACCATTTTTATCTTGCATATAAAAGAATGTCATATAATAAAGATTTTTATGGTCTGAAGGCCAGAATTGATTGTGACAATATCTCATTTAGTCATTGGCTGTATCAGCTCTGCTGGTTGGGGAATTCTGGGAGTTGAAATCCACAGTTCTTAAAAGTCACCATGGTTGAGCTGTCTTATGTCACTGACTTCAAGATATAAAGCAAAGTGTTCATCATATTTTAAATAAAAGAATTATTTTTCTTTTGTTCAAGGGAGCAAAGTTGCATTTTCTGAATTTTTGACATGCCGAGCCCAAAAAGTCTGCCATCATTGAGTTAAACAGATGTTCCATCTGGTAAAGGAAGTCCACATATCCCACCCACCTTATGTGTCCCTGTATGTTTGAAATAGATCACCATTTGCAGATATGCATTTATGCAAAAATACTCCTTTAATCTGCTGGATGTGGTGTGCTATGGGGCTACGCTAGCACCTGTGTCTTTAGAAAACTATTCCACAAAATACACACTTCTTTTGTGGCATCAATTGCCTTCAGTTGCTTCCCTTACTTGCTGTTTGACATCGTAGACATTCTTGTGGGCCACAAATAGTTTGGGACGTTATTAAAAGCATAAGCTAGGTTTTTCTTTTTTTAATCAAGGGCCTCCCATCAAGAATGCAAAATTGGTGAAAGCAATCTTGCGCTTCTTCCAAGTTATATTACTACGCAACTCGAATTACTTCAGCTGTTTCCTCCCCCACCCTTTTTTTTTGCTTCTTGTCTTTCACATGCTGGTCATGAAATGTTCAAGCTGATCTAATAGCTAAACAACAAGAATGAAAGAGGAATTAAAAAAAGTCTTTGTAATTATCAGATTATCAAATTAAACCTGAACACTAACCCATAGGCACAACCTAAAAGGCAGTTCCCCCTCAAAACATTTTTTGGATTCAAAAGAAGCTGTACAGGTAATCCTCGAATTACAACCACAATTGGGGCCAGCATTTTGATTGCTAAGCAAAGTAGTTAACTGAATTGCACCCAATTTCATGAACTTTTTACCACAGTTGTTAAATGAATTGTTGCAATTGTTAAGGGCATCCAGATTTCGCCCTTCCCCCAATTGACTTTGTTGTCAGAAGTCAACTGGGAAAGTCACAAATGATGATCACATGACCTTGGTATGCTACAACCATTGTAAATACATGATGGTTGTGATGCATCTGAATTTTGATCATGTGACTATGGGGATCCTGCCACAGTTGTAAGTCTGAGGACTGGTTGTAATTAACTTTTTTCATTACTGTTGTGACTTTAAACAGTTCCAAATGAACAGTTGTAAATCAAGGACTACCTACACATTGTCACCTCAAGTAGGTCCAATTATGTTTGAGGTTCTATAAGGGAGACTGTGAATTGTAATTGCTTATAGTAATTTCAGTGAATTATTTCATAATTACTATAAAATACTTAAATCTTCCCAACCTGTCCTCTGTTGGTTGATATAGACGACATTTATAGGGTAGGGTAAGAGGCCAAAGGCAGATGTATTTGAATTTAATAGTGTCTGCTGTCTTCAAAATATATTTATTAATTATATATCAGCTTTTAGTGCTATGCAACCTTTTCAGGGCCGCTTGACAGAAAGCACATACAATGCAAGATAAGCCAATGGTAGAGATTTCTTTAAGGTCAGCACCTTCTCTTCAGAAGAAGAAAATGAGATAGGTTTATAACCTACACATGTCTTTTTTAATTGTCTCAATATGCAGTTTGCATAAAAATGTGGGTGTGGTGGTTTTAAACTTTACAATTTAACATTTCTAATTTAGGGATTAACTCTTTTTTTCTGGTGGGGAAATAATGTGTTTGTAAAAAGATGTTTTAGGAAATATTCCAAATGCCTCAGTAAGCTCATTAAGAAAAAGTGTATGTTAATAGTAACACCAGTTCAGTAGGACTCTACTTGATTAAACAGTTCCTACCTGAAGCTTTCTGCATGCCATACTGGTAGTCTCTATAAATGTGCCTTCTATGTTTTATGCAACAGCTTCTCACTGCATAATTCATTACAGATTTTTTCCCTTTCATATTGACTCCAGAAAGTCTATACTACATGGCCCTAGACAGAAATAAATTTGCTGTCCAAAACCACTCTTACGTGACATGATTTTAAGATTCTTCCTGTAATCAAATAATAATAATTTCAAAAACATTGCATTAATATGAAAGGAACAGTTCCTTCCTTCTCAGAGAGCCAAGTCTGTTTTTCACAATTATTGTATACTTTTATGACTAGATGGGTCAAGATGATGTCTTATTTTTATTATTCATTACTAAGATTGTGGTATTGTTCCATGCCAAAATGGCTGTGAGCCACACACAAAAAACATGAACAATTATGAAGTGTTAACAGACCCCTTCCTCTCCCCTCAAAAACCTTAGAATAATGTCTCATCTCCAAGGAACAACTTCAGATAAGTATCTCCAAACTTTGTAGAACAGCCAAGTTTATACACTCTGGTGCAAATCAGCAGGGCAGTAGCAGTTCATATATATGTGGACACCACCTTTCTTCTTCTAGCCATTATCTTTAAAAAAAGGATTGTTTAAATCCCAATTTTATGATTTTGTATTATTATTAGGTAGTGAAATATCTATTTCTTCTTCCTCCTCATAATTCCCCCAAAATAGCCTGTAAGGTCAGTCAGGGTTAAGGTTAAGATTAAAGTTATCCAGCTAGCTTTTATGCCTAACATGGGACTAGAACTCAAGGAATCCTAGTAATTGGTCCAAAGACACCCAACTAGCTTTCATGCCTAAGGCAGTATTAGAACTCACCACCTCTTGGTTTGGCTTGAGAATAAGAGAATAATCAGGGAAGCCATCGAAATAGAGGAACACCCCCATAACAGGAATAAATGGGATTATACCTCCCGCCTGCCAGACATTTGGAAACTAGCCCTTATCAACAAATGAGTCCCAGCCATGAAAACCAACACCGGACCCAAAATAGCACATGACGCCACTACCAATCTCCCTCAACAGACTCAAACCTAAACCCACCCCATAGACGAAAGGCAACCACCACCCAGACCATGGCTGCATCACCAGCTGCCACACACCCCGACCCCCAAACCAAGCAAATTGACACATGCCATGAACACATAGCCAGGCCTCAAACTCAAGAGCCAAACCAAAAACCGGAACGTCACATCACAGCCACCCACTCAGGATATCACATCATGGAACTCAGGAGGTTACACCACAAAACCTCAGGATGTTACAACATAGCCAACGACCCAGGAGATTACAGCACAAGACCCAGGATGTCACAACAATAGAACTCAGAAGGTCATCACACAGCTCATTACCCAGGTCATTACCACCCAGGAGATTACAGCACAAGACCCAGGATGTCCAAACAATAGAACTCAGAAGGTCCTCACACAGCCCATTACCCAGGTTGTTACAACACAGGAGGCTGATAGACACACAGCCAATACCTCAGCCACACATGTTCTTAATTAAAAGCCAGCCAATCTGCAAACATCAACTCCATCAACCAATCAAGAAATGACAACACAGCCAACCTCCCCACCAGTATATATAGGGAGACGGCAGCTCCGATTACGCTTTGCTCACACAAGCATGAAGCCGAAAGTCCCAGCCTGAAGATGGCAAGTGGGACCTTGTTGAAACGTTGCCAAGATACTCTAAATCTTACACGGGAAAAGACCCGAACATACCAAGACCTGCATACCTGTACCCATGAAAATCTATGAAAACACACACACGCACACACACATATAAAAACACATTATTCCAGTATTTGAGGGGCTCTCACAAAAGAAGAGGGAGTCAACCTATTTTCAGAAGCACCACAATGCAAGACAAGAAGTAATGGAAGGAAGTTAACCAAGGGAAGGATCAAACCTAGAACTAAGGAGAAATTTCCTAACAGAACAATTAACCAGTAGAATGGCTTGCCTCCAGAAGTTGTGGGTGTTCCATCACTGAGGTTTCAAAGAAGAGATTGGACATCCATTTATCTGAAATCATATAGGGTCTCCTGCTTAAGCAAGTGGTTGGACTAAAATAGAGGTCCCCAACTCCATGGCCATGGCATGCCAGAAACCACCCATGAGATGCAAGCAGCATGTGAAACCGTGCTCCCTCCGGTCCATGGAAAAACCTCTCTCCATGGAACCGGTACTAAAAGGCCTCCAAGTTCCCTTCCAACTCTGTTATTCTGAATAGTACTTCCAGTTTTCTTGGCTAGATTTCCATAGTGGTTTACCTGAGAACAATTAGCCAGTGGAACAGCTTACCTTCCGAAGTTGTAGGTATTTCATCACTGGAGATTTTTAAGAAGAGACTTTTAAGAAGAGACTTATCTAGAATGTCATAGGCTCTCCTGCTTGAGCAGGAAATTGGACTAGAAGACCTCCAAGATCCTTAATTATTCTGTTAAATCTGTTAATGCCTAAGCAACTCCTTACCTAAATAGAATTTCTTTTTTCTTGCTGAATGGGAAGACTAATTCTAGTGCCCTGAAATCCTAGGGAGAAATTCTACTTCAGTTTTCCCCAACCCTGACCCCAGATTTGCATTGAATCATCTCCAAACTTTCAATCATTTTGGCTATGGGTAATGATTGTCACAGATGTGAGGGGCATCTTATTAAGAAAGACTGCTATTGAATTGTAGAATTGGTGAATTATTATATGGGTATCTTATTCTAGAGAGTGCTACTACATGTACTTCTCAATTTACGACCATTAATTTAAAACTGTTCTGACCTAGGCTTCCACAAAAAGCATTAAGCAGACTCTTTGTCCCGGCAAAACCCCTTTTATTAAACGAAGGTGAATTTCTTGCATTCACATTCAGCCATAGGCTTAGCAGTCTTTCAAGGGTATAATTAGGAGCACAGACCTTATCTAGCTTGGAGAGCTGCCAAGTAAATATTTTCAAATGCAGTGCTGACAAGGAAGGACTTGACACAGAGACTCTGAGATGCATAGACAGATCTTCACACTGCTGCAACTAACGAATTGTTTCCTGCAAAAGCCCCCTCCCCTTTTGCTCCTCTTTTAATCCCTATGGGAGGAGCCATTCACCGTCCACCTGTGGCTTTACTTACCCTTAGTTCATAATTGTTTTTTTCTTTTGGCAGCTCTGCCCATGCGCAGGCTGGGAACCAGCTCCTGCTGCTCCCCTGCCTCACTGCTATCCGATTCCAAAAGCAGCTGATAACTGCCAGCCTGCCCCATCTCTGCCTCTGATGCAGAGCCCTCATCCGAACCTTCCCCAGCCTCCAGGACTGGCCAATGTTCCTCCCCAACCTCCTCACTGTCCGATTCTACTGCCAGCTCCGCTAGATTTGCCGGCGGGCCACAACAGAAATCATTTGAAGTTACCATGGTGCTGAAAAAGTGACAAGACTGGTCCTCACATTTGCAGTTTTTATAGCATCCCTATAGGCACTTGTCATATATGTGTTTATGTATTTATGACAGTTATAGGATCCCATGGTCACGTGATCACTGTTTGCAATCTTTCATGATACCTTACATCAACAAAGTCAATAGAGAAACCAAAATCACATAACAATTGTGTGGTTTGCCAGAAGAGGTTGTAAATTCAGTCACAAGGTAGCTCAAGTTCCGATCCCAGTTTTGGTTATAAGTTAGGAATTAGTTGTATTTTAGCTCTTAGCTGTTCATAACACTTAAAATAACTCTGAATCTGTAAAATTTCAATAAATTAGATTCCATAATCTTATTTAATGATCTGATCTTTTATCTAGCTTTCCTGATATTTCCCTTTCATTTAACCTGCATAATCCTTTGTTAATTTCAGAAGCGGCTTATCTTTGTGTATTTCCATTAATTGCAACCCTGATTCACCCCACATTTTTTGTTTGTTTTATCCCTGGGAGGTCTTGATAGAGAGACCTATATAATCTGATGTTTCATCAAGAGAATAACTTATAATCCAATTATCTTTCTTCTGATTAAAAAAAAACACCGGCTTCCGGTTTGAGCTTCTTTGGTGACAGACCAAAACCGCGACTGTGCGGTTTCGATCTGTGCTTGCTGCTGGAGCGCCCTGAGCCGGCTGGTTTTGGGGCTAAGCCACCCCGTAGAGGTGGTGAAGAAGGGGGAGACTGCCTGCAGGGTTGAGGAGAGCCACATCTCTCCTCCTCAGCTGGCCATTACTCCCCTTCCCAAAGGTGGTTGCAGCAGTAGTCAGAAATGGCCACCACAAAGAAGAACTCGATCGGAAAAAAATGTGCAGGAGGAAGATAAGAAGAGAAAGTTTTGGTTGACTGGGTCAAACCGCAAAAGCAACAAATAAGGTACCTGGAATTGAAACTGTTAAAAAACAATAACATTGTTCCCTAAGAAGATTTTTAAGCTGTGAAGGAGAGAGAAAAGGGAAAAGATTTGGTTTTCTCCTTTCCCTATACTGACAGCTAAGAGACTTAAGCAAGGAATTGGAAAAAGAAATCCACTTTGACATTAATAGGCATTTAATACTGAAAATAAAAAGTCAAAGGGATAATAAAGATTTCTGGATAATTAAAAGTTTTTGAAAACAGGAAAGGAGAGAAAAACAATAAAAGGGCAGGATCTGGAAGGGAGGAGACTGCCTGGAATTAAAAAGAACTTACAGTAAAATCTCAAAAAGACTTTCAAAAGATACATCTTAATTGAAACGTCGCAACAAAATAGTAAAACCCTAGGAAGAGAAAGTGAAAAAAGAAATAAGAAGAAACATCTTGGGACTATTTGGATTATTTGGTGATCTCTGGATTCTTGGTTACTGCATTTGAATGACTAAAATTAATCGGGTGGTTGTTTAAAAGTGTTTAAAATAGCCCCAGTTTTAGAAGAATTGAAAATGGAACTTTAAAAGTACAAAGAAAATGCACAAGAAGGGAGAGGTTCTTTTGGCTCCGTATTTCAGTTCTTGGAAATGGAGATTTGGAATTATGAGAAACACTTAGAAATGACTGCAGAACAAGAAGATTGGGACAAAGAAGAAGCCATCTTTAATGAACAAGTAATCTCAGGTGGGGGTAAAAAGGAAAGTAGGGAAAGAGAATGGAAAGTTTTAAGATTGGGAAAAACAACCCCAAAAAAGAATAGAGTGAAAAATAAGTATAAAATCAGAAAGCAACAAAAGAGGGAAATGCAGAAGAGAGAATTAGAAGTAGAGAGACAAAGGGGTAAAAAGGGAAGGGAGAAGAAGAGAGGGAAGAAAGCAAGCAAAAGAAGTTATAAAGGACAGAAACAAAATATAGAGAAACAGGGCCTATTTAGAGATAATGGGTGAAAATCTAATTGAAAAAGGGATTCTGCAAAGGTACATTAGATAGTATTGTTATATTAGAAATAGAAATAATTTCAGAAAATATGAAACAATGTATAATTAAAATGTTTGATAAAATAGTTATTGTAACTTAGTGGAATGCTTGTCAATAAATAAATGTAAAAATGAATATAAAATACATGTGAAGAGAAATAAGGGAAAAAGTAAGTATGGAGATTATACATGTCTTTAAGGAAGTATAATATTTAATTGAAAAGAAATGTTAAAGATGTTAAGACTTTAATAAATATTAATGATAGAACTGAATTGGAATGGAATGAGGGTTTTAATTACATATATTTACAATCCTTTTTTAAAAGAATATAGTGTATGTTATAAGAATGTACCAAGCAGAATTTGATTGGAAGTTATGTATTATGTATTATATTGAATGTCATAACCTTAAGGTGTATATCAAAGTTTAAATAAGAGTTGAATAGATAAAAGATATAAAGGTGTCATACTCCAATTAGTAACTACAGGAGAAAATTTGTCTAATGAGAAAAGATAATATGAAATTGAAATAGAACAAACAAAAGTATAAATATAATGATTTGAATTGAGATGAGATAATCAAAATAAAATTGAGAAAATTAAAAGAGGGGAAAAACTATATAGAAAATGCAGAATAGTAATAAGATATGGAATAGAACACAAAAATGAGCATGAAATTGAGTTTGTGTCTGTATAAAGAAGTGTAACCTGGGACCATGCTATTTTCAAAAAAAGATGTTTTACTTGTATTTTGTGTGTGTGAAAACCCAAATAAGACTTTATTTAAAAAACAAACACCAAGCACCCCATATAATTGCTGGCAAAAAAAAGTCTTAGGTTTTAAGGGCTGGATCTGACATTATCAGTGTAGGCCATTTCCTGAATTCTGAGGTCATTGATGTTCATTATTATAGCAGCCTGTTCTCTAGCTGCAGTAAAACAAGCTACTTGAATCGCATCCTTGAATCTACTGTCCTTAAGTTTATGAGTGTAATTTTGCCTTCGGGAGGGAGTTTTATTGCCATTTCCCCGATGAAGCTTTGATACCTTGCTTGTATTAGTGCTGGATTGATGTCAGTGGAGAGCTGATTGTTGATGAGTACAGCATGACTATCTGCCACAAGGGAGATTTGCACATTGAAATGTTAATGCAAAGGTTATGATTATGAGGGTATGAGCTTTCTCCTGACATCAGCCATTGGTGAATTGTCCACTTCCCTGAATCACCCAAATAAAATTCGCCATACAGATAGTCCTCAACTTATGACAGTAATGAAGTTTGCCCATCACGGTCATAAGTTGTGACAATCTTAAATCTGGTCACCTGTCATTAAGTGAACACTGGTGGTAAAGTGACTGCTCTGTTCATTAGGCAATTGCTGTGGTTGTTAAGTGAAGCACTGGTTTGTTTTGGGCACTTTTGCCAAAAAACAGAAATAAATGCCACATTGTAAAATGTAATCATGTCGTCATGGGATATTGCCAGGAGATCCACTGGAACTACTGGTTATAAGTTAAGGACTACCTTATTCATGGAGAAAGGTCGTGACACAAATGTATTTATTATGTTAGGAGGCTGTGGCACCACAAAGTTTGAAAAGCGCTGCCTTAATTTAGAATAACTTCCCCATGTTTTTCTGTTTTAAAAGCACTCAAAACTTTCACTGCCTTAATAGTTAAGTGGGCTCTTATATACTGAAAAGGCGGTTTAGATACTACAGGTAATCCTTGACTTTTGACCATTCATTTAGAAATCATTCAAAGTTACAATAGCACTGAAAAGTGACATATGACATTGTACTTATCATAGCCATGTGATATTCGGGCAAACGCTACCCTGTGGAAGTTTAAGATGACAGTTTCTGTCTCTGGTCAGTTTGCTGGGCACATTCTTAAACATCTGAAAATGCAAATTAATAGCAGAGGCTATTTTAATAACAGCAGCAAACATCGTATGCTTGCATCCTGGATGCAAATGCTCTGTACAAGTAACCTCAAAGTCAGAGAGTATAGGATTTCATAGTGAATTGTTTTCAATATATAATGAAGCCCTTGATATAATTAAATTGGTTATTATTATTTACCACTTCAAGATTATATTTGGCTGCTTAGCTATTTAATTTGTGATGTCTACAGTTTTTGACTTGAGATCGGGGAAAAAAGGGAAAGCAGATATCAAGAACAGTTGAAGACTAATATGGAAAAACTTAGTGTTTTTAAAACAAAGTCAGACTTCAGTGTCTAATCTCAATGACCTACCACCATATAGGTCTTTTCTTAATTCTTTGTTCAAGGGATTAAACTTCTATTGAACTCGTTGTTCCATCTCCAAATTAATTTTTACAGAAGCTATATTTGCTGTGGCATTGATTTTCAGAAACTGGGTCAGTAGTCAAAGACTTATGTAATTTTTTTTTTCTCATAGTGGAAATGCTTGCTGAGTTATATCAAATTAATCCCTTTGTAATGGCCAAACAGCACCTCAGGAAATGGTTTAATGTTGGAAATGCTCTAAATGTTCCTGAAACTTAAACGTTGTCTTGTCTTCAATCTAGCTCATGTGGATTCCCCTCCCTTCCAGATGCCGTATTTTTTCTTCTCACGGAGAAGCCATTTTGTTAATAATTTTATGATGGTTTTGCTAGAAACTGGCACTTCCTTCAGTTTTTAGCAAAACTGTGCCATAGCGAACCATTCATTTATTTAATAATTGGAGCATTTATTTAACAATCACAGTATTTGTTTAACAATCATCAGAAAACAATTCATAAAATTAGGTAGGTCACATATTTTACAATGGTCATGTTTTGAAAACTAGCTGTATCTCTTTTCTGAGCTTTCTACCAGCTGTTCTGTTATTTTTCACACTGTGAAAAATCTTTGTTTTACATGAATGTTTGCTATAATTGATTAGCAGCTTTATAGAATGCATAGAATAAATGGTATTTTTCATAATTTTTATTATTATACTTCAATAAACATGGGAGCCAGTCCAGTCACCATGAGTTCTTTTGGGAAGCCAGATGATAATCAACTGGGAAAGATGAATATAATTGTCCCCATGGTTTAAGAAACATACATCATTTCCCAAACATTGGGAATGAGACAGGGAGAAGAGCAATGATGACATTAGTAGACTTATTTGTGAAGAAGCTATAATTAATTTCTTACTCTAGTGGCTGAATCTACACTTTACATTAAACCATAATATATTATGTTGTGTCAAGTCTGTTGTGATATATCCAGCATTCCTTGGCTTAGCATGATGTGTCAACCTGGTATTTATCAATTATATGCCCTTGACAGTCTTACAAAGCAAACATTTTTTTAGAGTAGGCAACGATGGCCCCTTTAATGTCCTCTGGACTTCAACTCCCAAAATTCCTGAGCCAGCCATAGGGGCTCAGGAAATCTGAGTGTAGAAGTTCATAAATTGTAAAAGGACCATAGTCCCCCACTCTTGCTTGATTGCACCTTCTTTTCAACATTGTTGAAGCATGTTTTTGCATTCCTCTAATACTAAACTTTCTTTTCTTGGAATTCTTAAACCACTTGGGTTTCCTAAATGCCATGTTCTCTCTGATCTATGGGGTCACAAAGAATTGGACACAACTTAGCAACTGAACAACAGGTTACCCTCACCCATTGGAGTGAGACTTTAGTCTTAGATTAATCTATTATTTATTACTTGTAATTATTTGAATCTGTCAAACTGTCTTCAAATAAATGCGATTCATTTGGGGCTGTAAGGAAGTTACAATGGCAATGAAAAAAGTGATTTATAATTGGCTTCCACAACACTATCGACTCAATTAATCCATCTGGGGGCAGTCATAGATAAGGTGGAAGGCAAAGTTTTCCTGTCACCAGATAGACTAAATAGCATTCAGCAATTAATTAAGGAGATCAGGGGTCTTAAGAGGGTACCCCTAGCTGACCTATCAAAATTGTTAGGCAAAATGATCTCATGTATATCTATAATTCCTTGGGCCCACCTCCACACTAGATCTCTCCAGTGGTTTCTGCTCCAGTACCAGCAATCTGGCCAAAGCAACTCCAAATACAAGGTCAAGGTTCCATCAAAGGTCCTCATATCTCTCCACTGGTGGACCAGAACAGTCATAAACAGAGGTTGTCTCTTCAAAGAGCCCCACAGACTTACCATCACCATCGATGCCAGCCTCTTTGGATGGGGAGCTCGCTTTCAATCACTCACAGCCCAAGGCCACTGGTCCTCCATAGAACAGTCATGCAACATAAACTGGTTGGAGCTTTGAGCAGTACACCTGGCTCTCCACAGCTTTCTTCCACAGGTGAATCAACATATACTAATATTGACCAACAATGTAACAGCAAAAGCTCACATAAACAAACGGGGGCACACAGTCAAAACACCTCATGCGGGAGGCGGAGCACTTGTGTCATTGGGCGAAGAGCAACCTACTTTCCATCAGAGCAGAGCACATTTCGGGACTCAAATACACAGGCAGACTGGCTAAGCAGGGCCACAATCGATCAATCAGAGTGGTGCCTCCATCTGACCCTGTTTCAAGAGGCGGTCAGGACATTTGGACAGCCAGTGGCAGACCTGTTTATTTCCCCCCTCAATGTTCAGCTGCTGAGATTTTTTTCCAAGTACCCCTCACAAAGAGCAGAGTACTTCAATGCACTCTGCTGCTGTTGGCCCCTGGGACTTCTGTACGCATTCCCGCCACTTCCACTGCTTCCCAAGGTCATCCAGAAGCTGCTAGACAAGAGGGCACAGCTGCTTTTAGTAGCTCCTTACTGGCTCAGACAGCCACAGTCTATCCATATCAATACCATGGAGAATTCCGCCAGACAGGGTCTTGCTAACCCAAGGACCCCTTCAACATCCGGACCCTCAATGGTTGCACCTGACTGTCTGGAGGTTGAGCAGAGTTGTCTGAAGAGTGAAAGGTTTTCCAACAGAGTTATCGCCACCATCCAAGCCGCCAGACGTCCCTCAACAACTCACATTTACAATGCCACATGTTCCAGTTTCTGCAAATGGTGTACCAAGTCTCAAATTGATCCCATCTCTACATCTGTGGCTCAAATCCTAGAGTTCTTACAAGGGACTTGACAAGGGATTATCACCTAATATGTTGAAAAGACAGGTGGCAGCCTTCGCATCAGTTATGACTTGTGAAGATCTATTATCTCTTTCCCATCACCCATGCATATAAAGTTTCCTTCAAGGAGCCACAAATTTACTCCCACCAGCATTTCACCATTATCCCACCTGGGACCTTAATAAGATCCTTCCTGCACTCACTAAGTGCCCTTTTGAACCCTTGAGATCGTCAAGTCTCCAATTTCTGACGTATAAAGTAATTTTCCTCATAGTGATCACTTCAGTTCGTATTTCTATTTAAAATAAGTTTTATTCTTCAAGACAGACAATACACAAATACACAAAACATAAAAGCGTAAAAAATCTCTTTTCTGAAAGTTGCTTAGTCCCGGGTTATAACTCTTGGTACAGACACAAATTCAAATTCATATTCCTTTTATATACCATTTCATATCTTATTAACATTTTCAATTTTCTACATGACTTCTCCTCTCTTTTAAATTTTCTCAATTTTATTTTATTTATCTCCTCTCAATTCATATCATAATATTTATCATTCTTTGTCTGTTCTATTCCAACCATCCATTTATTTTTCTTCTTTAAAAAAGAAGAAAAACTTCTCCTGTACACTATATGGAGTATGATGCCTTTATCTCTTTCCCCTATATTCGTAATACTTAATATAAAACACATAACTTACGTTGGGATTCTGTCTGGTACTTTCTAAAATTATACTATGTTGTCAAAAATAATACAAATCTATTCATTAATATTAATATTCATTTATATCTTCAACGTTTAACACATTACTTTTCTGTTAAATCACATACTTTTATGGGAGCCCTATTTTCCATAATTATTCCCCCCCCACATCACATATTATAACTCATTATTTCATTACAATGTTCCTCCTTCTTTTACGTCAAATCTCTCATTTTGCAAAAAATTTCACTAATATACCATAATCTAATCATTAATATTAACAATCATTTGTATCTTAAACATTTTATCCATTTCAATTAAATATCATGCCTTTGTAGGAACACTTATACTTTCCAAAAATTATTATTACCCCCCCCATCACAATCTTAAATCATATTTCATTACAGTACTCCCTTTTTCTTAACAAAAATTTCACTAGTTTATATTAAACATTTTATCACATTTTAAATTACATATTATTTCCAATTTTTATGGTTATTTCTAAATATAAATATAAAAATGCAATCTAATGTACCTTCCTAGAATCCCTTTAACAATAAAGTTTATCCATTATCTCTAAAAAACTTTTACTTCTTAACATCTTGCTCCCACCATTAAGGCTTCTCATCCTTTCCTTTCTCCCTTGCTTCTCCTTCTCTTTGTCCTCTTTAACCCCTTGTCTCTCCACCTCCCTTTTATTCTGCTTTCACCCTTTCTGTTGTTTCCTAACATAATGTCTCCTTTTCACCTTATTCTTCTCTTTTTGGATTGTTTTTCCAGATCTTAGAGTCCTTTTTTCCTTTTTCTCTTTCTTTTTCCCTTCTCCAACCAGAGTCATTTGATCATCAAAGATGGCTTCTTCTTTATCCCCATCATCCTGTTGTTCATTCTGCTTCACATAGTTATAAACCGCCATTTCTAAAAATTGAAAGATAGTGCCAAGACCATCTTTCCCTTTTTGTTTTTCTTTTTCATATTTTTGATATATAAATTTCAATCCATCCACAGATGATGCCATTATGTAGAGAAAAAGTTTTTCCAAACAACCACCCAGATGCTTTAATCAGAAATAATTGTCAAAGGTTCCAAAGTCACCAAACAATCCAAACAGGCTGTTTCTTTTAAATACCTTCTTCTTCTTCACTTTCTCTTTCTGGAGTTAAAGTAATCACAAAGTTTCCTTTCAAATATATTTTTAGAAGTTTTTTTTTTTAATGTTTAATAACTCTTTACAATTCTAGGCAGTCTTCTCCTTATTTTCAAATTCTGCTCCAATTTTTTTCCCTCTCCCTTCTCACTTACAGCCAAAAAGATTTTTTTTTCCTCCGCTGTCACTTTAAGAAGGAGAGTGGAACGAAAAGAAAAAACTTTCCCTTTTAGAATATTCGCAGCTTATAACTCTCACAGGGAACAATGTATACTTAGCAGCCTTCAAAGTTCCAGGTCACTTTCTCTTGTCTTGTCCCGGTTACAAGCAACTTTCACTTCTTGCAACTTTCTTCCTCCAGCACCTGCTTGTCTGGCTGCAGATTTCTTCGTGGCGGCCATTGCTGACCGCCGTTCCTCCGCCTCGGGAAAAGGGAGTTTAGCTGGCAGGGGAGGGGGTCTGCAACACCCCCAAGCCCCTTTCCGTATCCCCCCTATCTTCAGCTGCCCCTACAGGGCAGCTATATCCCCCAGATCCAAATGGATCGGGAGAACCTTGGTGGCGAACGCAGGAGGGATCGCGCAGTAACGCGAATCCCTGCTGCCGCTGAAACCTTGCAAACCAGAAGTCAGCTCATTGTATTTCTGAACTTGCAGTTTGTCGATCAGACAAGATCTTTGTGTCTTCTATTCTGACCAGGTGGTCCTTCGTCCTGATCCTATGTTTATACCCAAAATTAACTTGGCTTTTCACAGGGCACAAAAGCTGATACTTCCTTATTTTTGTCCCAGACCATCCCAAGGGTTGGAACTACAATGGCATCGACTTGATGTGAGGCGAGCATTGCGAATATATATTCACCACACAGTGACTTTCAGAAAAATGGAAGCCTTATTTGTGTCGTTTCAGTCCAACACTCAGGGATGCAAGGTCTCATCCTCTACAATAGGCCATTGGCTACGGGCCGCAATAGCGAAAACATATCAGATTCAATCACTACAGGTGGCCAAGGGTATAACAGCTTATTCAAGAAGGAGCACCGCAACATCAGCAGCGTGGGCCACACAGGTACCAATAACTGAAATTTGTCGAACCGCAACCTGGGCCTCTCCATTGCCCTTCATTAGGCATTATAAAATAGATGTGTTTGCATCCGCGGAGGCCTCCTTTGGCAGAAGAGTTCTGCAACGGGTCCACAGGGACCAGGAGGGGATTCTAGGCCAGACAGAGTCCCTCCCATTGGACAGGCTAAGCTTTGGTATGTCCCACTACTGGATGCTCTGAACAGCTCATGGGAGAAAGGGCGTTGGTCCTTACCTCACACGCCCATTCTCTTTGAGCTGTGAAGAGCATCCAGCCCCACCCTTTTTCCGTCTGGTGGGGTCCTGTTTCGGCCAACGAATTGTTAGGGCATTGAGGACGAGGGTGTTTATTTCTCTCATCTTTGCCAAAACTGGGGAACACTGGGGAGGAGTCCTGTGGAGGAGGAGCGTTCTACAAATTAAGCCCAGCCTAGACATGCAGAGACTGAAGCACATCCCACTACTGGATGCTCTTCAGAGCTCAAAGAAAATGGGTGTGTCAGGTAAGTACCAACGCCCTTTCTACTTCAGTAAATAAGTTCATTGGACCACCTATCAAGTTTCCTTCTTTTAGAGAACAGTGAGTGATGATTCATGTATTATTGGTGTATCATTATTATACTATTATTAATGCTTATACAATTAGTAGAATGTATCAAAGAAGTCAAAGCTATGCTCTTTTTGTAAAATACTGTGTATCTCCAATGGAAAACAATTCTTCCTCATATATTTGTTGCAGGGATATTAATCTTCAAACCATAGATAACTAATTTTGCTATAGTGTCCAAGTAGTTGTTGACTTACATCCATTCATTTAGATCTGGGATGTCAAACTCAGGGCCCAGGGGTCAGATTTGGCCCGTGGTGCTTAGTTCTGGCCTGTGTGGTCACCCTGGAAACAGCAAAGGACCAGCCTTCAGTGCCTCTGCCAGCAAAAATGGAGTCTTTGCAACCAAAACGGGGCTCAGGAGCCCATTTTCACTGGCAGAGTGCTTGGACCACCACAGGCGCACCCAACACGAGTGATGTCGAGCTGGCCATGCCCATCCCAGCCCCTCAAGGTCAAACACAACCCTGATGCAGCCTTCAATGAAATCGAGTTTGACACTTCTGATTTAGACCATTCAAAGTTACAATGGCAGTGAAAAAAGTGATTTATAATTGGCTTCCATAATAATGACTATTGCAGCACTCCCATGGTCATGCAATCAAAATCTAGGCACTTGGCAAATGGCATGTATTTGTGACAGTTACACTGATCTGGAGTTATGTGATCATAATTTATAACTTTCTCAACTGGCTTTCAATGAGCAAAGTCAATGAGGGAAGCTGGATTTGGTTAATAACTGCATTGATTCATTTAACAGTTGTGGCAAAAAAAGGCCATAACATAGGGCAAAACTCACTTAACAATTGCCTTGTTTAACAATGGAAATTTTGGACTCAGTTGTAGTCATAATTTGAGGAATACCTGAAATCCATCTACAAACATCTGCAAATTTCTCGTTTTCTCAGAGAAGGTCTCAGAGTGTGTATTGCAGTGATGGGAATGGAAAGATCCAGCATAGTCCTTTGGGTGATGGAAACATGAAGTACAATGAATGATCTATTAGATCTGTCTTTATAACAGAAAGTTGTTAATAATGGAATTGCAGAAGAAACTGATTACAAATCCATATGGAGAGAAATATATACACAATTCTACTGAGCACACCCAGCAGAAAAACTCTTTGGATATCAGCCAAAACTATATAAATTCCTCTAGTAGCTATACCGTATAAGTACACATTAGACTTGTGTTCATTGTAGATTGGTTAAGATATAGGAACATTTTTCTGACTGCTAATCTTTTCTGGCTAAAACTTTTCACGTTGAAAGAAGCCTGTACAGATAAATTCATTGCAAAATGACAATGCAATGAAACTTGGATTTAACAGGCCCCAATAGTCATTAGGATAGACTTTGGATGCAATGGACAAATTTTGTGTCCATACAAAATAATAGACAAAGTCTATTGCATCCAAATTAATCCAGATAACTAATGTAAATTAATACAATTTGCATTGATTTCTGTTGTTATGCAAATGATGTAAATTTGGATTTAATGGACATTAAATACCTGCTCTTCCTGAATAATCTGTTAAATTTCTGTTTCACTGTACTTGTGAAGCAGAAGTGATCCAATTTATTATATGTACCACAAGTTTTGAATTTTTTTAATATGGATAATTACGTTGTCATCTAAAGCTTGTGGGGTCAGCATATTGCAATCTTGGTAGCATGTGACATTTTGACCTTTTTTTTTTTTTTTTAAACAAATTTTATTAATTTTACAAAAAAAAACAATACACAATCTAGGCATAACAACTTGAAAAATCTTTTCTAAAAAAAAAATAATAATAATTAAAGAAGAAAGCCAATAGAACATAACTCCAAATTGTAATATCAATATTTACATTATCTATTTAACTTCATATCTTATCCAAACTTCTCCTTTTATCCAAATTATATTTCTTGCTTATTAAAATTTTATTGCCTTTCTTAAACATACAAAACACAAAACATAAACAAAACTAAAACATCTTTTCTGAAGGCTGCCTGATCCCAGGTTGAAACTCTTCACACAGACACAAATTCAAACATCATATTCACTTTATATATCCTTCCATATCTTATTATCATTTTCTTTTTTATATATAGAAACCAATATTATCAATTATACAAAAACAGTGCATAAACAATCAAGGCATAACAGCTTATAAATTCTTTCCTAAAAAAATAATAATAATTAAAGAACAAACCAATACTTTATCTATTTAACTTCATATCTTATTCCAGCTTCTCCTTTTCATCCAAATTATTTCTTATTGATTAAAATGTTATTGCCTTTTATCAATATACAAAAAAAAAAATAACAAAACCTTTATATATCCTTCCATATCTTATTTCCATTTTCAATAACATTCTTTGTCTGTTCTATTTCCAACTATCCATTCATCTTTTTTCTTTTACTATACTTCTCCTATACACCAATTGGAGTAACGTCTTTAACTCATTACCCTAACTTAAAAGTACTTCATATAACAATTTTTCTTGGGGTTCTGTTTAAAAGATTCTAAAATTACACAATAAATTTTATACTCTAAATACACATATAAAAAACACAATCTTATGTACCCTCCAGAATCCCTCTTTTATCCTAAATTAAATTCACCCATTGTCTCTGAATAAACTTTTTTTCTTTAGATCTTGCTTCCCCTCATTGAGGCTTCTCCTCCCCCCCTTTCTCTCTTGCTTATTCTTCTCCTTGCCCTTTTTACCCCTTTGTCTTTCCTCCTCCCTTTTCTTACTCCCTTTCCTTTGCTTTCTAACCTTGCCTCCACCTTTCCGCTCATTTTTCTCTTCTTTGGTTGTTTTTATAATTCTTAAAATCCCCTTTTTCTTATCCTTTTTCTCCTCCTCCCCGGAAAGAACCCATTGTTCATCAAAGATGGCTTCTTCTTCTTCTTTGTCCCAGTCCTTCTGCTGCGTAGTCAACTTTTCATAAGTACATAACGCCATTTCTAAGAATTGAAACAAACTGCCCAAAGTATCTTCTTTTTTATATTTTTGATATTCAGTCTTTAGTTCATCCACAAGCGATGCCATCATGAAAAAAGAAACTTTTCCCAAAACAACCACAAATATTTTTAATCAAGAATAATTCAAAAAAAAAAAAATTCCAAAAATTAATACTTTTCTTCCTTCTTCTCTTTCTCTTTCTGGGGTTAATGTTTAATCAAAGAGGTCCAATTACCATATACCTTTCTTTGGGATTCTAGGCAATCTCCTCCTTTTACAGCTTCTGCTCCAATTTTTTTTCCTCTCCCTTCCCACTTGCAATATCAATTTTAAATAATCAGAAATCCATACCTCCAACAAGGGTTTTCCAATTTCTTAAGTTTTTCAATGTCCAAAAACCCTTTTGTCCCTTAGCTTCAACTCTCAAAACAATTCACTTTCAATGTCCAATATGTCCAAACATATCTGCTGTTTCCATGGGGTGGGAGAGTGAAGAAAAAAAAAAGTTCCCTTTAACAGCTTCTCCGCCGCTTTCGATCTTCTTAGGGATACAATGTATCCTCCAGCAATTCAGACAGCTCAGTTCCAACCAATTTGCAAGATGTTACTTGACCCGGCTCAGACAGCACTTTCACTCTTCTTACTTCCTCCAGCGCAATCTTACCTGGTTGCTGGCTTCTTCGTGGCGGCCATTGCTGACCGCCGCTCCACCGCCTTGGGAAAAAGGGGTTTTTCCGGAGGAGGAGGGGGTCTGCGACACCCCCAATCCCCTGTCCGACTCCCCTCTCTCTTCAGCTGTCCCTACAGGGCAGCCATATCCCCCTGACCCATCTGGATCGGGGGTACCTCGGCGGCTAGCACAGCAGGAATCGCGAGCTGTCGCGAATTCCTGCTGCCCCGAAGCCACGCGAAACCGGAAATGACATTTTGACCTCTTGACCTTTATTCGATTCCAAAATCTAATAAAAATCATTATGAATGAGAAAATTCTCACCAAATTGTTTGAGATTTTGGTACAAATTCTCATCTGTCCACAGAATTTCTTGTATCTTTGGTGGGAAACCCCTTAATAATTTTGTATACAGGTTTTCCTCAGTTCATTTAGTGAACCTTTCAAAGTTAAAACAACACTGAAGCTTATGTCCATTTTTGTCCATTTTTCACACAACATTTGTAGCATTCCCGTGATCATGTGATCAAAATTCAGATACATGGCAACTGGTTCATACCTATGACTGTTGCTGTGTCCCAAAGTCATGTGATCACCTTTTGTGACCGTCTGACAAGCAGAGTCAATGGGCAAGCCAGATTCACTTAACAACTGTGGCAAGAAAAGTCGTAAAATGGGACAAAATTCACTTAACAAATGTCTCATTTAACCCAGAAATTTTAGGCTCAATTGTGGTCTTAAGTTGAGGATTACTTATATAACAAATTTTCATCACATATTCTCTTCTGGAAGAGGTTTTGTAAAGAAAGGTACCCTACAGGAAGAAATGTTATACTTGAAACACATTGGTCTGGTTCATGCTTGCAAAGCCTGTTTATCTTAATCATGGTTTGCTAAATAAGATATGATGGGTGACTTCAGAAATTATATGAGATACATCAAATTTCATAAATCATAATAAGTGAAAGCATACAAACTCTAAGCCAACATTGAATAAACCACATTATTGCTTTAATGTAATGTATTAATTTAGTAAGTAGATATAATAGCTGAAAACGACAGGTAGTCCATGAATTAACAACTGTAATTGAAATTGCAATTATGTTTGCAAGTCAGGCAGTCATTAAGCGAGTCAGCATATGACAGTACCCAATGTTATCAACTTTTTTGCAGTAGTCATTGAATGAATGCTACATTCATTAAATGAACTTATTTTGGGGAGAGTTTTTTTGTAAAAAACTGGAAGCAAATATCTGTAGCAGTCATGTGACTATGGGACACTGCAAATAATAATAATTGTGGGTTGGGATTACTGAGTGCCAAAACATAGTTATTTGATTTCAATCTGGGTTTCCTTCCTTCCTTCCTTCCCTCCCTCCCTCCCTTCCTCCCTCCCTCCACCCATCCATGAAATAAAATAGTGCTATTATATTCCAGGCAAGTCATCTGCCTTGTCCATCCCAAACGCTTATGTTGATTTTGGGTATCTATTCAATGAATTGTTCACTACAATTGAATCATTCTGCTAAATTATGTATGTTTTAAGCAGTTGGCATGAAGTCCTGGCCCGAGTAACATATTTTTGCAACATCAAATGGTATACTGTTGCTGAATCCCTTTATATCTCCCTTTATTTATTGATCAATTTTGCAAATAGTTAACACCCTGGTTGAATTATAGTCAGAGTGATGCAATAAATTCAGATAATATTTGTGTTGTTTTAAACTGGATGGCTGTCACTTCGAACTATTTTTTCAAGGCTGTATGAGTTCCTGCCATATTCACTGATAGGGCCCTAGTCCATGATAGTAGAGATAAATAATGTTTACACTTGGTGGTTATTTGATTTTTTTTTACTACGTTTCAGGAAGGATTTTGTTTATCTCACAAATTTACGGTTATTTCACGAATATAAAATACTGTGCAGTTTGATGCAGTGCACTTTCTTACCCCAAAAGATATTCACCAAAATACATAGATATTGTGTAATCTGATCATTCCAGAATTGTTTTCCAGAATTTTTCTTATGAATAAAGCTCGTTGATGGCTCTTCAGGGGAGAAAATTCAAGAAGAGAATAATTTCTACAGTAGACAAATTAATTGAGGCAGAATTGTCTATACGTAAGGAGGAAGATGTGCTAATACTTTCCTTCCTGAGCTGCCATTCTTAAGGTGTTCCCTATTGGTGCTAATTACTTTTTTCTCTCTCTCTGAGAAAATAATAGTTGGGGAGAAAAATACTTTGTGCACTTGCTCAAAATTAACCACTTCAGACTGATGAAATTGCTTCAGCTAAATTATATCTGTTATTCCGTGCTGAAGCATGATGAACAGGCACAGATCTTTACTTGTATAACAATTTTCACCTAAACCTCCCTTTGATTTTGAAAAAATAGTGCACCAGCTAAACAGCTCTACGGTGCTCCTCATAAACCTAGCAGTATCATTTGTTGTCTTATGGAAATTCAAACTGTTGCTCAAGCTAAGTCAACATTGTGTGCAATGATTTGCAACCTCCTTTTCAGAGAGGTCATTTTGCTCATCTATGTAGGGCTGGGATTTAACACAGCTTTCTTTTGCATGCAGACCATTGAAATGTAGATTCTCTATCAGCTTATGGTATAGAATGTGCAGTTATCTTTGAGGGAAGCTTGCAGTCTGTATAGGATGGGAGTGGGCTGCTACTAAGCCTAACACAAGATAGTAGTGAATTTTGTGAGTTATGCATATGTATGTATATACATTATGGCATTTGTCCTTTTGGTAAGTGTTATGTTTATCAGTACATGTACTGATAGTCCTGGAGTTATGACTGAAATTATGGTCATTGGTGAGTCACTATGTTAATGCACCTGACTGCACAAACTTTTTTGAGATGGTTATTACATGAATTACCATGATCATTAAGCAAATGCTGTAAGCATTCAGCAAACACTACAGTTGTGAAACAAATCCATTGTCAGCAATGGGTGTGTTTTGCCAGGAAACAGAATTAAATGCTGGGGTTTGGTCAAAACAACAACAACATGAAAAATTCTGGCCAAATGACCACGGGACACTGCAAATTCTATAAATGCAAGTCAGTTGCTGAGTAGCTGAAATATGATGATATGATGGTTGCAGCTGTTAGAACCTTGAATCAGGATGGTAAATAGCCCTGGGGAAGTCTGCTGTAACTTCGAATGGTTGCTAAGTGACTGGTCATAAATAGAGGACTTCTTGTACTCCCGTCTTCCGCTTATTCTAGACTGGGGTGCCAAACTCAAGGCCCGCAGGCTGGATCCGGCCTGTGAGGTGCTTAGATTTGACCCACAGGGTCGCACTGGAAATAGCAAAGGACCGGCCTCTGCCAGCAAAAATTGAGCTTGGGAATGCTATGTGCAGGCCTCCCAGGCTCCATTTTCACTGGCAGTGGGCTGCAGGAGGATCCCTGGTAGCCACTCCCTCCTGGCCACTCCCGCTCAGCTCCCCCGAGGTCAAACTCAGCCCTGATGCGGCCATCGATATGCAATCAAATATGCATATGCAATCAAGTTTGATACCCTTGTTTTGGACATTTCAACAGGAGAGTCATATTAGTTATGCTGTAGTGTACTGTCTTTTGTGGCTAACAACTTTATTTATCCCTCCTCTGATATCCTGGTTTTCTTAATCTGTAGTTTCCAGAGACAATGATTTAAGCACTGATTTCACATAATACCTGTTTCCCTGAACCAATTTCTATTCAGATTATCTTGACCTTCAGACCAACAGCTCTGAGAAAAGCGACTCAACAACCAGTTCACACACGTATGACTGTTGTGGCATCCCCACAGTCACATGATCAAACTTCCGTTGCTTGGCAACTGGCATGCATTTACAATGGCTGTAGTACCCTGGAGTCCTGGGATTGTCCTTTGCAACCTTCTTAGAGAGTTCCCAACAAGCAAAGTCAATGCAGGAAGCCAAATTTGCTTAATAACACTGCATGGTTCACATAACAACTTCAGTGATTTGTTTTAACAACCATGGCAAAAAGGTCATGGCCATGATTTCACTTAACAACTTATTTAATAACAGAAATTAGGGGCGCAATTGTGGTTGTAAGTTGAGGACTATCTGTATAATGGAGCATGTTGTGTTTTCAGTCGGAAAAAGAACATGATTTATGCCAAAGCCTATGGATATATGGTAACAGCTAAACCAATATAAAATTTTAAAGTATTTCATGCATATTGTGATCATATCATATACACATCTCTGTGAATTTTCTTCCAAGTTCTTTGGGTGGCAAAGTAGTAATGAAGCAGCATTAGATATGACTTTTAAGAAATAGCTAAATGACAATAACCCATATTTATGCTTTTTTTGGTGCCAAATACCTCTTTTTCTTTTAGACTTGATTTCAGAATTGAATTAATTGAAAAGTGCATTGAATACACTTTGACTAATATTTTATTATGCTTTTATTTGCTATATTTAAAAAGATTATTCCTTCTTTTTGTTTCGGCAGAATCTCATCTGCCATCATCAGGCTTCTGTATTGTGTTCGTCAGTACAGAAGCCTGATAATGGCAGATGAGATTCTGCCGAAACGTTGCTACAACTTTAAAAGCACAACTATAATGATGTGGGAAAACAAACCCAAACAAAGCTGAATAACATACATGTAAATACCCGCAAAAACTTATAAAATTATATGTGTGTGTGTGTGTATGTGTATGTATATGTATATGTATATATGTATGTATGGATCTTTGGTTATTTGGGTTTTCTCCCACGTAAAATTGGAAGTATTTTGGCGACGTTTCGACGAAATCTCATTCGTCATCTTCAGGCTTGTGTCTTCGGCTTTGTGCTTCTTGGAGTAATGTGAGCTTGCAGCTGTTTTTTCTTTTAACTGCCAGTGGGAGTGAGGCTTGACTGGGTGGGGGCTTGGCTATGTTCTGATTGGGTGGGGGGGGTGTTCTCATTGGTTGGGGGCCTGGCTGTGATCTGATTGGTTGGGGGGGTTGGCTGTGTTCTGATTGCCTGGGGGTGTGTTCTGTTCAGGTGATCAGGGCGATCCTGAACAGGGCGATCCTGTTGTTTGGCTTCACGTTCGTGGTATCACAGGATCACAACTCACCAGCTCAAATCCCCTGACAACTAAAACTAACCTGAACACAGCCAAGCCCCTAACCAGACGGACACAATACAGAAGCCTGATGATGGCAGATGACATTCTGCCGAAAAGTTGCTACAACTTTAAAAGCACAACTACAATGACATGGGAAAATACCTGAACAAAGCTGAATATCATACATGTAAGTATCCGTGAAAACTTAAGAATATATATATGTGTGTGTGTGTGTGTGTGTGTGTGTGTGTGTGTATACACACACATACATACACACGTACACATATATACATACACACACACACACACACACATATAAAAACAAGCAATTTATTTTTTCCATTGCCCAATGACCTGTAGTATTCTAGAAATGATATATGTTTTTTTAGCTATATATGAATGCAAGGACATTTTGTTAATTTTTTAATATTGTGCATTATCTTGAGCAAAGGTAAGCCACCTGTAACATACCAGATGTTGTTGAAGAATAACACACAGACTGTCTAGGAGAATATAGCACAGGAGTAAGAATATACAAAACTTTTTAAACTCAACTGCTCCAAATCTCCTAATGCCTCAATGAATGTAAAACGTATGTTTTGAATTTGAAACAGATGGTTCTCAGCATTTTAGAGGTGGTTTGAGCTCAAAACAGAATACTTTCCACTTGGAACACACCTGTTTTGAATTAGAGTTTTTTCAGTTTCAAACAGTTTTGTGTGCTACTAATTTGTATGTGGAGTGTGACAGGTTGCCAATTCCTACTTTAGAGATCGATTTGAGAGGAAACTAATCAGATAGTTATGTTGATAATGATTCTTACCACTTCGTTTGTAACTGATGTTAGTCATCACACATAAGCTGGACACCACTTTGTCAACAAAAGTTTGTATAATCATAGCTATGGTTTTCCCGATAGTAATGTATGGCTGTGAGAGTTGGGCAGTAAGGAAGTGCCAAAGAATCAATGCATTTGAATTGTGGTGCTGGAGAAGACTCCTGGGAGTTGCTTGGACTTCAAGGAGATCAAATCGGTCAATCTTAAAGAAAATCAACCCTAATTGTTCTTTGAAAGGACATCTACTGAAGCTGAAGCTTAAATACTTTGACCATTGGAACTCATTGGAAAAGACCCTGATGTTGGGAAAGATTGAAGGCAAAAGGAGAAGGGGATGGTAGAGGATGAGATTGTTAGATAGTGTTATTGGTGCAACAAACAGGAATTTAGGCAAACTCAGGAGGCAATGGAGGACATTGGGGTCCGGTGTGCTATAGTCCATGGGGTTGGGAAGGATCAGACACAACTTAGTGACTGATGGACAGCAAAGCAGACCGAGTACATTTATTCATTGAAGCCTTTCCCATATAACAGTCCATGAAATGAAGCAGTTTTTATACTAGTACAATAGCACTTTGACTTATATACCACTTTACAGTGCTTTACAGCCCTCTCTAAGCAGTTTACAGAGTCAGTCTATTGCCCCCAACAATCTGGGTCCTCATTTTACCCACCTTATAAGGATGGAAGGCTTAGTCAACCTTCAGCCTGGTGAGATTTGAACTGCCAAATTGTAGGCAGCTGGCAGGCAGCAGAAGTAGCCTTCAGTACTGCACTCTAACACAATGTAACTCCAAATCAATCACACTTCTGTGAAATCAAACTGTCCACTTAGGTAGCAACACTGATTGACAATTAATTTCACATGCTGTTGTGCAAATGGAATAGACAACAGGTAGAAAGCATAGGCAGTTAGCAAGACATCCCCAATAAAGGAGTGGTTCTGCAGGTGATGACCATAGACCACTTCTCAGTTCCTATGCTTTCTGGCTGATGGTTTGGTCAATTTTGAATGCTGGTGGTGCTTTCACTCTAGTGGTAGATGAGACGGAGTCTACAACCCACACAAGTGGCTCAGGTAGTGCATCTCATCCAGGATGGCACATCAATGTGAGCTGTGGCAAGAAAGTTTGCTGTGTCTGTCAGCATAGTGTCCAGAGCATGGAGGCGCTACCAGGAGACAGGCCAGTACATCAGGAGACGTGGAGGAGGCCGTAAGAGGGCAACAACCCAGCATCAGGAACGCTACCTCCACCTTTGTGCAAGGAGGGACAGGAGGAGCACTGCCAGAGCCTTGCAAAATGACCTCCAGCGGGCCACAAATGTGCATATGGCTGCTCAGACGGTCAGAAACAGAATCCATGAGGGTGGTATGAGAGCCCGACGTCCACAGGTGGGGGTTGTGCTTACAGCCCAACACCATGCAGGACGTTTGGCATTTGACAGAGAACACCAAGATTAGCAAATTTGCCACTGGCACCCAGTGCTCTTCACAGATGAAAGCAGGTTCACACTGAGCACATGTGACAGACGTGACAGGGTCTGGAGACGCCATGGAGAACATTCTGCTGCCTGCAACATCCTCCAGCATGACTGGTTTGGTAGTGGGTCAGTAATGGTGTGGGGTGGCATTTCTTTAGGGGAGCGCACAGAGGTAGCCTGACTTCCATTAGGTACCGAGATGAGATCCTCAGACCCCTTGTGAGACCATATGCTGGTGCCATTGGCCCTGGGTTCCTCCTAATGCACGACAATGCTAGATCTCATGGGGCTGGAGTGTGTCAGCAGTTCCTGCAAGACAAAGGCATTGATGCTATGGACTGGCCCGCCTGTTCCCCAGGCCTGAATCCAATTGAGCACATCTGGGACATCATGTCTCACTCCATCCACCAACACCACATTGCACCACAGACTGTCCAGGTGTTGGGCGATGCTTTAGTCCAGGTGTGGGAGGAGATCCCTCAGGAGACCATCCACCACCTCATCAGGAGCATGCCCAGGCATTGTAGGGAGGTCATACAGGCACGTGGAGGTCACACACACTACTGAGCCTCATTTTGACTTGTTTTAAAGACATTACATCAAAGTTGGATCAGCCTGTAGTGTTTTTATCCACTTTAATTTTAAGTGTAACTCCAAATCCAGACCTCCATGGGTTGCTAAATTTGATTTCCATTGATAATTTTTGTGTGATTTTGTTGTCAGCACATTCAACTATGTAATGAACAAAGTATTTAATAAGAATATTTCATTCATTCAGATCTAGGATGTCTTATTTTTGTGTTCCCTTTATTTTTTTGAGCAGTGTATGTTGTAAGCCACCTTGAGTTTCCATGGCGAATAGGTGCAATACAAATCAAATGAATGAATGAATGAATGAATGAATGAATAGAATGCCTGTAAGAAGGGGCAGATTTACTGTTAATCTTATTTCCGTTGAAGCTGCCTTTAACCTTTGGTTTTTCCTATAAGACACCCAAGAATCCCAATTTAGTTTTTGATGGAGGTCATTTTATATTAAGAAAAATAAATACATCATGCAGTATTTTTATGCAATTATAAATATATTAGGCTTTCATTTTTATTACCATGTCTGTGTGTAGCATCTTCTCATCATTAAATAAATTGCATGCTATTAATATAAGAAATCTTGAAGGATTGAACCAGTTGTGTGTTTAAAGAAAAGCTAATTTGAGAGTAGCAGATTCAGAAATTCTCAAACTATCTTGCTTCCCACACTTGGAATATCACTTCAGAGAAAGAGTTACCATGACTTTATCTAACCCAGTGTTTCTTAGCCTTGACTACTTGAAATTGTATAGACTTCAGCATGCTGGCAAGGTAATTCTGGGAGTTGAGATCCATAGTGGATGAGATTGAGAAACACTGATCTAACCATTACAAGGTTTCTAAATTAGCAAGAAATTTGTATATTCTCTGCACCTGCTTTTGTGGAAAGTTGCCCAGAACTCTTGGCTGTAATTAATGTGAGTTTTGTGAATTTAATCTGCCTTGAAAAATTAACGTTTGTTCCAGAATGCCCTTTAGAAAAAGCTATATACATGCTATAGCGAGGGAGTTATTTTCTCCCAATTTCTAGTAGAAATCTTTCTTTTCTTCTATTTCAGTTGCTCAACGAACACTGCATTTCTAAAAGCTGATACTAAATCATTGTTTTAAAAAAAACAATTTGGTACATCCATACACTTAGTGGACTTTTGTGGTATGTTATTGTAAAATGAGCCATTATAATGCTCATTAATAAAAATATTAAGTAGAAATTACTACTATTCTTTTTTCTTTTGTTTCAAGTCATGTGTGATTCTTGATTCAGACTCAAGAATGTTTTCTTGGCAACATTTTTCAGAAATTTTCATAGTGATTTGCCATTACCTTTCTCCTAGGGCTCAGAGAAAGTGACTGGCCCAGGGCTTTGTACCCAAGCAAGGCTACTTTTGCTTAAGTTCCAGTTTCTAGCCTAAAACATTAAGCATTACACCAAACTGGCTCCTTATTACTACCACTCCAAATTCTATCTATTCCATATACCCTTCACTGCAGAGTACAATTGTTGCAAAGGAAACCAATATTTATCTACATAACTCCTTCCACATGATGTCATTTCCTCCGTAAAATAAAGCAAATCCATTGGACACACAGAATTGCATCTCCTTTTCTGCTTCTGAATTTCGAGGTTCTAAAGGAAGTTCAGAATTTGCAACTGAAATGGGTATCTCACTTAAAAAAAATACTTATCTGATTAAAAAAAAGAACCTTTGTTATGTTATCTTGGATAGAGATGATTCTATGGGTTGTTTATAATAGTTGCTTTTGCTACTTGTAAACATGGAGGTGATTAGTGGACAAGAAAGAAGTTCCCACCTCCACCCTGTAGTATACTCGCCTTTAATTATTTAATTAGGGTTTATTTAATGTTTTATACTTCTGTTTTTGTGATAGTAATCTGCTCAGAGCCGCTTGTCACTGAGATGGCAGCTTATAAATTTAATAAATATTAAATTTGTAAGCTGCCTTGCTTAGAAAAATGAGCACAGCTCAGTATAACTACAGGTAGTCCTTGACTTACAACCATTCATTTAGTGACATTCAATGGCAATGAAAAATTTGTTTTTCATGCTGATGATGGTTGCGTCATCGCTATAGTTATGTGATCAGAATTCAGACGCTTGGTAGCTGGCATGCATTTATGACAATTGCAGAATCCCAGGATCACGTGATCATTTTTGTGACCTTCTGAAAAGCAAAGTCAATGAGAAAACCAGATTCACTTGATATCTGTGTTACTAACACAACTACTGCTGTGATTCATTTCACAGGTGTGGCAAGAAAGGGTCAAAAAATAGAGCAAAACTCACTAAACAATTTTCTTGTTTTGCAAAGGTAATTTTGGGTTCCATTGTGCTTGTAAGCTGACGATTTACCTGTGTGCCATGACTTTTGCTTACATAATGTATGTCTTATTATAAAATATTCAAGATGATGAGTTTGTTTGGTGAAGTGCTTCCTATAAATGATGTTAGAACTGTGGTTGGAGAGAACAGGAGGTTTTTCTCAACAGCTTTAAGACCGGTATGACCATCAGAATTGCTATATCTTTATTGCCTCTTAGAGTTGTCTATAAAAAAAAAAACCTTAACATGCCATCACTGAAAAAAGAACAGTGATAAATGCTTGTTTCCTGTACTGTTTGTTTTATTATGATGGATATATTGATTATATATCGATATATTGATTTTATATATTTATATATTTTATATATTGATATATTGATATATTTTATATATTGATATATTGATTATATATAGATATATTGATATAGATATATTGATTATATGTAGATATATTGATTTTTAAGGTGTTTTTTTTGCAAATAAATTACCTCGGATGCCAAGATAGATGGGGTAAAAAGAAGATGCCATAGAAATCAATGTGAAAGGGTGGGAAGGATTTGATTCTGAGGATGGCTTTCAGTTCCTTTCCCCAGTAATTCGCCATTTTTATTTATGAAGATTTCACAAACAGCAGGTGCTGTTATTTAAGCATTGTCAACAAGCAACATGGAAAGATAGACTTTTCTGATTGCAAACACCTACAGATCTGGCATATAGAAATTACAAAGGATGCAAATGGGGAAAATCCTGCATTGCTGCTAGAATGCAGTGTTGTTATTAGTAGTGAAATTAACATGTTCTTTGTGAGGTTGCTCTTGATGAATACACACTGCAGAAGGGACACTTGCTTGACTTAAAACATGCAATTATTAGAATCCTCTTTCGGTCGTTTCAGAAGAGAGGACCAATTTCACTACTCACATTATAATTAATGCATACTGTGAACAAGAAATGCTGCATGCTCAGAACTGTAATTGATACTCCTTTAAACAAGGGGCTCTGAAAAGAAAAAGGCAAAGAGATTGAATGGATTATTTCCCCACCCCTATCTATCTATCTATCTATCTATCTATCTATCTATCTATCTATCTATCTATCTATCTATCTACCTACCTACCTACCTACCTACCTACCTACCTATCTATCTATCTATCTATCTATCTATCTATCTATCTATCTATCTATCTATCTATCTACACTGGTAGAGAGAAACACATTGGCCTTAAGAAATACAGCAGAACATGTTCATATAATTGACATGCATTTCAGTTGTTCCAGCTGATCTTTGCAGTCTTGGCTATGTCATTTTACATATTTCCTTTCCTGAATTTGCAAGCCATTAGTCCTCTTTAAAGATTAAATCACTATTTGAGGTATTGATTAAGGTTGTTCTGTCTTGTCTATCCAAATTAATAAAAGGTGGAAGAGCTGAGGTAACTGCTTTTTACTGACATGCTCATTGTGGCAAAGCAATATTTACACCAATGTTTGCTTCCCAAATCTGGGTAAATTACCGAACATTAATAATTTTCATTTCCAATTACAACGGGGACATTGAAATAACGGCTTTTTAATACAGTAGGTGGTTTTGGGTAACAAAGGAAAACATTTGGGAACCATTGGTTTAGAATACAGATAGATTTCACCTTACAATCACAGTTGAGGCCAGAATTTATGTTGCTAAACAAGACAAGTGAGTCACATGTAATTTTATGACCTTTTTTATCATGGCTGTTAAGTAAATCGCTGCAGTTACAAAGTGAATCAAGTGGTCATTAAGCAAATCCAGCTTTCCCCTTTGACTTTGCTGGTCAGCTGACTAAGATAGTTACAAGTGGCAATCAATTAGCTCTGGGATGCTACAACCACCTTAAATATTACCACTTACCAATTGTTCAAATTTTGAATTTGTGACTGTGCAAATGCTGCAACAGTTGTAAATACAAAGACCAGTCATAAGTCATTTATTTTCAGTACCATTGTAACTTTGAACTGGTTACTAAAGGAATAGTTGTAAGTTGTATCACATTTATACAATTATCAAACACATGGATGCTTATATACAACCACTTCCCTGTATCCATTAGTCTTTGTAAATAAATAATGGTAAGGAGGAAAATGCTATGCAAGTAATCCTCAGTTTACAACCATAATGGAACTTACCCATTATCATCGTAAGTTGTGATAATCAGAAAAGGATTATGATTATTACTGGCCGGACCATTTCTACAATCTTTTTGTAACAATTATTAAATGAATGTTGCCATTGTAAAACAAACTATGGTTCATTATGGCCCTCTCCTGCCAAAAGCTGAAAGAAAATGGCAGTTTGGGGCAATCCCTTCATAAAACAGGGCCATGTGACTTTAAGATGCTACAAATGGCTATATATCCAGGCTGATTGTCAAGTGCCTGACAAAAAAGTCACGTGACCTCACGGGTGGCATCGAAACTTCAGAGGCAGATTCTAAGTACCTTTGGGGGAAAGGGTCTGTCATAGCTTCAAACAGTCACTAAATGATCAGTCATAAGTCAAGAACCTACCTGTTTATATATTTCTTTTTAATTTTTAATATATTTTTATTGTTTACAACTATAAGTATCAAACACAGTGCAACCGTTTTGGCATTACTCTGCCATACATACAAAAATATTACTAAACCATTAACATTCATATTATTGACACAGTATTTTCATTCTAGATCTATTCATCCTAGCTATTTTTGTTCTGAACTTTTCCTCCTTTTTTGCAACCATTGATAAAACTTATTCCAAATATAATATTCTTATTCCCCCTTATTTTTCAATTCTAAAGTTAATCTATCAGATTCTGCACAAGCCATTATTTCTCTTATTGGTGGTATATTTTTGTTTTTCCAGTATTGTGCATCGACCATTCTCGCCTCTGTCAATACATGTATTATTAGATATGTTATATCTTTGCTGTAGTTTTCTGTCATTACTCCTAAGAGAAATTAGAGCTTTCTTTATGGGCAAAGAGAACAGTCATTAGAAGTCCATAGTATATAGAAAAATCCTAAAATCACATATGTTCAAGGTACATCCCAGATATAGCACTGGCAATAGCACTTTTTACTGCTATACTGCTCCATAGTGTTTGACAGCCCTCTATAAGCAGTGTTCCCAAACCTGTCCAGATTTAAGGACTGTCAGGGATGAAGTGGAGATAGTTCTGCGTGGAAGGTGTGTGTGCCACCCGTTGCACAAATAGAGCATAGTGCACACACTCACCCACGACTTGTGCAACTACAGCTGCGTGGTCATGCACTCACCTGCTGCTTCTGTGGCCCAGTTCCCAAACAGGCCAAGGCGCAGTAGTGGGCCAGGCCCATGGGTTGGTGACCCCTGGTTTACAAAGTTACTATATTGCTCCCAACAATCTGGGTCCTCATTTAACTGACCTCGGAATAATGGAAGTCTAGTCAACTTTGAGCCAGTCAGGATCGAATTCCTGGCAGTGAGCAGAGTTAGCTTTTTTTTTTTCAATCGTTACGCCACCATAATCGTGTGTGCCATTCTGGTTATATCACAACCTTCCCATAGTTGAATTTTCCCACCTAAAAGGAAGCTACGGTGAAATATCCTGAATATCTAGTTAGAGGGAGAAGTCTGCATGGATATCCTATCATTTCAGATGCAATGTCTTTCTACTGCTTCCTTCTTTAAGTTTTGTTTCTCTTTATAGTTTGAATTTCCTCTTCCATTAGGTGGTTCCATTCATAAGCTTAGGATGAGATGAACAGATGTATCAAGTATACTTACCTACAGATAAGTTTCGTTCTTAAAATGCATTTTAAACATTAATGTATTTTCCATTAGGCAGCCCTTATGTATGGTGGTCAATGGCTACATCATTAAAGCAATTAAGAATGAGAGAAAACTGCTCTTGATAGAAATGGCTGCACATGAATTTTTAACTGTGTCTTCTGAGAATCTCCTTCCTGTTACTGAGAAGCAAACGCTGGTATGGAAAAAATGCACCAAGGCATTATGTACCATGGGCTTGGGAGACGTGATGCCTTTCATCCTAGTTGCTCACCCTTATGGAATCTTGTACAACTGAGAACGGCTGTTGTTGCTGTGTCACCCCTTGGTTAAAAGAGTGTCCAGATAAAATATTGCATTTGCTTAAGGAATTTGGTGGTGCTAGTAGGCAAACTAGCTCTACTCAACATTTCCTGAAATCAGCAGCTAGGCATTATGCCACTGCAAGGAATAGAGGAAGGTGAATTGTATTTTATAAATATGGAATACAGAATAACAAATGTTGGAAGGGACCTTGGAAGTCTTCTAGTTCAAACCTCTGCCCAAATAGGAGACCCTATATCTGTGATAGCGAACCTATGCCACGCATGCTGGAAGTGGCATGCATTTGCTGTTTCAGGTTCAGATGGTCTTCGTGCGTGGCAACACTGGAAAACGGAAGATGTGGCCCTCAATGAAATAGAGTTTGACGCTGCAGTCTTAGCTAGAATTTTCATGGATCGAGCCTAAGGTTTTGTGCGAAGCGTGTCTCCAATGCGTGTGATTCCTTAAATACTTATTCATTTTGCAATATTTACACCTGCTTGTGTTAGTTAAAGCAGCTGGCAAAGAGCATTATCTCTAGAATCGTTTCCTCCCCCCCCCCCCCTCAGAATATATTCTTGACTTACGAATATCACAATTGAGCCCAACATTTCTATGGCTGAGCCATACAGTTGCTAAGTGAGTTTTTCCCCATTTTATGACCTTCCTTGCCACAATTGTTAAGTGAATCCCTGCTGTTGTTCAGTTAATAACAGTGTTGTGAATTAAATCTGCCTTCCATATTGATTTTCCTGGTCAGAAAGTTGCAAAAGATAATCATATGGCCCTGGGACACTGCAACTGCATAAATACCAGATACCAGATGCCAGATGCCAGATACCAAATGTCTGAATTTTGATCACATGATTACAGAGTATTGCAATAGTTGTAAGTGTGAAAAACTCACTTTTTTCAGTACCATTTTAATTTTGAACAGTCTCAAAATGAGTGATTATAAATTGAGGATTACCTGCCCTGCAAATCCACTAATCACATAATAAAGCCCATATTTGCACTCATAAGACCTGATAAATTGCTTTAAAAATCACCTCCCCCCCCATACCAAATTTCCTAATTTGTGAGGTAAAATGATAGACTGTGGTCAGCTTAGGTTATAAATCAATGTATAAACAAAACTGAGATTAAGAGAAGAGATGCAGATACAAACACACCAGGAAAAAAAAATAGCTCACAGGGCAACTCAATTACAACTCTGGCATGGGCAAAGCCGGCAGAAGAGAAAGATGCTTAATTCACAAAAGCTTGTGAAGTGAATAAGCAAATGTGTTGTATTGGTATCAACACTTCTACCATACATCTGTCCTGAGAGAAGGGGCATGCCATACAAAATGAATGAGGTAGGAAAAAATAGCATTGCTCTTTCATTTAACTATATTTTTAGATTTTGAGGTTTGCAGGGACTTGGGACAAATTTTTCTTCAAGGTAACAGAAATAGATCAAAACCACCTCCATGCAAGATTTTAGCTGAACCCTGTGACTGTAGAATGCAGGTAGTCCTCTTGTAATGACTATAATGGGGCTAGCCCACCTTTGTCACAATTCATGACAGTTGTAAATCAGTACACCCACCTCTTATTGCTTATGACTATTATTAAGTGTTGTACCTTTTGATTCTTGACGAATGTATCTTTTCTTTTATGTATACTGAGAACATGTGCACCAAGACAAATTCCTTGTATGTCCAATCACACTTGGCCAATAAAGAATTCTATTACTCTATTACCATGTAGCTGATCCAAATTTATTTCCATTTTTTGCAGCAGGTGTTAATCAAATGTTGTAAAACAACCATTGCAGTCATTGTGAATAATGGTTTGCTATCCGCATGGTTTTGCTGAAAACTGGAAATAGATGCTTATTTGAAGTAAAATCATCAGGAACTAGAGTTGTGTGACTGTGGGACACTGCAAACAACCTCAAATTTAACCAAGTTCTAAATAGACAAAGTAGAATTGGAATGGAACTTCAAATCCAAAAATCCTCAGAACAAATTTATTGTAACTTTACTAGGCAACCAGTCATAAGTCGAGGACTATCTGTAAAATGTTTCAATCTCAGTGATTTTAGGAAAGCCTGGGAATTCTGAGAGTTTAAATCTACACCTCTTAAAGTTGTTGAGGTTGAAGAAACACTCTCCAAAGATGCTACAAAGAAGATTGAGTCAGCCTTCCATCGTTTCAAGGTCGGTAAAATGAAGACCCAAATTGTTGGGGGCAACATGTTGACTCTATAAAACTGCTTCGGAAGGACTATAAAGCACTGTGAAGCTATACAGAAGTCTAAGTGCTATTGCTATTGCTACTCTCAATTTTTTTTGTTATTTATTTTTCATAAGACATCATTAGAAGAAGAGAATTATTCCCTATTAATTTAGCAATTAGGCAGGATTGGGGGAAAAAAAAACTATAATTGGTTTATCCTTTTCTGGTCTTGTACAGAAAGCAATTCTGTTCTTTTATCTTGTTCTTCCTGTCTCCAGCAGGTGGCAGTATGTAGTCTGTTTTGGCTAATGAAAGCTAAGCAGAATCAGACCTCACTAGCACATGCACAGAAGCCCATTAGGGAATCAGAGAACTATAAATTAGTTTGAAAACCCAAAGAAAAGTGTCCCAAACTACCCATTCACATTGTTAATGCAGAGTCATCATTTATTCTGCCACTCAGAGGAATGTCGGTCTATTTATATTCTCCAAGAGAAGAGAAGATGCAAATCTCAGCTGATTAAAAAAAACATGTTTTAGGAAATTTGTTTGTAAGACCTTATATCCTGTCTTCTTCTTTAACGATGGTTGTGTGCTTTTCAATTTGAACAACTTGCTTATTTCCTACTGTTTTAATTGTAACCTATACCAGAATTGTAGGAGGAGAGCTTATGTCATTTAATAACATTTGTTAGTCAGGGAAGGTGCCAAATTCCTCATAACCCATTCAAGAATATATTATATCTTGTAACAGGAATCCAGTTTTCCAAAATAAGCACTTCCAGAACCTGCTATTTTAATGAAAATGGACAGGTTTTTTTTTTGTCTTTTCATGTTACTCAACCCCAATTTATCAACCATCTTCCGGAGTCAAGCAATGAGTTGTGCTACTTCTGGAGTGACCCAAACTGGATCACACCATTTCCAGATCATTAGCCCTCAGAAAAGTTCATTGGTCATCAAGCACAGATCTGTTTGGAGATCTATAGTAAAAAGCAATTCCCCAATGTTATAATTGCAACTGTTACTAAAGACTGGCTTATTTCATTGTGATGTATTCCTATGTTGATCTGCATAGTTTTGGATTCCAAATATTAGTTCTGCTTATTGTGAATATACTGACATTCTTCCTATATCTTAAGTGTCATATTAGAGAAGAATATTTTCTCCAGATGTTTGTTCTGGTTTGATGAGAGCTACACAGCCCTTTAGAAACTATGTGTTTAGTGTCAGGGGCCTCAGAAAGGGTCTCAAATTTTAACACAGGGCTTCTAGATCTGGATGATACCAAGCACAGTTATCAGGCAGTTGGAAGACTAAATTTCCGGCTTTTGTCAGAAGTCATTTCACAAGGGACAATAATTTAGCAGCATGATGAAAAAACTCCCACCACTGGCTGTTATATATTTATCAGGCCTTATCAGCCTGCTGTGTTTATCAGGCCTTATCAATTGGACCTGTGGCCTTGTAAGATGCCTGTGGAGCAATACTGTTTTCAATCCCTTCATAATCAGCTGTCTAGCGTCCAGATAAAACAACTGGTTACTCACCAATTGTGAAATACAGAATCCACAAGGTTTTGAAGAACTTGAGTTCCTCAAGGGTTTGTTATGAATTTACATAGAAGCAACCCATCTATCATTTCTCTGGTGGAGAGACCATGTCACCATGGTTCTGCTGTGGCATTCTTCAGAATAAAATAATAACAATGGGAAATTCCCCTTTACAGGTATATTTTCACCAAAAAGATTAGCATTCTTGGTGATTCAGTGCTCAGCTACAGAAACCATATGTGGGAATTCACAAGTGGCACTTATAGCCGTAAACATAGTCACCAGTAAGTCACCAGAGCTTCTTACTAATAATAGTAAAACAACATTATCTTAGAAATTCTGATGGCAAAGAAATATATTAGAGTGTTAAGTCCAGATCTGAAAATTATTCAGCTTTCACTCTTCGTTTCTATATTCTACACTTCTATACAAATACATCCATCCATCCATCCATATATATATATATGTTTGTCTGTCTGTCTATCCATCCATCCATCCATAGTATATACATATACGTAAGTACACACACTGTCTGTCTGTCTGTCTGTCTTTCTGTCTATCTATCTATCTATCTATCTATCTATCTATCTATCTATCTATCTATCTATCTCTTATACATATACTTATACATATGTGCATGTATGTACACACACTACTTACCTACCTACCTACCTACCTATCTATTTATATATTGCCAAAATGGAAAGTAAAGGCAAAAGGGAGCCCTGGTAGTGGTGCACCCATAGTGTGTTCACAGGAGTTCAATCCTGACAGGCTCAAGGTTGATTCAGACTTCCATTGTTCTGAGGTAAAATGAGGACCCAGATTATTGGGGGCAATATGTAAATAATGCTGACATTGTAAATTGGCCATAGAGTGCTGTAAATCAGGGGTTCCTGAGCCATAAGCCGGTTCTGTTTAGAATCGAACCATGCAAGCAGTGGGCACTTGTGCTCAGGTGCTTGTGCGGGAAGCTCAATTTGTGCGAGCGGTTGGCATTCATGCTTGGATGTGAAGCTCCATTTGTGCAAGTAGCAGGTGTGTTGCACCCGCTGCTTATGCAAATGGTGCTGCCCAGTGAGTGCAGGTGCCCACTGCTTGTACAAAACCATCCCCTCTCCTCCCCACCCAGTCTGTAAAGCTCTGCTGTAAAGCACTGGGGCAGTATATAAATCTAAATGCTATTGCTAAAATGGTCTCAGGAGCACCTGGGCCTGTGCTTCTTAAGTGGGAGAATGGCTCCAACAGATTCCAGAAACAACATCAAGATCCTTTGTCCAGAAGAGGGCAGTGTGCCAGGAACCATTAAGATAGTGTGTAGAACCCTCAAATGGTGAAGAACAGAGGTGGGATTCAGCAGGTTCTAACCAGTTCTGGAGAACTGATAGCAGAAATTTTAAGTAGTTCGGAGAACCAGCAAATACCACTTTTGACTGGCCCTGCCCCCATCTATTCTCTGTCTCCCAAGTCCCAGCTGATCGGCTGGGTCTTCTTTTGCTGCCCTGCACAGGAGAACGGAGCTGGAAATCAGGTTAGGGGAGGGAATGGGATTTTGCAGTATTCTTCCCCTGACATGCCCACCAAGCCATGCCAAGCCCACCAAGCCGCACCCACAGAACGAGTAATAAGAAAAATTGAATTCCACCACTGGTGAAGAACCCTTAAATTCCCAAGCATCAGGTGTGAAGGGATTGTTTGTTTGTTTATATGCAAAGTGTTTGGTTACCATTTGACTTTTTTATATCAGTGGTCATTACTGAGAAAGAAATGAAATTTTATTCACAACGAGACTACCTGAGCAATGACATTTCTAAAAATTTTAAAATAATGAAATAAACACCAGAATTAAATCTGATGCTTTGCTTGCATTGCATTAATTCACTAGCAGGAAGCAGGCTCCTGAATTGACAGGAGACATAGTAAATTTGTTAAGATTACAGGATAAATAAGATAACACATATAACTCCATTTCAGAAGTATGTTTGCATCTAATGTCTTTGGATAACATTGATTATATGGCAGGCTATATACTCATTTTTACATATTTGGTAGACTTTGAAACCAGTGGGTAATATGTAGGCTTTTATGTTGTTATCCTCACCTTGACCTGATAAAAAAAATAGTTACAAAATTTATTATGCTTCTTCTTGTGTAGTGTCAGGACCACAAAATTATCCTGGGGGAAAAGAAAGTTATGCAGTACTTCCATGCATTATTAGACACCTCTTAAATTAAAAAATAACTATTCATTTATGTCAAAATAAGCATTTGTTAATATCTACATAGTGGAAACATGCATTTTTATAAGGAACACAACCTTTTTTTGCCAAATGCTTAATTATTTATTATTCAGTGTCTAGTTAATATTCCATCTAGGAGTTTACATACATTCCGCAGATAGATAGATAGATAGATAGATAGATAGATAGATAGATAGATAGATAGATAGATACACACACACACATATACATACACACGCATGTATATATATACATATATACATACACATACAAATGTGTGTGTGTATGTTTGTACACACACATGCTTTTTACATTACATTAAATATGCTTTCCTTATGGTTCAGATATAATATATGCAAACAATTGGATGATTTCTGCATACTAAAAGAGGTTAAGCTGCTGGTAGGAAAAATTGGCAACCAGTAAATCCAGTTAATTGTCTATTAATCATTGTCAGAATTGTAATCAAGCTGAATTGCCATGTAAATTCCTCCTCCATTCAATTAAAGAAAATTACTTTGTCTTTAATTTTTACAACAACAATAATTTTTATTGTACCATCCATCATAATGATCTGTGACACACCTTAGTATTGTGTAGTTGCCTGGGTAGATGCACTGTATAAATAGGGGAGGTGTGTTTGGCTGCCACCCTTAAATAAGAGTAATAACTATAATTCCTCATTTTCCAGTAAATCCTACTTGTTCATGTGCAAGTGAGGTGTATCTTTTCCATTCTTCAAATCATATAGAAGGACTCTTGTCATGACTTTGACAGGGGGTGAATGGTGTATCGGGGGACAACAATTTTTGAACCAAGGTACCTCAAATGGGCTAACTTACAGAATGTGTGAAACATCTGGAACACATGACACTAAGGAATGAAATTTGGGGAAATTGTGACTGCTTCAGTGCTACTGGCTGCCGCTAAGGGCTGCTGTTGTCATGTGATCTCCATTATCAAGATTCTGTGACAGTTTCCCAGCCAGTTTCACAATCCCTCACTCTCACCTAGCAGCAGGCCTTTCCACTTAATGGAGAGGGAAAGGAAGGGAGAAATGAAGGAACTCCAGCACTTTTCCTGGCTCTGTGTTCTACCCTGATTCATGCTGCCCTGTGCTTCTTCCCCAACTTATGCAGCACCTTTTGCATACCACAGGGACCCTTCCTGATCCATGCCATTCCCTCATGCTTTCCTTGAACACTATGGCACCTCTTGCCCTCCCCCAGATACCCTTTCTAACCCCATTCCCACCACACATGCAACATTCCTGACCTGCATTCTACTTCTCATATACTTCAAAGCCCTCCCAGTATCCTTCCCTACCTGTATCCCCCTTATGCCCTCCCCAACTCACACAATACTTTTCACATACCTTTCCCCACACACCTCCTTGACCCATGCCACACACACCCCTGTCCATCCATACACTCTTCCCAAGGTTCAGAACACTTCTTGCCCTCCCCCCATGTATAATTCTTGGCCCACATCCAACTGTACTGTCTCACTCCTTTCCCCATCCTGCAGCAGCAACATATCCCTTCTGGCTTGGACCTGCAAATTCTTGATAGCTTCACCACTAACTTTTCCCCCTAAAAGCTCCTCTTAAGAAAGTCAATAGGGAGAGAGGGAGGGAGTGAAGGGAGGGAAAGAGCGAAGAAGGGAGAAAGGGAAGGAAGGAAAGAAGGAAAAGGAAAGAGAAAGAAAGAAAGCAGGAGGGAGGGAGGGAGGGAGGAAATGAAGGAAAGAAAAGGGAAGGAAGGAAGATTCCTTCTTGCCAATTTCTCACAAGTAAACTCAATGGGGAAGCTGGCAGGAATTTGAAGTCACTCACCACTGCACAAGTTGTCTAATATAATAATAAGAGGACAGAAAAAAGAGATTTCTGGTTTGAAGGGCTTCGGTGACAGACAGAAATCCGAGATCGTGCGTGGTTTCTGTCTGGGCTCGCCGCTGGAGTGCCCCGAGCTGGCTGGTTTTGGGGCTAAGACACCCTGCAGAGGTGGTGAAGAGTGGGGAGACTGCCAGCAGGGCAGAGAGCCACACCTCTCCTCCTCAGCTGGCCATTATTCCCTTTCCTAGTGGTGGTCAGAAATGGCCACCACAAAGAAGAACTCGACCGGAAAAGAATGTGCAGGAGGAAGATAAGAAGTGAAAGTTTTGGCTGACCGAGTTAAATTGTAAAAGCAACAACTAAGGTACCCTGGAATTTAAACTTACAAAAAATAACATCGCTCCCAAAGAAAAGTCAGAAGCAGCGAAGGAAAGTGAAAAGGGAAAGGTTTGGCTTTTTTTTCCTTCTCTCTCCTTCCCTATACTGACAACTAAGAGACTTAAATAAGAAATCAGAAAAATCCGCTTTGACATCAATAGGCAATTAAGCTGAAAATAAAACAAAATGCCAAAGGGATAATAAAGATTTCTGGACATTAAATTTTTTCTTTTTCATAAGCAGGAAGGGAGAGAAAAAGAATAAAGGCAGGATCTGGAAGAGGGAGGAGTCTGCCTGGAATTGAAAAGAATCTACATTAAAATTCAACAAGACTTCTAAAAGATACATTTTAACTGAAACTTTGCAACTAAATAGTAACCCCAGGAAGAGAAAGTGAAAAAAAGAGCAAAAAAGAAACAGCTTGTGTGTATTTGGATTAATTGGTGATCTTTGGATTCTTGGTTATTATATTTGAATGACTAAAATCAATTGGGTGGTTGTTTAAAAATTTATACAATGGCACCACTTCTGGATGAATTGAAAATGGAATTTAAAAAGTACAAAGAAGATGCACAAGAAGGGAAGGGTTCTTTTGGCTTCGTTTTTCAATTCTTAGAAATGGAGATTTGGAACTATGAGAAACAATAAGAAAGGACTGCAAAATAAGAAGACTTGGACAAAGAAGAAGCCATCTTTAATGAACAAGCAATTTTATGTGGGGAAGAAAAAGGAAAGGGGGGAAAGAGAATGGAGAATTTAAGACTTAACAAAACAACCAAAGAAAAGAAAAATAATTCGAAAAATAAGTATAATACTGAAAAGCAACAGAAAAGGGGAATACAGAAGAGAGAAATAGAGGTAGAGAGACAAGGGGGTAAAAAGGGGAGAGAGAAGAAGAGAAGGAAGAAGGAAAAGAAATTACAAAGGACCGGAGCAAGATATAGAGAAACAGGACATTATTTAGAGATAATGGGTGAAAATCTAACTGAAAAAGGGATTCTGTAAAGGTACATAAGATTGTATTGTTATATTAGTAATAGAAATAATTTTAGAAAATTGGAAACAATGTATGATTAAAATGAGGGATAAAATAGTTAGTGTAATTTAGTGAAATGTTTGTGAATAAAATAAGTGAAATAAAATAAATGAGAAAATTGAATTAGGAAGGAACGGGAACATTTTAATTAGTTAATGTTTTATAAAATATAAGTGAAGAGGGGGGGAATTAATTATGAAAAGCTTATAATTGTTCCCATAGAAGTATGATATTTAATTGAAAAGTAACGTTAAAGATGTTAAGACTTTAATGAATATTAATATTAATGATGAAATTGAATTCGAATGGAAAGTTGTTTTAATTATATACATTTATATTTCTTTCTTTTTAAGAATACAGTGTGTATTTTAAGAATAAACCAAGCAGAATCCGAATGGAAGTTATGTATTATATTGAATGTTACAGTTTTAGGGAAAAGATATAAAGGCGTCATACTCCAATCAGTAACTACAGGAGAAATTTTGTTTAATGAGAAAAGATAATAGATAATTGAAACAGGACAGACAAAAAATATAAATACAATGATTTGAATTGAAATGAGATAATTAAAATAAAATTGAGAAAATTAAGAGGGGAGAAGCTATGCAGAAAATGTAAAATAGTAATAATATATGGAATAGAATATAAAAATGAGCATGAACCTGCATTTGTGTCTGTATGAAGAAATGTAACCCAGGATTACGCTACTTTCAAAAAAGATGTTTTATTTGTATTTTTTTCTCTCTTTGTGAAAACTCAAATAAAATTTACAAAAAAGAAAAAGAAAAAGAGGACAGAAAAAAGTATTTTACTTGGCTTAATGCACTATGGTTGTTTGTGGGTAAGAGATAGGTTTGACAGCTCCATGACTTCATTGATCACCAGATTTGTGACTCACTGTGAAAATAGGGAGTGGATAAGGCTGTTGGAGAAAAAACCTGTGCCACAATAAAGCCAATTAGCTCAGCATATCCTACATGTGGGATGCCTGACACACTTTTTTTTTTTTCTGAATTAAAATTTGGAGGCTTTTGGAATTAAAATTTAGATGGTTTCTTGCTTACCTTCCTTAGAACAATATTCTAAAGTTTCATACTGTCAGATGACTCTACAGCTATTTTTCTGTTTCTGTTTTTCCCATGGTACCAATGATTGCTTAGAGAGCAAGCGAGGACCGATCATCCATATACTGGAGTGTGAATAATTCACACATATCGGATTGAGATAAAGATCCGAGCAATGAAACATTTAGAAGCTCTCTCTTTGGAAAAATCCTGTCCCAGTATGCAGTTTTGAAATTGAATGAACCAGCTCATGAAATGACTGTTTTCAGCAGTTTATGCAGGAATTTTTTTTTTTAAGTATAGTAGACTGCAGGAAGTGGTCACATCCAATTACAGAACTTAGACAAAAAGACATAAGCATTCAAGACATTAAATGCACTGTAAGTCTAGTGCAGATTTTTTTAATAAACTGTGAGAAATTACTAAGTGGATGCATAATCATCTGGACTGAATTGTTGACTGGGAAGGGTTAGGCAATTAGAAAGAGAAAGAAAAATGTCACGCCCATTGCTCTAGGCTGACCACAGAATTTGTCAAATATCTTTGGGGGGGCGGGAAGAGAGGGATGGCATTGGATGGAAAGAAGTAAAAATAGAGGTTGCCTAGGTTGCTAAGTGTTAAATATAAATCCCGCCCCCCAAAAGGACTGATTTTGAAATGCCACACTATGTTAGATGAGTGGACTAATTGCAAATAGCACAATATAAATAACAAATAACAGCAAGATTGAAATTAAACACATAAAGTACCCTTTTAAGAAGCTGGGAGTATCCTGGCAAGCAGGAATATTCCTTACCTGGTCAGGTAAATATGCTTGTAATGTGATATGCTTGTGATGTGATATGTAATAGAGTTACTCTGCTAGGCATCTTTCAGCAAAGATAGCAGGGAACTGATGAGAAAAGTGTGTGTATTTTTTATTTAGGTAAGTAACTTTTCTTCTTTAAGTCAGTGTCTTTTAGTAACTAAGGTAGGAGTTCTCAAACACTCCCCCCACACACACGTGTGTGTTTGTGTGTTTGTTGAAACTAAAATGGATAGTGGAGTTGCATTAATTTTTAAAATATTGCCTAAAGCATAGTGGCTGAGCTGAGTCATTTTGAGTACTGTTAGGCTTATAAATCAGTTTTGCACTTTCCTTTTCTTAGCAAAGGTATAAGGGTTTTGTGAACTTTATTTATATAAGTAATTCAGGTTATATAATCTTATTTTCAGATATGTGCCTGTCTGTTTCACAGAATGTTTAAATTACCTGTGTTGGAAATGTCACTGAAGATTTGTAGCTCACTTTAATGAAAGCCTAATGGATTTCATGGTTCAAAATTTGGTTCTCTGAATCCAAAACAACAACACTGATTTCTGCAGAGTGGCCTAGGAAAGCTCAATACAAAACTCTGCAAGGGCTGCCTAGCCACAATTTTCTCCTGTTTTTTTCAGCAGGAGTCATGAGTTCAGAAAATCCCCCAGACTGTGTTGCATTGTCCCTACTTGCCCTACTCCAGCCAAAGAAAGGAAAGTCCAAGGTTCAAAAGGCCCACAACCAAAATCACTCCATCTTGCCAGGGTTCAAGTCCAGGTCTCCATAGCCTCCAGACACTGGAACAGGATATCAACAGCACTGCTTACTTTGCCAGGGCCAGATAATAACTGTGTATTATACCCATAGCACAGGTTAGCCAATATTTCATTTTTAAAAATGTTAATTAAGAGGAGAGAGCCAGTTTGGTGTAATGGTTGAGCATCATGGTCAAACCAATGGCAACTTCAAATCTCAACAAATAAATGCTGTCTTACATATTGGCAAAAAAAATCAGAAAATAAAATACAAGCTGAATAGTCAAGATCTTGTTGATGATCCAAACTCTGTCAAGGACCTTGGAGTTCTCATCTCTAATGATCTAAGTGCTAGAGCCCACTGTAACTACATAGCCCAAAAGGCATTAAGAGTTGTTAACCTAATCCTACGTAGCTTTTTCTCTGGTAATATCACACTACTAACTAGAGCATACAAAACATTTGCTAGACCAATACTCGAATACAGCTCATCAGTCTGGAACCCACAATATGTATCTGATATTAACACAGTTGAGAAAGTCCAGACATATTTCACAAGAAGAGTTCTCCACTCCTCTACTCGTTGCAGAATACCTGATGCCACCAGAGTTGAAATTCTAGACCTAGAAAACTAGAACTACACCACCTTCGGTCCGATCTAAGTACAGTATATAAGTACAGTATATAAAATTATATATTGCAGTGTTCTACTTGTCAATGAATACTTCAGCTTCAACCATAACAATACAAGAGCACACAATAGATACAAACTCAAGGTAAACCGCACCAAACTTGATTGCAGGAAATACGACATCAGCAACAGAGTGATCAATATCTGGAATACTCTACTTGATTCTGTGGTTTCTTCCCCAAAACTTTAACCTTAGACTGTCTACTATCGACCTCACCCCTTTCCTAAGAGGTCTGTAGGGGGCGTGCATAAGCGCACCAGCGTGCATACCATCCCTGTCCTATTGTTTCTTTTTTATTTTTCTTATATGTTATCCATTTCATGTATCTATAATTATGTTTATATTTATACCTGTTATCTTATAATTGCTTGACTAAATCAATCAATCAATCAATCATGATGGCTAGAAACAAGGAGGCCAAAAGTTTTAGTTCTGCCAGGCAGAAAGCCAAGAGAGCAACCTTGGACCATTCTCCTCTCTCAGCCATAGGAACTAGGCAGGAGGCAAAATCTTGGCAAGAAAATTTCAGGGGCTAGTCCAAGAGTCAGCCCTGAATTCATTCAAGGCGCTGGAGTCCACACTGAGTTCAGATAGGAAGGCGATTCAGAGAGTGATGAGGACAGCAGAAAAGATCATTGGTAGATCATTTCCTTCTGTTCAGGACATGGCATATAAGCTTGAGCAGAGTCCGCAGGATTCTCTGGGGCTCTACACCTCCCCTTCACAACTTGTTTTCCTTGTTAACCTTCTGGGAGGAGGGGGCTTTGTGGCATCCGAAGCAGAACATCCACATTCAGTCAGTTTTGTTCCATATAACGTTGACCTTGTGAATTCTCACATTTCCTTTTTCCACTATGTATTCAAAATGGACAATGATTAACGTATGTATATATGTATGTATGTATGTATGTATGTATGTATGTATGTATGTATATATATATATATATGTATATGCATGCATATGTAAGTATATGTACACACACATGTATGTATATGTGTGTATGTATGTATTGTGCAAGTATATATTTATGTACATATATAGCATGTGTGTATGTTATGTATGCGTTTGAGTAGATATATATTTTCTTTTGAGAGCAGGTAAGAATTTCATTTTTAATATGCTTACAGTAAAAAAATAACAATAAAGTTATCTTACCCTATCCTATCCTATCTTATTCCAGGCAACCAAGCAAGTATTCTACTAACATCACCTTAAGTTTTTAAAAATAAAAAAAAACTGATTACATCTTTTCTGTATCTGCAATTGCAGCATCTCTTAGATTAAAAGTGGGAAGAATGGATTTTATTTTGTAAAATTTCAGTAGAATTTTATTTGTACCACTACCCTGGTGGTCTTTAGATTGCAACCATGTGAATATCAAGTTATTTCTGTTGATTTATACATATTTCATTCTCTTCCACAAGAGATGCAATTAAAATAGTTGGATTTTGAATTGGCATTCTTCTTGAAATAATGGATGACATCATTATATCTTTTGTCAATCCTGGAAGTCAGAGGATTTTGACTTTAAAAAGGAGAAAGGGCTAAAAGTAGGAAAGCATTACCCAAACTGTTACCACCAATAGCCTTTTGAAAAGGATCCTTGTTCCTGTTTGTTTTTCAATGTACACAACCCACAGAGCGAGATGCACATACCTATTTATATCGCCTGTAGGTTTTCCCTGTCTCCTGGGAAGATCTGGTGGGCGCCAGATTATATAGCCATTGTGAGACCATATTAAATAGCAACAGATCGGACTTTGTGTTGGGTATTGTCTTTTTACCTCACAAAGCATTTCCCACCAACTTTCTCTTTCTTCCCTACATGAGCTGCTAATGCACCATGCTACCACCCTATTGAACAAGCCAGCTGCCCTGATTTCTTTTGGTGGAAACTAAACAGAGGAAGAGATTGCCACTTTTTGTGTTGCCTTCTTAGTATACTGAAATGAAATGAGAGGTGGAATAGTAGAGCTTGACATTTTATATCTCCTGCTCTAGGTCAGGAGGATTCAGTCACCCATATGATTCTTCTCTTCTTTGTTGAGGAAGAACAACACACACATAGACTACTTTTGAGATGTGAGCAGATGAAAGGAAAGGAAACAGCTGGCTTGGTTTTATCCTATTCAATTCAGATTTCCTTTCCCCCAGGCAATGTGTAATATAGTTTCTTTGTTTTTTAAAAAAGTGGCAATTCTATATCACAGAACTTGTTATTATCAAAATTTCTAGTTTTGAAGGCTGGGACTGTAGCTTGACCCAAACACAATTCAATGTAGGATCTGTTTGCCATGTCAAGATGAATGCATAATTCAATTCACATTAGTTGTATTATTGATTTGGCTCAACTTCCCAATCTGTTTTATTTGATGGTTGTGTCTTCACAACTTTGTCTGAATATAAATATAATGAAGTATAATATTAGTGTAATATTAGTATCATAGACCTAAAATAGCATTTTTTATTTTTGTTGAAGAAATACATTAGAAATGTATTTTAGAGAAGTGCAACCTATGCCTAGCACAGACTTCTTTATTAAAAGTTTTATAAGCTTCTTTCTTGGCTACAAGCCAGCCTTGTAGAAATGAGATATTTTCTGATTGTTAATTGATCTTTTGCATTCTTTGATATGTAATATAAATATGCGTGTAGAGGAAAACGTGCAAACATTTGGAAAACCAAATTAGCACCTGTCGTCAGGAATTGAGTTGACAAAACTGGACAGCCTGAACTTCATATTGATACTCCAAAAGAATCCACCCACACATTTTTTGCTTCAATTTTGTACTTAGAGTTGAGTTATATCAACATCTGGAGCATTGTAACTGCTTTATAACTGAGTATCAAAAACTATGATGTAATTCTAGTGACAAGCGTTATGTTGACTTTGGTCACATAAACTGGAGAAGGCTTGTTCTCATCATCAACAATTGACATTGTGTATAAGTAGGAACTGCCTGATTGATTTTGATCTGAATACCAATAGAAGAACATGTTTGTAGCTCAGGGTTGAACTGTAGCATTCCTATGAGCTCTGGTTTGCTTGTTTTCTTGCAAAAACTTCATTACCTGACTGGGTAACATCTTCATTGAGATGGGTGGTTGGAAGGATTTGTTTTATCAGTGGAAAACTACCGCAAATCTGATTTGAAAGATAACCACTAGATGGTTGATGATGTATAAGAGCAACAGATTTTGAAGTTGATATTTCAAGTAAGAGAAATATGTGTATGAATGCAGTTGCATTTATATAACAAATTAATAACAAACTAATAGGCAACATACAGAATTAACTAAGTTATGTGAGAGTGCACTGTGAACCATAAACTAATACACCATTTTGATGTGTAACCACAATAACCCTTTCTGTAAGTTATCTTAATAGGAGCAAATTCACTATAATAAGCTTGTAAAATTATGAACGGTAGCCCAAATTTCTTCCAATGTTTTTTTCCCCTTTTCTAAAATATGGTTCTCTTTCCTTCCTGTTCATAAAAGAGCACTTTATAATGTTGATGATCAGTCTTACAATTGCTGAAAATTCTCTAGTAATGTAAGTCATTCAAGAGCAGGAACGGTTATTGTTGCCATTAGCAAACATTCTGTGTTGTGTGTGTTTTTGTTACTATGCTGTTAGTCAAATAATGCAACTCTTGTCTTGCAAAAGCAGATAAGTATTCTGCCTATGAAATTGCATCTCCATTAACGCATCAGTCAGTACAGATAATCCTCAACTTACGACCACAATGGAGCCCAAAATTTCTGTGCTTAAGTGTTAAGTGAGTTTTGTTCTATTTTTCTTGTCAAGTTGTTAAGTAAATCACTGCAGTTGATAAATTAGTAAACTGGTTGTTAAGTGAATCTGGATTCTCCCTTGACTTTGCTTGTCAGAAGGTCGCAAAAAGGGATCATATGACCCTGAGACACTGCAACGGTCATAAATATGAACCAGTTGTGAAGCATCTGAATTCTAATCCCATGATCATGGGGATGCTGCAAAGGTCATAACTATGAAAAACGGTGATAAGTCACATTTTTCAGTGGCATTTTCACTTTGAACAGTCACTAAATGAACTGTTGTAAACTGAGGACTACCTGTGTAAATGTTAGCAAATCTGGGCAATTTGAAATGATTGTTTGAGACATCTGAAGTTTTCAGTAAAATTACTAAATATCCATTTGCTCCTAAGTGTGCTTTACTTTTTTAAAAAACTGAGCCTGTTTCTGCTATCTTATCTTTATGCAGCTTTCATACTAATCTTATTGTGGTGATTAATCATAGCTATTGGGATCTATGAAAGGAGAAAAAAGTTTTATCTGGAAAATAAGAACTGGGATTATATTGCTTCATTTACAATATCCTTCAAATCTTGGTAGTTTCTATCCTTCTACTTCTGCTGTAGTCCTCCATTTACTACCACAGCTGAGAACAGAACCTCTGTCCATAAGTGATGCAGTCATTAACTGAGTTGACTGGATTTTATAAGCTTTTTTGTCATGATGGCTTAGCAAATTACATGACCATTAAGCAAATCAGACATCCCCATTGACTTTGCTTGTTTAAAGCTCCATGGGAAAATTGTAAAAGACAATATGATTATCATGAATATCATATGATTCCATGATACTGCAGTACACACAAATTGCCAAGTGACTAAACTTTGATTGTGTGACTATGGGGATGCTATACCAGTTGTAAATGCAAGGACTAATTTTAAAATCCCTTTTTCACATTGCTGAAACTTTGTATGGTTGGTAAAGAAATGGTTGTAAATTGTTGTAAATTGACAACTACTGTATTTCCATCAGGAAGCATCCCCATCAAAGAGAACATGATGAATCTGGTTTGAATCAAAGCAGAGTTCACACATGATTGTGATCCATCATGTGATTTATTGGATTTTGGTGTAGTATGCTGGGTGTCAAGCTCCAAGAACCAAGAAAAACATATAGAATTACTTCTAAGTAATCATCATCAAAATTTTATTTGTTCATAAGCAGTTTATTTTATTGTTTCTTACCTATACACACAATTTTTGCTAAACTAAAGGAACAACTTGCAGCATTAAAGATATACTCAGAGAATTGCTAGTCTTAATTCTCTTTCTCTCAACCAAACTATTTAAACTTCACTGCTTCTTTCCCTCTGGAATTCAGCTCCTCCCTCCTAGGAATCCAGACCACAATCCACCACACTAAGCAAGGTGAGGGATGAATTTCCCAGTTTCTACATTGTTACAAATGTGCCTCTTGAACATTTTTGGAACACTTGGCTTCCCTTCTTACTTTATAATTTTTGCTTTTGTTTTTAAAGAGTGGGTGAATGTGCCACAAAGCAAAATACCAGCTTCAAACATAATCATCATTTCTAAGAATATTTCTGAATCCCACATATTCTGGAGGCATTCCTAAAGCACAATCTCTTGTCTCCACCTGCTAAGAGACAAGAAAAAGGAAGTGAGGAAGTAACTTCCTAGTCTTCTGGTAAATGATGGTTTTTGGCTCAAAGTATTTCTTTGCATATCTGCAGGGCTGGGGTTTTTTTCCTTGTTTAATATACCAAAGTTCAAATAGATTAGTGCACAATATAATGTGTGGATATTAAAGCAGAATCTCCAATTCTCTCAGATTGATACTGTTAGGGATAACATTGTTTACCCTAACTGGTTTAGGTAAAATAATAAATATGTTATCATGGTTTGTTAGTTAAAGTGTCTGTAACTTTAACTGTAAGACTGTAATTAAGGGAGTAGTTGTAAAAAGCACCATAAAGGAAGCAAGGCACTGCAGCTTGCTCTCTCTGGCTTGATGATCCCTAATTACTGGATGAAGACTGCATTTTTCCCTACTGGAACGGGAGAGAGAAAGGACAGTTGATCTTATCAACTGTGAGAGGACTGCTTTATTTGACATTGGATATTCTACACGGACTTTGCTAAATGAATATCCTTGAATGGACTGACTAAAATGATACATGACTAATGGACTGTTATTTTGACTATGCTATAAACTCTAAATGGAATAAACTATATTTTTGATAGCACAAGCGTATCAGTTATTTTTACTGTATGTTAACTAACATACAAACTTATCTCACTCATTTATCTGTGTGCCTATCTGACTAACGCTGCACATTCTGTTTAGCTTGTCTCCTTAACCCTGGTTGGGGAACACAGGCTTAACAGATACTGCCATCACTCATTTTTAATTTCTGATAAGAAATCGAATACATATTTGTTCCCCTGTAAAATGTCTGTTTGATTGTCAAAGTTGGGCTTTGCTTTCAGGCAACTATTTACTCAGCTATATTCATTCATTTGATTTATGTAGTTTCCCATACCACATAAGTGACTCTGGGCAGCTTAAAATAAAAATAAATAAAATACACATAATGCAAGAATAAGTCTTTAATACTTGCATACCTTAGGAATCATTGTCTAGGGTTTAGAAGGCTTGTTATCAGTGAATACATAAATAGATCTATTTTTTACAAACGCCATGTTAATACAGTCATATCTCAGTACATGACTGCTTCAAAATGTGTTGAATTCCATACTTGATGCATTTTGAAGTAAAAATCTTGTCCCGGTACTCATCTTTCTCCCGATACTCGACATGGGTGTTGGCTGCCTCATGACTCACTACTCCTTCTGGATGAAATAAAGGGTCACGTGGTAAGTCATGTGCTTTGTTTAGTATTCATCATTTTTAGCACTCTTTGTTCTTCTGGAAACAAATTAGCACTGTAATACAAAACCACTGTATTTTTCCTTGAAAGAATATTTACATTTGGGATGTAATTATTATTCTGTTGCTGTTGCCAGTTAATAATTGGTTGGTTTTATTGCTAAAAACATTTAAAAATAACCAAAGTAAAGATTACTTCATAAAAAACACAATAATATAAGATAAATACAGTGAGCTTGGACAATTTTCTAAGATAAAATAAAGTTTATTACATGTGCATTGTGGCTTTCGGATTCTGTTTAATTGTACCAAAGCTGAACATGCTTTATTTATTTATTTAACTTACAAAGATTTACAGATCAAGTTTATGAAGGTAGTTTTATATACATGTGGTTTTGGCTCAGATTCAGTTACGCATTGGAATTTAGATTAAATATTCTTTGAAGTTCACACTGTGACTGATCCCGCTTTTATCTGTGGTATCATCACAAAGGAATACAAATAAATCTTGCTCACCTGGTCTTGTTGATTGCCAATTCTCTTCCCTGTTAAAGTTGCTTGGAATTTGAACCTCTGCTCCTTTGAACCAGTGCCAAGAAGCAGGGCTATTGTTCAGTAGGAAATAGCAAAGCATTTGCCAAAAGGTCAGGCTGCAGATTTCAGCACTATTGGTATTCCATTCTTTAATTTCCTAAAGGAAGACACTCTCCGTTAAAAATGCCCGGCATTGAATGGCATTCCAATAATACCAACAATATCAAGACAAACAATTATGCTGCCACTGACACAATAACAATAGCAAGAAATCATGACTGGAATTTAAACAAGAGAATTTAGGATTGGGTCAAGGTAGAATTGTTGTGTTATAACAAGCCAGGAGAGAAAATCCCTTTAAATAGCATAGCACAGCACTTAATGGGCCAGTTATTTGTTGTATAGAATGTGTCTAAATGGCTGTCTCACTCTATGCCATGTAGAATACTTTAAAGAATATGTTGTGCTACAAAATAAGATTCCCATGCAGAGATTCTAAGACTTTCATCACACTTAGACAAGGAGGAAAAAGTAGTTTCTAATCTCAAGCATTTGAATAGGATTGTTTAAATTAACCACACTAAAAGTATGTGCCTGAAAATATACATCTGCCTTTCAATACAGGATTGCTCATCTTGCACATATAAATTAGATTCATGATGGAAATATTAACAATCTCTTCCTGTCTTCAACCACTTCTACACTATGTGATTTTGATTTTTTTTTTAATCCAGAGAATTCCCTCACACTGCAAGTTTGAATATTATTTTTTTTAACCCAACCCAATATAGCAATAGCTGTTAGACTTATACACCGTTTCACAGAGCTTTACAACCCTCTCTAAGCGGTTTACAGAGTCCGCATATTGCCCCCAACAATCTAGCCTCTCGTTTTACCAACCTCGGAAGGCTGAGTCAATTTTATGCTGGTAAGGAATGAACTTCTGGAGTGAGTAGTGAGTAAGCCTGTAGTACTGCATTCTAACCACTGCACCACCAGGGCTCTTATATAATTAATTGCTTCTCTAAAATGAAGATGAAAGTTGCATTGTCTTCTGCCTTAATTATCTAGAAGTACAAGAAGTAAGTAAACTATAGCAACCCAAGTATTAAACATTCTATTTGAAATTATTGCTGGGATGAACTATATTGTTCCTAATACTTGAAGTTAATACTCATCTTAGGTCTAACAGTTTATGGATTAAATAGCAACACATAATAATAGCAGATGCCAAATCATGGGAAGCCCCAAAAGCTAGCTGTCATCTGTAATTTGATTATCGGTACATCTTCATTCTTCCTTTCTTTTTTTTTTTTTTTTGAAACAAATTTTTATTAATTTTAAAGATAAAACAACACATCATTAACCATTAAATACATAAACACATAAAACCTCTTAACATTGTAAATCCTTACAAGTCAAACAAAACATTATTTTTATACAGCATAATTCCAATTTATCCCATCTCCATATGGACACACAAATATCTTCCAGCAAATTTCTCATTATTTCTCTTTACTCCTATTCAATTTCATTTCTCTTCCATATTTATCCATTTTATAGTCATCATATTCTTTTCTTTCTGGCTTGTTTAAATTATTCTCGTCTAACATTCCTCCAAGGTTTTATTGATTCTTTTTTCCTTTTTTTTTTATAAAAAACAAATTTTGTTAGTTTTACCATAAACACAATACACAAACATACAAACACAAAACATAAACAAAACTAAAAGATCTTTTCTGAAGGTTGTCTGTTCCCGGGTTAAAACTCTTTACACAGACACAAATTCAAACATCATATTCAACCCACATCTCCTTCCATATCTTATTATCATTTTCTTTTTTATATATATATATAAAAACCATTTTTATCAGTTTTATAAGAACAATGCACAAAGAATCAAGGCATAACAGCTTATAAATTCTTTTCTAAGAAAAAATAATAATAAAAGACCAATAAGGCATAACATTTCCAGATTATAATATCAATATTTCATATAATATTAACTTCATATCTTGTCCCTACTTCTCTTTTCCATCCAAATTATTTATTAATTAAAATTTTATTGCCTTTTATCAATATACAAAATCCAAAAAAAAAAAAGCATATATATCCTTCCATATCTTATTACCATTTTCAACAACATTCTTTGTCTGTTTTATTTCCAATTATCCATTCATCTTTTTTTTTCTTTTACTATACTTCTCCTGTACACCAATTGGAGTAACATCTATAACTCATTACCCTAACTTAGAAATACTACATATTACAATCTTTCTTGGGATTCTGTTTAAAAGATTCTAAAATTACATAAAAACACAATCTTATATACCCTCCAGAATCCCTCTTTTAATCTAAATTAAATTCACCCATTGTCTCTAAATAAACTTTTTTTCTTTAGGTCTTGCTTCCCCCCATTAAGGCTTCTCCTCCCTCCCTTTCTCTCTTGCTTATTCTTCTCCTTGCCCTTTCTACCCCTTTGCTTTTTCCCATCGCTTTTCTTACTCCTTTTCCTTTGCTTTCTAACCTTGCCTCCACCTTTTCGCTCATTTTTCTCTCTTTTGGTTGTTTTTATAATTCTTAAAATCCCCTTTTTCTTATCCTTTTTCTCCTCCTCTCCGGAAGGGACCCATTGTTCATCAAAGATGGCTTCTTCTTCCTCTTCTTCCTTGTCCCAGTCCTTCTGCTGCGTAATCAACTTTTCAACAGAACATAACGCCATTTCTAAGAATTGAAACAAAGTGCCCAAAGTATCTTCTTTTTTATATTTTTGATATTCAATCTCTAGTTCATCCACAAACAATGCCATTATAAAAAGGGAAACTTTTTCCAAAACAACCACAAGTATTTTTAATCAAAGATAATCAAAAGCAATTAAAAAAAAAAAATTCCAAAAGTTAATACTTTTCTTCCTTCTTCTCTTTCTCTTTCTGGATTAATTTTTAATCAAAGAGGTCCAATTACCATATATCTTCTTTTGGGATCCACAAAGACGTTCTAGACAATCTCCTCCTTTTTCAGCTTCTGCTCCAATTTTTTTTTCTCCCTTCCCACTTGCAATGACAATTTTAAATAATCAAAAATCCATACCTCCAGCAAAGATTTTCCAATTTCTTAAATTTTTCAATGTCCAAAAATCCCTTTGTCTCTTAGCTTCAGCTTTCAAAGCAATCCACTTTCAATGTCTAATATATCCAAATATTTCTGCTTTTTCCGTGGGGTGGGAGAGTAAAAAAAAAAAAGAGTTCCCTTTAACAGCTTCTCCGCCGCTTTTCGCTCTTCTTAGGGATACAATGTATCCTCCAGCAATTCAAGCAGCTCTATTCCAGGCAGTTTAAAAGGTGTTACTTGACCCGGCTCAGACAGAACTTTCACTCTTCACACTTCCTCCAGCACAGTTCTTACCCGGTTGCTGGCTTCTTCATGGCGGCCATTGCTGACCGCCGCTCCACCGCCTTGGGAAAAAGGGGTTTTCCCGGAGAAGGGGGGGGTCTGCGACACCCCCACCTCCCTATCCGACTCCCCTCTCTCTTCAGCTGTCCCTACAGGGCAGCCATATCCCCCTGACCCGTCTGGATCGGGGGTACCTTGACGGCTAGCACAGCAGGAATCGCGAGCTGTCGCGAATTCCTGCTGCCCCGAAGCCACGCAAACTGGAAGTCCATTCTTCCTTTCTGATAGGATAACCTTTTGCTTTCATTGTTAGTATGTTGAGTATTTTTTTCTGCTCCCAAGAAATATCGTAACACTAAAAGAAGACAAAATGCAAAGTAGAAGCTCGCACATTACATCAAAAGGCTGTTTTATGACTTCATGAGAATGTTGTCTTCTTTTCAACTGAAGTGTAATAATCATGCCCCTGACAGCCTATCTTGGATATCTAATGTACCACATGTTCAGAAAACCCCATGTCTTTCAGTTATTGTATAAATAAATCCATGGTAAATGCTGACTTTGTTCCTTTTCATTCCATGATAACAGGGAGTCTATTTAATTCTGGCACAGAATCAAACATTCCCATGATTTTCAAATCGTTCTCTGCGAGTTCATAGATTTTTTCACTTTGAATAGTGCCCCACCATATGAAAGCAATAGACCACATAAGGCAAGTGAACCTGTAATTTACTAACTAGCCTAGATGAGTCTAGCAATACATAGTTTCTGTTTATTAATGGATACAAGATTCTTTAATAGACCTGTTTGCTAGGCAGAAGAAAGCTGTGTCAGAAATCTGTCCTCTTTGCAAGCAGCCTAATTAACCCTAACTCATAACTTAACAATGACTTTGGAGTTATTCTAATGGAAATTCCCTTTGTAATGTTTTTCAAGCAATTTCAGGTAACTTAAAGTCTTTTGTGAATGTTCACATCTTTGTAGTTTTCTTGACAATATACCAGAGTGGTTTCATGTTGCTTTCCTCCAAGTTCTTTCGTTTTTTCCCTCCAGCCTTTGGATTTCCTGTGGTCTCTGTCAGGAATGAAACTGGTGGGATTGGAACAAATTGTTCCCAGGCTCAAGAGAACCTTATGAGAATACCACCCACCTTGGAAGAAAATGGCAAACTGTCCATTCACTGAAAAAGAAAGGAGTATGAAAGTTAGGATTCAAACATTGGTGTGTGGAAGCTATACTTGTTGTGAACTGCAGTGGACTTTTTTTGTATGATTATTCTGATTAACAACTAAGCATTTAATCAACTGAGGTTTTCTCAGCCTTTCAGTCATGATAAAAGCCAAGTGATGGAGAAAGGCCCAAGTCTGAATAGCTGAAATGTTCTATTGCACTGGGCATGACAGATTGTCTAATTGGGAGGAATCTTTAAGTTGACCTGGGCTTAGATAACTTCCAATTTTATAGCCTGCCTTTTCAAAATTTCCTCCCAATTTCCTTTTCATATATTTTGAAATAACCCAATGAAAAAAAATATTTTTTACACCTGGAGTTTGCTAAAGTAGAACAGCAAGAAACTGCATTAAAAGAAATACGTTTGCCACATGTGTAATACTTAATATATACTTTGCAATTATATGTGAATAAATCTTAGATGCTTGTCCAATTTGTTAAGTCTTTTGTGTGCTTTGGCATTTGTGTGGTAATTCATTTTACCAATAAAGGAGAATATTTGTAGCTCAGGATTGAAATGAGGAGTTCTTGGTGCTCTCTGAGGCTTGGTTGCTTTCTCCCAGACATTTCATTACCCAAATTAGGTAACTCATTTTAAAATACCAATCTAAAAATAGCCAGGCTACCAGAAGAAATGTAAAATTAACAATGAGGCCTTCTGTATGGTTATATGTCGTAGATCATTGACGATGCACTCATGGATTTTAACTTCTTCTGAGTCATATCTCTAAGGCTGCAGAACAGGCCCCACAGAGCCACTTCTATCCAGCTACCACAATAAAACTGAATGCCACATATGCCATCAAATACAAAATGAGCTTGAAGTCAATGTCTTACCATTATTTCTTATTTTACCTACTTCTATTTTTTTTCAAACAAGGTTTTCAATTAAAGTGCTTCCTTAAATCATCCAAATGATGCATTTGGAAGAAAAAAATAGAATCTAGAATAGAATACAGCTGGAAGGGATCTTGGAGGTCTGCTAGTCCAGCCCTCCCCCTGCTCAAGCATTTCATATAAACAGTTGTCCAATCTTTTCTTAAAAAACCTTCCATAATGAAGATGTAGAGATAAATATGACCAAAGTTTAAGAAATAATTACACACAATGTGCTATGGAAAGCAGTTGATAGTAAATAAAAATGCTACCACTCCAAGCAAGTTGTTCAGAATGCAGAATAGACTTATGGGTGCCACCCCAGAACAGAGGCTGAGTAAACAATAAAACATAGCACCAAGTATTCGGAAGAAAATATTTGGAAGCCAACCAAAAGGAAACTTCAAGAAAGTAATGCAGGTCATCCTTGACTTACAGCCACTCATTTAGTAACCGTTAGATGACAGCACTAAAAATTCTTTATGACCAGCATCCTCATGGTCACATGATCAAAATGCAGATGGTTGGCAACTGGCATGTATTTATCATGATTGTGTTAGAGTTTGCAGCATAAATTCAAGTCCAGAAAACACACAGATGACTGAATCAGCACGACCATTGACTTCTTTATAAAAATAATATGAGTAAAGTTTACAATACCATTTGTAGCAGTGGTGGGATTCAAAACTGTTTTCTACTGGTTCTGTAGGCATGGCTTGATGGGCATGGCAGGGGAAGGATACTGCAAAATTCCATTCCCTCCCCACCCCACTAACCTGCTTTCCAGCTCATTCTCCTATGCAGGGCAACAAAAGAAGAAACAGCTGATAAGCTGAAAGTCCGGAAACTGAAAATAGATGGGGGTGGGGCTAGTCAGAAGTGGTATTTGCCGGTTCTCCAAACTACTCAAAATTTCTGCTACAGGTTCTCCGGAACTGGTCAGAACCTGCTGAATACCACCTCTGATTTGTAGATTCTTTCAATGTAACAACACAAACAGCAAGCAGCAGCTCAGAGCAGATATCAGTTTCAGCAAGCAAGCAAGACTAGAGCCACACCTAGGTCAGTTCTAGTTTCACTTTCCAATTCAGCTCCCATTGGCTGGTCTGTTGCCATGCCTATTCTCTTCCATGCTGCTATGACAGCTCAGGATGGGTTAGACTCCTTCTGAAGATGTCATTAAGCTGAGTCTGTTCTTGTATATAAAAGGCCAATCCCTGAGAATCTCCCCAGCTTTAACTCAGCTTCTTTTAGTCAGTAAGCTGTGGCTCTGAAAGCACTGTGATAATTCTACCATTCAAACTCTTCAAAAAAAAAGCAAATACAGCTTTAAACACAGCTCCCAGGGATCCAGGCAGCTGTGCCTTCAGGAGACCGGGGCTCTGCTCTCCTGCAATGATGAGGACTTGACGTTCTGGCATCAGGGAAGGCAAGTAAGGGAAGCATCCATCAACCTCCCCCACAGCCTTCCCCTCGCGAGTAGCACCGATCGCAAACGATCAGCAAAAGCGATAACAGTGCCAGCCAGCATGATCGATTTTTATGGAGACTGCTCTTTTATGCTGCCGAATTCTTAGCAGCCTAAAGAGTGACCACTATCACAGAGGCCACAGCACATGCGGGCGGCCATTTTGGGCAGCAAATCCTCCATTGCACGAGGTGAGCAGCCATTTTAAGTGGCCCAACTTCAAATCGGCCTCAAAAAAGGGCAAATATCTGGGATTCCTCAGCAGCAAAGCCTCACTAATAGCACATTCTGAAGGCAGCACATTCTGAGGGTAGCTTCCATCACCTCTTGTGCTTTGCCTGTTCTTGCCATGGATCAGTAGAAGGCCCAAGCTGAACTTCCTTGTCCAGAGGACATGGCCCTCCAATCAGCCAGAAGAAAAAGACACAGATAGCGATCTCAATTAGTACAGAGAGAAGTGGCTGCAAAAATTAGGCCAAGGCTCTGGCTCCCAAGAAAACTTCCCAGGCCGAACTGGAGAAACGAAGACATGCTGCCTTAGAGAGATAGTTTAATAAAACAATAGAGCAAATAAGAGGGCAACTGTAACAGGCTTCCCAATTAGGAGAACCCCAGGGTTACCAGGGAAACCCTTCTAGGGGAAGGGAGGAAAATTCAGGATCCTTTGGAAACCCTCCATCTTAGTCCCCTGAGAGGCTTGAGGAACAACTCGATCCTCAAGACCTAAGTATGTCAGGGCCTAACTTCAAACAGGCCACTTGGGCCTATGCCACCCCTTCGCCATCCAGGGTCCAGGGCAGCTCCGAGCCTAGACTGGAATCTACCTTTACTCCCACTGCAGCAGGCCTTTGATCCTTTGATCCTCCCATTAGCGACAGACCTAGGGAGATTCAGGATGTTGTCTCTATTACCATCAGGCAGGGGTTGGCTGAAGGGTTCCAGCAAATCCTTTGGCCCTTAGAAAGGGCTCACTCCCTTTTCCCTTCCCAACCCCAGGGCCCCTTGCCCCTTCATAGAGGATTTCATCCACCCCAGGAGCACAGGGCCCTCCCCACCCACTCAGAATAGGAGGATTATGGAGAGGACGACTGCACTGACCCTTCTGTTCACAGTCACTCACCTCCTTCAGATCGGGAAGAGGGGGAGATCTGGAAGCCTAACCTCTCAGAGGAGGAAGAATCTTGCCCAGCTCAATCTCCCTCAGCCACAGTCTTCAAACCAGCCTTATTCAAACCACTTCTACATAAGGCTCTGGTTACAGCCAAGCTGTCCCCTGAGGAAGTGGCTCCCGAACCACAAGGGGCACCTCTGGGCAAGGAGACTCCCTCTTCTCCAAGCCGGTAATTTACATGGAGGTCTTACCCTCACCCTTGTTGTTTCTCAACCTGGTCAGGCTACAGTGTGCTTCCCCCACTGCAGGTCCACGCCTTTTGTCTAATGATAGACGATTTTACAATGTGGGTCCATCCCTAGCCAATGCTCTTGCCGTGCCCCCTGTAGATGCTCCGGTTGTGGCCTCATTCTCCTCTTCTGTCATCCCCACCGAGCCAGAGGATGTACTTAAGCCCAAGGACAAATGCTCCAAACAGACACTCAATCAGATAACAATAATTAGAGTTGGAAGGGACTTTGTAGGTCATTTAGTCCAACCCCCCACCCAAGCGGGAAACCCTACACCACTTCTGACAAATGGCAGTCCAATCTCTTCTTGAAAATCTCAAGTGATGGTGCTCCCACAACTTCCGAGGCAAGCTGTTCCATTGGTTGATTGTTCTCACTGTCAGAAAGTTTCTCCTTATTTCCAGATTAAATCCCTCCTTGTTCAGTTTCCATCCATTATTCCTTGTCTGGCCTACAGGCGCTTTAGAAAATAGCTTGACCCCTTCCTCTCTGTGGCAGCACCTCAAATATTGGAAGACTGCTATCATGTCTCCCCTGGTCCTTCTCTTTACTAGACTAGCCAAGCCCAGTTCCTGCAACCGTTCGTTGTATGTTTTAGCCCCAAATCATCCTGGTTGCTTTTCTCTGTACTTTTTCTAGAGTCTCAACATCTTTTTTATAAAGTGGTGAACAAAACTGGATGCAGTACTCTAGGTGTGGTCTTACTAAGGCTTTATAGAGTGGTATTAGTATTTCCCTTGATCTTGATTGTATCCCTCTGTCCACTAAGACTCCAAGATCCCTCTCACAGTTACTGCTATTGAGCCTGGTTTCACTCAGTCTATGTGTACTTTTGGTTTTTCTAGGACTTTATTTTTCTCTACGTTGAATTTCATTTTGTTAGATATGGCCCAGTGTTCTAGTCTGTCAAGATCTATCTGGATCTTAAGCCTATCTTCTTGGATGTAAGCTATTCCTGACAGTTTAGTATCTTCTGCAAATTTGGTAAGTTCCCCTTCTATTCCCTCATTTAAGTCGTTAATGAAGATTTTGAAGAGTACTGGTCCTAAGACAGAACCTTGTGGCACCCTACTGCTTACTTCCCTCTATGGAGACTTAGACCCATTAAGGAGTACGTTGAGTACGGTTTGCCAGCCAGTTGCAAGTCCATCTAGTGGTGGTACTATCTATTCCATTTTTTTCTAGCTTACTAAGAAGTAGGTTGTGGTCTACTTGTCGAATGCCTTACTGAAATCTAAATGTATTATGTTAACAGTATTTTGCTAGTCTACTAATTTAGTCACTGTGTTGAAGAATGAAATAAGATTGGTTTGGCATGATCTATTTTTAACAAACCCGTGCTGACTGCTAGTTATTACTTTACTTGTTTCTAGATGTTGGAAGATCTGTTTTTTTTATTATCTTTTCTAGTATCTTCCCGGGTACTGATGTTAGGCTGATTGGTCTGTAGTTTCCTGGGTCTGTTTTTTTTCCCTTTTTTGAAGATGGAAACCACATCAGCTCTTTTCCAGTCCTCTGGTAGTTCCCCGGTACCACAGGATTTTTGAAAGATATGGTGCAGTGGTTCTGAGAAGACCTCTGCCAGCTCCTTTAAAACTCTGGGATGTAATCCATCAAGCCCCAGTGATTTGTTTTCATCAAGAATAGACAGGTGTAGGCTTCCGGTTTCGCGTGGCTTCGGGGCAGCAGGAATTCGCGACAGCTCGCGATTCCTGCTGTGCTAGCCGTCGAGGTACCCCCGATCCAGATGGGTCAGGGGAATATGGCTGCCCTGTAGGGACAGCTGAAGAGAGAGGGGAGTCGGATAGGGAGGTGGGGGTGTCGCAGACCCCCCCCTTCTCCGGGAAAACCCCTTTTTCCCAAGGCGGTGGAGCGGCGGTCAGCAATGGCCGCCACGAAGAAGCCAGCAACCGGGTAAGAACTGTGCTGGAGGAAGTGTGAAGAGTGAAAGTTCTGTCTGAGCCGGGTCAAGTAACATCTTTTAAATTGCCTGGAATAGAGCTGCTTGAATTGCTGGAGGATACATTGTATCCCTAAGAAGAGCGAAAAGCGGCGGAGAAGCTGTTAAAGGGAACTTTTTTTTTTTTTTACTCTCCCACCCCACGGAAATAGCAGAAATATTTGGATATATTAGACATTGAAAGTGGATTGCTTTGAAAGTTGAAGCTAAGAGACAAAGGGATTTTTGGACATTGAAAAATTTAAGAAATTGGAAAATCTTTGCTGGAGGTATGGATTTTTGATTATTTAAAATTGTCATTGCAATTGGAAGGGAGAAAAAAAATTGGAGCAGAAGCTGAAAAAGGAGGAGATTGTCTAGAACGTCTTTGTGGATCCCAAAGGAAGATATATGGTAATTGGACCTCTTTGATTAAAAATTAATCCAGAAAGAGAAAGAGAAGAAGGAAGAAAAGTATTAACTTTTGGAACTTTTTTTTTTAATTGCTTTTGATTGTCTTTGATTAAAAATACTTGTGGTTGTTTTGGAAAAAGTTTCCCTTTTCATAATGGCATCGTTTGTGGATGAACTAGAGATTGAATATCAAAAATATAAAAAAGAAGATATTTTGGGCGCTTTGTTTCAATTCTTAGAAATGGCGTTATGTTCTGTTGAAAAGTTGATTACGCAGCAGAAGGACTGGGACAAGGAAGAAGAGGAAGAAGAAGCCATCTTGGATGAACAATGGGTCCCTACCGGAGAGGAGGAGAAAAAGGATAAGAAAAAGGGGATTTTAAGAATTATAAAAACAACCAAAAGAGAGAAAAATGAGCGAAAAGATGGAGGCAAGGTTAGAAAGCAAAGGAAAAGGAGCAAGAAAAGCGAAGAGAAAAAGCAAAGGGGTAGAAAGGGCAAGGAGAAGAATAAGCAAGAGAGAAAGGGGGGGAGGAGAAGCCTTAATGGGGGGAAGCAAGACCTAAAGAAAAAAAGTTTATTTAGAGACAATGGGTGAATTTAATTTAGATTAAAAGAGGGATTCTGGAGGGTATATAAGAGTGTGTTTTTATATGTGTATTTAGAATATAAAATTTATTATGTAATTTTAGAATCTTTTAAACAGAATCCCAAGAAAAATTGCTATATGTAGTATTTCTAAGTTATAGATGTTACTCCAATTGGTGTACAGGAGAAGTATAGTAAAAGAAAAAAAAGATGAATGGATAATTGGAAATAGAACAGACAAAGAATGTTGTTGAAAATGGTAATAAGATATGGAAGGATATATATGCTTTTTTTTTTGGATTTTGTATATTGATAAAAGGCAATAAAATTTTAATTAATAAATAATTTGGATGGAAAGGAGAAGTAGGGACAAGATATGAAGTTAATATTATATGAAATATTGATATTATAATCTGGAAATGTTATGCCTTATTGGTCTTTTATTATTATTTTTTCCTAGAAAAGAATTTATAAGCTGCTATGCCTTGATTCTTTGTGCATTGTTTTTATAAAACTGATAAAAATGGTTTTTATATATATATATAAAAAAGAAAATGATAATAAGATATGGAAGGAGATGTGGGTTGAATATGATGTTTGAATTTGTGTCTGTGTAAAGAGTTTTAACCCGGGAACAGACAACCTTCAGAAAAGATCTTTTAGTTTTGTTTATGTTTTGTGTTTGTATGTTTGTGTATTGTGTTTTTGGTAAAACTAACAAAATTTGTTTTTTATAAAAAAAAGGAAAAAAGAATCAATAAACCTTGGAGGAATGTTAGATGAGAATAATTTAAACAAGCCAGAAAGAAAAGAATATGATGACTATAAAATGGATAAATATGGAAGAGAAATGAAATTGAATAGGAGTAAAGAGAAATAATGAGAAATTTGATGAAAGATATTTGTGTGTCCATATGGGGATGGGATAAATTGGAATTACGCTGTATAAAAATAATGTTTTGTTTGACTTGTAAGGATTTACAATGTTAAGAGGTTTTATGTGTTTATGTATTTAATGGTTAATGATGTGTTGTTTTATCTTTAAAATTAATAAAAATTTGTTTCAAAAAAAAAAAAGAATAGACAGGTGTTCTCTTACTAATTTTTTGCTTCTTTTAACTTTTATTTCTGGTCTGTCTTTTACAGTCATGTTTTTGGTGGGTTGAGCTATAGTTTCTTTTTGCGTGAAGACGGATGCAAAGAATGAGTTAAGCAGTTCTGCTTTCTCTCTGTTGCCTTTTACTTCCTTGCCATCTTCTCTCTTTAGTGGACCGACTGTTTCCTTGATTTTTTTTCTTGTTATTTATATGTTGGAAGAAACTTTTTTTTAATTATCTTTGACTTTTGTTGCAAGTCTTTGTTCATTCTGAGCTTTTGCTATCCTGACTTTGTCTTTGCAGATTCTGGCTATCTGCTGATATTCTGCCTTAGTTCTTTCTATTTTTTGTACTTGTCCTTTTTTTGTTTCAATTTGCCAGAGAGATCTTTGGTTTCTTCTTGGATTTCTTGTTTTTCTTTCTCAGTGGTATTGAGCTGATCTGGGCTTCTATGATCATACTTTTTAGAGTTTCCCAAGATTCTCAAGTTGTTTTCCCCTTTTGGATTTTCATCCATGGAATCTTTCCCAAGTTCTCTCTGAGTTTATTGAAATCAGCTCTTTTAAAATCCAACGCACCCACCAAGTAGCTGTGTGGGCTGTCTGGGCTTCAACTGCTGCATCGTTTTTCACAAGGGCCTTGCTCTGCTGGCTGCACCAACTGCAAGACCGGACTCTGGCTTCTGACTTCAGGTCTCACCAGGATCTCAATAAAATAATAGCAGCAGCGGAATTTATGGTGGACGCGACCCTTAATTCCGCCATATTTGCATCCAGAGCCATGGCCTCCTCAGTGGCAGTGAGAAGGCTCTTATGGCTTCGGAATTGGCAGGCGGGGTCACGCCAGAAGTGGAAACTGGCTTCAGCTCCCTGTACAGGTGACAGGCTCTTTGGCGATGCACTAGAGCCACATTTCATCGAGACCAGGGACAAACGGAAGGTTCTTTCCTCATCAGGAAAGAAAACTGACTATCGCCCTGCACCATACTGTCCACCGACATTTCGGCCCAACACTACCTCCCATTTTTCCTGGCCAAAGAGGGCATATTCCCAGCGACAAGATCAATGCCAAGATGCAACCGGCAGACAACAACATTCTGCAGGTAAACAGCCCTTTCGTGGGGGAGGGGATTGTTCCTTCCGTTGCTCTAAGTAATCCCTCGTTCTCTCCACCCATCGGAGGTCACTTAGCTTATTTTGCCTCCAGACGGGAGGAGTCAAAGATGGACACCCGTGTACTCAACACTGTATAGTCAGAGCTATAGTTGGAATTTCTCTCGCCACCACCAGAGGATGTTGTGTTCTGTCCCATTTCATGGAACAGTTCAAAAAGGGCCCTTGTGGAATCGGTCATTCAACACCTAGTTGACATAAGGGCCATTCAACCTGTCCCAGAACATAAATGTGGACAGGGATTTTATTCCCAACTTTTCGTGGTCATGTCAATAAATACATAAATGTGTTCTCAACCCTTCAGAGCAAAGTGGCTGCATATAGAAGGGGATAATGGGAAAGCTCTTTGTTGATTGTAGGAAAATTGATATACAATTGGCTAGAGTCAGCTGTGGTCTAGCAACCACAGAGGCCTGGCTGACACAGAACACTAAAGCATAATGGGTGGGCCAGAGAGGAACATCTTAGCTTAACCGGTGGGATCCCAACTCACTTCTTTAAGTCAAGCCAAATCATGCTTTGTATCACATGTGGTTTAGAATTCAAATAACATTTTGGGCGTCCAAACTTAAATTAAGCAAATAGACCAAAATTCCAAACTAATTCTTGTTTCCTTAACGCAATAATCTTTAGCAATCTCAAAGTTGATCTTATGGAAATAACAGACACTGAAAGAAATACTAACTCCTTTGATTACAGGAAAGACACTGTCTGACTGGAAAGCTCTGATAGGTTTTTGTATAAAAATGAAAAAGAAAATGAACTTGTGATTTATAGTTTTTATGATTAGAGAGGATTGATTATAGAAAGGAGAGTAATATGATGTAATTTTAGACAGGAGTTAAAATAAATTTGAACTTATAATTGCTGTGAAAAACACCAGTAGTTCTTTCTTTTCTTTTTCTTTTCTCTCTCTCTTTGTTTACTTTTTACTTTTTTGTTGATTTCTATTGTTAGTATTATGTAATTTTTTTTCTTTAATAAAAATCATTTTTTTAAAAAGGAGATAATAGACATTTATCTCATAAACTCTAACATATAAACTTCCTATGCTGGGAAAAATGATTCAAGCAAAATAGGTGAGTTCTGATTCATTGGAACTCACGTTCCTATATTTCAGATTCATTTTAGGATAATTTTTTAAACCTACAATGATAAAAATGTATTGCAATTTTATTTTATTTCTTCTCTGGAATAAATCCTAAAGTACTTTAAAGTACTCAAAGATTAATATTTATTTTCAGTTCTTGTTTCTTATAATCTGTGGATATTGCTTCCTGCCAATAAAGACAGAAGTGGAAGATAGAAGATATGCCAGGCTTACAAATATGACCTATAACTCCATTGTTATTTGTAACTAGTAATTAACTTTTTAATCTAAAGCTATTAAATCTGAGACGCACAAATCTGTATGACCAATAGACCAGCAGCAAATGATTAATTTGCTATAGCATATGAAAGAAAAAAAGGAGAGGGGGAGGGTCTTTAAAAAAACTTATCTGAGTAAATGAACCATTATATATGTTTGTGGCTTCCAGGGATATTTTAATTTATATGTCTTCATGCTAGCTTTGTCTAATACATTTTAAATTAATTAGGAAAATGGAACATGAGATGGAATACTGAAACTGTCATTGGACATTAGGACCATTTTGTTTTATGGATGTAGACTTCCCTGCAGTGCTCTGCTTATGTAATCCATTAGTAAATCTATTTCACAGGACTGCATGCAATGCACTGACCTGCCCTCTGTTTGGGATACAAGAATTTATCCCAGAGATGGTTCTTTTGTTAACTAATCCCTTCTGTCGTTAGAGAGGAGAGAGGAGAAGTTTGCCTTGGTCAACCCACCCAGGATTGTAAAACTACCACCAATGTGGGATCTTCTAGTGACTGAGATAATTGAGCAACTTTATAGGACTGAAGCTAGGTATACTAGATTTGGGCTGAAACTTATGGATGCCTACTAAATTGATTCATTCATTATGGTATGCTAATGCTATGTTATATTAAATAAATGATGAAAGCTATAAATCATAGTTTATAAATTATGATGGCTGAGATCATAAAAACTGTGCCAAATCACCTTGGGCACAGTATGTCATTTAGATGTAGAGGGCCACTGGAGGACAATTTTTGCTTTCTTCTGGTCCACATTTTTAAAGCTCAGACTCACATGGTTGTAACCTTTTAGTTAGAAGAGTTCAGACAACATGTGCATTGAACTAAATAAATTAGCTATATAACTGGAAATATGGATATAGGAAACTATCTTCTGTTGAGACACACATATGATGCATCTAGTCCATGACCTACCAGGTTGACTGGAATTACTAATCTCTAGAGATTTTGAGCAAAAAGGTTGATTTGTTTCTAACATTGATCCTTCAACTCTATGTGGACCAATCCTAAAGCATGTTTTTCAGAAATAAGAAATAAATGAGTTTACCAATTGAAGACAGGAGGGTTGGAATATCTATATTTTATTGGTAAAAAAATATATCCAAAGGGTAAAAAATTCCAGGGAGTCAGTAATGCAATTTTTCTTTGGAGGCTAAAATTACAGTAGAGCAGTTTCTCAATTAAGGAATTCTAGAAGTTTAAATCCATACATCATAAAGTTGCTGAGGTTGAAAAACACTACACTGGAGGACAAAACTTCGTAAACTTTCCTCAATTACAAACACAAGCAAAACTGAAAGAAACAGTATTCTTAGAGGGTGTCTTAGGGAGAAAAAGATTCAGAATAATATTCAGAATTGTGAAAATTTATTGTCATGATTCAGAATGAGAGAAAATCTATGCATTCCAGCAAGAATCTCTTGATAACAGATAACATAATCAGAGTTGAAAGGGACCTTGTAGGTCATCTAGTCCAACCCCCCGCCCAAGCGGGAAACCCTACACCACTTCTGACAAATGGCAGTCCAATCTCTTCTTGAAAGTCTCAACTGATGGCGCTCCTACAACTTTCGAGGGCAAGCTGTTCCATTGGTTGATTGTTCTCACTGTCAGAAAGTTTCCAAGTTAAATCATTTCATTTCCAGGTTAAATCCAGGTTGATGGTGTCTCTTTTTTCATTTCTTTTCTCAAATTATGTCTACAAGCACACCTATGCTGCCTTTACAGTGAACTAGAAATTAGCTAAGTTTATGTTAGAATAATGTGTCATGCAAATCCCCCTTTTGTTATTTTATGGTTTAGTGTACTGTTGCAGATCCTAAGAACAGGATTGAATAAGCCCTGGTTATTAAGGAAGGATAAGTATTTATTGTGAACACTACCGCATACTATTGATCATGATTGTATTAATTGTTAACTTATTTTATGTGCATGTTTGATTGTGATCTCACAATGTCTCATTACTGCCAAGATATTTTTTTTCCTTTACTATAATCATTTTCTTTCTTTTCTATTTTTTGTTCCTTATCTCTCTTTTCCGCACTTTCTTTTTAATTCTTTTTAGTTTTCATCTTCTTAACTATAATGTTTAATTACATTGTTATTATAAATCACAAAACCATTATAAAAAGCAACAACAATGCGATGTAGATTGGGCTGGACCAAAAGTCATCCAGCTGCTTTCTTGCCTTGAAAGTGAGGCCTAGAATTGTCTCCTGGTTTTCATCCTGGCACTTAATCACTAAACAAGACTGGCTATTTGAGTTAAGGTTTTACTGTGAAAAATGGGTAGATGGCTATTTTTTTCCATTTCACATGTGTACATGTGAAACTAAAAAGCATTAGCTCTATATGATAGCTGGTGCTTAAATTTAGATATCACACTAAGCTGATATTTCCTAGTTCATTTTACCTGCTTGCGTGAAATAAAATAGAATAAGAGCAGAGCATTTGATAGGAATATGTCTCTCAATCAAAAATGCTGACAGGCTGTCATGTGTCAGTGATCTATTAGCACCCAGCAATGAAACATCTGGTGTCTATCTTGAGCTGTGATCTATTTAAAAAAACAAAGAATGGACGCTATTCTTAAATGCAAAAAGGGCTGACATTTCAATGAATTCTGTACTCTCTGTGTTTATCCCCTTCCCCAAATTGTTAAAAATGTGGATATTTGTATATTCTTAATGCAATACTACTTAATTTACTTTGCTGCAGAATATAATAGAGTTTAAGCACTCAGCATACAAGCTTTGCAACAATAGGATCCAAGGAACTTTTAAAATGTGTATTGCAATGCTGCACTTTAAAATGCTTTGGGCCTTAATATGCTTAGTGATTGCTGTTTTTTAAAAAAGCCCTACAGTATTATGAGGCTTTTGAAGTATGCTGGTATCCATTAACAAGTCAGCTTTTGCCAATCTAGCCTCCTCTCACATTATCTACCACAGTTATTTGATTTCATTTTTTCTTTCAGTCTGGAGTGAAGAAATTAGTTTAACATTTAGAACAGCTTGTTGATAAGTGCAGGTTTCTAATTGTAGATTTGAAGGAGGGATGCTATCTATTTGGGGCAATTAAAGTGGCTTAATGTTTATTTAGCCATTTCTGTAATTTGATATGTAATACTTAATGGAATCTAACTTTTACTTGGGACAGCTTATTTCTGGAATCAAAATGTCTCAGTTCTGATTATTAAAAATCTGTCATAGAAAGCTAACCAGGCCATATCGAATAAAACATGTACTGTGTTTTCTTTACATTTGCCTGAGACTTCTGTAAAAATCACATTTAAACTTTACTCATACCATGGTGTTTGTAGGATTTGTAGGCATCTGTCAAAAATCTAATGTAGAAATATCAATCCCCAAGGAAGCCACATCATTTAAGTAAATATACTACTACTTCAATTAAAATACAGTACATGCTAAGGTCATCCTATATATAACTTAAAAGGCAAAAATGGTTTTGCTATTGTAAATATTATTGTCAAATAATTATATCTAAATGGAAATAGTTTTCTTTAAAACAAAAGTGAAAAAAGTACAAATAAAGTAAAGAGATATAATGTATCATTTTGGCAGTCAATAGTTAAAATATATATATAGTTATCTAATGCAATTATTATTCAGGTAGAAATATGTTTGTGGAGTTTTCAGTGATCTTTGAGCTTAGTTATTTTCTTGCAGACATGATAATATTACCTAGCTGGGTAATGGAATGTCTGCAAATAAGTAACTAAGCTCAGAGAGCACCAAAAACTCCACAGTTCAATATTCAACTACAAATAATGCCTTCTGTTGGTTACATACATATTTCTCATACATTTATATAACTATATATATTAATGTATTTTATTTTGTAAAAAACGAGTCCCATATTTAATTTTATTTGTCCATACAAAGACTACATCTGTAGGCAATGCTCTCATGGGTGCCAAATACAATGTTATAAATATGCAATATTCTGTCAGTACAGTGTATTCCAGTTTATTGTGGGATTTTCTCTGTGCAAATAAATGTCACAGTATATATTTATTCTATCAGTACCTGGTGTTTTGCATCAACAAATGGAAGAATAGGAATTCATCCTGCAAAGTTATCAGTGCCAAAACCCAGAATAACATTGAAACAGATTCAGTTTTTCCAGTATGTAGGTTAAAAGAGGCCATCACCAAAACCACTTTTTATATATACACAAGCCTGAGTCAATTTCCAGTAGAAAAATATAGTTATTGCCAAATGATAGCAAATGAATGTTCACTGAGCAGTGATTTAAAATACTTGCACTGTGCATAGCAATTTTTCTATGTGCTATTTGCATTTTCTAATTTTGGGGTGTTCTTCTTTTTCCTTTCTTTCCTTTTCTTCATATATTTTAAATGGCTTCTGAAATTATTAATGAATTAATATTGTCATGAAAATTGTACAGAAAAACATGCCTGGAAAAAGGTATTTGATTTATTGGAGGATTCCAGAATCCTAATAGTTTGAGATACACTAGCTTACTTAGTAACCATGATTAAAACATGATTTGTCAAGAAGATGGGTTTGATTTTTTTTAATATAAATTTTATTTGGATTTTTAAAAACATAACACAAATAAAGCATCTTTTTTTTGAGAATAGCATGATCCCTGGTTATTACTTCTTCATACAGACACAAACTCAATTTCAGATTGATCTTTGTGTTCTATTCCATATCTTATTACTATTTTAACATTTTCTCCATAATTTTTCCCCTCCCTTGGTTTTCTCAACTTTATTTTTAATTGTCTCATATCTAACTTCAATTATATATATTTTTCTAAGTTTCGATGTCTTTCCAATCATAATATTTATATTTTTTGTCTGTCCTGTTTCAATTTCATATGATCTTTTCTCATTAAACAAATTTTTCCCTGTAGTTACTAATTGGAGTATGACAACTTTTTTATCTTTTAATTTTATCCATTCAACTCTTATTTAAAAGTTCAATTTATGCCTTTAAAATTATAACATTCAATATAGTACATAACTTCCAATCGAATTCTGCTTGGTACATTCTTAAAATACACACTGTGTTCCCATATATATATATAAAGTTTTTGTGGGTATTTATATGTATGGATTCAGCTTTGTAAAAAAGCTGGAACATACTTCCTCACTAGTCCAACACATGAAAGCCACAGGTCATAGCATCGACTTCAATGGCACCAAAACCCTAGCCACTATAGAAAATCCCAGCCACAGAATTATCAGAGAAGCCATAGAGATTGAAAAAAGACCTGAAAGCATGAATAGAAGAGATGATTCCACCAGACTGTCTATTATCTGGAAGCCTGCACTCACAAACAAAAAAATCTCCACACCACAAGCCAGGCAAACAACTGGGCACAAACAGACCCTCCCTGATACCTCCAACTCAAACACACCCCAACCAGGCACCCAGATGAAACCTAGCTTCCTAATAAATGATATCTGTCAGTTTACCCGAAGCCAAACCGCACTAAAAGCCTCCAATACAGGAAACACAATGTTGCCAGCCAGTCAAGACAAAAAAAAAAGGCTACAAAACAGACAGAAGATATTAGAAACACCAATCAAGCAGAACACAGCAAACTCCAAGACCAATAAACACAGACCAAGACTCCCAACCAATCAGGATAAAGAAAAAACCATTCTGGCACAGCAGTAGGTTAGCATCAAATTTAAAACAGAAACGGTTGTGAAAACCTGCCTCACAGACGAACACAATACAGAAGCCTGATGATGGCAGATGAGATTCTGCCAAAACGTCGCTACCACTTTAAAAGTACAACTATGACGTGGGAAAATACCTGAACAAAGCTGAATACCATACATTTAAATACCCGCGAAAACTTAAGAAAACATATATGTATGTGTATATGTGTGTGTGTGTATGTATGTATGTATGTAGGTCTAGGTGTGTTCGGGTCTTTTCCCATGTAATATTAAGAGTATCTTGGCGACGTTTCAGTGAGGTCCCACTCACCATCCTCAGGCTGGTGTTTTCGGCTTCATGCCAGTGCAAGCACGAAGCCGAAAGCATCAGCTTGAGGAGGCTGAGTGGGACCTCACCGAAATATTGCCAAGATACTCTTACTCTTACATGGGAAAAGACCAGAACACACCTAGACCTACATACCTGTACCCGTGAAAATATATGAGTATATATATACATATATGTATATGTATGTATGTGCATATATATATATATATAAAACAATAGTAAATAAAACACTCATTCCATTCCAATTCAGTTATATCATTAATATTAGTTAGAATCTTAATCTCTTTAACATTTCTTTTCAATTGAATATCATACTTCCTTGTGAACACATAAACTTTCCATAATTAATTTTTCCCCATATTTCTCTTCACTTATCTTTTTATAAATCATTACTAATAATTAAAATGTTCCCATCCTTTCCTAATTTCATTCTCTCATTCACTTTATTTCATTTATTTATTAACAAACATTCCACTGCATTATAATAAGTATTTTATCCATCATTTTAATCATACATTGTTTCATATTTTCTGAAATTATTTCTATTTCTAATATAACAATACTGTCTTATGGACCTTTGCAGAATCCCTTTTTCAATTAAATTTTCACCTATTATCTCTAAATAGGCTTATATTTTCAATCCTTATACATTTTCCCTGTTTCTCTATATCTTGTTTCTGTCTTTTATAACTTCTTTCCTTTCCTTCTTCCCTCTCTTCTTCTCCCTCCCCTTTTTGCCCCCTTGTCTCTCTACTTCTAATTCTCTCTTCTGTGATCCTCTCTTCTGTTGCTTCCTAATATTGTAATTATTTTTCAAACTATTCTTTTTGGGGTTGTTTTTTTCAAATCTTAAATTTTTCACTCTCTTTCCCCCCTTTCCTCCCCCCCCACATAAAATTACTTGATCATTAAAGATGGTTTCTTCTTTGTCCCAACCTTCTTGTTCTACAAGCGTTTCTTGTTGTTTCTCATAGTTTCAGATCTCCATTTCTAAAAATTGAAATACAAAGCCAAAATAACTTCTTCCTTCTTGTGCATCTTCTTTCTGTTTTTTAAGTTCCATTTTCAGTTCTTCTAAAAGTGATAGAATTTTATGGCAAAATACAAAGCATCATGAAACATTTCCTGTGTCAACCGCCAAGGTAACAAGAGTTACCTTCAAGGTAGATACATCTCTGAATATCTCCTGAATTTTTAAGAATTTTTCCAATATGTTAGAAACTCTGTTATTATTGAAGGCATTGAGGAATCTGATAAAAGAAATTCATCAAAACAACAATTCAGTGGATCTTGGGTTGTCGAGTACAGGAAGTCCTCAACTGTCAACCACATCTGTTGCTAAGTGGGACATTTGATAAGTGAGTTTTGCCCCATTTTACAACCTTTCTTGCCACAGGTGTTAAGTAAATCATTGCAGTTGTTAAGTTCGTAACACAATTGTTAAGTGAATTTGGGTTCCCTATTGAAGTTGCTCCTCAGAAGGTTGCAAAATGTGATCACCTGACTTGCAACCTTCATAAATATGAGTCAATTGCCAAGTCAATTGAATTTTAATCACATGACCACGGGGATGCTACAGTGGTCCTAAGTGTGGGAAATGGCCATAAGTCACTTTTTTTTAGTACCCTTGTAAATTTGAACAGTCACTAAATGAACCATTATAAGTTGAGGACTAACTGTAGTTTATTATATTCATAGTATAAGCAAGTTAGAGCAGAGGTTGACTTGCTTATATAAATTCATATATGGTGGTTATATTTCAAAGCTTTTAATAATTTTGTTCAAATATAATATTCACTTTTCTTGTGAATTCAACAGTAATCCAGAGGAGAAGAAAAATTGAGCGCATGAAAAACAATGCATAAATTTAAAAGAAGCATGATTATAGTTTTTATACACTAGAGAGGCTGACATGACTGTTCCCTTGCCATGAGGTAATGATAAGATGTAATGAGTTTAATTTGTAGTTGTATATATTTCAGCTGGAGGTTAAGAGTAACTTCCTAACTGGGACAAAGTGTCTGTACACCACCAATCACAAAAAGCTGTTATTCCAAGAATGCTACTGAGGAATCTATGTCTTTCAACCACTTCATTCCAAAGACAGTGCTTAAGTTAATTGTCCACATTGGGTCATTTCCTATACTTGTCTTTCAGTGAAATTCTTCAGATAGCTAGGCTCCCTATTAACTATGGCATAACTAGTGTATTTCTTATCGTATATAGGGGTAGATAATGACTTAGGAGGATTATGGATTTCTTGAAAAGCAAGCATATTGAATATCTAGGGCAAGCATTCTACAAATGAAAAAGATAGTTTTCATTTTGAATTAATCTTCATACTTACGGATCATCTTTGACTTTCAGTATGACTATTTGTTTAATGACCATCCAGAATTATAGTGGTTCTGAAAAAGAGTTATGATCATCACAGTGGCCCTGTAGTTACATTATCAGAATTTAAGTGCTTGACAATCAGCATGTATTTAGGATTTTGTAGGTTATAGTTCAATTACGGTTGTAAATTAAGGATTATCTGTATATGACTCTCCATCTCACAGTCAAGTGACTCTGGGCAACATAACAAGAAGTTCATACAATTTGTGGTTTGATTTTGCTTCCCAACCCTTCAAGATTATTTGAATTATTATTCTCAGGATTATCCACCAGCAGAGTACACAATATAATGGAGGTTGTAATCTGAAATTTCTGCAAAGTATATGGGCTAGGGTAGATTTATATAATGTTTTTTTTTCCCAATATGCTCCACAAATTTGTATCTCTTTGTAAAAAGGAGACAGAATTTATGGAAGAACAAATAAACCTCAGGATTTTTAACAAATACGGATAAGGATTGCTTGGAGGCACTTGGCACGCAACAGCTCCAGATTTTCAGCTCTTTCTCTCTCTTTTTTTAATATTAGGAAACAAGGTTACTGGAACAAGGTTGATGCAGTCATATTGATTTTCTGGCCTTGCTGTATTTCATGGATGCTTATTGTGTTTCTTAAGCCACAGTCCGTCTTACCCAATCTAAAATTATCTTCTCTGCTGCCACCTAGACATTGCCACATTGCTGCCTATGGAGTTAACAAGAAATCTGAATAAAGAAACTTAAAATTCTTCATTTTAAATATTTTTAGAGCTGAATATAACAAAAGGAAAATAACCGTAATCTGTAAAACACAGAGATGTTGTATTAAAATGACAACTCAAATAATCTCTGCTGATAGAGTATGCCATGCATAGTGCTACCTCTTTTGGTTGGGGTGGCTGTATCAAATTTATTGGTTAGTTTCCCCCCTCCCCCCAGTCCAATTTAGCAGAGGCTCATTATTGCAGATTGTGAGCAGTTGCTAATTATACCATTTATATTGTTTCAATGAGAGCAAGTTTGGTGTCGTGTTGAAAGGCGCTGAAGGATTTATCATTTTTAATTCTGCCTTATGCACAGAAGGCAGCTGGGGAATCTTTCAGCTCTAGGAAGAAAAATGTTCCCAAGAAAACTGGGTGGCCTTGCCCAGTTTTTGCCAGAAGTCAAAACTCTCAAAGGTGCAGGAACTGAAGAATAATGAGGAGTGTTTCAATAATCATTGCACTTCCTTTTATCATTAATGAATAGTATTTCCTAGCATGGCACTGTTCAAATGTACTGGAATTACAACCCATAGAATTCTATAATCATAGTTCCAACATATCTTGAGATTATCAAGCTGAGGTGGTGTTTTCTTAACCTCAGAAGATGGGCGAATTTCAACCTGCAGAATTCCCTAGCCAGATGTGTCCACACGTCTTAAAATTGTAGACATTGAGTTGAGGGAAGATTTAGTCATGGTATTCATTTCTCCATTTTTTACTCTAAGTCTTTATGATTGCAAACCACGATGCAGTACTTTCTTTCTTTCTTTTCTTTCTGATCTTAGTCAGTACTTTTGAGATGAACTAATGAATATTCTGTTTACCAAATATTGCTGCTGCATATATCTGAACAATCTATCTTCTGACATTACATCTGTTATGTCTCATGTCACCTTTCTTAAAATTGCAATATTTGTGAATTAAAAAGCAATGTTTATCTTTGCGTTGGAGATAGCCTTTTAGATGTGAGATATTTCTAGGGATCAAAAGCAAGTGGAGATCTCTCATTGACTTGCCACCCCCGTCCAGCACAAGAATTTCAGTGAATTTTGTAATTTATAATTTCTCCTTCTGTTGAGATGGGCAAAATGCAGAAAGGATAGAAAAAATATATTGTGCTTGAGGAAACATTCTTTTCAGATATACAGCACTGAAACATTATCTGTTAACAATATACTTCTTTTGTTTTTAAAATTTGAATGATTGCCTCTTGAAATCTTTACACTGTACACAGCATTTTATATAGTAGGCAACTGTTTTAACTGGATTTAACAGTTTTAACTAATATTTCATTTGAATTGCAGATACCAGCTCTTTCTGTCCGTAATTCCTCTTTGTACACACAATCGTTAATGCATTGCTGTGCTTAGAATGTGTTTTTCCTTAGGTTCATGTGTTTTGCTATTAATTTTTAATTTGTACGTTTGCCAGTAGAGCAATGATCAGTATTTAAGAAGCTATAAAAAGAGACAGATCCCTCTCTGGAAAATTCACAATTGAAAACAGATGCTTAAGTCCCCAAAGACCAGTCAGCATGGTCATGGAAGGGTTAGAGGATACACCAGCCAGGAAGTGCTGGAAGAATGTAATTGTTTTTCCTAAAATAGAGCACATCAGCAGCACAAAACTTGACCTCACCCAAATGTCACAAAGTTTAGGATTAGGTAGTGATGAAACTTTATAATCATGTTCTCCACCCAAACAGATGGCACAGTAAACAAACATGATTAACAATTAATATGCCCTCCACAAAGATTAAGAGCTGAATGTTAAAGAGTAAAAACTGGTGATTGAGATTTTATATTTGGTTGATAGTTTTGGTTCTGTGAATATTCTTATTTTCCTTGGCTGATGAATGGGAAAGAAGGATGCATGAGCCTTACACTGTGGCTCAAAAATTTCACATTCCTGCATAAATAGGGGAATTAATTGAATTATTGTCCATTGTGAGAAGCATGTATGATATGTAGCCATCAGAACAGATGGGTTCAGAATCAACAGAACACTAAGTGTCTTTTGGAAAGCAGGATGTGATTGCCAGTGCTGCCAGCAAGCTTGATCAGCCATCACCAAGGAATCATATTGAAAGCTGCCAAAAAACCCAACAGGAGATGTGGAGATTTAAATTCAGGCCCATTTGCAATGCTAGAGAGAGGTGGTCCTGATGAGGATGTCAGAAAAAGAGTTATAATGCAGTATCATCTTATCTTTTTAGAGCAGACCCCTGAAATTTCAAATTTTATATGAGGTTGGTCAAGATATGTGAGCTAAAAACAGAGATACTGCTTTAATGTATGGTAAAACCCAACCCTCTAACATCTTCTTTGACCGAACAAACTTAGGTGGAATGTCAGATAGATGAAACTATCCGGAATCTGAGGTTTAGGGCAGGTGTGACTTTTTAAATTTTATTTATGTTGCAGCAGTGAATGGGTTTTTGTGTTTTTATTCCAGCCCAAGAGTAGTAGTGAGAGAATGTCTGTGATATACGAGATATTCCAGTTTCATTCCAAAACAATGTTTCCTAATCCTCCAATTTTGATGGAGTCCAGCTCCCAGAATTCTCATTAATGATCATGCCAGTTGGAGAATTCTGGAGTTTGAAGTTCCTACCCAAAATTGCTGAAGCTGTGGAAGAGTGGCTAAGAATAATCAAGGAGTTCTTAAAATGGCAGCTAACTACGTTTTCCAATTTTTGTTGCATTGTTGCTGAGTTTTGATAAGTTGATGGACTCCTGGATAACTTTAAAGGACTTTGGGCCTTGGGTTTCTCATCTGTGTGGCTGGACACAATGAGAATATGTGAACATAAAAAATACTTTCTGAAAGATATTATGTCTCCTTGTTTTTCAATATTCCCCTTTTCTTGTCTCCTGGGATTTACCCAAATTGATGATCTATGACCATTTGATGCTGAGACTTGGAGATGCGCTTTGGTGTCCAGTAGGGGTAAAAGCACCAGAGTAGAAATAAGGAGACCAGAGGTGCTACTCTTGCCTAAGGCACAAACCTAGCTGGGTAACTTTTTGCCAGTTGTTCCCTCTTAGCCTAGAAACCACTTCTGAAAATGTTGCCCCCTCCTTCCAAAATCACCAACCCTGTATAGATTTGGTTCTTCCTGTTAACGGGAGTCAAGAAAGACTTGAAGGCACACTCACAAAATGCTCTAAAAGGCCTTTTCCCTAACTGATATCTTAAGTCACACAAATTAAAAGTATGCTCCCAAATCTGCTCCTAAATCATAAAACAAAACTTTACAACAGTTCCTTGTTTAGTCAACTCATGCAATTAAAAATTTCCCATTTGTATAGTTTAGTATATTTTTATATTTCTATATTTCTAACTTGCCTTTCTCTCACCATGCAAGTCAGCAACTCTTTTATTAATATTCTCTATAGATCTGTTTAGTTTCAAAGACCGCTACCTCATGGTGCCTTCAAATTACATTCTGGGATATAAATATGACCGGAAATCTGTGAATCTTTGAAATTTAGAGTTGGTGGGTATTTCCTTTGTCTTGGGTCAACTGTTGTGTTGCAACAGACGGCAGCTTGGTTAGTAAAAATTCTCATGGGGACTTTTGTGTATTAATATAGCTTTTTATTCTGGATAAAATGTAGCGGTAAAAAATAATGACTGAGCAAGAGTATCCCAATTGTAATTAAAAAAAAGAATTTGAAGGGTTTTTTAGTTATGTGTTTTAAAGCAATGTAATCTCTAGGCATCTGAAAAGAAGCAAGTTATGAGTTTTTAGACAGAATTTTAAAATTAATTTGCTGGAAACTAATAATGTCTTGTTACTCTCTTTGGGACTTTGAAGTAATACAGAAGTAAATTCTTATTTTTTTAAAAAAAAATCATCATTCATTATATCTGCTGAGAGATTCTTCTGTTTTTACCCATAAGGAGTTTCTTCTAAAAATATATGAGAAATACTATGATTTTTTTTATAACTCTGATGTTTCCCACAGAAAAGCTATAATAACTGCACAAGAGGCAGTTTAATATATTCACCAGAGGGCCATCAGACTGAACAAATCAATGATATATTTTTAAAAAGGTTTTAGAAACTAAAATAAATAATAAATATTTTTCTGTTTTAATGTGATTTCCTTAATTGCAACTCACATGGCTTTTTGCAAATGTACAGCATGAAATAATTAGTCCTGGGCACATCCGATAATTTTTTTCCTGCACAATACACAATATTATCCAATACTGGAATACACAATATTATTCGAATTATCAGTAGTCTTACCACTGTGTGTTAGGTGAACTTTTCAGAAGAAATCTATGGAAAAGCTTAGTTTTTAAACCCATTAATCTGTTGAACTCTGTTCTGTAAACAGTTATCTAACACAGGCAGTTCCGGCAAACGAAATTGCATGTTAAATATATCTTGTTGGTGTCATGGGATATGGTTGCGTAAGGGAGAACCATCTGAAGGCTTTTATGCAATTGATAATTGTATCTTGCATTTATTCAGTAAATGGGAGGCTTGGATATAGTCCATGGAGTTCTTGAGTTTTTGCAACTGTCTAGGAAGCCTGGGACATCAACACATGTTGCTTTATTAGGCAAAGTGAAGAAGTTCATACTTCACACAAACCATAATGTAGCTGTTTTGGTTTTGGTTAGAATCAGAATATAGGAAGCCATGATCACACTATCCTTGACCGATGGCCATGAAGCCTCTGTTTAAATAACACCAGCAAAGACCATTAGCTGGAGGGGCTTGATGCTTTTTTGAACAACTGTTATTTTTTTTTTTCCAGACTAAGCATTGAACATGTTCCAGTGGTTTATTCATTTCTTCTAAATTTTTCCTTCCAGGTGCCTTATCAGCTGCTGTCCTCTGGACAACCTCCAGCTTTTCAACATCTTATTTAAAATGCTGCAGAACGAGTATTTCAGGCTTAGTCTGACTAACCCAGAATCAAGATCTTTATTTGAACTTAACAGAATAACTGAGTTGGAAATGATCTTGGAAGTCTTCTAATTCAACCACCTTACACAGAGTCTGTCAATTTGGTTTCAGACATATGACTTTCCAGTCTTTTCTTCAAAACCCCTATGCATCTCTAACTCCAATTCCACATGTTCATTTGTCAAAACTACTCATATCTAAGTACAGCAAAGTGCTTAGTGTTATATTTCCCCACAACATCAGTCTCACTGGATACGTTGGGCTAAGAGTGAGATGTGGCTGGGCTAAGAGTGAGAGAGCTTGGCTACGAAACTCACTTAGTATATCTCTACAGCTTACTTTGCATAAGATCCAGATATTTCTATTTGTATTCCAACATTTTTTACCATCCCCATCATGATGGCTCTCATTCTGTTCTTCCATCCTTGTGCTTACCACAAATTTGATAATCTTATTTTCTAACTCTTCATCCAAATCACTCTTAAATCTGTAAAATGCTGTCAGACCTAGGACAGTACACATAATCCTTGACATAGAGATAATCCTTGATAGTCCTTGGCCACGATGAGCCCACAATTTCCATTGTTAAACAAAGCAGTTAGATGAGTAAGAACCCATTTTATGGCTTTTTTTGACATAGTTGTTAAGCAACTCACTATAGTTGTTAAGAGAATCATATGGTTCTTAAGTGAATCTGGCATTCTTCTTTGAGTTTGCTTGTCAGAAAATCCCCAGCAATGTTGGAAATGACAACCCCAGGACCCCAGAATGCTGCAGCCATTGTTAAGTACATGCCAGTTCCAAGCACTGGACATTTGATAATGTAGCAGTGTGGATGCTGCAAAACCAGTGCAATGGTCATAAGTATGAAAACTGATGATAAGTCATTTAACATTGAATGGTCACTAAACAAATGTTTGCAAGTCGAAGACTACATGTATGTACAGACTATGAAACCTACATGGTTTGATGTTGTGTTTTCTATTTTTCTTTTACATCTTATTTTTAGGGAGAATTCAGGATTTTATTACAATTGCTTTGGGGCATAAAACTTTTTCTAATTCTAAATATTCCTTTATTTCATCAAATAAAGCCCCCAGCATTTCTAACCAGAGACATATGATGCTTGTTTGCGGCAAAAAGCTAAAGAAGAAAATAAATCAACTGATTTAATCATAGTGTTATAAACATGCCAGAAACTTCTAGTGCTCCCTGAAATTACCCCTATACTCTTGTAGTATAAATGTAAAAACAATATTCAAACCACATTCATCTCATGCCAATGCCTGTGTGTGCGTATGTGTGTGTGTGTGTGTGTGTGTGGTGCATGTATCCAGTTTCTATTAACCGTGCCCACTTAGTATTTCTGATTTGGCCATCAATGCTGGATTATTGTGTTCTGTGCTTGTTTAACCTATGAATGTTAGCTCTCCCTTTGGCACCATTCCTTGATATAAAAAGGGGATTGTTAGCCATTCTCCTACACAACAAGGATGCTGGGAGGAAGATTATTATTTTCAGTAGCTGGAAAAAACTGTATTTATTTCTGGCAACCCTTTCAGAATAGGAGAAAAAAAAACAACCCTCAGGTGAGCGCAAAAAAGTGGAATGGAGAGAAATGAGCAATTTATCCAAAAAGCAGTTATTGCCTGCTGGCAGCGGAGCTGGATAGGGGGTAGAGGGTGAGGGTTTCCTATTCTTCCAGAAACGACAAACTTCCCCAGATATCAAAGTGATAATTGAAGCATAACAAAACAAACTTTTGAAAGAGAATCTCTGCATGAAAGAACTTGTGTGTGGGGGGGGGGAGATTCTAGAATGTCAAGGAGCGAATCCCACATCAAACATAGCGTCTTTGCATTTTGTAGTAGAACAGCTATGCATATAATTCTCAAACGTTTTCTGCCCAAGGGTTAGAAGCTGCAAAATCTGGATATTGAAGGAGCTGTTTTTCCATGAAAAAAATAATAATTACATATGATTGGTCAACTTGGGGTTGCAGACTGGAGGAACTATTTCGGGATTTGTTTCATATTTCATTTTAAAATATGATTTGTTATTTAGTTGTTTTTCCTTCCAGTATTTTCACTGAAAAGGTGAAAATACTTCATTACAGTAGTCCTCTTTATCAATTTCCATTGATAAGAAAGACAGTTGTTAAGTGAGGTTTGTTGTTTTTATTAAAGTGTATGGCATGTGTTAGCCAGGGATCACCGAGCTGGCTAGCTGCCGCTGTGAAAAGAATTTTTTCAGGCAGTGTTATCTTTATCTGTGGGATGCCTGAATGCCGTAGGCATTTGGGGCAGGCTCCTTTCTTCTCCCTGCGCAGTTTATTCACCCATAGAAATTGAATCGCCAAGCTGCTAACCTCAGCAGTGCGCAGTCTCAGCATCTTACCACGTGAGCCACCATGGCTCCCTCTTACTGCGTGAGCCACCGTTGCCCCATTTTACAGCCTTTCTTGCTAAATGAATTGCTGCAGTAGTTAATTTAGTAACATGATTGTTAAGTGAAATTGGTTTCCCCATTCACTTTGCTTGTTAGAAGGTGATCACATGACCCCAGCACACCCCAGGGGATGGTTTCACATGGGCACCTGTCACTTGCACAAATGGAGCTTTATAACCTGCTGCTTTGCGGCCAAGTTCCCAATGAACCACAGACCGGTACTGGGCTGCGGACTGGAAGTTGGGAATCCCTGCTTTAGAGAATCGTATGTATTGCTTCACTTACTTTGAAATATAGAAAACTAATCTTGCTCAATGGAACTTCTCATTCTGTTGAGTGGGCCATGGGCTGGTGTCTGAAATTTCCACTGAGTTGATTCTATAGAAGAAAAATAACCATCAAAATGTTCTAGCAAGTTTTCCTGGGAAGAAAATTCCTTAGGATGGGGGCTCACTTGATAGCTCAGCTTTCTATATCCTATCCAGTTCAATGGATCCCAAAATAATAACAGTGTTGTTTTTGAGTCTGAAGTAAATAAAGAAACAATCTGTATTTCTGCAACAACACAAAGTTCTAGAGCAGGGATGTCAAACTCAACTTCATTGAGAGCCACATCAGGGTTGTATTTGACCTCGGGGGGCCAAGATGGGCATTGCCTGGGTGGGTGTGATGTCACTCATTTCAGGGGCGCCTGTGATGGCCTGAGAGCTCTGCCAGAAAAAATGGAGCTTGAGAGTGCTGCCTGTCCCCCTCGCAAACTCTCTTTTCAGCTGCAATGGCCTTTTGCAACCCTCTGCCAGTGAAAATGAAGTTGGGAGTGAGCAGTGAGCTCTGTTTTCAGCTGTGATGGCCTCCTGCAACCTCTGCCAGTGAAAACAGAGCTCGGGAGGGCTGCACACAGCTCTCCCAAGCACCATTTTCATTGGCAGAAGCACTACGGGCTGGTCCTTCACTGTTTCCAGTGTAGGCCTGTGGACCAGATCTAAGCACCCTGGGCCTTGCCACGGTTATTTGGAGACAGTAACCAACATTTTCAAGTTGAGCAAATTGTTGACAAAAATAATCCCCCTTTCTTCAGTTTTATACACACACACACACACACACACACACACACACACACACTCACACAAAGAGAGAGATCACCTTGTTGAACACATAGCCAAAGCTAAAAATTATGCTTTATTTGCAAACTATTGCGAAGGCACATCATTAGCAAGTTGAGGCATTCCAATATCTCAGTATTTCTAAATGGGATACTGCCATGTGGAGAAGGATAATTTCATCTGTTGACATTAAATGTTTGCTTTTGTTAAAAGCAGTCAACAGACTTGAGGACTATTTTCAAAGTGGGGCTGTTTGCTTTTGTTCAGATATGTTGATAACATACATTTTGAGTCATTCTTGATGTAGTCTTGACATGGTTATATTCCTGGAATTTAAATTGGATAGGTAATAGGCCCAAGAAAGAAAACATCTTTTTAGCATTCTTAGGTTTAGTATTTAAAAAAACCATATTCATGTTGAACAGATTTTTATTGTGATCAGGAAAATTGTTTAGCAATGTTTTGCATTTGGTATGGATTTTAAGAGGCTCTTAATCTGTGCACCTGGATTAGACAAAGATCACCCTGCCAACTGATTACAAGCATTACATAAAATGCCAGATAGATGCATGGTTATTTTACTTATTCTGATATATACAAAACGTGACTGATTAATCTAATGTATGTGTTCCTAAAGACATATCCACACATGAACTGGAGTGTTGATGGCAACTTCTGAAAAAATGAGAATTACTGTTATTTTATTTGAACTCATGCTGGGATCAGCCTGTAGTTTTGTTTTGTGTTCCAGCCAGTGAAAGATGGATACTCTAAAATCTTTTCTGTTTCAATGGGACTTTTGACTATTTACGTATCAAAAGTTATCAGGAACTAATCAACATGTAAATACCAGACAATGTTGGCTGGCATTTATGTGGCTAAGTAATCCTCCATATAAACATTTGCTTCCTAAATCTGTGGGTGCCATTTTCATATTCCATAGCCAAGGCAATGAGGATCTGGAGGAAAGGGCCATTTGAGGGTAAGATATTGATTTATAATGATAAAGAACAGATTTTGAGTGATGACATTTCATTATTTAGTAGCAGTTAATTACTGTTTTTCACTTCTGGCACATAAAAGCACAGGATGAGCCAAATAGACAGGTTCCCCCCTCTCAAAGTGTAATCATTGTCAGTTGGGTAGACCTTCTCTTTATGTTTGTAGCAATCTTTATTATTGATCAAAAGAATAATATATCATTATTTTGTTCATTTCCTATGAAATGGCTTAATTTTTAGTGACCATTTGTTTTATTATGTCATTAATATTTATTAATTTAATGTTTTATTTATATGACTGTGAAGTAGGACATTTTCCTAGTGCTCAGCATTTGTTGGACTGGATATGAGCTCAGATTTTATACAAAGGCACCCAAACTTTCCAACTTTTGCATAGAATTGAGAACCTACCAGCCAAATATGTGGTTCCTAAGGTTGTATTTATCCTAAGCTGTGTTGATATCCTAATTCCTAACTTCCTCCGCTGAAAATGATCTACTTGCCTTTGGCCAAGCAACAATATGGAAAAAATAATACAATCTAAAATTTTATAGGATTGCTGTAAATATAAGCAAGATAATTTTCCTGAGGGTGGGGGAAAGTAGTATGGGAGCATTTTGCAAATTGCTGAGTTATCAAAGCCAGCTAGCATGGCCAGTAGTAGAAAAAAATTGGATGGGTGAAATGCACCAACATCAAGAGGGCTTCCAATATTTCTGAAGAGCTTTGAATGCCCCCTTAAGGATTATAATCATTTCTAATGCAAAGACAACAAGCAACACGTCAGAACCAAGTCTCTGATTAAAATTATGAAGATCGGTTTATCTTTTTGGACTATTTTTTTTTAAATTATGTTACAGTTTAATCATTGTAGAAACTAGTGAATAGTAGAATGTGTTAATAAACATCGAATTATACTGCTGCATCTTTTTATATGTACTATGTCTCATAGAATGCAGAGTCATACTAATTTTAAAGTGAGTTTATTTGGCATCATTGACATTTTGAAACAGTAATATGTGTTTAGAAGTTTAGAAGTTTAAGTACATGATTCAAAGGATTCAAGCATGTGGCAATTCTGCTTTTCCATCATTTAATTGATGGAATTTATTTTTGATAAATCCAGGTAAAGTTTCCTTAAAGCAGATAAAGTAAAGATAAATCTTGAGAGTTCTTTTTTTTGTTGTTGTTGCTACAGCATGGATGTGTTTTGCTTTTTGTACAGCAGCAAGATAAAAGTTAATTCTTATGGCTTCCTAATCTTATCTAAGACCTGACCTTGGATTGAAGATGTACATTCAAATACTAATTAGGAGACTCCCATCAAGTATTACCAGGTTGTTTAACTTCCCAAATCATGTTGTAGGAAAGGATCTTAAATCTTTAGCTCAGCTTTCTTCGGAAGAGCAGTAATATCACTTTGGTGCCTGTTGCCAAAACAGATATGAAAACAAAACAAGAAGAGCAGAAAGTAAGAGACATAGAAAAGCAGCAAACAAATAGAAAGTAGACATAGAAAAGCAGCAAACTCGAGAATAATGGACAAGACCCCTGAACAAAGACCCCTCTCTCTAATATCATGGCTGGTCAGGCCACATTAATTGCTAGGTTCTTCAAGAGACTCCCTCTAGAGATGTTGAGCTCAAAACAAAGCAAGTATTTATAGTCACACCAGGCATATTGTGTGCATAAAAGGAGCCACAAAATTATTTAGATGTTGTGTGAAATCAGTCAGTAGCAGATGCCCACGGTTTGTTCATCCTGCTTTATGATCAGCAGATTGACATAGAGGTAGTCCTTGACTTACAACCATTTTTAGCAATCATTTAAAGTTACAACAGCAATAAAAAGGTGATTTACTACTTACTTCCTCACACTTACAACCATCTTAGCATTGCCATCAAAATTCAGTTGATTGTCAGCTCGCGTGTATTTATGATTGTTACAGTGTTCTGAGGTCATGTGATCACCATTTGTGACCTTCCCAGATGGTTTCCAAAAAGTGAAGTTAATGACCAAGTGATTCTTTTAACAATTTAGTGATTTGCTTAACAACTGTTACAAAACATAGGGGACCACTCATAGAATTGTCTTGCTTAGCAGTAGAAATTCTGCCTCAGTTGTGATCATATGTAAAGGACTATTTGTAGTGTTGATGAAAGCAGGACAAGAAGTAATGGATGGAAACGAATCAAGTAGAGATACCACCTGGGGATAAGAAGAAATTTCCTGACAGTTGAACAATTAATCAGTGGAACAGCTTGCCTTCAGAAATGGTTGGTGCTCCATCATTGGAGTTTTTAAGAAGAGCAGAGACATTCATTCATGTGAAATAGTGTGTAGGGCAGGGGATTGCTAACCTTTTGGACCTCAGGGATCACCAAACTCATAATTTTAAAACCTGCGGACCACTAATATGAACTTTGACTGACGGCGGCTTGCTGACATTTTCAGAAAGCAGCAGAGACCCTGGGAAAATCTCAAAAAAAGTCTGCAGGAAAATTCCCCACCCTGTTTCCCTACCGATCGATCTTTCTTTATTTGGGATTGCAGGATATCATCTCCAGCTCTGTTCTCGGGGGGGGGGGGGGAGAGAAAGAGACTCTGTTGCTATGTTTTGAGTGGGCAAGCTTTTTTTTTTTAGTATTCATATATATTTGGGGAGACTTTTGGCTTCATTCAAGGAAAGCAGCAGAAGACTTTCTTTCTCTCCCACAAACTCCACCAGAAATGAGTCTTTGTGAGATTTGTTGCGCCAGTGTAGCTTCTTGGAGCAGGATGCCTTGCAGAGTCCCAAAGACTCATTTCTGGTGGAGTTGCGGGAGAAAAAGAAAGACTTTTGTTGCTTTCTTTGTGTGCAGCCAAAAGCAAAAGAAGAACAAAGCGGAAAGAAGCAGCCCAGTGGCCAGGTCAGGTGCGTGGGGTAAGTGAGGCAAATTCCGCCCCTCTGCCTTTTCCCCTCCTCCCTTCACTACCTCATGTTGTTCACAATGCAAGTGACACAAGGCTTGTGTTCCCACAGGGCATGTGGGTGGCACTGCCTTGTGTTCCCAGATTAATTGCTTTGGGGGATGCTTTACGGATGACATTTCTCTGAGGACCACCAAAATTTTCTCGTGGACTACCAGTCCACTGGATGGTGACCACCGGTGTAGGGTGTCCTACTTGAACATGGTGTTGAACTAGATCTCCAAGGTCTCTTCCAATTCTGTTATTCCCGGTATTCTTTTTTTCCTTGGGGAAGAGATATATGCCTCTGTGGAAGATTTGAACTGATTATTTACAAAGAGTGCATATGCTACTTAAAATTAGCAAAGTGATCTTTTTCCTGCAATAATATTAAAAACTGACATTTTGTCTTCATCTTCAAGATACTAAGCATCTCTCATTAATTTGGAGGTGGAGGATAATACCTCAATGTGCATAACCTTCAGTTAAATAATTTGCTGCTACTGATTTAGAATGGTTTTATTGTGGGCATGAGTTACACACATTTTATTGTACATTATTTTAGGCAGTGTAATAGTTTTTTTTGTCTTCCAATTTATTTCAGTTTCACACAGGAACATTTATCAACCAATGTCCATTCATTTCTGTTCTGAAATATATTATTGGGCTCTTGGGAAGAATCCTGGGGGGGAAAATCCAACAAGACTATTGCATTTTTCTGACATGTCTTTGAATGAAAAGTGTACTGGAGTGTAACGACTGAAAACTCAAGGAAGTAATAAACCCTCTGAAACCTCTCTGGCTTTGGCTATCTAGAGGATCTGAAAAATTACCTGGGAGATGCTTTCTGCATCTTCTGCAATCAAGAGAATGGGGCTAAAACAAAATAGTGCTACTTATTCAGATGGTCTTAATTCCTGGTGGGAGGATAAATAGTGAAAAGTGCTTTTTGGCTGGCAGGGAAGCTCCAGCAAATAAAATACATTCCATCTAATGTCCAATTTTAAAAAATGACTGGAGACAGAGAAGCCATTTAGCTCTGATCAGTCACTCCAGTTCAGTTTGTGATACGCTTTGGATATCATCAAAGGCTAAACTTGTATTTTTCAGGAGGGATGTCAGTCTCTCCACAGAGGTGCGAGGACTTTGCTGCAAGTTGATATGGGGTAGAGATCTGTCTTGACCATTTGCTTGTTGATCTCTTCTGTATTAGGATTATTTTGACGCTAAAAAATGATGGTGCATGACCCAGTCCTTTTGAGCAAGATGATTAACTGATTATATTTCTAACCTAGCTTTTCTCTCATTAGCTGAAAAACATATGGATGGGTTTCTCCACAATTTCCTTCTAACAGTCTTGTGGGTTTGTTTGTGGAATATCCATTAACTGCTACATGGAGATCAACCTGAGGGTTCATTTTTCAACCAATGGCTTTGCCATGCTTTTCCTTTTATCCCACAACCAGGAGGAAATCATGTCAATGTAACTTACATTTATTCCCATAGCTTACTCTAGTCACATTTCCAGGACAGGGCCATGTTGTGCTACTGTATACATAGCTCTTCCATGTGACATGTAAGGCAGTAGTTGATGGTTTTTTCTGGCACAAATCTAGGCATCACCAACCATAGGAAAAGCCATCACCAATCTCCACACAGATTGTATCATGAGATAACACATGAGATCTGGGCAATTTTTTCTCTTTTTAAGATTTTTTAAAATTCCTTTTTATTATTTTTCTAGAAATAATTCAAGATGACGAACATGTCTAATACTCCTTTTTTCTACAACAGCATTCCTACGTGGTAAGTTGGGCTGAGATAGAGAGCGTGACTGGCCCAAAGTCTTCCAGCCAGCTTTCATGTCTAAGGTGGAACTAGAATTCACAATTGTCTAGTTTTTAGCTGGATGCCTTAACCATTAAACCCAGCTGGCTCCCAAAAGTTAATTGATTATTATTTATTAATGATCTAACTAGCATTAGGCAAGAGGAAAAAGTTGTTTTTTCTTGACTGCAAAATAGAAGTCATCTTAATTTGTGCCAGCTTAAGTACAGTGTCTGCATAAGCTTTCTTGAAGGAAATAAATCCAGAAAGGGATTTTGATGTATGTGAGAAGAAGGGTTTAGTGGGCTGGTTTTGGAATATCTGCCATTTCTGCAAAATAATGGATCTGTCAGTTTATTTATCTATCAACCTCTAGATGGCAGCAAAGGATTACAGTTTCTTGAATGTCCTGTCTGCTCTCTGGTGGGCATCCAAATGTGTGCAGCTGAGATACAGTTGCTGAATAAATTTTGCTGAAGAGCTGAAATTTAAGACTGTTGCATCAAATCATACAGTAGCATATATATAGCTTTGATAATTCCATATCTATACCAGTTTAGAAAAGAAAGAGTCAGAATTCTCTGAGAACAACATTAGGAAGAAGATTCCATAATAATAAAGGTCTTTCAATTAAATCAGAAATGGGCTATAAATTTCAGTTTATATTCTTCAGGTCAACCCATCAATCTTTAGCTAACTTGTTGAGAAGAGAAAAGACCCGAATAGTATTACAAACAAGCACCAAACCACAGACCAGTCAAAAGAAGATGGTCCCACAGCAGATTTGTCAGACCAAATATAGTCAAGGAAATTGCTGCCCTTGTTTGCATCACCTCAAGCCTCCTTTATGTCTCATGGATTTACCAAAGGGGAAGTCTTCCATTTTCTCATGAATGATTGTATTTTCATGCTGGAACTCCATGAACGAGCTTCAGCCCACCTTGACGTGGGTCATGCTAGAGATGAAGGCTTGGTTGCAAGGACATATCGTCAGCAAATGATAGATGGACATCTTTATGATGCAGAAATTGTGTTTGTGATCTCTGTATTCCATTGTGCTTAATTTTCAGATTGATTGTATCCAGTAGTACTAATTATATTATATCCAGTCAACCCATTCAACCCCCAGATGGGATATAATGACTTAACAAATAACTCTATGGACCATTGGCATGCGTGGAGCCACACACCTACCAATTAGAATATAATGGAATGGAACAGAACAGAACAGAACAGAATTCTTTATTGGCCAAATATGATTGGACACACAAGGAATTTGCCTTCGGTGCATAAGCACCGAAAATATATTCATCATGAATCATAAGATACAACATTTAGTGACAGTTATAGGATACGAAATAAGCAATCAAAAGGGCCGTATCAGGGTTGTGCTTGACCTTGGGGGGCTGGGGTGAGTCTGGCCAGCTTGACATCACTTGTGTCGGAGCATTAGTGGTGGCCCAAGTGGTCTGCCAGCAAAAATGGATTCCCAAGCTCTGTTTTTGGCTATGACTGCTTCCTGCAACCCTGTGCCATGAAAACAGAGCTTGGGAGGGCCCTTTCACTGGCAGAAGCACCGCAGGCCGGTCCTTCACTGTTTTCAGGGTGGCCCTAGGGCCAGATCTAAGCATTCACCAGGCCAGATCTGGCACCCAGGCCTTGAGTTTGACACCCCTGCCTTAGAGTAAGCATGAAACCTTTGTAGTGGACAAAACCACTACAGTGGACAAAACCACTACTGTGGTTGGGTATGTAGTATATACCATTATTAAAAAATGGGTCAGTAAGTTAACAAAATATGGAAAGACTGGCACCAATAAAATATTGATCCAGATGGTGCTAAGTAGAAAATGTGATCACAGCACATTTGTTTTTATCTCCATGGTAATGCTAGTTTGACAGGTTTAGATATTTAAATCTGCAGTCCAGTGCTCACCACAATGTAATATTAAGTAAACTCTTATTTATGCAGTTTATTGGTGAAAAGTACATCATCAACATTTGCCCAAGGAAGTGGAAATTATGCAACGCTTATTTCTTCAATGTATGTATATTTCAGCAAAATGAGCCAAATTTATGGTGCATATTTTGGTCACACACAAGTATGTAGCCTTTCCTCAATAAATCAATGTATGTTTTTCAGACATTCATTTATTTGGGTCCTATTTTCTAGTTTTAAGACGATGTCAGATGGCATTTTAAGTCATATTGTCATTGCACCTCCTACAACGAAATCAAACACCATCTTCAGTGCACATCATGACCATGAGCATGAAAATAAACACAAACACACATCCTTCACCCTTCACACTTCGAACCGGAAACCCCCAACACCACACCAACACTGCACTATACAGCAGAATTCAAAAGAGCTACTGCCCGGGGATAGAAGCTGTTTTTCAGCCTATTTGTCCTTGTTTTATTATTCTGTACCATCTGCCAGGTGGTAATAGTTAAAAAAAAAAGGGTTTCCAGGATGAGATAGATCTTTGAGAATGTGTTGAACTTTCTTAAGGCAGTGGGGGCTATAAAGCTCTTCCAAAGATGGGAGAAGGCAACCAATGATCTTCTGGGCAATGGCATTAACCCTCTGGAGTGCTTTCCTATCTGCCACTGTGCAATTGGCAAACCATACAGAAGTGCAGTATATTAAAATGCTCTCTATGGTGCAGCGGTAGAAGGTCACCATCAGTTTCTCATTCAGTTGTTGTTTTCTGAGACGCCTCAGGTAGTATAATCTCTGCTTGGCCCTTTTGGCCAGGGCTGCAATGTGGACACCCCAGGTCAGGTCCTCTGTTAGGGTAACACCCAGAAACTTAAAACTGGCCACTTGCTCCACTCAGTCTCCATTGATAAACAAAGGCTGGATGTCTGGTCTTTTCCTTCTATAATCCACTATAAGCTCTTTGGTCTTATTAGTGTTGAGGACAAAGTTGTTGTCTCCACACCACGAAACATAAAACTATCAGTGTTTTTTTTATTTGACCTCTCTGCAAAATCCTGATCTAACACATAAAGTAGTCATTGGAATTCTAGTTTCTGACCACCATGTTTAATTTAAATATGATTAATATTGATATTGAACTTGATACTGATTTTTCTAAGAGATGACTAAAGGTCATTGAATGACTGTTTGAAGTTAGACATCCCAACTATTTGAAGCAGGCACCCCGAAAGTTACTTATGACTCAGTTCTGAAGTTACAGTTGCTGTCATTCGCCTTTACAACCAACTGCAGGGCACTGCAGCATCTTGTTCTGACCCAGTTTCCCAAACACGACAAACCCTCTGACGTAAACTGAAAAGATTCCTTTATTAGGAATGTCGGCAGCCCTGGCAAAATGTTTCTCTCACAGGCTAACAAGTCCATCAGGCTGGAAAATGAATAGTTCTCTGCCACACCTATTCATCTCTGCCTCTTGCCTTTTATCCCCAGAGCTAGGGGAAGGGGGCTCATTAGCAGCAGTGGCTCTTCCTTCCCAAGGATCAGCCCACAGATTTCTACTGCTCTCCTCTTCTCTGCCTTCTGAGACTCATTTCCTCCTCTTCTTCATCAACCACCTCCAGGCCGGGGAGGTAGGGCTGTCTGAGGGCTGTTGGATGGCCCAGGCTTCACCTCTGTCTCTTTCTCTGTCTCTGTCTCTGTCTCTCTGTGTGTGTGTGTCTCTCTCTCTGTCCCTCTCTGCCAGCTTCATTCTCACTTCCGCCTTGGAGCTCCCAGGTTGCCCTGATGCTGACCATCACTCTCATGCCTCCTCTTCCTTCTCCCCCTCTGATTTGGCTGCTGGAGGGGCCGGCAGACGACAGGCCACATCTGAGCCAATCTCCTTCCTCCATCTCCCATACCGGGTCCCCATAGATCTTAGGCCTGCTTTCCACCCATTGGGCCCCACATCCCCTTCCTCACTTACCTTTTGTAGATCTCCAAAACTCAGGAGATCATGGTAGAGAAGGAGGACAGGACACTCTGTTGCTGGATCACATGGGCGCAATCCAGAAGGGACTGCCATTTTTCAAGTGAATACATTGAATTGTGGCCATTAGGAAAATGGTGGCTGCTTCCAGAGGTGTGCCATGTGGAATAACTTGATTACCTTCGCTTTGCTAACACAAGCTTTGCAGCATTCCGGTAGTCTCCATTATAGTCTTCAGTGAAGGAGTACTTATAATTCTACAAATTATTATTTATATTGTTTTATTTAGTTTCCTAGTATGATTTTTATTGCTTATTTAGTATCCTATGACTGTCACTAAGTGGTGTAAGTTATGATTTATGATGAATGTATTTTTATGTACACTCAGAGCTTATGCACTGAAGACAAAAATTCCTTGTATGTTCATTATATCCCACCTGGAAGTGAATGTATTGACTGGATATAATAGAAGTTGGATTGGGAGGTATATGGTTGTAAAGTTTGTAAGGATCAGTCTTGAATTGTATAGAACCATATGGTTTTATGCATACGTATTTCTATAAGCAAGGGTGGGTTTTTTTTTTCAGTGCAGCTTCCTTTTAAGTAAGGCTGATAAGAATGGTAGCCTTCACTTCACTTTGGTTGGTTAATTTAATTATTGTGAAGCAACATAAGATTGACATAATTCAGCCTAGGAATTTTAAGCAGTTATTCTAAATGCTTAAAAAGCCTTATTCAAATATTGCTTAATACTAATAGAAAATATCATATTAAAATAGCAATTTTAAAAACTCAGCTGACCTGATCCTGAGAATTTTAATACGCAATTTTCCACTGAGTGATTGCAGGATATTTAATCCTTTGTAGCTGAATTATTTTTTTATTTTTTTTTTGATGTGGGAAATTTCTGTGAAGTGTGTGCTTCATTTAGTTAGACTTGTGTGCTGGTCAGGGGGCTGAAAATACACCTTGGGTCTATTTCTAAGCGAGAAGTATTCAGTCTTAAATAATAGTGCGACATGAACAATTAATATCCTAGGTCTAGGAACAAACTCTTGAAGCATTAGATATATATACCTTGAAAAGCCCCTGCAAAATTAGTTGTATATTGATTTTAAAAAGGAAAAATGTTAAATATCAGAGAAATTATAGCGTTAAGATAGTATTCTGTTGTGTAAATTGAATTCAACTACATTTAGTTTTTCTATCTTAATCCTGGCCGTAGCCCTTTTTAGGAGAGCATCGTTGGCATGCCACACCGGACCATGTGTTATCTTTGGCTTGAAATAGATTGTGTACCTTTGCAGTGATACCATCTGTGTGCTAATAAATGTTTTCTAACATTGTCATCACACAGAGGGCATAGAGGAAAGTCAGTTCATGAAGTCGCAAAACAAGGCTTAACTGAGATTAATAAGTTGCAGAAAAAGAAGAGGGATCTGAGAAGGGATTTTTAAACAGCTGTACATCAAGAGAATGTAAGCATGAAGGTAATGGATGGAAAGAGACATGCCTTCTAAACTCTCTTGGAAATAATTTAAGGTTGCAGTTGTTGTGTTTGCCATGCAATAAATGTAGCTTTAAGTTGCATTTGTTGCATGTAGAATATTTTCCTCTTTCTCATCATGGATGTAAACTTTTTTTAAAATTGTGATGAAAGGCACAATCTATAGTGGTAGATGAATGTATTACTACTACTACAACTACTGCTACAATACTATTGCTACTACTACAGAGTCCTCAACCATTGACTCTAATGGAGCCTGTCCATTATGGTCACAAGAGATTATGGTCGTTAAATGAGGTGACCACCTGATTGTGTAGTTTACCAATCCCCATCCCTACTCTCCTTGTGGTTGTTAAGTAGACCACAGAGTGCCTCAGGGGTGGGGGCAGTCACGGGAGGCCTTCTTTTCCTAACGTGATTGAAGCAGAACAGACTGTTCTGTCCCTCGGCCATATAGTTCTGTCCCAGAAGCAGGCACCATTTTTATGATTGGGCCTACTCTGAAAATGGTGCCTGTTCTGGGATGCATTGCGGCCTGCCTCCTTGCCTTATGCGAACTCTGGAAGTCCGGAGATCTTCCTCATTCAACTACATTTAGTTTTTCTATCTTAATCCTGACCATAGCTTTTTTTAGGAGAGCATCCTTGGCACGCCACACCAGTCCAGGTAAGCAGACAATTAGTGTCAGGGGGTAGAGAAGAGGGTATTGTGTATTGTGTATATTTCCAATGAGGTGGAAAGCTGAACCAAGAATATGTTAGTTGTAAGAACAAAAGGCTGCAGCGGCTGTAACCTCGAAATCAGTTCATAAATACCTTTTTGTCGTAATTTCAGATGGTTGCTAAGTAACCAGCCATAAGTCAAGGACTACCAGTATGTGCTATAAGATGTGTCTTACAATAGTCCCACTGAAAAATCACTGATTTTAGATTGGCTGGTTGATTTTTGACCAAAATATCTCATATCGTATTCATGTTATTTTGTTTGTCTTAATTGATAGATTAACTGCAGCCCCAATTTAGCACCTGGAAGATGTGAAAACCTATATTTCAGTATTGTGTTTCAAAACATTGTCTTGAGATTTCTGTGAGCCAAGATTTGTATAGCTAAATTGGGAATTTGGAGAGAACTGAGAATTAGTACCATAGGTGTTGTTTATTTGTTAATCACAGCATGAGATGTTCATTATTTTTCTGGGTGCTTTTTTAAAAAAATCTTCTCTCCTTTTCAGTATGGAAACTTCTAAGCCTCTTTGAACCTTTCTTCAACTATGTGGCTTTCAGATGTGTGGGACTACAGCTTCCCAACATTGTCACCCACCTATGATTGACCCAGATGAGTTTTCCCTATAAAAATGTCCTCAAATGTTTCCTCCCAGAATTCCTAGTAAGAATAGCCAGTACTGAGAATTATATCTAGAAAATGCCCTGGTTTGAAAAAAATAAGTCTCAATGAACAGCAGGATCTTAAAATTATCTGCCTAAGGATTCCAGACAGATAAAATAAAAACAAGATGGTTGAAGTGTTTCTGGTTTTCTATTATGTGTTTCAGAAGCTTTGCTCTATTCTTTTACTTACCTATTGTTCCCAAATCTGTGTTCTTTCTCAGTCCTTCTAGTCTTTCTGGGATCATCTATCCCTTGAATCCTGATGGAAGATCTTACTACAAGCTAGTAAGCTTGCTTTATGCCAAGTTCATGCTGGAGTTCATTCTTTGCAAGTTGAAGGGTCCCATGTTCAATTCTTAGTATCTCCTCTTACTAGGAACAGATAGATACAGATTAACAGAGTCAGAAGGGACTTTGTAGGTCATCTAGTTCAACCCACCTAAGCAGACCCTGCACCATTTTAGACAGATAGAAGGCCAGTCTCTTCTTGAAAGCTTCCAATGGTGAACCTCCCATGACTTCTGAAGGCAAGCTGTTCCATTGGTTGATTGCTCTCACTGTCAGAAAATTTATTTCCAGTTGAATGTCTCCTTAACCAGTTTCCATCCATCCATTATTCCTTGTCTGGTCTTCAGGTGCTTTGGAAAATGGCTTGACCCTCTCTTCTCTGTGGCAGCCCCTCAAATATTGGAACACTGCTATTACGTCTCCCTTGCTCCTTCTCTTCACTATACTAGCCATGCCCAGTTCCTGAAACCGTTCATCGTATGTTTTAGCCTCCAGTCCCCTAATCATCCTGGTTGCTCTTCTCTGCACTTTTTTTTAAATAGTCTCAACATCTTTTTTATAGTATGGTGACCAAAACTGGATGCAGTACTCTTAGTCTTATTAAGGCTTAATAGGTATTAGTACCTCACTTGATCTTTACTGTATCCCCCTGTTATTTCAATTTAGGATTGCATTGGTTTTTTTGGCTGCTGCCACACATTGTTGACTCATATTTAATCAGTTGTCCACTAAGATCCCTCTCATGGTTACTGCTATTAAGCCTGGTTTCATCCAGTCTAAACGTGTACTTTTGGTTTTTTTTTCTCAAAGTGTAAGACTACGTTTCTCTACATTGAATTTCATTTTGTTAGACAGGGCCCAGTGTTCAAGTCTGGTAAGATCCAGTAGGAGCTAATCATAAGAAGTTATGAGAATGATGAGCTATTGCCAGCCATAATAATTAGTTTTGACTGGAGAGACAAAATAGTCTGATTTGATGCAATAAAGGTCCTTTGTATCTATGTAATGCAGAACCTGTTGCTTTGAATAATAAAAATAGAATATACATATTCATATTTAATATGCTTAGGACAAAGTAACAAAGCAGAATGATCAAGGAAGACAATATAATTATTATAGCTGATGATCCAAAACCATGAACATATTTCATGCATTTGCAGGAAGAAACAATTCTGTCTTTTCTGTCAGCAATTATTGCAATTTAAGTATCCAAGAGAAGGCCATGAATGCTTTTCCTGGATGGTTGGAGATTATGAGAATTCAAATCAAGACATCTGAAAGATAATCAGGATAGAGAAAGCTGGAAAGTTTTGTGTTCCCAATCCTCAGCATTAACTTTTTTTTTTCTTTATAACTAAATTTTACCACGTGACAAGGTTGCATGAGCTGCCATTTTTAAACAAGATAAAACAAGACTGGACTCCTGTTTACTATCTGAATAGCTGCTAACACCCTTATTCCTGCTGACACATCTAATCAGACAAGGTGACAAAATGCAAAGCAATAGCATGTGATTCTCCCAAAGCAAACTCTTACAGCATTTACTACAGTCCCCTCACATATACAAACACACACATTGTGGTTAGTCTCAGCTGATGGCATTTATGCTGGCAAGGATATTGGATGTTTTGAAAGATTCTTGGCTTTTCAGAAAGGTAACTGTTAATCACTAAACTTGATGAAAAGTATGGAGGTCATGAGAACATCAATTGTTGACATGTCACCCAAAAGATTCTTCTGCAATATTAACAAGAAATTTATTTTAAATAATTTTTATTCTAACAAAAGATATAAAGAAGGGTAAAAATGCTTTGGATGTGGATTAGTAGAGGATTTAAAGGAAAACTTGATAATTTATGTGTGATAGTTGAATAAACAGTCATATTATTTTGTATACCTCTCATAAAATATCTGTGGGTGTTTATCTGCAAATGCTTACATGCTGGCGATTTGTTATTTTGTTACAAAGAAATCTTAATGTATGGGGAAAGCCATTTTATACAGTGGTACCTTAGTATTCATTGTGAATTGATTCCGCAAGGCACAATAAGTACCAAAAACAATGAGTACTAAATAATTTTTTCCCCATAATAATGTAGTGAGTCACAAAGCAGCCAACACCAAGTTCTAACAAATGCCTAACAAATGATGAATACTAGGACAAAATTTTCACACCAGAAAGTCTTGAGTACCAAATTCCATGAGTTTTTAAATAGTTAAAGTAGTTAAGTATCACTGTATTTTAAGATTCCGTCCATCAGCAATTTTTTTCTACTATTTTCTTTCTAAACATCATGGGCTTCAAAATATGATAATTTATGTAGATTTGTTCGTCTTCAAAATGTCACAGAACTTTTTGTTCAAAATACTCATTTAGAAATTATCATTATTTTATATGTCAGAGGAACCTATGTAGATGAATTGTCTAGAAGTTGAGTCATGGCAACTGGACTTTTGTATATTCATTATCAGTTTTATTTTTTTCTATAATAGAACTGAAAGTGATGTGTTCGATTTTCCTGGTAGACTCTCACTATGCCTTTATATAAGGCCATCCCATTCTCCCATGAGCTGTTCAGAGCATCCAGTGATAGGAAGGTGCTTCAGTCTCTTCTAGGAAGGCTGGGCTTAAACTTGAGGATGCTCCTCTTCCTCCACGAGACTCCTCCTTAGCGTACCCAGTTTTAGCTCAGCCTTTCTTCATACAGGTTGTGTATTGTTTTCGGAACAGAACACTGGCGATTTAGCAGGTCAGGTGTCATAGTTTTTGTCACCAACTACCCCCACCACTCCTGGGAACCTCCAAAAGTCATTTCGCTCATTTTTTATGAGCGTTCCAGCCTCCCCAGGCTAAAGCCTCATAAACACAGAGGCTTATCTTTCCGATCTGCCCTGAGGCTAAAAGCCTCTCGTTTCAGAGCCGCTGCCTTAAACTTTTCAACAAGGAGGCTTATCTCTCCAATCTCCCAGCTGGCTGAGTAAACGCTCTATCTCTTCGAGGGTCGAAGCCTCAATTTAAACAGTGCAGCTTTTTGTTCCTTTTATTACGAGGCTTTCCCCACAGAACAACTCAGGGCAGGAAATTAGCCCCTGCACCTTCCCGCTGAGTGGTTTTGCTTTCAGCAGGCCGGGCAGTGATAGCTGCTTTCGTTTTCATTCTGCCACAAGGCAGCCACCATTTTAAAGGCTGCAAGGTTAAATTTGCTGAGTAATTGTTACTGTCTGTGAGGCAAGTTACCCAACAGGTTTCCCTTCTTAGGGACCTGGGAAGGGGGGGGTCCCTACCACCAGTTCACTGGATGATAGAGGACTTGAATTGTTGGGTTCCATGGGCAATAAGTGCAGCTTAACTGATCTAATTATCAGTTACAGACCTCTGTGCCCTCATATAGGTGCTGGGTCTGGAGGGGGGGGGGTTCTGGTCTCCCTATTTGATATTACAAATACTTTATTCAAAAATTGACTTGATTGACTTAAATTCTACAAATATTTAAGTCATTAAAATGTGTGTGTGTGTGTGTGTGTGTGTGGATAGACAGACAGACAGACAGACAGATAGATGGCTAAGAGCCACCATCGCTAAGTCGTATGACTCTCGCTCGATACCAGTGTCCCAAGGCATTACCGCTCACTCCACCAGGAGTGCCGCCACCACAGTAGCATGGGCGACCCAAGCTACAATAGAGGAGATTTGCCGAGCTGCAACCTGGGCTTCTCCATCTCCATTTATTAGAAATTATAAAATTGACGTATTGGCTTCTCTTGAGGCTTCATTTGGTAGGTGAGTTCTGCAGCAAGTTATTTCAGAGACAATTAGGTCTGCAACCCAGACGGAGTCCCTCCCTTAGGACAGTGCCAAGCTTTGGTATGTCCCATCACTGGATGCTCTGAACAGCTCATGGGAGAAAGGGTGTTGGTACTTACCTGATACGCCAATTCTCTGTGAGCTTTGAAGAGCATCCAGCCCCACCCTTTCATTCCATCTGGTAGGGGGTCTGTTCCAGCCAGGGTTATAACATAGGCTTAAGCAAATAGGGTATCAATACCTCAGCTTCGCAAAACTGGGGACGCTAAGGAGGAGTCTCGTGGAGGAGGAGGAGCATCCTCAAGTTTAAGCCCAGCCTTCCTAGAAGAGACTGAAGCACCTTCCCATCACTGGATGCTCTTCACAGCTCACAGAGAGCGGGCATATCAGTTAAGTACCAATGCTCTTTCAAATTCAATAAGGTTACTGCAGTGTAAGTCTGGGTAGCCAGAACCAGTAAATGATTATTATGCCATCAAGCCAGTGTCAGCTCCTAGTGAAAACACATATAGATCTTCTCCATATTGTCCCCAAACTGACTCATATTTCTAGGAACTAATTAATTACTGCAGTAATCAAGTTGACCCATACTGCTGGTGATTCCCTTCTCTCTTTCCTTCCAGCATTGTCAGTATTATAGACACTCTCAAGAGAAATAAGTCTTTGCCCAATGGGCCCAAAATACAATAATTTGAACCAGGTATTTGTTATTTGAGTGAGAATTGATTCATTCTGCGAGTAGCCTGTGTTCTTGACAATCCATGTTATTTTCAGAAGTCTTCTCCAACAGCAAAATTCAAAAACATTAATACTCTTTTTCAAAGTTCAACTTTCATTTCCATAGAGAATCACAGGGAATAAGGAAGCCTTATATAGAGTGTGTAACAGTAATCTATTCAGGAAATGACCTTCCTAAGAGTAGAACTTGAGTTCCTAAGAGTAGAACTTCTTGATCAAGGAACAGGTGCAATCGGCATACAATATGAAGTGTAGCTAAGGTCCTCCTAGCCAAAATTGCCACCTGCTTTTTCAGCAGGAAACATGAGTCCAGAACTTTCTCCAAATTGTACACAACTCCATTGAGTACCAAAATTTGTAAATTCCCAGATTGAGAAGGCCAAAAGTTCCCAAAGCCATTCAGTCTTATCAGAGTTCAGCTGAATTCTGTTGAAAGTCAGTCAGAAACTATCAAACAGGTAATCCTTGTTTGGCAACTATTCATTTAGTGACTGTTCAAAATTATAACAGCACTGAAAAAACTGACTTATAACTGTTTTTCACACTTATGACTGTTGATCATGGACAAATGATCAAAATTGGATCCCTGGCCACTAGCTCATATCTGTGATGGTTGTAGCATCCCAGGATCACCTTTTGCAATATTCTGACAAGCAAAATCAATTCACTTCACAACCATGTAAGTAACTTAACCCCTGCAGTGATTTATGTAACAAATGTGACAAGAAAGTGTTATGGTTATCTGGCAGCAGGTGCAGATGGTTGAGGAGACCGATGACTCTGATGAGGGGCCAGGACCATCAGGGAGTGGACCTGATGCCTTCAGAGTTTGTGGGGGCTGGCAGCAGTGACGAGGAGGTTCCCAAGGAGCCTGTGCCAAGTGCACGTGCAGAAAGGATTGCTCGGAGGAAAGAACAATTACAGCAGCACAGGCGACTCAGGAGTAAGGGTGCAAGGTAATAGCCCCTCCCTCAAGAAGATAAAAGCCAGGTTTGAAAAAGCGTTCTTTGCAGACAGCAAAGAAGCTTTAAACTCAACTGGTGGAGATCTTAGTTCGTGTTTGGAGAATATTGTAAATCAGTTATTATCTCTGGGTTTTTGGCAGCTTTGACAACTTGGCAAGACTCTTTCTTGTTGGAGCCAATTAGTGGAAAGCAGCCTTCAGAACAGAATTCGTTATTAAACCTTAAAAGGTGGGGGCTGCTACCTTTGTCTGTGTTTGCTCTTTGGGAACCCGGTTGGGTCAGAACAGAAAGGTAATAAAATGGAAAAAACACATTTAACAACTGTCTTGGTTACCAATAGAAATTTTGGGCTCATTTGTCGTCATATGTCAAGAATTGCCTGTATTCTCAACCCTGTGATTAGATTTTTCCACAGGTCCACATCTCTACCATTAGAGATGAACTGAAATGTCTGTCATTACAAACTTTTTGAAAAGTGCATCAGCTATTTTTTCCCACTATTTTCTTCATGGGCTTTCAAATATGACCTAATTTATGTAGATTTAAAGTCTTCAAAATGTCACAGAACTTTTAGCGGAAAGCACTCCTTTAGAAATTATTATTTGATATGTCAGAGGAACCTGTACAGATGAATTGTCTGGAAGTTGAGTCATGGCATCTGGACTTCTGTATATTCATTATCAGTTCTAAGGTTGGTTATTGATTTGGTCTTATTTAATTTTAGTCCCTTTTTTTCACTGTGCCCCTTCATGACTTCATTATTTGAATCAAAGGCCTTTATAATCAGTAAATCTATTGATTTATTTTTGATATTCTTTGGTTTTGTCAATTACTGCATCCAAGACGCATCAGTAATAACCTCTTTTGTTCTTTGATATTTTCTAAAGTCAACATCTGGTATCTTCTGTTCCATATAGGACTCTAAACTACGTTGGAAGATTCAATGCATTGTTTTGCTTGCATGTGTGAAATTAAGGATATTGTATGGTACTCACATTTTATTAAGTATGGTTTTCTTCCATATTCATCTTAACTTTGGTATTTCCACTCCCAGTCACAAACAGCACATCTTGCTTATATATTCTGTCAATTTCAGACTTAACATTTCCATGAAACCAGTCCCATCTTCTATATCAGTGATTGGAACCAAAAGCACGGACATATTAAAGGGTTTCTAAGAAGGATAATTGATGCTATTCGGTTACTGACTGCATTTCTATATTCTTATTGACTTTGCAAATACAGGTAATTCTCAACTTACGGTCACACTTCAGCCCAGAATTTATGTTGTTAAGTGAGAAATTTGTTAGAAGTTTTGCCCCATTTAAAAACTTTTCTTGCCACTTTTGTTAAGTGAATTACTGCAGTTGTTAAATTAGTAACCCGGTTGTTAAGTGAATCTGGATTCCCCATTGACTTTGCTTGCCAGAAGGTCGCAAAAGGGGATCATATGACCCTGGGACACTGCAATGGTCATAAATGTGAATCAATTGTCAAGTATCTGAATGTAAATCACATTACCATGGGGATGTTGCAGAGGTCATATGTGTAAAAAATAATCATATAGGTCATTACTTTTACGTGCCGTTGTAACTTCAGTCACTAAATAAACTGGTGTAAGTTGAGGACTCATCTGTAATACTGTTCCTTATTTGTTTTATGAAAACAGTGTTCTGTCCTGTGTAGTAAACAGTGTGATCTCCTGACTGTCTAAGAGCAATCCGTTTTAATTCACTGACGCCCTAAAAAAAAACTCTACGTGTAGTCAATTTGTTTCATTGTTCACTGGGTTGAGATTTCCCATATCCATGTTTCTTCTGTTCCAAATTCCCACTATAATTCTTTCTTTGTATCTTTAGATTTTCCTTTCCTGAATAACAGTATTAACAACTATATGCCCCAAAGGAGTTATAAATCTAACCACTTCATAAAGACCATTAATACTCCACAGTAGCATGAGAAGTGCCATATGATCTCAGGGGACTTTTATCCAGGGCTACATCATCTATCAGTTTATTTTGGCATTTCATGTGATTCTTCTTCTTCTTCTTCTTCTTCTTCTTCTTCTTCTTCTTCTTCTTCTTCTTCTTCTTCTTCTTCTTCTTCTTCTTCTTCTTCTTCTTCTTCTTCTTCTTCTCCTTCTTCTTCTCCTCCTCCTCCTCCTCCTCCTCCTCCTCCTTCTCCTTCTCCTTCTCCTTCTCCTTCTTCTTCTTCTTCTTCTTTTGTAAAATACAAGAATGGTTTATTATTGCCTTCTCCCATACCATATTAAATTATGGTTTTGATATTGTCATTAAGCTGATTGTATGCCCACATTATATATCATTGTCATTAAGCTGATTATATGTTTCTATATTGTAACTGCTTAGGATAGGATAGGATAGGTTAGGATAGGATAGGATAGGATAGGGGCAGAAAAGGAAAGGAAAGGTAAGGGAAAAAATGAATAATAGGAAGGGACCTTGGAGGTCTTCTAGTCCAGCCCCCTGCTCAAACAGGAGATCGTATACTATTCCAGACAAATGGCTGTCCAGTCTCTTCTTGAAAACCTCCAGTGCTGAAACATCCACAACTTCTGATGGGAAACTGTTCCACTGATTAATTGTTCTCACTATTGGGAAGTTTCTCCTTAATTCCAGGGTTGCTTATTATTTATTGTATAGAAGTGCAATTCTATATAAGTAGTCCTCAGTTTACAACCATTCATTAAGTGACTGTTGAATGGCATTGAAAAGAACTGACTTTTGACTAATTCTCACACTTATGACCATTACAGCATCCCCACAATTTTGGATGCTTGGTAACCAGCATGTGTTTACAATGGGGTTGCAACATCCTGGGGTCCTGGGATTGTCATTCACAATTTTCTGACACGCAAAGTCAATGGGTAGAAACCAGATTTGGTTAACAACTACATGAATCACTAAACAAACTGCAATTCATTCAACAAACATGTCAAAAAAGATGGTAAAATGGGGCATGACACATCTAACAACTGCCTTGTTTAGCAACAGAAGCTTTGGGCTCAATTGTGATTGTAACTCAAGGACAACCTGTATACTTTACCTAAAGTAAATTGTATTTTATTTAGCCGGGCAGTGGGGTGAACGTCATGATTTGGATGACTCTGCAGGGAATATATATTCTTGGTGTGTACTCCATCCATGAGCTTTGCCTATTCCTCCAAGAAATACCCACACAACCACAGTGAGGCAGCTTAGCTTCACTTGAGAGGAGCCAGAGTATGAAAAGTATAGTATGTATCTTAGAAGATAGTCACATTTCCAAAGCAAACATTGGGCTATTACTTTCTGTGGGTGTCTGTGGGAAAATATGAGCAAGTAATGCTTTCTCTGAATGCTTTTGATTCTAAGCTAAAGAAGAAAGGAATAATGTCTAGTGTAGGAAATAATCTGAAAATAGTGAAGGACTTATCAACAAGCCATTTCATGGCTGACACCACATTCTTGTCCAGATAAAGAGCTATAAGTTGTTATTTCAGAGTATTCTATTTCCTACTCTCTTTCTAATTACTGCTAGATTTTCTGTCTTCCACATCAAATTAGTAAGATTTTACTACTGAGCCTCTATAGTAAGTAAAGACATTGGATTCCCCTTTCTCCATTTTTACAGTTTCATCTATAAAGGTATTTTAAAACAACCTCTTGGTTAAAGTCAAAAGCTGTTTAGAACTAGGCATGTTATTTGCATCTTTTCAAAATAGCCAACAGTTACTATGCCTTTCAGTGCTAATGCTGATATAAAATTTGTCGATCAAAATTAACATTTACCTTTCCCCATTCCCATTTATAAAATGAGAAAAGAATTGGGGAATAAAAGATAATAAACTATCTGTCCAAATTTTCTTTAAACCCTTCGAATTTTACTCATGCACTGAGCTAACACTAGCTTTCTAAACATTCAAAAACCAGCTTTCTTTTTAACCTGTCTTATGTTTCTCAGATCATTAAATGAACTTATATGTTACTTTAACCTATCAGAAGAGATTTCAACAATGCCAAGTTAAATGCAATTAATCTGTCAGTCTTTAACAGTAAATTGATGTACAACTTAAAAAACAACTTCTGATTGGCAATCCATATGTGTGGCAATTCCCAAAAATATATTTAAAAGTTGGTTATAAATTCCATAGCTTGCTGTAAATTAAAAAGGAGACGCATGAATTTATGCCATATGATATTTGCTATTCTAGATTCTGGATTTATGAAGATACGCTAATACCAAAACTCCCCTAGTTAAAGTGAGAAGTCTCAAATTGGTTTCTTTTTTAAAAAAATTAATTTGTTCTTAAGCAACCTCGATTGTTTTTATTGACCTCATATTTTGAATCAATCCATACAAGTAGCCATCCATTTCAGCTGGCCCTACACCAAAATTCCTGTCACATATCCTTTCATCTTAGATTGATCGGATCGCTTTCTTGAGCTTTTCAGCTAAAAGGCCTATACTCAGCCCATTAGCTTCCTATCAGTGTAGGGTAGTTATATCCCAGGAGTATAATATATTGATGCTCATCATTTTCCTGTTCCCTGCATAGCATGAAATATTACTTCATTGTATTCTTGGTGGATGTTTTCTAATAGGATACATGTTCTTTTAAAAAGAACTTGCAATGTTATTTATAACTTAAGCTTTTAGCTTGTTTAGTTCATAGAAGACCTTTATATACAATTATTTGCACATAAAATATTTATGGTGAAAAATAATGACCCATTCTTGATTTACAACAATTATGAGGAGAAATGCCAAAATGAAGTAAACGAATCCAGTGCTGATGTATTGAATTTATTTCATAGAGCTACTGTAGAAAATGACCAGGCTGAGCTCAAAGGACGGGTCAAACGTATCATCACTCATGAATCCCTGTGCACCAACAGGAGATCTAAGTCCAGCCTACCTTGAATGCCTTTGTATTCTTAACTCCCACTAATTTTCCTTGACCATTAATAGTTCAGATTTTTGCACACACAGTTTAAGCTTACAATAAATCTTTATACACATTTTGAACTGTCTGGATCTCCTAAGTTCCCTGGTGCCTGACTGATATATGCTTTTATAAGTTAAATTGTAAGCTATATACAGGTAATTTCAACATATGACCACAACGGAGCTATATATATATAGGCCGTCCTCTGCCATCCCCTTATCTCACCAACTGGATAAAAGTCTTTTTTGTAACACCAAGGTGGAAAAAATGTGACTCTCTGGATGTTATTGAAGTACAAGTTCCGGAATGATTCTTGACTAGTGTTGCCAGCACTAAGAGTTTTAGCCTGGTATTTTTCATACTTAGTACTACAAGAAGAGTTCTCATCATAGCATATGAGTGATTCTAGTCTGTTCAAGTTGATTTGTTATTTTTTTTAGTTTAATTTATTATCTGATTTATGTAGGACTAGTTTATCATTCTGATTTCCCCAGAATGAATATTTTTTAAAGGAGATGCCACATAAATTCTAAAAGAATTAATTTTATAACTACTAGTTGGATGGATGGGCCTATTTTTACTCATAATTAATAATCATGTGGATTGAATTTATTTAATTAAGTGTGATACAGACACATGATCTCAAGCAGGAAATTTGGTTGCAGAGATGACTGATTATGTATAAGTCCATGAGTCTGTGGCAAATATTTTAAGTCTTTTTGACTGGTAAAACAAAATGGATTTATCACTGATAGTCCATCAAACCTTCTATTTTAATGGTTTGAATTTGTATGATTGCTGAGAACAAAATGATTTGTAGGCAGCTTCTGTAAGACAAGGGAAAATTGTTTGTTTCATATTAAAGCCATACTACAGAGTCAAGACAATGCACCATGTGTTAACTGCAAATACAGGAAAGAAAGATGTGAATAATTAAAGATTGGAAAACTGGGAAATCAAAACCTGTGGAGAACTGAAATTGCAGCAAATGGGTACTGGTCTTTTGTAAATATTTCCACATAATGTTTACAATTTGTGAAAGGGAAGGCAAAGTGGATTATTTTTTACATTGACAAAAATAATAGTGTATTCCTGAACAGCAAGTTAAAATGTAGCAGTTGGAATGTACTGTTTTCAGTAGAATGGAATTAAAAATAATATTTTTTATTTCTTACTTCAATCAGGGCTGCACAGAAATGTTAGTAATGAAATTGATAAATTAATTAAAAATATACTGGTTTTTAGAAAGAGAGTTTATATTATAAATACTGCTAAATATAGCCCCATTGTAGTGTCAGGTTTGTTTGTTTGTTTATTTATTTATTTGATTGATTGATTGATTTATATTGCCACCTATTCACCCATGGCAACTCAAGGCAGCTTACACAATGTAAAATCATATTTAAAACAAAAAATAAAAACATTAAGAACTAACAAAAAGAATCAAATAAATTAGTAAAGTACAATAGAACAAAATTTGGGAAAACAAAACAAAAACAAAAACCAACTCCCATCCCCCACTCCGACGACAGAGGGTCACACTAGACATTTGATGGGTTCCATCCTTCTCTGGGTTCCCCAAGTCCACTGGCAAAACCAGGTCTTCAGTGCCTTTCGGAATAGTATTAATGAGGGGGCCATTCTAATCTCTGGAGGAATGATGTTCCAGAGAGATCGAGCCACCACAGAGAAGGCCCTTCTTCTAGGTCCCACCAGGTGTATCTCCCTCAGGGGTGGGACCCGCAACATTCCCTGCCTCCTCGCTCTAATGGATTGGGTAGATATCACTGGCAAGAGATGTTTCCTCAGATAACCCAGACCCAAGCCATGAAGGGCTTTAAAGGTGACAACCAGCACCTTGAATTGTACCTGGAAGCAAATTGTCAGCCAATGCAGCTCCTGCAGGAGAGGTGATACATGTGCACACCGGGGTATGCATAAAACCATGCGGGTCGCTGTATTTTGCACCAACTGGAGCTTCTGGATGCTCTTCAGGGGCAGCGCAATGCAATAATCAAGACAGGAAGTGAGTGCATGAGTGACTGTGAGTAGGGATCGCTGATCCAGGAAAGGGCGTAACTGGTGCATAACCCACAGTTGTGCAGAGGTCCTCCTGGCCACAACCGCCATCTGCTCTTCGAACAGGAGTCATGAGTCCAGGAGAACCCCCAGATTACCAATAGGGTCTGCTTGGGGTAGTGCCATCCCATCCAAGGTGGTAATTTTCCCTGAACCAGCGAACCCCAGAGCCAGAGCCACTTGGTCTTGCATGGGTTTAGTTTAACCCGTTGTTCCCCATTCAGCCCCTAACAGCCTCCAGGCATTGTGAGTGGGAGGACACAGCAACATTTAACTCACCATGGGCCGAGACATACAGCTGAGTATCATCATATCATCATCATATATCACATATTCCTCATTATTGAAAAATTATACATATATTCATTGCATGAACAGACAACTTTCATTTATTAAATAATTTATTATGTGTCATGCTTTTTAATAAGAAAGTTAAATATTAGATGGGGCAAAAAATCATTATTGGAATCATCCGGCTAATTTGAAATTGGGAAGAGCAGATAAATAGTAATAGAAGAGTTGGACTAATAAATAGCAATAACTTATATAGTTAGCTTAACTTATATAGTGCTTTCAGTCCTCTCTAAGCAATTTACAGAGCCAGCATATTGCTCCCAACAATTTGGGTCCTCATTTCAGAAGGTTGGAAGGCTGAGTCAACTTTGAGCTGGTCAGAATCACACTGCCAATTTAGCCTGCAATTTAGCAAACTGCAGAATTAGCCTGCAATACTGCATTGTAGCCATTGAGCCTGAAGTTTTGTTCCATATTGATGCCTTTCCATTCAAGCAGGGATAGTCTTTCCAGACTCTATTGTGTAGTGGCATATCACCAGAAAAGATGTTACTTTAGCTGCTTTAATGGGAGCTGAAGTTGGATATCTGAGCAATTGAAAACAAAGCTTGCAGGCATTTCAAGGGTCTCAGATACATCTATATGGAGTAGAAATAACTAAAATGAGCAAAACAATACTGAATTGTCATTTATTGCTTTGATTGTTCCCCACTTCCTGTGGAAAGGACTGGGAGAAACACTGTGTGGGCTGGGATACCTTAGAATGGGAGGTAATGTAAAATAACGCTGTGGTTTCACTAATAATGCACTGGAGGAAGAGTGGTAGTTGAGGTGGAACAGATCTTCAGAGGTTGGAGAAAGATGACCTACACCATGAGTTTCTGATAATTTTTGTTTAAGCTCCTTTGGCTTTAAATGCAAGGCTGTAATCCCAGATTAGACTTCTCCAATTCCTTGCTGATAATATTCTTTAGAAGATGACTAGAATGCCAATGGCAAAGGCTGTTAAGTATTCCCAAATATGGCCATAGAGTGATAAATAAAGTCCCATCAGTGGGTGAAGCTTTGGACAGCGTCGGCTACAAAAGATGGCGCCTACTGCGGTTGAGCGGCTTTTTTACTTAAAGAGAATAAAAGAGTTTTACCTGCTCCTGCTGCATCCTGCCTCTTATTCCTGTGGACCCATCTAAAACTGGTGAAAAGGATGAGAATCTGAGCTGTGGAGAGAACAAAGGATACCTTGTGGGACTTGGACTCCATTTTACTGGCCATCGCAATGATTGCAACCCTGCCAACTAACATGGCACAACGCTCTATTAGCCTGGCACACTGCCCGATGTTGGTTCTATATGACCCGACAAAGGAGAAATGGTCCTAATGCATGGGCTGATTCGACCTGCACCTGGAAGTCAGTGGACTCCAAGCAGCCCCCGATGCACAGAAAAAAGCCTTATTCCTGATTTACTGCGACTCCAGAATTTACGAAATGGCAGATGCCTCGTATCGGACAACCTGTGGAGTGTTTCCTGGGACGAACTCCAATGGGCACTCAAGGGACATTAGGCCCCCTCTCCCTCCTACCTGGCAAGCTGGCAAGACTTTTTATACGCAGAGCCAGAGGGAGAGGGAAACAATAAATTTCCATTTATAGCCAAACTGCAGAAGGGTTGTGGTTCACCGGCACAATCAGGAGACATTCCCGAGAAGCCTGTGCTATGTGTGAGTGAGAGCAGAATGATTCATGGAAGAGCAGCACAGGCGATTCGGGAGTAAGAATGCTAATTAATGGCCCCTCCTTCTAGGGAATATAAGCTTGGTTGAAATTGGCTTTTGCCTTTGCTTGATGATGATTACAGACTCCGATTTATTGGACTAATTGGCTGCAAGCCATCTGTTATCTACAAAGAGGGTTATTTGTGGAATAAAGTCGTGAACCTTTCAGTTTTGGAGTTTATCTGTGTTTGCTTTCAGAAACTTTGGCTGGGACAGAACAGCCAGATGGAAGTAGACTCGGGGTCCTACATATCCATGATCTCGTGGGACAGTCTCAAAAAACTCCAACCCAAACTGTGGCGCGACCAATTTGAACCACAGACTATTATATTAAAGGACTACCAGGGCTGCCAAATACCTGTCCTGGGCAGGAAAACAGCCCACACAGAATATGGCCAATTTCAAGGAAACCTGCTACTCACCATAGTAGCCTAAAACCTGCCAAGTCTACAAAGAAGAGAATAGTTCCAGCCTCTCCAGATGAACATAAGTGGCGTGCACGCAGCAGAGACCATCCCCCCCATGCCTGGCAGCAGACATCACAGAACTGGAATGGGAATTCAGCAATGTCTTCAACAAAAAACTGGGCAAATACACAGGAACCCCAATATCATTTAATTTAGAACCCAACATTGCCCTGGTCTGACTCAAACTTTGGCGAGTCCTATTTGCTCTCCGGCTCAAGGTTGAAGAACAATTAGATAAATTAATTGCCCAAGGGATCCTCAAGCTGGTGGATCATGCCAAATGGGAGACCCCAATCATCATCCCAGTTAAACCAGACAGGTCAATCAGGATTTGTGCTGACTACAAGACAACATTGAATAGGACCCTCCATCAAAGCGCTTATCCCATGCCAGTAGTAAAGCACCTCCTGCACTCCCTGAGCCAAGGGACTATATTCGTCAAATTAGATCTGATCCAGGCCTATCAGCAAATGCCCATCAACGAGGCAACTGCTGAAGCGCAAAGCATTGTCACACATGGAGGCACTTTTAAATGCAAGTGGCTGCAGTTCAGAGTCAGCATCGCCCCCGGCCTGTTCCAGAGCATTATGGAAAGGCTACTGCACCACATTCTGTGGACAATCCCATATTTTGATGATGTAATCATCTCGGCCAAAAGCAGGGAACAATTGATAGAGAGACTGAGGACAGTATTGGGCAGATTCCAGGAATCTGGACTGAAATTAAAAAGGAATAAGTGCCACCTAGCTGTCCCCCGAATGGAGTTTTTGGGTTTCCTGATAGACGCATCTGGAATCAGACCCACAAACAGGAAATTGAAGGCGATATGGGAAGCCCCCACCCCACAAAACAAAACGGAACTGCAGGCCTTCCTGGGGTTACTCAACTTCTACAATGTTTTCTTACCACATTGCAGAACCACTCCACAGACTGCTAGATAAAACAACTTCCTGGGCCTGAGGGTAACAAGAAGCCGATGCTTTCAAAAAGATAAAAAAAACATTCTCATACAATATAGAGAGACGCTACCATTGACACTCACATGTGATGCCTCTCCCTATGAAATTGGAGCAGTCCTCAGCCACCAACTACCCAATGGGACAATAGCCCCCATCGCATACTACTCAAAGACACTGTCCAAAATGCAAAGAAACTATAGCCAAATTAACAAGGAAGCGCTTGCTGCAGTCGCAGGAGTTAAGCGCTTCCACGAATACCTTTACGGAAGACAATTCAATTTGATCACCAACCACAAACCTTTGCTGGGCATCTTCACTGGAGATAAACCCACACCAAACACCCTATCACCCAGATTGTTAAAATAGACTGTGTTCCTGGCCACATACATAATCCGCATAATCCACAGGAAAAGACATCTCCCACACAGAGGCCCTGAGCCACTGTCCCCTTCCACACCTAGCTGAAGACCCGGTGCCATCCACCACAGTACTACTAGTGGAAGAGCTACTGCCTGGACTGATGATGTCTACAGAGATTGTGAGACTCACAGCCCACGACAAAATTATGGCACAGATTTCAAACTGGGTGTGGAGGGGATGGCTGGAAACAGTAAAAGGGGATGAATTCAAACCTTATAAAAACAGATGGGCCGAGCTATCAGTACTAAAGAGCTGCATACTGTGGGGGGAGAGAGTAGTTATTCTGCCCCCACTAAGGAATAGAATACTGATATTACTACACAAGGGCCACCTGAGGATAGTCTGAATGAAAGCCCTGACTAGAAGCTATGTGGTGACCAGGGTTGGAAAAAGAGATAGAAACCTGGGTCGCCACCTGCACCCCCATCAAGAAATCAGGCCAGCCCCCCCGGCAGCGAGCTCCAGAAATGGGAGACACTGTCCCATGGGCCCAAGTACACGTTAACTTCCCTGGGACCTGCCAGGGGCAAACTTTCTTCTTAGTCATCGATGAGTACTCTAAGTGGTTGGAAGTAATACTAATGAAGTCCACCACATCAGAGGCCACCATAAGAGCCCTCCAATGACTATTTTTCACCCATGAGCTACCAGACATCCTCGTCTTCGATAACGGGCCACATTTCACCTTGCAGCCATTCAAAGCATTCCTGGCTGGACTGGGGATCAGGCATGCACTGTCCGTACCTGCTCATCCAGCGACAAACAGACAAGCTGAGAGAATGGTCCGAATGATCAAAGAAATGCTCAAGCGTATGGGCTGCGGGGACTGGCAAGAAAGGATCAATAAAATGCTCTTGCCCCAACACATCACACCCCATGCAACAACACACTGTAGCCCTGCAGAACTATTAATGGGCTGAAGGGTACGATCAACACTCGACAGGGTCCACCCTAACCAAGCACCAAGATACCTGTAGACTCCATGGGAAAGTACAGACAATTCACCATAGGGGACCCGGTCTATGCTCACAATTACACAGGGGGACTCACATGGGTACCAGCCAGGGTCACAGGGATTACAGGGCCTCAATCATACAGGGTAGAAATTGAAGAAGGGAGACTATGAGAGAGACACATTGATCAGAAGCCGGGTCACTAGAATGGACAACCAGCAAGACACCCAACACATTCCAGCAGAACAGTCCCTGACTCAGGCCCTACCCAGAGTTCAACAAGAGAACTAACTGCCTATCCTCAAACCCGGAGAGAACGTGGGAACACTTAGCATTTGAAGAAGAAGTGCACTTCTGAGACCTCATGTTCAACGGTCCCTGCCATGCCACAAGGCGACTTCGAGACAGTTTCTCAGGCAGGGACCAGAGAAATGGTGGACCTGTCTGCTCGGGACGTTGCCCCAGGAACTAGTGAGGTGCACAGGTCCAGTCGCATCCCTTGAAGCCCCGCCTATTTATGTGACTATGTAAGGTACGCAAATGCTGATTAGAGGAACGCTAACTAGGAGGGGAGGGATGTTAAGTATTCCCAAATATGGCCATAGAGTGCAGACTCCACTCATTGGCCCAGCCACTGGTGGGAGAAATAAAGTCCCGGCAATGGCTGAAGCTTTGGACAGCACCGGCTACAAAAGCCGGCACCTGCCATGGCTGAGCAGCTTTTTTACTTAAACAGAATAAAAGTTTTACCTGCTCCTGCTGCATCCTGCCTCTTATTCCCACGGACCCATCTAACACAGGCTAGATCTGATTAAAAGATTAAAGTCCATGTTAAGATTTCCTCAGCAGCTATGATAGCAGCTAAGAATTTTATTTTTTTTTGGTAAAAGTTTTATTGATTTTAACGACAGACAAAAAACATGTAAGACATAAAACATAACATAAAAAGATCATTCTTCATAAATTTACAGTGTATCAGTTGGTTTACCATTCCCTTTTGTGCATCCATTTCATAGTCATCAAAATAATTATATTACATAATAACTCACATTACCAATCATCAATAAAATATCCCAATATCATTATTAAACAATCATTTGACTATAATTTTACTAATTCATACTTAAGCGAGATAACTATAATTAAGTTAAATTATTTTATAACAAATCATAGGATCATACCAAATCTATCTTAATAAAATATTCTTAAAAATTATCAAAACCAAGAAAAATTATATATTCATTATTTCCTAAATTTCTAAATATTCTATTATTATATTGTATTATCTAACCATTGGTAAAAATGATCCCAAACTTCATAAAATTGTTTATCTTCTTGTTCTCTAATTTCAAATGTCAATCTACTCATTTCAGCACATTCCAATATTTTCTTAACAATTTCTTCCTCTAATGGTATTTTCTCCCTCTTCCAATGTTTAGCAAACACAATTCTAGCTGCTTTTAATACATTTACAATCAAATACTTTAAATTTTTATTATATATATCAGGTACGATTCCCAATAAAAAAAATCTCTGGTTTCAAATCTATGTGTTTCTTTGTCATTTTTTCCAGCCATATGCGAATTCTAGTCCATTATTTCCTGGCTTCCTCACAAGTCCACCACATATGGTAATATGAGCCAGGTATCTGATGACATTTCCAGCACTTTTCAGATTTATTCTTGAACATTCTTGCTATTCTTGTCGGGGGAAAGTGCCACCTGTAAAACTTCTTATACAAATTTTCTTTATGTGCTATTGACATTGTCATTTTATAATTTTGTGACCACAATTTTTGCCATTTCTCTAGATCAATTCCATATCCAAAATTCTTCCCCCAAGCAATCATTGTTTCTTTAACTTGTTCTTCCTCTAATTTAATTTCCAACAAATAACTATATAGTTTTTTAATTTCCAACAAATAACTATATAGTTTTTTAATCACTTTTTCATCAGTACCTGTCAAAATCCTATCTAAATCAGTCAATTTATCATAAAATCCTTCTATTTTAGAATCTTTCAGATACCTTGCATGTATTTGCACATATGAAAACCAATTCATCTTTATACCTTGTTCTTCTAAATTTTGCATCGTTTTAAGTTCACCCTTTTCATCCAATATTTCCCCATATCTAACTAGCAGCTAAGAAATTTTGCTGGGAGAAAAAGCAAATGATTACAGGTAGTAATTCATCTAGCAACCATTCATAATGGTACTGAAAAAAAGTGATTTTGAGTGGTCCTCATGTTTGTGACCATCATTGTTCCCACACAGTGACATGAAATCATTCAGAAGCGGCTCTCAAAGGTTTGCTTCCTTCTACTTAACAAATGTGTTAACAAATCAACACATAGGTAGTCCTTGACTTATAGCCATTCATTTAGAGACCGATTGATGATAGAACAGCACTGAAAAAAGTTACTTGTTGCAGGTCCTCACACTTACACCATCACAACATCCTCACACTCAAATGTTCGAAAATTCAGCTGCTTAGCAACCAGCATGTATTTACAATGGTTTTAATATGTATTCACCATTTGCAACCTTCCCAACCAGTTTCCAACAAAGTCAGCCAGTGAAGCCAGATTTGCTTAATGACTTTGTGATTTACTTAACAGCTGCAGTGATTTGCTTAACGAGGTTGGCAAAAAAGTAGTAAAATCAAACATAATTTACTTAGCAATCACCTTGCTCAGCAATTCCAAATACTGGCATTGTGGTTTCAGTACAACCTGTATTTGTTGTCTCGGGAGGAGGGAGAATGCTCAGGGTTGTGAACCTTTGACACAAAGCCATGGGAAGAAGGAAGAACTTGGTCTTCAGAACAGGAAGGGCATTGAGGAGGTTCAGCAACTCTGCTTGTCTGCCTTGAACAGCACAAGCTGGCAGGACTGAATGTACTGCATGAAAATGTGTTTTAGGAAAGTGGGGTGTCTAGTTCTTCACCCTTTTCCAAAACTGTGAATTGTACAGGGAAGCAGAGGCACAGAAAATTGGAAAATGCAGAGAAGGTGTTAGGTTGCTTTGGTTCTTGTTGTGACTGCTTTCATCTTCTAAAAATTTCAGACAGTTGTTGGTCCACGAACACTCATGATGAAAAATCTTTCATGGTTGGAGGAGTAAATTAAAAAAAATCAATTGGAAATCAATGGAAGAATAGGGAGCTAAGATAGAAAAGCTAGTTTTCAGAGAAAAAACCTCTGAGAGAGACATTATGCTTTATAACTCTAGAGCAAATCATGTTTGGTTTGGCAGAAAATATTATTTCATATTTGCCTTAGCGCTAATTATGTGTTTAGGCCGTTGCATTGTTCTCCAGAATTATTTAAATTATTCACATACAGAACAAAATATAATCAGTAGCCTAAATGAAAACCTATTTTCAAGTCTTCCTTGTTCTCAAATTGAGGTGTTAAAGAGTTGCAGATTATTTGAATTCTCTGGACTCACATCTTGTAAATATCCAAGCATTCCAAATACTAAATTATTCTCTTAGATGACTGTGTTTTCTACAGTTAGCACCGTTTAATATGTAGGCTCTTGTTGTCTCTCTTGACAAAAGCTGACAATGTCTTGTACCATGTAATTGCCTGTTATTGCAAGCAAAGTGATTTACACTCTAGCTTCCTACTGAAATATACTAAGTTTTTTTCTTGGAGCTTGGGGACAAAAAAGGAAAAGAAAAACAATAAAAATATTTTTTTCTCACAACAATAGCAATAGCACTTATATTTATATATCACTTCACAGCTCTCTCCCACTTGTGACTGTATGACTATAATGTCGCTTGTATCCTTATGATCTACATTGACTGTTTCCTAGTATGGTTTAATTGCTTATTGTAGCCTATGACTATTATTAAGCGTTGTACCTTATGATTCTTGACTCTTGATGAATATATATTTTCTTTTATGTACACTGATAGCATTTGCACCAAGACAAATTCCTTGTGTGTCCAATCACACTTGGCCAATAAAGAATTCTGTTCTATTCTATTTTAAAAATATATCTGGCATATTGTTGCAAATCCAAACTAGATAACCTTCAATGTGGTGGAAATGTGCAGAAGCTAGAAGATACTGGACTAAAATCCATACATGGTTGGAAAAAATGACAAAGAAACATATAAATTTTAAGCCAGATATATTTTTATTGCGTATTATACCTGAAATATATAGTAGAGAAATGATATATTTGATTGCCAATGTGTTAACAGCAGCTAGAATTGTATTTGTTAAAAACTGGAAAAACAAGAAAATTCCAACAGTGGAGGAAGTTATTAAGAAAATGATGGACTGTGCAGAAATGAGTAAATTGACTTTTGAAATTAGAGAGAAAGAAGATAAACAATTTTATAAAAGGTGGGACTTATTTTATCAATGGTTAAACAATAAAATATGGAAGTGAAATATTTTATAATACTCTGTAATATATAAGTATAATAGAATTGTTAGAGACAAAGCATTGTAAGGATAAAATATGATTGAATAGATGGTGATGATGAAATGAAGTTTACAAAGGAGGTTAAGTTAAAATGGGGATTTGCTCATACAAAATGATGAAATGTAAGTAACAGTCTATTAAATGATCAATAATGATTATATCAGAAATACATATAACTTGTACATAATATGAGGATTAAAAAAATAATTAGAAAGGAATGACTGTAAAGATCGCGCACAGGAGATTAGTACCAACTGACACACAGTATGTAACTGAAGATGGTTTTATGTTTTATGTTTGTATGTTTCTTTAAAAAAAATTAAAAAAAGAGATCCTGAGGGAAAGAAGACCCCATCAAATCCCCCTGAGAAGCTATGTTTTAGGAGGATCCTTTGGAAAGATCAAAGTCAGGAAACCTCAGGAGAGAAACAAAAAATGAAGCTTTTTGGTTTTTATGACAGAGATCAAACAGCGGTTGAACCTCCAAATCAAGAGGGTTTTGTGTTCTTCAAGGAAGTGGCTGTGTATTTCTCTGAGGAGGAGTGGTCTCAGCCGGATCCTGACCCGAAAGCGCTATATTCAGAAGTCATGTTTGAAAACCATAGGAACATAGTGCCTCTGGGTAATAATGGGCAGGAGAATCAAGATTCCTGTGAAGTGTTTCAAGTGATCAGTGCTAAGTTTGGAGAAGTTTTGAATTTGAATGGAATTCAAAAGCCACGAGAGAAACCAGTCAAAGAATTGGAATCAGGAAAGCTCATCTTTCAGTGATGTTCCGATGCAAGGCTGTCTTTTCCAAGAAGAGAAAATAAGGAAAAAATACACTGGAAAAAGTGTGAATCTAATCAAAGCTAAAGTACAGGTAAATGAACACTATTTAATCCAAAACAAAGGAAAAGATGCTATAAGAAGACACAAGGGACAAAATTATAATGGGACATTCATTCTTTCTTTTAGAAATAAGTTCCTTACATCTCAAAAAGCGATTGACACAAAAGAGAAGCCTTATAAATGTTTGGAATTTGGAAAATGTTTTAGAACAATCAAGCAACTAACTTCCCATGAAAGGATCCACACGACTTCCAGTGGCGATGCAGGGACAGAAAGAGGAATTGGAGACCTCTCTAGGTTCTTCACCCCATTTACTTATTGCTGGTGCGATTCCTTGGGGTGCACGAAGCCTGTAGAGAAGTGTGCTGGAGTGGGGATACTTGAGATGTGATTTGGAGGTAAGCAACCCTCACCACACTGAAGAGAGACCTTGCAGAGCACAGCAATTAAGAGGCTGCTATTCATGAATGGCGGCCCCGAAGTCCTGAAAAGCTAGCCATAGGAGGAAGCAAGCAAGAGACAGTTTGTGATGGATACTGGAGAAGAACTATGCAAGCAAGATTGTGACTGCTAGAAAGCACGGAAGAAGACTCGTAAAAACCAACAGAGAGCTCAATCGGAGCCCTGAGAAGGTGGCAAGAAAGCAGAGGTGAGATCGAGCGAAGAGTGACTAGGGCACGAGAGAAACTCAGGAGAAAAGGAGAATGAAACAAGTAAATTGGAAAGACCTGTAACGTTCAAGAGGATTGCTCCAAATTTTAACTTTAAAAAGACTTAAACATTCAGAGGTGAGACTGTTGGATAGACTATTTCAATAGATTGACTTATAAGAGTTTGGCTGAGACGAGATTAGTAACGGAAGTAGCAGATTCATTAAAGACAACGGACAGCCATAGACATTACTCAGCAATTCTACAGAGTTGAAGCATGTTATGAGAGAATGAATTAAGGACAATCTATTGAGCAATTGATTGCTGGATAATTTCAATATATCTATTTAATTTTTAATATACTATTTAGTATATTTAATACAACTATTTAGTAAATTTATTTATATATTCGGGATAAGAAACTATTATAATTATTGATAATTGATTCCTATAGGTTGTAACTTGTTGTAATCATATTTATATTCACTCTTATATTAGATATATATGTAGAATAATACCAATAATTAGGATATATTAATATCTGATCAGAATTCGATCAGATTACCTAAATTAATTATCACATTTTAATGTTAAGCTAATTATATGTTATATACATATGTATATATAATTATATATATATGTATATATATACATATATATATAATATGTACATATGTATATATAATTATATATATTAATTATATGTACAAACACATTTAATATTGTCTATATAGTGATGTCACTATTGATAATACTGTCTTTATATTGATATTAAGAACTTTACATAGAAATTGGTATTTACGACTAGAGATTAGGACTAGAGACTAGAGATAGGATTAAGCATACAGAAAGTAGATATATCTATATATATTTATCTCTATCTATCTATCTATCTATCTATTGATTAGAGACTATTTTGATTTTGATCTTATATATTGATATATATTGTTTAATCTAGCAAAGAGCTAAGAATTCTAGACTCTTTTATTTATTACCTACTGTTGAATGCTGATTTGGGACAATGTCTATAATTATTGCAAAAACAGAAAGATATATTAAAAGAAAAGACTATTGTAGCCACTACAACAGCTAGGAGCGTGAAGAAGCCTACCTTGATATTAACAACTTCAGCAGCAACAGCTTCACCTATGTCCAAAAAAACAAATGAAGAAACCCTACCATCTGAGAAGCAAGCATCCACTGTAAATGCCAATATCCAGACGACATTACTTACCCTGCAAGAATCCATGCTGAAATTTCAAGAAATAATGACCAAAAATCAGACTGAGACAAGAGCAGACATAAATGAGTTAAAAGAAGAAATGGGGAAATTAAAAACAGAAATTAAATCAGATATTTCTAAGCTAGATGAGAAAGTGGGATCAATATAAGACGCTCTGGAGAAAAATGAATTTACAATAAGAGAGGTGGGAAAAAGAACAGAACAAAGAGAAAAGTAATTAAAGATGATAGATCAACAAATAAAATCAGTTAATAAAGAAATGGGTGACTCACTAGTATATCTAGAGATGGACAAGGCCGCATCATACCTATGATTCCAGAATATAGTAGAATCGAAGAAGGAGTATCTGGAACAGGTGATGGCTGAAGTATTAGCCGAAACATTAGAGGGGGACAAGAACAAAGTTCTGAAAGAGCTAGATGACACGAACAGAGTTAGCACAAGTTATGTGAGACACCATAGACTCCCAAAGGAAGTCCATGTAAGATTTGTGAGAAGGAAGGTTCGAGATATCATTTACAAAATATCCAGAAAGGAAACAATCATATATAAAGGGAAAGAGATTCAAGTTCTCAAGCAAATCCCAAGAAGAGTGAGAGAACAAAGACAGGGTTATAAATTTCTGGATATGCAATTTAACCAAAAATATATTTTATTTAAATGGTTAATCCCAGAAGGGATGTTAATTATGTGGAAGGAGAGGAAAATCAAAATAGATATCTTAGAGTAGGCACAAGAATTCTATGAGCAGCTGGCAGGAATGGAAGAATACAGTAGTAAAGAAGAACTTTCAAGAAGACCAAGGACAACAAAGAAATAAAGATAGAAATCAAGGAAATGGCAACATAACCCAACAACAAGAAGGAGAAGACCAGATGACAATGTACCAAACACAACAAGAAACCAAAGTAATTACAAAACAAAAAGCGAGAGAAAATCAAGGAAATGGAAGAGGAGCTGAAATTGCTATCCATTAACATAAATGGTCTAAACTCAACAGCGAAAAGAAAAGAACAATAGTGAAATTAATAAAACAGAAGGCAGATATTATATACTTACAAGAGACTCACATTAGAAAATCAGACGAAAAATATATAGAATGTTGTAAATTAGGGAGATTATTTACTACATCTGCAGACTCGGAGAAAAAGAAAGGGATAACTATATATGTTAAAGATAACATCAAAGTAGACTTAATTTTGACAGACCCTGATGGGAGAATTCTGGTTTTACAAGTTTGGATTAATCGAAAGCTGATATTATTAGTTGTAATCTATGCCCCCAATGAAAATCAAAAGGAATTCTTTAAAATCCTACATGAAATAATAGCAAAACTAATAAAAAGAAATATTTGTATTATAGGAGATTTTAATGCCATAGCAGACCACCAAAAAGACCACAGTAGTGGGGTGGGGGAAGGGAAGAAGAAGAGAGAATTACCAAAAACATGTTTAGATATGATGGCATAATTCAATTTGATAGATACCTGAAGGAAACTGAATCCAGATAAAAAACAATTCACATTTTATTCAAATCCACATCAATTGTGGACAAGGATTGATATGGCTTGGATGAACCGAGAATTAGTGAATGAAATAGAGGAGATAGAAATTTTACCCAATGAGTGGGCAGACCATAACCCGCTCCAGATAATTTGTAAGGGTAGAAAGAAGGCAAGGAGAAGATGGATCTTAAATACCCAATTAGTAAAAGATGAAGAGTTTATTAAGAAACGTAAGGAAGAATTAACCTGCTTCCTTAAATAAAATAATAACGATAAAACTATCATACAAAACTTATGGGATACCATGAAAGCATATAAGAGGGATTACAATATCATTCACTGCCAAAGGAAATAAAGAGAAATATGCCCAGCAAAATAATTTGCAGCAAAAAATTAAGGAATTAGAAATTCAACTACAAAATACACCAAAAGATGCCAGTCTAAAGAATCAGATGATATTAGCTAAACATAAACTTAATTTAATAGAACAAGATGAAATGATTAAAAGTATGAACATAACTAGACAAATAAATTTTGAACAGGCCAATAAACCAGGGAGATGGCTTTTTTATAGGCTCCAAAAAGAAAAAGAGAAGAGAACAATTTATCAATTATTAGATGACAATACGATAGAAAGGAAAAAAGAAATTATATTTAAATATTTTGAGGATTTATATAAAAAGGATGACGTGGGTGAGGACTCGATAAGGAGCTATCTTGGAGATGTAAAAGAGATGGTAATTAAGGAGGAAATGAAAGAATCTCTAATCAAAGATATAACATGGCCTGAATTGAAATTAAAGGAAATCAGAAAAATAACAAAACATCAGGGCCAGATGGTATTCCAGCGGAACTTTATAAAGTAATAGAAGAACAAATAGGACCTTTAATAGTGGAGTTATATAATGTTATATAATGAGGTATTGGTTGCAGCCAAGACTCATGGAGGGATGCATTGATTTTGTTGATCTCAAAGGAGGATACAGATCCCTGTCAGATACAAAATTATAGGCCAATCTCCCTATTAAATGCTGATTATAAAATCTTCGTCACCATTATAGCAAACAGATTGAAAAGAATTTTGAATGAATATATTCATAAGGACCAAAATGGATTTCTTCCCAACAGGCAAATTAGTAATAACTTAAGAATTGTGATAGATATTCTGGAGTACTATGAATCCCACCTGGAGAAACAAATAGCCCTTGTATTCCTGGACGCCCAGAAGGCATTTGATAACCCAAACTGGCAATTTTTGACCTAACAAATTTATAATTTGAATCTAGGCACCAAATTTGAAAACATTATAACCATAATTTATTTTACACAAAAGGCAAATATGGTCAATATGGAATACATCCAGACCCTAAAAATAGAGAAGGGTGCAAGACAGGGATGCCCCCTATCACCTCTGTTCTTTGTATTATCCTTGGAAATACTATTAAGTTGAATCAGACAAAACCCAAAATAAAAGGATTGAAGATAAAGAAAGAAGAATATAAATTACAGGCATTTGCTGATGATTTGTTTTTTTATTGAAGATCCAATAGAGAGAAGTCAAGAATTAATCAAAGAGTTAGAACAATTTGGAACAATGGCAAGATTCAAAATTAATAAAAAGAAAACAAAACTATTTTCTAAAAACTGAACAGAAGTTCAGATATTAGAATTAGAAAGGGTGGTGGGATTGCAAGTGACAAAAATAACTAAATATTTAGGTATATGGCTGATGACCCAATGTAAGACATTAATGGAGACTAATTATAACAAATTACTACAACAAGTAAAAAAGGACTTAGAATTATGGGCCAAATTGCAACTCTCCCTATTAGAGAGGATTGCCACCATAAAAATGGCCATTCTACCAAAATTTATATATCTATTTCAAACAATACCAATTAGAATACAGAAAAATTATATTGTAGAGCTTAATAGCACTATTGCAAAATTTATCTGGCAGGGCAAAAAATCTGGAATAAATTTAAAAGTTCTACAGGATGTGAAGAGAGAGATGGCTTGGGACTCTCGAATTGGGAGCTATATTATAGTGCAGCCTCTCTAGTTTGTTAAAAGAATGGGTGAATTTAAATAATAAAAGGATATTGATTCTAGAAGGTCATGACTTGCAAAGGCTGGCATGCCTTTCTATGGGATACGGGGACTCCCAAACAGAAATATTTCCACAGACATCTAATTAGAGATTCTTTATTATGTAATTGGAATAAAATCAGGAAAAACATTATTCAAAGATCCCTTTGTGGCTATCAACAATGGAAGCAATGATTCGCCACAATAATTTAGACATGAATAAGATGATTAAATATAAAGGTCTATTAGATACACAAGGAAAGTTGAAAACATGGCATGACTTCCAGGAACAAGGGATACAAATCGACAGGTGGGCTTTTCTCCAAGTGCAAAATAGGTATAGATGGGATATAAAAGAGTATGGAATACATGTGAAACCACAATAATTAGAAAAAATCCTACTTGGCTTAGATAAAAAAATATAGAATAACAGAATAACAGATTCATTCAGAGAGCTATCTATCTGTCATTGGCTAGCTCAGTCTGTCACATACCATTTGCTAGCAAGTAACCTCACAAAATTAACTCACAACACACCATGCATGTAAATATTAATTCTTTTATTTAAAAAAAGAGCGATTTTTACCCAAAATCAGGCAAAGCAAGCAGATTGAGTTGCTCAAAGAATCACAGATTCATTCAGAGATCTATCTATCTGCCATCGGCTAGCTCAGTCTCTCAAATTTGCTTGCCGTGAGTCTACACTGAATTTGCTTGCAAGCAAACCTTCAGTCCGAAGGGAGGTTTGGCTGTGTTGAGCCAAAGATCTAAAGACTAGCTAGAAAGCAAGAAATCCAACCATTTCCTGCTTCCTAGCTAATCTAAATCTCCTGGCACAGTAGAACAGATGATGGTCGGAAAAAGGAAAAATAGCAATTTAGCAGGCAAGTTTACCGGGTAAGGGGAGAGTGGGCGGGGAGAGCTCCCACAGACCATGTGAGCTGAGCAGCCTTGTGTTTCTGCACAGCCTGGATTAATTGCTTTGGGGGGTGCTCTGGGAGTGAGATTTCTCTGCGGCCCACCAAAATTTTCTCACAGCCCACCAGTGGGCTGCGGTTCACCAGTTGGCAACCGCTGGCATAGAGTGTGGAAAGATGTTTGCTCAGGACAATGGACTTAGAAGCCATAAAAAGATCCACACAGTGGAGAAGCCATATGAATGCATAAAGTGAAGAAAGATCTTTTCTCAAAGAGCTACTCTTATTTCCCATCAGATGATCCACACAGGGGAGAATGCATGGAGTGTGGAAAGACATTTACTCAGGGCAGTGGACTTAGAAGACACAAAAAGATCCACTCAGAGAAACAGTATAGATGCATGGAATGTGAAAAGACGTTTACCCAGAGCAGTAGCCTTAGAAGCCACAAAATGATCCACCCAGGGAAGAAACCATATAAATGCATGGAGTGTGGAAAGACCTTTACTCATAGCAATGGAGTTGGAAGACACAAAAAGCTCCACACAGGAGATAAGCCATTTAAATGCATGGAACATGGAAAGTCCTTTGCTCATAGATATAAACTTATTTCCCACAAGACGATCCACATGAAAGAAGCCGTATAAATTCATGGAATGTGGAAAGACCTTTGTTCATAGATGAAATCTTATTTTCGATTAGAAATTAGGTGAAGAAATATTATTGTTATGTAGGAATTAAATACAAAGAGGGTTGACAGTTAGAAACATGTTGATATAATTTAACAGAAGTATAAACAAGCTAATACAAGAAATTCAGTTAAAATTATTTTGTTACACTATCATTATTGTTACTAGTATAGATAGATGATAGATAGATAGATAGATAGATAGATAGATAGATAGATAGATAGATAGACAGATAGATATAGATAGATATTTGTTTGTTTTTTCTTTTTCTTTTTCATAAATGATGTGCCTTGACAATATACTGTATTAAAATGTTTATGAATAAAAATAAAACATATACTCAAATAAAATAAAATAAAATGCAAAAAAAAAAAAGAATTCTATTCTATTCTATTCTATGTGGTTTACAGAGTCAGCATATTTCCCCCAACAATCTAGGTCCACATTTTACCGATTTCGGAAAGATGGAAGACTGAGTCAAACTTCAGCCAGTGAGGATTAAACTACCCAATTGCTGGCAGTCAGCAGAATTAGCCTGCATGCAATACTGTATTCTAACCACTGCACCACCACAGCTCATAAATGTATAAGGATGGAAAAACCTATGTAGTTAGAGATATGGCAAAATTAACTGTTTTAATCAGAGTAAAGAATATATTTAGTTTGTTTCTACCTGGAAACCACCTCTAGATTTGAATTTGAAACGGAGGGGAAAATGAAATCCTGAGATTTTCTGATCAGATTGGTTTATTGTCATAGAAATGTCTAGTATTCACTAGGTATGTATGTAAAAGTAAAAAGTTGATGCTGTGATTTTAATATGTATTTTACTGCTGAAAAAAGAGAAGTCAGTGCTGTTTTTTCCCTTTCCCCTTTTTCCTACTTTTTCCTTCCCCTTTCTTTCCCTTTCCCTTTCCCATTTCCCTATCTTATTTTCATTTTCATTTTATATTATGACCTTAATATAATAAATGTGTTGTTTATGTTATAAATATGCAGGGAAGTTCTACTATCAGGTTGATTTGAAAGCATCGAGTCAGGTTTATGCATTGGTATCATGGAGAAGAACTATATTTTTGCAAGTCTAATGGGGCTCTCGCTTTAATATTTGACCTAAATGGCAGTCGAGCATGCTAAATCACAAATGTGAGCATATAAATAGTTGTCAAGATCCTTATTCCAGTCTGAAACCATAATGAAAATGAGAGCATTGGGATTAAAATACACAGCACTGACAAATTGGCCTATGCCTGTTCTCTTTATGTAATTTTATTGCAAGATAATTTGTTTTCCTTTCTTTTGGATTGTTTCATGGGCAAGAAGTGTTGATGATGTGAAATTTCAGCCTTGTAGTGAGCCATAAGTATCTACTCTGAATACAGCCTGATGTGGTTTGGGTAGCAGATCTGCTGAAGCATTACAAAAGCATTTGTTATAGAAAGTTTTTTTTTTAAATGGAACAACTGCCTTCAAAATCATTGTAATTAAACAGTAGGTTTCAACGTGCAAGCATTTTTTAAAAAACATGTTATGTATCACTTAAAAATATGTTAGGAAATATTTTATTATCCCTTTTTTATTGGAGAGAAGAAAAAAAGTTGAAACTCCCAGTTTTCTCTATCCCAGTTTTTCTTGAGCTTTAACAAATTTCACATCTCCAGATTCTGTTTCTTATGAAGAAGCATATCTTTATTTGATGTTGATGCTGTCTTAAGATTGATTGATTTTATGTCACCAAGTCAGTGTGGACTCTTAGCAACCACCTAGATAAATTGTTTTTTTCATGACAAAGTAGAACAATTTGAACCTGGTCATTTGTGCCACAACTGAGATCTCTGAGGTTGATTTCTTAGGTGATTCATTTGCTCTTTTTCCTGGTATTCCCAGGAGCCTTTCCAAGAGCAAAGTTAAAAAGTGTCAATATTCTTCTTACCCTGCTTTTTTGAAATCTTTAGAATGCCACAGGGAAACCAATTGCCTGCACTGTTCTGATATTTGTAGGCACATCCTAGTATTTGAATATCTTTTCCAAGGCCTTCAGGGCTTCTTTACAAAGTCCTAGTTTGTGGTGTATTTCTTGACTTCCTTATTGTTGACCACTACTTGTAAAATCTACTTCAGATGTCAACATCTGGACCTCGTAGATTCTTTCAAAGTTTTCTTCTTAACTACAGATAGTCCTCAACGAATGATTGCTTTTCACACTTACAATCATTGCAGCATTCCCATGCTCATATGATTAGAATTTGGATGCTGAGCAACTGGCTCATATTTATGATGGTTGCAGTGGCATCATGTGATCTCCTTTTGCAACCTTCTGACAATTTGACAGCTACAGTGGTTCACTTAACAGTTGTGGCAAGAAAGGTAACAATGTAGGGCAAGAGTCATTTAATAGCTATCTTGCTTAGCACAAAAATGTTGGGCTCAATTGTGGTCTTAAGTCAAGGCATATCTGTATATGGATTAGCTTGCCATTGTCACCTTCTAAATTATTTGTTGAGTCTGGCCCTGGAATTTTTAGGGGATCTTCCTTCCAGGTTTTGTCTTGCTTAGGGTCCCAGCCAGACAATTTGGAGTTCATTAAAATTGGGTTAACCTTCCTAGGAAGGAGCAACAGCAGAACTATAGTTGAGCAATCATATTAATCACTCCTCCAAGGCAATAGGGAGGGCTTGAGAGGTTGAGGGGAAAAATACTTAGCTATTGTGATGTAATGCTTAAGTAAAGGTGATAGAGGGAGAATAGCTTTCAGCACAATTCTGATCAAACTGGCAGCCTGTATTTGGGTCCTTTAATTAGCTCTGAAGAAATAATGTGCTGAAATGCCATTTTACAGCATAACACTTCACTTATTCTAGTTTCATACATTTAAATATTCTACATAAGTAGTTTTGATGCCATTTTTTACAGAGTGCTAGTAAATTAATAGTAAATCTTGCGACTCTTCCTGAATAGCATTTTGAAATTGTCTTCATAATAAGAAAAGTAACATTGTTGAAGTTAAGGAACAAAATATTAAGAAGTTGTACTAGAAAAAACAATTTTGTAGTAACGTAGTGTGTCTGTGAGAATATATTGAGGAGAGAGAGAAATGGATGGATGGATGGATGGATGGATGGATATAAACCAGTTTGGTGTAATGGCTGAAAGCATCAGTAAATTCCAGTCCTCCCTTAGACACAAAGCTAGCTGGGTTTGAACAGAACTGTTTTAACCCTAGGAAGCAGGCAATTGCAAACCCTTCTGAAAAACCATATCAGGAAAACTGCAGGGACTTATCCAGGCAGTTGCCAGGAATCAACACCGACTCAATGACATGAAAATATGTGCAGACTGACTATATCTGCATGCATAAATGGAAACATGCCTATATATGCAAATACAGTTGAGGAAGCTTAAGGGGAAGGCTAGTTTTAAAAGCATGGCTGAGACAATTGCAGGCAAATAATTATTAGGCCTATTTTTTTTTAAATTTCCTTCCTTTGAGCTAATTTTCTCATTTATGTGGGATATTATTACAAAGACAATTTTGTAGTAACGTAGTGTGTCTGTGACAGTATATTGAGGAGAGAGAAAAATGGATGGATGGATGGATTTAAGCAAAGTGCTTGATGGTATTATTTGACATTTTGATTATCAGAATAGAGAAATGGGAGATGGATGACATGACAATTATGTGGCTGAATAGATGGATATATTTTCAGATTTCTGGTAATGGCAATCTTAGTAGATTCTTAATAACTCCAATTATCAGGTGAAGCACTCTCAAATCAGTATTGAGTATGATGAGATTTGTATACTAGAGGACTTTAATGCAATTACAGATACAAAAATCAGACTACAAAAGTAATAACATAAGGAAAGGAACAAAAAGAACATTATCAAAAGTCTTCAAAATGGCTGAGGAACTAAATATTCAAGACATCTGGAGAGAAAGAAATCAGGAGAAAAACCAATACAATTATTACTCAAGTAGACACTGTTTGTAATCCAGAATTGATATGGTGTGGATGTTGAGGGAACTCAATGCAGAAGTAAAAAAAGTGGAAATCGAGACAAATTCCTGGACCGACCATAATTCTACGAAATTTAGCTGGGAAGGATAAAGCAAAACTCCTGGATGGACACTACAAAGAGCGATTTTAAAGAAGAAAGATTTTAAGTTAAAGAGAGACAAAGAACTGAGCTTTTTCTTCAAGGAAAATAAAAAGGAAAATACATTCCTGCAAAATCTCTAGGATACAGCGAAGGTGTACATGAGGGGGGAGGCTATATCATATATGACAAAAAAAAAGGAAAGAAAAGTCTAGAAGATGAGTATAAAAGGAAAAAGTGATATAATGCGTTAAGAAAGTGGAGCTGCCAAAAATTATGGAAGAAATAAAAATATGTTGAATGAAAAGATTAGGATGTCAGAAGTAATTTTGGCAATAAATAAACAAAAACACAACAAAGCACCGGGACCAGATGGACTTCTGACAGAACTATATAAAGACCAACAAGAAATATTAGGACAAACTCTACTTGAAGTATTTAATGTGGTTCTAGACAAGACGAAGATACCACGATCATGGATGGAAGCAATATCACATTGATACTAAAAACACAGACCAGACACTAATTAAAAACTATAAACCAATATCCTGAAATTTATGGAGATACTAGAAGATTATGGGGAAGTTGCGGGATTAAAAATAAATAAAGAAAAAACCAAAATGATAGTCAAAAACATGACCAACAAACAAAAAGAAAACCTTGCCTAGGGAATAGATATCCAGATAGTTAAAAAATGAAATATTTAGGAATTAACATCTCAGCAAGATGCACAACAATTAAAGAGGATAACTATGATAAATTAGTGAAACAAATAAAAGAAGATCTGGAAAGATGGAGAAATCTGAGGCTTTCTCTTATGAGTAGAATAGCTATAATAAATATGAACGTATTGCCAGAACTACTTTTTCTATTCCAAAATATATCCATAAACTGAATAATTTTGGGGGGAAATTTGAATAAAATGACACTAAATTTCATATGGCAAGGGAAAAAACCTAGGATTAAATTAAAACTCTGACAAGAAACTAAAGAAAGAGGAGGTTTTGGCTTACCAGATTGGGAAATATATTAACAAGCAGCAACGCTTACCTGGGTGAAAAATTGAATAACCTTAAAAACAGAAGATTACTATCAGTAGAAATCCATGACTTACAATTAGGTTGGTGCACATTTTTATGGTATGGTAGACACGGCGCATATAAATACTTTCAGAGACATCAGATTAGACAAACATTGTTTATGGTATAGAATAAAATCAAAGAGCAAAATTATATAGAAATTCTAGCTTGGTTATCCGCTTTAGAGGCGTTAATACATCCAGTCCTTTTGAACCAGGAAAAACTTATCACTTGTAAGGATATTATAAATGAAAAAAAGGAATTGAAGTCCAGACAAGAGTTAAAAGAATAAGGTGTAGAATTGGAATGGTGGACCTCCTTACAAATTCAATCAGGATATGGGAAAGACATGAAAGAATGGGGGATTAGTAGACAAACCACAACACTAGATGTAATTTTATTGGTGACAGACAATAAATTGATACGAAAAATTAATAAATTTTTATTAGACTGTAAAATGGAGGAGGAACAGGTAAAGGAAACAATGGTGGTATGGGCAAAAGTTTTGGAAAATATAAATTTGGATAACTGTCAAGCACTTTCAGAGCAAAATAAAAAGATAACATATAAGGAAAACTTATATAGGATGTTTTATAGGTGGCAGCTCCCCCAGCAAGATTGGCTAAAATGTATAAAAACCTGTCACCTGAACACATCTGAACGTACAATATATGCATGTAGCTTTTTGAATATTCTTATTCTTACTACTGCTACCACTACTGTTACTATTATTGATCACTGCACAGTCAGTCTGATGTTCAGAGTGGGTTTGGCATTTTTGTCTACCTACAAAAGACCTGGGATAGGCAGAGCTGAATGTTTGATGGTATTAACAGACATTGTTATATGATAAAAGCTTCCAAATAAAGCTGCTTTCTGTAATTGACTGGTGTTGAATTTGTCAATACCAATGGTTTTCAAATGGTCTTTTCTTCTCTTCTCCCTCTTCCCTTTTCTACTTTTTCTTTTCTTCTTTTCAGCCTCTTTTCTTCTCCCTCTTGTCTTTTCTTTCTTTTTTTCTTCTCCTCTCCCTCTCGTCTTTTTTGTCTTCTCCCTCTTTTCTTCTTCTTCTCTTTTTTTCTTTCTTCTCCTCCTCCTCCTCCTCTATCATCATCATCAACAACTTTATTATTATCAAAATTATTTCCAGTTTTTGTTGCTGGTATAGCTGGACAGGGCTATTTTGAACTGAGTAAATATCCAGTGAAGAGATGAAAGATAATTTTTCCAGCAGCTGGGGAAAATTTATTTTTTTTTAAAAAATCTATACTTCAAAGATAACCCATCAGCCGTATAAAGAAATGAAAGGGAAGGATGACATTAGGAGTGATCCTAATGGGGGTAAAATTCCAAAAATGGAAGCAATTTGCTTTCATTACATAAAGTGTTTGTTTAAGCTTCAAATAAAAGAAAAATACATCAGGAATGGAAAGCTTCCCTGTTAAAGTTTGGTTTATATCACAGTAAGCCACAAAAGCCATGTGGTACAAATGCTTCTTTCTTAAGGAAATTCTCAAAGGACCAATAGACCACACAGTGATCATGGCAGAGAATATTTACATTTAAGGAAATGTATTTGCCATTCTGGCTTTTAGCCAAGATCATGGTACTTTAGTCTGTCATCTGGTTGTCCAAATATTAGACTATTTCATTAGAGAACCAAGATAAGTAGGTGGGTTATCCTCCCCACCCCTTAGTTCAGTGAAGTTTCTATATGGTGGCGATAACATTCATCTGTTAAGCTGTCCTGAACCAATGGAGGATTTAAGACAAGGAGAAAAATTGGAAAATTAACCAAGTTAAGGTTCAACAGGAGATTGATTGATATATATATATATATAAAAACCAAGGCATATATGAAGTCCCCTGTGCATCATGCCCGGCCACATACATTGGACAGACCAATAGAAGAATAAGCACCCACCTGGATGAACACAAAAATGCAGTCAAAAATCTGGAACACACTTCCTCACTAGTCCAACACATGGAAGCCACAGGTCATAACATCAACTTCAATGGCACCAAAATCCTAGCCACTATAGAAAGCCCCAGCCACAGAATCATCAGAGAAGCCATAGAGATTGAAAAAAGACCTGAAAGCATGAATAGAAGAGATGATTCCACCAGGCTGACAATCATTTGGAAGCCTGCACTCACAAACAAAAAAATCTCCACACCACAAGCCAGGCAAACACCTGACACAAACTGATCCCCCCGATACTTCCAGCTCAAACACATCCCAACCAGGCACCCAGATGAAACCTAGCTTCCTAACAAATGATAGCCATCCATTTACTCGGAGCCAAGCTGCACTAAAGGCTTCCAATAAAGTAACACAATGTTACCAGCCAATCAAGACACAAAAAGAGCCACAAAACAGAAAGATATTAGAAACACCAATCAAGCAGAACACAGCAAACTCCAAGACCAATAAACACAGACCGAACAAAGCTGAATAACATATACATATACATACACATATACATATGGTGAATCCCTTATGCTGTGTATGGGAATTTTGGGAGTTGAAGTCCACATATCATAAACTTGCCAGTGTTAAGAAACAAGGTAAATAATAAAATCGTCTTTATTGTTGCCTCTTAATATAAATGATAAGATGAGCTGGCAGAAAATTAAATGCTTATTATTAGATATTTATAGCTAAATATACAAGAATCAGGCTTGTATGTGTGTAATTATATGTGTGTGTGTGTGTGTGTGTGTGCATGCATGGTTTGGAATAGTTTTAAATATGATCAGTGAAAGTTAGCTTCCTCCTTTTTTGGTGCACTTCATTAATGGGATACAAAGGGGGGTTAAAATTAAAAAAAAATTTTTTTTTTTGAAGCAAATTTTTATTAATTTTAAAGATAAAACAACACATCATTAACCATTAAATGCATAAATACATAAAACCTCTTAACATTATAAATCCTTACAAGTCGAATAAAACATTATTTTTATACAACATAATTCCAATTTATCCCATCTCCATATGGACACACAAATATCTTTCAGCAAATTTCTCATTATTTCTCTTTACTCCTATTCAATTTCATTTCTCTTCTATATTTATCCATTTTATAGTCATCATATTCATTTCTTTCTGGCTTGTTTAAATTATTCTCATCTAACATTCCTCCAAGGTTTTATTGATTCTTTTTTCCTTTTTTTTATAAAAAACAAATTTTGTTAGTTTTACCAAAAACACAATACACAAACATACAAAACACAAAACATAAACAAAACTAAAAGATCTTTTCTGAAGGTTGTCTGTTCCCGGGTTAAAACTCTTCACACAGACACAAATTCAAACATCATATTCATCCCATATATCCTTCCATATCTTATTATCATTTTCTTTTTTTTATATATATATAAAAACCATTTTTATCAGTTTTATAAAAACAATGCACAAAGAGTCAAGGCATAACAGCTTATAAATTCTTATCTAGGAAAAAATAATAATAAAAGACCAATAAGGCATAACATTTCCAAATTATAATATCAATACTTCATATAGTATTAACTTCATATCTTATCCCTACTTCTCCTTTCCATCCAAATTATTTCTTATTAATTAAAATTTTATTGCCTTTTATCAATATACAAAATCCAAAAAAAAGCATATATATCCTTCCATATCTTATTACCATTTTCAACAACATTCTTTGTCTGTTCTATTTCCAATTATCCATTCATCTTTTTTTTTTCTTTTACTATACTTCTCCTGTACACCAATTGGAGTAACATCTATAACTCATTACCCTAACTTAAAAATACTACATATAGCAATTTTTTTAAAAGATTCTAAGATTACATAATAAATTTTATATTCTAAATACACATATCACAAACCTATGTACCCTCCAGAATCCCTCTTTTAATCTAAATTAAATTCACCCATTGTCTCTAAATAAACTTTTTTTCTTTAGGTCTTGCTTCCCCCCGTTAAGGCTTCTCCTCCCCCCCTTTCTCTCTTGCTTATTCTTCTCCTTGCCCTTTTTACCCCTTTGCTTTTTCTCTTTGCTTTTCTTGCTCCTTTTCCTTTACTTTCTAACCTTGCCTCCACCTTTTCGCTCATTTTTCTCTCTTTTGGTTGTTTTTATAATTCTTAAAATCCCCTTTTTCTTATCCTTTTTCTCCTCCTCTCCGGAAGGGACCCATTGTTCATCAAAGATGGCTTCTTCTTCCTCTTCTTCCTTGTCCCAGTCCTCCTGCTGCGTAATCAACTTTTCATAAGTACATAACGCCATTTCTAAGAATTGAAACAAAGTGCCCAAAGTATCTTCTTTTTTATATTTTTGATATTCAATCTCTAGTTCATCCACAAACGATGCCATTATGAAAAGGGAAACTTTTTCCAAAACAACCACAAGTATTTTTAATCAAAGACAATCAAAAGCAATTAAAAAAAAAAAAAGTTCCAAAAGTTAATACTTTTCTTCCTTCTTCTCTTTCTCTTTCTGGGGTTAATTTTTAATCAAAGAGGTCCAATTACCATATATCTTCCTTTGGGATTCTAGGCAATCTCCTCCTTTTTCAGCTTCTGCTCCAATTTTTTTTTTCTCCCTTCCCACTTGCAATGTCAATTTTAAATAATCAGAAATCCATATCTCCAACAAGGGTTTTCCAATTTCTTAAATTTTTCAATGTCCAAAAATCCTTTTGTCTCTTAGCTTCAACTTTTAAAGCAATCCACTTTCAATGTCCAATATATCCAAATATTTCTGCTGTTTCCATGGGGTGGGAGAGTAAAGAAAAAAAAAAAAGTTCCCTTTAACAGCTTCTCCGCCGCTTTTCGCTCTTCTTAGGGATACAATGTATCCTCCAGCAATTCAAACAGCTCAATTCCAGGCAATTTAAAAGATGTTACTTGACCCGGCTCAGACAGAACTTTCACTCTTCACACGTCCTCCAGCACAATCTTACCCGGTTGCTGGCTTCTTCGTGGCGGCCATTGCTGACCGCCGCTCCACCGCCTTGGGAAAAAGGGGTTTTTCCGGAGAAGGGGGGGGTCTGCGACACCCCCACCTCCCTATCCGACTCCCCTCTCTCTTCAGCTGTCCCTACAGGGCAGCCATATCCCCCTGACCCATCTGGATCGGGGGTACCTCGACGGCTAGCACAGCAGGAATCGCGAGCTGTCGCGAATTCCTGCTGCCCCGAAGCCACGCGAAACCGGAAACCTAAAATTAAAATTTTTTGACATGAACTGGAATTATAAATTCCAGAATCTTTTGTTCATCTATTAGAAAGGGAAAAAAGGAAAGAAAAAGAACACACACAAAAAGAACAGAAATAGGCCCTTGGTAAATAAGAGAAAAATGTAAAGAGTTTTGAGCTATGGTAAATTTTTTTGCAAAGAAGATGACAATCAGTTTGGCTTAGTGCTGAAGGCACCATGTTGGAAACCAGGAGATTATTGAGTTCTAATCCTGTTTTGGTTGGTTGGATAGTTAAGAACCAGTCACAAGGAGATTGCAAATTCTAGTCCTACCGTAGGCATGAACATGGCTGGGTGACTTTGGGCCAGTCACCTTCATTCAACTCAACCTACCAGTAACTGATAAGATGGTTGTTGTGAGGAAAATAGGAGGAGGAAAGAGTGTGTGTGTGTGTGTGTGTGTGTGTGTGTATACATATGTGTTGTGACTCTGAGGCTTGAGCCTGCTCTGTGGGAGGACACAGGCTTGAGTGATGAAGAGGAGGATTTGGCCTGGAGGTTTGAGCCTGCTTTGCTGGAAGATTCAGAATCATCTTCCTCCCCTTTCTCCCTGGTTGTGCCTCAGGTGTCGGCAGATAATCAGGAGAGAGTGCTGGAGTCCTTGGCTGAGGATCAAGCCGAGAAATGTGGTTTGATGCAAGGCAAAGATGCAGGCAGAAGCGGAAATGCAACGTAAAAGGAAAGCTCAAATCAGGGACTGACTTGAGAGACTGACACACCCCTCAGGAAATAAAAGAGGGCGTGTTAGCTCTGAATCCTCATTCGGGACAATTTGTTTATTCAGAATAGCAGCTTGACAAATTCTCTGTGCGCCGTTTACCTTTTGATTTATGGTCTTGTTTGTTATCGGACTTGGCAGGCAGCTTCTGGAAGACTGCCAAGGACTTCTCCAGTTAAAGGAATTTAACTCTATCAGCCTTTTGTCAGGCTCGGCTGCCAGGTGGGCCACTCCTTTGTTGGTGCAGAATAGTCCTTTGCTAACGGACTATCAGGGGTTTTGGCGTCACCTGAGACTTATGTATGAGGACCCCATACGGGCTGAGACAGCAGCCAGATACCTGAGGGAACTTCGCCAGGGGAAACGCCCCTTGTAGAGTTCATTTCAGAGTTTCGACTTCTCTGCTTGGACTCTGCATGGGTCTGCTCAAATGGACGCTTTTCAAGATGGTTTGTTGGAGGACATACAAGACGAGTTGGTGTACGTGGAGCCTCGATGCTCTGGTGACCCTCGATGCTCTGGTGACCCTCGATGCTCTGGTGGTGCAATGTTTGCGCATTGATGCCCTGCTTCAATGGCGCAAGACTAGACGCCCAGTTCCGGAGTAGCCATCCACTTCAAGGCCACAGCATTTTGTACAACCAGCGTCCCAGGTCTCCCCCAATGCCGTGGCCAGGGCTGAGGAGCCGATGGAGTTGGGTGCAGTCCGACCTTGTTTGACGGCCCAAGAACGTACCTGGAGACTTCAAGGAGACTTATGTCTATATTGTGGGGGGCCTGGACATTTTGCGAATTCCTGTCCTGGTAAATGGCGGGGGACACGCAAGCCAGTGCCCGAATCTAACCTTGTACAGTCGGGAAACGGGGCAGGCCCGGCCTCAGGGAAACCCTAGGTCGGGCACATATTAGCTAACCACACAAAGTGGCAGAGGTGAACTCTGGTCCCCCTCAACATTTACTTTTAGACACGTGGGTTTTCTTGCATTCCTGGTCGGAGGTGATTCCTGCAGTTGCATTGGTGGACTCGGGGGCTACTACCAGTTTCATGGACCAGGCCTTCACAACTCATTTTGACGTCCCTTTGGTTGCGGTGGAGTCTCCAATCAAGGTGGAAACGATTGATGGGCGGGAGCTTCAGGCTGGGCCCAGTCATTTTGCCACCCAGCCATTGCACCTGGCTATTGGGGACCATGAGGAGGCAATTAGTTTTTACATCATTGCAGACTTCCATCTCCCCTTGGTCCTTGGTATGGCCTGGCTACGGTTACACGATCCTCTGGTGGCTTGGGTGCAGAATGCCATTTCATTCCCGAGCCTCCAGTGCGTGGACCATTTACAACACACCTGTGCTGGCCAGGACATCGCTGCCCCCATTGTCTCCGTACCTTCTGAATTCTCTGATTTCGTTGATGTATTTAGTGAGAAGGAGGCGGATCGGTTACCCCCGCATCGACCCTATGACTGTCCTGTGGACCTTCTATCTGATACCCCACTACACAAGGGACGCCTGTATTCTATGTCTGAGCCCGAATTGGCCGCCCTTCATGATTTCTTAGACAAGAATTTGGCCAGGGGGGTTATTTGGCCGTCGTCATCCCCTCTTTCTGCTCCCGTTCTTTTCGTGAAAAAGAAGACGGGGAGATTTGCACTTGTGCTGCGACTACTGCCGGTTGAACACCATTATGGTGAGGAATAATTATCCCTTGCCACTCATTCCAGAATTGATGGAGCAGTTGCGGGAGGCCACTATTTTCACCAAGCTCAATCTTCAAGGGGCCTACAATCTGGTGCGGATGAAAGAGGGGGATGAATGGAAAACGGTGTTTGGCACCCGACACGGTCATTTTGAATACACCGTAATGCCGTTTAGGTTGACCAACTCTCCCGCGATCTTCCAGCACCTGATGAACGACGTGTTCAGGGGCATGCTTGATCAGTTCGTGGTGGTGTACCTGTACGACATTTTAATCTATTCCAGGTCTAGGAACAGCCACCTTCAACATGTTTGCGTGGTTTTACAGCGTTTTCAGGAGCATCAACTCTATGCGAAGCTGGAGAAATGCCTCTTTTTCCAAACTTCCATAGAGTTCTTGGGGCACATCATCTCCCCCAAAGGCATTGCCATGGACCCGCATAAGGTGGAGGCTTTGTGTAGTTGGGAACCCCCTCATTGAGTGAAAGACATTCAACGTCTTGGGGTTCACTAATTATTATTGGACCTTCATCCTGGGTTTTGCCAAGCTGACGGATCCCATCACTCAGCTCCTTAGAAAGGAGGTCCCGTTCCAGTGGGGGCCCCCACAGCAACAGGCCTTTGAGGCTCTCAAGAAGGCCTTTGTCGCAGAACCTATCCTGAGGCATCCTGATCCACATTGTCCATTTGTGGTGGAGACAGATGCATCCAACGTGGCTATTGGGGCTGTGTTGTTGCAAGCCCTAGCGGATGGTGCCCCTCTTTTTCCCTGAGCTTACTATTCTCAGAAACTCACTCCTTCTGAGTGCAACTATACTATCTGGGAGAAAAAGTTGTTGGCTATCAAGGCTGCATTTGAGACCTGGCGGCATCACCTTGAGGGGGCTCGGTACAAGGTGGAGGTTCGGACAGATCATCGTAACTTGGAGCACTTGTCCACCGCGAGGACGTTGAACCAGCAACATATTCGGTGGTCGTTCTTTGCTCGGTTCAACTTTTTTGTGACTTATATCCTCTCCGGTCAGAACCGGAGAGCAGATGCCCTGTCCCATAAACCGGAGTATCTTTGTCCCGAGGACTCTCTTCCTCCACATACAGTGCTGCCACCGGAATCTTTGGTCATTATCCAAGAACCAGTGGATTTGAGGACTCGGATACGAGAGGCGCAGTGTTTAGACACAGCAGAGAATGGGGGAAATTGGACCCGACTCCCCATGGACTCTGGAGGAGGGCTTATTAAGACATCAGGGCTGATTGTATCTGCCAACAAGGACACTTAGAGCCTTCATCATGACTCAATGTCATGACAACCCTGCTGCCGGCATTTTGGATTCTTTAAGACCCTTCATCTGGTCACACAGACTTTTTGGTGGCCTCGAGTCCGGCATGATGTCTACACCTACGTCGCGTCCTGCGTACTGTGCCGGCAAGCGAAAGCCTTCTGGTCTCCTTCAACCACTGCCGACTCCGGACAGACCGTGGAGGGCAATTTCCATGGACTTTTTAATGCATTTGCCCTCTTCATCAGGGTATACGACGGTCTTGTGATGGTTGATATGTTAACTAAGATGGCTCACTTTATCCCCTGTCGGAGGTTACCGTCAGCTCCTACTACTGCCCAGTTATTCTTGCAACATGTGTCCCATCTGCATGGTTTACCGGACAGGGAGGTTTCGGATCGCGGTGTCCAGTTTACCGTGCAATTTTGGAAGAGCCTGATAACTGCATTTCAGGTGCAGGTGTGCTTGTCATTGGCGCACCATCCAGAGATTGATGGTGGGACGGAGAAGGTAATTGGCATCCTCATCCAATATTTATGATGTTTTGTTAACCAGCGACAGAACAATTGGGTGACTTACCTCCCTTTGGCGGAGTTTGCCTTCAATAACTCTCAGCACACCTCCACTCATGTAACACCTTTTTACGCAAATGTGGGTTTCCATCCGAGGTTTTTCCCGTTGTCGATCTTGGATTCCCCGGTTCCCGAGACGCAGGACTTTTTGTCGGAACTGCATTCGGTTCATCAATTGGTTTTGCAGCAATTGGAACGGGATAAGGCAGACTACAAAAGGTTCGCAGATCATTCGCACTGGCTGCCTCCGTTGGCTGTGGGAGACAGGGTGTGGTTATCCACGAAACATCTCTGGGTTGATCATCTGGTCAAGAAGTTGGACCATGGCTTCATCGGTCCCTTCCCTATCAAGGCAGTCATCAATCCTGTTGCATATCGGCTCACCCTACCGCGCTCTATGTGCATTATCCTGTCTTCCACTGTTCCCTTTTGGTTCCTGACTCCCCATCGTGTGCTCTCCATTCTCCCGCTGGTACAGTTTCTCCATCTGTACCCAGTGATGATCCCACTGCTGACGACACAATGGTCAGCATTCGGGATTCTCGCTGGCTGAAAGGATGGTTTCAATACTTTGTTGAGAGGCTAGAGGATGGATCGGAGGCTCTTTCCTGGGTGGATGCTTCCACGGTTCACGCCCCGGACCTTATACGGAGATTGCATGAACAGTTTCCATTGAAACTCCATCCAGATCATCAGACTCAGGGGAAGGGCCCTGCAGTGAGGGATGGTGTTGTGACTCGGAGCTTTGAGCCTGCTCTGTTGGAGGACACAGGCTCGAGTGATGAGGAAGAGGAGGATTTGGCCTTGAGGTTTGAGCCTGCTTTGCTAGAAGATTCAGAATCATCTTCCTCCCCTTCCTCCCTGGTTGTGCCTCAGGTGTCGGCAGATAATCAGGAGAGAGTGCCGGAGTCCTTGGCTGAGGATCAAGCCAAGGAATGCTGGTTTGATTCAAGGCAAAAACGCAGGCAGAAGTGGGGAATGCAACGTAAAAGGAAAGGTCAAATCAGGGACTGACTTGAGAGACTGACACGCCCCTCAGGAAATAAAAGAGGGTGTGTTAGCTCTGAATCCTTGTTCGGGACAATTTGTTTATTCGGAATAGCAACTTGACAAATTCTCTGTGCGCCGTTTACCTTTTGATTTATGGTCTTGTTTGTTATTGGACTTGGCAGGCAGCTTCTGGAAGACTGCCAAGGACTTCTCCAGTTAAAGGAATTTAACTCTATCGTTCCTGGTCCTGTATGTTTATTTATATTCCTTTGGAGGCTTGGACTCTCACTTCGTGGTTACAGGTGAGACAGAACACATATGTATCTGTATTGTGTTCATTTGTGAGTCAGACTTTCACAGCCATTTCAGTTTTAAATTTGGGGCTAGCCTACTGCTGTGCCAGAATGGTTTTTTCTTCATCCTGATTGGTTGGGAGTCTTGGTCTGTGTTTATTGGTCTTGGAGTTCGCTGTGTTCTGCTTGATTGGTGTTTCTAATATCTTCTGTTTTGTGGATTTTTTTTGTCTTGATTGGCTGGCAACATTGTGTTTCCTGTATTGGAGGCTTTTAGTGTGGCTTGGCTCCGAGTAAATGGATGGCTATCATTTATTAGGAAGCTAGGTTTCACCTGGGTGCCTGGTTAGGGTGTGTTTGATCTGGAGGTATGGGGGGGTGTCTATTTGTGCCCAGGTGTTTGCCTGGCTTGTGGTGTGGACAATTTTTTGTTTGTGAGTGCAGGCTTCCAAATAATTGACAGTCTGGTGGAATCATCTTTTCTATTCATGCTTTCAGGTCTTTTTTCAATCTCCATGGCTTCTCTAGTAATTCTGTAGCTGGGGTTTTCTATAATGGCTGGAGTTTTGGTGCCATTGAAGTTGATGCTATGACCTGTGGCTTTCATGTGTTGGACTAGTGAGGAAGTGTGTTCCAGCTTTTTTACTGCATTTTTGTGTTCATCCAGGTGGGTACTTATTCTTCTATTGGTCTGTCCAATGTATATGGCAGGGCATGATGCACAGGGGACTTCATATATGCCTTGGTTTTCCAGGTCAATCTTATCTTTGGGGTTTCTTAGGTTGGCTGCAATTTTTCTGTCTGTTTTGAAGGCAGTCTTGATGTGATGCCTGTGTAATATCTTGCTGATTTTGTTTGTAGTACTTCTTATATTGGACAGGACTGCTGTTGCATAGGTCTGTTCATCTTCTAGGTCTCTATTATGTCTCAATGTGTTTTTGTGGATCAAGCCAGTGATTTTGTTTTTGTGGAAGCCGTTAGCTGTCAGTACTTTAGTCAGGGTGCATAGTTCAGTCTTTATGTGTGTTCATCTGTGAGTCAGAATCTCATCTGCCATCATCAGGCTTCTGTATTGTGTTCGTCTGTGAGTCAGACTTTCACAGCCATTTCTGTTTTAAATTTGGGGCTAGCCTACTGCTGTGCCAGAATGGTTTTTTCTTCATCCTGATTGGTTGGGAGTCTTGGTCTGTGCTTATTGGTCTTGGAATTTGCTGTGTTCTGCTTGATTGGTGTTTCTAATATCTTCTGTCTGTTTTGTAGCTTTTTTGTCTTGATTGGCTGGCAACATTGTGTTTCCTGTATTGGAGGCTTTTAGTGCAGCTTGGCTCCAAGTAACTTAGTAATAAGACAAACACAATACAGAAGCCTGATGATGGCAGATGAGATTCTGCTGAAACGTTGCTACAACTTTAAAAGCACCCCTATTATGACATGGGAAAATACCCGAACAAAGCTGAATATATATATATATATATATATATATATATATATATATATATATATATATATTTTCTTAAGTTTTCGCGGGTACTTACATGTCTGGCATTCAGCTTTGTTCAGGTATTTTCCCACGTCATAGTAGTGGTGCTTTTAAAGTTGTGGCAACGTTTCAGCAGAATCTCATCTGCCATCATCAGGCTTCTGTATATATATATGTGTGTGTGTGTGTGTGTGTGTATATATTTGCTGCCCTCAATTATTTATAAAAATAATAAAGGTGGCTTATAAATGAATCAAAATGTGATCCTATTATATATTTTTTCTATTCAAAGTGATATTATTCTAGTATTCTGGGTTTTTTTCATTTATGTGCACAAAATGGGTGAAATTCAGATTATACGGAAGAAGAACTGATCCTGAATTATCTTCCAGATTTAAAGGTGGAATCCAAATAGTTCATCCATACCTTTAATTTTATATATCTTCTGAATATTGATATAATAATAAATATTAGAAGCAAATATTTGTAGCTCAGGATTGAACTGTGAAATGAATCCTTGATGCTTTCTGAGCTTGACTGGTTTTTTTTTTTTTTTTCCCCCCCCAGACATTTCATTATTCTAGTTGGATTCCACAGTAACAACCATCTAACCATTGCTCTTGAAACCCCTCCTGATGTCAAGCGTTATTTACTGGATAGCTTTCAGATGGTAGTTTTAGTTGTCCAAAAGCCTCTTAAAGCTATACAATCAGTCTAGTTGTTGACCTGAAAGTTGGCTAGGTTGAAAAACAAATCTCTCTTGGTTTGGATGTGTTTTTTCCCTCTCCATGCGTTTCTGCAGATTGCTTCCTTCAAGCTGTAATCCCTTGTTTCCTTGTGTATTTTTGGAAGGGCAGACGGAGGGACTCTGCATCATCAGTGAGAGAAATCAGTGAGTCATAGCACTCATTTATGAGGAATGTTGTTTCATTCAAATCTCTCCTGTCAAGATGCTGACAGTAGATTTGACTTATTGGCAGCAAACAAGCTATATAGCAACTTGAATATTTGGAGGATAAAAATAGATTGGGGGATGGAAGCTGGTTTTTGTCTGAAATGCTCAGACTTTGGGATATAAGAATCCCCACCCACCCCAATCCATATTTTGATTTCATGATCTGCATATGCTTGAATCTTGATTAAAACCAGTTTTTGTTTTCCATCTGAAGATATTTGTGTTTAGTTAAATCCTTATGTGGAGTTATTCAACAACTCTAGGGCAGTTCCAGGGTGGTATCTCCCAGATTTCTTACTGTTGACAACATTTTTTATTTTTGAATTATTACTGGAGTGTTTTTCTTTGGTTCTGCTCAAATAAATTCTTTTTTTATGGGGGGGAAACAAGTTAGAATGATCTAATGGGAGACTACATTCTACAAAGTTGATTATTTTGTCCATTTGGCTGAAAGGTTTTCTTTTTTCTTCAAATGGTAACAGAGTCATAAAATTCTGGTAGAGAGCCTTCATACTATCTGCTGCAACTTTACGGTAGCCTTTCCAACCAGCATTTTCTAGACATGGAGAATTTCATCACCCATAATTACCAACCAACTCAACAGAAGTTTGAAATTTACCTCCATATGAAGGTTGAAGAAGATCTCCTTAGGAACTGAACCTGGGGTGTTCCAAAACAAAACAGGTCTTCTACTATTCACCCTCCCTATTTCAACCCTCATATGAAGTAATAATACTCCATATTAGTAATATCTATATTTCTAGATGGAGATAATACTCCATCTATATTAGTAATAGTATAAAATAAACATAAACATTTGCTATGAACATTATGCTTAGAGAATTTGCAGAGTATTTTGCAACAAGCAAACAGCCCCCAGTGATCTCTGAGAATATAGTATACTACTCATGTGTAAGTTTTCTTTGAAATATGGTTGCCAAGAAATTGATAATATGGGTAGTCCCCACTTACAACCATTTTTTTAGTGATGTTCAAAGTTACAAAGTCACTGAAAAAAATGACTTGTGGCTGTTTTTCACATGTTTTTCACATGTAGGGCCATGGCAGGATCCTTGTGGGCACATGATCAAAATTCATGTGCTTGACCATTGGCATATGTGTGATGATTGCAATGTGCTGGGGAAGCTAAATTCATTTAACTGTGTTATTGACTTACTAACAATTGCAGTGATTCACTTAACAACTATGACAAGTTTAATTCTAAAAAGAAAAGGAATAAGCAACACTGGGGATTCGTTGGAAACATGTGTCTAATTTACCACAATTATTTTATACAACAAATGTGGTAAACCGTTTACACTCATTTCTTTCCCTTTTAGTATTAAACTGAAAACGGGCCACACAGTTTATGGTTTGTAATTTTAGTATAATTAGAGCATGTATAACAACAGACTGGATTTTGTCATAGATTTTAGTTGTTATTTATTATTTATACTAGAATTTTTAATTGAATATTTACTGAGTGTTTTTATTAGTTCTGGTCTCTGGTATATGACTGTAATAAACTGAATTGAATTGATCATAAAATGGGATAAAACTCACTTAATAATGGTCTTGCTTAGTGACAAAAATTTGGGCTCAATTATGGTTGTAATTTGAAGACTGTTTGTATTCTCAACTTCCACAGGTCCACCTCTCTGTATCCTTACAGTGAACTGAAATGCCAGCCGTACAAACTTTTAAAAAGTGAATCAGCTATTTTTCCACCTACACATCATGAGCTTCCAAATATGATTTAATTTATATAAATTTGTTTGTCTTCAAAATGTCACAGAACTTTTAGTGCAGAGTACTTATTTAGAAATTATTATTATTATTTTATATGTCAGAGGAATCTATGCAGATGAATTGTCCGGAAGGCAGTTGGCCTTTTTCTTGTTAGTTCAAAGAGTTTTGCTGTTTTATTCAAGTAGCTTCTTCAGTCTTCTGTGCAAATGCTTTGAGGCTCTTCAAGAACATACGGAAAGGATCATTGGTGAAACTTGCTAAGTCTAGAAAAAAGATCCACAGCGTAGGGATTAAAAAAAATCAAAATGGTGATCATAGATGGAATTCACCTTCATCTAAACTTATTACTAAGAATTTGCAAATGGCTATAACTATGTGAGCATTAACATGAAAAAGATGAAGCCCTGTTTTTTCCATGTTCACACCAGTGGTGCGAAAAATTTTTGTCACCGGGCAATGTGCACTTTTCACAGGGGCAGAGCAGGGATGGGATTCTATAGGTTTGCACCTATTCGCTAGAACCGGCTGTTAACATTCTAAGCAGTTCGGAGAACCGGCTGTTAGAAGAAATTACTGGCCTAATCCTGTAAGGAAGGCAGGAAGGAAACATTCTGGTGTTGCTTACAGAAACTGCCTCTCCGTTAACCCTTATTACATTCTTGGCAGGACTAGACGTCCTGTCTCAGGAATATCTCTGAAGTTTTTTCCCCCTCCTTTGCTGGTACTTTGCTTGTGTGGAATGACCATTCAAAGTTATAATGGCACTGAAAAAAAGTGGCTTATGGCTGTTTTTCACACGACTGTTGCAGCATCCCCAAAGTCATGAGAGGCCAGGTGAGTGATATTGAGTTGGCCACGCCCAGCCAGTCACATGAACACCAAGCCATGCCCACCAACTAAGCCACGCCTGCAGAACCAGTTGTTAAAAAATTTGAATCCCACCCCTGGTGCAGAGGCTTTCCAACTCGCCTCCTGCACTCTGTCTGTTGCTTCAGCAGCTGCCGCACAGCAATCTGCTGTGTTCCGCAAAGCAGATGCACTTTAAAAGCAGGACATAAAGGTGAGTATGGGAACCCAGGTGGGAAAGGTGGGCCCAGCAGCAGAGCATTGGAGAGAACCAGTTCGGTCTCCGCTGCTCATCGCTGCTACCAGCTTGGCAGAACCAGGCCAAACTGGTAGAATGCCACCACTGGTTCATACTCACATAGCTGTAGCCATTTGCAAATTGAGAAACTGTTAGTAGCCATAATGGTGGGCTTTCTCTATGCTACCCTGTGTCTACATAACAGTCTTCTTCCTTCCTTGTGGAATTAGAGGAACTCAAAGGCTTTTGCAAATTAAGGAGGTCAAGTTTTTTCCCCCTCCTAATAAGCTTTTGGGGACTGAAGTAAACATCATCTCTGCCTCTTTTGATTGTTTACGTCTAGAGTTTTTTCAATGCAGTTGGGTTAATGGTTATTAACTCCTGAATTAAGATATAAGTAGTCCTCGGCTTCCAACTTTAATTCTGGGCTCAATTGTTTTTGCAATCATTAAGCAGGTGACCACATGACCAGAACCAATTTTGACATTTTTTTTTTTGTGCTGGTCATTAAATGAATGCAATGGTCATTGAGACTGCATTTTACCCAGGGGGGTGTTTTTGCTGGAAACCAGAAATAAACACCAGAAATTGGCAAAAAAAAAAACACTGAAAATTGTGGGACTCTGCAAACAGCTGTAAAGGTGAGCTGTTTGCCAAGTGCCCAAAATGTGATTGTATGTGTGTGTGTGTGTGTGTGTGTGTGTACATGTGCGACTGTGCGTGCACGTGCATACAGCTGTCATAACTTGAAAATTGGGTCATAAGTAGCTTTTGGGAAATCCATCATACTTCAAATAGTCCCTAAGAGATCGGTCATAAATCAAGTATTAACTATATGGACTGTATTCACTCTTGTTATGGATGTACTGAATATCCTGCTTAGATTATTTCTGATAAATAATCAAGAAAAAAAAGTAATAACATAGGATTTCAAAGTTTTAAAGTAGTTTGCCACCGAATGGAAATTACTGGAAGCTACAATTTAAGAGACCTACTTATATTTATTCAGAATGAATGACTTACCTTTACTGCCCCACCATTTTACAAAAAAATTAATTCGTCCACTTGAGGCTCTGGGACTGGAGCTTTCCAAATTTTCAGACAGCTCAAGATAAGCTTTTGGAGAATGTCAATAGGAGCTGCTAGTGATCAAAGCCTGACAGAGTACTGGAATAAAACCATATAAACCTTTGCAATTCACCAGCAAGACCAGTCAATTAATGCCCCTGTCTTTATTTTTTTGCTTTTGGTGCATTTCAGGACATAGTATTTGGTCTGTCAAAAAAAATCATCTCAACTGTATGGCTGAAGGGATAGAAATAGTATCTTTTTATAGCCTGGTCTTCAGAAGTTGGATGCAATTGATGCTTTGCATTTTTGTCTTCAAGTAGCTCTTAAAAGCTTAGCCAAATGTTTATACAATACTATTATTTGAATGGTGTACCAACAGTTCCAAATCTTTTGTGCATCCTTCATGCTTGATTAAAGAATCTCATTAATAGTGGTGGAAAATGCTAATTGGCAATGTCTTTTGCCAGCCATTACCGGCTCAAATATCCTATATAATCCACTGTTGATTAACATAATGAAAACTGCTGTATTTTTATAAGGCAGAATATCACAATGACAATGCAGTCCTCTGAATCTTGGACTTCCACAACTGGTAGAAAACTACACTGGGAGTTTAGTTGCCAAAAATGGCTCCAGCTTAAATGTTCTTTTCCAGGCAAAATGGAAATAATACGTTTTCAACCAATTATTCATTATGATCATCAAAACAAACTGTGGCGCAGAGAGAAAGCATTTATCTTCTTGACTTGAGTGGATGAGTTCTTTCTTCATTAAAGCTTGTCTTGATTTTCCTTGCTTTCTTTGGCAGGTGACATCACCCAGAAGGGTTATGAAAAGAAGAGATCAAAATTAATTGGGGCCTACTTGCCACAACCTCCAGGTATGTAGAAATTTAAAATCAGTGCATGGAACTGTCATGTATATTCATCATTGCAACAATTTGTTAATGTGCATCGTAGAGAGTTTATTATCTGGAGGCACAAAAGAATCTGTCACTATTGTGTAATGTGTGTTAGTTCCTCCCACTAACTACTCCTTGTGGACAAATGTTCGTCTCTTTGTTTAAATATATGGCATAGGTGTCACCTCTTCTCATTCCCATCCTAGTTTCATAACAATAGCACTAGCACTTAGGTTTATATGCTGCTCCATAATGTTTTACAGCACTCTCTGAGCAGTTTACAAATGTCAGCATATTGCCCCCAATAATCCGAGTTCTCATTTTGCTGACCTTAGAGAATGGAAGACTGAGTCAATCTTGAGCTAGTCAGGATCGAACTCTTGTCTGTGGGCAGAGCTGGTCTGCTATACTGTGTTCTAACCACTGTGCAATAGGAATCACATGGTAAATAGAGCTAGATGAGATTGTTGAAACATATAACTATTTTCAATTAAAATTATGGAAGTAAATAATATCTGACCATATTTTAATTATTTCAAACTTAAAATCAATAAGATTTTATTTATTTATATTTCATATTTCTAAACTGCCCATCTCCCACAAACATATTTTTCTAAATAAATGGATATTTCCAGAAGTAGACATTGAGCAGAATACGACTATAGAATGTGAAAACGTTATAAAATTTGGAACTGAGTAAAATCCTTAAGATAAGTACCTCATTCATGGCAAGCAACCTTCAAAATTACTGGCCTGAAAAACGTCTGTCCACACTGTCTTAAATGGACTCAGTTTCACTTAACTGACTTTCAGTCTATCATTACTTACTAAGGAATATCCTCAGATTTTGGAGAAAATGAAAAAGGAGATAGATTGTCAAATCCATTCTCTAAGACACTGAACTCCAAATATTGAACAGTACAAGAAAATATCTAGAAACAACCCCCCTCTCCCCCCCAAATAGATGACATTTAAGCACCTGGAGCCAAAGAGAAATTTCCCATTGCCTTTCTCTGGTAGTAGGAATGAAATTTCTGTAAACCATGTCCTTTCAGTTTTAGAGACAGTACATCTCAGACCAACCATGTTCTAATTATTCCTCCCTAATCTGTTGTATCTGCTTCTTCCAAAACTGCCCAGCTGCTTAGCGTGGCTGAGGAATCTTGGAAGATGTATTTAAAATTCAATTGGAAGTGTCCAATTGGACAAGGCTATCTCAGTTATCAGTATTTGGGACAAATGACAGCATTCATCTTGGCACACTTCCCTGTGGTCCACTTAACACTAGCAGGAATTAAATTGTGAGAAACAGATGATTATTTCATTCATAATTAATGCACTGAAATTTCTTTGTTTGGATCTATGGTATGGATCAACCAGACAACTCTCAAAAATCAAAGGTAGGTAGGTAGGTAGGTAGGTAGGTAGGTAGGTAGGTAGGTAGGTAGATAGATAGATAGATAGATAGATAGATAGATAGATAGATAGATAGATAGATAGATAGATAGATAGATAGATAGATAGCCTAAGGTATCTGGCTAGGCATTAGAAGGGTTTTGCATCTGGCCAGTTTCTTTCTGTGCTTATAGCTGATTAGAGGAGGTGGCAGAGGGCCAGGTTAGAAAGTAGAGGATTTCACCTGGTGCCATAGCAGAGTATAAAAACTTGGTGTACCACCAAAACCTTAATAGTCCATTGCAAGCAATGAGTCATGGACAGCACAAAACTCCAGCTGGTATAGCAATTACTTGGCACCACTGATGTTCAGTGATAGGGTAGTGTGATGAGTAGGAAGTTCTCCAATTGTGCCAGTACCCTTTTCTTTTACAAAGTAAATAACAAATGCAGAATCTCAATCAAAATAAGGACAATAGCAGGGAAGAATAGGTATATTCAAGTCCAACTCCTTTGGGCAGGGATTTGAATTAGAAGACCCGCCCTTTTAGCCCTATGAATTTATGATTCTATGAGTGTCTTCCCCTTTCCTCTATGATTCCTGAGTCCAGTACCCCCACACAGACATAAATAAAACCTGTTCAGAATGCCATTAGTTGATCAATGGGGTCTGATTGGGTTTGGTCTCATTCCTTACCCTCAGGGCTGTCTTAACGCATGAGCCTGGTGGGCATTTGCCTGTGGCCCCATGAGGATAGGGGGCCCATACTAATCTGTGTATGTTAACCCTTCAATGCACCTTGTATCATATAAATACAGTAACTATATGGATTCATTGTCATAGGGGCCCCAGTATACTGCTTTGCCTGGGGCCCTTAATGCTGTTAAGACAGCCCTGCTTATCCTCTCTATCTCCCTTAATAAGAGAAAGAAAAAACCCAATAATGAAGCAAAATACTTTTTACAAGCATGCATTTATAATTTAAAGAAAGTTACAATAATATAAATAGATCTCGATATGTCTTATAGACATATAGAACAGGAGCAAGGGATAGTTACACATAGGATTATTTTCATATGCATAGAAGCCAAGGCTAACTGGCCTATTTCTTCCTGCTTTATCCTCTTATTTTCCCACTCATGCTAGCAGGTGAATGAGTCAGACTAGCTCAGTACTGCATGACATCTGAATCCAGGATGAGGTTTTATTGCACCCAGACAAGCAGGATTATTAGCTGGTTTTAAAGGAGCTTTGTAGTTTACTTATAAATCCTGCCTTGCTTGGGCATAATATAGTCTGGAATTTAAATGTCATTCTTCCATAATCAACATGTAGCTCTGTTCAGATGAGGGAAGCAAATTGTGGGTTCAAAGTGGTTAAATGGACTCACATTGTGGATTTAATTGCTACAGGAGCTCTTCCATTACACTCGAAAGGTTTCATTGAGTTTTCCCAAACAAGGCAGTATCAGGATTTTATTTCAGTTTTTCTCCAAATATTTAAGAAGGCTTTTGAAGTGTATGCATTCCCCAGAACCTGTGACACCATAGCATTTAAATCAGGGGTTAGAAAAGGAGGGCCTGGAATCAAAATTGTCCTTCTGAGAGATGCTGTATCCTTTTTCTCTAAAAGAATATAAAAAGTCAGATAATTAAGATGGCATTTTATGGGATTTGGCCATTGATTTTAAAATGGTGCTCACCTAATTTTCAGAATTTTCTCTGTTAAGCAAAACTAGCTTTGGATTAAAAAATTTAGATTTACATTGATGTTTCCAGTCCTCAAGGCCAATTAACTTTCAGACTATGATTCCCCAGAAAAAATATATGTATGTATATAGATATGTATGTATGTGCATAAAACTAGAAAGCAGCAGATTGGGAGGGCTGCACTAGAATAAGTTTAAAATATACATATAGATTATAAAAATAGAACTATGCATGTTTGCTGAATAAACTTGCACAGTGCAAACAGACATATTATATATACATACATAAAAATAATATGAATTGTCCTTATATTTTTTGGCTTCAGTGTATATTATAGATAGTCCTGTCTTAACAACCACAATTGGGACTGAGAACTCCATCGCTAAGCAATGTGGTCATTAAGCAAAACATTGCATGATTGCACTAAACTTACAATGTCATTTCTGTTATGAATATCAAGCAAGACATTGAATGACTTCCACCTGCAGTTTTGCTGCTAATTTCTCCATTGATTCTACTGGATGGAATACAGCTGTGAAGTGCAAGTAGCAATAATGTAACCATGAGATTCTGGGACAATTGCAAGCCCATTGGTTGCAAAATGTCCAAATTTTAATCACATAACTGCAGGGGACTGTGCCACAGCCATAAATGCAAGGGCTTGTCATAAAGTTACCTTTTCGTTGCCGTCATAATTTTGAGCAGCCGCATAATAGGTTAGCTATTAAGTGAGGACTACTTGTATATATGGTGTTACAATGGAGGAAGATCCTGGCCGTGTAGTCTTGGGTAGTGACAAAAAGCATTTACAGTCTGATCTTCATATCATATAGCTCTAAAACAACTTTCACTTGAATTTATATAGTTTCCAGGCTGCAATATGGAAGATCATAAGTGGGAGTTTACAAATTTAGTGTTCTTCCAAACCAAGTATAAAGAATATGACTCTTAGCAAATTAACTTAGAAAAGACCACTTCATATACAAAACCATTTAATTATTTGAGCCCTACTTCTCTCATTTTAGAAGTTAAGTAGTGAACAGAATATGCAAAGGTCAAAATCTGTCCTTCAGAGAAGTCCAGAAATCTACTGGCAACTATTTTTTTTAATCTAAAACAATTCAAATTTTTGTTGCATTATTTTAAGAAAAATACTTTTGTTTACCAAGAAATTCAAAATCTTACTCTTAAGAAAATGTATAATTTACCTATCCCCCATATGAAAATAAAGCAAATATTTTTCATAATTTGTTTTGCTTTTTCGGAGGTAATTCACATACATATTTTTGCCAGTCTGAAGTAAAAGGTTTAAAAAACTTGACTGATTTTTAAAACTTGACTGATCATATTTTTATGAGATATCAAAAAACTCGCTGATAAACTCTTCTGACATCTTCGCATTTGTACTCTTCTAGCATTTTTACTCTTTAAAAAAAGTGTGATTGCTAGAATACTAAGTTCAGCCTCTGCTAACACATTCTGTAGAGTTTTTAAGATTCCCTGCCGAATTTATGGACTTTGTCCTGCATTAGTTATTTCTGCTAAAGCAAAGTTGGGAAAAATATGTAGGAGACGCCTCTGTGCAGTTCTGTCATTTTGTTATGCTAACAGAATGAGCAGCTGCTGAAGTTGCACTCTACTGTTTCCTAGAGCCAGGAGATTGTGTATTTGTCATAGTCTTTGTTCCTATATTTCTGTCTTCAGCACTTTCCAGACAAAATTGGTGTTTTCTTCTGATGAAACTTGCTTGCTTCTAGATTCTTCCAAAAGGAAGTTGCTTTGCCCATTTTGGGGAAAATGTTGTTTTAAAGTGCCATTGGTTGCACTTCAATCATTATTTGCTATGATTTATTAGAAAATGCAATGTCAATTGTTGGGAAAGTTTTGTATTTTACATCTTTAAAACAAAACAATTTAATTCTGCATGTAATACTTTGGGTAAGGTGCCTTTAAGTTTTAGGTAAAAATACCCAAAATACTGGCTGTAAACTAAAAAGCAGCTCTTGACTATTTCAATATCCAGTCTTCTGGCTGCTGCTTTGTTGACATTACAAACACCAATGTTGGCTTAGTGAGAAATTGATTATGTGGTTCTGTTTTATAATGTTTGTATATGTGTTTGTATGTTTGGGAGTGGGGTGGTGATGTATGTATATGTGCAGGTATACCTGCTTTGGGACTTGTGTGTGTACATAGTTCAATTGCATGGGGGCTGAATCTCCATCCGTGGCTGTAACAAATGTAAAAAAACTAAACATGATTTAATTAGTTTTTTTCAAATTGTTACAGCGGCGAATGGAGCTGCCGCGGTACGGTGTAGACTGCAGCACAGTGAAGGGCCCGCAAGAAGGATGCACCGCACTAGCAACATTGGGGTCTGTGACATCCGGGAAGCAGCAGCTAGAGAGCGCACGGCACCGCACAGCACGGCAGCAAACCGTCCCCTCTTTTACTTTCGTTTTGGTGAGCACAACAACTGTACTTACATTTATATATCTGTATATGTTTGACAAGCATTTTGATAGAAGGTGGTTGGATTTCATGGACATGGTGTGATGAGGAAGTTGTTGCACATAGAAAAGTGACATTTGCAATCCCAGGATTGCACACTATTTGTGTGTTGTTTCATAATGTGCATCAAATACAGCCCCAGCTACATTTGTGGATCTGCTAGAGTAGCAATATTTCTGAGAGAACTTACAAGCTTCTGAGAATTGGATTTTTCTCGACATTCCAAAGCCATCTCTGAAAGACAAGTGTTGACTTAGTCAAGATCATTACTGCCAACTCATTTGCTTCTTTGAGAAAAGAGGCTTGAAAAATATGTAGTATAAATTATTGATCCACACATATGTGTTTTAGAAAATTGTGTGAACCAAAGAGTAGCAGTTTATTTTAAAACTCTGGTTTAGGAAATTAGTGATATCTTTGAAGGTCATTACTGATGCTCTGCTTGGCATTCTGAAAGCAATGGAACCTTATTCCATTCCAATGTAGATCTTTCTGCAGTTTTCCACAGTGCACCATCTGAAGCACAATTCTTTATGGTCTTGCTTAGTAGCTCTATGACCTCTAATAAAGCATTGGTCTACTACATAGTCTTTTCTCTGGTTATATTTGAGATGGCATTGAAACATCTATTTTGAGGGTGTCCGTTGCATGGATTTGATGCTGATTAATGATGCAGATATAAACTAATTTATTACCCTGCCTTGCTCCAGCATCCTGCAAAATTTGTATGATATGGCAGATGTAGCCACAAAAAGATGATTTTTTTAAACCATGTCCTTTGTGGGAGAAGTCTCTTAAGTATATTTACAGCCTAAACCAGTGGTCGCCAACCCCAGTCCATGGATCTGCATTGGTCAGCAGCATGCTAAAAACTGGGCCATGCAAACAAGCGAAGCTCTATCCATGGGACACAGGCAGTATACAAAACCATGCCCCATCCAGTCCATGGAAAAACCTCTCTTCTGGAACTAGTCCTTGGTGCCCAAAAGGTTGGGAGCTGCTGGCCTAAATTATAATTGGTGATAGGATTAGTTCAGAATTTGTATGTAGATCTGTGAGTGAGTTGCAGTCATTTGTAGATTTTTCTGATCTTTAGCTCTCCAATAAAAGCAGTAACTATTAGACTTAGCTGAAGGACAATGTAGACCAATCCAGCCAGAGTTCGGTTCTTTATTTGCTTGCATATACTAGACAGAATCTTGCCAGACTAAACTCTTACTAATCTCACCCTAATGGACATACCCTAGGAAATTCTAAGGAGTGGCTGTCCTAACTCTCTTCCTCTATGTCTTATCCATCTCTGGGCTCTGCTGTCTCTTGTCTCTTCCCACTGTTTCTCCCAACTACACTAACGTGTAGTTCATCACATTAGATCCTCCTCCATAGGCACTATCTCTTACAATAACTGAAACATAAATCCCTAAATTATTCCCAATAAATGCTTGAATTTGGGACAAAAATGGGAATGAATCTATATGTGAAAGGACTTATGTGGTTGTTGCAGATACTGAGCACACAATTCTATCTTGTTCCCTAATTTTTAGAGTATTGGTTCTAAGTGACTGTTTTCATCTGAGCTTAGTTGGTGTACCTGATCCACCAAACAATTAAGAGCAAACAATGAAACAAAAACACTCTAAAACAAAAATAGGTTCTGTTAAACATATGCTAAGCTAGACTATTTCATACTACATGCTATTATTTTTTGGAAAGGCTTCTGAAATTTAGAATTCTGCATCACTGGAAAAGGGGAAGGAATTCTGTCTGGGATCTTCTGTATTCAAACTTATTTTACTAATTGGTAATCTTCCCATGATTTCCATTCTCATCCATCCCAATCAGTTCATTGGGATGGAAGTATGAATGATTTATAGTAAACAAATAGTACGTTAGTTATATCTGAATACTGCATGCCAGCCTCCAGATGTGAGCCTTGGCGAAGGATTGTCTCAATGTACAAGCAGTCCTTAAGTTATGACCATTTATTTAACAATATTTTGAAGTTATGACAGAAAAAGTTTTTGTCTTCAAAGTTGCAATCACTTCACCACCCTCATAGTCATCTGATCTCAATTTGGATACTAGGAACATCCCATATGAATGTTTGGAATGGAATGTTTGATTGACACAATTATCTTCAACATAAATTTATTCTGTTCAAGAATTCTAAATTGGGTTTTAGAGTATTTTAATGTGGTTGGACATGGAATCAACAGAACATACGCATACATACATTTAAAATAAACTTAACCAGGAAAAGAATACCATTGTTCCATATTGCAGAGTTAAGTAAAGCATTCCAACAGAAAGCAGTTCATAGAAAAGGAGAGGCAAAACACTTCAACAATCTAGAGTAAGCTCAAAGGGTGCCTATCAAGAGGAGGGCAGGGTCTGGAAACAATCATTTAAAAGAACCGGGATAATGTTTTTTAAATGGTTTAAGGTGTGAAGACTGAGGGAACACATGATTGGAGGCAGTTTTTAGATACTTATGGGTTATTAAGTGGACAAGAGAGTGTTATTACTCTCTGTCTGTTCTGTTGAGCAGAACAAAAACCAGTGGTTTGAAAATACAAGGAACTAGATTTATGTTAAGTATTAGAAGGAATAAACAGAACTTTGAAAACCTGTTAGAATTTCTCCTATTCTCATATAACAAAGAGAGTTAAAAAGCAAAAAATGAGTTTCTTCTTCACTCCCTCCTGCTTTTGTGGATTAAGCTAATGTTTTATAATAGCTGTTGCATACTTTTTTCAAGGCTATCTCCAAGGGTCGGACAATCCAAAGCATGGGTACTCGCTGCTTCCCTGCTTGAAGACTGAATCAATCAAAGCTTAGTACCACCTCCTTCCACTGTGTTTTGCCCTGTTTTTGACTCAGTCCTCATGCAAGAGGACACATGGAGAGAGTGCTCAGGAGAAAAGATTTTTAGTTATGCTTTGGATTCTTTGATCAATACAAGGGAGAAGGCTTAGAAAGCAACGAACAATGAGTAAGGTGAAAGGGACGGAGGCCTCGAGCGAAGGGAATCCATGATTCAACAACATGCTGAGAGAGTACTAAACAGCTGTTTAATACTCAGGAGAAAGCCGCAGCAGCCCCAAAAAGAGCGGACAGCCTTACGCTCAGCCATTCTGACCCAGAAGAGCCGGAGGTACATCCTGAAGCAGGCGGGAGTTTAGAGGGGCCCAGAGGGCAAGATAAACAAGTATGCAGCTATTCGGAAGCCAAGGGGTGCAGATTAAGCAAAGAATATCCGAAACAGCTGACAGGTGGTTAAAGGGAAGCCACGGCAGCTATAATTGGAATGGATAGAGCTGTTCGCTACAGGAGAAGGATTCCAAGTGGTAGAAAGAGCCTCTGCAAAGCCTCCAGAAGGTGTCCTGGGGAATAAAGGAGTCGATACTCAGTTGCAGCAGAGCTCGCTCTAAAAAGAAACCTTGCAAGCCCAGCAAACCCAGGAGGGGCTAGAGCATACTCTTGAGTGGTAAGGAACTAGCAAGCCACATCAGCTGAACTCTAGTGAGGGTGAAGCTGCTTGTCCCAAAGCACAAAGGGGGACGATATGGCTAACTTCTCAGAGATGGGGGCAGACTTGGAGGATCAGGGATCACCTGACCCAAGCTCTAATAGAGAGCAGGGCTCAAAAGGACACAAGAAGGCCAATAGATCAATAAAGATGGAAGAGAGAGATGTCCAAATCTGATGAAAGGGAAGCTTTAAGGAGGCAAAGGGCCATTTAAAAGAGTTTTGTAAGGGCTGAAAAGAAGGCGGAGAGGAGTGGAAATTCCTGCGCTAAAGCAAGCAGGCCAATAGCAACATGAGAATAGCGCCTGAGAGGTGACACCAGAGGGAGCTAATGAGCAGCTTGTTCAGAGCTCTTTGTCTAAAAGAAAAGGTATGTTTATCAGGGATGCAGGGAAATTTCAGGAATTCAGTGAGAGTCGGGAGCCTTCCCCTAAGAGGAGGAAGCTGGCAGCAGAGGCCAGCTTTACTCCTACAGCAGCAGGGCTCAGAGAGCAGTCCTTTAGGGAGGAAAAGAAAGTCCTGATGTTTAAAATGTTGTCAGAGGTTAGGGATGGACAATGTAAACTACCTAACCTAAGGAATAATGAGAGAAGATCTGAAGCACTGTATCCAAGAAGGAGATTTGTTAATGTCAGTAGATGCATACCTACACATCCCAATTGCCCAACCACACAGAAGATTCTACACTTTTGTTACGCACGAAGGCATTACCAATCCAGAGCCCTGCTGTTTGGGCTAACATCGGTGCTCAAGATCTTCACCAAGGTGCTGGCAATACTATATGGACGACATACTGATACTGTCATCCTCCCCCCTGAAGACAAGGGAGGATGTAGAAAGCACAGTAAGAACATTATGAGAACAAGGGTTTTAGGTGAACTTTGAAAAGAGCCATCTGCAGCTGACAAACCGACTACAGCATTTGGGAGCAGTCATAGACACACAGTCTTGCAAGGTCTAGCTGTCACAGGAGTGACAGTCCAGCATAAGAGCGATGATAGACCGGATGGTCACAACACCAGTGGTGACTCTGGACCTGTTCTTTCAGCTGCTAGGAAAGATGATATCGTGCATCATAATAGTGCCTGGGCCCAGCTGCACATATGAACCTTACAATGGTTCCTGTTACCTTACCAGAGAGCAGGCAAGAGCAAAGCGAGAACAAGGATAAGGGTCCCACCAAGAGTAAAGCAGTTCCTCCAGTGGTGGAGGTCACAGGTCATAACCAAGGGATGTGGATTCAAGGAACCCAACAGACTGATCATTATGACAATCGCCAGCCTGATCGGTTGGGGATCTAATGCCTGTCTCGTAACAACAGGGTCAGTGGTCCAAGATGGATCTCAAAAACAACTGGCTGGAGCTCAGGGCTGTGCACCTGGCTCTAAATACATTCAAGGAGAGGATAGTATGTTAGTATGTGCTAATCCTGACAATGTGACCACCAGGGCGCATATCAGCAGGCAAGGGAGGACACTCTTGCAAGGGGCAGAGTGTCTAGGCCACTGGGCGGAGAGACATATCCTATCAATCAGAGCAGAGAGTATCTCAGGATTGGAGAATGTACAGGCGGATTGGCTCAGCAGAATCACTATTAATCACGCAGAATGGCGTCTATACCCTGACCTGTTCAAGGAGTTAATGCATAGGTTTGGGAAGTCAGTCCTAGACTTGTTTGCATCCCCATCAAATATGCAACTTCTGAGATTTTACTCAAGGTTCTCAATGCCAGGGCAGAAACAACCAATGCCCTCTGAGGAACGTGGCCCAGGAGATTACTTTACACATTTCCTCCACTTCCATTGATACTGAAAGTGATCAAAAGAGTAACAGAGGTTTTATTTGTAGCACCCCACTGGCCCAGGCAGTCATTGTACGCAGCTCTGATAGATCTGTCAATAGCCAGACCATGGAGAATCCCTCCATACAAAATAGCATTGAACCAGGGGATAATACAGCACCCAGAACCACAATGGCTTCAATTGACTGTCTGGCACTTGAGAGGGCCGCACTGAAACAGTTAGACTATTCAACCAACATAATACAGACCCACTTACATTTTCTTCTGGTCTTTCTCACAAATCAGCATGTTTCTACTGACAGTGGTGGTTTTTTAGTGCAATAGTTCTTAAATATTTACATAGTTCCCAACTTTGGCTTTAGATATTCTGGCTCTCCCCTTAACTATCAGCATTCTGTGTCATATAATGGCCCACCAAATGCATCTATGAAGCCAATTTATGTGAATGGACAGGCAAAATCGTTTGTCCATTGTCATTTTTAGTAGCAGTCAGAGATTCAAAAGATAAGCTTCTGTTATCAAGATTTATAGTCACTTATTTCCCAATTTTATTGAATCTATCAAATCCAAAGTAATAGTCATCACCATGTATGATGAAGTTTTTCCTCGCATTTAGTTTACTTTCATATTTGTAGATTAAAAAGGGCTTCAGAAGAGATTTCCTTTCAAGTAATTGAACATTGGATGCAATACACTACTAATTAATTTATTGATTTTATATATTTATTTTCATCATGTATTTTTTAAACAAAGGACAAGTTAGTTCAGCTTTCAGTTATATTCTGTTACCTTCTGATGTGATAATTAACATTTTTCTAGCTGGGGTGTAGAATGTGAAGTTATTCCTAGAAAACAGATCAAAGGAGATTTCAAGGGAATTTACAAGATACATTTCTCCATGCAAGGCAATAGCAATGAATGTATAACTCTACAGATTGCCTTGTGCATTATTTATTTTCACAAATTTTATTCTGGAAAAAGCAATTCCATCTGACTACAGATTCCAGCACTATATGTGCCACATAGAAGGAGGATGTTTCTATGATTATTACCCTTCCTCTTGATAACAATACTTAATTGAATTTTTGGAGTTTAATATTTGTGAGAGTTTTCTGTCTTATGCAAAAGGATTTACATACCAGAGGCTTAATATTTTGTGTTCTATATCTACCCTGCAAGAAAAATGTAGCTGTTTTTAAAAATTGCAACCGACTGGGCCTGCTGAATACCTAATAAAAGCTTGTACTGGGCTTCCATTGTTTGAAGAAAACTTGGGAGCCAGCCATGAAGTCATATTTATATCCCTTGTATATGGGAGAGAGGGGAAGAAGGTCTTATTTTGACCTTTAATGGAGGCAGAAAATTGAATTAGACATTTTCTATTTAAGGCTTCTTGCCAGAGAAATGTGCTTATGTCATTGAGAAAAATGAATGAACCAGCAACTGATCACTGCATGAACTGGACACAAGAAGAAAAACCAGTTCCAAGGGGAATAAAAACTAAGGCTCACCAATTAATTAGATAATCTCAATAGCAGTAGATTTATAGGGATTCTAAAAATATCGTAACATATTAAAAAGCTGACTAATTGTTCTATTTGATAGAATTGACACCAACCTCTAAAATTTCACAGTTGGAAATAGAAACTGAAATTGTACGAAGAGAAGAAATTTTGAGGCTGGGGCATTACTTTCTTCGGGTTTTTCCTTGGAGGAACCACAGATCCACTCTAATCGTATCTATAGAATGATCAAGCTTGGATTAGGAATTGATGAAGAAGAAGTTGCTGTTGAAGAATCCACTTCCATTGTATCTGAACAGATCCCTCCCCTGGAAGGAGATGGGGATGCATCACACATGGAGGAGGGGGATTATGTTCATTTCCTGCCTCCTTCTTTCCCTGTGCCATCACCTTGCTCAGGAACTCTGGCAGGGCTAACTCAAAATGGTCTCTGTGTCTTTTATAAATGGTAACTAACATGGCAGGCAGCCTTCCACATTTTATTTGGTCTGTCTGCTTGTTCAAAAATGCTGCTTTAGGGGAAAGGGGTCATTCTAATTGTTCGAAGGTTTTTTGTTCTCCTGTCCATGAAGATTTTGTTCTAGTTTTAGCTTGACCGCCAAACATCCATCCCACTATAACTGAAGTAAACACCCAGAGAATGTCCTTCCCACTAATATAGTAGTGAGACTCCTCCCCACGCCCATCTCTCGCTGCTGCCTTTTGTCTTGAGAAAGCAGGGACTTGCAATGTGTTTGGTTTTGTTCTACTGGAATTAAAATAAAGAAGAATATGGTTTACAATGAAAAAAAAACCTCATGGATTATCAGCCTACTTCACTTTGCCCATCTTTGCCTTATCTGAAAATTTTAGTGCTCTAGTATTATGCAACATATTATCTCATTGGCTTATAAAACTGGACAGGGTATTGCAAGACAAATAAAAGTATTATACTTAATTATAGAAATATCCTGTAGTATACAATAGGCAAGAAGGAGAAATCCAGTGATCATGTTTAATTTTTCATTGATATCAAGTTGGAAAGTAGATAAACTATCTTTCAAATAAGCAGAATTGTCTTTTTTGTCCCCTGTGGTTCTTATCACCATAGTATCTAATTTGTAGACCTAAAATAGAGCTGTCGCCTGCTCCAAGCGCAACCACATGATGCTCTTTGGAAAGAGCTGCTGAACTGATTATTTCAATTAGCTTGTATTTATTTTTAACCATTTTCCAGGACAGTACGGAGCACATACTCCATCATAGCGTTGTTTCTTGTTTCAACTCCTACCTTCCTTGTTTTTGTGTAACATACTGTTTAGCCTAAATGTTCTCTATTTGGAGATACTACCAAGTGGGACATTTAAAAACTCTTATCTTAGTATTCTTTCTCCTTCAGCCAAATGGGATCCATTTTCCTAAGGAATCAAAAGGTAATAATATCTGGAGACAGCAGATGGGGCTCATTGAGCTCAAGGGCTGGGAAAACCTGTTTTGGAAAGGCTCAGTGGGTATATTTTGATTTGATGCATAAAGTCAACAGAAGTGCCAGCGACTCTCTAGAGCTGCAGACCAGATGTAGTCTACAAGAATTCTGTACCTGGTTCATTCACATTTCATTCCCTTTTCTGCTGAAGATGTGGGAGAGCATATCATTTATTTTCCATTGTCCATTACTTCAGTGGAGAAAGAAATGCCTTTCTCTGCTCAGGTGGAGCATAGGAGTAATTATTTTCATCCTTCTTCTGTTTAAAGAAAGAGTTTCTTCCGTTCATTCTGAAGATAGAAGGGCGAGATTTCACGAGGGAGTCTCCTTTTCTATCTAGAGCTCAACCCTAACTCATGAAAGGGACAATTCAAACTTTGGTTGATGTTTCATTTTTGGAGGCATCTTAATTAGTTTGCTTTTTCCTATAATATAGACATTTATATACTTAGTGCACTTTCACTTTGCAACAGTAAAAACAATGAGCAAACATTGGTTTATTTGACTCATAAGATATTTAATTATATATCAACGGAAAATGGGCAAAATTACTGTACTTGATGCTGCTGTTTCATCATTCTGACTCTACCAGACATTTTCTTAATCCATTTCTGATTTGTACAATTCTAGCATGACAATATCCACAAAAGTGCATTCCCCAGAGTTGTTGTTCTGTAGCATTTTACATATTTGTGCTGCAATTAATGGCACTAATGTACATGCTTTGTTCACACTTTTGATTTTGAACAGTAAATCATAAAATCCTGTGTTATAGTAATTTCTTTGTTTTGTATCAACTCTAGCATAGATTTCTTGACAACTTAAGTTGATCAAAGTTGGATTTGCATCCACCATATGCCATGTTTACCATACTTCTAAAAAACAATGTAACAGAATCTGATATTTTTTCCTTTTGTTTTCTGTAAATGCAGGAGTCGATCAAGCACTGCCACAAGAACGCCGAACACCAGTAACTCCATCCTCCTCCTCTCGATACCATCGCCGCAGATCATCAGGCTCACGAGATGAGCGCTATCGATCAGGTGTGTACAACAACAACAATAACAACAAAACATTAGAAGAGAACACCTGTAGCTCGGGATTGTTCCTTGGTGGAATCCTTGGTGCTCTTCTGATTTGGTTTTTGCTTAGAGATGTTTCATTATCCAGCTAGATAACATCATCAGTTTAATGATTAAGGAGTTTGGGAAGTATGGAGATGATTCTATGTAATCAGGCAATGAAATGTTTGCAAGCAAATAAGCACAGAGAGCACCAAAGACTTTGCAGAAGAAATGTCTTTTAAAGAGCAGTAGAGAGATTTAGTCTTCTTGGTTAAACCTTTGACTCCAATTTTATTCTTCTTTTAACCTTAGTTGAAAACTTATGAAAAAAGGTGACATATACAATATTTATTTATGAGTTAGTTGCACGTTATACAATAACTTTAAGAGAGTAAGGCAGCATTCAGACTATTCTCATTTCCATCCTCCCCTCTCCTCTGGTTATTTCTTGATGGGAAGGTTCCAGTGAGAGAGTATGATTGCTCCAATATCACCCATTGAGTGTCAGAGGCCAAGAATAGAGTTGTCTGGTGTTTCCCCAGTCTTAATGCAACACCTTGACACTATATGATTCATTCAAATCTCTCCTGGAAATATTAGACCTAGCTTGGATTTTGGAGATATCAAATCTATCTTATCAAATCTATTTTGGAGATAATACTCTTATAATATTTCCTGTATAAGATGTCTACTTTGCATAATGGCAAGAGAATATGATCAAGATTGTATAAATAAAACATTTGCACTGGAAATACTGATTTCTCTTGAAAGTCCTTTAAAAAGTTGGGATAATAATTAAGATCACACTGAATTTTTTTATAATATGAAGAAAAAATTGGAAAATGAAAATATAATATTTTGTTGGACAGGTGATATTTATACGGGTGGAAGATTGCAAAAGATTGCAAAAGAATGTTGAAAAATCTTACAAAAGACAAATTAAATTAAATTGGATCATTTATTAGCAGGATTAATAATGTTTTTCATTATTGTTTGTATTGGAAATGTTTCAGATAGTTGTATCTTCAAGCTAGATTATATAGAGGTAGGTGTGTGTGTGTGTGTGTGTGTGTGTGTGTTTCTGGTTTCATTCTGAGTTAGTATTACTCTTAACTTTAAATCATTCTTTCAGGTGATAAAAATAAAGGAAGCTAAAAAGATGATAAAGAAACCTATGTTGAAAGTTCATAAAAAATGATTCTCTATATGTAGCTCAAATCATACTATTCACGGTGGAGAGGACAAAATTATCTCCTGGCTCAAGGAAATGGCAATAGCTGTTGAAATACCAACATGGGTTTTTGAACAGCAATATTTCAACACTGTCACATGATATTCTAAGTTCCACTTGTTTCTTCTGAATGCTTTCCCCCTGTTCCATCAGGAAAAACACCTTTAAAAAAATATTTGAATGTCACAGAAGCAGAAAAATAAAAGCATGAATTTTGTAATTCAATTCTTACAAACTCTAGCTAAGGAAAGCCAAACAAGAACCTGTTCCTGTGCCCTTATGGAAGTTAACTTGTTTTGTAAAACATCAAGATAACATCATCTGGCTCACACCTTAGCAGCTAGTCTGGTTTATCTAAACCTAGCCATTGTATCTAATATAGTATAACTTAAAAAAAATGAACTGACATTAAAAACTGTACTAAAAACACACACAAGAGCCAAAAGATGGATGGAATGGTGATGAGATTTTCCTTCCTCACAAGACATGTCCTGCAGTGAATACCATTCTCAGGGCCCCAGGCAATACCAGCTTTTGATACCAAAAAGCCAAAAGACAGGGGCAGTTCTGACATCCATTGGAAGAATGTTGCATAGGAATGGGGGCACAGCAGAAAATGCTCCTTTCCTTGATATTGCTTGCTTCAAATCGTTAACATATGGGGTGTATAGCAGGCTTCTTTCTCTGGCATGGAAAAAAGGCCTTTTAAATGATAGTGACATTTTGCAGCTCTTAGGGCCACAGAGTAGGCCTTAATTGGACTCTAACGCATATCTGGTCAGTTTCATCCTTAGTTTTACTCCAGCAGCAGTCTAGATGACTTTTGAGAATGCAAAGCTTATCCATAAACTATGGGTCGTTTAGAGGTAGATGGGCCATGAGTGTTCAAATGGGTACGAACATGTCCTGGGCCTTGGCCACTTGCTGATTCCAAGTAGTGACCTCCACAGGGCCATGCAGTAGAAGAACCCACCAGGATATTCCCCCAGCTCCTTCTGAAATCTGAGTGGAAGATTGCAACTTTCTATTCCACTCTTGCCAGAGATCATCCACAAGTGTGAACAATAGGTTTCTATCTCATAACCTTCCTTGGAACCCTACAGAAAGGAGTCCAGATTATTTATTTCAATTAAGACATTTTGAGCTTCAAAACAACCTTTTCTCATCCCCTTCCCAAAAATGGTGAGGTGAAGACTGGACAAATCAAACCTTCAGGATATCTCCCCAGCTTCTTCTGAATCACCAAGGATGGACCATTCAAATAGGACTTGTCTCTCGCTCCCTATTAACACCAATTGGGACCAGCCTTAGGGAAAGGAGTTGAATAAGGTGCAATACTGTGCTACCCATCACCATCCCTTGCAGCCATTGAAAAGTCACAAAGAAGGATGGTTGTACTGTTCCTGAAAGGAATATTGCACTGTCCCTTCACGCTCTTACCAGAGATCATCCACAAGTGCAAACAATATGTTTCTATATCATAACCTGCCTTGAAACCCTTCAGAAATGGGTTCAGATCATTCATTTCAACTAGGAACCTCCAGAATCCTAGTTTCCTTTTTCCACTGCATCGTGAAAACAGTGAGGTACACAATTGGAGAAACTGAATCCCCAGGATATCACCCGACACAAGAAGATCGCCTTCTGCAACCTGCGTGGGTCCATTAGTCTCCAATAGAGGACCATTCCAATAGAACCGTTCCCTTGCTCCCTATTAATACTGCTTGGGAGCGCCCTTGGCTAAGGGAGTTGAACCAGTGAAGTAGAGTACTGCACATCCCCATCTCTCGTAGCCTTTGAAAAGTAAAGGAGAAGAAGGATGATTGCATTACCCATGCCATTCTCACCTGTGCTCATCTAAAAGCGGGAACAGTGCCATCTGTTCCCCATACTTTGGTCAGAAAACCTACCAAAAGGGATCCTAATAATTTATTTTAACCAGGACTTCTGGAGCTGCAAGGCAACCTTTTTCCAGCATCTTCTCAAAAATGGTTAGGTGGGCACTGGACAGAAACCTCCCTTTTCAGAAACCTCAGTTTGTCCATAACCATGAGGATTTTGGGGGCTGATAGGCAACATGAGGGTACATGGGCACGATCTTGTCCAGGGCTGTGGCACTTTCTGATTCCATGCAATGAGCAAGACCTCAACAGAGCTGTGCAGTAGGAAACCCCAGGTTATCCCCCAGTTCCTTCTAAAACCTGAGGAAATCCATTTGTTACCAATAGCAGATTATTTAAGGAAGGCCTGTTTCTCATTCGCTTTTTACACTGTTTAGAACTGGCCTTGGAGAAGAGAGTTGAACTAGCATAATACTGTTCTCCCCATCCCCCATAGCCATTGAGAACGTCAAGGAGAAGAAGGATGGTTCCACTATCCCATACCACTCTCACCAAGCTCTTTGGCAAGCATGAACAGTGCCATCTGTTTCCCGTAGTTTGGTCAGAAAACTTGCAGAAAGGGATCCTGATAATTTATTTAACCAGGACCATCTGGAATTGCAGGGCTTCCTTAAATTATACTTGAAATAATCCCTGCTTGAGCATCATGTTTATCACCACTTGGACATACCTGCAGCTCACCATCCTGGAGGCTTTCATCAACCAGAAGAGGCAGGGATCTCATAAGGGAGTTGCCTTAACAGCCCCATGGGTCCTATCTGTTTTCTGAGTGTCAACAGAATTAAAGTGGCCCCATATAATTTGGAAAGTCCATTCCCCAGGTCTCTCCAATTGACCAGCTCTATGCTTGGAGTCAAACTGAAAATGGATCTCAACAATTTTATCCATTAGATGATTCCTCTATATGGCTCTTTAAATGTTTGTCAAAGCCCTCCTTTGCAAGGAGGAATTTGGTGACCTTGAACAGGGCAGGTGGGTGACACTGGAGCTAAGATTAGAGAAATAGTGACTTTTGCTATTGGTGCCACCACACAGTAGGCCTTAATTGAGTATTGTCTGATCAGCTTTGTTTTTAGTTCTCATCCAGCAGCCCTCTAGCTGACTTTTAGTTCTTTCCAGAATCCTCAGCTCCTCATAAACCATGGGGAGTTTCGAGGCTGATAGACCATGTGGGCATGATCCTGTGCAGCACAACCCCCAGGATATCCCCATGTTCTTTCTCAAACTTGAGTGGAACCATTAGTTGCAAAAGTAGATTTCTCAAATGGGGCTTACCTTTCTCTCCTTCTTAATACTGCTTGGGACCGGCCTCGGAGGAGAGAGTTGAACTAGGGCAATGCTATGCCACCTATCCCTAGCCTTTGCAGCCATTGAAAAGTCAAGGAGAAGAAGGATGGTTGCACTATCCCAGCCCACTCTCACCAGTGATCATCCACAAGTGCCAACAATACATTTCTATCTCATAATGTGAAACCCTACAGAAAGAGTTCCAGATAGTTCATTTCAACTAGAACCCTCCAGAGCCCTGGTTTCCTTTTTCCACTGTGTCCCCAAAATAGCGAGGTAGACAATTGGACAAACCAAATCCCCAGGATATCCCCAGAAGAATATCCCCTTCTGCAACCTGAGTGGGTCCATTACTCACCAACACAGAATCATTCAAATAGGGCCTGTCCCTTGCTCCCTATTAATACTGCTTGGCGCGGCCTTGCAGAAGGGAGTTGAACCAGGAGAGTAGGGTATTGCATATCCCCATCTCCCGTAGCCATTGAGACATCAAGGAGAAGACAGATGGTTGCACTAACCCATGTCACTTTCACAGGGCTGATCCGCAACCATGAATAGTGAGTGCCATTTGTTTCCCATAGCTTGTTCAGAAAACTTTAACAGGTTTTCTGTTAAGTTGCCTTAACAGCTCCCATGGGTCCTATCTATTTTCTGAGTGCCTACAGAATTAAACTGCTCCCATATAATGCTCCCACATGATTTGGCAAGTCCATTTTCCAGGTCTCTCCAATTGACCAGTTCTATGCTTGGACTCAAACTGAGAGTGGATCCAAGCAATTTGATCCATTAGGGGTTTCCTCTGCATGGCTCCCCAGCTTCTTCTGAGTCACTGAGGATGGACCATTCAAATAGAGCTTGTCTCACTCCCTGTTAACACCAATTGGGATCAGCCTTGGGGAAAAAAGCTGAATAAGGCACAATACTGTGCTACGCATCGCCATCCCTTGCAGCCACTGAAAAGCCACAAAGAGGGTTGTACTGTTCCTGAGTAGAAGGTTGCACTGTCCCATCATGCTCTTGCCAGACATCATCCACAAGTGCCAACAATATATTTCTATCTCATATCCTGCCTTCAAACTCCACAGAAAGGGGTCCAGATTGTTCATTTCAACTAGAACCCTCCAGAGCCCTGGTTTCCTTTTTCCACCGTGTCCCCAAAATGGCGAGGTAGACAATTGGACAAACCGAATCCCCAGAAGAATATCCCCTTCTGCAACCTGAGTGGGTCCATTACTCGCCAACACAGAATCGTTCAAACAGGGCCTGTCCCTTGCTCCCTATTAATACTGCTTGGTGTGGCCTTGCAGAAGGGAATTGAACCAGTAAAATAGGGTATTGCACATCCCCGTCTCCCGTAGCCATTGAGACGTCAAGGAGAAGATGGATGGTTGCACTAACCCATGTCACTTTCACAGGGCTGATCCGCAACCATCTGTTTCCCATAGCTTGTTCAGAAAACTTTAACAGGTTTTCTGTTAAGTTGCCTTAACAGCCCCCATGGGTCCTATCTATTTTCTGAGTGCCTACAGAATTAAACTGCTCTCATATAAGGTTCCCAGATGATTTGGCAAGTCCATTCTCCAGGTCTCTCCAATTGACCAGCTCTATGCTTGGACTCAAACTGAGAGTGGATCCAAGCAATTTTATCCATTAGATGATTCCTCTGCATGGCTCTTTAGATGTTTGTCCAAGCCCTCCTTTGCAAGGAGGAATTTGGTGACCTTGAACAGGACAGGTGGGTGACACTGGACCTAAGACTAGGGACATTGTGACTTTTGCCATTGATACCACCATACGGTAGGTCTTAATTGAGTATTGTCTAGTCAGCTTTGTTGTAGCTGCCCTCTAGGTGAATTTTAGTTCTTTCTAGAATTATCCGCTCCTCATAAACCATGGGGAGTTTCGGGATTGATAGACCACGTGGGCATGATACTGTGCAGCACAACTCTCAGGATATCCCCATGTCTTTCTCAAACCTGAGTGGAACCATTAGTTGCAAAAGCAGATTATTCAAATGGGGCCTACCTCTTAATACTGCTTGGGACTGGCCTCGGAGGAGAGAGTTGAACTAGGGCAATGCTATGCCGCCTATCCCTATCCCTTTCAGCCATTGAAAAATCAAGGAGAAGAAGGATGGTTGCATTATCCCAGCCCACTCTCACCACTGATCATCCACAAGTGCCAACAATACATTTCTATCTGATAAGTGTGCTGAAACCCTACATTTGCATTATCCCAGCCCACTCTCACCACTGATCATCCACAAGTGCTAACAATAACTTTCTATCTCATAATGTGCGCTGAAACCCTACAGAAAGAGTTCCAGATTTTTCGTTTCAATAAGGACTCTCCAGAGTCCTGATTTCCTTTTTCCACTGCAAAATGGCGAGGTAGACAATTGGACAAACCGAATCCCCAGGATATCCCCTTCTGTAACCAGAGTGGGTCCATTAGTCGCCAATGCGGATCCATTCAAATAGGGTCTGTCCATAGCTCCCTATTAATACTGCTTGTGAGCAGTCTTGGAGAAGGGAGTTGAACCAGTGGAGTAGACTACTGCACATCCCAATCTCCCAAAACCATTGAAAAGTCAAGGAGAAGAAGAATGGTTGCACTATTCCATGCAACTCTCACCAGGCTCATCCTTTTAAACGTGAATAGTGCCATCTGTTTCTCATAGTTTGGTCGGAAGAACTACAGAAAAGGATCCTAATAATTTATTATAATTATGATCCTCTGAAGCTTCAAAACGATCTTTTTCCAGCCCCTTCCCAAAAATGGTGAGGTGAACACTGCACAAATCAAATCCTCAGGATATCTCCCCAGCTTCTTCTGAATCACCGAGGATAGACCATTCAAATAGGGCTTTTCTCACTCCCTATTAACACCAATTGGGACCAGCCTTGGGGAAAGAAGCAAAACTGTGCTACGCATCGCCATCCCTTGCAGCCACTGAAAAGTCACAATGAGGGAAGGTTGTCACGCTCTTGCCAGACATCATCCACAAGTGCCAACAATACATTTCTATCTCATATCCTGCCTGAAACGCTACAGAAAGGGTCCAGATAGTTCATTTCAACTAGGACCCTCCAGAATCCTAGTTTCTTTTTTCCACCGTGTCCCCAAAATGGCGAGGTAGACAATTGGACAAACCGAATCCCTAGACCACGTGGGCATGATCCTGTGCAACACAACCCCCAGGATATCCCCCAGCTCTTTCTCAAACCTGAGTGGAACCATTAGTTGCAAAAGCAGAATACTCAAATGGGGCCTACCTCTCTCTCCCTCTTAATACTGCTTGGGACCGGCCTCGGAGGAGGGCGTTGAACTAGGGCAATGCTATGCCGCCTATCCCTATCCCTTGCAGCCATTGAAAAGTCAAGGAGAAGAAAGATGATTGCACTATCCCAGCCCACTCTCACCAGTGATCATCCACAAGTGCCAACAATACATTTCTATCTGATAAGTGTGCTGAAACCCTACAGAAAGAGTTCCAGATTTTTCATTTCAATAAGGACCCTCCAGAGTCCTGATTTCCTTTTTCCACTGCATCCTCAAAATGGCGAGGTAGACAATTGGAACTGAAAGGCAACCCTTTTCATCACCACCTCAAAATAATGAGGTGGACACTGACAAAAACGAACCCTTTTCCGCATCCTCACTTTTCACTGAGGTTTCATTGGACAAACTGGCTTTTCTCAGGAGCTTCAGCTCCTCCTTAAACCATGGGGAGTTTCGGGACTGATAGGCCATGTTAGGCCACATGGGCAGGATGCTGTCCAGGGTCTAGCCACTTCCTATTTCCAATTTGTGGCCAAGACCTCCACAGTAGTATGCAGCAGAATATCTCCAGCTGAGTGGAACCATTAGTTGCCTACCTATCACTCTCTATAAATATTGCTTAGGCACGGCCTTGGAGAAGAGATGTGAACTGCACTGCACTGTCTTTTCCCATGTAGCCACTGAAAGATCAAGGAAAAGAAGAATGGTTGTGCTATACCCTGTCCCGCTCTTGCCAAAAATTATCCATAAGTGCAAACAATGCCGTTTCTCCCCCATAACCCTTTTTCAACCATCTTCCCTAGGTAACAAACCAACCCCCCAGGATATTCCCCAGTTCCTTCTGAATTGAGTTCATTAGTTGCTGAGGATGCCATTTTATTGGGGCTTGCCTCCCTGCAGAGGGAGACAACTTTAGAAAAATCTTATAGCCACCAGGGCATGGTCTGATAATCCTGACAGGCAGGATACCATACCATGTCTAATCATGACAGATTCCCCATCATTTCTTGTTGACACAGCTCTGACAGGAAAATCATATCCGGGATCTAACTGCTATCTCAAGTGGGCCTTAGATGGTCTGGGATAGGTTGGTGGCCATGAACTCCTGAGCTTCTTCTGAAGCCAAGTCAGGGATAGTAGATTAAAGTCTTCCAGGCCCCTAAACCTGGGGTACTCCACCCAAAGCTCTGAGAAAGCCACCAGGACCTCAGGCAGGTTGCTATGAATCAGGTAGCCTGGTATAGCAGCATCACTCCCAATTGATCATTAATGCTTACTCAATAAAGCTTTCCTTAAAATGATGCATGAACCAGTTCTGTGCTTGTCAAGGATAATGTTCTCGAGAACTGTGAATACTGGAAATATAGAGTTGTAGTAAAAAAAAAATAGCTTACTGTTCTGGCTTTGGATGCTTGTGGATTGCTTTTTTTCCATAGAAAATGTAACTGTACTCAGCGTAAAGACTTGTGCTCTGGGTGAGACTCCTTATTTCACAAGGGCTGATTGTTAATGACATCAGCATATCCATTTCCATGTTATGGCCATCCACTACGCTTCATGATAACAGCAGGCTAATGACAAGGAAGTTACAAGAGGCTACACAATCTTGTAATTCAGCCACTTTGATCATAACACATTAACTGCTTTATCACCTGTCACTTCCAATTAGCACATACCCTTATCCCGTTGCTAATAGACACTTGGCAGCAAAATTAATTATATAGTCATAATTCCTAAAATTTGAGCGTTCAAACACTTTTTGCTAAGTGCATTCATGGTTTTTGTAGCAGCAGTGGCTGTACTTTGGGTAAGATTAATGCAAGTTTGCTGAAGGGGAGTATTCTTGGTTTGATGGAAGAAGAATAGTGCCTAAAATAAATTATGATTACTAAAAATCAGCATTACTATCATGGAAATATATTAATACAGTCTCTTACAAGGAAGCAAATTATATCAAAATCTGCTCTCACACTTGGGAGGAGTAACAAGAAATTTAAAGGCTAATTGTAAATGATTGAAGAAGATGCTCTTTTGTCACATCCATCGTTTTATAGCCACTGTTGCTGTATTTATCTTTGTCCTCAAACTTGCAAATACTTTTTTCTTTCACAAAGATAATAAATAGTAGCTCTGCCTTCATTGGGATTCCAAGAATTATTTTACTTTTATATTATTAGCCCATGATATATGGCATACGTGAGGTTTTCCTCACTTCCCACTGATTTCTCCCAAAGTCCCAAACTTGTGGAATGTCTTAAGGAGGAGACAAGCTTAAGACCAAGAAACTGAGCTTCAGTTCTCACCTGCTGTTAAAAATATTGCTTGCTATTTGGTCCTTGCTACCAGTTGGGAAAGAAGGAAGATATAGAATCAAGGCCCATCAACAGATTCCTGCTTGACTCTCCATCTCTACCTCCCAAGTTTTGCTTATATTTCTGAAGATAAGGGATATGTTTCTCCAAAGTTTTTCTCATTCTTCCATTCACTAAAGTTGTTACTTGCAACAAATAACATAATGGTCATATATGTATTATCTGGGTGCAGTAAGAAAGTCACATTGTACACCTTCGCAATGTTAAATAACCAAGGACTGTGAGACAAAAGACACTGTGCTTTTATTTTTCAGACCACGTTGATTTTGTATGTACCAGATTGGATTGCAAAATAAAACGATAATAAATAGTATCTTTAAAATGAAATATAAAGTTATACTTCCTCAGCATTTCAACTCTGGTCTTTAGGTTGAGATTATCATGATATGCAAATTGCCCTATCTTTAATTGGTTAAAAGGGAGGCAGCTAATCAGCCAAAATATATTTAATGATTTGACAAATTATGATGGATAGAAAGTTTCTTCGTTTGTGAGCTAGTAATAAAAAAATCATCTACAGTCTTTAAGTAGGAACAACATCAATACCAATCATAGATAATTTAGCAAATCCGCAAGATGCAGAGTTGAATGATGACTTTAAATATCCTGTTAAGCTCTGATACATTTCTTTGAAAATGTAAAACAAAAACAAAAACAAGATCCCCTAGGTTTCAAAAAGCCTTAAAACCAGCTGAAAAATATTAAGTTTCCCCACTCCGAGACCACAAAAGAACACTGGGCTTTAATATCCCCACTCAAGGCTCATCCCTATGCATTGCTTTATAGGAACTGCTATCTAGTTAAATTTCAACATTATTTCCATTTTCCAACATGTGGTTTTCATGGTACAAAAGATTAAGGTGCACTTTCAGTTAAAATAGTGAATGAGTAACAAGAGTGAAGCACGGCCTACACCATTGTTATTACTTGAAACTCTCCACAGGAAAGATTAAAAAAAAATATTGGCTTACTAACATGGAAGCTTAAAATATTTTCTAGGTAATACTTGATTGCACTGTACTAAGAATGGCATATGGTGCTCTAAGCAGAAATGTACTGCCACAACATGTTAGCCCTCTTTTGGATCTTAGGAACTATGATAGTCATTATGACTGCCTTTCCTAGGAGAGGAAAATCTTAACGGGCTTTGTGTGTACCAACAAAAGAACATAAGGAAGATTCATTTTATTAACTTTCATCTAAGAAAGTGCAGATTAATAAGGGGTCACCTAAATCAGGAGAGAGCAATCTGATATCAGAGGGCTAAATCTGATTGGTGTGAGAACCCTCTCTGACCACAATTACTTACAATGTTTTCCTATCTTTTGATATGAGAATTAGATTTTGGAAATGTTTTTAACTGAATTTAGTTTTGTTATACTTTTTCCTAGTTGGCCTGCTTTTGCATATTTTAAATGTAGGTGGTTCTTCGTGTTCTTTGAAAGAGAAATCAGTTCACATCAATTGTTACGTCTGTTGTAAATATCACTAGGTAACTGAACTCGAAGCTATCTGTAATTAAAATATAGACTTGACTATTGAATAGTTTCAAATATGAACAAGAATGGTAAACAGTGGGCATTTGTTTTAAGAACAGAGTAATTAAATTTCTATAGTTTTAAAAGAGAAGAAAGAGAGTCCACAGTTTTTCTGCACAGGGATAGACTCATAGCACTGGAACCTTGTAATTCATCTAGTCACATAACAAATATTTCATTTATGGGATGTACATATTGAAGGCAGTCATTTTTTCCCCATGTAACTATTGACATAGCTAAGAACAAATTGTGAATATTTGGTTAGAAAACAGATGGGGAAAGTAGTTCTACAAGTTGGAGGGACCATTTAGAAATTGCATAGTTATATAGTTTAGAAATGTAAATAATTGCTTGAAGTAACTGTTGTATTGAATTATTGCACTCTAACAGAAGTGAATATATGTGGCTCAGGGTTGAAGTGTGGAGGTCTTGATGCTCCCTGAGTGTGATTGTTTGCTTGCAAATGTTTCATTATCCAGCTAGGTAACATCATCACTGTGAGACATGTTGTTGTTCACCAAAACCTCCACTTTTATTGCACTTTAAATTGATGTAAACATCATAGCTTGCTTCCTGAATATACAATAAGGATGATGACTAATTCATCATCAGGTTGTAAGATCAGCACTGGCAAGAAACAATTGTTATTTATGGTGGCATTATGTTGAAGTGTGTGAGTATATGATTGTATTGATTGTAGGGGATATGACATCCATGCCTTCTTTGTTAGCTCCCACTCTATATTTTAAAATAAATGATAAAATTTTATGTTGATAATCCAATTCATATAACTTACTCAGCAATAATTAATTAATTTGGATATGACTTGCATGTTGTACAAACCCAACCACTGCGGTTTATAAATCATAGATGATGAGTTAAACATGTTATGGGAAAGCAGCCAATTATGTTTATTTGATAAAGAATGGTTAAGTAAACTAGTGCTCTGTGTGGCAAATGACCTTACTTGATATTGTTTCTAAATAACAAAGTTTACACAGGTTAAGCCAAAACTAGTAAAACCACATGCTTGATATCTAAACTGAGACACAGATGATGGACTTCAAGCGTGAGAAGATCTCACTCAACTTTCTATTGAACTATGAGCTACTATCAACATGACTACAGTATACTGATAAAATGGGTACAACAGAAATTGTAATAGTTTATCACACATTGTCTCATTTAATTTGGTCCCACATTTTACTGTTTATTGTTAGGCTATTTAGAAGGACTAGCAATTTGAATAATGAATCTTGCACAGATGGCTAGAGCACAAGCAACCAAATAATCCTTCCAGTCATGTCATCACTTCATTCTGAAGAACTGGTGTTGATTGTCTAAGAATAACGAAAAGCATGAGTTGAATCTAGTGTTATGTGCCAGCTAATCTGGAAAGGAAGCGGAGGAGATGGAAGGTTAATGTGCAAAGTTGTTTATTCAATGCTTCACATTTTTGATAACTTGGAATAAAACAGAAGCTTTTCCCAAATCTGTTTTAAAATGTATTAATCCCATTAAAAACATCGCAGATGCTTAACACAGATAGCCGCCTCTTCTATATTGGCAAAGGAGGCATGCTGCCAGCCTTGTTGGTCAAGGAAATCTGGCTGACAGTATTCAGGAGAAAGAGATTATCTACTGTGGCTCCTGCCTTATGTAATATCTTACTCCTGAGGGAGATTGGTACCCACCCTTCTGTGCTTCCTCAGGACCTTAAGTGTGCCAAATGGCCTGAGGCCCTGTCTAAACGAGGAAGCATCACATTGAGGGGGTTGTGGAATTAAAAGGCAATCCCACCTCCCACCCACCCAACCTTGTCCCTCTCTCCCTTTCTTTTAACTATATCTTGATTAGGATTTCTACTTTTACGCTTTGAAAGATATTTATTTGTTAGATTATTTAAAGTTCTAATGCTGAAGTTTTGCTATGAGAGAGATTTGCCATGAGATGGGGTGGGGGGACAAATTAAATTCAGCAAACAAATAAAATAGCATGTCTAATCTGAGGAAGACTTAAAGTAACCATATAAGTCCCTGAAAATTAGAAATGCTAAAAAAAAGAGGCAAGGGGGTTGTTAAAGAAAACAAATAGCTGTAGTTTAAAAAAAAAAAATGTATATATTAGCTCTGGGGGTTTTGTAGCCTGCAAATCTAAGCACAATTACTAAAAAGTAAAATTCAGTTTTAGTCACAAGGCAACAAATCATGTGACTCTTCTTTAATAAAAAATAATGCCCAAAACATATATGCACAGTACGATTTTTCGGAATTACTGATGTCCATCAGATTAGTGGCATAAATATGGAAGAGGCAAGCTGGCGGCCACCATGGGGCTGCAGAGACAGGGACCTTAAATGGGCCTTCAGTGCTTAAAAAAGCTAAACTACATTGTGGGCTGGCTGTAAGGCTGGGTCATGCCCATAGAAAAGCTGGACATTGAACAATATATCCAAATACAATGGATACAAAGGAAATGATTAGATATAAAGAACTATTAGACAGTCAGGGGACTCGTAATCAAATGAAGAATTGAAAGAACAAGGTATATTTGTGAATTGGTGGCCATATTTACAGATACAGATGAGACATAGAAAGGATTTAGAAAAACATGGAATTGAAAAGGAATTACAACAATTTGATCAAATTTTGAAACGCAAAGAAGAAAAATTTATAATAAGATTGCATAACTATTTATTAGGAGTGGAACTGGAGGAAGAAATAGTAAAAGAGCCAATGATAGCCTGGGCAAAGAATATAGGTCGTAGTGTAGAACTAGATGATTGGGAAAAATTATGGACCCAAAACTACAAGTTAACATTGTCAACAGCTTATAAAGAAAAGCAGTATAAAATGTTTTATCGATGGCATTTAGCACCAGCAAGATTGGCAAAAATGTATCCAAATAGTAAATCAGAGTGCTGGCAATGCAAGCAGAAAGATGGAACGTTCTTTCATATGTAGTGGCAATGCCCCAAAAACAGAAAATATGGATTAAGGTACAAAGATGGCTTCAGGAGATAACAGAACATCAAATAGAACTTAAACCTGAACTATTCCTACTGGGAATAATTAATGGGAAATTTAGCAAACAAATCCAATACATCATATTGCATATAATAACAGCAGCAAGGATAGTTTTTGCACAGGGTTGGAAATTAGAAAACATACTGTCCGAAGAGATGTTAATACAAAAAATATTAGAATGTGTCGAGATGGACAAACTTACAATAGAACTAAAAGGCAAGGAGGAATCAGAATATTATGCGGTATGGGATAAATGGTATAAGTGGATAGAACATAGGAATAAGGATTAATGTATAGAAATAAATGTAAGTATATGTAATATCTATGACATAATACTGTTAACAATGTAAATAGAGGTGTGTAATTTGGAAAAAAAAGAAAAAAGAAAAGCTGGGCATTGGCTTAGGGTGCCAACAAGAATAATGAGGGGAGACAGAAGGAGCTTTTGGTAAGTGCAAGCAACCAGAAGGAGCCAACCAGCTTCACTGCATTCTGACTAGAGCAACCACTAGATGGCAACCAGAGATACAGAATGTCTAAGGTCCTGGAATTCTCCAGTATTTTTGAACACACTTAGTCTAGGATGGTCAGTTTCTCAGTTGGAACTTAATCATATTAATGTATGATTAAGTCTTTGTCCATGTGTTTTGAAATTAAGAAGTTTTCATGTTTTCTAACTGTTAGTTGGTGATAATGGAGTTGGAGTATTTTTTGCTCATCTGGGTATTGATTGCTGAGGAGGTGTTTTGGTTTTGATCAGTGGCCCCCAACCTTTCTGGTGCCAACAAGGATCAATTTTGGAAAAAACGGATCATCACATTCCCACACATGCTCACGCTTGCAAGGACAAGTTCCTAACAGGCCACAGACTGGGACCATCCATAAGCAAAAAAACTGGGAACCTCTGTCATAGATGATCTGTTTCTTTTCATGGTGTTCAGGATTACTTCTTTGTGTTTGTGCATGTTCTTACACAGGTTCTGATGTGGAAGACTTGAGTCTTTACTTTGGTGGTGGAATAGTTGGTTAGTGTGGGTAATTTTACAATGCTCTACTTTCTTGTATTATTAAGGTAGGGAAAACTGCTTTGGAGTCTACTGGTCTGTCTCAGACAGACACTCTTTCCTTTATTAAGATTGTTTTAGTTTAAAAAATTTAAATCAGGAACTGACATCCTGCAGAGCAAAGAACTGGATTTCAGACACCACTTTTACTGAAGAGGTGTCTTGCTACCGTAACCATATCGACTGTGGCAGCCATTTTGTGAATATGCCCTCTCCAGAGTTCCCAATGGGATCATAGCCTAAAAGAGTACCTAAAGGGTAGAATTTATTTAAATTAGAAAGCAGTCTCTAAGCAAAAAAATATGAATCCATGATAGTAATTTCCATCTTACAGTTCAGAGAGAGGATCACCAAAAGGACTATGACTTTTTAAAAAAATTCTTGAAGGATGATAGTTAAGGCCAAGAAAAACATCTTAGATTTATTTTGTGGTTAAGCACCATAGTTTTTATTTTTGGCTTTGGTTTGATAAGCTTCAAAAACATTCTTTTGAATGGATTCAGCTGGTCTCCTTCATTTGTTTGTTTCTTTTATTGATAAATAATAAGCTCAAGGTCTTGGCATGCAAACTTATCTAGCTTTAGGCTTCTTTAGAGTTAGACATAAAAGAGAGATATAAAAATAAAATAAAGAAAAGAAACATAGTCAGAATTGTGCCTCGCTTCTGCTTTGGCTAAAAAATTATGTAAGATGAAAACCTATGTCAATTCAATGACAGACTGTTTTTCTCATTTCAAAATAATTTATAGGGTGGCCCTATTTGCCAGTTACAAACAAAATACAAAAAAGATATAGAAGAATTTGACATAGATAGAACACCACAACAAATAGATAAAATCTTATTAGGACCAGAGGAAAAATTTATAACTAAAACATACAGCTACCTTTTAAAATTTGACAGAGAAGAGGAGATATTGAAACAAATAATGATTGCTTGGATGAAAAACTTTGGACAAAAAGCTATAAATTAACAATGGCAGCCAGGTACAAAGACAATTTCTACAAAATGCTCTATTGTTGGCACCTAGCACCAGTAAGATTGACCAAAATTTACCCAAATCTGAACCCGGCATGTTGGAAATGCAAAATGAAACCAGGTACCTTCTTTCATATGTGGTGGTCCTGTTCTAAAGCAAAGAAATTTTGAAATAAAATAAGGATCTGGTTGCAAAAAATAATTGGTTCAAAAATAGAACTTAAACCTAGAGGCACAGAGAAGGACAGGATGACCCTAAACTTAAAAGATAGAAATGAAACAGAGTATTATCTGGTCTGAGACTCCTGGTATACCTGGTTAGACAATAGACATAAAAGTAACATAGTAATTAATATATGAATATGAATGTTGACGATGCTGTAACATTATTGGAAATGTAAATATGTTTTTAAATTGTTGTAAAATGTTTAATAACATTTATTTTTTAAAAAAGAATTTTGATTGGCAGGTTTAGGAGGATAGCCTTTTCTGCCATTGCCCCCACCCTCTGGAGACGAATCAGGCCCCCATTCTTTTGGCTTCCAATAGACAAGGCTCTGCTATCTCACATGAGGAATGCCAATCATGAGTTTGTTGCATGCCATGAGAGCACTCACTTTGCCATTGTCAGTCAGTTTTCAACAGGGTTAATTATATTTGCCTCATTAATAAATATTATATTTTTAAAAAATATTCAACTCTTAAATTTTAACTCTTAACATTTTAATTTTGTATGTACTGTTTTATATTTCAGTGTTTTATTCTACACTTCCAGGGTCTCTTTGAGAGAGATGGGCTGTTTAGAAAAACAAACCAACCAACCTTTTTTTGTTGCCTTAGCAAGAAATGGTGGTGAGGATTGTCTTATAATACCTTAGGGTGGCTAGATCTGGAAATGACTTTGAAACCCTCTCCTTTAAATCCAAAAGCATTATTCCTTGATTCCCCTAAAAGTATACTGACCATCTCCATATCCATGCTATTATGCCCTTTTTTGGATGATTTTATTAGTTAAGAGAAACAAAATTCTAATCTGCAAGGGGTGGAACTCATCCCACCACCAATCCTGTCACTTTCCTCAGGCATTATAAGCTTGAAAAAATCCAGATGGTGGTCACAGGAGGACGCTACCTTGTCATCTCTTGAAATTCTATCTGCCTGACATCCAATCTGGAGATAATATGAGCAATTTTGTCCTGAAAAATGCTTAGTGAATTGCTCACAAATATTCTGAAACATCATGAGGATTTTGTCAATCTAAATATGCTGGTCTTCATTCTCCAGATGCAATAAGTATAGATAAATATTGATGTTCCACCACTCTTGCTGCTTTGGAATAGGCCCAAAGGTGGACTCTTAACTATGTGCAGTCATTGTTGTGCCTTGTTGCTCATCTGTGTCACTTGAGGCATATCCTTTTGCACCTCGTTTCCTTAAGTTCCTTAGTAAACCAAATAACATTCCTTGTATTATCACTTATAGGGAGCTTGGTCAATAGCAACCTTACTGGGTGCCCTAGCAACCTCTGTGTCATACTGGTCTATTAGGTATTCCACAGAACTGCCAGCTAGCATGTATTGGGATCTGAAGAGGACTATGCATAGGGGATGCCCTCTCAATCTGACAGATTTTGCATGGAAGAAGGGGCAAAGATGCCCCAGGCAAGATATACCATGTTGATAGGCACCTACTCTCAAAGACTGAATGCTATCATAACAATAATTCTGAAGTGATTTATTTTTGTCTTATATATATATTTATATCTCTGGTAAATCTAGTATTTTAGTAAGGCTGTGTAGACCTTTTACATCCACTTGTCTCATCTCTAACCCTCCAAATCTAATTTTAGTAGAGTATCTTCTAGAAGAAGGAAACTCCCTTCTATGTTTTACTTCCTTCTCCAAGTGTCCCACTCGTATTTATTCTCTTTTTGGCTCCTAGAGCTCGAGTTACTGTGTCCTTCCACCCCAAGAGAACAGCATCTCTTTTTGCCTCTTAAGTAGAAAGGGAGATGTTCATCCAGCCAGCCTTCCTTTCCATTCCTTATTTTTTGGCACTTTGTCACCTTCTCCTTAACTTAATCTGGATTCCTCCTTTTTCCCCAATTCCTGCCTTTTTCCCATCCCTTCAATCACTATAATGATTCTACTATGAATAATTTCTTCTACTTTCCCTCTCATAATAATTTCTCTATTATTCTTTATTTCCTTGAATATTCAATTTAATTTAACATTTCTTTACAATCCATTTTGTTTCGCCTCAGTTGTGTCCTTCACTACTATTCCATATCAGTTATTACTCTTTCTTCCTAGACTAGATAAGGCTCAAGGCGCTGGGTAAGTGGTCAGACCTTGGCTTCTTGCATATGCAAGTTAATTGCTTCAGCCCTCCTTCTTTCCCCCCACCCCCACTGGGAAGGTTACTGCCTAATAATTATCCCTCCACTCCTTCACGTGCTCTTCTCCTTGGACTGCTCTCAAGTTTACTGTGCAAGACTCCTACTCCTCCACTACTAAAAGCAAACTACAGTTGGAGTCTGGAGTCCATTGCCAGCCAGACACAGGCTGGCTTCTCCGACAGGATTCTTCACAGGATTCTCTGACAGAGTCCAGATTCATCCTTCACATTCATAAGGCAGCTAAGGAGGCTGATGGCAGCATCTATTAGGACAGGTAAATGCTTATGCTTCTAAAATATAGAACAATTTTGTGTGTACAGTATAAAAGCAATAAAAGAACAGGTTATGAAATTTTTCTCCTTCCTTCCTTTTCCTTTCCTTTACACACAAACACACAACTTTCTCAGAATAGCCATTAATTTCACACATGAATACATTCCATGCAAAATTCTATAATGCAGGTGGATCTTTTCTGATATCCTTCTGTTTGTCTTGGTGCTTTTGCCAAAAAGCCTTAAAGGTGGGAATACCATGCTTTATATATTTAGTCTTTTTGATTTGTGGGAAGTAAATCTAAGATATATAATACAAAGCAGCATGACAGGGCTGGCAAACTTCATGCCTTCAATACATGACATACATTCAGTTTGGGAAAAGCCTCATCTTTAATTTCAATCTAATAATGGAAAAAAAGAATTACAAATAAAGAAGGAAAAAACAACTTAATGCTGGCAGTTCAAAATTTCTGCTTTGGTCAAAAATTAAGTCTAAACTTAAGAAGTTTTATCTAAGTTTATATAGAAAAGGATTTTGTTTTATGAAGGCAAGGTGGAGGGAGTGACTTAAACTTTGTAAATTATTTGGACTTAGGATGAATTTTCTGTTGGTTTGTATGTAATCAAAAGAAAGTTCCAATGATTTGTTTTATAAAGTGGGCTTGAAAATGGGATGAATAGGTTATTATTTAAAGCTTGTAAAATAGTTTGAAATTAAAGTTGGAAAGTATGTTCAAGAGGACAAGGGAAAGAGATGATTTTGATTTCTTTATTTTTATATATATATAATGCTCAAGGAATTCTTAAAGTCTGCAATATATTATTGAAAGTGTGTGCGTGTGTGTGTGTGTGTGTGTGTATTTATGTATGTATATGAAAAGGAAGTTAAAAATGATGTATTATAATTAATTGATATTGGTTATAAAGATGAAATTTCTTAAGAAATAGTTAGAATCTAAAAATGAATATAACAGAGTTTTCCCTTTAAGGTTAAAGTATTTGAAAAGATTAGATGTTTGTTAATATGGATGATGATAGTTTAGAAAGATTAATAAGTGTAAATAGAAATATATTATTTTGCACAATGGGGGAATAGATTTATTTTAAGATTGCAATATAAAATGTATTTAACAAAATATTTTATTTGGTCTTGCATCTATTGGGATATTGCTTCTTTTTAAAAAACTTGAAATAGAAAAAACATTTATAATTTAATCTGAAGCTTAATAATTGTGTAGTGCTTTTTTATTTGTAATAATTATAAGTAATGAAAGTTGAAGTTATAGATGTATTAGAATTTTACTGTTTTGCAAAGAGTCAGAAGTTAATACTTTCTTTCCTCTCCTTTTTTAAATTCTTCATTGTATTTTATGCTATAATAAATCTTGATAGAACTTTCATTTTTTTAAAAAGTTATGTTTGAACTATGTATAGTCTCAAAGTTTTTGAAAACAATAGTTTTGTTTCAACAATGCTGCTTAGCCGGGTGGGGATCATGGGAATTGGTTTATAACCCATCTGGAAAACATCAAAAGAAAAGGCTACATAATAATGTTCTTTAGATGAACCTACGATATTGAAATTATTTCAGTGTTCTGACATGTTGTGTTCACTTTTCTCATCATTTGTTCAATCATATACTGAACAAATGATGAGAAATCTAAAAGTTTTAAGAATCAAAAGCAACTTAGAGAAAAGGCAACCTGGAGAAAACAGCAAATTGCATTAAGACTAAAAAAGATTTTAATTAGGTGGAATAATCCAAATGCAGATCCTGCGGAAATGGCTGCCCTAAAATAACTATTTTTGCCTATTGTTATTAATGAAATGTATTTCCAGGGCATTGTATTTTGGGCTTCAGCTTTTGTTCTAGAATAATGTAGAATTGTGTTTGGCTTGACTGGAGAGCATAGCTTGCTACTTTTTCACTAGGAAAATGTTTGCAGAATTGACCCTGGGTCTCTAAGGAATGTACAACATTAATTCTCTCCTAGAAACTACCTGTGTTTAAGACCTTTTGTTGGAGTTCCAAGCTGATATTTAGGTTTTTGATTCTAGATGTCCACACAGAAGCAGTCCAGGCAGCTCTTGCAAAACATAAAGAACGAAAGATGGCAGTACCTATGCCATCTAAGAGACGTTCACTGGTGGTGCAAACATCAATGGATGCCTATACCCCTCCAGGTAAGGACCTGTACTAAAGATATTATAATTGGATTTCAGAAGCTGATTTAAACATTTGTAACAATAAATGGGTTATGAATATGTAAGGTAAGAACCCCACCACATATTGGTTACAATAACTCTGTCTGATCCATTTATTTTTTCATATTTAATGCATCTAATATTATGTTACTAAAGGCTTTTCTTGAGCATCAAGTCTCAACTGATTATAGTTAGACAGACTGTTACATAAAAAACTTAGGAAAGAAAGAGCATCCTGACTTCTGCGGAGAGACATGGACCTCTCTTCCTACACGCTACAGGAAATGCATTGATTTTTTTCTAACTTTCCAAGGAAAAATTGAATAAGTGTTAAAAAGAAAAAAAAAGAGACTACTTAGGTTACAATTTAGTAGCTTGGGATTTCATAATTTTGGACCATATTTCTTGATAGGAAGATACAATTGCATAGAGAATACTAATGTGATATTTAAAGTCATGATTTGTTGAGCAAAACACACAGACCTTGTTTGCCAATAGCTACAAAAAAGAGGCCAGAGAAATAGATGCAAGCTATGGATTTTCTCCATTCTTTTACTGAAGTTAACACACATTATCTTCCTATTCTATGCGTATATTTTTCTCACTTTGCAAGTATTTTGAGATATTCTCTAAAATAACCATAAGGAATATGAAAAGACTTTTGTAGAGTGTTGTTTCTGTTGCTGTGTTATTTATTTAATTCTGCCATATTAAACAAAGTCCATTTAGCTCAAGATTTTGAGTTCCCACTGTGGCCAACCAGATATTCTTGTGCTCTTTTATAGCATCTGATGTTTATTGCATGCTGTTACTAATGTTAGAGAATTGCTACTTTGGGAATGGAAATGCTTTTAGAATAAAGCAGTTCTGACTAAATTGTGAATAGCACAACAACATTGCCTGTTTTGATATAACTTCTAAATCAAGGTATTTAGAGAACATCAGGTTAGAGAAAATTATTATAATGACTTAGTTTTCTTGCATGGATACATCAGTATATTTGAAGTTTATTTGCCAACTACTTAAACCCCTAGCTCAACAGAAAATGGTGCCTGAATTGTTCTGCAAATTTATTGGACACCACTGCAGTTTGATCTGAACTCTTTGGCTTTGGGTGAGTGGCTAAATACTGCAACATAAATCTTAGTCCTAGGTTATTTGTCATGCTTTTGTCTGCCATGCTAGATACCTCCTCTGGTTCTGAAGATGAAGGTTCTGTGCAGGGCGATTCACAGGGAACACCAACCTCAAGCCAAGGGAGTATAAATATGGAGCACTGGATCAGCCAAGCCATCCATGGCTCAACCACATCTACCACTTCTTCATCCTCAACACAAAGTGGTGGCAGTGGGGCTGCACATAGGCTAACTGATGTTATGTCACAAACTCATATAGGTATGTATGGACCCCTTTTTTCCTTTACATATATTTCTTATCTGTTAATTAATTGCACATATAGGTATTGTTTCACAAATATTTCAAAACACATGTAATTTTGAAGGGAAAACATCCCACTCTGGGAGAGACGTTCAAACATGCCTTTTCAAGGACACTCAGCAGACATAAATCAGTGCCAGATGTGTTCAAATATTTTTTATAAGGTTCTCTCCCTTTCCTTTAGCATTGGAACACCATTCAGATCAGAAATTATATGTTTGCTCCCCCACCCACCTAAGTTTTTTTTAAAACAACAACAATAGTTCTCTGATACTATTAATTGAAGGTCATGTTCTTTCAAAAAAACAAACAAACCAGCAATGAGTGGAAGAGTTCCTTTCTTAAAGCAAAACTTTATCATGCAACATTAAAGATTTTTAATAATACGAAACTGGATAAATCAAAAATTTACCAGCATGTTTGTTGGGGGGGAGGGTACATGTTCTTTCAAAGGCATGAAATTATTATATGTTCCAATCAATAGAGTTTCATGAGTTAAAGCACCACAAAAAGCTATAATTCAATTTACAAGGCATGCTGTATATTCCTACAATTTGAAAATTTGCAACTAAGAAGAATTTTGGGTTAGCATAACAGATTAAAGCCAACTAGTTTTTACATTTCTTAATTTCATAACTAGATATTTAGTTATTTAGTTTGATGGCATGATGAGAAAAAGGCTGAGAAGATTCATGAAAGGCTTATGGGTAAATCAGATTGTTTGTACTGGAACAGAACACAAGTGCACTAACTGAAATAAGAACCTTTTAAATCTTTTGTTCTCAAAGTAAGGAAAGCTAATAATATTAAGGGAGTGTAACTCATGTTGACTGTATTATTGCTTATGAAATAGGAGTTTGAGGAAAACCAACCAGTTAGTAATATATAGATAAGCTAGAATACTTCATTCATGCTTTAAAGTAAAATAAGACATCAATGTGTTGTCTCCACAACATTAATCAGGAATAACAATATACTATTAATGACAAAAATGTGTAAATGTTCATGTTTCCATTAAAAAAATACATTTTATAGGTTACCCTGCCAGTGGGAAGTACCTCATTATAACAAGCCATTGCATTTTGAAAGTACTAATTATGACCAATATGAATGTTTTAAAAGAAAGCACTTGCCACCTTTGACTGCGAAGTCAGTCAATCTGAACACAAGGGGAATCTAACCTTCTAAACCCCATGTGAAATATTGTTCACTTCTTCAGATAATATATTATCCCCAACAGGAAGTCTTGGGAGGTTGAGTGGAGACCATAATGTGAAATATGAACAGGACCTGGAGTGCCAATAATTTTGTGCAAGGTTATTGAGATCTTTACTGACATGTTTCTTTTTTCCATTGTGGTCCACCCATCCTAAGAGATGGTCAAAGTTTAAGCAGAAATAGCTTGTCTTTTTGCTGCTACTGATGATAAGTTTAATATTGGAGCACCTTTCGAGTGAGGAAAAGCACTTATAACAGATTTCTTGTTACCTGACAAACCCTTATTGATAAATTAGAACTTAAGGCAGAAGTCAGTGACTTCCTAAAGGATCATTATAAGGAAGAAGCACTCACGCTAAAGAATTACAAGCAAGCTCATTGAAGATAGAAGTGAAAAGACAAGTATTATTAGACTCTATTTGATAAAAGACATTGGTTTTATTTGACTTAGTGAAGAAATTGTGAACTATCATTCTCTGGGATTTTCCCCTGAATTAAGTTATGTCTTCCATAAATACCATTTAAATTCAATACTTTTTTCAGGAAAATTCTTAAATTACAATTATAGCATATGGTTATTCGTCCCTGAGCCTTCATTAAATTGGGGATGCCCTTTCCACCATCTTTCTTTTGGTCACTGTTAAATTATTTATGAACTATAGAGAGAACTATTCAGTAGGAATTCAATATTTGTTCAGAAACGGTTCCATCAACCTGAGTGCACAATTCATCAGAAAGAAAACGTAATCCTGTAGATTATTATTTTTTGTAAAAAAAAACAGGTGGTGTGATGGCCCAGCGGTTAAAACACTTGAGCTGGTCAGCTGGAAAGCCAACAGTCCAGGTTTGACACCCAAGCATCATGCTACGGGGTGAGCTCCTGTTACTTGCACCAGCTCCTGCCAACCTAGCTGTTTAAAAGCATTCAAGTAGATAAAGTAGATAAATGGGTACTGCTTTGATGGGAAAGATAACTACATTCATGCTGGTCACATGATGATGGAAATATCTCAAGCAATGCAGGCTCCTTCCAATGAGAATCTGAGATGAGCCCCCTTTAATTGGTTACAACTGGGCAGAAGAATCCATTAAACTTTAAAACAAAGGCTTTGCTAAATGTTGTTAAGACTTATAACATTTATGCTTAGTGGTATATTGTAAGAATACAGAAGTTCTAATTACTTTATGGCTTGGTTTTCATATTACTCTTAAGTTACAATGCAACTTGATTTTTTTTTAAAGTGGAGTATGAACTTACTCAATGTAATAAATAAGCCATAGCTTGTGGCTATGTGTGAATGTGCTCAATTACACTGCATTATTAAGCAGACCCTGTGTGATGACCCAGAGTATACCAGAAATATAACAAAATCCAAAATGTAACTAAAAGTCCTTTAATGCCTTCAGCTTGGCTTCACTGTTTATAATTATTCACAGTGGAGGAGTAAACTAGGTTCAAAATAACATTTAAAAGGCAAAAAACACAGTTCACAATCAAAGAGCTGATAACGAAGCAAAAGCCCAAAACAAACGCATTGAATAAAGTTCCTCGACAGCTTCAGGAAGATAACCAGGGACAGTCTGTTGGAAGAACGCCAACCAAGATAAGCCTTCTTTAGAACTAAAACACTAATTGTCTCCAGCATCTTTGTTAGCGCGCAGGCCCAAACTCTTATGCAAATCTCACACCTGCAACTCATTAAGAGGATCATGGCCCTCTCCTCCCAAGTAGACCACTTTTTACCAAGATCCTCTCCTCCCTGTGTGCCCTAGGATGGATAGGGGATGGGCCTGGGTCCTCCTCTGACTGCTCAACCAGCCTCTGCCCTTCCCCAGCCTCCTCCATCACCTCTGGAGCCACACTTCCACTCCCTCTTGGTTCTTCCTCCTCTTCTTCAGAATCAGTCTCCACCAGGGGCATGACACCCTGCTTAGAAGAACCCAGTCTTTAGACATTCATACATAGGCACATGAACCCAGAAATAACCTTTTAATTTTGGTTTTCTATTTTCTACAGTTCACATAACTTCACAATACAGTATTGCAATATGCAGCTTCCTATAAACTTATTTCTTTATCATATTACCCCCTTTTTGCTCTACAGCTTGCCTTCCACTAGCCTAGCAATTAATTCTGAGTGACACCCAATTTACAGATATTGATTTGGGTGTTAGAAATCATGATGAAATTGGTATACAGTATATTGCCGACAGTTCAGAGGAAAATGTGATTAAGAAAAGGGATACCAACTAATGATCATTATTTTAATGAAGGTGGTGATTCTTTGGTAACTGATAGACATTGAAAGTAAAATACAGAAAATGGCAATGTTCAAAGTTCAAAGCTAATGTTTGTATTCCTGAGCTAGTTATATTAAAAGAACTAAATTTGGATTAAGAAGAACTCTTCATTTTGCAGCTAGAATCAAAAGGAGGAAATTCCAGTCTATAGCAGTGCTCATTTTTTATAAGGAAAAGCTAATTATAGAGTATTCTGTCCAGAATTTCAAAGTATAATCTGAATTGGCAAGATACAACATACATTTTAGTTGACTCAAAAAGTTGTTAAGTTGACTCAAAAAGTTGCAAAACATATAACAATCTCTACTGAAGTTCAAAACTTTCTTTGTATGAGACTAAGCCTTTTATTTTTATTTACCCTTTTATTACTTAGGCTTCTAAAATAAATTGTAAAACATGTGCACCAATGGACACAAGTTAATATCCATGTTATTCATTTATTAGATTACTCTGTCATTTCTTTAAAAAATGTTGGATGAAGGTAATGCATATATTTTTCAAATACACAAAACCTCTGTCATAGGAAAACACATAATTAGCCTAAGGTTGTCCATAGAAGAGCAAGGTTATTCATTCTGGATTTAATTACTGAACAGGGTGCCTTTTAGATGTTCTGATTTTTAATATTCATATCTGAACAGAACTGGAATTAGGAAAATTTTAGTATTTTGAGATTCAGCATGCCTGCGTGACTGAAGATTTGCCAGTATTCCCTAACCAAATTGATCCCAAGTGTATAGACTCATCCCTTTCTTAGAATAAAAGAGCTGAAGCCCTCATGTCTAAATAGGTTGGAGAAGACTGGTCTGCTTGTTTAAAAGACTAAAGCCCTACTCTCAAATTAAACTTCTAGAGAGAATTTAGCTTTTCTCCTGAAATTTTTTTTCAGACCAAAGAAAATGGGAAAGTGTCCACAATTTCATGTATAGTTTGCTTTTCATGTAACTCAACGTGTCGTCTCCCCCATTAAGAGTTTTTATTTTAAAACCAAAATTTCCAATTTCCTTTGCAGTTCTTTGTATTTCTTAACTAAAGTAGGAGTTGAAATAACTTGACACACAAGAGAGTAAGTCATACTGGAAAACTTAATAAAGAACTTCTGGATTGTGGTTTCCGTATCCAGCTGTGCTGCATGGACCTTAGCCACTTTTGGAGTTGCTGTCCACTTGATGCTTCCTGCTTTATTCATTATATTAAAGGATGAGGCCATTGCCAGATAGCTATAGGGAGGCTGCAGCCACTGTACAGAGTAACCCTTCTGAAGGCCTGTTAATTTGCTGCCACAGCTCTTTCCCTGGAGATCTTATGGCTGCTTCACCAAAATCTTGCCCTTATCCCAAGTTCAGGTGTCATGGCAGGCAAGTAGTTCAAAATAAGCTCCCCAGAACCAAGCTTTGGATACAAATTGCTTAAGGCATTTTGATTGTAGCCTGGGTTTAGATACTAAGTTAAATTAGATACTGAGTTAAATTAGACACTGAGTTAAATTATATTCTGTTGTACAAACTATTACACCTCCATGAATCAATTTAGTAACAACGTATTGAAATTTAAAATAGGTTTGAAATGTAGCCTAAAGTGCAACATATTAATTGTCTGTAGGAAACTGTACTTCGATGGTGCTCTATTTTGAATGTATACTAGAATGTCTCTGAAAGTGCCTGTGGCACATTTGTAAAATTTTGGGGCAGAGAACACTAAATGCATAGCTCCCAGTGTGAAAACATTATTGGCATAGGTTTAGTTAAAAATCTTTAAGTGTGTGTGTGTGTGTGTGTGTGTGTGTGTATAAGTAAAGGTAAAGGTTCCCCTTGCATATATGTGCCAGTTGTTTCCAGCTCTAGGGGTCAGTGCTCATCTCCATTATGAAGCAGAAGAGCCAGTGCTGTCTGAAGACGTTTCCATAGTCATGTAGACAGCATGAATAAATGCCAAAGGTGCACGGAATGCTGTTATATTCCAACCAAAGTGGTCCCTATTTTTCTGCCGAGCACGAAGCTGAAAACTGAGGATGGCGAGTGGGACCTTGTCGAAACAGCGCCAAGATGCTCTCAATCTTACACAGAAAAAGACCCGAACACGCCAAGACCTGCATACCTGTACCCATGAAAATCTACAAATATGTGTGTGTGTGTATGTATACACACACACACACACACACACACACATATATATGCACACGATATATATATCGCCATCATTTGGCATAATGAAAAGCCATAGTGCTCTTGTAAATTAATTGGTCTGGATAGCATCCATTTTGGATGTGGTTATTTAACATTATCATTTCACTAGTGCCATTGATTAGAGTCAAAATGAAAGGACAGACAGCTGTGTAGCCAAAGAATATCAAAACTGTAATTCTAGTATGTGATTTTAAATTATATTATTTGACAACAGTGGCGAGTTTTGAAGCAGTAGCAGATCCATTGTTGACTTTTTGTTGGAGAACAGCTGTTGAACTTGGAGAGTCATGGTATGAATTTACTAAAAGGGACAGGATGGTGGGGCAACACAAATTAATAATCTTCTGAGGGATCACGGATTTTGAAGTTATGCAGCTGTTACTATTCTTATATTTACTTCTAACATGTCAATCAAAGTCATTTTTCTTCTGAAACAATTTAATTTTCCTTAATGGAGCTTCTGAGCTCTTCCAGTGAGGAATGCTTTCCTCAGTAGGGTTTGGGGCTTACTCATTCTTTCTTAAAAATGTAGTTGTGTGTGGTTATGCCTTCTTAAAGCAGATCCAGAATCTATAGTTTTAGTCTATCCTTACATCTAGCCACACACTTTGAGGACCTCTGCACTCAGGTTGCTAATAAATGTCTGGGACATCCTTGGAGGAACATGAGAGTTCCCCGAATGACGGTATACATCCATCCTTGTTCTCCTTGACTTCTCAGTGGCTTTTGATACCATGAGCCATGGTATCTTTTGAAGCTATCTGTTGAATTTTGGCTGCAAAGGATGGTGTTGTGTGGGTTCGACTCCTTTCTCCAAGGCCAGTCCTAATGAGTATTAATAGGGAATGAGAGGTTCAGTCCACATCCACTCCTTTTTGTCTGGAGGTTGTGGAGATCTGGATAGGGAATTAAAAACTGAACCTTGGTAAGACCAAGACCGACTTGGTGCACAATGTCAGATTTTTCAGATTGATTGCTGAGCAGGTGCAGTCATGGCTCATAAAGTCTTTGCACAACTTTGTTTCTTTTGGGCCAGCTGTAAGGCCAGTGGCTAGGTGGCACAGTTTGGCACCTTTACCCAAGACCAGTCCCAGTCAGTGTTGATAGGGAATGAGAGATCCAGTCTACAACTGCTCTTTGACATGCCACAGGGCTTGGCTCTCTCCACTCCTTTTAATATCTGCATGAAATTGGGCGAGATGGATCGTCATACAGAAAATAATAATTCTGATGATATAGTGTGCTAATGATATTTAACTTTGTATGAGCAGGTGGATGTCGTGGCTAAGAGAACCTTTGAACAGCTTAGGTTGTGCACCACTGGCAGACTTTCCTGGATCAGGAGTGGCCTCTGCATTCAGGTTGCTAATAAATGCCTGGGACATCCTTGGAAGAACATGAATGTTCCCCGAATGACACTGTACATCCATCCTTGCTGTCTTTGACTTCTCAGTAGCTTTTGATACCAAGAGCCATGGTATCCTTTGGGGCCACCTGTTGAATTTGGGCTGGACCACTGGCAGGCCTTCCTGGATTAGGGGTGGCCTCTGCACTCAGGCTGCTATGGAGCTGGAAACAGCCGTTTCAGAAGCAAGGTCTCACTACTGGAAACTTAATGGTATGGCCCCTGAAGCCGAAAAAATATTTTTGAACATAATTGCCACCAATCCTCATATCATCTCCACCCTTGGTTATTCCAAAAAATGGAACTTCATCCTCTGGAGTCACCAGGTCTCAGTAATGCATGCGAGATCAGCTTGTTCCTCCCTAATATAAATGCAAATAAGAAAGCCTTATGAGCCACCGACCTGGTGTTCAACAGAAGCAACTGAAAGTCCAATCTGCGGGACTGCTGTCCAGCATGAGATGAGAGAGCAAGATCATGGCAGCGGTATTCAGCAGTGGTGCTTTTTCTGTAACAATTTTCCTTTTGGCTCCCATCTATATCCTATTTATACTATAAATAGTGTTTTAAAAAATGAAGTAAAAACTTTATTCTGGATGTGTCCTGAAACTAAATGCACTTTTATATCATGCAAAGCATAACTAACTACTGATGTTCCGTACTACTTTTTGAATTTCCCAGTTTGAATTTCAAGTAGGTCTTCTGACCTCTCTGAATTTTTTTTTAGCATGAAGTGGATTACTTCTTAAACTGGATTGAGAGGATTCTAGTCCAGGAAATCAGTATTAAATGTTGGATGCCATATGGAAATGAGAAGGTTATATCTGGTTGTAGCAATGGTGTTCCAATGTTGCACCACACCTGAAAAGCCACTTGGAAATTGATAAAAGTGAGGACTACGTATAACAACCTTCAAAAGAATGTTATCTTTCTTGACATACTCTGAACTTTGTGTTGAGCAAGCTAAAAAGCAAGAGATGTTAACTAAAAAGTGGTTCTCCCACAAACCTAGAAGCTTCTTCTTAATGTAACAAGACTCTTTTTCATTGCAGTCCCATTTCCTTCTAGTGTGTTCTTTGTTTATGTAGATGAACCAGAAAAAATGGCTAAGAGTAGGTGGCTATTGGTTAACCCCATTGTATCTATCTAACGTCCTTTGAAATTTATTTCTGCTTCCCCTTAAGGTGGCTTAGAAAAAAAATCAATTGCAGAAACGATTAACTACTTTTGAGAGCAAAAGCTTTCTCCTTTCCCACTAGGTTTCTCCCAGATGGTTTTCGGTGTCATCAGCAATGCTGTTAAATGGAGAGCTTGGTATGATTAGATTATCCCTGCGATGGTTTTCATGTAACGATTTTACTACATTGAGTGCTTGTCATCTTAAACCTTCAGATGACAAAATAGATATTCCATTTACAAAAGCCACTCCTTGATTAAACTCAATTATTCCTAATGGTTTCAGCTTGGTGTTGATGCAACACACCAAGCTCAACAATGATACTTTTGACCACTGAGGCTTTTGAACAGAAAAATTGTTGAAGCCTGAGATCGGTTATTCTCCTGCAGAATAACTTATCTTCACTATCATGTGTGATTTTGTGCAAGAAGGAGTGTGTAAAATGGGTACAACTGTACAAATTGAAGAATGGCCCGAAAACAAAAATAAATGTCAAAAGCATGTTGAGCTACTGTATAGAGCTGTGAAAGGAAAGATTAAATTGAGAATTGTCTGCTGATGTCAGAATGCTGGCTATTGATTCAGAGTTGCTTTTGCAAATGGAAGATGTATAGTGGAGAAGAATGGATGTAGGAACTGTGTCTGGAAATGGAGAAATAGCAAATTGCTATCTTTCTAATCAATTTATGATGGGGCCACTCACAGTTAATTTTAAGATTTTCGTCTTGACCCAGTGCTTAATCCCATTAAAAAAAACCCTCTAAACCCCTGCTGAGGCTCTGTTATGCCCTCTTTCTTGGTGCCTAGCACCTGCCCAGATGCCTCTTGGTGCGTTCCCCTCAATGCCAGGTCTTTCTCTGGTCAAATCCCTGCATATTGGTGGTTTTTAAACATCCTTGTCTTATTGGCAAACATCTTCCCCCCCCCCCATCTCTTCATGTGTAGAATCTGAGGGCATCTCTCTAATAAAATCCTCCCCAAGTCCAGCAAAAAAAAAACTCTAAAAATGGCTGTAGAATACAGTATAGAACTTAGCTCTTTTTGCATCCATGTGGGAATAACCTCCAGTAATTTATATTTGTTCCCACTTATGTATACTTGGGCAGTGCGATGGCATACGGTTAAGACAATAGGCTTGACTGCTAGAAAAAGTGGATGGTTACAAAGACTCAAGCTCCTTGCAGTTGGGTGAGGTCCCATTAATTGCCCCAGCTCCTGCCAACCTAGCAGTTCGAAAGCTTACAAATGCAATACCGCTTCAGTGGAAATGTTGGTTGTGTTCCTTATTTTCATGCTGGTTACTGGATGATGGAAGTGTTTTTCAAGCAATGTAGGCTTCCTTGATTAAGAATCTGACAGGAACACCATCCCCTTCAGTTGTTCACAACCACACAGGGAAAACCTTTCAACCTCATAGGGCTGAATGGCTCTGAGTGCAACCGTGGAGCCAGTTCACAACTTCGGGGTTCTTTTCGACTCAAAAGAGCAGATGGCAGTTGTGGCTAGGAGAACCTTTGCACAGCTTCAGGTTGTGCGCCACTGGCAGACTTTCCTGGCTCAGGAGTGGCCTCTACAACCTCCACAGGTTGCTGTGGAGCTGGAGATAGTTTCAGAAGCAAGATCTCACTACCGGAAACTTGGTGGCATGGCTGCTGAAGGCTAAAAGAGATTCTCAAATGATAACTGACAGCACCCATCCCCTGCAGCCTTGGGCTACTCACTTTTTGGATAATTTTAACAAGAATTTCATATTGACTCATTGTTTCATGCTATTTTAACAAACATAAATTCTAAAAATAGCTGAAGAGGACAGCATGGAGCTTAGCTCTTTCCATATCTGTGTGAAAATAACTTCCGTTGATTCATATTTGTTTTCACATATATGTATTTGGGCAGCGGCGCAACGATTAAGACATTAGGCTTGTCTGCTAGAAAACTGGCCACCATGTTCATGACCCAGGCGCTGCACAATTGGGTGAGCTCCCATTACTTGCCTCAGCTCCTGCCAAGTTTAAAAGCATGCAAATGCAGGTAGTTAAACAAGCATTGCTTCATTGGGCAAGTATACTCTGTTCCTTATTTTCATGCTGGCCACATGATGATGGAAGTGTCTCTCAGACAACACAGGCAGAGAATCGTACGCCCCTTAAATTGGTCGTGACTGGAATGGAAGTCCTTAAACCTTTTTAACTATGTATACTTAAGCATGCAGCATGTAGCTGATCTAAAGTGCTAGTTTTCAGAATGGGAAAATAAGAATTGTGAGTGTTCCATGTGCCTTGGTGTATAGTCATGCCAGCCACGTGATCATGGACCACAGACTTCAGCATCTTCGGACAACGTTGGCTTCTTCAGCTAGAAAAGCGAGATGAGTGCTACCTCGTAGAGTAGAACACCACTTGGCCGGGGAAACCCCTACCTTTTTTCAACATAAATTTTTGTGGATTACTGGAATCAAAGCTCATCAATGATAAAATTGAATGGAAGAGACTATTTCTAAATTGGCGGCTCTCCTGGAAGGAATTGTACAGCTCCAGAATACTATTCAAAAATTCCTGAATAAATTAATTGGAGACTTTTAACTTTTTTCCTTTTTTCAGAAAATCATTCTGCCCCTCCAGATGTTACCACTTACACCTCCGAACACTCAATACAAGTAGAAAGACCACAAGGTTCAACATCAAGAGCGGCTCCAAAATATGGAAATGCTGAACTTATGGAAACTGGTGATGGTATGTCTAGTAAAAGGGAAGAAGGTAGGCATAGACTCCAGAAAGGAAAGTTTGGCCAGATAGATAGTGTAGCAGAGGTATTCCTGTTCATTAATATGTACAGGGAAAAGGGCATTAATTAATTGATGTTTAAAAGAATTAGCAAGAATTTAAACATCTGCATGAATGAAGACTAGGAAAGTCAAGAAAAAAAAAATTGGATGTTTTGTATCTCTGTAAGTTCAAATAGGATAACAGGCAGCTCCAGAAGTATCCAGAAGAATGAGCCATGGAAGTAAAGTATTAAAATTTGACATGACAGGCCTTACTTGTTCTACATTTATTTGAAGTAACATTTTTCTTGAAGAGTTAGGACTTCTCCTGGCCATTCTGCTTGAGAAGGGCATTCCTCCATCTGTTTATTTAATCACAGTGAAGTTTAATCAGAGAATTCTTCCCAACTTGTGACTGATTATTTACCAGCTTGGACAGAGATTTTTCAAAGTATCTCTGCAGGGCTATCAAGTTGCTTCCTGAGTACTATTATTTAATCTGATTTTTAAAACTTGAAGTCAGATTAGTATGCTTTTGTTCTCTACCTAGAATTGGTAGACATAATTGCCCCTTCAATGCTTTTGATGATTTATTTTCCTGCAGGAGTTCCAGTAAGCAGCAGAGTATCTGCAAAAATCCAGCAACTGGTTAATACTCTGAAACGACCCAAGCGTCCACCATTACGAGAGTTCTTTGTGGATGACTTTGAAGAATTACTAGAAGGTGACACAGTTTGACTTCCATGCATGTATTTTGGGAGGGGCTGATAAAATTACTCATTTCTTGTGCCAGAAAAAAAAAATGCCCCAGTAAAATTTACTTGGATTCTGTATTTAATTCTGGAGCCCTAATGGTGCCATGATTAAACCAGAATAATGTAGGCAAACTCTGCTCATAGCCTGGACTTCAATCCTGAATTCAGGGCTTAATTTGATTCAGCTTTCCTTTCTTCCGGTAAAATGAAAAAGATTTTGGAGCAATATAAAAATTATGCTTTTACATTATATACAGAGAACCCTGTAGAGTGCTATGGGGCTGAATAATATGAATGACTAAATGATATTGCTGTTGCTATTAGATGATGTAGTTATAAACAGCTTCGTTGCTACTTACTTCCTTTGTTTAGATTAGTTGGGAAAGAGCATTATTCATTATTATTTTTTGTAAACTACATTCTTTAACCATGTTGTTCATACATGGCTATCAACTTGAACATCTGGATATCTATGAAGGATTTTTGAGGGACAAATTGACCTCCAAATTGAAAAAGTCATGGTTATTGTAAATATTAAAATGGAAGAAGAAACATGATTGAGAAAGGGCTTTCCAACAATATGTTTTTAAAAATCCAATCATTATTTATTGCAGCATCTCAAATAGGCCTGATAGACCCATAGGATTATAAATTTTCTTCAACATGGGTATCTCCAGATTTGTGGAGTTCAACATACAATGTTCTTGATTGTGTTCACTGGTGAATTCTGGGATTTGATGTCCACACATGTCGACAGTATAAACATTGGGGGAGATTGTGCTACAGAACCATTCCAAAATGAAATTCAGCATTTCTCTTCTTTTCATATGACCTTTCAAAAATAAATGATTAGTTCTCTTTCTCTTTAGTTTAGTACAGAATTAAATGAAGTAACACACTCTCACATTTGTAAGTTCAACAACCAGATCCTAATCAACCAAAGCCAGAAGGAGCTCAGATGTTGGCGATGCGTGGGGAGCAGCTGGGTGTGGTTACAAATTGGCCTCCTTCACTTGAAGCAGCCCTGCAACGATGGGGAACAATTTCTCCCAAAGCTCCTTGTTTGACCACTATGGATACCAATGGAAAACCACTATATATTCTCACTTACGGTAAGCAATCATTTTTTTCCCCTCTTTTGCGAAAAGAAACATTAGAATGCTGAAAATCATCTCCTGTTTTTAATTGTTAAATATTAGTAGTTTGAAAGGATTCAAATGTGAGTAGATAAATAGTATGAAAATAACAGCGCATTCTGTGCATCTTGATGTACAGTCATGCTGATCACATAACCATGGAAGTGTTTTTGGAAAATACAGACTCCCTCAGCTAAGAAATGGAGAGTAGCACTGCCCCCTAAAATTGGACACAACTGAACTGGGAAACTTTTATCTTTACCTTTAAATATGATCATTTCATAATTTCCCCAGAAAATTTTAGAGGCTCAGCTTGATTGAACTGAATGAAACCCCTTGAAGAGTATATTTAACAGAGAAGGTTGTAACTAAATGGTTGAGTTCATGTTTGAAATGAATAGTGGTAGCTCAGTACTCATTGTTAATTGGTTCCGGCAGATGTGATGACCAACTAAAATAAGCACCAACAATTCCCATTAGGAATAATGTAATGAATCACAAGACTGCTGACACCGACAAATTCTAGTTCGAGTACCAAGACAAAGTTTTAATGTGAAAATATATAGAGTATCTAATTTGATGAGTTTCAGTTGAGTTCCAAGATACCACTGTGAATTTTTATGCTCAAGTGAGTCATCTCCCTTTGTAGTAATAACAGGAATAAAAATCAGGGGAGCCAATTGGTTTAGAGTTGATAGCTATCAGCAGAAATAATAATGTGATCAATACTGCCAGTTCCATACCCTCTTGAAGATGACATCTTCTTGTGCATGTAGCATTAACAGCATTTATTTATCAGATTTTTTTTTTGCCCTAGAAAAGGTCAAATTTCAGATGTCCTTGATTTTTTGAAGAAGAGAAATATTGCATGTGCATATTCCTTACATAATGTTTTCTGTTTACATATTTCAATTCAGAAATAATTTAAGGGGGACATTTTGCACCAATCCTAAAATAATTCCCTTTCTCCCTCTGCGTAGTATATGTTTCATCATTCTCAGTCTGAGATGTACACCTACACATTCTGGTTGTGTAGCAGCCCATGAATTCAGGGGCCTGTGTCAGGAGGGTGTGATGCAAAGTGATTCAGATTAAAACAATACACCCACTTTTCAATGCTGTTTGATATTAGTGGGGCATACTTGCATACAATGCTGCCTTATAATATCTATTTCTGTACATTGTTAAGGGTGTGAGAACACTTAGTTATTGCAGTGTCTACACTGTAGGGAGTATATTGTGATGCTGAAAGAAATGTACAATTATTTGCAGCTGGTTTTTGTCAAAATTCTGAACTGATACACATAAATTTGGATACGCATAAATTTGGTAAGACTATTCTGGCTTGCTGTGGCTAAGTTAGTAGTGTGTGGTGCTGAAAATCCTATTGTTCATGATATAATCCTAATTTTGTGGTTGTTTTTCTGTCGGCATACCTCTCTGCCACAAGGTGACAGCTTTCACACCCAACATATTCATGACAAGAAAATTGCCAAGTTTTATAGAAGTATTTGTACCCATGTTTTTCAATGTCCCCTTTCCTTGCTCATACTTATTAATTAAACAGATTTATTCAGGAATGTATCCAATGGATTTTAGTGGCATCTTCTGCATAGGGTAGTAAAACTATGCCCACTTCAGAAATGGTTTGGAAGAAATGCTTTTGCCCTCACCAAAACATGGAAAAAAGTCAGGTTTCTCAAACTAATAGCAGAGAAATGCTTAAACACACACGAGATACAAATCACTTCTTCTGAATCATGTTCAATGTGTCTTTAGCCGTAATAAATACAAATAAGAAGTAGCTTTCAAACAATATTTTTCCCTTTATTCTTCACTTCAGATATAGTAAATCAAAAAGTAAAGCTTTCATTTTCAGTAAGCTACAAACAGGCAATTGTTGCGTGTTTCAGATAAAAATACGTATGAATTTGGTATGGAAATGCATGTAAATTTTCAACAAAATGCTTTGTCTATGCAAGCAACATTCAGTTACAAATATCAGCAAGATCACATTGCACATAAAGAAAGGGAATATAGTTGGCTGAACAAATGGGAGATAGATAAATTTGTGATTTTTGGCATGGTTCACAAGTACAGGTAGTCCTTAACTTAGGACCACAATATATCCTGGAATTGATGTATAGGTCATGATGGTTGTAACTCAAGGTACTTGAATGACCAATCTGATTTTATGTCCTTTTTTGTGGCAGACATAAAACAAGCATAGTGATTATAGAGCAAATATGAAGATCTTATACAATTGCTGAAATCTCATGAAGTTTAATATCTTTGCCCTATGCATTCTTTTCCTGAAGTCTTATGAAAATTCAGGCACTTAAAAAATGTTTAATTCTGCTAATCAGTTGGCATCTTTTGTGATCACAGATACCACAAAGCTATTGCTCACCTTATGCTGAGCCATCATTCTGCCATAAAATATGTTTTGTGTAAAGCTGCTTGTTTGTCTTTTGATATACTTTCCTTGAATGTATTTCTGTATATGCTTATATCATTATTCTGTATTTTAATTAAATCGGTGGGATTCAAAATGGATTGCTTTCTTGTTTGTTTCCAAATTCCTTGCTTGCAAGTGCTTGATTTTTATTTTATATTTTTTGTCATGTGCTCTGTCATTAATTACTGCAAATAAAAAGATTCATCTAGATTGCAATTACGAAGAAATGCAGTAATAGCTTTTTTTTTCATTTGCCTATTTGAACCTTTATAATTGGCTTAAACATTCTGATCAGAGTTGCAAGTGACTAATGGCTTTGTTATAGCCTTCTCTGAATGTGGACCAAACATTGCCAGCACTCAAAATGATCTGAGCACAATTGGTGAAAAACATTTTTCTCTGTGTTAAATCACACGGATATACAGCTTGTAGTATAGTTTGTTCAGAAAAAGTTGACATTGATTGTGCTCTATATAAGTAGCCATGAAACTGCCAGGATGAATATTTCAAAGAACAAAAATCAACTTTCCCAAGCATATTGAAACAGATCTGACTTATTTGTGCAACTACTAGTTGTATATTGTAATACCAAGGAAAACCCCTCCTGAACACTTGTTAAAAGATAGAAGTATGGTCGTAATATAGTTCATCAATTTTTACTGTTTGAGAAGAGTATTGTTCTTTGCTTAGAGTTTTATTTAACAAGGTAGACTTGTGCAAGCTTGGGGAAAGATTTGGACAAGATCCAAGAAGGTAGATTATCTTTTGGATTTGTTTTTATGTTCATTTGAAGCTCCAATAAATAGCATTTTGTATTTTGAACCATTCTAAAACTTAAATATTCCATGCCATATTTATACTACTTTTCTTTTTGATTAGGTAAACTTTGGACCCGTAGTATGAAAGTTGCTTATAACATACTGCATAAATTGGGCACAAAGCAGGAACCGATGGTGCGGCCAGGGGACAGGGTGAGTAACTCTGGTATCAGTGCCTGGCTTTGTACTTTCTTGCAAAGATTCTTAAAATCCCCAAAGTTGAGATGGTCTAGTATTTGAATAGGTTATTCATTCATCATGGCTTATATTGTTGTGTTTCCCTTCTATAAACCAGGGTGCACAACATCTATCCAAGAGTCATACTACATCTTTTGATTGATATAATGGCTGTATTCCCCCAAAAGGGGAGGAAAGGCAACACTAAGTTTACCTTAATGTACTGTAATTAAATGAACTAAATACTGTGAATATGATTCTTTCTCCATATGTCCAATAATTTTTCAGTTCTCACATTGTATTACAATTTCACAACAAGCTTCAAAGAGGCTGTAGGAACTTTCAATAATCTGATGGAGACTTGAGACAACAGAGTGTATACCTGAATTTCAAACAATTTCATCCTAATTTTTTTTTCAGATTAAAAAATAGTTATTGGGTTGAAAACAGTTTATTTATAATAGCCTATTTATGGTTAAAATTGTATGACTCTCTTTCAAAACAGAGGCTGTACTTGTCACAATGGCTTGCTTACACAAAGAGCATTAAAGCATGCTTGTCATGGAGATGAATTCAGTTTTGGAAATGAGATTGTATGCCTGTGTATTCTGGGAAATTATAGAAACAAAAGAGTTTTTGTGAAAAGGTCAGACTTGAACAAGGGAATACTGCTAGCTAATTAATAAGATGTTCAGTGTAATCAGTTAAAAATATTCCCACTTAAAAGCAGTAACTGTTGGCATTAGAACATAATTGCTTCAAGTAGGGGAGGCTACCATGAACTGGTATTGAGGTGTGTATGAGTATGGGGCAATTTTCTTATGTGGTTTCATCCTAAGAAGAGGGATACACCTTTATTCCTAAGATAAAAGAATTTTGAACAATTGCATGTCCAGTGAAATATATTGTTGTTTATCATCTCTGTTTGTAAAGACCAACTCCATTTCCGTACTTCTTTCAAGAGATATGACTCGTTTACGTATTTCCCTCCAGATATGTCTCCCATCTACGTATTTCCCTCAAGAGATATGCCTCCATCCCTATCCTTTCTTGAGATATGCCATCATGTTGTATTATAGAACCCTGTTCCTTATTCTATCTTTTCACAAGCACTTAACTGTCTCTCTGAACTCCACTGGGTTGAAGAAGAATTTTCAACATTCTTCCAATTTCATTGCCAAACATATCTTTATCCTTTCAGCCATCCTCTTTCTCCCAATCTCTGTTGCGGTTTTCTTTTTTCACACTTCATTTCTGGTATTTTATTTGGGTTTGTTCGGATCCCTTTCTTGTTCATCCAAATCACTGTGATGGCAACACTTCATGAATTCCTTTCTATTTTTATTTACATACCTAGTGGTTTCTTTCCCCCATGAAGCTGCTACTTCCTCTCATCAACATTAAAGTTGAATCCTAAGTCAGAAAGTCAAGTATTTACCACAAAGTGGGGAGGCTGGAGCCTTGAGATCTGTCAAGAAATACAGAACAGAAATAATGCTTCTCTGTTCTGACAATCACATTCTGTTTTTGTGCTACTGGGAGTTGTGCGTTTCCCCCCTCAGTGTTCTAGGGAGTTGCCCTGTTCACATTATGTACAATTCCCTAGGTTCAAATATGTCCTCCTGGAATTTGTCAAGTCTGGTGCTCAGTTTTCAAGTAGTCTCAGCTCCTTCTTCAGTTGAATTTGCATAAGAATTCTCATTATTACTCAGCATTAAAAAGTTCTATTATGAAAATGATAGCTTCTGTTGGAGAAGATGCTTCATTTTTATTGCCTCTCTTTTCTGAAAAATGGAAAGGAGCTACAATCTGAACAAAGTGAGAAGGAATAAAGCATAAAACTGCTTTTAAAAAAACTCAAAATAATCTACTTTCCACTTGTTTAACAGAAGCTGGGTCTGTCGTTAATACCAGAGAATGTTAATGAAACTCCACATAAACAAATTTAAACTTTTAAACTGTACTTAGGGGAGTGCTTCCCTAAATGATGGCAAGTGAATCTCCCAAATGAATGAAAAGAAATAGCTTACATTAAATTAGTGGATTTTTGTATATATTCTCTGGTTTTAACCTCTTCCTAATTGCCTCTTGATCTTCTCTGCCTTCCCTTCACTAATAAGATTTTCCCCATCCCCTTTCTTATCTTAAACTGTTCAATTTCAGAGGCTCCTTATGTCAATTCAGGCCCTACAGAAATGATTTCTTTCTTTCTTTTCATAAGTGATGGTGAAAAATTAAACTAAAAAGACTACGGGCAGATGTTGAATTTAAATCATTGTCTGTTTTGGCATTTGGCCAAAATATCTACAGAATCTTCCTTCTTGATTTATGACAGTTCTTAAGACTCTAAATCATATCCACAATGGGCAGCACATAGAATAAATAAATCAAGGAAAGTTATGAAATTGATGTTACAGCTAGACATTTTCTTTTTCTGTGCCTTGTGTGCTCTCAGATTGTGGTGTATGTTGGTATTTATTCATTTTACATTTACTTAAAACTTGGAACACTCAGAATTGTTAGGTTAGCCTCTAGATTATTATGAGGAAATTATAGCATGTATATCTCACACCAAGGCATAGAGAGAGGTTTAAATTTTTCTATGTTCATGAATTCTAGTATAGAATTTTGCTCCTTTCTTTGACTATGTATGAAATAGTTTAAACAACTTTTCCATTTATGGACAAGAATATTACAGTACCCTGATCAGTGTACTCATCTTTTCACATTCTAAAGGCTCCTCAAAAGTTGCCACAGTAGTGAAATAAAGTAACAGATGAAGATCCATGCTTTGTATGAACCTTTACATGGGTAGGGAGTAGCAAGAAGGCAGTGGGTGAAAGCAACCTCAGAATTAGAATGACAATTTAATGAGTAGCATTTAACCATGACCTCAAAAGAAAGATCTTGCAGCTGAGTTCTCCAGAAAATTGATTGCAGAAAATAGCTCTATCAGGTTCATCGTTATTTGAGACTGAATATTCCATCTCTGTATGTAAGCGTGATTGTGTAAGGTTTTATCCTCTTTCGCTTTTAAGCTTTCTTATTGTCATGTGAAATGAAATTGAATGTCCAATGGGGAGGAAGAAATGCAGTTTGAAAGTGATCAACAGAAACCAGAGGAATAAGATATAATGTTTCTTTCTCATCTTTTAATGGCAAAAAGAGAATAAAAGAGATTTGCAACCAGGAAAACACAGCCCTTCTCCAGCATGCCGATTGGAGAATCCACACACGGGTTGACACATGCCTTTCTGCCTAAAAAATGAGTCCTTAATCTTTGCCACGCCTCTCCATCAATGGTCAGGACCCAGTTACGACTCAGTCTTGGCCCGTAGAGACTTGGTAAAGATTTGGCTTAGGAGTTTGGACAGAAAAACATTGCAAGCATCCAAATCAGGTTTGAAAGGGACCCAGGCAATAGGCTTCCCAGCAAGGTACTCTCAGCCTGCTATATCACCAAAATTGATTAATTGCAAAGCCGGATCCGTGGCTTTTATTCTGATCTACCCACTGCCATTACTAGCAGCCTTATTTTGGATCAATAATCATGGGGTATTGGAGTTTAGGCTGTCTCCACCCACTGGAATATATCCCAAGTGCTTCACAGCCACCGCCAATAACAGCACTCAGAACGCACGAAACGGCTCACCTAGGTAACTCAGGCGACAATGCCTGCACCACATCACTTTACAGTTGATTGAGGGATTCGGCTTAACCAGCCAGCCTAAACTCATCTGAGTGCATTTTAGCGTGATCCTCTGCCGTGACTCTGTGTGTCTGTGAGTGTGTGAGTGAGTGAGTGTACAGTCTACCCTAGTTTTTTGTTTCCTCTATCAGCAGAGGAAATTTCTGTTCCCTCTATCAGCAGAGGAATTTCAAAGGGAAGATTTTCCTTTTTCTTTTATGGCTTCTGACATTGCTGAGCCTTAGCTCAGGGATAGGGCCCAGGTTCCAGAGGCCACCTTTACTCCTACTGTGGTGGAGCTCCACCCAGTAGACAGACAGGGACCTGAGCTATATGAGGAAATTAAGATTTCAAACCTTTTCGCATGGCGTGGCCACCAGCCTGCAGATGAGGCCATCCTTCTTCCTTAGCCTCTGAGCCTTCAATGCAGGCCATCCATCACTACCAGTTCCCTATGGAGGCACTTAGGCCCCAGCGGTTGGTATCACCTGCCCATTCCTCTAGGACAGAGGTCTCATTCTCACGGCCCCGTGGGCCAATTGCGGCCCGCAGGGCGATATCCTGTGGTCCCCACCGTGATATGAAAGTATAATATTAGTGCCGCCCGAACTAATTGTTTTTTTAACAACATTTTTTGTGGAATCCCTTATGCGGCCCAGCCTCACCCAGCCTCTGCCTTCAGTGGCCCCCAGGTAAATTGTGTTTGAGACCCCTGCTCTAGGAGCAGACATCAGTGCTAGAAGATGAGGATCAGAGGGAACAAGGGTTCTCAGAGGACAAAGTCCTGTCCCCTGATGCCCCTCCATTCACTGGCCTATTCAGTCCAGCACTCTTTAAGTCTCTGCTTCATAAGGCCAGAACTACTGCCCAGATAGGTTCAGAGCTCTCACTCCAATAGAACCATTGGATAACCAGGGCCCAAACAACATGGTGTTTTCTGGACCCACCATAACTCAGCAGGATATTCCTTGTCTTAGGCTGTTCCTCAATGTAGTTCAGAGACAATGGGTATAGCCAGGTATCTTTCCCACCCCGGGGGAAATGATAAAAATTATTTAATATGGATTCTATCCTCTCTGAGGCACTTGAGTTCTCTACAGTAGATGAGCTATTGACCTCCTTGGTCTCTTCCATCACTGTGCCAGGGGACATAGTGGAGACTTTGAAAGCGGAAGGCAGAATTAAATTTCCATAGAATCCATCAGGCCAGTACATGAGCAGTTAAGGCAGCTATGGTCACTTCCTTCTTCACCAGAACCTCCTTACTCTGACTTCACCAGTTGCAGATGAGAGTCCCACCTGAGGAGATTCGGATGCACCAGGATATTAACAAGCTGGTGGCAGCCACTGAATTCATGGCTGATTCATCCCTGCATGCAGCCCATTTTTTCTCCAGGGCTGTTGCCTCCAATGTGACCTCTCGACACTTGCTATGGCTATGCCAATGGCACGCGGATGTTAGAACAAAATGGAGGCTCGCTTCCTCTCTTTATAAGGGAACCTTGTTCTTCAGGGGAGGCTTTGAACTTCTTCCTTGTGGAGAACAAGGAGAAATGCAAGGTCTTGTCATCCCTGACCACGCGAGCAGAAAGGTGGGCTTCCCCATATGTCTGCAGGCAGTCCTTTTGCCTGGTGGGCTCTGGCCCAGACTTCAGCCACTTCCAAAGCCCCTACTCTCCTAGATCTGACCACCAAATAGACAGATCAGGGTTTAGAGACAGGCCTAGACAACAATTCTACATCAAGCATCCCTGTCATGGCTCAGGAGGCCATCCCTTTTACTGTTCCAAATGATTGCTAGGACCCTTCTTCCATTGGCGGGCATCTGGCTCTATTTGTGAATCAATGGGAGAACATCATCACCGATTCTTGGCTCCTGAATACAGTAAGATTTGGCTTCACTTTAGAATTTTCCTCCACACTTCCGAGACATTTCACCCTCCAAAAACCTCATCAAGAGAGGCCTTGCACCTGCACCAAGACCTCTTCAGAGACCCGTCTCAGAGATTCGGCCATCCTGTGCTGGACTTGTTCGCCATCCTGGCAAACTCGCAACTGGCCAGATTTTTCTCCAGATTTCCAACACTGGGAGCAGAAGGGATCAACACCCTTTGCAGTCCATGGCCCAAGGGCTATTATATGCCTTCCTTTCTCTCCCCCTCATTCTGGGGGTGATCCAGAAGGTTCTACTAGAAAGAGCAGAAATCCTGCTACTTGCTCCCCATTGGCCCAGACGGCCATGGTACACAGACCTGGTGAGTCTACCAGTATCCCATCCTTGGAGATTCCTCAGGAAAGGATCTCCCTCAGCCAGGGAGTCTTAGAACATCCAGATGTCAGTGGCTCCACTTGACCATCTGGCACTTGAGAGGAGTCTCCTGAGAAATTACAACTTCTCAAGGAAGGTGATATAGACAATCCAGGCTTCCAGGAGACCTTCCACTAACAGAATTTATGACTACCTGGAAGGTATTTTGCAGATGGTATGCTAGGAAGGGCATAGAACCCACTGTGACATCTATTCTACAGATCCTGGACTTCTTACAGGAGGTACTGGACAAGGAGTTATCCCCTAGTACTATTCACAGACAAGTGACTGCTTTGTCCATGGTGCTAACTTATGGAGACTTGGACTCCTTTGTCCACCATCCGGTGATGCATAGTTTCATCAGAGGTGCGGATAATTTAAAACCACCTGTAGTATACAGGTATCCCACCTCGGCACCTTTCGAGCCACTTCGGACTACTAGTCTGTGTTGTCTAACATTCAGAGTGGCCATCACTTCGGCCAGGCAAATGTCAGAACTGGTAGCTCTCTCTGTCAGAGAGGATCTTTGCAATTTTCATACAAAGAGGGCGGTTCTATGGCTGGATCCCTCTTTCATCCCCAAAGTAAACTCCTGGTTCTATAAGGCCCAGGAAATAATGCTACCAGACTTCTGCCCTGTTTCATCCCCTGCTCAGCAACACAGGTGGCACACTTTGGACGTAAGGAGGGCGCTCCACATATACATCAAAAGAACATCATGTCATCGTAGAACAGAGGCCCTGTTCATGTCATTTCAACCATCTTCTACGGGAACCAAGGTCACTTACTCGACCATAGGCCATTGGATAAGGGTGTGCAAAGCCAAGGTTTATGAGACTCAGGCTCTCCCAGTACCCAGACGAGTAACCACCCATCCTACAAGAAGTGCAGCTACTACAGCTGTGTGGCCAACGCAGGCTGCTATTGTGGACATCTGTAGGGCAGAAATATGGTCCTCTATGTCTCTTTTCATAAAGCACTAAAAATTGGACAGCTTCGCTTTGGCTGAAGTGGCCTTTGGTGTGCATAGCCAAGGTTTATGAGACTCGGGTTCTCCCAGTACCCAGATAAGTAACCGCCCATTCTACAAGAAGTGCAGCTACTACAGCTGCGTGGGCAACGCAGGCTGCTATTGTGGACATCTGTAGGGCAGCGACGTGGTCCTCTCCATCTCCTTTCATAAATTGGACACCTTCACTTTGGCTGAAGTGACCTTGGGCGTGCATAGCCAAGGTTTGAGACTCAGGCTCTCCCAGTACCCAGACGAGTAGCCGCCCATTCTACAAGAAGTGCAGCTACTACAGCTGCGTGGGCAACGCAGGCTGCTATTGTGGACATCTGTAGGGCAGCGACGTAGTCCTCTCCATCTCCTTTCATAAATTGGACACCTTCACTTTGGCTGAAGTGACCTTGGGCGTGCATAGCCAAGGTTTATGAGACTCAGGCTCTTCCAGTACCCAGACGAGTAGCCGCCCATTCTACAAGAAGTGCAGCTACTACAGCTGCATCGGCAATGCAGGCTGCTATTGTGGACATCTGTAGGACAGCAACATGGTCCTCTCCGTCTCATTTCATAAAGCACTACAAATTGGACACCTTCGCTTTGGCTGAAGTGGCCTTTGGTGTGCATAGCCAAGGTTTATGAAGCTCAGGCTCTCCCAGTACCCACTTTTGTTCTCCATCTATTCATCTGATTGCACAAATAAACATCCCAACAATAGGATAATGAAATTTGCAGACGATACTACGCTTGTAGGACTTATTTCTGGGGATGATGAGTCTGCATATCGGGATGAGGTATTACAGCTATCCTGTTGGTGCAAAAATAATAATCTTCTATTTAATATCAAGAAGACCAAGGAGGTTATAGTGGACTATAGGAAAAAAAAGAGCAGACATTCAGCCACTGTATATAGAGGGAGTTCGTGTGGAACAGGTGGTTGAATGTAAGTTCCTCGGGACCATCATTACAAATAACCTGACCTGGAGTGCAAACACCACTGCTTTAATTAAGAAGGCACAACAAGAATCCTAATTAATTAAGAATCCTAAGGATTCTTAGGAAACAACTGGCTGAGAGTCTATTGACTACTTTCTATCGGAGTTCAATTGAGAGTATATTATCCTACTGTCTCTGTGTATGGTTCTTGAGCTGCACAGTGGCAGAGAAAAAGGCAATTCAGAGGGTGATTAAGATGGCCCAAAACATCATTGGCTGCTCACTTCCCTCTTTGGAAGAACTGTATAGGAATAGATGTAGGAGGAAGATACTTAATATATTGAATGACTCCTCTCATCCAGGACATCAGCTCTTTGAACGATTACCATCGAGAAGGAGATTTAGGGTATTAAGAACAAGGACGACAAGATTTAAGAACAGTTTTTATCCAAGTGCAGTTTTGAGTTTGAATGCAGGGTCATAAGATTTATGTGGAAGTGAAAGAGAGTAATGGGGTTTTACATTTTAAATTGCATAGAGATCATTGTATGGTTGGTTGTGTTTAGTTTTCATTTAATTTAATTTTTTTTCTTTTAGTGGTGTTTGTCCAGTTTTTACTTGTGGAAGAGTACCTCATTTCGTTTCACCCGCTTGTGAGTGTAATGACAAATAAACTCTATAAACTATAAACTATAAGTAACCGCCCATTCTACAAGAAGTGCAGCTACTACAGCTGCGTTGGGCAACGCAGGCTGCTATTGTGGACATAGGTAGGGCAGCAACGTGGTCCTCTACATCTCCTTTCATAAATTGGACACCTTCGCTTTGACTGAAGTGGCCTTTGGCGTGCATAGCCAAGGTTTATGAAGCTCCGGCTCACCCAGTACCCAGATAAGTAACCGCCCATTCTACAAGAAGTGCAGCTACAACAGCTGCGTTGGGCAATGCAGGCTGCTATTGTGGACATCCGTAGGGCAGCAACGTGGTCCTCTCCATCTCCTTTCATAAATTGGACACCTTCGCTTTGACTCAAGTGGCCTTTGGTGTGCATAGCCAAGGTTTATGAAGCTCAGGCTCTCCCAGTACCCAGATGAGTAACCTCCCATTCTGCAACAATTGCAGCTATGATAGCTGTGTGGGCAACACAGGCTGCTATTGTGGACATCTGTAGGGCAGCGACGTGGTCCTCTCCATCTCCTTTCATAAATTGGATACCTTCGCTTTGCCTGAAGTAGCCTTTGGCGTGCATAGCCAAGGTTTATGAGACTCAGGTTCTCCCAGTACCCAGACGAGTAGCCGCCCATTCTACAAGAAGTGCAGCTACTACAGCTGCATGGGAAACGCAAGCTGCTATTGTGGACATCTGTAGGGCAGCGACATGGTCCTCTCCGTCTCCTTTCATAAAGCACTACAAATTGGACACCTTCGCTTTGACTGAAGTGGCCTTGGCATGCATAGCCAAGGTTTATGAAGCTCCGGCTCAACCAGTACCCAGATAAGTAACCGCCCATTCTACAAGAAGTGCAGCTACTACAGCTGTGTGGTTAACACAGGCTGCTATTGTGGACATCTGTAGGGCAGCGACGTGGTCTTCTCCATCTCCTTTCATAAATTGGATACCTTCGCGTTGCCTGAAGTGGCCTTTGGCATGCATAGCCAAGGTTTATGAGACTCAGACTCTCCCAGTACCCAGATGAGTAGCCGCCCATTCTACAAGAAGTGCAGCTACTACAGCTGCGTGGCCAACACAGGCAGCTATTGTGGACATCTGTAGGGCAGCGACATGGTCCTCTCTGTCTCCTTTCATAAAGCACGACAAATTGGATACCGTCGCTTTGCCTGAAGTGGCCTTTGGCGTGCATAGCCAAGGTTTATGAGACTCAGGCTCTCCCAGTACCCAGACGAGTAACCACCCATTCTACAAGAAGTGCAGCTACTACAGCTGCATGGGCAATGCAGGCTGCTATTGTGGACATCTGTAGGGCAGCGACGTGGTCCTCTCCATCTCCTTTCATAAGGCACTATAAATTGGACACCTTCGCTTTGGCTGAAGTGGCCTTTGGCGTGCATAGCCAAGGTTTATGAGACTCAGGCTCTCCCAGTATCCAAATGAGTAACCACCCATTCTACAAGAAGTGCAGCTGCTACAGCTGCGTGGCCAACGCAGGCTGCTATTGTGGACATCTGTAGGGCAGCGACATGGACCTCTCTGTCTCCTTTCATAAAGCACTACAAATTGGACACCTTCGATTTGGCTGAAGTGACCTTTGGTGTGCATAGCCAAGGTTTATGAGACTCAGGCTCTCCCAGTATCCAGATGAGTAACCACCCATTCTACAAGAAGTGCAGCTACTACAGCTGCATGGGCAATGCAGGCTGCTATTGTGGACAGCTGTAGGGCAGCGACATGGTTCTCTCCGTCTCCTTTCATAAAGCACTACAAATTGGACACCTTCGCTTTGACTGAAGTGGCCTTGGCATGCATAGCCAAGGTTGATGAAGCTCCGGCTCACCCAGTACCCAGATAAGTAACCGCCCATTCTACAAGAAGTGCAGCTACTACAGGTGCGTTGGGCAACACAGGCTGCTATTGTGGACATCTGTAGGGCAGCGACGTGGTCCTTTCCATCTCCTTTCATAAATTGGACACCTTCACTTTGGCTGAAGTGACCTTGGGCGTGCATAGCCAAGGTTTATGAGACTCAGGCTCTCCCAGTACCCAGTCGAGTAGCCGCCCATTCTACAAGAAGTGCAGCCACTACAGCTGCATGGGCAACGCAGGCTGCTATTGTGGACATCTGTAGGGCAGCAACATGGTCCTCTCCGTCTCATTTCATAAAGCACTATAAATTGGACACCTTCGCTTTGGCTGAAGTGGCCTTTGGTGTGCATAGCCAAGGTTTATGAGACTTGGGCTATCCCAGTACCAAGACGAGTAACCACCCATTCTGCAAGAAGTGCACCTACTACAGCGGCGTGGGTAACGCAGGCTGCTTTTGTGGACATCTGTAGGGCAGCGATGTGGTCCTCTCCGTCTCCTTTCATAAATTGGACACATTCGCTTTGGCTGAAGTGGTCTTTGGCGTGCATAGCCAAGGTTTATGAAGCTCCGGCTCTCCCAGTACCCAGATAAGTAACCGCCCATTCTTCAAGAAGTGCAGCTGCTACAGCTGCGTGGCCAACGCAGGCTGCTATTGTGGACATCTGTAGGGCAGCGACATGGACCTCTCTGTCTCCTTTCATAAAGCACTACAAATTGGACACCTTCGATTTGGCTGAAGTGACCTTTGGTGTGCATAGCCAAGGTTTATGAGACTCAGGCTCTCCCAGTATCCAGATGAGTAACCACCCATTCTACAAGAAGTGCAGCTACTACAGCTGTGTGGCCAACGCAGGCTGCTATTGTGGACATCTGTAGGGCAGAAATATGGTCCTCTACGTCTCCTTTCATAAAGCACTACAAATTGGACACCTTCGCTTTGGCTGAAGTGGCCTTTGGCGTGCATAGCCAAGGTTTATGAGACTCGGGTTCTCCCAGTACCCAGATAAGTAACCTCCCTTTCTACAAGAAGTGCAGCTACTACAGCTGCATGGGCAACGCAGGCTGCTATTGTGGACATCTGTAAGGCAGCGACGTGGTCCTCTCCGTCTCCTTTCATAAGGCACTATAAATTGGACACTTTCACTTTGGCTGAAGTGGTCTTTGGCGTGCATAGCCAAGGTTTATGAAGCTCAGGCTCTCCCAGTACCCAGATAAGTAACCGCCCATTCTACAAGAAGTGCAGCTACTACAGCTGCGTGGGCAACGCAGGCTGCTATTGTGGACATCTGTAGGGCAGCGACGTGGTCCTCTCCATCTCCTTTCATAAATTGTACACCTTCACTTTGGCTGAAGTGACCTTGGGCGTGCATAGCCAAGGTTTATGAGACTCAGGCTCTCCCAGTACCCAGACGAGTAGCCGCCCATTCTACAAGAAGTGCAGCTACTACAGCTGCATCGGCAACGCAGGCTGCTATTGTGGACATCTGTAGGACAGCAACATGGTCCTCTCCGTCTCATTTCATAAAGCACTACAAATTGGACACCTTCGCTTTGGCTGAAGTGGCCTTTGGTGTGCATAGCCAAGGTTTATGAAGCTCAGGCTCTCCCAGTACCCACTTTTGTTCTCCATCTATTCATCTGATTGCACAAATAAACATCCCAACAACAGGATAATGAAATTTGCAGACGATACTACGCTTGTAGGACTTATTTCTGGGGATGATGAGTCTGCATATCGGGATGAGGTATTACAGCTATCCTGTTGGTGCAAAAATAATAATCTTCTATTTAATATCAAGAAGACCAAGGAGGTTATAGTGGACTATAGGAAAAAAAGGAGCAGACATTCAGCCACTGTATATAGAGGGAGTTCGTGTGGAACAGGTGGTTGAATGTAAGTTCCTCGGGACCATCATTACAAATAACCTGACCTGGAGTGCAAACACCACTGCTTTAATTAAGAAGGCACAACAAGAATCCTAATTAATTAAGAATCCTAAGGATTCTTAGGAAACAACAACTGGCTGAGAGTCTATTGACTACTTTCTATCGGAGTTCAATTGAGAGTATATTATCCTACTGTCTCTGTGTATGGTTCTTGAGCTGCACATTGGCAGAGAAAAAGGCAATTCAGAGGGTGATTAAGATGGCCCAAAACATCATTGGCTGCTCACTTCCCTCTTTGAAAGAACTTTATAGGAATAGATGTAGGAGGAAGATACTTAATATATTGAATGACTCCTCTCATCCAGGACATCAGCTCTTTGAACGATTACCATCGAGAAGGAGATTTAGGGTATTAAGAACAAGGACGACCAGATTTAACAACAGTTTTTATCCAAGTGCAGTTTTGAGTTTGAATGCAGGGTCATAAGATTTATGTGGAAGTGAATGAGAGTAATGGGGTTTTACATTTTTAAATTGCATAGAGATCATTGTATGATCGGTTGTGTTTAGTTTTCATTTTATTTAATTTTTTTTCTTTTAGTGGTGTTTGTCCAGTTTTTACTTGTGGAAGAGTACCTCATTTCGTTTCACCCGCTTCCGAGTGTAATGACAAATAAACTCTATAAACTATAAGTAACCGCCCATTCTACAAGAAATGCAGCTACTACAGCAGCGTTGGGCAACACAGGCTGCTATTGTGGACATATGTAGGGCAGCAACGTGGCCCTCTACATCTCCTTTCATAAATTGGACACCTTCGCTTTGACTCAAGTGACCTTTGGTGTGCATAGTCAAGGTTTATGAAGCTCCGGCTCACCCAGTACCCAGATAAGTAACCGCCCATTCTACAAGAAGTGCAGCTACTACAGCTGCGTTGGGCAACGCAGGCTGCTATTGTGGACATCCATAGGGCAACAACGTGGTCCTCTCCATCTCCTTTCATAAATTGGACACCTTCGCTTTGACTCAAGTGACCTTTGGTGTGCATAGCCCAGGTTTATGAAGCTCAGGCTCTCCCAGTACCCAGATGAGTAACCTCCCATTCTGCAAGAAGTGCAGCTATGACAGCTGTGTGGGCAACACAGGCTGCTATTGTGGACATCTGTAGGGCAGCGACGTGGTCTTCTCCATCTCCTTTCATAAATTGGATACCTTCGCTTTGCCTGAAGTAGCCTTTGGCGTGCATAGCCAACGTTTATGAGACTCAGGCTCTCCCAGTACCCAGATGAGTAGCCGTGCATTCTACAAGAAGTGCAGCTACTACAGCTGCATGGGCAATGCAGGCTGCGATTGTGGACATCTGTAGGGCAGCGACGTGGTCCTCTCCGTCTCCTTTCATAAGGCACTATAAATTGGACACCTTCAATTTGGCTGAAGTGACCTTTGGCGTGTATAGCCAAGGTTTATGAGACCCAGGCTCTCCCAGTACCCAGACGAGTAGCCGCCTATTCTACAAGAAGTGCAGCTACTACAGCTGCATGGGCAACGCAGGCTGCTATTGTGGACATCTGTAGGGCAGCAACATGGTCCTCTCCGTCTCCTTTCATAAAGCACTACAAATTGGACACCTTCGCTTTGACTGAAGTGGCCTTGGCATGCATAGCCAAGGTTTATGAAGCTCCGGCTCACCCAGTACCCAGATAAGTAACCGCCCATTCTACAAGAAGTGCAGCTACTACAGCTGCGTTGGGCAACGCAGGCTGCTATTATGGACATCTGTAGGGCAGCAACGTGGTCCTCTCCATCTCCTTTCAGAAATTGGACACCTTCGCTTTGACTCGTGGCCTTTGGTGTGTATAGCCAAGGTTTATGAAGCTCCGGCTCTCCCAGTACCCAGATGAGTAACGTCCCATTCTGCAAGAAGTGCAGCTACTACAGCTGTGTGGGCAACGCAGGCTGCTATTGTGGACATCTGTAGGGCAGCGACGTGGTCCTCTCCATTTCCTTTCATAAATTGGATACCTTCGCGTTGCCTGAATTGGCCTTTGCCGTGCATAGCCAAGGTTTATGAGACTCAGGCTCTCTCAGTACCCAGATGAGTAGCCGCCCATTCTACAAGAAGTGCAGCTACTACAACTGCGTGGCCAACACAGGCAGCTATTGTGGACATCTGTAGGGCAGCGACATGGTCCTCTCCGTCTCCTTTCATAAAGCACGACAAATTGGATACCGTCGCTTTGCCTGAAGTGGCCTTTGGCGTGCATAGCCAAGGTTTATGAGACTCAGGCTCTCCCAGTACCCAGACGAGTAACCACCCATTCTACAAGAAGTGCAGCTACTACAGGTACATGGGCAATGCAGGCTGCTATTGTGGACATCAGTAGGGCAGCGACGTGGTCCTCTCTGTCTCCTTTCATAAGGCATTATAAATTGGACACCTTCACTTTGGCTGAAGTGACCTTTGGCGTGTATAGCCAAGGTTTATGAAGCTCAGGTTCTCCCAGTGTCCAGATGAGTAACCACCCATTCTACAAGAAGTGCAGCTACTACAGCTGCATGGGCAGCGCAGGCTGCTATTTTGGACATCTGTAGGGCAGCGATGTGGTCCTCTCCGTCTCCTTTCATAAGGCACTATAAATTGGACACCTTCGCTTTGGCTGAAGTGGCCTTTGGCGTGCATAGCCAATGTTTATGAGACTCAGGCTCTCCCAGTACCCAGACGAGTAACCACCCATTCTACAAGAAGTGCAGCTACTACAGCTGCATGGCCAATGCAGGCTGCAATTGTGGACATCTGTAGGGCAGCGACATGGTCCCCTCTGTCTCCTTTCATAAAGCACTACAAATTGGACACCTTCGATTTGCCTGAAGTGACCTTTGGCATGCATAGCCAAGGTTTATGAGACTCAGGCTCTCCCACTATCCAGATGAGTAACCACCCATTCTACAAGAAGTGCAGCTACTACAGCTGCATGGGCAATGCAGGCTGCTATTGTGGACATCTGTAGGGCAGCGACGTGGTCCTCTCCATCTCCTTTCATAAAGCACTACAAATTGGACACCTTCGCTTTGACTGAAGTGGCCTTGGCATGCGTAGCCAAGGTTGATGAAGCTCCAGCTCACCCAGTGTCCAGATGAGTAACCACCCATTCTACAAGAAGTGCAGCTACTACAGCTGCGTTGGGCAACGCAGGCTGCTATTGTGGACATCTTTAGGGCAGCAACGTGGTTCTCTCCATCTCCTTTCATAAATTGGACACCTTCGCTTTGACTGAAGTGGCCTTTGGTGTGTATAGCCAAGGTTTATGAAGCTCCAGCTCCCCCAGTACCCAGATGAGTAACCTCCCATTCTGCAAGAAGTGTAGCTACTACAGCTGTGTGGGCAACACAGGCTGCTATTGTGGACATCCGTAGGGCAGCGACGTGGTCCTCTCTGTCTCCTTTCATAAGGCGCTATAAATTGGACACCTTCACTTTGGCTGAAGTGACCTTTGGCGTGTATAGCCAAGGTTTATGAGACTCAGGCTTTCCCAGTGTCCAGACGAGTAGCCGCCCATTCTACAAGAAGTGCACCTACTACAGCTGCATGGGCAACGCAGGATGCTATTGTGGACATCTGTAGGGCATTGATATGGTCCTCTCCATCTCATTTCATAAAGCACTACAAATTGGACACCTTCGCTTTGGCTGAAGTGGCCTTTGGCGTGCATAGCCAAGGTTTATGAGACTCGGGTTCTCCCAGTACCCAGATGAGTAACCATCCATTCTGCAAGAAGTGCAGGTACTACAGCTGCATGGGCAGCGCAGGCTGCTATTTTGGACATCTGTAGGCCAGCGACGTGGTCCTCTCCGTCTCCTTTCATAAGGCACTATAAATTGGACACCTTCGCTTTGGCTGAAGTGGCCTTTGGCGTGCATAGCCAAGGTTTATGAGACTCAGGCTCTCCCAGTACCCAGATGAGTAACCTCCAATTCTCCAAGAAGTGCAGCTACTATAGCTGTGTGGGCAACACAGGCTGCTATTGTGGACATCTGTAGGGCAGCGAGGTGGTCCTCTCCATCTCCTTTCATAAAGCACTACAAATTGGATACCTTCGCTTTGGCTGAAATGGCCTTTGGTGTGCATAGCCAAGGTTTATGAGACTCAGACTCTCCCAGTACCCAGACGAGTAACCACCCATTCTACAAGAAATGCAGCTACTACAGCTGCATGGGCAATGCAGGCTGCTATTGTGGACATCTGTAGGGCAGCTTAGGCTCTCCCAGTACCTTCACTTTGGCTGAAGTGGCCTTTGGTGTGTATAGCCAAGGTTTATGAAGCTCAGGCTCTCCCAGTACCCAGATAAGTAACCGCCCATTCTAAAAGAAGTGCAGCTACTACAGCTGCATTGGGCAACGCAGACTGCTATTGTGGACATCTGTAGGGCAGCAACGTGGTCCTCTCCATCTCCTTTCATAAATTGGACACCTTCGCTTTGCCTGAAGCGGCCTTTGGCGTGCATAGCCAAGGTTTATGAAGCTCCGGCTCTCCCAGTACCCAGATGAGTAACCTCCCATTCTACAAGAAGTGCAGCTACTACAGCTGCGTGGCCAATGCAGGCTGCAATTGTGGACATCTGTAGGGCAGCGACATGGTCCCCTCTGTCTCCTTTCATAAAGCACTACAAATTGGACACCTTCGATTTGGCTGAAGTGACCTTTGGCATGCATAGCCAAGGTTTATGAGACTCAGGCTCTCCCAGTATCCAGATGAGTAACCTCCCATTCTACAAGAAGTGCAGCTACTACAGCAGCATGGGCAACGCAGGCTGCTATTGTGGACATCTGTAGGGCAGCGACGTGGTCCTGTCCGTCTCCTTTCATAAAGCACTACAAATTGGACACCTTCGCTTTGACTGAAGTGGCCGTGGCATGCATAGCCAAGGTTGATGAAGCTCCGGCTCACCCAGTACCCAGATAAGTAACCGCCCATTCTACAAGAAGTGCAGCTACTACAGCTGCGTTGGGCAACGCAGGCTGCTATTGTGGACATCTGTAGGGCAGCAACATGTTCCTCTCCATCTCCTTTCATAAATTGGACACCTTCGCTTTGACTGAAGTGGCCTTTGGTGTGTATAGCCAAGGTTTATGAAGCTCCAGCTCTCCCAGTACCCAGATGAGTAACCTCCCATTCTGCAAGAAGTGTAGCTACTACAGCTGTGTGGGCAACAAAGGCTGCTATTGTGGACATCAATAGGGCAGTGACGTGGTCTTCTCCGTCTCCTTTCATAAGGCGCTATAAATTGGACACCTTCACTTTGGCTGAAGTGACCTTTGGTGTGTATAGCCAAGGTTTATGAGACTCAGGCTTTCCCAGTGTCCAGACGAGTAGCCGCCCATTCTACAAGAAGTGCACCTACTACAGCTGCATGGGCAACGCAGGATGCTATTGTGGACAACTGTAGGGCAGTGATATGGTCCTCTCCATCTCATTTCATAAAGCACTACAAATTGGACACCTTCGCTTTGGCTGAAGTGGCCTTTGGTGCGCATAGCCAAGGTTTATGTGACTCGGGCTCACCCAGTACCCAGACGAGCAACCACCCATTCTGCAAGAAGTGCAGCTACTACAGCTGCGTGGGCAACGCAGGCTGCTATTGTGGACATCTGTAGGGCAGCGACGTGGTCCTCTCCGTCTCATTTCATAAATTGGAAACCTTCGCTTTGGCTGAAGTGGCCTTTGGCGTGCATAGCCAAGGTTTATGAGACTCAGGCTCTCCCAGTACCCAGATGAGTAACCTCCCATTCTGCAAGAAGTGCAGCTACTATAGCTGTGTGGGCAACACAGGCTGCTATTGTGGACATCTGTAGGGCAGCGACGTGGTCCTCTCCATCTCCTTTCATAAATTGGATACCTTCGCTTTGCCTGAAGTAGCCTTTGGCGTGCATAGCCAAGGTTTATGAGACTCAGGCTCTCCCAGTACCCAGATGAGTAGCCGCGCATTCTACAAGAAGTGCAGCTACTACAGCTGCATGGGCAATGCAGGCTGCTATTGTGGACATCTATAGGGCAGCGACATGGTCCTCTCCGTCTCATTTCATAAGGCACTACAAATTGGACACCTTCGCTTTGGCTGAAGTGGCCTTTGGCGTGCATAGCCAAGGTTTATGAGACTCGGGCTCTCCCAGTACCCAGATGAGTAACCATCCATTCTGCAAGAAGTGCAGGTACTAAAGCTGCATGGACAGCGCAGGCTGCTATTTTGGACATCTGTAGGGCAGCGATGTGGTCCTCTCCCTCTCCTTTCATAAGGCACTATAAATTGGACACCTTCGCTTTGGCTGAAGTGGCCTTTGGGGTTCATAGCCAAGGTTTATGAGACTCAGGCTCTCCCACTATCCAGATGAGTAACCACCCATTCTACAAGAAGTGCAGCTACTACAGCTGCGTGGCCAATGCAGGCTGCTATTGTTGACATCTGTAGGGCAGCGACATGATCCTCTCCCTCTCCTTTCATAAAGCACTACAAATTTGACACCTTCGCTTTGGCTGAAATGGCCTTTGGTGTGCATAGCCAAGGTTTATGAGACTCGGGCTCTCCCAGTACCCAGATGAGTAACCATCCATTCTGCAAGAAGTACAGGTACTACAGCTGCATGGGCAGCGCAGGCTGCTATTTTGGACATCTGTAGGGCAGCGATGTGGTCCTCTCCGTCTCCTTTCATAAGGCACTATAAATTGGTCACCTTCGCTTTGGCTGAAGTGGCCTTTGGCGTGCATAGCCAAGGTTTATGAGACTCAAGCTCTCCCTGTATCCAGATGAGTAAGCACCCATTCTACAAGAAGTGCAGCTACTACAGCTGCGTGGCCAACGCAGGCTGCTATTGTCGACATCTGTAGGGCAGCAACATGGTCCTCTACCTCTCCTTTCATAAAGCACTACAAATTTGACACCTTCGCTTTGGCTGAAATGGCCTTTGGTGTGCATAGCCAAGGTTTATGAGACTCATGGTCTCCCAGTACCCAGACGAGTAACCACCCATTCTACAAGAAATGCAGCTACTACAGCTGCATGGGCAATGCAGGCTGCTATTGTGGACATCTGTAGGGCAGCTTAGGCTCTCCCAGTACCTTCACTTTGGCTGAAGTGGCCTTTGGTGTGTATAGCCAAGGTTTATGAAGCTCCGGCTCTCCCAGTACCCAGATGAGGACATCTGTAGGGCAGCGACGTGGTCGTCTCCATCTCCTTTCATAAATTGGACACCTTCGTTTTGGCTGAAGTGGCCTTTGGTGTGCATAGCCAAGGTTTATGACACTCAGGCTCTCCCAGTACCCAGACGAGTAACCACCCATTCTGCAAGATGTGCAGCTATGACAGCTGTGTGGGCAACGCAGGCTGCTATTGTGGACATCTGTAGGGCAGCAACGTGGTCCTCTCCATCTCCTTTCATAAATTGGACACCTTCGCTTTGCCTGAAGCGGCCTTTGGCGTGCATAGCCAAGGTTTATGAAGCTCCGGCTCTCCCAGTACCCAGATGAGTAACCTCCCATTCTGCAAGAAGTGCAGCTAAGACAACTGTGTGGTCAATACAGGCTGCTATTGTGGACATCTGTAGGGCAGCGATGTGGTCCTCTCCATCTCATTTCATAAATTGGATACCTTCGCTTTGCTTGAAGTGGCCTTTGGCGTGCATAGCAAAGGTTTATGAAGCTCCGGCTCTCCCAGTACCCAGATAAGTAACCACCCATTCTACAAGAAGTGCAGCTACTACAGCTCCGTGGGCAACGCAGGCTGCTATTGTGGACATCTGTAGGGCAGCGACGTGGTCCTCTCCATCTCCTTTCATAAATTGGAAACCTTCGCTTTGACTGAAGTGGCCTTTGGCGTACATAGCCAATGTTTATGAAGCTCCGGCTCTCCCAGTACCCAGATGAGTAACCTCCCATTCTGCAAGAAGTGCAGCTACTAAAGCTGTGTGGGCTACACAGGCTGCTATTGTGGACATCTGTAGGGCAGTGACGTGGTCTTCTCCATCTCCTTTCATAAATTGGATACCTTCGCTTTGCCTGAAGTGGCCTTTGGCGTGCATAGCCAAGGTTTATGAGATTCAGGCTCTCCCAGTGTCCAGATGAGTAACCACCCATTCTGCAATAAGTGCAGCTACAACAGCTGTGTGGGCAACACAGGCTTCTATTGTGGACATCTGTAGGGCAGCGACGTGGTCCTCTCCATCTCCTTTCATAGATTGGATACCTCCGCTTTGCCTGAAGTGGCCTTTGGCGTGCATAGCCAAGGTTTATGAAGCTCCGGCTCTCCCAGTACCCAGATAAGTAACCACCCATTCTACAAGAAGTGCAGCTACTACAGCTGCGTTGGGCAACGCAGGCTGCTATTGTGGACATCTGTAGGGCAGCAACGTGGTTCTCTCCATCTCCTTTCATAAATTGGACACCTTCGCTTTGACTGAATGGCCTTTGGTGTGCATAGCCAAGGTTTATGAAGCTCCGGCTCTCCCAGTACCCAGATGAGTAACCTCCCATTCTGCAAGAAGTGCAGCTACTACAGCTGCGTGGGCAACGCAGGCTGCTATTGTGGACATCTGTAGGGCAGCGACGTGGTCCTCTCCATGTCCTTTCATAAATTGGACACCTTCATTTTGGCTGAAGTGATCTTTGGCATGCATAGCCAAGTTTTATGAGACTCAGGCTCTCCCAGTACCCAGACGAGCAACTACCCATTCTGCAAGAAGTGTAGCTACTACAGCTGCGTGGGCAACGCAGGTTGCTATTGTGGACATCTGTAGGGCAGCGATGTGGTCCTCTCCGTCTCTTTTCATAAGGCACTATAAATTGGACACATTTGCTTTGGCTGAAGTGGTCTTTGGCTTGCATAGCCAAGCTCAGGCTCTCCCAGTGCCCAGATAAGTAACTGCCCATTTTACAAGAAGTGCAGCTACTATAGCTGAGTGGGCAATGAAGGCTGCTATTGTGGACATCTGTAGGGCAGCGACGTGGTCGTCTCCATCTCCTTTCATAAATTGGACACCTTCGTTTTGGCTAAAGTGGCCTTTGGTGTGCATAGCCAAGGTTTATGAGACTCAGGCTCTCCCAGTACCCAGACGAGTAACCACCCATTCTACAAGAAGTGCAGCTACTACAGCTGCGTGGGCAATGCAGGCTGCTATTGTGGACCTCTGTAGGGCAGCGACATGGTCCTCTCCATTTCCTTTCATAAAGCACTACTAATTGGACACCTTCGCTTTGGCTGAAGTGGCCTTTGGGGTGCATAGCCAAGGTTTATGAGACTCAGGCTCTCCCAGGATCCAGATGAGTAAGCACCCATTCTACAAGAAGTGCAGCTACTACAGCTGCGTGGCCAATGCAGGCTGCTATTGTGGACATCTGTAGGGTAGCGACATGATCCTCTCCCTCTCCTTTCATAAAGCACTACAAATTTCACACCTTCGCTTTGGCTAAAATGGCCTTTGGCGTGCATAGCCAAGGTTTATGAGACTCGGGCTCTCCCAGTACCCAGATGAGTAACCATCCATTCTGCAAGAAGTGCAGGTACTACAGCTGCATGGGCAGCGCAGGCTGCTATTTTGGACATCTGTAGGGCAGCGATGTGGTCCTCTTCGTCTCCTTTCATAAGGCACTATAAATTGGTCACCTTCGCTTTGGCTGAAGTGGCCTTTGGCGTGCATAGCCAAGGTTTATGAGACTCAAGCTCTCCCTCTATCCAGATGAGTAAGCACCCATTCTACAAGAAGTGCAGCTACTACAGCTGCGTGGCCAACGCAGGCTGCTATTGTGGACATCTGTAGGGCAGCAACGTGGTCCTCTCCATGTCCTTTCATAAATTGGACACCTTCGCTTTGCCTGAAGCGGCCTTTGGCGTGCATAGCCAAGGTTTATGAAGCTCCGGCTCTCCCAGTACCCAGATGAGTAACCTCCCATTCTGCAAGAAGTGCAGCTAAGACAACTGTGTGGGCAACACAGGCTGCTATTGTGGACATCTGTAGGGCAGCGACGTGGTCCTCTCCATCTCATTTCATAAATTGGATACCTTCGCTTTGCTTGAAGTGGCCTTTGGCGTGCATAGCAAAGATTTATGAAGCTCCGGCTCTCCCAGTACCCAGATAAGTAACCACCCATTCTACAAGAAGTGCAGCTACTACAGCTGCCTTGGGCAACGCAGGCTGCTATTGTGGACATCTGTAGGGCAGCAACGTGGTCCTCTCCATCTCCTTTCATAAATTGGACACCTTCGCTTTGACTCAAGTGGCCTATGGTGTGCATAGCCAAGGTTTATGAAGCTCCGGCTCTCCCAGTACCCAGATGAGTAACCTCCCATTCTGCAAGAAGTGCAGCTGCGACAGCTTTGTGGGCAACACAGGCTGCTATTGTGGACATGTGTAGGGCAGCGACGTGGTCCTCTCCATCTCCTTTCATAAAATGGATCCCTTCGCTTTGCCTGAAGTGACCTTTGGCGTGTATAGGCAAGGTTTATGAGACTCAGGCTTTCCCAGTGTCCAGATGAGTAACCACCCATTCTACAAGAAGTGCAGCTACTACAGCTGCATGGGCAACGCAGGCTGCTATTGTGGACATCTGTAGGGCAGCGACGTGTTCCTCTCCGTCTCCTTTCATAAGGCGCTATAAATTGGACACCTTCACTTTGGCTGAAGTGACCTTTGGCGTGTATAGCCAAGGTTTATGAGACTCAGGCTCTCCCAGTACCCAGATGAGTAACCTCCCATTCTGCAAGAAGTGCAGCTACTACAGCTGTGTGGGCAACACAGGCTGCTATTGTGGACATCTGTAGGGCAGCAATGTGGTCCTTTCCGTCTCATTTCATAAAGCACTACAAATTGGACACCTTCTCTTTGGCTGAAGTGGCCTTTGGTGTGCATAGCCAAGGTTTATGAGACTCAGGCTCTCCCAGTACCCAGACGAGCAACTACCCATTCTGCAAGAAGTGTAGCTACTACAGCTGCGTGGGCAACGCAGGTTGCTATTGTGGACATCTGTAGGGCAGCGATGTGGTCCTCTCCGTCTCTTTTCATAAGGCACTATAAATTGGACACATTTGCTTTGGCTGAAGTGGTCTTTGGCTTTCATAGCCAAGGTTTATGAAGCTCAGGCTCTCCCAGTGCCCAGATAAGTAACTGCCCATTCTACAAGAAATGCAGCTACTATAGCTGAGTGGGCAATGCAGGCTGCTATTGTGGACATCTGTAGGGCAGCGACGTGGTCGTCTCCATCTCCTTTCATAAATTGGACACCTTCGTTTTGGCTAAAGTGGCCTTTGGTGTGCATAGCCAAGGTTTATGAGACTCAGGCTCTCCCAGTACCCAGACGAGTAACCACCCATTCTACAAGAAGTGCAGCTACTACAGCTCCGTGGGCAATGCAGGCTGCTATTGTGGACCTCTGTAGGGCAGCGACATGGTCCTCTCCATTTCCTTTCATAAAGCACTACTAATTGGACACCTTCGCTTTGGCTGAAGTGGCCTTTGGGGTGCATAGCCAAGGTTTATGAGACTCAGGCTCTCCCAGGATCCAGATGAGTAAGCACCCATTCTACAAGAAGTGCAGCTACTACAGCTGCGTGGCCAATGCAGGCTGCTATTGTGGACATCTGTAGGGTAGCGACATGATCCTCTCCCTCTCCTTTCATAAAGCACTACAAATTTCACACCTTCGCTTTGGCTAAAATGGCCTTTGGCGTGCATAGCCAAGGTTTATGAGACTCGGGCTCTCCCAGTACCCAGATGAGTAACCATCCATTCTGTAAGAAGTGCAGGTACTACAGCTGCATGGGCAGCGCAGGCTGCTATTTTGGACATCTGTAGGGCAGCGATGTGGTCCTCTCCGTCTCCTTTCATAAGGCACTATAAATTGGTCACCTTCGCTTTGGCTGAAGTGGCCTTTGGCGTGCATAGCCAAGGTTTATGAGACTCAAGCTCTCCCTCTATCCAGATGAGTAAGCACCCATTCTACAAGAAGTGCAGCTACTACAGCTGCGTGGCCAACGCAGGCTGCTATTGTGGACATCTGTAGGGCAGCAACGTGGTCCTCTCCATGTCCTTTCATAAATTGGACACCTTCGCTTTGCCTGAAGCGGCCTTTGGCGTGCATAGCCAAGGTTTATGAAGCTCCGGCTCTCCCAGTACCCAGATGAGTAACCTCCCATTCTGCAAGAAGTGCAGCTAAGACAACTGTGTGGGCAACACAGGCTGCTATTGTGGACATCTGTAGGGCAGCGACGTGGTCCTCTCCATCTCATTTCATAAATTGGATACCTTCGCTTTGCTTGAAGTGGCCTTTGGCGTGCATAGCAAAGATTTATGAAGCTCCGGCTCTCCCAGTACCCAGATAAGTAACCACCCATTCTACAAGAAGTGCAGCTACTACAGCTGCCTTGGGCAACGCAGGCTGCTATTGTGGACATCTGTAGGGGAGCAACGTGGTCCTCTCAATCTCCTTTCATAAATTGGACACCTTCGCTTTGACTCAAGTGGCCTTTGGTGTGCATAGCCAAGGTTTATGAAGCTCCGGCTCTCCCAGTACCCAGATGAGTAACCTCCCATTCTGCAAGAAGTGCAGCTACGACAGCTTTGTGGGCAACACAGGCTGCTATTGTGGACATGTGTAGGGCAGCAACGTGGTCCTCTCCATCTCCTTTCATAAAATGGATCCCTTCGCTTTGCCTGAAGTGACCTTTGGCGTGTATAGGCAAGGTTTATGAGACTCAGGCTTTCCCAGTGTCCAGATGAGTAACCACCCATTCTACAAGAAGTGCAGCTACTACAGCTGCATGGGCAACGCAGGCTGCTATTGTGGACATCTGTAGGGCAGCGACGTGGTCCTCTCCGTCTCCTTTCATAAGGCGCTATAAATTGGCACCTTCACTTTGGCTGAAGTGACCTTTGGCGTGTATAGCCAAGGTTTATGAGACTAGGCTCTCCCAGTACCCAGATGAGTAACCTCCCATTCTGCAAGAAGTGCAGCTACTACAGCTGTGTGGGCAACACAGGCTGCTATTGTGGACATCTGTAGGGCAGCAATGTGGTCCTCCCCGTCTCATTTCATAAAGCACTACAAATTGGACACCTTCTCTTTGGCTGAAGTGGCCTTTGGTGTGCATAGCCAAGGTTTATGAGACTCGGGCTCTCCCAGGACCCAGATGAGCAACCACCCGTTCTGCAAGAAGTGCAGCTACTACACCTGCGTGGGCAACGCAGGCTGCTATTGTGGACATCTGTAGGGCAGCGACGTGGTCCTCTCCATCTCCTTTCATAAATTGGACACCTTCATTTTGGCTGAAGTGATCTTTGGCATGCATAGCCAAGGTTTATGAGATTCAGGCTCTCCCAGTACCCAGACGAGCATCCACCCATTCTGCAAGAAGTGTAGCTACTACAGCTGCGTGGGCAACGCAGGCTGCTATTGTGGACATCTGTAGGGCAGCGATGTGGTCCTCTCCGTCTCTTTTCATAAGGCACTATAAATTGGACACATTTGCTTTGGCTGAAGTGGTCTTTGGCTTTCATAGCCAAGGTTTATGAAGCTCAGGCTCTCCCAGTGCCCAGATAAGTAACTGCCCATTCTACAAGAAGTGCAGCTACTATAGCTGAGTGGGCAATGCAGGCTGCTATTGTGGACATCTGTAGGGCAGCGACGTGGTCGTGTCCATCTCCTTTCATAAATTGGACACCTTCGTTTTGGCTGAAGTGGCCTTTGGTGTGCATAGCCAAGGTTTATGAGACTCAGGCTCTCCCAGTACCCAGACGAGTAACCACCCATTTTACAAGAAGTGCAGCTACTACAGCTGCGTGGGCAATGCAGGCTGCTATTGTGGACCTCTGTAGGGCAGCGACATGGTCCTCTCCGTTTCCTTTCATAAAGCACTACTAATTGGACACCTTCGCTTTGGCTGAAATGGTCTTTGGCGTACATAGCCAATGTTTATGAAGCTCCGGCTCTCCCAGTACCCAGATGAGTAACCTCCCATTCTGCAAGAAGTGCAGCTACTACAGCTGTGTGGGCTACACAGGCTGCTATTGTGGACATCTGTAGGGCAGTGACGTGGTCTTCTCCATCTCCTTTCATAAATTGGATACCTTCGCTTTGCCTGAAGTGGCCTTTGGCGTGCATAGCCAAGGTTTATGAGATTCAGGCTCTCCCAGTGTCCAGATGAGTAACCACCCATTCTGCAATAAGTGCAGCTACAACAGCTGTGTGGGCAACACAGGCTGCTATTGTGGACATCTGTAGGGCAGCGACGTGGTCCTCTCCATCTCCTTTCATAGATTGGATACCTCCGCTTTGCCTGAAGTGGCCTTTGGCGTGCATAGCCAAGGTTTATGAAGCTCCGGCTCTCCCAGTACCCAGATAAGTAACCACCCATTCTACAAGAAGTGCAGCTACTACAGCTGCGTTGGGCAACGCAGGCTGCTATTGTGGACATCTGTAGGGCAGCAACGTGGTTCTCTCCATCTCCTTTCATAAATTGGACACCTTCGCTTTGACTGAAGTGGCCTTTGGTGTGCATAGCCAAGGTTTATGAAGCTCCGGCTCTCCCAGTACCCAGATGAGTAACCTCCCATTCTGCAAGAAGTGCAGCTACTACAGCTGTGTGGGCAACACAGGCTGCTATTGTGGACATCTGTAGGGCAGCAATGTGGTCCTCTCCGTCTCATTTCATAAAGCACTTCAAATTGGACACCTTCTCTTTGGCTGAAGTGGCCTTTGGTGTGCATAGCCAAGGTTTATGAGACTCAGGCTCTCCCAGGACCCAGATGAGCAACCACCCGTTCTGCAAGAAGTGCAGCTACTACAGCTGCATGGGCAACGCAGGCTGCTATTGTGGACATCTGTAGGGTAGCGACGTGGTCCTCTCCATCTCCTTTCATAAATTGGACACCTTCATTTTGGCTGAAGTGATCTTTGGCATGCATAGCCAAGGTTTATGAGACTCAGGCTCTCCCAGTACCCAGACGAGCAACCACCCATTCTGCAAGAAGTGTAGCTACTACAGCTGCGTGGGCAACGCAGGCTGCTATTGTGAACATCTGTAGGGCAGCGATGTGGTCCTCTCCGTCTCTTTTCATAAGGCACTATAAATTGGACACATTTGCTTTGGCTGAAGTGGTCTTTGGCTTGCATAGCCAAGTTTTATGAAGCTCAGGCTCTCCCAGTGCCCAGATAAGTAACTGCCCATTCTACAAGAAGTGCAGCTAGTATAGCTGAGTGGGCAATGCAGGCTGCTATTGTGGACATCTGTAGAGCAGCGACGTGGTCGTCTTCATCTCCTTTCATAAATTGGACACCTTCGTTTTGGCTGAAGTGGCCTTTGGTGTGCATAGCCAAGGTTTATGAGACTCAGGCTCTCCCAGTACCCAGATGAGTAACCACCCATTCTACAAGAAGTGCAGCTACTACAGCTGCGTGGGCAATGCAGGCTGCTATTGTGGACCTCTGTAGGGCAGCGACATGGTCCTCTCTGTTTCCTTTCATAAAGCACTACTAATTGGACACCTTCGCTTTGGCTGAAGTGGCCTTTGGTGTGCATAGCCAAGGTTTATGAAGCTCAGGCTCTCCCAGTACCCAGATAAGTAACCGCCCATTCTAAAAGAAGTGCAGGTACTACAGCTGCGTTGGGCAACGCAGGCTGCTATTGTGGACATCTGTAGGGCAGCAACGTGGTCCTCTCCATCTCCTTTCATAAATTGGACACCTTCGCTTTGACTGAAGTGGCCTTTGGCGTTCATAGCCAAGTTTTATGAAGCTCCGGCTCTCCCAGTACCCAGATAAGTAACCGCCCATTCTACAAGAAGTGCAGCTACTACAGCTGCCTTGGGCAACGCAGGCTACTATTGTGGACATCTGTAGGGCAGCAACGTGGTCCTCTCCATCTCCTTTCAGAAATTGGACACCTTCGCTTTGACTCAAGTGGCCTTTGGTGTGCATAGCCAAGGTTTATGAAGCTCCGGCTCTCCCAGTACCCAGATGAGTAACCTCCCATTCTGCAAGAAGTGCAGCTATGACAGCTGTGTGGGCAACACAGGCTGCTATTGTGGACATCTGTAGGGCAGCGACATGGTCCTCTCCATCTCCTTTCATAAATTGGATACCTTCGCTTTGCCTGAAGTGGCCTTTGGCGTGCATAGCCAAGGTTTATGAGACTCAGGCTCTCCCAGTACCCAGATGATTAGCCGCCCATTCTACAAGAAGTGCAGCTACTACAGCTGCGTGGCCAACACAGGCTGCTATTGTGGACATCTGTAGGGCAGCGACATGGTCCTCTCCATCTCCTTTCATAAGGCACTACAAATTGGATACCTTCGCTTTGCCTGAAGTGGCCTTTGGCGTGCATAGCCAAGGTTTATGAGACTCAGTCTCTCCCAGTACCCAGACCTGTAACCACCCATTCTACAAGAAGTGCAGCTACTACAGCTGTGTGGGCAATGCAGGCTGCTATTGTGGACATCTGTAGGGCAGCGACATGGTCCTCTCCATCTCCTTTCATAAAGTACTACAAATTGGACACGTTCGCTTTGGCTGAAGTGGCCTTTGAGGTGCATGGCCAAGGTTTATGAGACTCGGGCTCTCCGAGTACCCAGATAGGTAACCACCCATTCTACAAGAAGTGCAACTACTATAGCTGCGTGGGCTATGCAGACTGCTATATCTGGGGGATATAGCTGGCCCGTAGAGGCAGCTGAAGACAGGGGGGATCCGGACAGGGGCTTGGGGGTGTTGCAGACCCCCCTCCCCAGCTGGCAAAACCCCCTTTTCCCGAGGTGGAGGAGCAGTAGTCAGCAATGGCCGCCACGAAGAAATCTGCAGCTGGACAAGCAGGTGCAGGAGGTAGGAAGTTGGAAGAATTATGAAAGTTGCTTTCAACCAGGATAAGGCAGGAGAAAGTGCCTTGGAATCTTGAAGGCTGCTAAGGATACGTTGTTTCTAGTGAGAGTTACAAGCTGCAAATATCCTAAAAGCGAAAGGTTGTTTTTTTTTTCGTTTCACTCTCCTTCCTAACGTGACAGCGGATGAAAAAAATCTTTTTGGCTGTGAGTGGGAAGGGAGAGGGAAAAAAATTGGAGCAAAATTTGAAAATAAAGAGAAGATTGCCTAGAATTCTAAAGAGTTACTAAACATCAATAAAACTTCTAAAAGATATATTTTAAAGGAAACTTTGTGACTAAACTTTAACCCCAGAAAGAGAAAGTGAAGAAGGAGAAAGTATTTTAAAGAAACAGCTTGTTTGGATTGTTTGGTGATTTTGGAATTATTTCTGATTAAAAGCACTTGGGTGGTTGTTTGGAAAAACTTTTTCTCTACACAATGGCATCACTTGTGGATGGACTGAAACTTGTATACCAAAAATATGAAAAAGAAAAGCAAGAAGGGAAAGATGTCCTTGGCACTCTTTTTCAATTTTTAGAAATGGCAGTTTGTACTTATGTAAAGCTGAATGAGCAACAGGATGACGGGGACAAAGAAGAAGCCATCTTTGATGAACAAATAACTTTGCTTGGAGAAGGGAAAAAGAAAGAGAAAAAGGAAAAAAAGACTTTAAGACCTGGAAAAACAACCCAAAAAGAGAAGAAAGGGGACATTATGTTAGGAAACAACAGAAAGGGGGAAAGCAGAATAAAAGGGAGGTGGAGAGACATGGGGGTAAAGAGGACAAGGAGAAGAAGAAAAGAAGGGAGAAAGGAAGGGATGAGAACCCTTAATGGTGGGGAGCAAGATGCAAAGAAACAAAAGATTTTTAGAGATAATGGATAAATTTTATTGAAAAAGGGATTCTAGAAAGGTACATAAGACTGCATTTCTATATTTGTATTTAGAAATAATCATAGAAAATTGGAAATAATATGTAATTTAAAATGTGATAAAATATTTAGTATAATCTAGTGATTTTTTTGTTAAGAAAAGGGGAGAACTGTAATGAAACAATGATTTAAGATATGTGATGTGGGGGGGAAATAAGGCATGATATTTAATTGAAATGGGTAAAATGTTTAAGATATAAATGATTGTTAATATTAATGATTAGAATATGTTATCCTAGTGAATTTTTTTGTGAAATGAGAGATTTGAAGTAGAAGAAGAGGGAACATTGTAATGAAATAATGATCTATAATATGTGATGTGGGGGGGGGGAAATAACTATGGAAAATAGGTGCTCCCATAAAAGTATGTGATTTAATTGAAAATAATGTGCTAAATGTTTAAGATATAAATGAATATCAATGTTAATGAATAGATTTGTATTGGTTTTGATAATACTGTATAATTTTAGAACGTACCAGACAGAATCCCAATGTAAGTTATGTGTTCTATATTAAGTATTATAAATATAGGGGAAAGAGATAAAGGCATCATACTCCATTTAGTGTACAGAAGTTTTTTTCAAAGAAGAAAGATAAATGGATAGCTGGAAATAGAACAGACAAAGAATAATAAATATTATGATTTGAATTGAGAGGAGATAAATAAAATAAAATTGAGAAAATTTAAAAGAGAGGAGAAGTTATATAGAAAATTGAAAATGCTAATAAGATATGGAATGGTATATAAAATGAATATGAATTTGAATTTGTGTCTGTACCAAGAGTTTTAACCCGGGACTAAGCAACTTTCAGAAAAGAGATTTCTTATGCTTTTATGTTTTGTGTTTTTGTGTATTTATGTTTTGTATGTCTTTAAAAATTAATAAAATTTGTTCAAAAAAAAAAAAAGAAGTGCAGCTACTACAGCTGCGTGGGCAACGCAGGCTGCTATTGTGGACATCTGTAGGGCAGCGACATGGTCCTTTCCATCTCCTTTCAAAAGGCGCTACAAATTGGACACCTTCGCTTTGCCTGAAGTGGCCTTTGGCATGCATAGCCAAGGTTTATGAGACTGGGGATCTCCCAGTACCCAGATAAGTAACCGCCCATTCTACAAGAAGTGCAGCTACTACAGCTGCGTGGGCAACGCAGGCTGCTATTGTGGACATCCGTAGGGCAGCGATGTGGTCGTCTCCGTCTCCTTTCATAAATTGAACACCTTCACTTTGCCTGAAGTGGCCTTTGGCGTGCATAGCCAAGGTTTATGAGGCTCTGGCTCTCCCAGTACCCAGATGAGTAACCGCCCATTCTACAAGAAGTGAATTAAAACTGTATTCAGTCAAGGGAAGCAGGACAAGAGTAAAGAGCCATAGGACCTTTGTTTCTTTGTTCTCTCAATTTTACTCTGGTCTTTCAGGATCAGCTGCATCCCAACATATTTATTATCAATGCTTATAGCCCTAATTATCCTTCAGCATTAAAAGACTCCTGGATAGCGATGGAGCCTTATTTCCCTTTGCTCTATCTAACAGGTATTGCAAGACAACAGGTTAATTGCATTCTCTGTTCCACAAATACAGAGAGATATTCCTGCAGGCCAAAGGTTGGCCTGCCGTGCATCAGAGTTTTGTGTTAAGGCTCTCAATTTCTGCATCAGTGATTGGATCAAAGCTGGGCTATGAAATATTTTGTTTGTAAACATTTCCAGAAGCCTATTTTAAACATTGTCATTTCATATAAGGTCAACTTGAACTTTTGCACTAAATACCAATGAAGCTTTGTTGATGCCTTTCTTAATAAACAAAAAAACCTGGAATAACTTCCAACACTTTAAAACTGATCAAACCACTTTGCACAATTGTGGTCTCAATTTTTATTTTTATTTTTGGTGGTGGTGGGGGGGCCTACACTTTGGTCCTTACCCAAAGACAGTTAATCATATCCAAGCCTTGTTGGCATTAATGGAACTTACATCAGCAATGACTGAATTATCCTATACACTAACAGATATTGGGGCATAACTTTTTCTAGATAAAGGCAAACTATTATTTGAAGTTATGAATTACTAGCCTCAATTGTTCATAAAGTGGTGTATAAAATTACAAATATGTATAATTCTGGATTTTGTTTTGTGTACTTTTATAATTTTTCAATTTTTTAAAAGTGCAATTGTTTTTTACACTAATATCATTTTCATTCCAATATGCTGAAAAAAAATTAAAGATGCATATTAGATGACACTGAAATGGCTTATACTTAGACTGACTTAAAAATCAATTTATGTCTCAGTTTCTCAGTAGAAATAGGTTTGAAATAAGGATTTACATATATTTCATTTTAAGTTCCAATTAATTTTAAGTAGGACCATCTAGAAGCTGCTCAGTAAGAGCAGGTAGCACAAAAACTATTAAAAGATCTTTAAAGGATCATTCCTGCTAGAAACAATTTGGCTTCAAAAGATCCCATTCCTTTGGTTACCGTTATTAGTCCCTCTAGAGTTGTAAGGGACTGTAAAGGGATACATAAATAATGCTGATGTTGTTGAACTACAGTTTACTTATTTATCACATTGGTATATCACATATAACAAAGCCACCCTGCATCAATAAACAAGTATCCAGTCAATAAGAAGGAATTAATAATAAGTATAGAGATGAAAGTAGCAAATAACTTCAATACCAAAACGTTAAATACTGGATACAGATACAGATTAACAGAGTTGGAAGGTCATTATTCCAATTTTTAAAAAAGTCCATACTGTCATGAAAATTCAAGGGATAGAATGAAGTATAACCATGCTATTTTGGAAGGCCAAAAGGTAAAAATACATTTAAAAATAATAATACTTAAACTGAATTTAGTTTGCTGGGGGAATACAGCAAGGGAAGGAATTAGGCACTAAGGGCCATCACTAAGAATGCTCTGTTGCTAGTAACTACCGGGCAGACTTCCTTCCAGGATGAACATCCAGAAGTTCTTTAGTCAAAGATCATAGCCACCTTAGCACAAATGATAGAAGCCCTAGCTATTCTTGAGTACAGACTACAGAGTGATACCAGTTGCTTGATATCAGATTCCAAGAATCAAGAAAGACACATGAGTTACTTCTGTGGCTAGTCCTGCATTGCTATTCACCTGTAGTTGGTTGCTTTAGTTGGTAAGATGTCTATTTGCAGTGCTATAGATGCATTCTGCGAAATGTATTTACATCTACAGGTATTATTAATTGTTTACTTCCCCCCACACACTTTTTTTTTTTTTTACAGGTCGCCCTTGTTTTTCCCAACAATGATCCCGCAGCTTTTATGGTAGCATTTTATGGCTGCCTTCTTGCAGAAGTTGTTCCTGTTCCTATTGAAGTGCCACTTACCAGAAAGGTAAGAGAAATAAGTTTCCAGATATCTTAGCAGGAATTAATGTCAGATCTCAGGACATAATCTTTGAGCATTTCAGAAGGAAGTGAAAAATGACATGGCACTGTTGCTTTAATGTATTTATGAAAGTATAACATATTTATTACATGTTGTCAGATTATGTATACCATCTGTGTATACATGTTCTGATGACTTTGCCTTAACTTGATTGGGAAGCTAAAATGGGCTTACTTTTTAAATATTATTTTAGAACAGGTTATAAATTTTAGGTGCAGCTGAATGCTAAATAGAATTTGACCAGCATTGAAAAGAATCAGGTTTTTTTAGGCTTCTGTTCCCCAGTTCCCTAGGGAATTATTTTTGCATGCAAAAATAAAAAGGTCAGTTGCATGTGGAACCATGAAAGCCATGAGAAAGCTTTGAGCTATATTTTTCAATGAGTTGAAGCTTAACCTTAAGCAAAACTTGGGATCATCTACATTGAAGAATAGGGCTGAGAAGGTGAGGGAGCTCCACCAATTATACCATTATTTTTGATGGACAGGATTGTCCAAGGTGCCATGTTTTACAAGGGTTCTCCTTTTCTACTGTGGCATGGCCCTGAAAGGGCACCATGAATAATAACTGCTTAGAATTCTTACAAAAATAGCTCTAAGATGATTATCTAGAAAGGTCTAAGTTTATTTGCATTTAGGTGAATAAAATTCAAGCAGTGCCGATAGTACAAAAACTAAGCTCCCTGAACTTGGCGGGAATTATCTTGCTCTTATAACTCTGGGCTATTTCCTATAAGGTAATTTATTCTTTAAAAATTAGAGATGATTGGGAATGAGAGCATTAAACTTTGCTTTATATGACTAGGATCTTTATAGAGCTAGTCCAGTGGAATTAAGAGTGGTGACAAGCCTGTTTCCTCAATTTGTAAGCTGATAGATGTTCTTTTCAGACAGACTTTGAGCCAGCTGCATAATTAATTCATTTTTGGGTGATAGAGATGTCCATTATGAATTTCTGAGGTGGTCCAAAAGACATCTATGGCTTTAGAGACTATCAGCATTGCTTGGGTTCAGTTAAAAAAACAAGAATGCTTCTCGTATGATTTTCAAAGAATTCCAGGCAGCTTGATGATCAAAATAATGATAAACACATTTTTGAAAAAAGGAAATATAAAGAACAGTTGAAATAAGTAAATGATTGAAAACTGTTGGCAGTTGCATTGCTAAAAATAGTTTCTGACCATATTTTGGGTGCATATTAATTAAGTTGAAGGTCTTTCTTTATAATTTAAACTACAATGAAATGTCATATATTGATTTGAGGATTTAATAGCCCAACAAGAAGAGAAAAATCCCTTATTTCTTTTCTTAGGAAGTTCAAGTTTTCTGTGCATTGGCATGTTGGCTAGGAATAACCTGCATATATATGGTCCTATAAAGAGGTAGAATAAAATGCAAAAGCTTAAGATGTGATCAGTGAATATTTTTAGCAAATAATGTATTGGGGCAGGCTTAAATATATGTTTTAGATAGCCCCGTCCAAAAAATCTAGTTGATGATATAGGCAGGGTGGTGGACCAAGGGCCATTAATGCAACAAGTCACACCCTCTTGCTGCTTTGATTAGTAATCTTCTGGCATTTGGAGCCATGTGCATGTCACAAACATACAGAAAAGTGGTTGGACTTCCAATCCTGGAAATCTACTTATGTCTCTCAGATCTCACTTGCCTCCCCTTGCAAACCTACCACTGGCTACATGTTGTTCATGCCATTCCCTTTGCATTCCCTAATCTATCTGAGAGTAAAGCATTTCAATTAAGCAAAAGTAACAGGGCAGTTTGCAGAATTGGAAATGATTTTCAAGTGGGAATAGAAACAACTCTCTTCCTCCCTTTAAACATATGGCATGTCCCACCTAAAGTCACAACGGAATATCAGGTGCTTTACGTCTAGCAGTTTAAAAGCATGCAAACAGATTAATAGGTATCACTTCGGTGGGAAGATAACAGTGTTCCATGTGCCTTTGGTGTACAGCCATGCTGGCCACATGACTAAAGAACATGTCTTCAGACATAACTGGAGAGGAAAACTTTGTTATCTTTGCCCTTGCTTTATACCTAGCAGTTTAGCAAGAATCATTTTCTAACACAGTGCTTGCCAAAGCTGATTAAATTACCCAAAATTGGATAAAAGTGGCTTTTCTTTGGGAAATGGGTTTGTGTATCATTATAAAATCACATTAGGGACATTTAAATAAGGATTTTTGGATAAGCAGTTTTGCATAATGGAGGAAAGTATTTGGGAAGCACTGACATAACAGCTTCAGAGAAATGACACCTATCATTTCTCCCTTTCCTTCCCTTTTCCTTGCACAAAATTTCTGTAAGGCCTTTCTGCATTGGACAATTAGCTGCTAAGTTTTTCATCACACTTTTATTTTACGTACAGTTGAAAAGATACCACAACAAACTAGTGACCCTTTCAAAAGCATGCTAAAAGCATTTTGTAATTTGCTCTAGCTAAAATTCTTGCCAAGATTAATTTTTGTAAAAAAAAATAAAAAATCATTTGTGTAAACAAGCATCATGTTTACACAGAATTTACTGAAAAGGAATTTGAGGCAATTGTGTCCTTTAAAAAAGAGAAATGGCAGCAAGGGCCCAAGACTCTGATAAATTAAAACACTTGTAACTGGGTTTTATATATAGCAGGGGCTGGAGGACAACCAATGATATAGGCAGGGTTGTATTATACATTTGGTTACCCTTACCTATGCGGCTCGAATTTTACCAGATTGCTTGAAAGTTCTGCCATTTAATTTTTGAGGCCTTAATTCTTCTCTTGTCCCTCAGTTGTTCAAACTCCCCATAATCTTCTTGCATGCCTCAAAAATGTATGAGTAAAAATCATCCATCAAATAAAACTATAGTGGGAAAGAGTTGAATGAATGATGTGGAATAATTTCATGTGATTTTGATTAATGTGATTCCTAAAATAAGGATGAAGAACCCAAGAACACTTGCCTGGAGAAATTCTCAACGTGTACTTTCTCCATCTGCAGGGAACTTCAGAACTGAATACAGATTTTATGGGAGAATCCAGCCCTTTCTAACTCACTGGTTATTCTGCCCACAAGACTTTCAACGCTTAGTGGTTTTCTTATATCAGCTACTGGGAAAGCAGGCAATGTTCAGTATGCTATTTTAAAAACTCTTCTTTTGTATTGCTGTGTAACATGCCTGAAATAAGTGACACTCAAAGTCTTTCTTTAGAATAGGCATGTTAAAGGAATTCAAACATTATCTTCCTGTAGAGGCACCATGGCTTAGTGACTTAGGTCTGTAGTCCAACTCCTAACGCCACATGATGGAGTGAGTTCCTATCACTTGCCTCAGCTCCTGCCAACTAGCAGTTCAAAAATATGTAAATGGAAGCTTATAAATCAGGTATTTCAATGAGAAGGTAAAAACATTCCACGTTTTGACGTATGCTTTGCAATGCAGCATGATGTCATGCTGGTCAATTGACTTGGAAGCAACATTGGCTTAATGGCCTGAAGAAAGGGCATGGATACCAACCTCTGAAGTTGGCTACAATTAACAGGGTAAAACTCGCAGGGACTTCTTTACTTTTACCTTTCCATCTTGTATCAAGGAGCTTCTATAACACTTTATTCAACTATACACCTTTATTCCCGCTCATAAAAATATGGCCAGATCCGAGTGGTGGGTTATATTAAACTTATTGATTAGGGAACAGCATGTTTTAGAGATGTGTAGACATTTCCATTTTCCACTCTCAGCCTTCTCTAGTGAACAATAACTTAGATGCTTGGCAAAAACTTATTCTAATTTTTTATCATCTTTCTAACCACTCTTGCTACGCCTTCCTTTTTTCCCTCAGCTCAAGGAAAGCAGGCCTTCTGATCTCTTTGAATTTACTTCCCATGAGTTTTTGTTAACATGACTAGTGATGTAGAATCTCTACTTACTTGGGAGATTATCCTTAACCTACCCTGAGTTTCTTTTTAAAACACCCTTTCCCATCTTACACATCTGTGAATATCAGCCCTAAGAATTCCTCAGTTGCGAACCTAGAGAACTGATGTCCATGTATTTTTAAGGCATCCAGGTTGGGCAAATATGCTTACTGCATCTGTCTCCTTCATCCCAGCTTCTGAAGTATCTTTATGACTCTTACTATCCTGTGTCTGCTATTTTCACTTCCTTCTTTCACTGTTTTGTAGAAATATATGTATAAATCTCCCTCAAATGCTAATATTTTGAAGTGATTGATTTTCTCAAAGTTATATCCTATCCTTAGATACCATTAGGCTTATAGGAGTTAATCTGAGGACACAAATAGTCTTTAGGAGCTCATCTTTCAGTTTGAAATGTATGTATGTGGTATGGTCACAAAGTTCTTTAATCTTGAGAGCTTTATAGTACTATTTTCCTCACTCTGATCCTTGTCAGAATGGGTCCTTTCCTAGGAGTATGGCAATGAAGTTCCTAAAAATTCATCTATCTGATAAATGCATCACAAGACGAGAATCCCTTACATGTGTATGATATTAAGCAGCTGAAAAACTTGAGATATGTGATATGTAATAACTGTCCTCCACTTGTTTCTTTTCGAGCTAGGTTCTGTAAAGTAGTATGTTTTAAAATGGACTTTGCCCATGTTTATATGAACTAGCTTTCTGTTTTTGAGAAAGTTGAATAATCTTTTGGATAACAGATAGCATTCCAAAAAAAAAGGTATCACACAACCACATTTTAAAGAAACCATATCATTTTTGCCCCCAAGAACATTCATTTGTGCTTTATCTCTTCTCCCCTCTTCCTATCTCTTTTCTCAAAATGAGATAGACACAACAAAATGCATCACATCTGTTGGTTTTCATGGACATTCTCCTATAATTGCTCAGATGTTGCATTAGCTCTATATGGCAGAGAAACTCTGTGGAAAAGTAGGGTGGAGGGTTGACTTTCCTTCTCTGTAATTAAAACCTGGCCAGCAGCTGAATAACAATAAAAATACTGTCAAGGAAAGGCAAACTCCTCCCTCCTTTAATTTCTTAGCTTGCCATCATTTCCAAAATATTTTCTGTAACATCCATTAGCAGCCCATTCATGCATTTTTGCTAGATTGCTTTTTCGAGAAACATATAGAAAACAGAAGCAGTGAAAGAAAATCTGTAGATGTGCTAAATATTATTTATTAATTTAAGCATGCATATATATTTGCATTATACTATTAGACTCCAGATGTCAGGACAGAGTGTAAATTGGACCCAGAGAAGACTGTTGAGAGTGTATATTGGCCTAAGGAATATTATTTTGTGTATATAGATATTTCTTTGTCTTATTTCTGTGTTATTTCCTTTTTCACTTCAAGTTATATAAAGAAAGCACATGCACTGTTTTATTTGAAGCAAGCTCTCTCACTTTAGTGTTTTCTGGTTGGCCATACTTTTCTACACTCTCCCTTCCAGTCTTTGTAGCCAAGATAAAACATTGAGTTAGTCCTGATTACTTCTTGTTTTAAAGACAGTTGAAGTCCTATTCTGTCATTGTCTTTGGGCAATAGATGTGCTTTAATTTTCTTCAGGGTATTAGAAAAACCTTGATGGGGAAAGCTTTAAATGGTAGAGACCAACAACCAGGAACGTTTGTATCCAGGATCAGAGTGAATAATCTGAGTCTAAGTAACCACTGACATGATTTGAAAATAATGAGATCTGTCAGCTAGGTTTATTCACGATAAAGCAAGCAACAACCCACAACCTTCCCTCCCAAAAGACACCCTAAATTTTCAGGATTCCAGCAAGGGATAAAAGCAGTAGACAATTGTTGTCAGTCCTAAGCCTAATGTAGGATGTATTTTAATATTGATGCCAACTTTGATTAATGCCTTTTAAACTTTGTACATTTTTTAGGACCTGGCTAGTTATGAATCTCCTTGGTCTACTAATAGCACAACATGCACAGAATTTTTCCCCAACTGGCATGATTTCATCCTCTTTGTCTCTTTCTATTTATCTTAAAAAGGGTACTCCTCCTTCTGTCTGGATTTTCATAGAAGCCAAACCAAATGAGAGCTCATTTCTGAAGACTTTTCTTGCAAAAGTATGTCTTTAACTTTGCCAAGCTGGAAATACATATCTCATAATTACTTTAATCATTAGAAAATGCAAATATAATTGAGAATTTGTTGGGTGCCTGAACTTTGAAATGATTATACAAATCTGTCATAAACCAGTTTCTCATCCCATATATATATATATATATCTGTGTAATTAAATACTATTTTAAAAAATCTGACTAGAGAGAGGTTGATGCTAGGCTCTGAATGCGGGGGACAGTGTAATGCATGTCTTTTCCTTAGAAGTGATAGCTTTTTAACAACTTTTAAGTATACATTAAAAAACAAAAACAAACTTGAGTTGTTGAACAAAACTGATCTATATCTCAAGACCTTTCTTTTACTATCTTGATAGTCACAAAACCTCCATTTCTGCTTTTTGTTTGCTTCAGATTTCCAGTGCTAATGTCTTTGTAATGCAATGAAAGTCTTGCTGTAAACTTATCTATTCTGTTTTGAAAAACGTGGTGTCTGGCTATTGTCTGGTGCATCTTGAACAGATACTAGGGTATAGTGATGGATTTTATCTGTATATTTTGAGCTGCTGTATATTGTTGAGTACCTGTGACTTGACCAAATTGAAACACAGAAACTGAATACTGTTGATATAGGGTTGTTGCTTTTTCTAACTAGAGTTTTCCAAACTATAATATTCTGTGTTAGCTTCAGTGAGGAGAGGAGAGGAAAAAATAGAAAGAAATAATTTTTTTTTAAATGCTATGGTTATTGTAATTTTGTTGATTTTTTGCTTGGGGTTTCACAGAATTCAAGTGCCCCTATTTCTGTTGGGATAATCTAAATTCTGAAGGCCTTTGTAAGTGAAAATGGTGAGGCAAGGCAATGTGTTGATGTTAAATATTGGGCAGATTGTGGCTTAATGTATGGTATAAATCCAACCAATACAATAGTTTATGATCCAGTAGGATGCAAACATTATCACAGAATCAAACTGTTCTAAAACATTGGTGTGCAATAATGGTCAGCCCAAGATATCTGGAAGACAATTAAAATAACAGGTGTTGCATGTCCCTCCTTTTGTTTTTAGACATAATTTGCTGAACTATTATTGGCTGTTAGATCTCTTTCCCATAAATTTACTTTTTTTCTTTTTCTTTGGATTATCTAATTCAGAAGTCATTCCCATGTCCTATAAGCAATAGATTCCACTCCCAGTTAATGCAGTCTAATGCTTTTCCTGGTTTGGAATCTTATACTTGCTTTTTATAGATAAATAAAAAGATCTGCCTATTTAGCTTATAGATTGATTTGTGCCCATGTTTGATTCTGGTTTTTATTCTGATTTTCATCTCCTGTCATAAATTGTGCACCAAACATCAAGTTATAGTTTCAAAGATTGGAAAAGTTGGGGTCTTTCATGACCTGATTTTTGCTTTTTAAAGAAAAATACAATTCTCTGTATTAAATATTTTATCAAAAAATGTTCTTACAAAAGCACTGAAGCTTTGAAAGCCAAGGACCTTGATCAAAACATAATAGATGTCTTTAAAAAAATGGTTGATGAAGTAAAGCAAATGTTAATAGCTCAGACATATTTTAAAGGAAAACTTTCATTACTGCTTTTGCATTGATTCACTTAGAAGCTTTTTCTCCCTTGCTTTTTTTTTCAACTAGGATGCAGGTAGCCAACAGATCGGCTTCTTGCTTGGAAGCTGTGGTGTCACTGTAGCCTTGACTAGTGATGCATGCCATAAAGGACTACCTAAAAGCCCTACAGGGGAGATACCACAATTTAAAGGTAAGTTTGTGCAGGGTTAACTCAATATTGTGATATCATGTCCCAGTGATGAGCAAAAGTAGAGAATTGTTCTAATTAAAAGATGCAAAAGGTATCTGACTTTATGTCTTCGAAATCTCTGTACTTTTCAGATCAGTCCTGTCTATTTTGCCTGTTCTAATCCAATTCAATTGTTCTTGTAGTTGGGCATAATTGTTATCTCAATACTGTTGAGAAGTGCCCGACTGAACCCTTATTGTCTTCTGGCAGGATGAGGTTAAATGGAACAGTTCACTGAAGCCAACCCACAATCATTCTGTCTTCTACAGACCTTGAAACCCAAAGCTTTTATTCAGTAGATCAATGTTGTTCTATCCATGCCTCATCATCTGAACTACTATGGGTTCTGGAGTAATAAAAATCCACTCATTCTCAGCTTTGCAAAATAAAATTTGCTAGAAAGCATTATTTTGTCCTGGAGGTGTGTGTAAAATAAAATATGAAAAAAGAAGCATTCATATTGCCTTCACTCTTATCATTCTTGATATTTTTCAAAGCTTCTGAAAGGCAGATGGTGACATGCCAGCTGCTTGGCAACCAGGCATGAGAAGATGGATAAGGAAAGACAGAGAGGCTGTAGGAACATGAAGTTGATCCTCTATGGCAGGTGTCAGCAATCCTCGGCTCTGGAGCCGCATGTGGCTCTTTGCGCCCTCTGCTATGGCTTCCTGTTGGGTGATCCCACCACTGGCTGGCCCTGCCCCTCGACCTCCCCTCCCATTCACTCCTTGCCTAGCCTGAGAAGGTAAAACACAAAAAACAGAAATGAGAGGGGGAGAGAGAGAGAGAGACCCATTTCCCACAGAAAACACTGGGAGCCACAAAAGCTGGTATGGCATGGCGGGGTGAGTGGGTCATGTGATTGGGTGGGAGTGATGATGAGTTGGCCACACCCAGCCAGGTTTTGAGGCCCTCGGTGTTTTCTGTGGGAAAAGGGTCCAAATGGCTCTTCAAGGTTTAAGGTTGCAGAACCTGGCTCTATGGGCAGTGTAGTCAAACACCTCATGTGCCTGTTTGAAACTGGGGCCAAATTCTCAGGTTGAGTGTGCTCAACAAGAATTGGATTTTGTATCTAATGGTTCCAGCTTTTACTGACCCTTCTGTGTTATCTCTGAGTTGCTGAAGAACACTTTTCAAGGGTCATTTCTATGAAAGAAATGTGGACCACAATATTGCATGATGGCTTCTGTTATTTTTAAAAAGATTTTGTATGTTTGTTTTTAAGGCTGGCCAAAGCTACTGTGGTTTGTGACTGAATCAAAACATCTTTCGAAACCTCCCCGAGATTGGTTCCCCCACATAAAAGATGCGAACAATGACACAGCTTACATTGAGGTGAGTGCAATGTGCCTAATACATTTGTTCATTCATATTCTTATATGCATCATTTCTATCTATTACTCTGGGTCCAGATTAATAGTGGACTAAATATTTTAAGTAAATATATTGCAATGTACTCATTGAATAGTAAGGTATATATGAAACAGTTCCAGTCCTATGTAACTATAGCAAACTGCACTTATATAATATTGTTAGGGAAATTTTAAAAAGCTTGATATCTAAATTTATACAGGATATTTTCCCCCTTCATCTTTGAACAGCAAAATGGATAGCCATTTTAGTGGGTGCATGTTTGAACTTGTCATGTTTATAGATTATACAATAATCTTTGCATTAAGAACTAATGAGAAAGGGTATCCCTTAAAAAGAAGAATGGCTTGTTGACACTAATGGGATTCTAAACAGCTGCAGGTATAAAATCGCAAATAGAATTAAACATTTAGACAGATTTTATCTGCTGCATCTGAAGTCCACTGAATCAAAGTCTATTGAATCAGAAGTTTTCTAAAAACAGCACTGGAAACTTCTCAATAAAAGCTGATTTGAAAAGTTCCAGAGTACAATACCATGTGCAAGACTCTGTAAAAGATAGATGCAATAGAAGTGCTTTAAATAAACAAGGAAGAAAACTGAATACTTCATAATATTTTTCATGAATTAAATATCAAGATAACTGATGCAGGAGCAGAAATAGTAGCACTCTGCAGACTTTTATAGGGAAGGGATGGATACCGATGTGTATTGAAACATGGGGACTACATTTTATCATTAGATAGTTTGACAACTCCTGACAAATGTTCTTTTTAGAAGCCAGTGGGACAAGCATATTATTCAACTTTACTTTTAGCACATATTGGTGGTTTAAGAGTCCACAGAAACAAAAGAAAGACATTTTATTCCAAAATATGCTTGTTGGCTTACATGGACTTCTAGTTCATCTCTATTTCCAAAGTTTAAGCAGAGGAACACAAAAATAAATGCATAGTATCAAATCCTATATTAAGCTAGCAAAAGCTTTCATAGCTGCTTTTAGGGGTTGGTCACAGGAGTTATGTAAAAGGGCTAAGCCCCCTTTTGTCCTTTTGAATCTGAAGAGCTTCATCACTATAGTGCCTATCTTAATTTTGATGTTACAGCAAAAGAGGCAAGTGCAATTTTAGATTGCAATCTTTCATAGTCATTTGCAGTCATGAGGGGCCACGGTTCAGGCTTAGTTTCTGTGCTAGTCAGATTCTGTTTTAAGAATGATTGCCAATTTGAAGAAAATCAAAATAGGCTCAAAGATAGGCAGCAAAGAAGATTTAACTTGAGAGATAGAGGCTGCAAAAGAATTCAGAGGAAAGGACTGCTGAAATATTTGAAGGGGTGTCAAACAATAGTAGGCTTCAAATTGCTCACCATTGGTCATAATGCAGAATCTAGAACTGGTTAGGAATAGCTTATTAATGTTAATAAGCTTTGATAATAAAACTCTTTCCTGGGGAACAAATAGGCTGCTTTTCACTGGATGTGTTCAAGCAAGAACTAGGCAGCTTTCTAATGGAGATATTTAATTTGGATTTCTGTAGAGATCAAGGGGCCTCAATAAGATTGTTCAACCATTAAGGCAAACTATCAATATATGAGTTGGGTCTTCCCTCACCCCCCCAAGCTGCTTAGTCTGGATCTTTAGGGAGCTAGGATAATGGAAGATAAGGATATATAGACAATTAGCAGGGTGATATGAATGGAGAGATGACTCAGTGGAGCATCTTGCATAGACAGGTATCTCCAGTTTATGAAACTAACAACAATGATGTTATTCCCTGACACTGATGAGCAAAATTGTGTTACTGCAGTACAAAACTTGTAAGGATGGAAGTGTTCTTGGCGTGACAGTGACAAGGATTGCATTGCTGACCCATTGTCAAGCGCTCACCCAGGCATGTGGATACACAGAAGGTATTTCAACACTTAAAAAAAATAACAGCGAGTAAACTAGCTTCAGAAAATGATTTAGCATGATAGATTTTACTGGATTTTGTTTTCAATAATTGGATGGAGAAAATTATTCAGTAGCCAGGAGCTAGACTATTTTCCCCCAAAATTGGAAAGCAACACAGATTATTTCTTAGCCAAATTAATTTTTGAATCTTCTAAGAACTGTAGAGTCCTTGCACAAAATTGTATTTGTTACAGTAATTTTTCTAGAAACATCTGCCCTTTTTTGCAGTATTTGAAGCATCCTCTTTCTGTGAGTGAGAACAACAGAGAAATTGTAGTGCAAGGTCTAAAATAGTTTACGTCATCCCTCAGAAAGAAAATTCATTCTTCCCATGGCATCAACCAGGAAAATGAAACAGGATATAAGTATGATACAGTTCATCCATTTTTGTGCAATTACTAGGCCCATTTCAGGCTGGATATGCCCATCATGCTGCAACACGCAACCAGGGTTAATAAAAAGAGGAACTGATACAAATATTAAGCTGAGATCAGGACCTCCAAAAGTTTATATGAGATAGAAAGCTGTGGGATATGATTTTTCCAGACTTCAGACTGTCATCCAAGATGAAGAATAACTTCAGAGTTGTAATTTTCATCTCTAATTAATATGAACTTCTCAAGTTTTTGAGATCTGTTATTACCTACATGTCTTGAGGAAATCTTTGTCAGTGGAACAGTCATTATTTTGGAAATTATGAATTTCCTGCTCTTATTTTTGACATTTCCCACCTATTATCAGGAGAATAAGTCACTGTGACATATTATGCAAATGACAATGAAGGAAAGAGAAATGAAGGATCAGATAGGTCAAAACAATGAGTTAGAATTGATTTACTTCAAATTGTCCTACAGTTATTTTCTTTTATGAAAAAATGAATCAATTACATTTTTAGATGAAGCTTTTGATTGGCTGTACCTAGCATCCAGGAACTAACATCGTTTTTGTTTTTGTCATGAAGCTGAAACCATTGTGAATGTTCTGGATTTCAAAAAAGATGTGGGTTTATGGCATGGCATCCTTACAGTAAGTCTACCATTATTTTAAATAATTGCTTTAAAATGGGATGTTACAGCTTACATTTCCATCAAATACATGTTGGCATCTTCTCAACATGTCCCATTTTTTCTAATACTGAAAAGTGATACCTTGTTTCTCCAAAAATAAAGCTTCCTGGAATATTGAAACATGCAAAATGGGGGGGGGGGGAATGGGGGGGGGCTTGCTGTTAGGAAGTACTTTTTTTGCACCCAACCTTGTTCTCCTTGACTCCTCAGTGGCTTTTCATACCATGAGCCATGGTATCCTTTGGGGCCATTTTTCGAATTTGGGCTTGGCAGCCTAGCCTTGCTTGGGATTTGACTGCTTTCTCCAAGGCCAGTCCTCGTGAGTGTTAATAGGGAAGGAGAGGTTCAGTCCACAGTTGCTCCTTTGTGGCATGCTAAAATGCTTGTCCCCCATGGTTGACGAAACCCTTAGGGGACAGAAACAGCATTGTTTGCACTTGTGGATGATCTGTGGCAAGGGCAGGATGTCGGTGTATATCCATCCTTATTCTCCTTGACTTCTCAATGGCTTTTGATACCATCAGCCATGATATCCTTTGGGGCCATCTGTCAAAGTCGAGTCACCATTCCTGTCAGACCCCTCATTCATAGAGGAATTATGGGTTTTTAAAAGGGTTATAGGGCCTGTGGCTGGGCGACACAGTTTGGCCCCTTTACCCAAGGCCAGCCCCAACCAGTGTTGATAGGGAATGAGAGATCCAGTCCACCAGTGCTCTTCAGTGGCATGCCATAGGGCTTGGCTCTCTCCACTCTTTTTTAACATCTGCATGAAGTTGGATGAGATGGATGATACAGAAAATAGCACACATCATAATTCTGATGATATAGTATGCTAATGATACCTAACTTTGTATGACCATCGCTAGTGAATTTGCTGCTGTCCATTCATAGTACCTAGAGTCTTGGATGGGGGACAACAGGCTTTGGCTGAACCTTCCTCGCAAGACTAAATGACTCTGAGTGCCATAGTGGACCCAGTTCACAACTTGGGAGTTCTTTTGGAATCGCAACTCCTGCTCAAAAGAGCAGGTGGAAGCCGTGGCTAAGAAAACCTTTGCACAGCTTCAGGTTGTGCACCACTGGCAGACTTTTCTGCATCAGGAGTGGCCTCTGCACTCGGATGGCTAATATATGCCTGGGACATCATTGGAAGAACATCAGTGTTCCCCGAATGACAGTACACCTCCATCCTTGTTCTCCTTGGCTTTTCAGTGGTTTTTCATACCATGAGCCATGGCATCCTTTGGGGCCATTTTTCGAATTTGGGCTTGGCAGCCTAGCCTTGCTTGGGGTTTGACTGCTTTCTCCAAGGCCAGTCCTCGTGAGTGTTAATAGGGAAGGAGAGGTTCAGTCCACAGTTGCTCCTTTGTGGCATGCTAAAATGCTTGTCCCCCATGGTTGACGAAACCCTTAGGGGACAGAAACAGCATTGTTTGCACTTGTGGATGATCTGTGGCAAGGGCAGGATGTCGGTGTATATCCATCCTTATTCTCCTTGACTTCTCAATGGCTTTTGATACCATCAGCCATGATATCCTTTGGGGCCATCTGTCAAAGTCGAGTCACCATTCCTGTCAGACCCCTCATTCATAGAGGAATTATGGGTTTTTAAAAGGGTTATAGGGCCTGTGGCTGGGCGACACAGTTTGGCCCCTTTACCCAAGGCCAGCCCCAACCAGTGTTGATAGGGAATGAGAGATCCAGTCCACCAGTGCTCTTCAGTGGCATGCCATAGGGCTTGGCTCTCTCCACTCTTTTTTAACATCTGCATGAAGTTGGATGAGATGGATGATACAGAAAATAGCACACATCATAATTCTGATGATATAGTATGCTAATGATACCTAACTTTGTATGACCATCGCTAGTGAATTTGCTGCTGTCCATTCATAGTACCTATAGTCTTGGATGGGGGACAACAGGCTTTGGCTGAACCTTCCTCGCAAGACTAAATGACTCTGAGTGCCATAGTGGACCCAGTTCACAACTTGGGAGTTCTTTTGGAATCGCAACTCCTGCTCAAAAGAGCAGGTGGAAGCCGTGGCTAAGAAAACCTTTGCACAGCTTCAGGTTGTGCACCACTGGCAGACTTTTCTGCATCAGGAGTGGCCTCTGCACTCGGATGGCTAATATATGCCTGGGACATCATTGGAAGAACATCAGTGTTCCCCGAATGACAGTACACCTCCATCCTTGTTCTCCTTGGCTTTTCAGTGGTTTTTCATACCATGAGCCATGGCATCCTTTGGGGCCATTTTTCAAATTTGGGCTTGGCAGCCTAGCCTTGCTTGGGGTTTGACTGCTTTCTCCAAGGCCAGTCCTCGTGAGTGTTAATAGGGAAGGAGAGGTTCAGTCCACAGTTGCTCCTTTGTGGCATGCTAAAATGCTTGTCCCCCATGGTTGACGAAACCCTCCAGGATGCCAAGGAACTGGCGAGTTCAGACAGAGAAATTTCATGCTGCAAGACAGGGCATATTCTAGGATGTTTTAAGGAAGCCTTGGTTTGCCATATATATTTTAGGGGTGATGGAGTAGAAGATGAAATGTTTGGGAATTTCAGTTGATCCTGGATGAAATGGACTTGGGTCCAGCTTACATTTCCATCAAATACATGTTGGCACCTCCTTAAGATGTCCCATTTTTTCTAATACTGAAAAGTGATACCTTGTTTCTCCAACAATAAAGCTTCCTGGAATATTGAAACATGCGAAATGGGGAGGGAATGGTGGGGGGGCTTGCTGTTAGGAAGTATTTTTTTTGCATACCCGAATAAGGTGCTGCTTGCGTTGACCCTGATACAAAGTGCCCCACCAACTCCGAGGTCAACATCCAAGCCGTTACAGCCCACCCTAAGATGCAAGGGGGGGAATTAAGTCACCCCAGAAAAGACAGCCTACCATTTTTGAGAGGCTCAAAAAAAAATAAGACCCAGCCTTATTGTATGAGACACACGGTAGTTTGAAAAATGGTAGCTAGAACTTAATTTTGCAGATATTCATACTGGAAGATCTTTGTATTAGAAGCCACTATTCTTCTCCCATAATAAATATCCTGGAAAACTGACAGGTTTACTTCTGCAACTGCAGACATTCAGTTTATGAATGTCATTGTCTTTTGGAGGAGTTTAAAGGAAAATATGGTAATATTTTCTTAATCTCATTCTTGACCCTAAAAATGGGAACAGCCTCTGTCTACCAATTACTGGAATTGATCCAGCATATTTGTTAGTCTGAAGAATGCTGCTGCCTTTAGATGCCCACAATTTCACTTGTAAACTTTTTTCCTTCCTGACTTAAGTAAGTTCAAGGCTAGATTCACACATCAAACTGAATTATAATGTAGTTATCTGGAATTTGACTGATATATGTACAGCCAGTCACTTTGACTGATATATGTACAGCCAGTCTGGCTAATTCAACATTCTGACTAATTAAAACAAGTCATGTCTTGGATGTATGAATTCAATTAAAAAGATACATTATTGGCTGAGAAAAATACCTGAATCTGAGTCACATATCATTATCAAATTGATTAATACTCTTTTTCATCTTGCGCTCAGGTTAAGAGTAAATCAAAGCCTGATAAGTCTGTCCAAGCCACCATCACTCATAGCTTTGCCTATATGGGTCACAACTTGGTTTGTTCCCTTCTTTAAAAAAAAAATTTCTCAGTCCATCTGTCTGGAGAACATCTGCCCAATCTCAGAACTTCTCTTTTTAGAGAGGATGATACAGAAGGTGGAAGGTTTAAAAGCTACAGTGGATTCTGGACAAAATGGATTCCTTTCAGGCAGGTTCTGAGTCCCCTTGTGGGAAAGAAATAGCATTGGTTGCACTCGTGGATGATCTATGGCAGGGGTCTCCAACCTTGGCTCCTGGAAGCCTGGCGGACTTCAACTCCCAGAATTCCCAGGAGCCAAGGTTGGAGACCCCTGATCTATGGCAAGGGCAGGATGTGATTTTTGCTTCTTTGTGACTTCTCAGGACTTTGATACTATAAACCATTTAGGATATTTGTCGAATTTGGGCTGGACAGCATCCTCAGGGATATCCTCTGGGATATCTAGAAGCTTCAGCTGGTGTAATTTGAGGATGACAGTGTACATCTCTTTTTATTCTCCTTGACTTCTCAATGGCTTTTGATACCATCGGCCATGGTATCCTTTGGGGCCATCTGTCAAAGTTGAGTCATCATTCCCGTCAGTCCCCTTATTCATAGAGGAATTATGGGTTTTAAAAAGGGTTATAGGGCTTGTGGTTGGGCGGCACAGTTTGGCCCCTTTACCCAAGGCCAGCCCCAACCGGTGTTGGTAGGGAATGAGAGATCCAGTCCACCAATGCTCTTCAGTGGCATGCCACAGGGCTTGGCTCTCTCTACTCCTTTTTAACATCTGCATGAAGTTGGATGAGATGGATGATACAGAAAATAGCACGCATCATAATTCTGATGATATAGTATGCTAATGATACCTAACTTTGTATGACCATCGCTAGTGAATTTGCTGCTGTCCTTTCATAGTGCCTAGAGTCTTGGATGGGGGACAACAGGCTTTGTCTGAAGCTTCCTTGAAAGACTAAATGACTCTGAGTGCCATAGTGGACCCAGTTCACAACTTGGGAGTTCTTTTGGACTCGCAACTCCTGCTCAAAAGAGCAGGTGGAAAAGAAAACCTTTGCACAACTTCAGGTTGTGCACCACTGGCAGACTTTTCTGCATCAGAAGTGGCCTCTGCATTCAGATTGCTAATATATGTCTGGGACATCATTGGAAGAACATGAATGTTGACTTCTCTTTTGATACTATAAGCCACGGTATCCTTTGGGGCCTCCACCATCTATCAATTAAATCCTTGTCCCTTCAGTTTAGTGAAAGCTTCCAGGACAATGACTAGAAGGTGGGTCCAGGCAGCGTTGAGATTAGCCAATGCAACCCAGACCAGAAGAAAACACAAGTGTTAGCTGCCAAGGAATTTCGGTTGGTGGAATCTAGAAGAGGCTGGCATGACTCCTGCCTTCTGGACCATCTTACCCATGGAGATAAATCTGGTCTCCTCTTTTTGGCCTTGAAGACATGATTATGTCAACCAGGTATCCCACTTGATAATTGTTTCTTCACTGCTGATACCTCTCTTTTCTTGCTTAAATTTCAGAGTGTTATGAACATGATGCATGTGATAAGCATCCCGTATTCCTTAATGAAAGTGAACCCACTTTCATGGATACAGAAGGTGTGCCAGTACAAAGGTAAGGGTGATGGCTACATCAATCTACTTTGAGAAAGTAGGAGGTAGGTATTATTGTATTAACCTGGCAAAATAGAAGTCATCCCTCCTTTTTCCACACACAATCTGTGAAATATCATAAAAACTGAAAATCCAAATTGAAGTCCAATTTGTCTGCCAATTGGTCATACTTTATATATTATAGATGTTTACTAGTGGAATTATAACTTATATATCTTTGATTGTATATTGCATACTTTTGTGGGATTATGTCTTAATTCATTGGCTTTTTTTTTTTTTTTTTGTTTCTTGTATATCTCTCAGCAAAAGTAGCTTGTGTAAAATCCAGAGATATGCACTGGGCATTAGTAGCACACAGAGATCAACGTGATATCAACCTCTCTTCTCTTAGAATGTTGATAGTGGCTGATGGCGCCAATCCATGTAAGTGATAAGTATGGAACAAAGAATACAGTCAATTTGGCTTTGCTGTTGGACATTCTATGTCAATAGTCAATGAAGCCACTAAACAAGGATGTATGCCTGTAATCTTAATGTGTCATTTCCTGAGATATCTTGATAGTTCTTTCTCTTTTAAATGGGAGTCTAAAAATATTTCTATTCTAGAACCCACCCAAAAATTATATTTCAAAGTTTCATTTCTTTAGTGATATCCTAAAGCAAATCCATTATTTCACAGTACTATAATCTAAACCAGCATAGTTCTATATAATTTGGCTAGCTGTTATATAAACTTGTGTCAAATTTCTCCTTGAAAGTAGAAAAGAGCTGAAGATTTGTCAGGAAATCAACTGAAACTAGGCATCAATAGGGGTGATTCCTTTCCTTGGTCAAATACAGGCATACAAAACATGAAGTATATTGTAGGTTCCATCAATTGTAAAGAATGCATGCTCCAAGTAGCAACCTGTTTCTCGTTCAGCTTCCTGAGTTGTTGCTTTTTGTTTACACATTTTTACAATTTTAAATATCCCAAAGTAAGATTCAAGGCAACTTATAGAAATATTGATAACTTTTATAGTAGATTGAAACCATGATCCAAAAGCAAGTTAGAAAATTAAATTGAAATTGATTGAATCTTCAGTGGTATCTAAAAAAAACCCCAATTTTGACTTGGTGCCAAAAGTAATAAAAGAACAAGGGAAATAGTTCTACATGTTGGTTTCAGCACTGATAGGACCTTTTCTGTTATTACTATCCTTCAAATTTTAAACAGAAAATTCTGGGCAGATCTTCTATTCAGAATGGACAATGTTGACTACTTCATATAAAATATTATGAGTTTTAGGTTTTTAATCTAAGTTGCAAAACTCCAAACCAGTATATTTTATAGGAAATATATAGTAACCCAGAAAATGAGGTGGCTGGATGGAGTCACTGTATGAGTAGGCATGAGTTTAAATGGACTCCGGGGGATGGTAGAGAACAGGAAGGCCTGGAATATGGAGTCTATGGGGTCGCGATGGGTTGGACACGAGTTTGCAACTAACAGCAACAATATAATAACCAGGATTTCAAGGGTTGTTGAACGTAGTTGATTTTAGTTGGACATCATATGTCTGTTTTGTACTGTGTCATATCTGACCTTACAAAATGATACAAAATGAAAATTGAAATTCAATTATTAGAAGCAGAGGGAATATAAATACACTTTTTTGGAAGCCCTTTATGAAGTTCTATACAAAGTGGAATGACTTTCATGTACCCAGTACAAGTGGTATCCTGCAATAGAAATGTAATTTCCAGAATAATACTTGGTTCTACACATAGTTTAATTCTATTGTATATAAAGAACTTGATTATACAATACCGACTCAGTTAGCCTTAAGAGCTAGTTGCATTTAGGGGCAGAAGTATGCTCAGTGCATTTCAATCTTCTTCTCTGGACAAAAGAAGTTTAAGTGAGGGTTGGTATATTAGAGACTCGCTTTAGGAACATCTATAGATTTCAACCCACAGGTCAATTATTCGCAATCACTTGGTGGATGTTTTAGTTGGTTGGCATCTAGATTTCTATTTTGGAAACCTCGTATTTAGAATTTCTGTTTATTTCTGATTATTGCACTTGGAATGATACTGTTGTCTCTGTACTTTTTAACTCCAGGGTCTATTTCTTCATGTGATGCATTTCTAAATGTCTTCCAAAGCAAAGGCCTAAGACAAGAAGTCATCTGTCCTTGTGCTAGTTCACCAGAGGCTCTCACAGTGGCTATTAGAAGGTATTGTGAAGTCAAATATAAATGTGAAATCCTGAAGGCAAATGAAGTTTCAATGGGAACAATCTAGGAATAACTATAGGAGGAGAAAAGAGCATTAAATGCTCTCTCTATTTGTTGTCCTATTTGTCAGTGGAAACATTTGTTCAGTGCTACTTTTAAGTTTAAATGGCCCTAAAACAAATGGTCATTAAGAAGGACTGCCTATAAAGTGAAAAATTTCAGGTGTCTGTTGTTTGGGGGTTCAAAGACTTTTGGAATATTGGTGTACTTTATGGCAGGTAGGCATTTTGCGTGAAACATTTCACCTGTGTGAAACATTTTTCTAGACACTGAGTTTAGCTTGCCAACCTAAATGTTGGTAATTTGAGATCCAAAGCAGGATGAGATCCATGACAGGATGAGCTCCTTTCATGTGTTTCCAAAATCTTAGTTCAGGAAAGTAAAAGGTGAAGTAGAATTGTAGATACAAGTACAGTTGGTGGTAAAATGGCAGCAATCTGTGCACCTTGGCATATAATACCAGCCACATGGCCATGGAAAGAGATGAGTGCCACCCCCTGGAATCAAGACACAACTGGACAGAGAAAACTTTTTAGGTCTTGCTATACGTGGTTTTGTTATCTGTGCCTGGAATTAAATCCTCACAAAAAAGTGGACCAAATGTTTAGATAATTGTGTCAATTTTCTGTATTCCGGCTTTGACCTTTAAAGTGTTCCACTTTTAAAATGTTGAAATAATGCTATTGCAAGATTGCATCAGTCTAATATCCTTGGATTTGTTTCAAAATGTCATGGACAGATTTTTCTTAAACTTACTATCCAGCTCTAAGTTATTGGAGACTGTTCTCCTATTCTTTGGCTCTTTAATTGTAATTTAAGTTTATTTCCAATATAATAATATTAATAAATAGCAATGGAGAAATACCTACAAGTCTCATGTATAAAAGCTACCTGAGAAGGCATCAAAAATCATACCTCCAGAAACAGAGATAATAAGAAAAATTATTTCATGTGTAGAATCTGATAGGTTAACTTTAGAATTAAAAGACAAAGGACAATCTAAATACTATATAACATGGAATAAATTTTATCAGTAGTTAAATAGAAGAAGATAAGGTCAAAACATTAGTAGTTATGATTAGATTAATTAGTAAATAATATATCAAATAAGGAAATTATAAATAAATGTTGAAGTAAAATGTACATATGTATAACAAGGCTAAGTTGGATGTACTGTGTTGTATTCTTATATTTAAAATTAAAAAATAAATTTTAAAAAAGATTCTAGAAAGATATTCTATGAGTCAAGAGAAATAGTCAAAAGAATAGAGCAGTGTGGTTTAGTGGCCAAACTGCAACTTTGGGAAACAAATTCAGACATCTATCCATTGTATGAATGTATGCAAATTACAAGCAAAACATAGATAAAAAAAATGCAAGTCCTTGCAGAAAGAACAGATGTTCATGTCATGATAACATTATTTCCTATTGATACATGTCGTTCAGTTCAAGGTAACTTCAATATGGAATGACCAGCTACTAATGATATGATATGAAACTTTTTCCAGATGTTATAGTATTTACTGCAATAAAGATAACTGCTTAAATTGAAGTCTTTGGTCAGAATTTGTCTCCCTGACTGAAATTCAACTGAGCTATGAAGCCAAAGTCTTTTTATATTAGTTTTAAACTTTGCTTTAGTTAGTTAATTATCCAATAATATTCTGTTTGGGGGTTTGTTTTGTTTTTTTGAAGTATTTAGGAACTATATTATATGGCAATCTGGAGCAATGTTTATCAACTTGAATAGGTGTCACTTCAGTCCCCAGAATTCTACAACCCCTTGAGATACACTGTTCTTAGACTTTTCCATCATTCAGGATATTTTTATAATAATAATTTTGGCAATTCCTACTAAAAATATATTACTGTAAGGTCCAAATCTGTATCCCATGGGAAAGCTGAAAATAAATTTACTTCCTCTAATGAGATTACATTTGTGTCTAGTACTTGTATCTTGCTTATATCAATATTAGGCGTAGAGGTTTCTAGAATATAATAAATCTCTTCCATCCCTAATATGGCAGGTGTTCTCATTCTAAGATTATCTTATAAGCAACCAAAGTACATGTAGAGGGTTAAAAATTTATCCATATAGTGGTGAAACATCCCTCCAAGGTAAAGGGAATGCCATTAATCATTGCCACCCAGTTATCTGCCTCTCATTTGTTACTCCCTAATGTACATTCAATTCAATCCATAGCTAGCACACGTGATCCTTTTACTGGGATTATATTGGGGGAGTAGCAAAAGGCTTTTTAGAACCTTTTAATCAAAATATATCGAGCCTATCATTCTCTAATTAATGTGGATACCATCCAGTTTTTCAAGTATCACTGAGAATCACTGTTACAATTTTAGATCAAACATATAGCTAAGCTTTTTCATATGTCAACTTGTCAAAGATATAGAGGTACATACCAACATCAATGTTTGGTATGGATTTTGTCATAAAATGTCTTTCTGGAGATATCATTAAAAGCAAACATTGTGGTGGAATAATTAAAAGCAAACAGCGAATTTCTTTCCTGTATGTTTTTGAACTTGAGTTTTGCACAAGTAAATAGGAGAAATCATTTCAGGACTAGACTCTGATGCAAAGAACTTAGATTAAAACTCCTGATTCTCAAAGCCTGTTTGCACAGCCAACGCCCGACTGGTTGTGGAAAAATTTCTCCTTTAAAAGCCAGCAGGTACATGATATAAGGGGTATGTTAAAGGATAGCACAACAATAGTGAAGAAGAGCATATTTAATACTTAAGTAAACTATTATTCCTTGGGTCTATTCCCTACTGTATTCTTTTATTCAACTTTTAATTAGGAGCCCTTTTCAAGTTGCAAGCTGATAACAACTTTAGAGGTCTCCCTCAAGGCTTTTCCGAAAGGGGATTGTATGTATCTAAGTACCCACGTTTATTGTTCAACCTCTTCTTACTACATTTATATCTGCTCGCTTTTTTTTCAAGTAGAATACATCGATCTGCAACATCTAGACAACTGCATTACATAGGTCTAGCTTCTCTCCAGCTTATGAGTCATGGTAGCGCTATGGTTCGCCAGCAGCCTGTGCAGATGGCAGCAGAATCGGCCAGTGGGGAAGAGCGGGGATTAGTCCAGGAGTCTGTAGAGGACTCGGACAAAGGTCCTGCAGCCGATGCAGAGATGGGGCCAGGATCACCTGGGAGTGGGGTGCTGACTCAGGAGCCTCTGGAGTCTGGCAGCAGCGAGGCAGAGAAACCAAGAGAGCCTGTTCCCGATGCGTGTTTGAGCAGAGCTGCTCAGAGGCAAAAGCAGTTGAGACAAAAGGGGCGACTCGGGAATAAGGCTTGGAGGTGATTGCCTCTCCCATAAGGTATAATGGACAGGCAAAGGTGAAGAAAACCTTTGCATGAAGCAAAGTCGTTTGTTCTGTTCGGATCAATCCTTGAAGCTCTTGTACTTTGGTTGGTTTTTTATAGTTCATTTGGCACTTTTGTTGCTGGCAGCACTTCAAGGGAGAGAAAAGTGGGTGCTTATCTTGAGAGACTGTTTGGGACTTATTGCAAGCTGGGAATGACATTATTCCCAGCATTGAAATAAAACAAGAGTTGTTTTAACTAAGCGTATGCTTAATGACTGTCTCGGAAGTCTTGGTCAGAACAGGACATGACAGTAAAAAATTTCAAAATATTTGAGAAGGGATATTCCTGTCTACAGGCATCATCACACATATCAAGCTTTATTACTTGTTTAAGCAATTTATATGGCTGATACCAAAAATAACTCTGGGCAGTATATAGAGATTAAAAACAATAACAAGTCAACAACAACCATGATGCCACAAATACAACCAACTCATAAAGCAAACTTAACCACCAGAGCTCATAGGGATCAAGGGCATGGAGGAATGCCATGTCTTATAACAAAAGACTAACAAGATTAAGGCTCATAATATTCTGTTCAACAGGACATGTTGAATTTTGCTATACAAAATTGTGCTATACAAAAAGCACAATTCTGGGGCCCAATAAAATATTATTTAATGAAAGGGAGCCAGAGCATGCCCTTCCTGCAAGATCTGAGGAAGTGAACAAATATTTCTATAGATGTCACTGAAGCTTGGCATTCTCAAGCAGAGCATATATATGAAGTGAAAGTTGCTTCCTATCCTGACATTTCCCATACATTTTCAGACCAACAGACGATAGCAACCAACCGCCTGGAAGGGGAGTGTTATCCATGCACGGGCTTACTTATGGAGTAATCAGAGTGGATTCTGAAGAAAAGCTTTCTGTTCTAACAGTGCAAGATGTTGGTTTGGTGATGCCTGGAGGTAAGGTGTCTTTTAAGGTTACTCAGAAAAATGTATAACATTTGCATTGTTTTTCTCTTAACGCATGCTGGATGGGGGAATTCCAGGATTAAAATCCACAAATCTTAAATTTGCCAAGATTTCACTGACTTAAAGAAACTTGTATTCACAGAGGCTTTATTTCCTCAAAGCTAGTATTCATTTTTTGATATATTTTGTGGTTTAGCTTATCCCATCTTTATCAGTTAAAATTATTCTTCCTCCATTAAACATGTATATGAATGTAATGACTTCCTATGGTGCATTTGTTTTGTTTTCTTCAAACTTTTGCAGCAAATATTTTTTTTCATAAATCTCATATAGATTCATTACATAATTTTGTAGGATTGAGATTCTATGCCTCGTTCCCATTGGGAAAAAGCCAGTTATAAAAGCATTCTGTTCTGTTTTCCTTCCAGCTCTGTCATGTTGGCAGCTTTCCTATGCCTAATCTTGTGTTGTTTGGGATTAACTGTAGTTAGCAATCCATCAGGAGTCATATATGGTCACTTTCTTTTTTATGTCCAAGATTGGAAAGAGAAGTGTTACAACAAGGTATATTTAACAGGGTGAAAGAATAACCAGGAATCTGGAATTTGATTCTGGAAGACTTTCTTGATTATGCCATCTCTTTTTAAGATTAAAGAATGTGTTTATTCTTCCCCATCTTTACTTATTCTTAAAGGTTTAGCTGTTGGACGAACTGCATTTATTATTTTATTTAATTCTTTAGTGTTAATTTTCCTATGGGAATTAACTTTTTTAATCTTCTGTATCTTCTCTGCACCATATTTCTGCAACATCTCTGGCAGAGATGTTGAGCTGCACTGAGTATCAATGTTTCCAAGTGAAGTTCAAGATGCTATAAAGCCCTATACTTCTCAGGGTACCCAAGGGATTACCTTTTTGAAAAGAGATTCTATCCATTCTACTGCTTCAAAGAGAAGGCATATGATGCAGATTCCATCCATGTATATTAACATAGAATATTGGTTGTTAGGGACCAGAAAACAAGCTTTTTCTGCAGCTGCGTTTGCTGTGTAGAACTTTCTTAGTTTGGAAATAGGAATGCCCCCAACCTTGGTAGCTTTTTGCAAGACCCTAAAAACCTGGCTATGTTCCCAAACCTGGGATTCTGAATGTGCCAAGGACCCTATTTTTAGCTATATTGCCAACTAAGTACCTTGCTCCTATGTATATTTAATTTGGATGGGTTTTAGTGTTTTTAATAGAGTGCGGTGGCTTAGTGGTTAAGATCTTAGGCTTGTCCACCAATGGTTTTCCAGGCCATTTCCCCCAGAGAGAGAAAAGATTTAAGGGGGAAAAGGTGAGTGGGGGAATCAAGAACCCCCCCCCCCCACTTTTTATATAAAATAAATGTTTTCCTTCCAGTCACACCTAATTTCGAGTACTATTTCTAGAATCAGTTTTCTAGAGCTTTTATGAATCTGGATCAATCTAATGATTGATAGTTTAAAATCAAGGAATCCATGACAATATTAATCCAGATTTGGTCTCATATGTTGAATTCAACATTGTGTTAGATTTATCCTGCCTTTGATTCTTCTGGCAGTCAAGGCAGCTTGCCCCCTCCTACTTTATTCACATAACCCTGTGAACTGGTCACTTTGCCAATGTTTATTACGCAACATTAGGAAAATGCTATTCTTTCTTCTTCCCACCAATAGCTATAATGTGTGCTGTCAAACCAGATGGAGTTCCTCAACTCTGCCGAACAGATGAAGTTGGTGAACTCTGTGTATGTGCTATTGCCACAGGTACATCTTACTATGGACTTTCTGGAATGACCAAAAATACATTTGAGGTAAGCTGCTAAACTGTTAACTTATTCATAGCAATGATTCCTTTGTGAAGCTGCACTTCTATTAAGTTGGGCCGTTATTGTCTTCTTCAGCAGAAGATCTCAGCTTTAGAAAGCTTAGAATAAAGGAGAATGCTGTTTGATTCTGACTGGCAGAATATTTCCAGTTGAAGATTTTCTCAAAACAATGTTTTATTTTTGTGTGTGTGTATGTGTTGTATGCGCTTGTATATTCACACATGCATTATAAATTAAATTGAAAAAGAGCAAGAAGCAAACAGAATTACAAAGTCAGAGGAAGAGGGTTATGTATCATGTGTAATAATTTTAATATCTGCTCCTAGAAGGATCTAAACTATCCAAATATCATAAAAATGAAGCTTCCCACCTTCATTTCTCTATCTTTCTCATAGGTGTTCCCTATGACTACTTCAGGTGCCCCCATAAGCGAATATCCTTTTATAAGAACTGGGCTTCTTGGGTTCATTGGCCCTGGAGGACTTGTTTTTGTGGTTGGTAAAATGGATGGTCTGATGGTTGTCAGTGGGAGGAGGCACAATGCAGATGACATTGTAGCTACAGCATTGGCAGTGGAACCCATGAAGTTTGTCTACAGGGGAAGGTAGGCTTTCATTTCTTCCCATCAGGGTTTTTTTAAAAAACAGAATATTGAAAGAGTGCTTCCCTTGCTCAGAGAAACCTTAGATAAGTGACCGCATTCCAGATAGATTAGCCAACATGCATTAATTTCTACCAAAAAGCCTTTATTTAATGTCCTTTTAAAATTAAGGCCAAATCTCTGTGATATTAGCCAAGGTAGTCTTATTCCTTACTTTCTGCTTTAACTACTACTAAAGTGGTAGTAGAATCTTGCTGCCTCTTCCATGTCTGCTTATTGTAGGTTCTGTATGAAGTCTGGTTTCTGCAGGCAGGAGCTGGCTAATTCCTGCTAAGTCATAGCCTAACTCCTCCCTTTTTTTCAGCTCCCTTTCAGCCCAAGTTTGTTTTCTTTCCGTGAAGTGTTTAACTCCTGAAGTTTAAGCTGCCTTCACTGGTATGGTTTTCTCCTTGTTGAATATCCCACCCTTTGCTGCTACTTTGTCATGGAGTCAAAGTTTCAAAGCATACAAAACCTGGTAACCCAAGTCCCTAGGTAGTACAAACAAGCATTCAGAGGCTAGTATTCACTGCCCACTACTAACACGTTCTTCCCCACTTTTTACATTTCCTATTACTTTCCCCCAACTATTCCTTATAAGTCCTACTACTAGAAAATAATATCTCTTTCTAGCTTCTTTAGGCTACTTCAGGCTGCATTTCTTCCGCACATTAAATTCCACCCACCTCTTCCCCCACTCAAACAGCAATACACCCAGCTCTCTGGGCTCACTGCTTTTATAGCAGACTCTGGGAGAAGGCTTAAAGGGGCAGTACAGCTGCAAAACAGCTATGGGCTATTTTCTAGGCAGCCTGTCCTCTCACAATATGGCAGCCTATCAGTAAATTACTGGTAATACCTAAGGTAATGGGAGCCATAAGCCATAATAATGAGTGCATTATTTTTGTGACTGTTGCCCTCAGTAGCTATTAATGCATTTTCTGCTTATTGTTTGTTGTTTTAACATTTTTTGTTTCCTAAGGCTGCTAAAGTTGTAACACGGACAGCCATATAAGTTATCTAAAATAATTTTCAGGGCTGCGTAAGGACAAATTAAGGTGATGTAAATAAAACAATCCCTAGTGAAATATTTAAGAGAAAAAAATAGATGAAAATCAATTGGAAATAGAACCTCTATAAACATCTGGGGAACAGACTTTAATCTGGCGTCAAAATTGATATCCAGCAAACCTCTTTAGGAAATTCAAAGCAGGAATGCTACAAATGGAAACAACGTTGCATATTTCCATTTCTCTAAACAAAAACATAGGGAGCGATGACTTTGTTATGCTTGTTTTCTTTGCCTCCGTTAGTAAATATTATTCTGAATGTATATAGAGTAAAATACTGTTTGCAATGATGGTGCATTACTGTGTGGAGAGCCAACATGAGCTTGCTTTTATAATAGCTGTTCCAGTTAGTGCTCTATTTTAAACTTCTGTAGGTGTTCAGTGCAGATGTCTTCTAGAGGAAATAAAAAACTTGGGCTCTAATCTTCTCTGTTGCATAACTAATGAGAACTGAGTCACACAAAAATCATGAAAGGGATCTGCTCTGCTCTTAGTCTTTTTATCCAAATGCAAATGTCTTGGTTTGCACATCCTACAGGATAGCAGTATTTTCAGTGAGTGTCCTTCATGATGAACGAATAGTCATTGTGGCTGAGCAGAGGCCGGATTCTACAGAAGAAGACAGCTTTCAGTGGATGAGCAGAGTTCTACAGGTACAGCTGCTAAACCTATAATCATCAAGTCAAATGGAAATACACAGTGTGCCAAAGTAGTTCTCTGTTATATAAAAGCATAAGAAATTCATTGCATTTTCCAGTAGAAGCAAAACATATGTAGGTGAAAAAGTAACCTTTATTCCTGTTCCAGGTGATCTTGGTTAATCTCTCCTGTAAATTTTCTTCTCATTTTGGATTAAACTATGTCAGTTCACACCTTTCCTATGCTTTCTGAACAGATGACTGCTGTGTCTTTGATAACGGCTATAGCAATGTTGGTGTGCAGAGGCTTTTAAGAAACTCAGAGTGGAAAAAATATAACTTATAATAAAGAGAAGGAACTATATAATAGACAACTCATCTTCAAGTGCTTACTAATTGGCTGTATATTGATTCTGTAATGGCATTGCCTTATGAGTATTGCATTCCTTCCAGTCTGCAGCTTCATGCTTAGTGCTTAAATAAATAACTGTTAGAGTGAAGTGATCTACGGCCCCTCCTCTGGCAATGTTTTAGAGAAGGGAAAAGGAACCTCTTTTTCTCTCAGTGGTCATGTTTCCTCAATTGTGTTGTGTTGTGTTGTGAGAAACTTAATGGGTGAAGCCAAAGCAAAAAGAACTAGAGTAAATGACAGCCTCCATTCTTTCCTTCAATATTTCTTCTTGCTGGTTCAAGGCAACAGAAAGAGAAGGAATGAACAGCTTTTAGTAGTGATGTAAAAACTAGTATTTTTCATTGTGAAAAGCCTCGTGGAGGCTGCAAATTGTCCACTTTTGTTTTATGTAGCCTATTTTTCTAGGGTACTAGTGAGGGCCAATATTTTTGAGACCTCTGATTGATAATAACCATAACATACAGTTTCACGATTGTGAATTTAGCCTATAAAATCAAGTTGCTCTGTTAAAATCAAGTTGCTCTGAGACAGAAAGGAGCATAATGTCACTCTTTCTTTTGCTTCCTTACACACTCAAAATCTATGATTTTAAAACAATTTCTTCTTCTCTTGAATCCTTATTGATAAAATTAGTCTTGATTTGGAATGTACAATAAATCTGCATAGCAAGGAAGGAAAAATGTGCATTTTAAAATTTGTATCCTGTCTTTATCATTTTTACAAATAACTCAAGGCAGCAAACATATCCAACACACTTTCCTCCTCCTATTTTCTCCAAAACAACCCTGTGAGGTGGGTTGGGCTGAGAGAAAATGATTGGCCCAAAATCACCCAGACAGCTTTTATGACTAAGGTGAGACTTGAACTCACAATGTTTTGCTTTCTAGACTGGTATCCTAAACAATACACCAAACTGGCCCTTGTCTGGTTTTTAATTTCAGTTCATTTTCTTTTTGTGAAAACATTCCTAAGTTGATGTGTGTCAAGAATTATATAACTTCTTGATGTTTTAAAGTCCCTTTTAATGATTTAACTTCCTATTTCTACCTTTACATTTAGATTTGGTGGTATTGTAGTTCCCCTACTACACTGAACTACAATTTAGACTTCTAACTTTTAACAGCATTGGGCCCTGTGAAAACAGCCGGGAGGGGGGAAATAAGTTTTCTGTTGCATGAAGATAAAGTTGAAGCAATCACAACTTATGGCTAAGTAAATTATAAATACATAATTGTGTAACATAGTCCATGTTTAGTAGGGAGTTCAAAGTTCCTTTCTATAGCTTATCAGATACCTGCATGCTTGTGAGTAGACCAACTCAATCCAGTTCCCACCCTTATAGTAATTTTCTTCTTTTACATGTATTTTTCTAGGCTATAGACAGTATTCATCAAGTAGGAGTTTATTGCCTAGCCTTGGTTCCAGCAAACACACTTCCCAAGACTCCGCTTGGTGGAATCCACTTATCAGAAACAAAGCAACTCTTCCTTGAAGGAGCATTGCATCCCTGTAATGTACTGATGTGTCCACACACCTGTGTAACAAATCTGCCTAAACCAAGACAGAAACAACCAGGTAAGTCTAATGTTTGCATCTTGGGTTGAGATCCCCTGATAAGTGATTCAATAGTGAGATGTCCCTTATATAAATTTCATATGAATAAATGAATAAAAGTAGCTAGATTTCCTCATAATTCAAGACCTTTTGATTGGATGTTCTATGTGTTAGTTAGTTTTTGACTCAGTGATTGGAATACTGGTTTGCTTTATGGATTTTTTTATTCATTTAATTATATACCATCCTTCTGATTGAGAATGTCCCTCAGGCAGCTTATAACAAATGGATAGAAATTAAAACAGACTCAAATAATTTTACCAAGAAATGTCTGGCAAAAGAAAGGCATTCTTAGAGGCAGGGCATTATTGCAATATGAAAAACCAGCATTCTGTAGTTTGGGTTTGATGCAGAAGGAAACCCAGAGGAGGGAGAACTTCAGACAAGCCTCTCTTGCAGGTTTTAAAATTCACATAGATTAGTAAATAGAGAAGCAATCCCTCAAATAGTAAGACCTAAACTGTATTAACATCAGTATTCTAAATTGTTCCGAGAAAGCAAATAGAGATCTTTCAGTATGATTTCTGTATCTCCACACCACTTTGTGTTCTGACCCAGCCGAAAGCAAACACAAATAAACTCAAACTTTCACGGCTTTACTCTACAAATAACCCTCTTTCTAGATGATAACAGAAGGCTTGCAGCCAAGTAGTCCAATAAATCAGAGTCTGTAATCCTCACATTAACTCCTTCGAACTTTTGCCTTTCACAAACGCAAAAGCCGTTTGAAACCATGCTTATATTCCCTAGAGGGAGGGGCCATTAATTAGCATTTTTACTCGAGTCACCTTTGCTGCTCTTCCATGAATCATCCTGCTCTCACTCACACCCAGCACAGGCATCTTGGGAACGTCGCGAACCACAACACTTTGATAGACAAGATTATGTGCTCTATTACAAAGAAAGATACTCTTAGCAATTCAGACAGTTGATCCTTTCCTATGAATCTGCTATATTTTTTGTGTACATTGCAGAAAGGCTTAGGATGGGGATAAGAATTTTTTCAGCTCCTAATACTGAGGAAATCTACAAAAGCCTATTTTATTGGTTATCTCAAATTGTCTGGGTTAAGCTAATGTCCCTTGCTCCTCAAACACTAGATGAGGTTACCAAATGTAATGATCCCACTGACCATTGTCTCATTTCCTCTCATGAGTTTTTTTTTAAAAAAACCCAGTTTTAGGAAATCAGAGTTTCAAGATCTGAGCTGCAGGAATTGGATTAGCAAAAAATAAAATAAAATAATCCAGTAATTTTATTTTGCTTGGAGCTGCTCCTATTATTTGCAGCCAAAATGGCAGGGGATTTCGTATGAGATAGTTTCACTCTAGATGAGGAAGCACAGTAATATGAATTTTGCACTGGAAAGGAAGTTCTTAATTCTTCTTTCACCATCTTCCTGATATACTGTAGAAATTGGTCCTGCCTCTGTGATGGTGGGGAATCTGGTCTCTGGAAAAAGGATTGCACAGGCAAGCGGCAGAGATTTGGGACAAATAGAAGATAATGATCAAGCTAGAAAGGTAAAGCCCTAAATCTTCCATAGGTATAGTGGATAACGAGCAGAGAAGAGCATACTTACTGCAGTTTTTCCTTCCATTAGAACTGGGAATATGAGAGTCCATATATTCAGACCAAATATTTATATCAAGGGATGTATTTTCTATTGCTAGTATATAACATCAAAACCATATATATATATAAAAAAAAAAAAAACCTATGTCAAATCACAGTTACAGAACTGATGTAAATATGCTATTTTTGTCTTATATAATTCTGGATAAATATGTATTCATGTTTCTACTTACTATACGTTATGTTTAGTTGTCTACTTTAAAACTGACCATTATAAATATTTAATACAAAAATGGATATTAGGGGTGCATGACTCAGTGGTTAAAAATGCTGAGCTTGCCAGCTGGAAAGCCAACAGTCCAGATCCAAGACTCAAGCACCACACAACAGAGTGAGCTCCTGGTACTTGCCACAATTCCTGCAAATCTAGCAGTTTGAAGGCATGCAAATGCAAGTAGATAAATAGGTACCACTTCGACAGGAAGGTAATAGCCTTCTGTGCACCTCAGCATATAGTCATGATGGCCACGTCCACGGAAATGTCTTTGGACAATGCTGACTCCCTTGGCTAAGAAATGGAGATGTGCACCACTCCCTAAAGTCAGACATGGACTGAACAGGGGAAATCTTAACTTTTACCTTTAATTGGATGTTGTTCCTGATCACATCTGTGCATACATACAGTTCTACTAAGCTGCTGGTAATTTCAGTCGATTTAGAACAAGAATGAATTAATTGAATTCTGTGTTGACTAATTAGAAAAAAAAAGTCAGCAGTTTATTGAATGTTACTGATTTTTAAGTATTTTCAGATTTTTACTGTCAACATCCTTTAATTTCTTTTCTTCATAGTAATAAAATCTATGAATCTGTCAGACTGGTAGCAGCTTACAGTTTCAGCGAAAAGAGAGCTTTTTCTAGACCTAAAAATGTTTAAAGAAGTAATTGTGTTTCTTAATTTCCTCTCTTTCTTAATGTTTATCTTGTTTTCCCCACCAGTTCTTATTCCTCTCAGAAGTCTTACAGTGGAGGGCACAGACAACTCCTGACCATGTGCTTTATACTCTACTAAACTGTAGGGTAAGGATATCTTTTGGCTTTCTTATTTGTAAATTTATGAAACACCCAGAGCAACTGTGAATTGGGCAGCATTAAAATTAAATAGATGAGGATGATGATGGTGATGATGATGATGATAAATAAACTTGCAACTCAGAACTATTAAATATAAAACTGGATTTGAAATAACAAAGGAGTATCTTACAATGAACCAGTCCTTTCGTAGAACCATAAAGACCTGGCTATTCTCCTAGGCATTTGGATAGGTACGAGCCCTGGTGGTGCAGAGGTTAGTATACAATATTGTACCTGACTCTGCCCACAGCCTGGAGTTCAATCCTGAAGGGCTCAAGATCAACTCAGTCTTCCATCTTCTGAGGTCAGTAAAATGAGGACCCAGTTTGTTAGGGGCAATATGCAAAACAGTGTAAACCAACCAGAAAGTACTATAAAGCACTATTGATATAGAGTTGCTGGAATTACCATTTTGTCCTATTCTAGCCCAGCTTTTGTGCAATGCCTGTTATTATGTTGTTTCTATTGTACTTTGGATCCCATGAACTGCCCAGAATTGCTCTGCAGTCAGCTGGCATCAAATTGAATTAGACTAACAAATAATAGTCTACAATGTGGACTTGTACAAACCGTATCCATAAATGGTACCGCTTGGGAGACAATTTGATGTAATTTCTCTCTATGACATTGATAATTTCTTACTTTTGAAAAATCTCAAGCTGTTCAGGTTTTATTAAGGCTTGCTTCAAACCACTTTACCACTTTGAAAATAGTGATTACTAATAGCTAGCACTCAGTTCCCCTTGTTATATCGTTACTGAATGTCAATTTGAGTTGTATTGAAATATTCTTCAGCAGTGGCTATAATTTCCTGAAAAGAATCATAGTTCACTTTGCAGTTAATTAGTCAAAAGCTTTAAAATCTACCTTTCAACTGACCTAATCAAGATATAGATTTTGCTTCTTTTGATATTTTTTCAGCTTAAAAAGAAATGAGAGTGTGGAATTTGTATCACCCATCTAGTTTCAGAGGCTAAGGTCAATAATTCAGTTAATGAATTAAAAGCAGCATATTCTTCTCTGTCTCTACCTTTTCTTTCTTAATGAAGGGGACAATAGCAAATTCTCTCACCTGTGTCCAGCTACATAAACGAGCTGAAAAAATAGCAGTAATGTTGATGGAAAGGGGTCATTTGCAAGATGGAGATCATGTAGCTTTAGTCTACCCACCAGGTAAAATTGTGCAAGTATACTTTGGTTGTAATTCTCAAACAATGTTGTTCTATATCAGGGGTCTTAATCTTGGCAACTTTAAGACTTGTGGACTTACGTGCTTACAGCAATGTTTATCAATCTTGGCAGCTTAACACATATGGACTTCAACTTCCAGAAATCCCCAATTATCAATGCTTCCCCAGTGTTGGCTAGGAAATTCTGGGATTTAAAATCAATGTGTTTTAAAATTAAAAATATAAAGTTACCAAGGCTGAGAAACATTTGCATAATACTTCAATCTATGTTGAATATATAGTTGCTCAGTGATGGGATTCAAAAAATTTTACTACCAGTTCTGTGGGCATGGCTTGGTGGGTGTAGTGTGGCTTGGTGGATGTGGCACGGGAAGGATACTGCAAAATCCCATTCCCTCCCCACTCCTGGGGGAAGGTTACTGCAAAATCCCATTCCCTTCTCTTCCCACTAATCTGCTTTCCAGCTCCATTCTCCTGTGCAGGACAACAAAAGAAGACCCAGCCAATCAGCTGGGACTCGAGAGGCAGAGAATAGATGGGGGCAGAGCCAGTCAGAGGTGGTATTTGCCGGTTCTCCAAATTATTCAAAATGTCCACTTCTGGTTCTCCAGAGCTGGTCAGAACCTGCTGAATACGACCTCTGTAGTTGCTAAATGCACTAACTTCCAGAATAGAATTGCTATGGAACAATGAAGAAAGAATCCCCTTATCTCACAAGCATGAGGGATAAAGTGTTGAATTTCATGTACAGATTTATTCAGTGAAAAAACTGGAGAAACAAATTCTGCCTCCAGTAATAAATGAAATTCACAATTGTATGAGAAATCTGCTCATCCAAAGCCAAATGAATTCAGATCATTTCAACAGAAGTAAACTGTACATGTCTTTCTCTCTTTCTTTCTCTCTTCCGTTAACAACACAATCTTATGCATGTCTGTTCAGATGTCAGCCCCAGTGAGTTCAATGATCCTTATTCCTAGGTAAGTGGATATAAGATTGAAGCTCGGTTTCAATGCAGGAATTCTAGCAGTTGTATTCCCAACACATCTGAACTGCATTAGTTTAGGGAAGGTGGAATTATGCAGGTATTTTTAGAAATTACTCTCATTTTGCTTTCTTCCTCGCTAACAGTCATGCCTATTTCTGTCCCATCCAGGTATAGATCTGATTGCTGCATTTTATGGATGTTTATATGCCGGCTGTGTCCCAATAACAGTTCGGCCTCCCCATCCACAAAACATTGCAACAACCTTACCCACAGTGAAGATGATTGTGGAGGTCAGTGGGCCATTAATAATGATTAACTTAGAACATGCATAGATTGCCCTTTTCACCCTGGAGTTGCATTTTTGTCTCCAGGGGATATGAGGAATAGATTTTGGTGGTGCAAGGATATAACAAGGGTTAAGAATTAAAACGTTTGGGCCCAGAGATGAATTGTTTTAGGGATTGGGGGATGTAGTAGGTATATTTGGCTGCACAACATATAGATATATTTAACCATAGTTACAATTGGGAAAATGTGATAGGCGATATCCAAAAATGCCAGGGAATTTCTAGAAGCCTGGCACTCTTGACAAATCAGCCATCAATAGACACATAGACATTAACAACATCTGTAAACTATGCAAAAGAGACAATCAACCAGCCCAAAAGGGAACAAAAAGACTCATGGAGAGGCATCTCTCCACAAGCAATCAGCACCCAGATCAGCATAGATTAACTCCAAGGTCAACTTGTATGTCTAGTTTGATGAAAAGAAAGACAAGGGGTGACATGATAGCAGTGTTGCAATATCTCAGGGGCTGCCACAAAGAAGAGGGAGTCAAGCTGTTCTCCAAAACACCTAAGGGCAGGACAAGAAGCAATGGGTGGAAACTAATCAAGGAGAGAAGCAACCTAGAACAGGGGTCGCCAACCTTTTGCACTTCAGGGACCACCAAACTCATAATTTTAGATCCCAGGGATCACTAATCATGATTAGTGGGCATGGCCTAATTTGTGGGTGTGGCTTGGTGGTCATGTGACAAGCTGGGCATGGCTTGTATGTAAATATTATAAATATTTATATGAACATTGAATTTTTTATAAAAAAGCAACTTTTACCAAAATCAGGCAAAGCAGGCAGATTGAGTTGCTCACAGAATCACAGATTTATTCAGAGATCTATCTATCTGCCATTGGCTAGCTCAGTCTGTCACATAAAATTTGCTTGCAAGCAAACTCATAAAATTTACTAGCAAGCAAACTCACAAAATTAACTCACAACACACCATGCATGTAAATATTGATTTTTTTTATAAAAAAGAGCAACTTTTACCCAAAATCAGGCAAAGCAGGCAGATTGAGTTGCTCACAGAATCATTCAGTGATCTATCTATCTGCCATCGGCTAGCTCAGTCTCTCAAATTTGCTTGCCTTGAGTCTGCACTGAATTTGCTTGCAAGCAAACCTTCAGTCCTAAGGGAGGTTCGGCTTTGCTGAGCCAAAGATCTAAAGACTAGCTAGAAAGCAAGAAATCCAACCATTTCCTGCTTCCTAGCTAATCTAAATCTCCCAGTACAGCAGAACAGATGATGGGCGGAAAAAGGAAAAATAGCAATTTAGCAGGCAAGTTTACTCGGTAAGAAGTAAGTGGGTGGGGAGGGTTTCCACGAGCCATGTGGGTGGCGCAGCGTTGTGTTTCTGCACAGCCTGGATTAATTGGTTTGGGGGAGTGCTTTGGGGGTGAGATTTTCCTGTGGCCCACCAAAATTTTCTCATGGCCCACCAGTGGGCCGCAGCCCACTGATTGGCAACCACTGACCTAGAACTAAGGAGAATTTCCTGACAGTTAGAATAATTAATCAGTGTTACAACTTGCCTCCAGAAGTTGTAAATGCTCCAACACTGGAAGTTTTTATGAAGAGATTGGACTGTTGTGGTCCGCTGGCAGCCTATGGAGCTGGCAGCAGAATCAGACAACAGGGAGGAACATGGGCCAGTCCTGGAATCTGGGGAGGACCTGGACGAGGGATCTGCATCTGACACAGAGATAGGCCAGGGCCATCTGAGAGTTATGTGCTGACTTTGGAGCCTCCAGAATCTGACTTCAGCAAGGCAGGTAACAGGGGCAAGCTGTTCCCAGTGCGCGCTTGTGCAGAGCTGCTAGAAGGCAAGAACAATTAAGACAAAAGGGGCAACTCGAGAGTAAGGCTTGGAGGTGATTAGCCCCTCCCATAGGAAATAAAGGAGGAGCAAAGGGACATGAACCTTTGCAGGAAGCAACTTTATTCATTCTGGTCGGTTTAAAATCTGAAGCTCCATTTTGGCTTTGTGCTCTGTTTGGCCTTGTACAGCTAATTGGCAATTTAGTTGTTGGCAGCATTTCAAGGGAGATGCTTATCAGCCTTACCCCGAAAGATTGTGGCAGGCTTCTGTTGGACTATTCATAAACTGTTGGTACTCATTACAGGCTGTGAATGCATATATTCACAGCCGTTGAAATAAAACAAAAGGTTTTGGGGAACAGTGTGTGATTGTTACTGTCTCAGAAAGCGTTGGTCAGAACACGGATAACCATTTGTCTGAACTGATATAGGGTTTCTTGCCCAAGTGGAGGTTGGACTAGAAGACTTCCAAGGTCCCTTCCAACTATTCTATTCTATTCTATTCTATTCTATTCTATTCTATTCTATTCTATTCTAACTTAAGACCAACAATCAAGTAAGCAATACCCTAGTGAAGAAACTGCCCAAGAGCCATCAGTAAACAACCCAATCAAATAATCCCTAAAACTGCCCCTAAGATACAAACAAGCAAGACTCCAGATTATAAACTGATAGGAAACCTCATTTCTTACTAGCACTGATACCTAGTTGGGGTAATGAAACTTCTGCAAGAAAACAAGCAAGCTCAGAGAGCACCAAGGACCCCTCATTTCAACCACGAGCTACAAACTTTCTTCTTTATTGGTATAATGGCTGCATTCTACATCATCATACATTTTTTTTTATGGGTGCAGGAGGACCCTGTATTGTATGTCTTAACTTGAAAACATTTGAACTAGTGAGACGTTCTTTTTAAAGATGTACTTTATAAAAAAAAAAGTGAAATATATTGACTAATAATGTGAAGCAAAACATCCAGTTAGCTGTAATGGTTAAAGCATCTGGGTAGAAAATGGGAAAGTATGAGTTCTAGTCCTGCCCTTAGACACAAAGCCAGCTGGGGGATCTTGATCCAGCCACACACTGTCAACCCTAAGAAGGAGGCAATGGCAAACTACTTCTAAAACCTTTGGGAAGAAAACTGCAAGAATCTGTCTAGACCAGGGATGTCAAATTCAAGGCCCACAGGCCGGACCATGGGGTGCTTAGATCTGGCCCATGGCCTGCCCTGGAAATAGCGAAGAACTGGCCCGCGATGCCTCTGCCAGTGAAAATGGAGCTCGGGAGGGCTCCATTTTTGCTGGTGGAGGGTTGTACAAGGCCATCGCAGCCAAAAACGGAACTTGCTAGGGCTGCAGGTAGCCCTCCCAAGCTCTGTTTTCTCTGGGAGAGGGTTGCAGGAAGCCATCACAGCTGAAAATGGAGCTCAGGAGTCCATTTTTGCTAGCAGAGAGCTTGGGTCACCACAGGCGCCTTTAATACAAGTGATGTCGAGCTGGCCATGGCCACTCTGACTATGGCCCCCTCACACACACACACACACACACACCGAGGTCAACCACAACCCTGATGTGGCCCTCAAGAAATCGAATTTGACACCCTTGGTCTAGACAGACTCAAAAATTGGGATATGGTTGAACAAAAAAACAGTGTAGAAATTTAAATCTCTTCTTTCTCTTTCTGCTGAAATTCCCAGGTGAGTCGCTCTGCTTGTTTAATGACTACACAATTAATATGTAAATTATTACGGTCTCGGGAGGCAGCAGCAGCAGTGGATGTCAGAACGTGGCCGCCTATATTAGACACAGGTATGTTGTATGTTCCTCTTTGTTCTGTTGCAAATTTTTGCATTTTTCACATTGTCACAAGAATCATGTCTCACTTTTTCTTCACAGATGATTTGCCAAAGAAACGGCCTCCTCAGATCTTCAAACCTTCAAATCCTGACATGCTAGCTTATCTCGATTTCAGTGTATCTACAACTGGAATGTTAGCAGGGGTGAAGGTAAGAATTACATACACTGGATTAAGTCAGGATCTACATCTGGTTAAGACACATGTAGGGGAAGAACAAGGGAGGGGAAATCACTTATTTTTCCTTAACTGCTTCTTCCATAATTTATTATTTTATTTTTAAAAGGGATGGGGAAAAATGCCCTCGGTCTAATTTTCACCGGAGGTACAATACCTAATATTGTGACACTAGGATAAAGCCAAGACAGCAACAGCTTTGAGTTTTTTCACATGGTAGAACATTCTTTAATGGGAGAATCTGAAGTTTTTGTATATTAAGCATTTGGTCTTTTACTGACCCATGCCTGCCATCTGTCACACTTTCTATTTTTACCCTCCTCTTCAGGGTTCCACATAATTTCCAGCAGTTCTGGATTATAACCTAGAAGCCTAAACCACAATGAGTCACTTTCTGTTTGTTTTTCATTTGCCATGCTGACTGATTGTTCTTCTTTGAAAACATATTAATCTTCATCGTGTAAAAAAGATCCAGTGAGCTTTTGCGTCTAGGAGATGAGGGTAAAGAGACAAGAGCTGGGGGAAATGATTGTTTTTATTCCGTTACTAACTTAAGTTCTGGCAATGCTTCAGAAGCAACTCCACAGATTGGCATAGTTTATCATTCTGATTACTGTCTTCTTCTTCTTCTTCCAGATGTCTCATGCAGCCACTAGTGCCTTCTGTCGTTCTATTAAGCTGCAGTGTGAACTCTATCCTTCTAGAGAAGTTGCAATTTGTTTGGATCCCTATTGTGGACTGGGATTTGTCCTTTGGTGCCTCTGTAGGTAGGTTTTCCTGATGAGAATTGTCAAGTATCTTTTTTTGGAAGTGGCAGGACATTATTGCTGGACTCTATTTGTATGTGTACAGAGGGCAGGGATCTAATGTATCATCTCCCAGGAAAATGATCAATTGACATATGAAAACAGAGAATGGAGCTGGATTTAAGTTTGAAGACCAATCTATCAGTTCTAGAGACCAACTTATATTTGAGCAAGTGGGTATTTCAGCTGGTTATAAGAAAATATTGCTGTGTGGAACAATTCTCTTCAGAGTTTAAGACAACCATTCTTTTTTTGGCCATGCTATTCCATGTTGCCACTAACTCTCACTGGAGTGCTTTTAATGGAATATCACATCCATACCTCTTTTTTTTTCTCAGCACAGTTCTTGACATTTTTCCAAACTGGCTAATCTCTCCCTGTGGATAAAGCTGCTTTGGTTAGTGAGACATTACATGAGTATGGCATATACCAAATTGGGAAATAAAACATATAATTCGTTGTTAGCACAAGGATATGAAGAGGGGAGGTTAGTAAGGTAATCATGTCAGATGAAAAAAAGTCCAGACCTTCAACCCATTTTCTCTTAGTGTGCAGGATTTAAGTTCATCTCCCTCTCCCAGTTTTCCTAAATATTTTAAGCAATTGGAAACATAACACAAAATGTCCTTTTGCTTCCTGCCAAACTTGTTTATAGTTATTATTCCAAAAGCGTTTCCTGAAAAAAAGCTCAAATATCATTTCTGCTAAGAGATTCTAAGAATCTTGTTTCAAACACTATATTTCCAACTTTTAATATACAGAAATAGGGATATGCGAACCATTCGTGTCCAGACATTTTGTACAAGTAGTCCTTGATTTATAACCATTCGTTTAGTGACCTTTCAAAGTTACAATGCCACTGAAAAAAATGACCTATGACCATTTTTCACCCTTACAGCCATTGTAACATTGCCATGTGGTCAAAATTTGAATGCTTGGCAACTGGTTCATATTTAGGTTGGTTTGCTGTCATGTGCTTATATTTTGAGACTTTCTGATAAGCTAAGTCAATGGGAAGCCACTTAACAACCATGTTACTAACTTAATAACTTCAATGATTCAGTTAACAATTGTGGCAAGAAAGATCGTTAAATAGGGCAAAATTCACTTAACAAATGTCTTGCTTAGCAACATAAATTTGGGGGTCAATTGTGGCCATAAGTTGAGGACGACCTGATTTTTAGCATACATTTTGAAACTAAATCTTGAATTCTGTTTCATAGGCATTAGAACAGATACAGAGTTGATGAACTCTATTTCAAGAGTTACAGCTCTCTTAAGCCTCTGATGAAATTCTTGATCATGTAAATACACTTGAAGTAAATTTAAATTGTAGGTTTTTTTTTATAAAAGGGTACCATATTGGGGCAACATTGTTTTTATTCCAGTTTGGTATCATTGCCATTAATCACTGCTACAGGAGTGCAAAAAGGGATTGAACCCTAAATACCTTTTTTTTTGCAATCTGAGCACAAGCAGCCAAATTTATACCTATATATAAAACATAATAATAAAATAAAACCATCTGTTTATCCCTGTTATATAGATGCTATGAAGTTGTGCTGGCCTGCTCCATTGTGATGTCCCAGAATGCAGCATTCTGAGACTTTCAAACTGCTAAGGAAAACCTATTGGAGCATGGAGCCAGCCTATTGGTAAGTCATGGCTGCATTGCATGGTTTTGCAAAGTTTTGTTTTTGTTTTTATTTTATGTCCTGAAGGGTATAAAATAATAATGAAAAGAAACCTTGCAAAGCAGAGCAATAGACCTCTATCAAAAATTCTCCAGATTCCTATCAATTGGCCACCTATTCCATCAGGATTTCCTGGAGATGTTTGTCAAAGATTGATGCATTCTGGGCAGAACAACAATTGTCAGGCCAACGTGAGTTCATGGACATTAGTCTTTCTAAATCTTTTAGCTGTTTATGCCAAAGACATAATGCTGGGCTTCATTGTATTGTGATTTTTTTCCTCCCTGCTATGTTTTTGGGGTTTGGGAAGATTTTTTAAGCCTTTCTAAATATGTTTATTTTAGCAGCTGTTCAGTTTGGTATTGATTCTGAAGTCTGAAACATCTGATATCCTTTTTTTTTAATTTGTCCAAGTTTAATTTCTTTTATATGGAGCCTGAGATGTTATAATTTCCTGGTATTCATGTTTATGTGTATATTTGTGAACTGCCCGGGTAGTTTTTAAACTAAAACATTAAATTTTCTTCTGGATAAATAATTTTGCAAAACTAACTGCAACCTTGTAAGGGTTGCAGCCTGGTGAGAGAGACCTGCTTTTCATGCAGAAAGATCTAGTGTTTTTGACCAGCATTTTCACTTTGATCTGGGAAGGGTTCTTAAAATGGTGCTTCTGCTCATTTTTGAAAATATTGAATCTATGGCTTCCCCGTCTTCCATATTTAGGAAAAGCTAGTACTGTTCTACCTGAACTTTTATTAATAAACCAGATCCATTTAGATCCGTTATACATAAATTTTCCTTGGCGGAAAATTGGTTCATACCTCATACTGAATCTAGCAATGTTCAGTTTTGTTTATGTGGAATGTCTGAAGCCATCCCTTGTTGCATGTACAACAAGCAATGTTTAAGGTAGCATATGCCAGCCAGAGTAGATTTCAACCATATATGCAATTTGGTTGAAATGTTCCACATTTAAATTCGAGTGAAAGTGTGAGTTTGTAACATGAGATGGTTTGAAAGCTGTATTTGTATTTTTTTAAACACTGCATTTCTGCAAATATCACCAAAAGGAAGGACATAGAACAAATTATAAAAACAGCAATTCACAAAACAAAATAATAAAACAAGATTAGAAATTCCCTCTAGAGTTGGTATGTTTCAAATAGGATCTAGATGGTGTGTTTGTTGGAGGATACCTTTAACTGAATTCTTGAAAAGACCAAGAGAGTCTTTCAGTGGCTTACTTTAAAAGCCATCTTCTAGTTCTCTCATTCTGCAAAAAAAGGATTTATGCAAATATCCCATCTAGATGGCAGCATTATTTTATTAGATCTTAAAAAGCTAATCCGAATCAGGTGCAATTAGTTTAGTTTAGTTTATTGTCATTACGCTTCATACAACAAAATTAAATACCATCTTCATTGTACATTATGGCTATGAAAATAAACACAAGCACACATCCTTCACATTCTGTACATTAAATTGAAAACCCCTGATATTGCATTAATATTGCACCACACAGCAGAATTCAATAGAGTTACTGCCCTGGAATAGAATTAATAATTAAATTACAAGCTATCTAGAAATCTCAGAATTTCTTATGATGACATTCCAGAAAAAGGAAGTAACGAGATTTCCAACCGTTTCTCAGTGATCAAAGATGGAATCTTTTGTATGCAAAGGACATTTCTTACCATCCCTATATTCCTGTAACATTATCTGTTAATCATTTCACAAGGTGAGCAGTTTGGTCAGTTGAATCATTTGCTCAGTCAATCCATGTTTTGTTCCAAATCCCAGAGGCCCAGAGAAGAAGAATCTTGTAGGTTGCTAAAGACTATTTCCTCAAGGGAATTATACTTGAGAGCGGTAGTAATTCATCACAGGGAACTTGCCATCTTCATGCTACTATTGAAAAACTATCTGGCATAAGCAAAATCACTGGGTCTGTCTTTACCTAAACTGATTTAAAACTAGCTCATTTTGTTTGACTTTCTCTTCTGGAATATATATTTAGGGAACTTGCCATCTTCATGCTAGTGTATATACTATATATACAGGGAACTTGCCATCTTCATGCTACTCTCAAAAAACTATGTAGCATAAGCAAAATCACTGGGTCTGTCTTTACCTAAACTGATTTAAAACTAGCTCATTTTATTTGACTTTCTCTCTGGAATATATATTTGTTGCCACTGTTTTGATTTCTAAGATTTACGAGCTACGGGGAAACTGTAGCCCTCTGGTAGTTGCTGTACTTTTTTAGTACTTGAAATCCTTGACCATTGGGCTTTTCTTGGTGGAGCAATTGGAAACCAATTGAGTAACATCTGGAGGGCTTCAGATTGTCCATACTTGAGCTAAAAGCTCTGTGTCTCCTCACAGAATTTTTAAAAATAAGTTCCTTTTCAATTTGACATCTTCTGGTCTCAAGACAGATTTCTCGTCATGGCATTAACCAATCTTATATCTTTACAGCGTTTATTCAGGACACCAGTCTATTTTAATTCCTCCCTCAGAATTGGAAACTACACCTGCTCTATGGCTGTTGGCTGTGAGCCAATATAAAGTAAGAGATACCTTTTGTTCCTACTCGGTTATGGAGCTTTGCACCAAGGGCCTTGGTTCACAAACAGAATCTTTGAAGGTGAGGAATCCTTGTTCACTTCCTTTTCTTTTTCCCCACAGCCTGTGTTGCCTGGGTTTCTTCTCCCCATTTGATATCACTGTTTATATTGTTGATAAACAATTATCTTTATGAATCAAGGACTGAACTATGCCTTCAGCTGGGCAAGTGGAATTCTACTTTCCACTTGGTGTGAATTTATTCAGAGTTAAATCATAGCTTGATATGTGAGCTCACACATTTTTCAACTTTCCACTGAAGATTCTTTATATTTTATTGCATATAAGGCGTTTAAACCAATCTGTGCCTTTCCTCCCATTTTTCTAACAAATGGGATTCAAAATGGCTAACAAGTTGCATTATAATTATTGCTCCATCCTACATCCGTTCAAAACACGCTCACAGTTTAAATATTGAATTTGTGTGGCTCATAGAAGGGGTAAACTAAAAACAATAAACACTCCATTCTCCCTAAAGCAGAATTATAGATAGGTGAGACCTTAACAACTTTAAGATATATGGACTTCAATTCCCAGAATTCCCCAGCAGCATGTTGTCAGTTTCAATGTGGAATTCCATAGCCAGCATGAATTCTGGGAGTTGAAGTCCACATACTTTAAAAGTGCCTAGATTGAGAAACATGGAAAATTTGGGAGGAAAAAACTTCTATTATGTTTGTTACAATGATGTCCCCACTTATTCCAAAATACTCCCCCCCCCATTTCATCTGTCTATTTCATCTGTCCAAATGTCAACACTACTTTTGGGATGACCTGAGTTTGTCCTTTGTTTCCAGGCAAGAGGGCTGGACTTGTCAAGGGTGCGGACATGTGTGGTTGTGGCAGAAGAACGACCTCGAATAGCTCTGACACAATCTTTTTCAAAGCTTTTTAAAGATCTGGGCCTTCATCCCAGGGCTGTCAGCACATCCTTTGGCTGCAGAGTTAACTTGGCTATATGTTTGCAGGTAAGGCTCTCTCTCTTTCTCTTTCTCCTATTGGCAAAAATTGTAAAAACAGTCGTTCCTTAAGGGAAAACAACCAGGTTTCACTCAAGTTGGTTAATTACTTTGTTAATCATTGCAAGTATTAAAAGATGTTCCTTTTTCATATTGCAAGCATACACCTTTTCTGGTTTTGTTAATAAGTTTTTTTCTATAATTCTTTATATGTTACATTTATAATATTTATTCTGTGCTCAGGATGAAAGCATCACAGTAAATACCTGTATTTACTTAATTTGTAAAACTCAACTCAAATCTTTAGGCTCGGTGTATCAAAATCTTTTTTTATCTTGTCAGTAGAATAAGGACTTAAATATCTATGGTGCCTGAAAACCACTCTAATCTTACTCAATTATTGTGGCTGATGTTAGAAATGGATTAAATGTCCATATCTATAGTACTTGTCCCAATCTTATATTTGCCTGATACCTTAAACTCCCAGAGTTCCTAGATGTTATGGTGTTTTCCAACGCAGTGATGGTATTCTACCAGTTTGGCCCGGTTCTGCAGAGCCGGTAGCAGCAATGAGCAGTGGAGTTCTCTCTGCCACTTTGCTGTTGGGCTCACCCGCCCACCTAGGCTGCCATATTCACCTTTATTCTCTGCTTTCGAAGTGCAGTTGCTTTGTGTGGCACAGTTGAGTGCCATGCAGCAACTGCTGAAGTGATTGGGAGAGTGCAGGCTTGCAGGAAGTGAGTTGAAACGTCTCTGCACCTGCCCAAGGTGCTCGTTTGGCACACATGCACATGCCAAGTGTGTCCACATGCACAAAGCGCATCCACCAAGCCATGCCCACCGAAACTTTTTGAATCCCACCATTGGTCCAACCCTACTGGAAGTTTATATTGTCCTGAAGGTAAAAAACAATTACAAAATGTAGTATTAATATCATAACTTCTTTCCTTATAAGCAAAACTGGGAGTAGAATCTTGGTCATTAAGCAGAATGGTGTCAGAATGGTGTCATTAAGCAGAATGGTGACTGCTTCACTAACTGGACAGGGTTCCAGGTAGTAGTACAGGATGCCTCAGGGTGGGGTGGGATGAGGGCACTCCTACAGTCCCAGGGCAGACCATGCCTGAGTGTGTCTCCTTTGATTTCCCCTGTGAAATCCAAGCAGCTGAGTGTAAAGGTAGTCGTAGGCAGCCTGGTCTGGATCTTGAGGGAGGATTTTCAGTTTCTGAAAGGAAAGATACTTGCCATTGCTTGCTCAAGGTTTTCCAAGCTCTCCCCCAACCCCCAGGCGCTTAGGACTCCTTATCTTATAATGCTGCCTTTCCATTTCAGGGGACTGGCTATAAGAGCTCTCTGCTCTGTGGATTTCAGCTCTGTGTCTGCTTGGATTTTGGTAGGGAGCTCTTTCAGTTAAGCCCCTCCCCTCAAGCACTTTCCCTCCCCCCTCCCAAAAATAAGATGGAGTTTTTTTGGCAGGTTTGCAGCAGCTTGCAACCTTCCCTGCCAGCTATCCATTGACTTTCTGGGGGAGCTGGTAGATTGCAGAAGATTGTAAATAGTAATCCCGTGATAGTGGAGTTTCTGGCAACTGGTTGTTAGTGCAAAGGGGTTGCCAAGCACCCAAATCACAGTCGTGTGACTGTGTGGGGGCACATTTTACCACAGAAGAGTTTTACAGGCCATAAAACAACCTTTCCAAGCCTGTCATTGCTTCAAACTGTTATTAAATGAATGGTCATAAATTGACGATTCCCTGTAATCCTGTTTTAGAAATTAAAAAGCTATTTGCAATCATAGTACACCTTATAAACATATTATTTTTACATTCTTATAAGATAGGCTTGTGTTATTTTTTGCAGTATGCTGAACTGGAGGTGAATCTCATCCATTTCAAATAAAAATTTATTTGGTTAGGGAAAACATTACCTTTTCCTGCTGTCCTTTCCATTTTTGTTTTCTGATAGTTTCCATCTTCTGCTTCATTTTATTTTTACACATTAAGAATGAGATGTACTTGGAATTTTTTTATAGTAATTCCTTAGTATTTATGTATATAACTATGTCTATTAGTTTTAGACATCTGTTGGAGTTCTTTTCTTTGTAAATTTAGTTCCCAGTTTCCAACAGTCACATCACTTAGAGATATCACATGGCTCGTGATCTTTCTCCACACAATATGATTTCAGAAAATATATATGCACACCACTAGGCAACAATTCCCTAAATATTTATTCAGCCAAGAGTGAGGGAATTGTAAAGTGAGCTGGCATTTAAATATGCCATTGGCCAGATTTTACACTATTTCCCTGAATGCATTCTAGGATTTTATAATCCTCTGACTTTCATAACCAGATTTTTTCCCCTACTTCCTTTCTTCTATAAGGGTAGATGGCATTCTATTCAGTTCTAAATCTTAGTGCCCCAACTCAGGACATAAACGGGAACAATAATAAATTATCCTAGAGATGCAGCCATTCTGATCACACCATGCCTTCTTGCCAGGATGCGATTTTGCTGAGACAACATACTAAATGGAAGTGAAGCCTGCTAGCCTCAGAAAAATATCAAAAGCATTGCAAAGTCAATCAAGGATACAAATACTGCCTGTTTCACTTAAGTCATACAGTTTATTCTCATTCCAAATTTCATGATAATTTCTGGTACACTAGCCCAGGGCTTCAATTTGGATGGGTCATAAAAATGACAAATAAAATGCAGTAAAGAATATTTAAGCCCAGCAACATGCATGAATCCATGCATACATACAGATATTATACTAATTGATCTTTCTAAAGAAGCATTTACAATATGGACACATTATGCTAAAAATTTTATTTCTTAGTGAGAAAGGAGATTGTGCTATGGTGCTTGTCAATTATAAACCTGCAAAATTAGATGTTTCCTGTGGTATCTTGGTATTGTTTTAGATGTTTATTTTAATGTCATTGTTAGAATAATCTCTTTCTTTGAAAGTCAGTAACAGCTATGATGAATTAGCTACTTATCTTAAAGCTTAAGTATGGAAATAACATACTTTTCATTTTCCATCAGAAATATTAATATTGCAAAGTGTATACATTTTCTTTAGAGATAATATACATCCATTACTCTGTGGTAATGTGCCCAAACTGTAATAAATAACTTAATAAAGCTGTCAACTGAAACTTTGCAACCACTAGTCTCTTTGAGGAGTATTGATCATGCCCTTCGATGCTCAACAGATCATAAGCATTGGCTGTGAACAATGTCCTAGATTACATCAACAATATCCTAGATTGTCAGTCTGATTGTTCCAGACTGATGTGCATTCCAAATAAATAAATGTATAAATTTGCCATTCCACATTCAGAAGATCCTAAAGTATGCTTACTCTGAAATAGTTGAGATAATAGAGATTTTCCCAATTTCATTTAATTTCAAATTTCAGGAAAGTAAGCATCCAGAATTTGCTTTAAACTCTGCTTTAAAAAATATACATTTCTTAAATAAATTTAGGAAAGAGAATGAGATGGCTGGATGGAGAATGAGGTGCAGAGGATGAGGGGGCTGGATAGAGTCACTGAAGCAGTCGGTGTGAGCTTAAATGGACTCCAGGAGATGGTAGAGGACAGAAAGGCCTGGAGGAACATTGTCCATGGGGTCGTGATGGGTCGGATATGACTTTGTGACTAACAACAACAAAAAAATTGTTTACATCAGCTGTTCACAATTAGATTACTGTTGTATGTACAGAACTTAATGGATATCTATGCAAAAATACCTTGCCTACCTATCATTTTCAATTTTGATTTTAAAAACTTTACATCCTTCATATATTTACTGACTTAGATTCAAATGAAGCAAAATAAACTTATTTCTCATTGAAATCAATGAATTCAGATTGATTTGCCTTATTAGTTTTAGTAGAATCAAGATACAATGGATTATTTGGATCTAATCCAAATAATTTCAGTCCTCAATAAAATGTATAATCCAAGAAAGCTTTGATATACAATATATACAATATCTGTAGAGAGTGCACCTTTCACCAAAGTCTATAGATCTTTCCCTATTAAAAACTTCATTTTAAACTTGCTGACTTGATCTTCATTTTAATTGTTCAGCTATAAATTATTTGTGATTGAAAATCATTAAATGTATCCATGCAAAATTCTGAGAATTGCTATTTGCAGACTATCAGCATATTCAAAGAACATTTGTCTTCTATTGACAAATTCTAGAACAACAAACCATCTGATATTTTCTAGGTGCATCTTTTCCACAAGGATCAGATCTTAAGTCTTAGGAGTTTATTTCCTGATCTTAATAGTTCCTGGTAGATCAGCTATTCTTCCTGTGTTCTACTGCGTTTTATGATACTTAGATCCAAGAACTCCCTGCAAAAAGACCTTTGATGAATGCAAAATTCTGTGTAATGGGAAATCATGTATTTTCACATAGAAAATTTTCTTTGAAAATTATTCAATCTTATCTACAGGTAGCCCTCAACATATGACCTCAATTGAACCCAATATTTCTCTGCGAGTCATTTGTTGAGTGAGTTTTGCCCCATTTTACGGCCTTCCTTGCCACAGTTGTTAAGTGAATCACTGCAGTTAAGTTAGTAACAAGGTTGTTAAGTGAATCTGGCTTCCCCTTGACTTTGCTCGTCAGAAAATCATAAAAGCTGATCACATGACCTTGGGATACTGCAATTATCATACATTTGAGTCAGTTGCCCAGCACCTGGATTTTGATCACATGACCTTGGGAATGGTGCAACAGTTGTGTGAAAACAGTCATAAGTCACTTTTTTCAGTGTTGTAATTTCAAATGGTCTCTGAATGAACTGTTGTAAGTCGAGGATATATATGTATACTGTCCATCTGGAATAAACTTTCTAGGATTGTGCTATACATATTGTCAGGATTCCGGCAGTTACTCCAGTTAAATCATGAGCCTCAAGCCACACTTTCAAAACTAAAGAGAATTTATTTGAAATTAACATTCTATGTCCAGCACTAACCTGGGCATAACCAACTCTGAGATACGTAATTCACTATCACCTTTGATCCTGCTTTTCCCCCCACCCCTCTGGGTGTATCATCCAATTAAAAACATCCATCGCCAAGAATCATCAATCATGCTCTCCAATTAGATTTTTTTGCGGCAGAAGCTTCAGTCATTTAATCAGTCTCTGAAGAAAATATGAATGAAATGTACTTTCGATTCCACACTGTTGCCTGCTCTTTGAAACTCCCCCTCTTCTTTCTGTTGTCAACTATAAAACATGTATACAAAATGTTTCATGAGTTGACATTTGGCTCCCCTCACTTCTTCGATCAAGGGTGACAGTGAATTACGTATCTCAGAGTTGGCTAAGCCCCAGTTTGTGCCGGATGTAGAATGTTAACTTCAAATAAATCCTCTTTAGTTTTGGGAGTGTAGCTCGAGCTCATAATTTATTTGGAATAAGTGCCGGAATCCTGACACATATATTGATTTGGATAGTAAAACTGCAACAGGCAGAAATGATAAATTTATTGTGGAGAGATGACCTTGCCAAAGTGGCTCTATTGCCCACCCCCAAGATAAATCCAAAACAGGGTAACATTTAGAAGTGTCTCAGGATGCCCCTCTAATTTGCTGACATATAAAAAGAAGGCGACACAGCACAAACAGACTTGTAAGATTCTGTAACAATAGTCACTCAATAGAAGTAGCCTCAGATTCCGTATAGAGCTAATTTCATACCCTAGTAGTCTGCCTTCACTCTCAATGAAGCAGAGGATATAGGTGTGCAGTTTTTTGCCCTTAGGAAGCAACATCCTTATAACTAAAATTTCTTAGCAAATTCAATTCGGGGAATAGAGAACTTCCTGGATCCGTTTCATTCATAGAGGCAAACTTGTGTGTGATGAAAGGCAGGTGGTCATGCTAGAATTATCCATTGAAAAGTAAGAGCTGAAAATTCCTCTCAAGATGGACGACTTGTTCCTTCCTGAACACACAGATGTGCTTTTCAGGATTAACAAAGGAGTGTTCCATTTCATTTTAATCTTTTGAAAAAGGTATGGCAATTATCGAAATGTGGAGGTATAGTATGGCACGTTTCATCTGAAAAGCGGAGTTTCACACCATGCCCTCAAATAATAGTATCTATAATGTCTCTTAAACTGCTGAACTTGTGTTTGTTAAAACTTGGAAGGACTACATATATCTGCCTCTCCTGTTTGCTCTATTAAAATGGCACCTCCATCTTATTTTCATTTCTAGATCTTTAAGTAATAAAACGTACAGTTTATAAAATCCTTAGACCGGACATGGTTTTTTATTTTGTTTTCTTACACTCTGTGCATAATTCTATTTATTTTCTTCTCAACTTCCATTTCTTTTTCAATTATTATTATCTTCATTGTTGATTTTTTTTATTTCCTGTGATATTGTCTCTCCTTCTCCCCATCTCCCCCTATTTCTGCCGCTGTAGCCGCATGGGCTGGGGAAACTGGGCGAGCAGGTAGGGAATTTACCTGTTCCCTAAAATATCCACCTGGCAATGGACAGACTAGATGGCATCCGGAGATCTTTGAGTGGGGATGTATGCATGATTTGTATGTTTCACTGCAATAACCAAAATTGGCCAGGAAACATCAATTAAATAAAATTTTGTGCAAAGAAATGAAATAATTAATAGCTATTATCCAGATAAAGTCTTCATCCAAAGTCGATCAACATTTTGTAACATACTTGGGAATGTGTTCTAAAAAACAACATCCAGCTATGATGATCCTTAATGTACAAATGGTCACAACTGAACTTTGTAAACTGCTTGTGGTCAATCAGGAAAACAGTTCCTAATGTAATACAGGTAGTCCTCAACTTACAACAGTTCATTTAGTGATGGTTCAAAGTTACAACAGCACTGAAAAATGTGACTTATGGCCATTTTCCACAGTGATGATCTTTGAAGCATCCCCATGATCATGTGATCCAAATTCAAATGCTTGGCCAAATGGCTCATATTTATGACCATTGCTGTGCTCCAGGGTAATGGGTCAACCAGGTTGTTGACTTATCAACTGCAATGATTCACCTAACAACTATGGCAAGAAAAGTTGCATAATGAGGCAAAACTCACCTAACAAGTGTCTCACTTAACAGAAATTTTGGACTCAGTTGTGACTGAGGACTACCTGTATTTATAGAGTGCATCTCTCCCACTCTTCCTTTTCTTCAATAATGAGAATGGATTTCTCCGTTCTGAGCACTAACTAGTCTGTTACTCTGCAACTGAATATATAGTATATTGAGAGTTGAACCCCTGGATGCCAACACAAGAATACAATGTGTTGACATTATGCCAAGTTGCCTAGTGATGCCCTCCTGTAATTTTCTGTAATGCCTTCCTGGTGATGGGATGCTGGTTTAATACATTATTTTTAAGATGCCGCCTGCTTTCCTTAGCATAGAACCTGATTTTTTTTAAAGGAGTATAAGAAATAAAGTGCCAAAAGTAGCCTGGAAACTCAAGAGTCCAAGTCCATTTTTTTTTAACATTGTGTCTGCCTGCTTTATTTTTGTAGATGTCCATAGACATCTGCAAAACATTTGTAGATAGTTTGTCATTTCTTTATTGTCCAACTTTCCTTCAGGAGCTGAAGGCAGTACATATATAGCATCCTCTCCAATTTTTCCCCACCAAAGCAATTGATCTGAGAAAGAGTGACTGAGCTGAAGTCATCCTGCGAGCATCTGTGGCTGAAAGCAAACCTGAATCTGGAATACTAAACCAGCTCTCATTATAATAGCTGTCTCCTCTTTAGACATATCCAGATTTAGGAGTTTCTATCAACAGAATTGGGACACTGAGCTTGTCGATCAGAAAGGTTGGTAGTGAGCTCCTGTTACTTGTCCCAGCTTCTGCCAACCTAGCAGTTCAAAAGCACATAAAAATGCAAGTAGAAAAATAGGGACCACTTTGGTGGGAAGATAACAGCATTTCGTGCACCTTCAGCATTTAAGCCACATGACCACATGACCGCTGTCTTCGGACAGCGCTGGCTCTTCAGCTTGGTAACGGAGATGAGCACTGCTCCCTAGAGCTGGAAATGACTAGCATGTTTGTACGAGGGGAACCTTTACCTTATCAACAGAATATATACTGTAAAACAAACCAATAAGAATGTGCCTTCCTTTAAATGCACATTTTTAGCATGTTGCACAGGGCAGGTTGGGCACTTTAAGTCTTAAACCATCTCCAAACATGTGAAGTGGCTTTGCAGGGCCAGTGTTGCAATAGAACCTAAAGGCGGTTAGAAAGCAATGTACATCTGGTTTCTAATCCAAATAATCTGTCCTGGGTTGCATTGTATAGTACTTATCACCATCCTTTTTTCTTATAATTGCACTGAGGTGCAAGTTTCTGTTGTACTACTTCACAGATATACTAAGGCAGTTTGTTCATATAGCACTCCTGTAAATCCAGTCTGTGTAATTTGTAAAACATGTTTTTGGCTTGCAACAAACTATGGTTCAATGTAGTGTGTGAATCCAGGCTTTTCATAGAAAGAAATCTTCTCTAAAGTGAATGTGTTCATAGAAATAATAATACTGTAGCGGGTAAAATGGCTATGAACAAATTAGTGCGCTGTTTTTTAAAATATAATTCATTCTGAAGTAACAGAATAACTGGTTATGCTTCCTCCATTTCTATATGTTGGTATTAAATGTTTTGCTTTAGAACTTTTTCAACTTTACATAAAGCTCTTGCATCTATGTCTCAGGAAATTTAATCACATGCTTGAACCTTTATGTCTTCAGCCAATTCTGTTTCTTTAGAATTTGCCAAACCTGGCATCCTTCATTATTTTTCCATTGAGGTTCATTTTCAGGAAGGTGAGCAACTATAAATTATGTTTGCAAGGAAGAAGCCAAGGAACAGATTATTAGATCTCCAGATACATACACATATGTAGCCTACTAATGTGTTCCTTGATGTCTGTTTTACCATGACAGTACACCAGATTTTCTGTTTTAAACTTGTAACAATAATTAAAATGTAGAAACAAAAAGAACCTATTATTTCAGAAGCTAATTGAAAGATTTCTTTTACAGGGAACATCTGGGCCAGACCCAACCACTGTGTATGTTGACATGAGGGCTCTCAGACATGACAGGTATAAGTTTTACTTTATTTTTGCAAAACTCATACAAGAAGGTGAGGGACGTTACTATATGTTGTTCACATAAGTGTAAAAGGCATATATTTTAACAAGAGAAAGGAATGCAGTTATTTGGAAGAATTGAATTTTCAGATGGTGTTTCTATATTATTAAATTAAAAGCACATAGCTTCATCATACCCTTTTGCATAATTCGTAAGTAACTGTCCATATTTATAGAGTAGGGAGAGGTATCAGTCTGGGGGAAGTTAAACTAAGAGAACACTCTACCTCTCTCTGTGGTATTCCTGCTACTTTCTCTCCCCCTTTTAAGAGATTTCTTAATGATAATTTTAATATAACTATGATTATTGTTATCACTGTTTTATCTTTCTAATGTTTTTGGTTTTAATATTTGTAAGTGCTCAGAGATGTCTCCAGCTAAAATGGGCAGCACATAAATCCAATAAATAAATAAATCCTACCTTCTTTCTTTCTATATCTGTGAGCATCCCATAGTATGGCCAATGCCCCTTACAGCTGCTGCTTAGCCCTTTTTGTAATCCTAGCAAATGCAAATTCTACATGTAGGAATGACATTTGCAGCAACAGGTGTGGTAAAAGCACCTGTTGAAATTGTAACCTTCATTTTCATGTGCACCTCTGACCAATATGTGGTGATGTAAGAGGAAAGGTTTGGAACGTGGATGAATAAACCTTTTGTGAATGAATATTCTTTTTAAAAACAAAAATTCAGTCTTTCGTGTGGTTATGTTTGTCTGTAGAACCTAAATAGGAGTTGAGAGATTTTATTAAAAGAACAAAACAACTTTTGATTGTACCTTGCTTTTCTGTAAGAATTAATTGGAGGGTTTAGCTGTTTGCCCTGTGCTCATTGGAAAATTAGTACTGGTTTGAAGCCAAATGAATACGGTTGAGGGAAAGAAATAGAGATTCAAAGGGGAAAAGGGGGCTTCAGAGTACAGGATAAAAAAAATATTCCCGGTTAATGATGCTATCTGTGCATTCATTTGCTTCCAAAATCACTTGAATCCAAAGCATTACCCAAAAGTTCTATATTTAGTTTTGTTTTTTTACATTGACACACAAATAAATGTGGTGTCATCTCTTCTTAGCCTCTGTTCTGCAAATGTCTCATGCCAGTGTTGAACATAGTCCCAGGTGGTACAGTGAAATGAGCATTGAATTCAATCCCAGTTGAAACACAAAGCTCAGGGACTTGACCATGAGAAGCACTACCTCTTCAATCTACTTGCTGTTTGTAACTTCCAACATACAGTTTTTAGCTTTGTAGGGGAAGCATCCTATGCTATATAAATAATAATTATTTAATAAATAGCTATTAAAACCAGTCTGTCATTTTTCAAAGGGATAGCATGGATAACAAAGAGAGACAATTTTCAGATTGACCTGTTTGAGAAATTGCTGCTTTGAAAGAGTATATAAATATAAATTACTGTTTTTATTCTTTTTTTCTGGCTTCGATGTACAAAAGCTACATATTCTACAAGGTCACAAAGCAATTCACATAGATTGATAGTCTATCCTGGCAAAAGAATTGAGCAGCTCTAGATGCAGCTGAGGTACAGAGAAAAAACTATCAGCAACAACTGTCCTTTTGTCAACAGTTCTACTCTCTTAGGTCTACCCCTCCCTGACATACTCTATCTTCTCCTTGAAAAGTCTTACCTATCTACATCAGCTGATTTCAGCTTTTTCAATCTAAGAGCTGTCTTTGGCTTCTGCAACTAAATTCCCATAATTAGGCATAACTAGGAAAGAGCAGGAGAGAAGGGCAAGGCTGAAATTATATTTCAGTTAAGTTAAATTAATTAAACAAGTTTTAACATAACGCTGTTAATATTTATTCCAGTGTATTTAATAATGTTGTCCCCTCGCTTTAGGAATAACAATTTAGTGCAATATTTTAACTGTCTTGAGCTTCTTAGTCAGAGGAGTCTACATAGCCCAGTGTTTTTCAAACTTCTTAGCTTAAAGATATGTTAATGATGCTGGCTGGGGAATTCTGGGGACTGAAGTTGAAAGTTACCAAAGTTGAGAAATATTGAGTTAGAAATTCATGACAGTGTCTCAGGATCTTGGCTTGAACAGAAAGCAATTTTGCTCAGGTTGTTAAAGTTGAGATTTTTTTTAGCAGGTGCATACTCTAAATTGTGTGGTTGTGCATACCATCTTGACTTTTTGCACCCATAGGCATCACAGGCAACCATTTTATCAATGTTTTGCTAACTGCATGTGTGGGATCTGACAAAGATCTGTTTTCTTTTTCTTTTTTTCAATAAATTTTTATTTTTATATTTTAAAAACATCACTTTTGGCGAACAATGTGGTTCCAGGTTTTTACATTTCAATACAAACATGACCATAGTTACGTATTCATCTTTCGTATTCAATTTCATATTGTATTATTACTTATTCCATTTTTCTTTAAATATTCTCAAATATTCTTATATTCATTACACTTATTTTATCCAATTCCAATTCATATCATAACTTATTTCATTTTTCTTTAAATATGCTCATATCTTGTTTTACAATATTATCTAAGATTCTTATTTCATTTCTATATTTATTACACATAATTACTTTTATCTGTCACATTTGCAATTTTATTGCATACTATTATTCCATTCATTATTCAATAGGTTATTCTAATTCGAATAATCCAAAAGTTGTCCCCTTTAATTGTCAACTCGAGTTTGCTACCCCTTTGTCTTATACACTCGCCCAATTTATTCTTTTTAAATCCTTATAAAGATTTACCATAATATAGTCATTTTTAATTAACACATTCTACATTAATAACAATAATCTCCTAACTATTAAATATCACATATGCATATATATATTTGAGTCAGATTCCGTGTGGTATTCTGTTACGTAATTACATTCTAAATCATCTATTTCAAAAATATTACTCTATTCAATTAATTTTAGAAACTGATAATAGTCTTTCCATTACAATTCTCATAGCTCATTTTAACTTTATTCATCGCTTTATTAAGTATCAATTAATATACTTATAATAAATTCCCATTTTCATAGCTATTTCAACTACATCTATATCTAGTATAACAATAATCCTTTAAAAAAATCAGTTCCATTATTTTCTATTTTTAAATCTGTATTCTTATATACCACACGTTACTTTGCAGAATCCCCTTTTCTGTTCTTCTTCTACCCATTATCTCTCATCCTCCTGATTATATAATTTCTTTCCATTTTTGTTTGCTTTCTGCGTCCCATCATTTTCTGGTTCTTTCTCTTAATTCCCCTTTTTGCCTTTATTATTTCTCTCCATTTCTTATTCCAATTATTTATTGTATCCCCCTCCCTCTCTTGCTTTTTCCTCTGTAATTCCCTCTTCTGCTGCTTCCTTTTAAAGATCTATTTTCTTAACTGATAAATGAGAAGTGCACATCTATAGTTCTGAATGTAATCTGATGTTGAAGGTTTTCTAGATCTACCTAGAAAGAAGTAGGGACAATGAACTATGCCAATCCAGAAGTGCCAGAGACTGAACACAGGTTGCCTCTGAACAAAAGGAGGGAAAGAACACGAATGCACACATGTGCAAACACACAAACACACCATGGGAAGCTGTCTCTGGATACAATGGTCCTACCAGTTCTCTTTCCTGCTAGTTAAATTGACCTGCTTTAAATTTAAATAACATTCTTGATCACAGTACAAGGTTGTTGGGCTATGCACAGGTTGGGATATCAATCTGTGCATCCTGACTTGAAAGTAATTCAAGTTGTGTCTAGTAGCCCTTTCCAGTAAGCAGGAAGGGGATGGCAAGGGTTTTTTTTTAAAGCAGGATCTTCCCTTTAGCAAATAGAAAGCAATTGGGCAAACTAACAATGGCTGAAATTGAGGTACTTAAGAGGTCTGTGTATGCACATCTGGTGTTGCAGTTTTTGTGCATTCATAAATATTCTATATATTTTTTTATTTTCAGAGTGCGTTTAGTAGAAAGAGGATCTCCCCATAGTTTGCCTCTCATGGAATCAGGAAAGGTAAAAATATAAAAATTCTTAACCATCGGAATGGAGTGATTAAACAAATATTTTAAAGGGAGATATATACATGCAGATATATGATTATTTACACTGAGAACTTGCAGAGTCATGCACATTATTAACTTTTAGAAACTTAGGATTGTGAAATGAGTGGATTCATCATGGTTTCTTGCTTTAAAGATCAATATTTCCAGTTATTTGATGGTATCTCAAGCATGCCTTTGGTCTTCTCAGGGTACAATCTAAACCACATGGACTTCCTCAAGTTGGCAAAAATTATTTATATCAAAGCTTTTCATCCATTTATATCAATATTATCTGTAACACATTGGACAAACTATGGTCTGAAGGACGCAGGCAACTTTGGAGGTTTAATGTATCTTGTTTTTCTTTCCCTATTATCCCACAAAGAAAGAGAGTGCCCATTTTTTCTCAACTCTCCATGGTAGAAAAGCTGAATGAAACTCTGTGAATAAGATAAAATGTATGAATGAGAGGAAGGAAACTTTGCAACTGGGGGGAAATGTGAATAAGATGATGTAGGAGGAAATGTGAGAATGGAGATCAATAGATGAATATAGTATAAAAGAAAGAAAGATGCTATGTAGCTTCTGTCTTCCTGAGACAATAAATTCATTGCAGTGGATGTGTGTGTCTGTATTGAGAGAGAAAACATGTGGAAAATAAAATGATTGGTTGATTAGGAATGAACAAAAAATTTGGGATTTGGAGCTGATCTCCATGATTCTCCTCACCACCACCCCACATTTTGGAAAGAATGTGCATCTGAGTATCATAAGACTCCTCTCTGGTCTATGCTAATTGACAATAATTCCTGAGGGAACTCATTGTAAGAAATTTTATCTGGATCTTTATATATGCAAAATACGTGCTTGCCATATGCTTTCCAGATCATTAGCACTGCTGGTGGTGATGATTTGGGGTACAAGTGAAAACACCAAGACTGATGATTCATCCTCCTTAGTGAAGAGCTAATTCACAATAATGAATTTACAAAGCTTCGGTAATATGTCACTTTCTTTGGAGAAGTTTCACCCACTTCTTTCCTTTTGGGAAGCCTGCTGTGTTTCTTAAAGACTTCAGAAATGAGGCAGGGAAGTTTTTCTTGTTGCATGAAACAATATAGGCACCACCTGGCTTTTGACCAAATATGACTCATTTTGTCTTTCAATAGATCCTCCCTGGAGTTCGTATCATTATTGCTAATCCAGAAACAAAGGGCCCTCTTGGTGACTCTCATCTTGGAGAGGTAAGTCCCATACTGGGCCAAGGTCAGAACTGAAGGAAAGGAGTTAATTAGAGGTCAACTCCTTTTATTTATAGTATTATTTGGCAGCCTAACCTAGCAGGTGATATATCACACAGCTTAATGAATGTGTGCAGAATTAATGATAGGCAAATTATTATCTACTTTGCATTATCATAGTTAAGAGTAATTAATTCTTTTTCTAAGATTCTTCCTTCTCCCTCTTTCTTTCTGGCTATATTTAATCCGATGCTACTCCAGGAAAACACCTGTTGTATTTGCAGTACATAGTTGCAGATGAATGCATGATTTTTGACATTACTCACTCACTGTGGTTGTTAGTTGGCTGTTTGTACTGCTGCTTTTTTAAAAAAAGTTCTCCCTGCATTCATGTGATACATTGGGGAAGGGTGCCAAATTTTGCAAGAAAAACCATAACTATTGGGGGGCATGTTAAAGGCTACTAGTGATCTTCAAACCTTAACTTATCTGAAAGGAAATTGATGTTCCTTTTGGTGAAGGCCTGTCATGGAAATACCAAAGGTTTAAAACTTTTTGAAGCAAAAGAAGCTTTCCTCCAATTAAAATATGTATTTTTGTCCTGTTTCACATAGATATGGGTTCACAGCGCCCACAATGCCAGCGGATATTTTACAATCTATGGTGATGAATCCCTACAGTCAGATCATTTTAACTCAAGGCTGAGTTTTGGAGACACACAAACTATCTGGGCACGAACCGGCTATCTTGGATTCCTGAGACGAACAGAACTTACAGATGCAAATGGGGGTAGGTTCTGTGGTTAAGTTTTAAAAATGACGTACCCAGCACAGCTTTTGGGGAGGATACATAGTTACAGTACATTATGCAATATTTTATCAGCTGTTGTTTACGTCAACATATGCAACCATGTAGAAAGGATGAGAAGGATGATATGCTTTGGCTAGAAAAAATTACTTTACACAGACCCTCTTTTTGCATCCCAGCACCGTCTCTGGTGTGCAGATGTACATTATCTAAGACGGTTACTTTACATGCCTCCCCAGAATCACTCCCAAAATTGTAATTTTCAATGTGACAATAAGAATAAAAATAAGAATATATTTATTAAACAAGCTATCTTGGAGAGTAATAATATAAACTATACTAAATGTTCATTAAATGTAAAAGCAAAGCAAACTAAGTCATTTTCCTGGCCACATTTATGTTGATCCAGAATTCCATTCCCCAGGGTGGGCCTCAGAAACCAAGATGTGCCCTTTGTAGTGTAAAGCAATGGCCCCCAAACTTTTGGGTACCAAAGGCTAGTTCTGTGGAGAGAGGTTTTACAACGGGATAGAGGGGGCGTGGTTTCTCATGCTTCCCGCATCCCATGGATGGGGCTTTGCTTGTTTATGTGGACTGGTTTCTGCCATGCCGTGGACTGGTGCCGGTCTACGGAACAGGTTGGGAATCCCTGGTGTAAAGACTAAAACAAGCACAATAGGCATAGCAGAGTCAATCCCTCTCTTTCCAAAACAGAAAAATAGAAATCATGGCTCATCCAAATGTGTGACATAGTTTCTTCTGTATTCCATTTCCACCAGAACATCGGCGCTTCTGAGAAAAAGAATCCAGAAGCAATTCTAAACTTTCATCACACTAAAAAGGAATTAAATGGAGTTGCTGCTTAGTAAAAAGTTGCCTATCCCAAATGAATGACATGTGGAATTTAGTAAAACTCAGTTTAATATCTCATTTGAGGATAAAGATGTATACATGAATCCTGATTATCTACAAATGATATAATTTGCAGCATTTTTGTCCTTTAGGCTATAATGTCATTACATTTGACTTACATGATATGAATCAGATGGACTACTTTGGATAGAGTGGAAAAAATGGTCTGATTCATCTAAATTAGATAAACAGCTATAAATTAAGTGTTAGATCGTTCTATTGCCACTGGTGTAGTTTTGTATAATGAACTATTTCTTTTTGTCTTTTTCCTCTTATGGTGTCAGAACGACATGATGCACTTTACGTAGTAGGTGCATTAGATGAAGCCATGGAACTGCGTGGAATGCGGTATCATCCCATAGATATAGAGACATCAGTAATTAGAGCACACAAAAGCATTACGGAATGGTAAGTACTGGGTACAAGTTTCGCTGTGTGAATGCATGGATTTGTTTGAGCAGTGCCGCACCTCTTTGGACTGGGTACAAAATCACTTGGATCACATTTACTTGCACTACAGTACTTGCACTGTTTTGCTTGACATTCATATTTTTTGTTAGTTGCTCAAAGTCATATTTGTAGATTGGGCAGCCATGTTATTATTCATTGAATGAATGACATAAGTGAGTTAGTCAATGATGAGTGTACCAAAAAGTCATTTAGGTTATTCAGATGAGTAAAAATGCCTATAGGATTGGTGATTTAAACAGCTCATCAAAGTTTCAGGAACCAGGAATATATTTATTTTTCATTTGCACTCAGGACCTGCATATTTTCCCCAAAGAGGCAGTTAGGGACAATTCTGTTAAAGAAAATAGCCACCATGAGCTCTGCATTACAGATTAAACAAATTGGTTTACATTTTACCATGAACTGATAAATTCAATGCCTAGGTTGTTGTTTTTTTATTTTTCTTTACTAATGAAAGATGGAAAACAGTTATCAAACAAATAAGCTAATAGAATCACAAATATAAATTCCGCATATGACATGAATTTTTTTAAACAGCAAGCGTGTGTGTGTGTGTGTGTGTGTGTATACACATATCATTTTTTTCGCTCCATAAGACACACTTTTTCCTTTGTGGTCCTTTGGTGAATAGCAGCCGGGTAGTTCTTTTACAGTACTAAGCTCCGCCTCTTCTGTCTCTTTTCTGCACTGCAGGAGTCAATAGGCAGAGCTGGCACATGAGAGGACACCTAACTGTGGTCCTCTCAGGCTCTGCCTCCTGCCCTCACTACACTGCTGCTCCAAATTTTTTGCTTGTTTTCCTTCTCTAAACCTGTTTGTGTCTTAAGGAGCAAAAAATTATGGTGTAATTACGGTGTGTGTGTGTGTTGCTATTGCTTGCTTTTTTAAAAAAAACAATGTCAAACAGTGTTTATATTATATAAACACCATATATCATCCATCATATATATGGATCTTTGGTTATTTGGGTTTTCTTGCGCATAAAATTGGAAGTATCTAGTATCTTTCAATGAAGTCTCATTCATCATCTTCAGGCTTCTGTCTTCGGCTCTGTGCTTCTCTAAGACTTCATCGAAACGTTGCCTAGATACTTCCAATTTTACGCGGGAGAAAACCCGAATAACCAAAGATCCACATACAAATACCCATGAGAACCTCAGAAAATATATATATTTTATATGTGTGTGTGTGTGTGTGTATATATGTATGTATATATATATATATATAGATCTTTGGTTATTCGGGTTTTCTCCCGCGTAAGATTGGAAGTATCTAGGCAACGTTTCGATGAAGTCTCATTCATCATCTTCAGGCTTGGTCTTCAGCTCTGTGCTTCTCAGAATGATGTGAGCTTGCAGCTGCTTCTTCCTTTTAACTGCTAGTGGGGGTGTGACTTGATTGGGTGGGGGCTTGGCTGTGTTCTGATTGGGTGGGGGGGTGTTCTCATTGGTTGGGGGGTTGGCTGTGTTCTAATTGGTTGGGGGGTTGGCTGTGTTCTGATTGGCTGGAGGCGTGTTCTGTTCAGGTGGGGGCTTGGTTGTGCTCAGGTTAGTCTTAGTTGCTAGGGGATTTGAGCTGGGGAGCTGTGATCTTGCTGTTTGGCTTCGAGTTTGTGGTTGTGCTGCATCTTCATGGTGGGGGTCAGTTCGCTTCATGTATGGCTCAGAGGGGTTTGAAGCTGCAGTGCGGCTTCTGGACCGTGGTCGTGTCTCATTTTCTGTGTGGGTGTGAGTCTGCTTTCTACGTGGAAATGTGGTGCCAATCTTGTGTGGCTCTCAGGGGTGTGGGTCTAGTGTCTTTCTTCATGTTAGATACTCGTCTGTTCATGAGGGCGGGTTTCCAAATGGCTGGTAGGCGGGAGGTATCATCTCTTTTATTCATGCTGTGTGGGCGTTTTTCTATCTCTATGGCTTCTCTGATTATTCTGCTGCTGAAGTGTTCGGTTTTGGCGATAGTTCTGGTGTTTTTAAAGTCAATCTCATGTCCTGTGGCTTTGAGGTTTTGGACCAGGGAAGAGGTCGGTTCTTCCTTTTTGATTGAGTTCTTATGTTCTTCAATGCGTGCACTTATTCTTCTGTTAGTTTGTCCAATGTATGTGGTAGGGCAGGCAGTGCAAGGGATTTCGTATACTCCTTGATTTTCTAACTTGATTTCGTCCTTAGGGTTTCTTAGGATGGTGGATATCTTTCTATTTGTGCAGAATGCTGTCTTCATGTTGTGTTTTTGGAGGATCTTGCTGATTTTGTCCGTAATGCCTTTTATATATGGAAGGAGGGCTTTGCCATTCTCTTGTTCTCTGTCTTGGATTTTGGTTGGGATTTCTTTTTGGATTAGGTGGGTGATCTTCTTTCTTTGGAATCTATTGGCTGTCAGCATGCTGGTGAGAGTATGTAGTTCGGTCTCTAGGTGTTGTTCGTCGGCTAAGCATTTTGTTCTGGAGATGAGTGTCTCGGCTACGGAATTGATCTGTGCTGGGTGGTGGTGTGAGAGTGCATGTAGATAGCGGTTTGTATGTGTTTTCTTCTGGTAGATGGTGTGTCATAGGGAGCCATTGGATTTTTTGTATACCAAGACATCTAGGAAGGGAAGTTGGTTGTTAGCTTCTGTTTCCATGGTGAATTGTATTTTGGGGTGTAGGCTGTTGAGGTGTGTGAGGAAGTTGTTCAGTTTTTCTTTCCCGTGTGGCCAGATTATGAAGGTGTCATCTACGTATCTGAGCCAGAGTTTGGGTTTGTGATCATATTTTTCTAGAGCTTGTGTTTCAAAGTGTTCCATGTAGAGGTTAGCGATGATAGGTGAGAGGGGTGATCCCATGGGTTCTCCTTCTATCTGTTTGTATTTTTGTCCATTGTAGGTGAAGTATGTATTGGATAGGCAGTGGTTGGTCAGATCTAGAATGTGCTTGGGGGGGTTGTATTTGTTTTGGATGGCTGTCAAGGCTTCTTTTATTGGCACTTGGGTGAAGAGGGATATGACATCGAAGCTCACTAGTAGGTCACTGGGTTGTAAATTTTGTTTCTTTATGATCTCGATGAACTGGAATGAGTTTCTTACGTGTGAGTTGATGAATTCTGCATAGGGCTGTAGTTATTTGGCTAGGTTTTGTAGAGGTGAGCCTATGGAGCTGACTATTGGTCTAAGTGGGGTTCCTTCTTTGTGTATCTTGGGGAGACCATAAAGTTTAGGGCATCTGGATGATTTCTCTCTGGGTATGATTCTTTGCTGGATTTCTTCACTGATGGGGGAGGCTTTTATTTTGGATCTGGTGGTTTTTTTCTAGGTAGGTGGTGGGGTCTATCTTTAGGGGTTTGTATGTGGGGTCTTGGAGTAGGTTGGTTAACTTGGATTGGTTGTCAGATGTGTTCATAACCACTGTCGCGTTGCCCTCATGAACAGACGAGTACCTAACATGAAGAATGACACCAGACCCACATCCCTGAGAGCCACACAAGATGCCACCACCACACTTCCACGTAGAAAGCAGACTCACACCCACACAGAAAATGAGACACGACCACTGCCGCACTGCAGCTGCATCACTACCCACTTCAAACCCCTCTGAGCCATACATGAAGCGAACTGACCCCCACCATGAAGATGCAGCACGACCACGAACTCGAAGCCAAACAGCAAGATCACAGCTCACCAGCTCAAATCCCCCAGTAACTAAGACTAACCTGAGCAGAACCAAGCCCCCACCTGAACAGAACACGCCTCCAGCCAATCAGAACACAGCCACCCCCAACCAATCAGAACACAGCCAAACCCCCAACCAATGAGAACACATCCCCA